>CM036587.1:107653636-108903636 GCA_020745705.1 Hemiprocne comata | reverse complement strand
GACTCCTTCCGTTCTTCCCTGCTCAATAGGAGACTGTTTCCACAGTCACTTCTGCTCACCCATCTGCTTGGAAAAGCTGTTCTGCTCTTCACCCTCTTCATTCCTCTGTCTGAAGAGTTAGGATATAGCTGTTAAAGACTACTGGTTTTTGCAAGTTTTAAGCTCTGGGCCGGGAAAGGCTTTCTGACCCATGACTGCTTATGTGTCTTCCGGCAGGGTCCCTCATTCTAGAGCAATCTTAAATTGCAGTGCATTTCAGCTTCTATTTTTCAGTAGGAAAAGTGATTTCAGTCATAATCTCAACATTTAATATCACTGCAACAGTTGAACCATTTTTTCCTCTCTCAAACAACAAAAATTCTAATTTTTGCAATCCATGGAAATGTAAAACTGAAAATAGACAAAATTTAATTTGTTTCTACATCGTGTGCCCTGTGCTTCTAGTATAGCATGATAAAATTCTTATTTGAATTCATGGTCAATTTTATACTATCCAAGACTAATGACATCCCTTTAATTGTCTTTAAAAAAAAAAAGAAATCTGGGCAGCATATATTCTTTTACATTTCATACTGAATAAAATCAAAGATATTCACTACTACTTTGAATGATATTCAATGTATTTTATTTCAGCCGGGCATCAGCCACTGCATGCTAAAGTAAAGCCACTAAATATCTTCTTAATTCATTTGGTAACCTTAAATTTGGTGTTATGCATGAGAAACAGCACTCGCAAGTATATGTCTACAGATACCAGTGGCCATAGTTGTCACATACATTTCTTTATCGGTCTCTTACTGTGTGTCTAACTGTGCTAAATATTAACAATTTAGTCTGAAATGACTGCTTTTCCTCTTTTGTCATGCTGGAAAATTTTAGCAAACATAGTTCAACTTTTTCTTAGAACAAGTTTAAAATTAGTTTATCCAATGTTATGCGTCTTTCCACCATCATTTAGTGGCTCCACTATGCCTTTAGGGCCAGAAATAACCTTGAAACTCAAGAAAACAGAAATTGGACACCTGTGCTGATAAAAATAAGCTTAGATTTATGAGTTGTAAAAATGAGAAATAAATAAATCACTATTTATGTGTGATCTAAGAACTCCATAAGGATTTGCTCCAATCAGTTCTCAGCTGTACTAGATGTGCCCATTTTCAATCAAGACGCTAAGCTATCCCCTACAAAGAAATAATTAAATGTTTATGCGGATCTGTGATGTGCTCATGTTCACAGAATTCTCTGAGGGCTATCTTTTTCTTCTCCATGCATCTTTAAGACACTGCAAAGGCAGAATACTGTGTTGCCCTGACAGTTCAGCGTTTCAACTTGTCAAATCAACTGATATTAGGCTGCAATTGTTACAGAAGACATCTAGGGCCATGCCACTGAAACTTATCACTAACAGAAGACAGCTCAAACCGCCTCATTTGAAGGACAAATCTCTAGTATGATCTACTGGACAACTATGTATCTGTAAAGCCCCAAATGCAGAACAAAACCTTAAGATGTTATCGAGTTGTAAATTGTATAGCTTTAACAATCAAGGCATAAAATCAGTTTTCAGAGATTAAAGCCTGTGGTCTGAATGAAAAGAAAGAGACGTACCAACTGGCCTCAGTAACTTGCAGTAATGTCCAGGAAGCAGCTAATGCTGAGCATGAAAATGAATGCAGAACAATACTTTTCTGACAGATACTAAGATATTATCATTAACTGCTTTCATAAGCAATGGTCTATAATTCAAAAGACTAACAGTAAAGTGATAGTACACACAAGTAAAAGATCACTTTAAATTCTAGTAGACAGTCTCTTAAAATTATCTTTATGAAAAGAACCTATTTCCAAGCCAGTTGTTTCAGGAATTCAGTACAATATTGTACATTAATTGCTTAGCAGAGATTGTGTCACTGTAATAAAGAATACAATAAATTAGCTTTGGAACATTCATGCCAAACTATTCTGTGAGGTTAACGGAGCAGAAATAGAGTCATTGTTTTAACAGACTCATAGGTTAAGATGAAAGACATTTTTACTTAGCCAAGAGTCCAGCTTTTTCTGTTTATGTAAGAACCATATTTTGAGATTAATGGCATATTCACTTTGTTAAAATAATGAACAGATAGCATAGTAAGAGGAATCCGTGTACAATGAGTAGACTTGTGTCTAATTAACAGAGAACAAAAGCACATAAAATACTTGTATAAATACAAAGCTCAAATGGGTGTATGGAAGAAGCATCACCCATCTTAGTTAAGAGTGATTCTGAGCTTTGCAGTTGCCTTTGAAAATGCAGCACCACAAAATTTAACAAGTATTAATCTTTGCTGGAGCTCCCTTTGAAATATTACGTAGAAATGAAGAGGGCAGTCTTGTAATGTTTTTATTCACTTCCTTCAAAACCCCAGTATGAAAAAGCAAAACCTCCATCTCAGTCAGTAATTGGAAAGTTTGAAAATCAAAGTATGTTCTCACTTCTTGTATTAGAAAAAACTGTTCAAGATAAAACAGAACTTTTATAACTCATACATACTTATACAGATCCTACTTCCATGGAAGACTGTTCACAAAGAGACAAAGTTAGTGCTAATAGAAACAGACTGAGAAGCCCTATCTGCATATTATTACTCTGAATTATTACAAGACTTGATTCAAACACCAGAATTTTCCATCTCTTTTTACAGTAAGTGAAATAAATAATGAAAGAATTTTTAGTTTCTTTTTAAAACAACTAACAATGCAATGGTAGTTGTCAGTGAAAGGTTTCTTGACAAAAGAAATGCTTTCATTGATTATCCTGAATTATAAATTATAGCTCTCTAATTCTTTCTCTTATAAATGAATACTCTTCACAATCTAGCCTTACATGTCAGACAAAAAAGATAAAACTTTTATAATGGAAATTTAATTATAGTACATTTTTTTGCCAGTTGTCATTCCAAAGTCATCTATAATTATTCTCAGGTCATTAAAAGTTATTTTTTCCTTTACTTGGCCAAATATGCCAGTTACACATCAGGTCATCCTCTCAAATTCAATCCTGTACAACAGTAATTAAGGACATTATTGAATATTTTTTGTGGGTTTTTTAAAGCTAATTGCAAACAAAACATCTGCAGAAACAGTCAAAACAAAGAGCAACTGACAGTTAGATTTTTGTTTCTGAAGAACATAAATTTTTAGAAATGAAAAGAGACTTCTGTGTGTCAAGAGTAAACACTTATTATTGCCTTTTTGCTTTAGATGCATTTTCCCAGAAATACAATACTAAAAGATAACAGTCCACTGTAAACATCATTTTCTACTGCAACATTTCTGGACCAAAACACCTTCAGAGAGCTTTTTGAAAGTTATGACTCAGAATTATTGGATAAAACTGAACTCTCTCTTTCACAGAAGAGAACCTTTTTTTCTTCCTTATCAGGAACTGGATCGAGCTGAACAGAAAGAACAAGCATACTTATATGTTCATAGTCAAATGTTTTATTTTCTTTGGGCCAGAATCCATCTAGCAGTGCAGGTACAGAGTAGCAAAAAACAGTATAGAGCCAGTCTCCTCCCACCAACGTTTGTTGTCTTTAAGAGTCTGGAAGAATCTCAGCTCCACAGGGATGCCCTTCCCTGCCTAACCAACACGCTCAACCATAATTAAGTGGATTACCAAACAAAATCTCCTAAATGTAGAGAAACTGAAGTCTAGCACTCTTTAAACTGTCTCAACTTTGTTTTTCTGTAGTTGAATATAGAAATGTGATGCACACTTGCTGACCAGAAAAGATCCTTGGACTGTAGGACAGCATTACCTGTTTACAGCACTGCAGATATAAGCACTTGGAAGAGAGAGATATTTATTTTTCATCCAAAGTCAGGATATTTCTTCATTAGGACCTGCCCTGGTTTCAGGTCTAGAACTAGACATCTAACCTATAGTCTAGACTATAAAGTTTTAATTGTACTTTATGGCAAAAAGTAGTACCAGAAAAGCCAGAAACCACGGCACTAGCTCTTTTTTCCTGGGAACCTTTCAGGAGGTTGGACTGGGCTCTGCGTTCAACAACTATACGTTTGTAAAATAAGTAGCCTTGCAAAGCCAAAATACCTCCCAAGCACTAAAAAACAGAAGCACCTGAGTGGTGTTATTGTTTGTTTTCCTTTGAAGTGAGGTAGAACTAACGTACCATTCATTTTGCCAACCTTTGGTTTTACTTTTTTGCAAGTAATTAAAACCAAACAAACAAATGTAAAAGATTCCAGACGTAAGCATCTCAGGGTTTCTACGTAATTTCTGGATGTTTCATGCTTCACAGATGCTCAAATAGAATTGTGCAGTTATGTGTTTTTACAGCTGGCCAAATCTACTGGGCAAGATAGCCCACGGTCTAACAGTCTCAAACAAAAGGATGATCCTTAAAATAATAAAACAGAGGAGCATGCCTGTCTGTTCATCTGTTTCCCTCTTTAAATACCCTTTAAAACCATTGAGAAATTTCATCCAAATAACTCATATTTCAATTTTAAATGACTTTGATAACAGTCCTGCCAGAATTTAATTCGAGGAGATAGAGCCAAACTAGTGCCCTCATTCAGGAGGCTCAGTGCAGACAAGCAGAAGTCTAACATCAAATACCCCATTTGACAGCAGATTCCTGGTTAATTGGGTGCTGCCTCTTGCCTTGCATGTCTGTCACAAGGAAAAGTGGGATTACCATCATAAGGTGGCAATATTTAGTAGACAAATCTTTCAGAAATCAGGCTTCTGTTGCCTTTGGGACATCTTATTTTCCTGGCTCCTAAAACAGATGGCTCAGAAGTTCACTCAACCACTTATTTTTAATTACAAAACTTGTTCTTTAGAGCATAAATCCCCTTTGCTCACAGGGATGATACATTCATAAATATATATGAAGGAAAAAGAGAACTGGATTGATGTGATATATGTGTGTGTATGGATGTATATATACACACACACATTCTCAGGCATGCATAATTAGTTATTATTTTAGACATAAATTGAAGAAGTAAATTGGCGAATTCAAATGTATGCAAGATTTTGCTTTGGTTTTGGATGAGACCCTCTCCATTGACTAAGTCAGAGGAAAAGTCATCCTTTCCTGTCTCATCTGCTACTGTTTTTGCCAAAGGATGAGAACAATTAATAATGAAGTGAAATTTGCCTTTAAATGGAAGGCAGTATGGCATAAATGCATGTGAAAACTGGAAGAACTGATCCAAAAATTGCCAGCATAAGAAGGGAGAAACTGCTCAGCAGAAAGTTAAGGATAAATTCAAGGCATCTGTGGAGCTTCACAGGGAAGGCTCCTTTTCTGTATTTCTAATTGCCTTTAATAAAAGAGTACCAATGCATTTATTTAAATCTGCAGTAATAGGACAAGGAGTAATGGTTTCAAGCTAGAGAAGGGTAGATTTAGGTTGGACATTAGGAAAAAGTTCTTTAATATGAGAGTGGTGGATCACTGGAACAGGTTGCCTAGAGGGGTGGTGGGGGCCCCATCCCTGGAGACTTTCAAGGTCAGGCTTGATGGGACACTGAGCAACCTGTCCTAGTTGGAGATGTCCCTGCTTATTGTAGGGGGGTTGGACTAGATGACCTTTAGAGGTCCCTTCCAACCCAAGATATTCTTTGATTCTTTGATAATAATATTTCTGAAAAGAGATCCATGCATCCATGGAATGGTTCGTGTTCAATTTATGCAGAAAAACATAATACTAAGGAACTCCCTTTCAATATTTTTCACAAGAATACCTAATTTACCACTTCTGTTAAAAATGTTCACATACCACCCTTTTGTTTGTAACTAGTACACTCCCAACTTGCTGGGTTTTTTCACTTTGTACCAAGAAATTCTTCCTGAAGCAAAGTTGGGTAACATAATTTTTAGAGTGAGTACTTCTTGAGCTAATCCTTGTAATTATTAAGAGACAGCAACAAATCTAGAGATGGAGATATGTCATATGAGAAAACAAATTATTCACTTTTTCTCAACAGTCATTATGTTTTCTTCACATTCCCTCTACCTGGCAGATGTGAAATTAATAATTTTGCCCCTCAGGTTTGCTCTAAGATGGCGAAGGTTCATTTGTCTCAAAGAGCAGTTAATTTCTTCCTCTGCAAATGTTTTGAAATGGAAATCTAATAAAGTGAATAACTAAGTCTCCATTTATATAACTGCTTTTCACATGACCAAAGACAGTCCTACCTGGCAGTACTTTTTATAAACACTCCACTTCCACCTCTATATTAATCCAGCTATAATTGTCAGGAAAGAATCCTGAACACTTCTCCTCATTGTTCAGAGGAGCTCCTCAAACCAAACCAATCTGACACTCAGGTTTCATACTCCGTGCCATTATCATCACTAGAACGTGCCTATGTTCCTTACACACTTCAGACCATGCGTCAAGGTGTTGGAGGAGTCTTCCTGTCCTCTTCCTGCAAGTACAGCCCCCCTTCAGGTGGTGATGGGGTAAAAATGTTCTGGTTCTCCAATGAGACATCTGGATGCTGTAACTGAACTAAAAATATGTATTTAGGGATTGATGAAGACACAAAATTGCAAGGATCAGTAAAATCTATGTATCACCAGGTTGCTTGGTTGCTGATGTTAGGAAGTATTAGTGTGCACAGGCTGAAGATTGTCGGATACAGAGAATGAACCTGCAATTTCCCCTGCAAAGTAATGTGGTAAAACTCCAGCTTTTGTCTATAATGGTCTCTTGACTATAAAAGACTCTTGATCACTCTGTACCTCACTGTTTATACAGCCTTGGGGAAGGACAGGAGATGTCATGAAATATCCCTGCTTATGAAAGCAGAGTCCAGGAGAACTTAATAGACACCATAGTGACATCTCCTCTTCCCAGCTTTTGACAGAAACTCAGAATCACAGAATGGCTGAGGTAGGAAGGGTCTGGTCCATCTGGTCGAACCATCTCATACACTACTCTGGCTCAACCAGGGCTGCTCAGTATGATGTCCAGACAGCCTTTGCATATCTCTGCTGCTCTCCCCTCACCTTCCACCAAACCACTTCATCAAAGAAGGCTATCAGGTACATCAAGCATGACTTCCCTTTTGTGAATCCATGCTGACTTCTCCTGATCACCTTTTTGTCCTTTGTGTGCCGGAATATGGTTTCCAAGATTGTTTCATCACCTTCCCGGGGATTATGGTGGGGCTGACTGGCCAGAGATCACAGAAGACAACTTCCTTCCTGCTTCTTCTTCCCTTCTCTTCCATCCATGGCCGGTGTCCGGGAAGGACTCCATCCATCCATCACTGTCGAACCCAGGCTCAGCCCTGACCCTCATAACTCTCCCCTCAGCCCCTGTCTGCTCTGCCTTATCTCCTGCCTGTGGGCTGAGACTTTTCGGGACTGCTCACAGCTATGGAGAGTGCCGGGGGAGCTGCTGGGGGTGGGGGGAGGCAAGAGGCTTTTGCACATTCCTGAACATACTTGTATATAATTGTACATATAATTAAAGCTGTCTAATTTAGTTTTCAATCCAGCTAAGTCTCTCTCCTAATTCTCTCTCTCCTTCCCTACCTGGGTGGGAGGGGGAGGGGATCAAGAACATTGTTTTCTCTGGTTTATTTTTCGATTCTGAGTCAAACTGTGACAGTTGCAGCTGTATTTGCTGCTCTTTATGGTTTTGGTTTTTTGTCTTTCACAGACTTAAAGGACTTCCAGAGGGTAATTTTAGACTGTGAGATGAAGAGGAGGAGAACTGGATTGAAAGAGATTTTTAATGGGAAGAATTTGGATTATTTTGTTTTTTCTTGACCCCAAAATCTCCAACAATAAAAAAGAAGGCTGTTCTGTAGGACGGCATTAGAGAAATCAGCTCAGGAAGGAACAACCTGGGAGTTTGCTTTCAGGCAAGTGGATGCCAAGGAAGAACTTTCATACAGTAGTCACAGCTGGACTTAATTAGTGTTTTCAGTAGGGCCATTTCCATGAAAATGCTTTTTTGTTTGTTTCCTAATCAGAGCTAAGTGACAACTGACACAGAAACATGGACATATATCCCACTAGGTACTATTTTATTGGAATTCTGTTAAAATCTATCAGCTTTCCTTCTTCACATCCAAAAGCTGTGATCCACCTGCTACACTGCAGAAAATGCAATACTAGCTTTTATCCTCCTGAGAAAGCGGAATGATTCCCAAATCATGGGGATGACTTGTATATCAGAAAGATATTAGGAGAAAGGATGATACAGCAGGTATTCTTAATTTTCAATTTCTATTAAAACTCTAACTTGCTTTAAGAGTAAAACCATACATAAAACGTAACCTTCAATGCAACTTCCTACTGAAATCTATGACGGCTTTAGGTTTGGCATTGTAACTTTAGAAATACCATTGAGATTTCCCATGGAAAATAAAATAGTGCAATATCTGCAACCCTCCTCCTCAGGGTGCCAGTGTCTGTGATCTGACATCTCGCTCTGATACAGCACAGTTGCGCAGCCTTGGTTCAAACTTTTGAGAAAATTGCCAAGTTCTAAAAAAGAGCTGTAGAAAAGAACCTGCAGTCTGACGACAAGTTGGTATTTTCTTACGATCGCAAAACTAAGCAAGGTTAGGACTTCGTTTATATGCCTGAAAGAAAGAGAACTTGTTCATGGGCAGTTCCCCAAAGTATAGCAACAAGAAGGAAGGATTTAATTCCCAGTGACACAAAGATCCTTCCTCTTCTCTTGAGACAAAAAGGTCAAAAGATCCAAAGCAACCTGACAGTACAAAGAATGGCAGGTGCCAATTCAATTTTGACACCTTGGAAAATTACCCAGCTGAAGCCAAGGCAGTGCGCGAAATGAATAAAATTAAAAAGAATAATCTTTAAGAGCGTGGATTTAAAGGGTTCCTTTGCTCCATTCTTCCAGACTGTAAAATGCCTTCGAGGAGAAACAGCTTACATTTAATCTGCAGCAGTGATCCAAGAGCTCAGGTGTACTAGGAGTAACAGCTTTTCTACTGACAAGCTCAGGTGATGGGGTAGAAAAGACAGCAGAATGGACAGTGTTAATTAAAACATTTATGTTACTTCCTTGTATGATGAACACGTGAATTCTCTGCCTGGAAAAATTATTGGTTAAATTGACAGTGATTGTTTTTGCAAGTATTCCAGGGCAATAATTGTATCTTAGCACAGAGAATTAGAGTTCTGACTGTTAAACAAAATCCATAATTTGGGGATAGTCCATCAGAAGCTTCTTTCACAGCAGTCTTTTAATTTATTTTTTATTTTCTTAAATTCCAGTAGATTTTTCTGGTTCAAGAAAGGAAAATATGCTAATTTTTCAGAATTATTGCAAATGTCATAGTAAAAAAAGACACATCATGAAAAGAAGACAACTATTTTCCCTAGAAGGCCTAAAAAATCCCCTCCCTTAGCAAGAGAGGGGATTTTACTTCACTTTTTCTTCTTAAAGAAGATGTCTTCAATCTGTATGTCTTTACCACTAGATTCAAGGAACAACATTGTTTACAAATAATGTTTAAAAATAAAGAGGCCACAGCAAGAAAAATTTGCTGGAGCTCATTTAGCAGTTTTGGATTTTCCAGGAGATTGTTTTATCTGGGGCACTGCCTTGCTGCCAGAGTGCAGGGACACATACTGGAGCAAGATTTGTATCATGTAATACATGTCAAAGGCAAAACATGTTTCAAAGAACTGAAGTAATAATTCTACCCACAGAAATATTAATATGGATAAGAGGAAACTACAAAACATAGTCTACCTTATTAATCCTTCAACGTTCCTACTCAGGTTTTAGTATAGACAGTTTCACTGGTTTTGGGTCAGATTTAGAGAATATTTGATTCTGGACTTTCAGGCACCAGAGGATTCCCAGTCTACTTCAGTAAGGGTAACAGGGTTTTTTTTTATAACTATTGATTGTCAGATCCTCAAACTTCTTATATCAGAGCCACTCTTGGTTCCATGCTTACATTCAAGGTGATTTCTTTGGTTGAAGTATTTGTGCAGCTATTTAGCTGCCAGCAATGGCTGGGTGAGTGAGGTCTCTACAGCAGTGGCTGGCACTGCAAGCCTTACACCAAGCTAACCATCTTACTCCTCAGATAATGGTATCTGAAATCTGAAGGACTCTGATATCCTGCCCCTAAACAACTCTAATTGTAGGCAACTACTCTGCAATTCTTATTTTATAACTATACTTGTGTGAAAATGTGCATCAAAGTAATTTGAGATAGACCGTATAATGGAAATGTTCTATCACACATCTCCTGATTCATTTTCTTCCTGTCTCCCCTTACCCACTTTCTATTTTAAGTGGCAGCACCCTTCTAGGCTTATAACACCATATGAGTCAGCTGTGGGAAGAGGGAGCTTTGAGCACAGCCCCTGGTGATTCAAGTACCACAAACCCCTCTTTTTTCTAACCTGACCCAACCTTTCCAACCTAACTCAGTGTTCTAGATTAAATCTAATCCAGCTCTGACTGCAATTCCTTGGCCTTCCTGAGCACTACACTGAAAGAGCACTTACATTTATATTACACTTCATCGAAAGGAACCAATGCACTTTAGAAAGTATGTAACTGCTCTACTGAGGGTGATTCAACCAAGCCTGGAGAGTTTTTTTTTCTCTGCCCTCTAATAATAGATGCTTTTATTTACTAAAGTAACAGATAAGACTTGTCAATTACCAACCTCTGAAATCTCATTTTGCTAAAATGAAAACATATTTCAAATGCTTTGGAGAACTATTAAGATTATTGAATGTCTAGCACACTTGCTTCAAGTCTCCAAGTGGTTCACTAGACCCCTAGGGAACAGGCAAGCAGCATACAATTATCACAGTAATTAAAAAGGTGCAATGACTCTTCTCTTAAAGACTCCTGTTTTATTAATTCTATGGTACGCTTTGGAGACTGGCATTATTCTACTCCTACCCAGCTTAATTATACCGTCATTAGTTTATCAGCATCTCTTTTTAAGCCCTTGGGCCAGTTATTAGCATGTCACTTGCTAACAGTTAACCAATAACCACTACACCTTCAAAGCAGTATCTTCTGCTATAAAAAAGCCAATTTCTAGAGGGAGATTTAATATCATCATTCAATTTAAATTTTTCAGTCAGCTACCACCTTCTGCTTTTAATTTAAGAAGGTTACTGTTTAGCTTAATGAAAACACAATAATTCTGATGTATTGCAAGATGTTACCTGGTAATAAAATACTTCCAGTACTTGGTGGTTTATGAGACTGAATGTATGTTTTAATACTCAACAGTCTTCTAAACTGTCTTCATCTCAGTCCATGAAACTTCTTGCCTTCCTTCTATTTTGTCCCTGTGCTGCAGCACAAGTGACTGGGTGAGCAGCTGTTTGGGTACTTGGCTGCTGGCTGGAGTCAACCCACCACACTCTAACCCTTTAGTACAGACAGGCTCACTTACACAGCACCCAGTGTTACATTATCAATCATGTAAGCATATGATGAAACTACGAGAAAAACTGTTTAAAGTTTAAAACACCTGAAGTATTTGTGTATTAAAGACACACTTACCTTGTCTAGACAGATAATTTTACATTCTTCTGAAAGGCATAGTGACCTAGAAACCCTCCTAAAGGGAACTCTAATTAATTTTTACACCTCACTTTTGACTAAGCTGAAGTTACCTAAGTCTAGTAAAGAAATACTAAACTATTGTAACTTAAGTGTACTGCTTTTTGTTATTTTTCATTATATACTTCTTTCCAGTAATGAGAGGATGGAAACAAATCCCAAAAGAATATCAAAGAGTTAGTACTTGTATAAGCTTGCATCTCCAAAACATAACACTGGGATTCTGACAGCAACTGTATTTCATTCTATGTTTGACATCCCACCAATCAGTTCAACTGAAATGCCACTTAGCCACTGACAGGTGGACAGGTGACTATACAAAAGTAACTTTACTTCCATATGCAATGGAAATACATCATTCTTTCTGTTGAAGCATGTAATTTTTCTTGTTGAAAAGACAAATAACACCAAGCCATATCTTAAAAGATTAGGATCAATAAGCTAATACCATTTGCTTAGTTTCACTTCCTCTAGGTACACTTCTGCCAATCTTCTACCAACTTTACAGCAGCAGAAAGGAGACTCAAAATATTGGGGGAAAATACTAATGACCAAAAAAATTTCCAGGTCTCAGTATACTCTAATATTTTCTGAGTGGCTGAATCCCAAATTAATATCACTGCCACTCTTCCTGAAAATTACTGTACAATTGCTTTTGTATAATAGGTCTGCTTTGTATCTTTTTACACTCAAGAGGTCAGCACTCTTAATGATAAAATACAAAACAGGAGGCAAGACTTCTACACATCTCATTTAATGAAAAGACATGCTGTCAGTCACTCGAGAAAGCAGTCCTCTCCTAAACATTATCTGCTAATTGAGCCTTAATAGTACATGCTCATGCTGTTACACAGGATCTCTTTCCATTTAATCTACAAGTTTGATATACCTGACATTAAAAAAAGGAAAACAGAAATTTTATCTGAAACAAACAAAATTCTTATCACGCTTGGGATACTAGCCAAAAAAAAAAAAAAAAAAAAAAAAAAAAAGACAAACTAACCTGAAACTCAAACAAATGCTGGCAAGAGAGGGGTGTACTGAAATGGAGAGAGCTCAGTGTATACCTCATAGTAAAAAGTGTTTATTTATACAGCACTCTACACTGACCACTTTAAGGCATGCACAGGTATGACTACATCTACAGAAGGTTGCTTGCAAGGTCATCGTAGCTGGCAAATGCTACTAGTTGTACTTAAAAGCATTCAGTCTTAACTCCTGAAGCCTGCTGGTTCAGGGTAAACAGTAGAAACTGCTAGCGAAATAACTTACATTTTCAGCCCTAGAAAGATACTTACAACTTTCCAGTCACTTTTGAGTACTCACCAGCACATTTTGTTCTTGTTTTGAGAGCTGGGCCAGGAGATCCGGTTCCTCCTTCACCTGGCCTTGTAAGTAATACACTGATTTCATACTCTGTGTCAGGATCCAGATGCCCAATCTTATAGCTTGTGGAGTCCACAGGTTGTATGTCATACCAGCTTCCACTTGAAGTTCGATACTCAACTTCCCTTTGAATTATGGGTCCATCTCCATTGATGGAATTGGCATTCAACTGTATCCACAGGTAAGTTGCACCAACTGAGGACAGCTGAGGTGGAGCAATGGGAACTGGTGGCTCTGAAGCACAAGTCACATAGAACAGCAATTATTATACTGGCATTTTTTCTGCTTCTGAAACATTCAAATAAACTATTGGTTTGGTGCTACATTAGAGCTGAAGTTTGCAGAAAAATATGGATATGAATAAATCATCACTACAGATTAAATTTTTTTTCCAATAAATTGCAATATGCAAACTTTTGTTTCCGTATTTGGAGAGTTTAACATGAAGCTTTTGTTTTACACAATGTAACTTCAAACCAGGTGCAACTGGAATTCTATTCAATAGATATTTCATGGCAACTTTTACCTTCCAATTTAAAAAGAAAGACTATCTCAGGTTTTCTTATCAAAACACAGTCCTTACTGGAAGTAAATACAAATCTTATCCAAAACTAACATATTTAAGCAAAAATTGATATTGTAGTCTATTCTTAGACATGGCCAGAACCATCATTTCTTCATGAAAACAAAATAAATTTTTAATTCATTATTTCTCACAGACTGTACTGCTCAGCATTCAGATTTTCAGACTTCTGTGTAAGCTGAATAACTACAGTATTTTTTCAAGTCCTAAATCCTGGTTAAACAGAAAGAGCTTCTAAATGAGACCTGGGGGAATTTTTGCATCTTTACTACAGCTCTGACTCTATTCCATGTAATGGCTTATTTTCTCTAACTGCCACACAAAAGTAGTACTCCCTCTCACAGAACAAGCATGTGTGTGATCTCCTGATAGTTTGCATTGTAAAGATTTTAAAAGCAAAATTTTAAAACCACTTGTATTTATTACGTGATGGACACCTTATTTTAAATTAGGCTGCAGAAACAATTTGCAGACATCGTGTCTTCTTAAAGGTAAATTCATTTTTTCCTATTGATTAACAAGGAAATTACTCTGCTGTTTCATGCATCACATCTGCACAAAATTCACCTCCCTGTTGGTTAAATAGATTCATGTAGAATGAAACCAGGGTGCTGTAATAAGGCACTCTTTGATCCAATATTCTTAATGTATCTATCAGCAAACACTGCCACTTTTTTAAGGCTACACAAAAAAATGAATGCAGAACAGCTGTCTTTGCTAAGCTGTAGATTCAGCTTTATACTCTTCTGCTAACCATTTCCCAACGTGTTGAGAAACAGGTAGTCAAACAGAAAGCTGAATTTATATATTTAGTAATTTTTTCAAGGACTTCAAAGTCAGAGTTAAAGCAAAGAACATAAAAGAATGAAACCCTAGGGAGAAAGGAACTCTAGAAATAAGTATCTCCTGAAATAGTAAAACTGCTATTTTAACAAACATGTAATTATCCTATGTTATGCTACCTTTTTTTAATTTACAGAAAGAGAACTCACTTCACAGAGCACTAAGTACATTGAAGATTAATTGTGCCTCATACAGATAGTGTTTCTAGATAGACATGATGCTTCGGGAGATGGTTTAGTGCTCATGGGGGTGTAGGGCTGACGGTTGGACTTGATCATCTTGAAGGTCTTTTCCAACATTAATGATTCTATAGCTCTATGCACTTATACATAGGCCTCAGTCTGTGCAATCTGTTAGTAATGGCTGAAATAAGACATCACAAACCAGCCAACACAGACATCAGCATTATCTATTTTCATCTTAACAAAACTGATCACTATCATGAAGAACATGATGCAGTGGGCACCAATCCAGAACGTCTCCAGAGATGTCTATTAATTATTACAGATTGGAATAGTCATAAAACCAGCTTAATATACTGTGGTAGATTCCAGTACATAGAGAGAATATTGTTTATGTTTTCAAATCTCTAGGGAAAACACTGTTACAAGTCAGCAGCAATATATGGCAAACTGATGTCATCTTTCGGTTAGACACATACTGCAGTTTTATTGAAATCATTGTTCCTGAAGTATATAAACTATGGCTTCATACAGCAGTAGCATGTCTGGAAACAGTTCTGACTTGACTCAAAATGATTTAGCATCAATTTAAATCATTAGGCTGTTTTGTGAACCAAGACATGAAAATGGAACTTTTATAGAGCATCCTAAGGCATTTACTTAGCCATGCTGAAAGAACAGTTAATTACTTTCAAGTTTCAAATGCTCCTAAAGGCTGTTGAAGTGCCATTCAAAATGCAAACTCAGGAGTTAGGTCACTAAGGTTAGTAGTTACACCAATTCATTCTAAGTATTACAAGTACTTGAAGCAGACAGTATTTTATTGTCTTTTTATCCCTTGGGGCATATTTTTCATTCCTTTGTGATGAAAGTGCAAAAGGTTAATGCAAGCTGCATGATTTCAGCAAAGCCTGCATATACTGCAGTTTAATACCAGTAATGTAGTTTAACACTAGAAGTAGTCGTCTTACCAGAGATTGAGGTTAAGCAAAATGAACCTTTCATTAAAAGCATGATGCTTATTATTAAGTGACTGGTTAAATAGATGAGAACCAGTTAAGCAGACGCTTTAATACAAACGGTGCACTACCAAATATATGAGCCAATTTAATGACTAAAGTATGAAAGCTGTTCCTCTGACTTCTTCATTTATTCCTTCTTTAGGTAGAATGCTTTAATTTTTTTAGAATAGTGAGGAGTTTGAATCAATCAGGTAAGCAACAGACTGCAGCACCAGTATCTTTCACTAAAAGCAGTTTTACTGGTGGCGACGTCAAAAAAAATACCATGCAAATTATTTTCCAATTAATATCTTTATGAAAGTGGCACAATAGACTCGTGATTCTACAGCTGTATACATTCAAGGAAGGAACTTCAACTGACTGCAGAAACAAGTTTGTATCAGTGGCTATTTAGTACAATGGTTTAGCTTAAAGAGTTCTTCCTCGTAGATCTCCCTTGAAACAGAAATAAACAAAGCTATTAAATCCTGTAAAACCCTTTAAAGACAGGCTTTTAAAATAGAATATTAACTCAAAAAAAGAAGCTAAGTTTATCCATAATTTCAAATGTAATGGTTTTGAAACTTTGGACAGACAGGTCACCTCATCTTCAACTCCATGACAACTGGCAATGGGCATAATCCCATATGTAAAGAAAATAGTGGCCACCTTGCAAAGCCAGAGGTCTGCAGATGACAAAAAGCTTTAGGCAGATGCTGTAAAGTCACCCTATGTATTGGATCATTTTCAGTAAATATGAGAAAAAGACAAATGCCTTTATAATAAGAAGCAGCCCTTCTCTTATGCAAAGGATAAAAACAAATTCAGCCGTACAGACATATAAACTACTCTTATGCGCTTCGATATTCAAAACATACTTGAAACTGCAGCTCCTTTATTCACAGTGCTTTGTGCTTTAAATTATACAGAATTTACAAATATCTTCTACAAAATCCTAACATCCCCATGTTTTTCAGTTCTTTTAAAATTTTAATAGGGAGTGGAAAGGCATGAGACAGAGATGGCAGTGGAGATAAGGCAGATCTCTGAGATTTAGGTGAGTTACAGAACACAAAAAAATACACATTTATTCTCTGTGGCTCTGAATAGCTAACTTGAAAAATGAAAAAATCTACTTCAATAGTAACAATAACATTTTTCAATTTGTCTTTTGAGATAAGCGAGTGAGGGAATGGAGCCATGCTACATTTGCAGAAGAAGAGGGAGAAAACATTTAACCTGCAAGCTATTTTTTTTTAATTAAATAGTAACTGTTAGAAAGACAATGCCACAATATTCCCACAATACTGTTCAGCACACCATGATTAGGTGAAGTGACAAAAATAAGCTATCAAACATCTCTGATGCTATGTCCACATTACTAACTTCTTAATAATTATAAAACTAATCAAATCATTATAATTTTATAGTCTTGAAACCAACTAAAGAGATGTAAGAATTTTTCTTCCATTTTCCTCTCTATTTTATTTTTATATATATATAACTGTGCTCCTCTTTTGCGCATGCAAATTATTCCATTCCTTTTGAAACAATGGAGAGTAGAACCGTTTTGCAGCATTTAACTGTGGATAAAGGGCAACAACTACCCCCAGTGATAACAAAGAACTGTGGTGTTTCAAAATAATTGCTGTGTCTTTTATGTAATTTTTTTTTCATAAAAGTCTGAAAAAAATTCCTGCCAAAGCATGTAATTATTTTATTAAATAATACCTCAAAAGAGTATGATGCATATCACATGAGCTGATTTTACACTATCCCTTACTGAGACTGTTCAGGAGGAAAACTTGATCTGACCTAGTTCTTAAAATTACTTGAAAGTTCGTAATTTAATAAAATGCCATTGTTGTATTTTAGACATATTTTTAAACTTTACAAAGAAACGTGTCCTTGTGCTCTACACTGATAAGCCTATGCAAGTGCAATCTAATTAACTGGACATTATGAGATATCCTGCTAAACCCTGTAGTAGTTTGTAGTAGTAGTAGTAGTAGTAGTACCACTCATCTCTAACAGTTCCCTTCCCCAAACATGATTCCTCCCAAACGCAATTGCTCTGACTTGCTCACTCCTGACTCACCAACTCTTTTAAGACAGCGGCGCCTCAGCCTGCACTGCTCTCGCTCCATTCTTCTACTTAATTAAGTGGTCCAAACCCATCTACCCTTCCCATTCTCCACTTTGCTCAGTTTTCATTTTCTCCCCATGCTATGGTCACCATCCCCACACTCCTAACACTACCAAATTCCCACCCCGGATTTGGTTTTTTTTCACCCCAGGCTGCATCTACAAGCTCTGTGCCTGCTTCTCTCCGCACCTGCCAGTCTGCTGCTGTTCTTCTAACCATGCTCCTCCCTAGCACCTGCTTTTCCTCTCCCCTCCTGGACTAGACATTTCCCCTTTCCAGCCAGTTCCCTTTTCCACTGGCCTCTGTCCTCATTTCTCATCCACTACATACATGTATATACATATACGCATAGACATATTTTTGCATGTCCGTGTATGTATGTATATTTATCTTCGACCCTTTCTCGCCCTTCTCCCTAGTACTTATGTAGTCCCAACTTCCACTTACCTCCCCTCTAATTTCAAAACACCTCCCAGTGTGCCATACCTTTCAGTGCCAACACTAACAACCTCATCTGAGTTTGCAGCTACTTGCTCTTGCACCCCTCCCTGTCCACATCGTGCTTCTCACCATCCTACCCTCATAGCACGAGGGCTCAGCGAGGTGGGCTGAAGAAGGGCTGAATACTAAAAGCACAGAAATGGTAAGCCCACAGTTTTTAATTCCTGTGCCTGGATCCAGTCTGTCCCAGAGGAGCTCAGATCAGTGATTGCATTTAAATTCCATTCACTGTATCTAGAATTTGGGGGGAATTTGAGAGTTTAACTCAGAGAAGTCACCATTGTACATACCAGAATCAAGGTCTTGGTGGGTTTCATTTAGTACCTTGTAAATTGACTTTACTTCAAAAAAGATTTTCACAGGAACAGAAAAACAGTATTCTTGATGTAACTATTAAACCGTCCTGAAAAAAAAAGTTCCTGCTTCAAAGCTTAGAGACTTCAGCACTTTCCTATGGCAAGTTTGCCGTGATGGCTGAACTATCTCTACTGTTTTGGCTGGAGATTTTCTCAAAACTCCCAGACTGATGCATACATCCACAGTGGAAAATATCAGCCTGAAGTCAGTTTGCCAAAATATGAGCATCTGAAAGCAGGACTTCATGACAGGAATTGTCAGGCAACCATAAAAATAAGTCCCAATATCACCACTATTTGTAAAAAAGGGTAGAGGCAGACTGATGGATCCAGCATGAAAGGCTATTTGCCAGCGAGGGAAAAAAGATGTTAAGTACCTGTGTATACTTAGTGTATGAGAACAACTGACAGAACACAAATGCAATCTTTATTATTTCCTTACTACGTCCTGATTGCAAAATACATCTACCATCCAGGGTAAAATTCTTGAAGAGGTTCGGTTCTGTTCCCAGTGTTAAATCTTCCATTTGGAAAGATGCAGACATTTAAGCTGTCAGCATTACAGATGGTTACCTTCCTACGCCCTTGCTTAAAAACCTAACAAAACTCCTTTTAACCAACTTGACACCTAGGTTTACCTTGTTTGAACTCTATAAGCGGTCTGAACTTGGTAATAATCTGATGTCTGCTCAGACAGGCTCATTCCATTCTCCTAAATCTAATCTGTGTTGGATCTGCCCACTATTAGAAAAATTCAGCCCAGGGACTATATGTAGTCTAATTTACTTCACCAAATACATTTAATAAATTCCACCCGACTATTTTCCTTTTGCTCAATGTTTGATTACTTTTATGTCACCTATTAGATACGAACTGCTGTTTTTTACAATAAGTGGGTGATCTGACAAGGCCAATTTCATGTTTCCCATTAGATAAAGTGACATTTCAATCCAATTCCCTGACAAACTTAGATGAGGATACTGTGCAGTTTGAGCACGCACAATGACAAGTCACTTGTCTTTTCAGCCTTTCCTATCAGAACAAACACTCGGGTAAATTGAAAACCTCCCCTTCAGGATTTATTTAAATAGAGCAATCAATATTTTATTTCACCATCCTCTAAAAGGCATCTAAGATAACATAAACAAGTTTTCAAAGAAATGCCTCTTTTCCTTTTTATTTAAGGCCAGACTAATTGTTCACTGACAGGCTTTTTGCTCATTAACTAGACAATATTAATGTTTACAGTTCTTTAATAGGACAAAATGGGATTAACTGACAGCTCTTTAAATGCCTCACCCCCCCATGCACACTACACCTTGCTACAACCCTATCTGTTCAGGTTAAAAAAAAAAGGGGGGGGGGGAAAGGAACATCTTGCAGTTCCTTTCATATCTCTCATGTTCAAGATTTGATTCCTATTCTATTTTTTTTTATTTCAAGTTTGGTTTGCAGCACCCGATAACTAATAGCCTTCCTCCTGACTTAGAAAGTTCTGGTACCTGGTCTCCAATGCCACACAACATCACACCCCAGCAGGACTACAAACTTCAAAGTTTACATAACAAAGTAACTGGAATCTACTTAAAGTTCCTACTTAGTGAAACAATATCTACAATGAAGTAGAATTAATGTTGTATAGAGTTGTAACCCACTCTGCTCTGCAAAAGTCCCTACTTATATGCAAAGATATTTTGAAAAAATCCTAACCCCAGTGCAAGATTTACTTATTTGCAACTTGAGTTACAAGTTCAGTAATCAAAATGAAACAGAGTGCAATAAATGAAGAATTGAAGCGAATCAGTGAAGAACTGACTCTTTTTAACTTAGAAACACTAGCTTTGACTCTCCTGTCATTCTATCAAAGTAATTCCAGAGAAATTCCTCTTGAGTCAGCTTAGTTACACCAGCATAAATGAGAAGAGAATTAGACTCATTGTTTCCAACAAAGAGTGGGGAGTAATTACACCACTGTTTCTACACATACTATTATTAACCCATCAGTAATTCCCAAGTATACTAAGCATTACATGCAACATGGGCAACTGTACATTTTTTTCAGGATTTATTGATGTTAATGGATTGAAGACATGTAGATGCACTGAAATAAATCTATTATCTTTGAATTGTGCTAACTAACATTGTAAAACAGCTGCTGAAAATCCTAGGAAATACAATTTCTTAATTATACACCATCAGTAGGACAGCGTATTTACTAATTAGCCTGCAATGCTGCTATTTCAGTATATTCACCCAAGGTTTTACAACACAATGTTTCAAATGGGTCTTTTTAGGTCAGAAGCAGTGACCTGCAGGTGGTCTCATAAAAGCTCCCATACAGGCAACAGGGATTACCGTAATTACTTTGCCACTCTACAACTAGCTAATGGGATTACACCTGAAGGCTATCTGCTTCTTCACAGTAGCCAGTGCAAATTTTCTGAAAGAATCTGGGTAGACACAAATGCTTTAATGATATGCTTCATAATTTCATCTACTGCACCACAAAAGGAGCACCAAGAAATTAAAACACCCTAAAAATCAAAGAAATAGGAAAAATTCCAACTTCTTTGTCTTTCTGTACTTCCTGTCACTGATGCAGTCAATCTTCCATCTGCCTCCTTCAGGCAGTCTCAGTTCTCTCTCATTTCCAACAATGTTAAGTCTGAAAGATGCTCCATCATTCCTGCTGGTCTTCATACTACACATTTTCTTGCTCTCTTTGTTGAATTACATACATTTCCATTTTTTGCAACTCCTTTTATTTCCTTTTCAGGCTACCTTCGCTGAGATTGAAATAACCTGTTTTTTTTCTCACCATGCCTTATATTTTCATCTTACCTTCTCTTTGTTTTTTTCCTCTTTCTGCCCATTCAAATAGCTCATCTAATTTTCCATGCTATAATTTATTTTGTCATGTTATCTTCATACACTGGTTATTTGCAACCTCCTCTTCCTTGTCCCAGTTATCTCCATTTTCTCTAAAATGCATCCAGTAAAACTATATTCTCACTTTTGGGCAACGGTTCCTTCTTCTTCATTGCTCTCTTCCATCTTCTACTGGTGACCTCTTCTTCCCCAGTGTAACCCATAGACCAACTTTCTTTCTCTCCAATCAGCCCGTGCTCATCTCACAAACACTGTGCTAACCACATCACCTCTCCATTATTCCACTCCTCATTTTCTTCTTAAATATCCCCATCAGTTTTTATTTATAAAAAAACTCATCCTTATCTACAGCCTAACTGCTAATCTTCCTATTTATGTTCTCATTGTAAACGCTACTGTTCTTCTCACTTTGTACCATTTTTTTTCCCTAAAAACTTTTGCTTTACTTTTTTAATGTCTTTTAAATGATTCATCATTTATGCCACTGTGCCTCCTGTCCTTCAAACCCATCAAACTACACTTCTCTTAAAAATGCTTTCTATACTGACTGCAGAAACAAGATCCATGGTATATTTTCAGAAACAACAGTTATCCCACACCTTGCTTATTGCCCCACATACAAGTTGCCTTCAGGAAAAGGATCGCATCTTTTGAAAGTCCTGAAAAATCCCACATAGGTTTATAAATACACAAAATAATTAAAAGAGTTAGGAGAAAGACAACAGCAATCCCAGATCAACTAATAACAAAGCTCCTTATCTAGTCTGCTGTATGCAACCAGAACTGTGCTTATACTAATACTGCAATAGGAGCCAATTTTTAAATTAGATGACTAAGTCGTAAGAGATGCTAATTGTATCTTAAACCAAAAGATAAAACCTAGAGCAGAATTTGGAAAGCAGAGTGACAAGAAGGTACCATACAAAAAAAAATTTCTTACTCCTTAGCCTATATGATTCTGTAATACTATTAGAACAGCTATTAAGATATATTCTGTGATAATCTGATACTGTTTCTAAAATCTGAGGATGCAAGTGTGTCCGTCCTAATACCCTGAGGAAAATTCCACATCTGTGGTGGATTTACTTACAGGGCACTCCTTCACCCCTTGACAACTTGGATCTAATTGCTTTCAGAAAGAAAAAGATTCTTTAGTCCTTCCGATCACTTTTTGTTTGTTAGGTACAGAATAGACCAGAAAGGGAAGATACAGAACACAATAATGTGGCTCCACAGCTTAGATGCTACAGAATATGGTTTTGTCTCTGAAGGAATAAAAATTAAAATTTGCTCTTCCGAAGCAGTAGCATAAATGTAATGGCAATCAAAATGCAATTTAAATACAATTAATGTTAAAAAATTGTTTTAGCACAGTTTTCTATAATGAGGATGGACATACCTGCCTGCATTCTATTTACATTTAAGTGCTTTTTGCTGTTTTTATAAATATCCCTCCATATATTGGAATATGTGTATTTTATGTGTTCATTTTAATGTAAATCCTTCATATTTTGCAGTAATGTATTTTTAGAATTTTTATCTCCATAAAGGAGGTAAATAGCCAGTATTATGTTCATCCCTTAAAAAATATCTTGTAAATACACTCTTAAAGACATATAGTTGTAACCAGTGCATTTGGGGAATTATTTAAAACAACAATCTACAAGTAACTAGTTAATTAGCCCTTTCTTGTTTTGCCATTCCCTCGTTACAGCTGGATAGACTCCTAAGATTTACATAGACAGAGTCTATTTATTGAACCTCTTATTGACTTTAACAGGCTATGGGTGACATTATTACTGAATTAGCAATGGCAGGTCCTTATTCCAACCACTGAGCATGGAAATACTGATTTATTTTTTTTTAATTGTGAAATACCTTTGACTATCAGTTCAGCATAGTTTGATACACCAACTCCTCCTTCTGTCCGAATCATGCAGCGATAGTTGCCAGCGTCGCGTTTTGTAGCATTCACCACACTAAAAAGAGCTACAAATCGGCGAAAGTTGAACACTTTTATGTCCTTCAAAGGTGCATCCCTTACATAAATACCCTAAGAAAAGGAAAAAAAATAAATAATATTGTTAGTCATGTGTGGGAAAAAAAAAAATACTGCAAGCTGATTTTATTTCTCTTAAGTTCCCCAAGAGGGAAGGCAAGCTAAAAGCAGCAGTTTGTATGTTACTTTTACAGATGTTTACACTGTGTGAGACTTTACTGCCTTCCCATGTGAGTCAAACCATTCACCGTCAGTGGGTGATCATTCATCTGGAACAGCTGCCTTCAACTTTTTATAGATTAACTAATAAAAAGATTCAAGAGCAATGTAACGTTTACTTGGTTGGCTTGCGTTACACAAATATTTAAAGTTATTTCTTTTAAAGAAACATGAAACCCAGCATACTCAAGTCTCCGCTTCCTCTTCCCCTCTGGATCTGCTACTTGGAATATGCATCTTGCACAACCTGCACGGAAATGGCAGGGGATGGTTCTCATATAGCAGCACCTAGACCTACACTTGGGGTTATCAGCAACTTAGGTGGAAAAGACTTGGCACAGATTTATCAGGAAAATTACCAACAAGGCTGAAGGTGTCTCTATCTCTCACTTGCTCAGCACGGTAATGGGAAGTGGGCAGTGTCTCACCCTCAATTCAACATACTGCATGCATGGTACAAGAAAATGTGCTAGGCAACAGCCGAGGAGCACAAGGCCCAGCGTAATTCCCATCTTACTGGATTGCTCCCTCATGTGATCCAGCACACGGCTGGAGGTGGGAAAAAGGGAGGGTAGCAGACAGAAGAGGACGGAGATGACATCTTGCCACATTCTCTGACACAAAGAAGAGGGCAGAGAAACTTGGCTCTCACATCCTCATCTGAGCTCATATTCCACCTGCCCATGACACACAGTATGTGCACTATGAACACTTAAAAAACCTCAGAAAATGTAAAATAATCTAATTACTAGAGCTGGCTGAAAAAAAAATCTATATAAAATCTAGTGACAACATTTACTCAAACAAGCAGGACACATTTTTCACAAAAACAGTAATTTCAACAAACTGAAGGCTACAGCCATTATCAAAACATGAGGAGAAACTGGAGAACCCCAACAAGCACCTCCCAAAAGCTGCTCTCTTCAGAAAGGCATATTCACAGTCTGATGCTATGTAACTATACCAGTTATTTTTAGGAGGTTTTTCTGACTCCAGGAGCTTCAATTGAGCAAGGAAAGCATCCTGAACTACTGAGCTTCTATAAACCATCATCACAGCTGGTGACGTCTTGTTTTTCTGCCCTAGAGTTTGTAGTTTGTCCAGCAGAATTTAAGACCTACATGGGAAATACCGACCTCAGTTTGTTACGGCCTTTACTTGCCACTGTATCGAAAGTATCCTTAAAATACCAGTTATAACCAGAGAGTTTCAAATACCAGCAACATAAAATTAAACTCATTCATTAATCACAAAACGAAGCCAAAATTAATCATGTCATTAATGCCAAAGAAGCAGCATAATTAACAGTAAATACTGATTCTCATGCACAGTAAGGTAGAGTTATTTCTCCTTCAAAAATAAAGGTGGGTAATGCTCAGTTTATTTAAAAGAAAAAAATGCTCATACAATACCCAAAGAAGAATGTACTATCATGCCTTAAAAATTACTCAGCCTGAGATGATTACTTGAGAATTACTTCAGATAATTGCCAGCTCCTTAAAATTCCTAGAATTGAGAGCTGCTGATAAACTGGCTTCTCTAACATGGCATGACAGTTACTGAAAACAAAACTCGGAAAGAAACACTTAGAACTACTAATCCAAAACTACTACATTTATTGGTTTTGCCACTGTAATATCCTTGTAGCAAGAATGGCTGCAGCTAGCTGGAAGCAAGCAGAGTGGGTTAATTATGATTTTGGAGAATGAGTATTTCTTAAGAGCAAAATTATTTTATACCTAAAACAATAACTGATTATAATTATCAGTGCTGCTGATCAGTCACAAACCACATGGTTTTAAAGTGTGTTTCTGCAGTTTTCAGACTCCTTAAGCACTCTGTGCACGGCCAAGTCATGTGCTTACATTACATCCACCCACACTAGTTTTTCCTTTTTTCTAGTCGCAACATCAGGAAGCTTTACACAGGCTATTTTATCCTGCCAAGAAATAGGGTAAGTAATTCTTTAGGGAACAACATACTACCACAAACTGATAAATTCTAGTGTCTAAACTAGATCAGCTTATTTGGAGTGTGAACAAGCCCCTCTGCACTCCAGCCTACATCCACCCTTCCACGTGGGGCATCTGCATTCAGCATTACCTAGAACTCCCAAGAGTTACAACAAAACTGAAGAACCATGCAAATATTTTATGAATTATTTCTTGCTGTTCTCACCTAACCAAAGGCTACAGGCTCCTGTTAAAGGGGGGAAAGAGGTGAAGAGAAAGGACTAGGCCATGCCATGAGGCAGTATAATTTTTGCCTTAATCTGCAGCCCATCAATAGAGACAACCATGGAAAGGTATGATACACGCAGTCTCTGCTGGCCCCACACTGAGGACTTTCTCATCCTACACCAGCCCCCTTAGACCTCCCAATGGCCAGCAGACATCCTGAATGACACAGCCTGGGTTATCATACAAACTTTCAGCAGTCCAGGAAGGGAACTGCTCAAATACCTGGCCCCACAGGACGTATTTTCCACCTTTTTCTGTATGTATGTATAATGAAAATTGGAACTGATCAATGCATTGCAGCATTTATGATAAATTACTATTTCACTGGGGTTCTATAATCTTTTTCACCTTCTGCTTATTCTCAAACACACTAACTCACCTGACTTCAAATATCTTAACTGCTGTTCTACAGCAGGAAATCTTAATTTGATCAGATCGAATATATGGCCATGTAAACACATACTGTCCACTCACATGTCAATCATTTTGAATGAAAAAAAGAGAAGCAGAAGTACATTTCAGGAACAGACATCATTTTGCTCAAATGAAGAGGCGACGTGAGCCTTTAAAGCAATTCAGCTTGGCTCTACAGGGGATATGAGCCTTTTTGCCCCCCAGCAAATGCCAGATGTGAAACAGGTTATTAATGGTGATTTCAAACTTCATGAAGGAGCTCCAGAATAAAAAGCCTTCATTATTATAACACACCTGTAAAGTACATGTGAGATTATTATTAATAAAAATTATCTTGACTGACTTATCTTTATTATTAACTTAGGCAAAGCATAGACTGTCCAATTATATGTTAGAACTGAAATAGTCCCACAGAAACCACTGGCATGGTATTTCCTACTACAACTCAAAGGAGGAAGAAAATATAAAAATTTCTTTAGTCACTCTGGGAAAAAATATTTTCAAGAAAGACACAGTATCTGGAACAGACAAAGACCAAGAAACATAATTGCTTTACTTTCCGCAAGAAAAAAATACAGCTCAAGAGAACAAGTCCTTCCTCCCTTCTGGGACAACAGCAAATGAGTAGGAGAGCTGCCTAGTTGATTTAAACCTGAGCATAAAGGAATGGTAATGAAGGTAATGAATTCAAGTGCAAGAAAAGTTCCACCCATAGGCATTGGAGGAGAGAGTTTAAAAAAAAAAAGGCTGCACAGTAAAAAAAATCAGGAATAACTTTTTAGCACTCACTAATGTAACATGCTGAAGTTCCGCAAATAAAAGAGACCACGTACAATCTACTGCTTTACTAATTATAGCACTTAAACTCTTAATCTCACTTATTTCAAGATAGATTTTGCAATTTACTGATAGGTGTGGCAAACTACCAGATTTTATGTGGAAGCCTGAGTCTTCACAAATATATCGTATCTTTCTGAAAAATAAACACACGCAAAAAAGATATCTCTAATTTTCTAATCTGATTCCAGAAAACAGTACACAATTCATAACTGACAATGCAACACTGTGGTACTCTATATTAAAACCCATTAAAACAGGTTGCTTGAGCAACATTGTAATGTCCTTCTGTTTTATTGGTGAGGTTTATTTGTTTGTTTGTTTGAAATACAATTCAAAGATCAAGATAGCTCTTTTTACTTTTTTTACTTTAGCCCTGCTTTTCCATGTGAAAGACTGAGGCTTTACTATAGATTAAACTTGCTGGCTCTTTCTGCCTCTGGGACTTGGAGAACTGTGTGAACAGGACACTTTGCTCTTTAGAAAGAGGAAAATGCCTTAATCATCTAATGCTAGACCTGCTTGGACTGCAAAGGCCATATCCCCAAGGCAGTGCTATCTAACCGTCTTAGAGCAGAAGTTTGACCACAAAACAAAGATTGCAAGATGTCGAGATCCAAAAATGAAAACAACAAGTCCCACTGCCTGCTGAGCAACCCGTATGTTTCCAAATGCTCAGAGGAAGCTTTTAAAAAAAGAAATATACATATTCAGAAATGCTATTTAAGCCAACTAATGAAAATACGCAACTGGTAAGTCACTTGTAAGAATAGATTTTCTATTAAACAATGTGTTATTTAATATATAGGGATATTCAAAAAGAAAAATCTTAATTTAACCTGAGGATATATACAGCTTGAAAATCCATATTCCTAGTACCAGCATATTAAATGCATGCAGAGACAGCTTAAAGCACTTTAAAATGCACATTATTTTTCATTTTAGGCAAGCTAGAATGAAAAGAAACAGGTTGATGGTTATTTAAATTAGACTTGCAGTCTCTTTTAGGCAATGAACTAACTCTAAGTCTTCTAAATGAACAGCAATTTAGCAGCAGCAAGATATATATTAAACCTTTCAGAAATACTTTTAACAGAAATGGAGTAGTAATTCAAAGGGATTGAAGTTCTGGGATGTTGTATCTAGCACCACTGCTGCATTAATCACTCTAAAGGCATGTTTCAACAATTTTCCCAGAAGAGACTTAAAAGGAAACATTGGTCAGTCAACCTCTGTCCATACAGGTACATTAAGCAGTTTTTCATACATTTAATAAAAGAAAGGGTTTGCATTATCCCACTTTCAAATATGCACATTTATAAAATTGTGATTAGAGTCACACCAGTGGGATCTCAAATAACATCAGCAGTGCCAGAAGTAATTTTGTTTGAAATATGTGTAAAACTTAAATCAAATAGTAATTAATACCTCAACAAAATTGGTTCACAGAGTTCTTATCATTCCAATAATTAAGACAGTTGGCTTTACCTCTGAATTCCTAGAGCTGCTTTCATAACCAAGACAACTGTTTGTCAGCCTAGATTAAAACCACCACAGATCCTGTGATTAACCTGTATTTATTCCATCTGTGTAAGTTAACAAGAGTGTTTCATTCAAGTAATGAGGCTGTGCTGGAAAAAGATTATTATTTTCTTATTTGGAATGCTTCTGCTATGAGCCAGAATAGCACTCTGCATGTGTAACTAATGGGCATTCACGCAAAATGTTATTTACCTTTCAAGAAAGATTTCAGCTCTCAATATTTTAATGTTTGATAACTGAGCCTCTTCTTCAAATCACACAGCTCTCCATACACCTGTTTATTGTGACTACATCTAAATGCTGGCTGGAGCTGCCAGGTAATACTGTAAAATATTACTAAAGTTACACATCAAGTAGTCACGTTATCAAAAATTAAGCCATGACATCTATTTGAAGATACAATTAAACACACAAAAAGTAAACAAAGACATTATTGCATTTTCTGAAGTCATTAAGCTCAGCATAATTTACCTAAAGTAGTTACTCTATACTTACATACTGAAATTGTTTTGTATCATTCTGAAAGGAGCAAATGTGTAATTGCTACACTGAGATTTTTAAAAGGAAAAAAACCAACACAACAAACTTTTTATTTACATTAAATTCCAGAGCTATCGAGAAGCATTAATGTTCTTTAACAATTTGTCAGTGCTCCCAAAATAAGTAAAAATTCCAAATATTCTTTTCACTCTTCTCTAAAAACACACAATAGAATACAAAATTACTTGTAGGGAACTACAGCCTCAGAAACATCTGGAGAAAACAGAGCACTAAGAAAGCTCTCTCTAACAGAGAGGTTTATACTTCAGATAGAAATTAAGACAATGATCCATTTTGCTGAACCCGTAGCTCTATCTTAATTCTTTGAAATGCACAACACTAAGTATTTCTCATCATCCTTTTATTTGTATTAAAAATTCCAAGAGTTAGGACGAACACCTCACTAAAAAACGAAGACAATACTTGTAGGATTTTAAAATACTCTGGCTTGGAGTTCTGCAGATGCCAGGCTTGCAGAGGGGCTGGGAAGGAGCGGAGTGATAAGGAAAAAATGAGAAAGTCAAAACCATTAGCATAATATTCTTCTGTATACACACACACACAATGCAAGGTATACTAATGCAGGCATTTATATGCCTTTTCTACCTAAGTACCTAACAGGACAGTTAAAAAACAGTACAGTCATGTCCCGCATTCTCTTCACTGGAAAAGTGTCATCTTGTTGGGAAGAAAAGCAGCATGGGATGAAGAAAGTCCAACTCGCAAGTTCTAGGGATGACCTAAAGTCTCTTCCAAAGTTATAAGTCAGAATAGCAGGCAAAATCGAAGTGCTACTGAGTCCTACAAAGCAGGCAAGGAACAAGTAGCCAAAAGGAGGCACAAACATATTTGATAATGAAAAACCATGTCCTGCTCAGGATGAGGCAGCAGATCCCTGAAAAGACCCTTTTATATGGGAGGAATGAATAGCAAGAAGAGCCACATGCCTACGGTTAAAGGAAGCTATAGTAAAGCCCTCAGCAGTGACAGTGCAATTTGTGAATAAAGACAACCTCAGAAGTAATAACCAGTAATAACTTAGGTACACATTGGTTCATGTAACAGAGAAGCTCATGTAGAGGGGTTTGGCTGGAGGTGTTTCAGTCTTAATTACTGAGTCAGTCACGTCGTTTAACGGCTCTTACCCCCAACACACACATCGTTCAATGCTCTGCTTCCTTCCTATCATCTTCCCTTTGGGTTTAATTTAATTTAATCTAATCTTTGGTTCTCCTTGCCTCAAAACAGCTTCAACAGCCCCCGATCTTATAAAAGAAGCCTCCCTTCAACTCCAATTTGAACACGATACCTCCCAGCAGTGAGTTTGTACATTTTAACTAGAGTATTCATTGTAAAGGTCAATGTTTCTCTCTCTCAAAGGTCCAAGAGCATAGCACAGAAAGCTTATTGAATTTATTTCATCAATTGCCTAACACATATGTGTCCCTAAGTGATTCTACTGCTGCTTCATATCAAGGCTGTCTTCAGAGTCCAGAAACAAGCACACACTCTTTAAAAGCAAGCTGAATTTAACCAGCTTCCTGTGGTGCAGGTCAACTGTCCCATTATCTTAGGTTTGCTAATCACCATGTAATACATTATTTAACACTCCAGAATAACTGGAAGATTAACACACCAAACTGTGTTTCTTGAAAAGAGAACACTACTTGGGTCGCTTCATTTTCAAATTCAGGTAAGAATACCAAAAGGGTTAGAATGATAGAGGTAATCTCAGAACAGCTTTTATTATGGGTTACTTCATCAAAAGAGAACATGTATGTGGGTATAGACTGGGATGGAGGAGAGGGACAGATTTATGTGCATTCCCTCTAACTTGCATATGTCCATAAATATCTGCAGATAAGCAGTTTTTCTGCAAAGCAATGTATGTATTCCATTCATTAATGTCTAGTAGTTTATAAATAGTTGAGACCCACCAAAAAAAGAAGAAGGAAGAACAACTACCTGTTACCAGAGGCATTTTGTCAAGAGTCCGTTTCATGTTAAATAAAAATAATTGTTAAATAAAATAATAATTACTCACTTAGGTGGCACTTCTGACTCTCTCTATAGATATAAGGTGAAACAGGGAATCTTTAGCAAATGAGGAGGATCAAAATCAACTAATTTTTCAGGTTACTCACAAACATTGCCAAGCTGTCTCCACCTGTCCTAAGGTTTTGCACTGTTGTACGAAGGTCCTAGTGGATTTCATAGAATTTCTAGTGTACCTCTAAAAGCAAAACTTCTACAGCTCATGAATCTTTCAGATTTATTTTTTCCTTAAAACCTCGTTTGGTCACAGGAGATTGCCAAAGAGACAGGGGATGAAGAGTAACATTTTTTTGTGATTAAAAAAGCTTTTTTCAAGACAAAAAATTTAATACCACCAATGAAAGTTTTCAGACTCCATACTCTCTTCATAAGCAGGAACAGTTGGTATACTAGTTGAAAACATTACTTTAGTGTCACAAACACATTCTTGACAGAGCAGCATTCACCTCTGCTAGACTGATGCTGATGGAAGGCCTTTGGAGAACACTACCCATTATCACCCCTTGCAACCTGACGGATGACCAGCACCACTACAGAGATATGCACCTCCCTCCCCTCTATCTACAGTACTTTTCTTCCTACTGTATCAAGTATTCCCTTTCTCTTCCTTTATGACTGATAGAAGTGAAGTAAGAAATAAGAAATGTAAACTGGCAGAAACAGAAATTAACCAAACACACAGAACAAGAGGTTAAAAATTTCAAGGCCAGACTGGATGGGGCTTTGATGATCTACAGCACAGTTCTAGACATGACTAGATGATCTTCTAAGTCCCTTCCAACCCAAACCATTCTACGATTCTATGAAAATGGGAAAGAAGAGGAATGAAATCAGCTTCTGAAGAACAGTGCGTGTGTGTAGGCACACGTCACCTCAAGAAACTCCATTTCAGTATTTTCTTATATGTAAATTTGCTAAATGCTACAGATGAGAACATTGATTTTTAAATATTAACACAAAGTCACAAAATAACTGTGATTGGAAGGGATTTCTGGTGGGAAAAAAAAAAGTTTAAGTGGAATTTCCTGTATTTCAGCATGTGCCCATTGCCTCTTTTCCTGGCACCAGACACCACTAAGAAGAGTCTGGCTCTGTCCTCTCTACTCCTTTCAAGGTCTCCCCTGATCTTTCCCTTTTCCAGACTAAACAGTCTCGGCTCTGTCCTTGTATGTCAGATCCTCCAGTCCCTTAACCCTCCTGCAATGTGTCTGTATCTTTTTTGTACTGGGGAGCCCAGACCTGGACCCAGCACTCCAGATGTGTCTCCCCACTGCTGAGCTGAGGAGAAGGATCATCTGTCTTGAACTGCTGGCAACGCTCCTCCTAATGCAGACCAGGAGGCTGGTTAGTCTTCATTGCTTCAAGGGCACATGGCTAGCTCACGGTCAGCTTGTCCACTATGATCACCAGGTTCTTTGCAAAGTTACCTTCAAGCCTATCAGGCACCAGTGTATAGTGCTGCATGGATTATTCCTGCCCCAGGGAAGGAATAATCCACATCCCTTCAGTGAATTTAATGAGGTTCCTCTTCTGCCCATTTCTCCAGCCTGTCAAGGTCTCTTCTGAATGGCAGCCCAAACCTCTGGTGCACCAGCCACTCCTCCCAACTTTGTATGGTCTGTGAACTTGCTAACATGCACAATTTTTTTCTATTAGCCAAATATAAACATGGCTTTGGTTTTGTTTTGTTCTTTATATTTGTTAGCCTAAGGTAAGAAAAATGGTAAGGATGGTTAGGCCATCCGTACCAGGTGTTACTTTTTCATTTCTTCTCAAAGAACTTAAAGCCTCCAAACAAAATCCAGGCCAATTTGGAGGAGTATTTCAGTCCTTACCATGTCTGTAAAAATCAACAGCACAGTTCTCCAAGGCTGCCCAAAGCATAAGCGAAAGTGTATTAGAGGGCATCAGACAATTAATATTTGAGGCCAACAATGAAGAAGTTTTAATCAAAGATCACAGCTTGTCAGATACTGGGGAGCACAAACATGACACACATCACAACCCTTCGATATTCTGCTGTTGATAGAACCTTTTCTGCCATATAATACGATTACTATGCAATTAATGAAAAGCAACTTAAACTGATTAATGACAACTAATGGAAAATATACAATATCGACTGCAGGAAAGGCACTAAATATATACTTGAGTGGAGAGGGGGACAGAAATAAATTAACATACCAGAACCTGGAAAGAATATTAAATGGCTACCAGAATTAAAAAACAAACAAACAAAAAACCAAACAAAAATAAAACAACCTCCCCCCCCCAACAAAACAAAACCCCAAACCTCAAAACATTTAACTTTCCTCTATTCAGTAACAGATAGTGCCCTTTCCTACAGGGTACTAATTATTCTTCTAACAATAAAGCCAGGCTTCATCTTGGTTCAAACCAGGACATCAGGTTACCTACAAAAGAATCAAATCAAGATGCACACGCATCAGGACGCATGTGGTCTTCATAAAATCTTTAGTTGATTGATGTCATTAAAACACTTTTCAAGTAAATGGAGTCAAGACTCAAGACAATTTGGTATGGACAAGGTGGTTTGATCAGTATCAGAAGACTGAGCTATTTATGAGCAGGTGGAAAAATAATGCCCTGCATGCCCATAATACACAAAAGCACCTACTGAAAAAACCCAACCTGTTTTTAATATTCAAAAGAACATCTTATTTTGGCCTATCTCACTGTACAGTTTTCATTAACAGTTCCACCTGTTTGTGTTATTAAGTTTCTAGGTATGTATATGATTCATTTTAACAGGTAAAATATTGCTTCATTATCTTAGTACTGAAGAAAATGGCTGACACATTTTTTCCTCCAGTACTTCCAATCTCAGCAAAGAAAATGGTAATTATGTGAAAGCCTCAGCATAACAAAAAAATCTTACGAAGCTCCAGGTCTTCAGTTCACCTTCTGGGATACCTTACATGATTCACATAAATAAGCACATGCACACACACACAAACTATGTTGAATATACTATATTTTATTCTAATAATTTGCCAGGAGCCATTGCGCTGTTTCTATATACTCACAAGGATGTTTCTGATGCCTCTCAATTGTGTGTGTGTGTGTGTGTACTCCTAAGGAAAATAATTTGCTTTCCACAACTGCCTCTGACACAGGATTATCTCTCTTCCCTTGAATAAATAGTAAGTAACACATAAAAATTTTGCACATTTGTACATAGCAAAAGATTACTGAGGATATAAAAAAGATACACTGAAAAAGGTGAACGACAGCTCTCAGGAAAGCCAAGAAGAAAAGCCAAATCCATTATTAACAGGTAATAAACTGCTTACACAGGGTAGAGCAGACTGGCCATTAGAGTGATACTGTTCTTAGCTTCTTGGCTGCAAATGAAGTGGCATGTGTTTTGCATGCATAAACCATAAGCATGGAAGATTTCCCCCTCTCCCTTTCTATCAGAGAAAATCCATTAGTGTCTTGCCATTGGTAAGTCTGATGATGCTGCTTGCTGCAGCTGTCTGACACTTCCTTCAACAAGTTTTTACCCTTAGGTCTGTATTTCTGCAATAAAATTTACATGTTTGAGAATTAAATTTTTAAATAATTATTTGAATTTCAATGACATTTTAGAATGAGGCTAGGAAAAACACATTACTTCAGTGAAGTGATGATCTCTCTTTTTCATCAACCGTAGCTTTCCACTGTTCGAGGAACCTCCCTCAATAAAGGCTACTCACACTGAGTCAAGGTACAAGTCTCTGAAAAATGCAATTGCCACATGTTTAATGATGCCACAAAAAATCTTTAAACAATTGCCTTGGATAATAAAATGGAATTTCAAGATACCTGGGTATCATCTGAACAGCAATTTCCCTGAAGTCACACTCTAGATCCTTCTAAGATCAAGGTGCACACAGAGGGAACTGAATGAACCATCTGTAAATTAGGAGAAGCAGCAGATAGTGGTGGGAGAATGAAGAGAAGGAGCCAGGCCTGAGAAGCTAAGGAACAAATGAGCCAATTGCAGAACTTTTTGTGATTTCATGATTTAACAGACACGCCACTGTCACAGAGACCTTAAGTCATGTCACTTAAACTTTTCCCAGGACTCTTCTAACTGTACCCTGATATTCTAGATGCCTAATTTTGGTCAGTTCTCCAAAGTACTGGCCACTCGCTATTGCAACTGACATCAGCAGACACTGATCATGGAAAGTGCTCAGTTCATTATGCACAGAGGATGAGGTCCAGATGTCTCAGAGACTGTTTCCATAAGTAAGGGATACATTTTGCTTTTGTTTCTCAGTATCTGTAATCCTCAACTATAAAATGAAGATCATATCAATCAATTCCAAAGAAACAACTTAATATTGTGAAGTACTAAGCTTAGTAGAAAAGATTCCATTAGAAAATTAATAAATCTGTTTGTAGAATCGATTTGCACAGCATTTAGTAAGCAAAGTGAAGCCCTACATATACTTGTGGGAAGGAACCCACATATTAAGGAGCTATTAATCAACTGAATATGTCCACTACACAGAACAAGATGGGGATTCCATAGGAAAAAAAAAAAGAAAGTCAGTATGCAGCTTAAAAAAGGTAGGCTCAAGAGGTTCAAACTTGTAAGGCTACAGAGGCACAGCTTTGCACAACTTTTCCCAAGTACCACCTTGGAAACATTTATTTCAATATTTAAGCAGTTATCACTTGATAATGATTTTAATTTTAGTTACAATTAAATATAATGTTTTGTGTATGTAAATATTTGATAAATGACAGTTCAAAATTCATACACTTGCAGAGAAGAAAACCCACCTATGTGAATGCCTTGGGCTCACAGTGGAAGAAATTTACCTGATTGTAAGTAAATCTTCATTCTTCTTCATTATAATTTGCAAGCTACAATTTACATTCCTGGCTCAAGGATGTTGGTGGAAAGTAAAATGCTTGCTTTTACAAAGTTCTAGGCTGCATCAAAAGAAAGTTACTTCCAAAAAAGAATTCTACCCTCTTTCTCCCATAATACAGATTTGTGTTTCTTGTGCCAATGTTCTAAATACTAATACTGGCACAAGCTTTTCAGAAGACATTGTCTCAACTGCTTTAACTTGACAATCAACTGTTCTAGGTTTCACATGTTAATTTCTGTCCGAAATTTAACTCTGGCTTCCACCTACAGATGTGGTTGGGCTTTTTTCTCACATGTATTTCCACTCCTTGGGATCCCCAGCTCCTTTAGTGCCTAGTTCTTTATCTTTTCATTGGTGTCAACTTCTGGATCTTGTGGTTTCAAATAGGAATTTGTTTAATTAAAAAAAAAATACATCAACAGCCCTTACAGTGGAAGCACAGGAAAGAGCACAGGAATGGCATTTTTGTTTAATTGTTCAATGGAATAGAAAGAGTCATCCTATACTGGTAATAACCTGTGTTGTCCACAGATGTGACAATGAAAATGTAAGCAGAGGGGACACATCCATTAATTATAAACTTTCCTTCATTACTGTCATGAGATTTATTATAAAGTATGTTTATGTTTAGAAAAAAAGCTAATGAGGGCATAAATTCATAAACATACAATCTAGCCAATGATCTTACTAACTAGACACTAGTTAAAACAAGAAAAACAAACTTGTATGATGCTGCATTGTGTTCTTGAGTCCTTTTGTTTGACTTAACTTGAAATTATATCACTGAAACTACCCACAATCGGTTGTCAAATTATCTGACAAGCCTGCAATCCCAGCTTATGCACTAGGGTGCATGACTGCCTAGAAGGATCAGGAAAATTTTTTCTTGCAAAGCACTGGACTATGGAATAGGTAAACAGCTTTCTGTCTTCACTTGCCTGAAAGAGTAAATACTGATCCCAGCATCATGAAACAAATTTAATGGCTGAGTGGTCTAATTTGGGCAGCTATCCTGGGTATTGTAGTTCCCCCATCACCCTTTCAATTGCAAAAAATTTCATAACACTCCATAAATTAATAGGCATCATATTCTATAGGGAATTAGAGTGATACATGGGGGGGGGGGGAGGGTGGAATAAATAAGATATGATCTATGGATTTCACTTAGAGCTGCTTCAAAGCCTGGGCATTGCTAAACTAAGAACATCTATGCTATTTGCAACAGCTGCTCAGCAGAGATGAGGAGACTAAAATAACCAATGAACTCACAAGTATCAATTTGTTTTAAGGAACATATATCCCTCACAGTCCAACAGACTGTAAAAAGTGAAGTATTTGTTCACCAGAAAAATGTGTACTACTAAACTTGAAGTCTTCTGCTGCACACAAGCTGAGAAGTACTATATAAAAGAGACAGAAGTACAGGTGTCAAATCCTGCCACCTCTGGAAACAGTCAGAAACGTCACTGAATTCAGTGGGTTTGTGATTTCACCCTGGCAGTTTACCTGTACTTCACACTAACAATGTGAATCTGAAATGACAGGTACTGGGATTTATTTGGGAGCAAATTATCTCACAGTATTTCTAAATTGCCAAATCCAAACAGATTAGGCCTCCTGATAGGACTTTTGTGGCAAAAATGCTGAGAAGCCCCTGATAAATCACACACCTGTATTTATTTATTTATTTATTTATTATGGTTTGCCCTTAAGGTTTTATAAATTTAAAGAAATCAGCCATCCAAAAGATGGTAGAAAGGGTTTAGTATTAGTGGTGGACAAACTAGGCATATCAGAGGGACTGCAAGACCCACTCATAGCATCAGTAGAACCTGAATCCCTGTTACCTGAGTGCTAGCATAAATGTCTCCAGAAAATGGTGCTCATTTTATTCTGGCTCTTGTGTAGATATGAATGTCTTTAATTAGGATGTTTTGTAGTTGAATTTGGTTCTACTGTTACTGGGAATGAAAGGATCTTTCATGTCCATTTAATCAGTCATATGACGTAGAAGGTACCGTGTTTTCTGTCAGCTATTACAGATTGCTGCATTGTACACATGGCCCTGTGGCAGAGTCATGAGATGTTATAAGCAGGCATATACAAGATTCCTCAGTATCCCACCATGAAAACAGATGTTCTCAGTAGATAGATGGACAACTGTAAGGTCTGTTACTCAGTAGTGACCCAGTACACTAAAATACGGCTAATCCTGTTGGGAACTGTATCTCATAGCCTTGATTTGCAGCATTCCACACATGGAGCTGTCGGATCAGTCTTACTGGAAGTCGCAGCAGACATCTGTGGAAACTGGCAAACAAGTATAAAAATAAATCCAGGAGATCTTGTCAGCTTTTTAAATGTTCTTACACAAAGGCACACCTGGAATTTGCACAACCTTGGACTGATTACCAGAGGTTAGGGTAGTTGTAAGGGCAGGATAAATAAACAGTGGACCTGCAGAAAGATGAAATTCCTCAACAAGTCAGTTTGTCGCTACTTTCTTATCCTTCATACAAAGAAAAAAATCTCATCATCATGTATAAACAAGGACTCAATTAAGCCCAGCAAAGGTATTCTGGAATCACTACTGCTGTTAAGAAGAATGAGTTTATATCACATAAAATCTAGAATGATATTTAATTTCTAAAATAATTTACCTTCCAGCCTTGCAAAGAATGTAAGCATGTCCTAAATTGCCTGCAAATAAGTTAAAGCTGAAATTATATTGTGCTGAAATCTATGGAAAAACTGAACGGAATCAGGATTTCCCTATATTGAATTCTACCTTCAATTTTACAAAGGAGCATTATGCAAAAGTTCAAAGGTTCTAGAAAGGTTATCATTGACGAAGCAGCAACCCATTACTTTCCCATATGTGCTAAACTCTTTTCATGGCTGGAAACATCATTGTTTCAAAAAATCTCAGTGACTTAGGAAATAAGAGGAAAATAATTCCATCAATTCAACATTGCAATACTGGCTTTAAAGGGCTAGAGTGTTAGAGAAATATCTGCCTTGTATCAGCACAGATGTAGAAAATATCCATATGAACCCAAATAAAAACAAAGGATATTTCTACTGCCTTTTAAGGTATTTGATCAGGCTCCTTCTGGATAGACCTAACAGTTCATCACTCATATACAGATAAATATGGGTCATTACTTTTCAAGTGGTTTTACTTTTGTTTTTGTGCTGCTTGTCTTACAACTACTCAGCTGTTTAACCTGTCACACTTAAATGAATCATTTCCAAAAAGCTTGGTGAAATTTTTCACCAAGCACACTGTGAAAGGAAAACTCTATTAAAAGCCTGAAATGGTTTAAATAAGAAAAACAAAGAATTGTTTGCAGTGAGAGAACACACTCACAGAGAACTCTGAAATCATAGCAGCAAGGCAGCAGTTAAACTTGCATCCCGTTACTAAAAGAGGTCAAGTAAGATGCATGTTTTTGATACAAGGTTACACATATGGATAAGGGGAGACTGTCTTTACCAAAAGAAAATCAGTTGGAGACAGTCTTCAAATCCGTATTTGCCTATCTGGAAGCTCCATTACTCAGTTAGTAAAAAATATGGACTCAATGAATACAGGTAAGATTCTTTGGCTCCATAATACAGAACATTAAATTTGACTGTCCTACTGATATTCTCCAAACTTAAATGTAAGAATGCCATTTTAGCTGAGAATACTTAATAAAGACAGAGGTAAGCCAAGGAAGTCAGGGCAGACGTTTTGAGAAAGTCATGTGCTCTTCCTTGGGGATTTAGCCTTTACTCATGATCAACACATGTAACAAAAGCAGTATCTTTATTTTTAATAAGGCATCCCACTGAAACAAGGGGGGAAAATCTTCCGGTATCATTTTCTACAACAGAACACCTACTATGCAGCAGTTCAAAGGTGCTATATAATCTAATATTGATGAAACAGACAGCCCTATCGTTTTTCATGTTTTACACTCCTTTCAGGGTGATGAACTCCCCTTCCCCCAGACCCCAGTGGATTAGAAAAGAACTTACCTGTAACCAGAGTCTGTCACCTGAGTCTGTTCCACCATTGGCAGTGCATTGAAAAGTAGCAAATTGTCCTGCATTGACTTCCACGCTCTGAAGACGCAAGAAATGGGGAGTTTTTGCTGTTGGAAGATGATAAAATATTGAAGTTATGCAACATGAAAGTAATGGCTATGAATAATACTCTGAGCAAATTAAATAGCCCTGTTCAAATCACTGACTATACATTAGATTTTAGGTTGGGTTACTTCCATAGCTTGGAAAAAGCAGGAGAGAAGGGTGCTATTTAATTGTTCCTGCTGTGTAAATTCTCTTAGCTCAGCATCCCTCTCGCAATAACACTCTATTAATAAAGATTATATTGAAAACTAATTATGTTTTGAACAAAAAGCTATTGGATACTTACACTACCAACTAGACAAAGCAGTAAGAAGTTGAGTGATGTTGTCAGGGAAAAAGTTTTTTCTTTTTAACCAGGTACAGTGTCTACATACAGAGGAGATGCTTTAGCATCTTTGGTGTACATATAGCACACCAAATAGAGAAAATACTAACACAATACTTCTCATCAACTACAGCTATATCCTTTAAATGCAATTATTTTCAGCAACACTGCAGAAACAAAAAACAAAACACAATGCATTCTCCGTACTGCTATCCTTTTCATTCTGAAAGAGAAAACACTCCCAGTAAAACTTAAAGCAATACAGCTACAAATAACCTAACAAATGCAATAGATTTTCAAAACAGAACTATGTTCACTGAAGGAAGAAAAATAGTATGTGCATTTTTGGTTTACTGGAAAGAGTCAAACATGTGACACAGAAAAACACAGGGATCTGATACAGAAACTTATCCTTGAACAGGCAGTATTCTCCAATCATTCAAATCCTACTGCAGGTAAGGGCACTTTTTTGCACTGTCTATACCAGCAGAAAAGCCAGGCTCTGAACATTGCTTTTAGACATGGAAATGTTAGTACTAGCAATAAACTGGCAAACTAAGCATACACTTTCTAGCAGAGCATCACAACCATTTAAAGTGTTCATGGCGTCTTCTCAAAAGACATTTTAACTAGGAGAAATTGCCGGTTTCAGGAATTTACAAAAAAATGGCTAACAGAATTCAAGAAAAAGTTGCTTAATATACCGTGGAAGGCAGTATAAGGAGGAGATGGAATAAAGAGCCCAAATTAATATACAGCTATGAAATGAAATGTTTTAATGATATTATGGAAAATGTATTAAACGTACTGCTTTTTTTTTTTCTTAAACACTTTCTCATTAGGACAAAAAGACTTTAGGCCAAAGTCACTTTCTTCTTTGCCTTTCAAACGATTAACATCTGACTATCTAGTGAAATTCTTCAATAAGGTCCCCACTTCTCAGTCACTTTTTTTTTTTTTTTTTTTTCCACATCTGCATTTATCCCACTTCCTAACCTCTAGAAAACCAGCCTTCCAGATTACCGGGCACAGCCTCAGTGGAAAGGGGCACTAGGTTCCAAAAACAAATAAATACACGAGCCATCCCTTTCAGTTCTACATGCTTACAGCTTGCTTTCTCCTTGTTCCTTGTCCATACTACCCTGACAACTGCCTAGGAAATATTTTTCCCATTTCAGTTTTTGTTTAAAGGGTCAATAATGTCAGAAGCACTTTTTCTGGCAACATACAGAAAGAATAGCATTATGAGTCTGCTGAAGCATTAGACACACGGTAGTTCTATTCTACTTTCCACACTTCTTCAGTTTTCTTGTACAAAATATAACTTGTTTCATGTCTTAATTTCTAACATTTTCATTATTTCATCAAAGAACTTTTCATTAAAGCTTTTGCATTTCAACACTGTCACGTTAAAACTATGCACACTATGGGGCATAACTTTGTCTCCACATTAACAAGATCTACTTCCAGGTTTTGAGAATTGATCGGTACAAATGCACAGATTAAACTTCATAAAATCTGCATAGGAAAAATTATTCAGCTGATAGAAGGCTGCTTTAGAATTATCCTACCTGGACCAAAGCTATAAATTAAAAATGCAGAAGCACAAACACTGCCTAACAACATGAGAGCCTGCTATGTTTATTAGAATTAAGTGATTCAAAAATAACAGCTGCTGATTCTGCATAACTGTCACTGTATTTGAAGAAAAGTCTGTGTCTTCTCGCCACTAACACTAAAACGATTATGAGGTGCTCTGGTACTAACGGAAAACACTTTTTATTTTCCATCATAGATAGCTCTTACAAGCCACAAAGAATGCACACAAGTACAATATGGCATAAGAGGAAAATGAACAATTACACAGAAGTTGGTGTCTTTTTCCTCATTCAGTCATTTGGTTGATAAGATTACAACCTGCAATTCCATATATTATCTTAATGCACCTTATTTAAAAAATAGCAAGTATGAGAAAAAAAATCATTTCTTTAAGTAGTCTGTCCAATTACATCTGGATTATGATATTAAAGCTTTAATCACAAGGTATTGTTTTGACATCCATTTTAAAAGAAATTAGGATATTTTACTACATATCCTTAATAATGGGATAAGGAAAAATATCTGAAACATAAGCAAGTAGAAACAGTGCAGAAATTGAGCCATGAACCCAAATTACAATAGCTGGGGAACTACCATCAATAACCTGGCTTAGCAAAGCCTCAGCCCTCAGCCAGCTGAGATTTCTTCTTTCTAAGCCTCAGAAAAAATAATGATATATATTCACCTCTTGCGTTGTTCGTCTGCTCTCACTAATGCCTCAGCTTGTGGCTGCACTGAATTTTTTGACAGTAATAGAAAACTGGTCAACAAATCCTGATGACTTTTGTTCTGAAGGAGTCATTAGATGGCCCAGTTAGGCTCTTGGGCTTACGGAAAGAGCTGTACACAAGGTGCATATAAGAGATATTTTTAAAGCCAGTAAGGAGCAAGTACTCAAATGGTAGTGACACTTTGCACATATTTAGCCTATATTTATAGCAGTGACATTGTTTTCCAACATTTTCCGTATCTTTTGCTCCACATTTATTGATGCATGGTGGCACATTCATTTCAGAGGGCTGACTTTAAAATAGCGGATAAGTACTTACTACATGGATGTCCTAAAACTTTCACTTCATCAATAGCCACGTATCCCGGGTGACCTGAAGTGACCACTTCAAAAACAACCTGAGAAGCAAAAAGAGAATTTAAGTTAGCAGATTTGTAACACAGAGAATATAAAAATACTCTGCTATGGAAAAATACATCGACTTTTTTAACATGTTGAGAACACCTTGAAAATTAAATATGATAGAAAAAGCCTCAAAATATGTTGTTCTTATCATTAAAGTGAACCAGAACATAAATCATATGTTTTCATGTTTATATTATATTTGGAGATTTACAAGTGTGATCATTAGAGAAGTAGCCACTTCCCCGCAATGTTTGGTCTGACAAAGTAGTTACCTAATAATAATTTTATTTTCAATTCTTTGTCGTGCAGAATAAACTCCTACTTTTATTTTTTAAATGACAGTTCTGCAGAATACAGAGATTTGCACAGTATCAGACACAAACACATCTATTTTTCTGAATGCATTTTCCATGCTCTTAATCTTCAACCAGATGTAGTGAATTAAGTAAAGCAGATTCATTTGCCATGGTTTGTTTAATGGCTATAAATAGGTCAGAAAATAAATGGACTGTTCTTGTAGTTTGAATTAAGTATGCTCAAAAGTAAACCTCTCCGAACTTTCGCAGCCTTAGCTTTGAACATCCCAAGAATGTTTATGTGGAACAGAAAAAAAAAAAAAAAAAAAAAAAGCCAGGTACATTTCCAAACCAATGCTCCAGAAGTCCAAGCTCAAATCCAGGTTGCAATTTATTTTTTTGTAATGTTTCCCTTTTGCTTGGGAAATTAACTCTAATTTTCTTTTCTAACTAGTCTCAGAAGTACACTGAGGAAGATAAAGTCTAGAAGCTATTTTTCACTCATATGCTGCACTTGACCTTGGAAGAGATGCAGAAGGACACTACTACATACCATATCCTTTACTGCAATTATTTCAGAAGGAAGAGAATGATACAGAATGCAAACATGTCAGAAGGATAACACACAGCCTTGTAATATTATATCACAGTTTCCTGGTGCTGAATAAACACTGACAGAGAACTGGTTCTGATTTTAAAACAAACCTTAAGGTCAGTGAATTCTTCACCACTTCACCACTACCTGATCCATGATCCCACCACTGCAGAGCAGAGGAATTTATTTCAGTTTCTTCACTTTTAGATATGCTGAATTCTAGAAAACCCTGTTAGAAACTGGCACATGCACACTTCTGAAGGAGCCAGACAATCCAGTCAGTTTTCTGCTAAAAATATTACTGGCAGATAATACGGATTTAACTATTAAAAAAAAAATATGTTGTATGAAAATGCCAGCAAAATAGCTGAGTTCCAGAATTCATAACTGGGGAGTTAGCTACAGGCCCTCCTAGAGGTTTTAAATACTTCACTATCGCAATATAGTCACAGACAAGAAAAAAGCTTGTAGATTCTAAACACAAGCCTGTTCCTTCAGTTCACAGGCAGAATTTAGAATGTTGAAATAATTGAATTGGACCCACTTATGACAACCGACAAAGACTCAATGAGTGATCTGAAATAACCTGCTGTATCTCTGGACAACATACCAAAAATGTCACTACCACAAATAAGCCAGGAAATGTATCAAGAAACGGCTAGCTGGACATACTATTAAATTGCAATTATTGTTATTAAAGAGGGCATGTTAGAAACAATACAAATTGAAATATTGTCAGTTTAATCATGCTTCCACTAAAAGCAATAGCCAAGCTGATAGCAGCTTTAATGATTGTAAGTTTTGGTCTCTTATGACATAAAATATGCAATTTTTAGTAAATGGAAAGAGATGTTACAGCCAGTAGTGACATATCATTGTCAAAGAGGCATCACTGATGAGCCTTTTACTTCATATGTAAAAGAACATGGCATGTATTCCAAGTACAGTTATATAATTCCCATTTTCTTCATATGCTATGAAATACTATCAACTTCTGTATCTAAATCCAGTGTTTTTTTTACTTAAATTAATAAATGAAGACTATGGACTAAGATATCTGCTTAACTAAGCATTTTCCCTTTTTACACTAAAAAAAGAATTTGATCTTATGGCTGACATGGCTCTGAAAGTCCTAGCAAGCATGCTGCAAGCTGTAACAAAGTGCTCAGGAATAGACCTTGAAACACTTCTGGTAGCTCATTTATTCATTGACAAGCTTATATAAGGGCTGTCAAGACTATTCACAAATCTAGACCACTTTTGCTCTTAATTCCACCAGAAATGAAACCTAGAAACTTATTTCACATCCAGTTTTTTCCATCATTTCACATTTGACAAGTTGCTTGTCATGTAAACGTTAACATTTTCACTCCCTCCTCCAAGCTTTGCCTTTCCTCACAGCTGATGCAACACCTGCAGGCAATATAAAAGAGCCCGGTCAAAGCAGGGACAACATTCCAGCAGCATCAGACTAGGCAGCCCTTAGATTTTTTGCCTATTATTCCATCACCTTATCAGTCAGGAAACAACTGGTTAAAACACTGAATTCATTTGCTCAGGAAAAACTCTGCTGAACATTGGCCCGAGAGCTGTTTTACACCATTCTCCCCCTGGCAGGCCTGCCAAACAGGAAGCAGGGAAGCGGCTTAGCGCTGCACTGTCTCCGATCCTCCCTGCTTCACTGAAGAGCAAAATTAGCTTTTCATTCCTGCCACTTCCCCTTTCTACATACGAACAAAGAAAGGGGGTCTGCTCACCAACATAAATGCTTACTGCTGAAAATGTGCAACTCAAGATAACTTGTCTGTTCCAAGGAACAATAGAAATAAACACATTTTGTTGCCACACAACCTCACTCTGTAAATTCCTGCCTTTGTTGTTGCAGAATTACAATGCTTTCAGTCAAAAGGTAGATTGTACCTAATATAAATAGTCTCGACTTCACACAACTTAAAAATAGCACTTGGCAAAAGCAAAAAAAGAAAGAGTATTAAGAAAGCCACTTAAGGCCTGCAATCGTGCCCCTTGCACCTCCAGCCAGGGGGCAGTGAGGTACAACATGCTGTCAGCAGCACCCACTGCACTCTCCTCCCAATCAGCCATGCTTCATCCCACAGAGGGCCTTTCCTTGACTGTTATTTTACATATATTTACTGTATTTATCATTTGGGCATTGGGAACAGTCCCTTCTCAAAAAACTGGCAATGTCTTGTACCCCTGTGGGCTGAGTTCTTCTCGTTCTTCATCCTAGGACCACCCACTTTATCACTGGGGCACAATCCCGGTAACTGCTGCCTCGTCCAAGCCACGTCAAGGAAGGTTCCTGACCTGGTCCTTCCCAGGCAGTGCAGAAACCCAACACAGCTTATTGACTTGGGCTGCCTAAAACGTGGTCAGGCCTCCCTGGGCTAGAAATTTGTTTGATGCCATTCCCCTCCCCATCTTTCACTCCTACACAATTACCATTCAGCACTCCCAAGCACACTCAAGCACATTAAACAACCTTTTGGTGGTGGCTGCCAACCTGAGACTCCAAATAGAACTCCTATTGGTGAGCAAAACTGAAAACTGAGCTTCTGATATAAAAGTTTATTAAATCTTGTGATTGTCTTTTTGTTTCTAAACCAGTTGTTGTTTTACCTTTTTTCTACTGAAGGCCCAGAAGCTTTCTTGGTTTAGGAACAAGGCACAGGATAAAATAACAAAGCCTTGGGCACCTGAGAAAATGCGTACACCTGCTTACGACTGGCCATTTTTTGTCTGTTGGGGTTTTTTAATTTAGGTATGTGGTCGGCCCTGGTGCATCTTTCTCAAAATAACTATTCTCAAATCACCCAACACAAGGAAGAAGAGCTGTTTAAGATGCCTGACACAGGGCTGTGATTCAAAATGCAATATACATTTCAAAGTTTCTTTTGAGTTCAAAGCACAGTTCAGGAACTGTCTGCGTGCAGCTGAATGCAACGCACACAACACTCGACAATGTGAGCCTGACCTTTACTGCACAAAAAGCTTAATTCTCAGTCCTAGCTGATGACTTCAGTATGTTGCATGAGCCGAACTCTGAGCACTGCATGTACAAAGCAGGCTATGAACCAAATGGAAGTTTGAATCCAGATTTGAAAAGGCAGGTTGGATCTACTGCTTCTTATTCCCTAAACTCCTAATTTACAGGGGAAAGTGTCAGGATGGTAAAGGGTAAATCTCATCTCAGTGTGAAGTGATACCATATAACTTCATTGTGTCCTTACTGAGAAGAAACAGGCTCTTACCCCATTTTCTCATTCCAGCTTCACAGGAATTTATATTTAAAGAAAGTGCAGTGGTATAGAAAATAGTGCTACTCCACTGGAAGCTGTTTTTAATCCTTTCAGTTCCATTTCCGGATTTTAAAACTGCAGTGTTTGTTGTTTTACTTAATCAACATTTGTTTCAGCTCACTGCTGCATGCCTGACTCCCAGCAAAGGACAAAGCAAATAATTAAAAATATAAAAACTAACAGGGGGATGGTGTGTAACTTCCAATGGGGCTGTATCAAATTGCTTGCTTGTAGGGTTAGGTGCTGGAAACACAAGTCACCCACCAAACTTAAACCAGTAGTGGCATTTCACAAAGTTCCAGAACAGCGATGGCTCAAAAACATAAAAATACATTTAAAATACTACCAATTGGTCTGAGAATCATTAACCAAACTAGGGAAAAAGAAAAAAATTTACTCCTTCTCCCCGCCAGATAGACAAACCAAGGAAACAACCCTGGAATCAACAGATTTTCCTGCTGCTAAAAGATCCAAATGAGAAAAAAATCAAAAGTATAAAGAAAATAGCAAACACAAAAAGACCCTCTCATCCTCTCCTCACTAAAGGTGCAGCCTTTTAAGGAGTGACTTACTTTTATCTCAAATTATCAATTTTAAAGCCTCTAAACCTACTGAGACTGCTCCCCAAGAATCTAAAAACAAGCTCATCACTACCCATGGAAATCTACATAGGATTTAATCCTCTTTTTCTCTGTACATTCTAATTCTATTCAAGTAAGGAGGAGGGTGAAGGTCTTAGTAATTATGTGAAGCCTTGTTTTGTTTGCAGGCTGTCTCTAATGGCATGATAAATTCCTTGATGCTCTTAAAATGTACCAAGTAGACAATAGCTCAGTAAAGCAAACAATTTCTCCTGTGACCAATGATAAAAAGAGGAAGCCAACACTCCCTCTGGGGAGCACTCCTAAAGGGATTTTATAATACAGAAATAAGACTAGCTCCTGAAGAAATATCCTAGCTCCTTCAAAACTAATAGCTCAGAGACCAGGAGGCACAACAGAAAAGAACAAGCTGTGCTGATTATCTTTGACCCTCAGAAGGTGTTTGGCAGCTGGAACCTATGTTATTGCAGCTACACTGCAGTCAGTAACTGGACTGCAACATAGACATACCCTGAAGTCAAAAGCAGATGTTAAGCAGTAGCACTCAGAAGATCATTCATTATGGAATTAAACATATCCTTAATCACCAGAATACTTAACAATTTATGTTTAAATAGGCAGTAATTAAACTACAATTAGCACTGTTACATGCAGGTTATCATTGTGATTTATATATATAGTACAGCTTTCATATGGGGTGAAACCTACACAAATAATTACCTTGTAAAAACAAAAATGTACACTAAAAGAAATTAATTCTTTTGTTCAGAGACTGTACTTCTAAAGTTTAAATTCTAAATGGAAATTCAACTTGGAAGGTATTAATAAGCTTGGATAACTGGTGCTACAATAATGAAATACTGCTAATTTTTAAATCATTTGAACGCTTTGCATATATATGTTAATATTTGGTTTAAACAAATACATCTTTAGAAGTTGGATTAAAATCCACTCCACACTACACAATCTAATTTTTAGTCACTACCATTAGTGGGAGTTATTTTGCCTACACTTTTCATGAATCAGCAGCAAAACAGACCAACACCATTGTGTTTTTAAGCATTCAGAATTGTATACATATTATAACTCTGAAATGTTATCACATAATTTGTCTTCAGAGTTCTGTAGTACATTTTGGTCTGATTTGCAGCTAGTCACCTTGTAGGTGTCCTGCTAATGGAATGGAACTCTAAGGCATTCACAAACATGCAGATGCCTACATGGATATGTGATTTAAAATACAACAAAGAGAATCACAGAATCGTTTTGGTTGGGAAAGACCTTTAAGATCATTGAGTCCAACCGTTAACCTGGCCAAGCCGTTAACTGCCAAGTCCACCACTAAACCATATCCCTAAGCAACACATCTACACGTTTTTTAAATACCTCCAGGGATGGTGACTCAATCACACGATTACATTGCTTTGTCCCTCATCTGCTAATGCTGAGTCTTTTCCTCAAGATAATTCATCAGGAAACTAGCAACCTTTATATTTTAAAAGTTAAAAAGGACCCTGTCATTCCTTAAAAATCTTCTTAGCACTCTTCATTTCGTTCAATAAGGTCAAACAGCCCCAGAAAATCCCTGGGAGGAAGTCTTGTACATTTTGGAGGATGCATGAGAAACACGTGGATTTGTGACAAGAGGTCAGAGTTTGGAATCAAATGAATAGCAGCTTAGGAAACAGACCTGGTGCTAGACTCATGTCAGATAGGTCCTCTGCCTTCTCCCACCATACATGTAGTCAGCTGAGCTTTCACCTAGCTTGGACACACATTCTCCTGAGATCCACATACACCTTTTCTCCTTTTCCTACCCTTCTCCCAGCTGCTTGCAGCTAACTTCCTGTCTCCCCCCAAAACAGGCTCTGTGAAGAAGAAAAAGCATCAAAACAGATGAAAATACTTCAGAAACACGGGAAGTGTCACTGTGTGAGTGAGGAAATGGCATCAAAGATTTCTGAGAGGGTGTAGGCAACCAAAATGGAGATGACTGACCATAAGCTGTCAAAATGGAGACAGAGCTTCCACAAGAATAAATTAGCTTACCTACAGTGAAACTACTCTATTTTGCACTGATTCCTTGGACTGTCACAGATACTACTATAATGTAAGACATTTTGGCACGTCAACTAAATTGCAATACCCAACACCTAACCAGGTACTATTTCCAACTGTATTCAGCAAATGCAAAGAAAATTACTTACTATACTTGTCAGTGAAAGAAAGATTATGTAAAAATATCTCTATTTCCAGAGGCAAAAAGATCACATGGAATACACTACAGACAGACTCAGGTGTCTATTATATTATCAACTGATGCATGGCAATTTGCTGAAGTGCAGTTCCCCATCCAAGCATAAAAGGGTTCATGTACAAGTAAGGGTTAGCAGTCCAGATGGCAGGTCTTGAGAAGAAAGTGGTCTAGAAAGATTATATTTCTATTTCTATGGCTAAATATCCAGACATTACTCAGACATCAGATAGATGTATCATATTAATAAAAATCCAGGCAGATTACTACTAATATCAATGACATTTAAAACTGTCAGAGCTTGCCTGTATTTTTATTTGTTAAATTTACTAGTCAGTCAGGGCTGCTTCTGTTAAAATTCCCCAGTTCACATTAGCATTTTAGTTCAGAGCTACAATGAGGCTTTGAAGCACAATCCTCCTATACCAACTGCTGGTTCACAGAGCAGTTCTGTTACATAAAAACCAGAGTCCTTTCAGAAAAAAGGAAATTGGAAGCTCCTCTATTAATTCATTTCAAACCCAGTTGGGGACATTATGGTCCAGGCTTAAGCATCAGTGACATGGTCACACACTCCAGCAGTGTCTGCAAAATGTACACCCACCACATAGCACTCCTGAATCACCCAGCATGCCCAAAAAAGCCTCCAGTAGATCCCATGTTACCAGCTGCCTAGAATTATATGCAATGTCAGCCACGAAATTGTATGGGATGCTCTATGCTTCTCCCACCATCCACTGAGGCTAAGAACACAGACTAGTTTTCATTATTTCAGTCGAGATAGAAAGGCTTTCTGGCATCACTGGAGGGCTTTCTCAACACTGGTATCAAGTCTGTGATGTGGGGTCCACAGTCTTGAAATAAGGTCATAGAATCATGGAATATCTTGAGTTGGAAGGGACCCATAATGATCATCAAGTCCAACTCCCTGGTCCTTACAGGACTACCTAAGACCAAACCATGCGACACTCCTTGAACTCTGGCAGTCATCAAAATACACCTTGCCCTTTCACCCTGTGAGATGTAAAAGTATAGCTAAACCAAGCTTGGACTCTGTGATCAGGATACAGCCTAATGCTCCAGAGAGGCACGTAGTACACAGCTTCTCCCACAACGCTGAGATGAACATCAAATTCATCATGCTAATTATAGGAGATGCACATCATAAGTCTACCCAGTGAAATGTGTTGAGATGTCCATAAATTTACCCTGAATCCTCCCCAGGAAGCCCTGATGATGCAGTTGTAGCAATTCCTTGGGCAGAGCACTGGATGCAAATGTGGGTTCTGTCAACAGCCCCTACACAACTTAGGAACACACTATTGGATGCAAGAGGAAACAAATGAGTGTGACCTTTTGGGTCTGCAAGTATTGCACCCATTGCCAGGTATCCCCTAGTCCAAGGACAAGATGCTCCAGGCACTCCAAACTCATCATTTGGACCAGGACCTTCTCTCAATTGTGGATGAAGCAATCACAGAGGGAAAGACTCGAGAAAGTTCTGCAAGTTGTTTTTTTCCATAGAGGAAAAAGGGTTCAAAAGGAACAGCTTCAATTCACTTGAGACATCCTCACAGATCAGCTGCTGCAGCCACAGTAAGAAGTCCACTATAACCCACTACAGTACACTGCAGTGCACATTGGCAAACTTGTAACAAGAAGCAGGATTCCACTGGTTCCAAAGCAACAAGTACTGCTGATCTAAATCAAACTTGAAGACTCTACTACAATAAAATCTATTGGCATTCAATTCCAGCACCCCTAATGAACTGGAAGAATGAGTGAACTTATTATAGAGAAACACAGGTAATAGACTGAAATCAATGATAATGATGAAATCAATTTCTAATGGTGGAGCATTAAACACCTGGTCACAGAATCATAGAATTGTTTTGGTTGGAAAAGACCTTTAAGATCATCAAGTCCAACCATTAATCTAGCCCAGCAAAGTCCACCAGTAAACCATGTCCCTAAGGACCACACACATCAACACATCTCTTAAATCCCTCCAGAGATGATAACTCCATCATTTCTTTGGACAGCCTGTTCCAGTGCCTGACAACCCTTTCAGTGAAGAAAATTTTTCCTACTACCCAATCTAAACCTCCCCTGGCACAACATGAGGCCATTTCCTCTTCTTTTAACCACTTTTTACAAGGGACATGAGATCGACACCCACCTCGCTACACCCTCCTTTCAGGTAGTTGCAGAGAGAAATAAGGTCTCCTCTCAGCCTCATTTTCTTCAGATTAAAAAAAAACAAACATTTGCCTCAGACACTCCTCATCAGACTTGTTCTTCAGACCCTTCAACAGCTTCGTTGCTCTTCTCTGGCCTCACTCTAGCACCTCAATGTCCTCCTTGTAGTGAGGGGCCCAGAACTGAACACGGTGTTTGAGGTGCAGCTGCACCCTAAACAGCCCAAACAGGAACAGATAAAAGGTGCTGCCACACATGATGCTGGTACTTGGGGAATTGATGTAGGAAATAAGATGCTATGACCCCCTGGGACAACACTGTGGAATGACAATATTGTACTTCCTAGGGAGGTCTACAGTCAAATAAACCCCATCTTTGGCACAGCTTTTCTTCAGAAAGCTTCAGACCATAAGTACAGTGACAACGCTCCGCACAGGGGCCCAAATAAAATCCAAACCAAACTTTCCAAACTGCAAGTAGAGATGAGAGGAGCCTCAGTAACATTTTTGATCTACTGGTCTGCTCTTACTACACCAAATTACTTGCTTGTGGAGACTTATATTTTTATGTGAAGATGAAGAAAAACTGTTGGAACTACTGCACGATGGTAAGTGACTGTATAATCTGTAAACTTCCCCAAAAAAAAGCAGCACCCTAAGGAACTGTCAAGAAAAATTCTCCCTGAATCTTTAGGATGTAATCAGAAACCCATTCCTACAATAGCTACTGTTACGTTTATGATTACTATTGGATGGAACGAATGGATATTACATTCAAACTGAAGACATAAACTGAGGATTCAAAGGATTGTGCTGGTTCCAAAGCAACAAGTACTGCTGATCTAAATCAAACTTGGAAGACTCTACTACAATAAAATCTATTGGCATTCAGTTCAATGGACTGAAAGAATGAGTCAATGTATTATAGAGAAACAGAGGTAATTGACTGAAATCAATGGCAAATTTCTAAATTGTTGCAACAGAATTATTTTACCCACTTTTAAAGCATGTGTGTATATAAATACAAACATCAACCAAACATACTGAAAGACATTTTTATTTAAATTCAAAATTATTATTAGGAACCAGGTAACTATTATGAGAAACAAAATTTCATAAAAAGTAAAACATACCTGATAAAAATTGGGCCAGAAAGTGCTAATTGCCAGTTCTGCTCTGTTCCAAGTAGCAGTGATGGATGTGTTCCAGACTGGGTTACCGATAGGACCATCATTAACTTTCACATATATATTCAAAGTGCCAGGGCTAGATCCACTCTTGCTTGAAACATAGTAGTGGAAATCAATACAATGTGTATCATTTTCCTTCAGGTGAGGCAGCAGGAGGTGAGCCTTCTGTCCCGCAAATTTCCCAGACGTATTCACCAACATGAAAGAACCTGCAAAACAAAGTCACTAGTTAAATTTCTTCTTTTATTTTATTTTTCTCTACAAAACATAGTGATCTGTAATCAAAGCGTCATTAAAAAAAAATAATAATTTTGCTTTGCTTCTACCACATAACAGTAATTTGTATCTGGTAGGCATTTAAAACCCAAATTACTTCTGAGATTCTTTCCCAAAGCTGGCAAATATTGGAATCCTTATTTTACAGTTGGAGAAAGAAAGAGACAAATAAAAAGAACACTGAAGTAATCTGCACTGCCCTGCATCTACAGATGTTGGAAGATAATAAACAGTAGGTCCCAACTATCTGAGCATCTCTACATGCAGTCTATACTGGGTTTGCATGGCAAGGTTTTGGTAGTGGGGGCTACAGGGGTGGCTTCTCTGAGAAGCTGCCAGAAGCTTCCCCCATTTCTGACAGAGCCAATGCCGGCCAGGTCCACTGGCCAAGGCCAAGCCCATCAGCAACAGTGGCAGTGCCTCTGTGATAATGTTTTTAAGAACTGGGAATAAACATGTGCAATTGCAGCCAGAGATAGTAGTGAGAACACGTGAGCAAAACAGCTCTGCAGACATCAAAGTCAGTGAAGAAGGAGGGTGAGGTGATGCTCTAGGTGCCGGAGCAGATTCCCCTGCAGTCTGTGGTGAAGACCATGGTGAGGCAGGCTGTCCCCCTGCAGCCCATGGAGATCCATGGTGGAGCAGATATCCACCTGCAGTCCATGGAGGACCCCATGCTGGGGTGGGTGAATGCTCAGAGGAGGCTGTGATCCCATGAAAAGCCCACACTGCAGCAGACTCCTGGCAGGACTTGTGGACCTGTGAGGGACCCATGCTGGAGCAATTAATGAAGACCTGTAGTCCATGGGACGGACCCCATGCTGGAGCAGGGGAAGAGTGTGAGGATTCCTCCCCCTGAGGAGGAAGGAATGGCAGAGACAACATATGATGAACTGACCACAACCCCCACTTCCCATCCCCTGTGCTGCTGGAGGGGAGAAGGTCGAGAAATCTACCATAAAGTTGAGCACAGGAAGAAAGGAGGGGCAGGGGGAAGATGTTTTAAGATGTTTTTATTTTCAGCACCCTACTCTGATTTGATTGGTAGTGAATTAAATTCATTTCTTCAAGTCAAGTCTATTTTGCCCATGATGGTAATAGATGAGTGATCTCCCTGCCCTTATCTCAACCCATGAGCCTTTTGTTATATTTTCTCTCCCTTGTCCAGTTGAGGAGGGGAGTGATAGAGTGGCTTTGTGGGCACCTGGGGTCCAGCCAGGGACAACCCATCACAAGAGTCACAATTAAATAGAGAAGAATGATATGTCTTCAGATGTTGGGATGCAATATATGATGTAGATGGAGCCTAAAAAGTCGTTGATTTCTCAGCTGTACGCCACCTAATCACCAGCTACATCCTTGACTGATTGTGACAAGTCTTCCCTGGTCTCAAGAGCTGAGAAGAAGGAACAAATGAAAATACCCAGCAGATTGGTAAGCTTTAAAAGGGAAAAAAAGGGGAGGGGAGGGTTATATTTTACAGTGTGGTCCCAACTTAAACAACAAACAACAAGAAATTCGAAGGTATTGTTCAAATAAAGTTACGTTCAAACAATTCTCACAGGAACAGCTAGTCAATTTATGCTTGTTTTTCAGTGCCTATTAATTAGTTTCATTGAAGTGTACCTTCAAAATAATAACCTAATAGAACAGATGTGCAACCAAAGAATTTGCATGGCCATGTAGGTATTACATTAGAAAAATACAACATCATTTTCAAGACATTAATATTTCTGGGTTGAACAAACCCAAAGGAAACAATTCTGTTAAAAGATATACTATGATATCATAGAAGGAAATACAATTAAACACAATGTTTACTTTGGAAAGAAAACAACAGTAAAATACATGAGGTAATTTAAACCCCGTGTATTTCATAAAAGTCAAGAAATGCAGATTTTTATAAGTGCATGCTATAAATGCACAGCTAAGTGCTCTTACAAAATGTAAGCACACACATTTCTCAAACAGTGATTAGAAAACAATTTACTCTTTTTTTCTTTTTTGTTACTTTGATGGGTGATGATACCTTGGAATTTCAATGAGATACATCTTCCTAAGTAATTTCTTGAAATGGAATGTAAGTGTTAAGAGAACCTTGGTCCAGATTGCACCTTTATCTTAAATAAGTATAATTATTCAATAACGCAGTTTTGCTGTTACTTTAAATTATTCATCGAGCATAACTTCTCATTCATTTTCATTCTAGATATAACTGAGTTAATTGATAGAAAGGAATTGGAATGTTTTACTTGCTAAAAGGCATTACTCTGTATTAAATTTACAGACTGTTAAGTTACTGTAGCTTAATGGGACAAATCCTTAGTCATTAGTAGTGTAAGTAGAAGTCACTGAATGTGTTTTCCATACTCTCCTTGAGAAAAAAATTCATTTAGCAGGAGGAAATAAGGAAAGAACGCAAGATTCACGTGCTTTTCCTTCCAAGGACTGGTTTCTACAAGTTTCCAATTACACTATACTCAAATCTGTAGTACTCACATCTGTAACATTCTATTTCTTTCTGTGTTTCAGTAACCTAAAATGTAGGAAAGCCATAATCAGGAGAAAAACTATTCTAGATGCAGTAGCCAAGAAGTAGCAACCTTTCTCCTAACCTACTGGCAAAAGCACAAGAAAGAATACTCTTTATTGCTGCTTTTCACATGTGCTCACACTGTTTCAGCCTGTTACAATGGCACATCATATTCATGCAGAATGCCCTATGTGTTTTTAACTTATAATACAAACATCTTCAAAATACTTCAATGCAGAAAGAATCAAGTCTACTTCTCTGAAGACACTGTAAGGAGAACACTCCTGTCTTTATCATGTACAGATGAGACTAAACTAGTTAGTAGTCTTCAGTCTTTCCAACCCTTTCTTTAGTAAGACAGTTCCTAAATTGTTCTTGGTCTTGGGTTAATCTAAATATCAAATTCCACCGTGTTGGTAATTTTGATTCTGTTGCTCAGTGATTAACTAGGATGCTGAAAGGTGAAGAATGAATAGCCATCCAGCTATAACAAGAGTTAGTCCTGTGCTATTACTTCTAACACATTTCCCCACCTTTGTAACACAATAAAGGGTTAAAAATAAAATCACAAAAATATATTTGGGAACAACAACGAAGCAAATAAATTTTGAATTTAGCCACATGGATCTTTGCTTAAAGTAAGCACAAAGGAAACAAATGTTCCTTCCATCAGTTAGGACATCCTGCCATTCAATTAATTTATTGAAATTTAAAATGTAAAGCCCCTAAAGTAGTTACAATTTGTTAAGTTATCAAAACAACAGTTAAAGCACTCATGAGTTCACTAAAAATTAACTGGCAAAAAAAAATTAACCTTGACTTCAGCAAGGCTTTTGACACTGTCTTCCGTAGCATCCTCATTAAGAAACTGAGGGAGTGTGGGCTAGATGAGTGGACAGTGAGGTGGATTGAGAGCTGGCTGTGTGACAGAACTCAGAGGGTTGTGATCAATGGAGCAGAGTCAAGTTGGAGGCCTGTAACTAGTGGTGTCCCCCAGGGGTCGATACTCAGTCCGATCTTGTTCAACATATTCATCAACGACCTGGATGAGGGGACAGAGTGTATCTTCAGTAAGTTTGCTGACAATATCAAACTGGGAGGGGTGGCTGACACTCCAGAGAGCTGTGCTGCCATCCAGTGTGACCTGGACAGGCTGGAGAGCTGGGCAGAGAAAAACCTAATGAGGTTCAACAAGGGCAAGTGTAGGGTCCTGCACCTGGGGAGGAAGAACCCAATGCACCAACAGAGGTTAGGGGAGGACCTGCTGGAAAGCAGTTCTGAGGAGAAGGATCTGGGAGTCCTGGTAAATTATCCATGAGCCAGCAATGTGCCCTTGCTGCCAAGAAGGCCAATGGAATCCTGGGTTATGTAAGGAAAAGTGTGGCCAGTATGTCAAGGGAGGTCACTTTCCCCCTCTACTCTGCCCTGGTGAGGCATCTCCCTTTTGGGGAAAGGCTGAGAGAGGTGGGACTCTTTAGCCTGGAGATGAGAAGGCTGAGGGGAGACCTTATTAATGCCTATAAGTATCTAAAGGGTGGGTTCAAGGAGGATGGAGCCAGACTCTTGTCAGTAGTTACCAGTGACAGGACAAGGGGTAACTGGCACAAGCTGGAGCACAGGAAGTTCCATCTGAACCTGAGGAAAACTTCTGTACTGTGACGGTGACAGAGCACTGGAACAGGCTGCCCAGGGAGGTTGTGGAGTCTCCTTCTATGGAGATATTCAAGACCCGCCTGGATGCAGTCCTGAGTAATGTGCTCTAGGTTATCCTGCTTTAGTGGGGGAGTTGGACTAGATGATCTCTAGAGGTCCCTTCAGGCTCTGCCAACTCTGTGATTTCGAACCAGTATCTTCCTGATAACCCAACCAATTTTATATTCCTTGCAGCTGAGAATCCTACAGTCCTTCACAGAACATTTTTAAGAACTAGCATATTTTTAAGAAATATTTGACTATCAGCATTCCGATTAACGTAGTATGTATTGCAAAATTAAACCATGTGAAAAACTATCAGTGGCTTAAGAAAAGGAATATAGTCATCCTGCTTTGAAAATATGTCTCTAAATCCTTTGTTTAAAGTGAAAGAATAGAGAAGAATGTCACTGTCAACAGAATAAATGCCACCTTACTTTTTGTAAGAAAAGGGAATCACTAAAGAGAACTAAATTAAGCAGCAAAATGTAAATTAGATGTGCTGTTACAGTTTTTCTGCTAGAAAGTGTCTGGTTAAGCTTTTCTTGGTTAATGAAGAAAGGAGTAGGATGTAAAAGCATACTTTTAATTGTTTGACTAAATTTGTCTAAGTCTCAGGAAATAAATCTATCAATGCTATGACAGGTAAACTACATGACACGAGTCTTCTGTGACAGTTTGGTTTCCTACTTCTGAAGGTCTCATAACCAACGTTTTCACAAGCTGAAGCTTCTTCTGTTCCAGCACACCTGGAGCAGCACCTTCACTCATACAACTTCCAACAGAATCGAAAACCAAAGGACATTCAAGCATGTAGTGCAACTCTCTACACTGAAGAGTTGATTAAGTAACATACAATAGCTCGTTGTATCAAACACAGTAACTTCTACTCTACCCTAAACATATCCTCTAGACAATGTTTACGGAAAACTTTCCTGAAGAAAGTAGGCATCCATATGACAGATCCAAGAACACTCAACTGTAAGAGCTTAGTTTCAGAAGTGAACAGATGCTTGCACCAGGCATGTGCCCATGACTTGAGTCCACAAGCATGAAATCCCATGCTGCCTGTCCATTAAGCTATCTAAAATCAGCCCATTTAATACAGAGCCATCTCAGGCTAGTCAATGAAGAAAAACTCAATACAGATACATCTGCAACATTAGTCATCTTAGAAACTACATGCATTGCTTGAGGTGCAACAATGTGCTTTGTCATCCAGAATAGCTCAAACTGCTTGATTTGAAGATAAATGTTTAGGTCTTTTCTTTCAGTGGGCCAGATGAATGTGCAATGTGGATGCAAGAAGTCTCAGGTACACACCACCAGCAGCACCTAAAGTTCAGATTTAAGCCAACAACATTCTGGGGGTTCGACTAAGGTTAAGCAAAAAGAAAACACAGATAATAAATTTCATGGAAGCGTCCAGTCAATGCCTTAAGCCTTTATTAGCCCTTGTCTTTGAAAGGCTGCCATCTCATGAAGGAATTCAATATTTTGTTTGATGGTATCTGTTTTTCCAGGCATGTGCATTCTGATAAAGATCAGATTCTACACCTAGTTTTAACTATGGATCTCCCCCACAAGAAAAAAAATCCTAATACGTATTAAAATGAGAAGTCATAGAGAGAAATAATTATATGTATTTTATTAAAACCATACAGTCTGTGTGACAAAAAAAAAATTTAATGCATTAAAATATTTTTTTTTTTAAATCTAGTCAACTTATCTTCAGTGTTAAGTCATAGTAGAAATTTTTCAACTTTTACTATTGTCATCTGTTAAACGGATGGCTGAAATACTATGCCAGATGATTATATAAATCTAAAGCATGTGGATAAAGTCAATACACAAATAAACACTTAATTTGGAAAACTAAAAAAAAAAAAGGAAAAAAAGAGGGGGGTTCTTGGCCATGAAAAACAAAAACAAAACAAACCACAGTATACTTTCTTACAGTGGATCAGTTCTCCAGAATCTTTTATCACATATTTGGGCACAAGAGACATATATGCAAAAAATAACTGCAACTATTCATTGGTGTATCTGCTAGGACACAATTATCTGCCAGGAAACAAGGATTCATCAAGAAAACACATAAAATTGTAATGAATTCAGTACTCATTCATAAGAGATAGCAAGTGCATATATTACTACAAACATATTCCTTTTAAAGTGACTGATTTCCCTAGGTGTACTTTCATGTTCTAACACATGGATTGATGATAGCTCCTCAATCAAAAAGTTTAAATGGAATTTACTTGGGTTCGGTATTCAGGTCTATGTATGGGCACTACACGCAACTTAATAGTTCATAAGTACACACTGAAATCATACTGAGAATAAAATCTAAGGTAGCTGATGGTGCTCAGCATTCATTAAATTGGGGCTTCTTTAATCCACAAACTTGCTAAATCATCCATATTTCATCATTTTACACAGAGGGTTTAAATAAACAAACTGGTGGATCTGTTACTGTAGCTGCTGCTACTATTTAACAGCTCCTCACTACAAAATGTTTCAGCAGTAATTTAGCAAATATTCAGTTCATTAAAATATTAATTCTAAGAAGATTCAGTACTTGGAGAACAAAATAAAGACTAGAGTTGCTCCAGAGTAAATGGGCAATTAAGCATCCTGGTAATCCTAATAAGCATCAATGGAAATTTTCTGTGAAGTAACCATAGAAGAAAATGAGATTTTGTAAACAAAAAGATGTCCAAAAGATTGAGTTACACAAGAATGGGGGGAAAAAAAAAAAAAGTATTTGTTTAAAAAAACCACATCTGACAAGTCAAAAAGCAATGTACTATGCTACAAAAATGATCAAAATGGCACAAGAAAGGTTTTCCAGTCACTTCTGCAATGAAGTGAATGCAGTATCATTTTTCATTCATAAAGGAAATGTAAATAGTGAGCAAATAAAGTTACTTTGCTGATTTTTCACCAGTCTTATACATGGTTGAGGACAAAGGATTACTTTTCCTTCCAGAGTGTAACAACAGAGATGAACTATTCAGGTTATAATCTGAAACTGAATGCAGTATCATTTTTCATTCATAAAGGAAATGTAAATAGTGAGCAAATAAAGTTACTTTGCTGATTTTTCACCAGTCTTATACATGGTTGAGGACAAAGGATTACTTTTCCTTCCAGAGTGTAACAACAGAGATGAACTATTCAGGTTATAATCGCAATCCTATTGTGATTTCATTGATAAAAATACTTCTGTTTAACTTATTTGAGCATCAGCATTGATGATTTTGACTCTCAGTATTTGCAAACTGTACTAAATGAAGGCAAGCAGAAAGTCTGATTTTAAGAACAGATATTCTATGTATTAGCTTATTCACAAAACGCACTTCAGGTGCAGAAACATCTCCTTGTAAGGCTGAAGGGTATAAAAAAATACCTTTTATCAAAAATGCTGTGATTAGGTAGATACAAAGACTCACTTTTTATTAACTAAATAGCATTCCCTAAATGTCAGCCAGCCCTACTGCCAGCACTCACAAGGGGTGGCTACCTTTTACCAGTGAAATACCATTGACTGTGACTACTGTGGGTGCCCAAGCCTAAATATGTGACTCTACAAGACACTGGAACTGCTGTGCATATGCAGATGAATTTCCAAGGCCCACTTTCAGACAAGGCAAAGTCATTACATGTTTTATTTGTTATATTTTATAAACATGTCTACGGACTGTATTGTATGTACTGCAGAAAGCAGAAAACCTGAATTCAGTAACAAAGCTAGTAAAAAAAGACTTTGTCTTCAATATTTCTTCCTACTATTTACTAATTTTACAGATAAAGGAAAGTATGTTTTCAGGTAACATTTGAAAATTATGGAGCTGCTGTAATTTGAGAAACCTCTGAAAGCTTGACTAGCACTACCTGAAGAAGCCAGAACATCTGCTCTGATGCACCACTTCAGGTAACAGCACAGAAACATCAGTGCCGCTTACACCCTTGAACTGGCATAATGAGGTGTGCCAAAATTACCAGTTGTGAGTCTTCCCTTCAGTGCCTCAACTAATATCCATCAGTTCTGTTCATTAACTTACAAAACATTATCATCTCCAGTGAACTTTAAGACTTCTTTTGAGCAGTATTTACTCATATTAAATTGCCTGTGATTATTTCAATCATTATTTATTACCAATCCTAAGAAAAAAACATGAATCATCTCAACTTTCAAGTTATCTTCCAAATTTTTTTTACTACTGAAACTCTTGAAAAAAAATCTGTTAAACTATTCCATCATAAATTCTGTACATCGCTTGTGAAGCTCAATCCACCTCTACCCATAATACCATCTTTGTTTTAGCAGAACAACTAATAAGCCTAATAAGCCTTATAATTCTTTTGCCAAAGCCAATTCTTCAAATGCTCTCTCATCTCATATGCATAGACATCTTCCATTATTTTTTAGAAGTTGTTTTGATCAAACACAAACATGAAATCACATATTTCGGAATCATGTCTTTCTGCAGTCCCTTTTCAAGTAGCCAGAAACATTAAAAATAATTGCTTTCTGATGAATGCTGTTTGTTTTTTCAATCTTTTTCAATATTTCAAGAATTTCAATATTTAATGAATTTTGCTATTCACCCTATAAACTTTCTTCTATTTCCTTCATGACTCTTCTACACTTTCAAACACTGTATTGACATTTTGAAGGTTGTTCCTTATATAACTAATTTACCTATTTGCAAAAAGCAAGCAACGTATAGAAAGTCCATACATACAAAGTTCACAAGCCATTAGAGAAAAGACTTCATGTGGACAAATTTCGAGAGACCTAAGTTTCAGATTCAACTTCTGAACCAACCATTGCATTTAAGAATAAACTGAAAGCAAAGTAAGAAAAGGCAAATTATCCATATGTTGGAGTACACCAGATGTCAATTAATGAAAGTAAAAATATCCTCTGGTGTGCAGCCAGATTTAAAATAAAAAACCTGAATGTTATATGTGATGAAACGGAAATTAAGTGAGGAAGGATGGGATGGAAAGTGTTGGAGAAAATGTATCATGTGAAGACTCGTGACTCCAGGACTTGCAAACTCAGACCCAGGGGGACATTTAAAAAAAAAAAAACAAAACCAAAAAACTATCCAGCAGCATCTCCCCAGGACTGGAACAGATAAATTCAGGTTGAGTATTCTAGATGGGAGCAGGTAAACATTTGAAATTATCTATTTCATTTAATTGACATTGGAGAACAATATGAATCTTTCCAAAGCCTTCATGCAAAGAAATACGAGAAAGAATTGGACTCATTTCCACCCTCTAACTTAAAGAGAGACAGCCTTTAACAGAAGGGATTCAGCACTTCTGAGATAAAGATCTAAAGTGTTCATCCATATGAGGCTGCCATAGTGGACACCCCCAATCTATTCTAAAATCAGTATGGCTCCAGAATAATAACAAAGGTCATTCTTTTAATATATACATCCAAACTGGGGGAAACTGTATCTTGCAAAGTATTTCCTCCATCTTCCACTGTTGATAAAATTGGTAGTTTATGCATAAAAACTCAAAAAGCCAACAGTATTTTCCTACAGCTGGATAGTTGGTATGCAGAAGGTGTTAAGTTTCTATTGTGAATCATATGTGCACTTAAAGACAGAATACTGAAGAGAATATATTCATCTGAATTAAAAATAGCATGCAGAGTATTAATGGAAGGGAAAACTAAAGCTTGCCGGTTGGAATATCAGCTGCAGTTAAAGATCCTGTAAATATGATGTATCATGTGCCTCTCTGGCTAGAACATCGTGGGTGTAGAATACTGTCAATTTGGAACAAAGAAAAGTTCATTCTGGGTTTGTATGAAATTGGAAGAGTGTGAAAAAGGGATCGCATTTAAACAGCAGTTCTACTCATGAAGGCGACTGGAAAGATTTTTGTTTATTTTAATAGGAAACCTGACTTTCCTAAATATAAGGCAAATATAATTACAAGGTAATTCTCCCTTTGTTTGATAAGTAAGTCTCCAAGGAGTTGTGTTACTCCTCTTTCCCCTGGAGGGCCACCCTAGATGCAGCCCAGCCCCGAGGCAGTAAAGCAGTCCCATCACAAGGAGGAGTAGGTTTCCCTACCAGTCTTAGTCACTCAGAAAATCGATGCACTAACCACCCAAGCAGTACAACAACCTGGGAGAGGTTTTTGTTTTTAAAGGAACTGTGCTTCAATTTGGCTTCAAAGAGACAAGTTTGGTGCAGAACAACAGCCTTGTTTGTTTTAATTTCTGTAAGATCCCTCATCCCATGTTTGGCTTAACACAATATGCCCTGGAAGCTCTGTGAGTAGCTTCTACAGCCTGTGAGAACTGTAATACCAAGTGTTAAAACAGTAAACTGATTTATAAAACAAACCCACAATAGACAGCTTCCCAAAAATGGTACTCAAAGTTTTCTCCAAATTCTCTTGGGTCCTCATGATGCAGTCAGCTGGATTTCTTTAAAGCTGGCCTAATACCTTTTACCAGCTGTAACATTTTTTAACTTTTATGTTATGACTGGATCTCAAGCAGGCCAGAGCTTAGAGACAGACCTGTCTGAACCTTTTCTTTAAAGTGAACACACCAAAAAAATACCAAAAGGCCTTTGAAGCAGCAATGTTTTATTAGAACATAAACTTGAACAAACTCTCTTCTCTCTGGAAACCCAGATTCTTTCCGGTGAGAGAGATAAAATACAGCCATTTGAAAACAAATACCTTTTCTGCCCAACTGTGTCTTTGCAACAAGGGCCCTTTTCCTCCAGACCTGCTTTTCACACTAGCAACTTTCAATAGCCTCTCTGGTCTCGATGAACTCTACTTTTTCTCCTCTGGGTCAACAGAAAAATCTCCCCTCTTTTCATCATCCCTGGCCTAGTTTTGTGTCTCTTCTCCATTATTCTAAGAAAATGTCCCAAGTGCAAACTTCCCAGTCAGCACATATTACTGCCTGCTCTGTTCTTCCCTGGAAAAGCTTCTCCCCTCACCAGACATTTTCAAAGAAGAAATCCTTTTTGCCCCTTCAAAGAATTGCCCCTGACCAAGAAGTATGCAGCTACCAACCACAGACTTATCACAGCATATGATGCGCACATAAAAAATAATTTTAAGAGATGCCTTGAACCACCATCTCATTTGTCACACACAGGACGGAGATACGTGCATGAAGAATTTTTTGCATGTTCCTTCCGATTTCAAGGAGAGAAGATGAAGTTCCCAATCTTATGAGCAGAATAAAACCTGTTTAGCACAAAGGCTCTTTCCCTGCCTCTGAGGGCTAAGCTCACAGATGCTTCCTTGCCTTGTCAGTTCCTAATAGGGGACAGCTCCACCAGTTGATTCTTTAGCAGTGCTACCTGCAGTGAGATTGGAAGATGTCTGCTAGACACATCTGCTACATCTATCCTAAACAAAGAAAGTCAAAATACAGGATTCCACAAATAAAGGATTAAAGGTTAGGAATAGTAACAATTGACATGGTAACCAACAAACAGATCTTGCTAAAAAAAGGCCTGGTTTTACAGCCTGGATTGCAAGTATTGCTGAAAAGATAGCCGCTAAACATTTAAAATACTTCTGTGAAGTGCTTAACATCATAAGCAAACTGATTAGAGCAGCATAACAGAACACAGATGTATTAAAAACAAATAACTGAAGCAACTGTTAATGAAGACATCCCAGTAAAAAAAGGGATGGGGTTCTGCTAGTAGGGTTCTCTTTGGATCACCATTAAACTAGATGCTATTTAACTTCTTTAACAAGGACATAACAAATGTAAAATTGTTTCTGGGAAAAACTGCAATAATACAAACACTGGCAAAACAACACAAGATATCTGAATAGCCAAATCTAGGCTACTCTCAGGACCCAGGGGTAGTCCTCCTGCCCCAGCCTGCCCCAGACATAGGGCTGCTGCAGTTCCATGTCCCCAGATACAGCTGGTGGTGAGGCTTCCAAACACAACAGACAGACAGACACAGAGAGAGGTGGCTTCACAGATCAAAATAGCAGTGCCTTTACTGGCATCCCTATAAACACACAGAGCTCTCCACAAACAGTACGGACAACCCCACCCTGTTCCTCCTCTTCAGCTAATGGGAATTTCAGTCTGCTAGAGGAACCTACACCCTGCTCCTCCCCAGGTCCTGGCCACCAGACCCAAAAGCCTCTGACTTTCATGGTCCCACACCAGCCTCTGGCACTCAAATCACTTTTACTAGTCCCTGGTTAGCCTGAAGTTCACGATCACATACACACACATGGAAGATGCGAGTACACCCACACACAAGACAGTTAAAAGGAAGATTTAATAGGAACACAGGATAGCCTGTGGTGATCAAGCATCAGGCAGAGTCACGCCAGTATACGTACCACCTACGAGTGGTAAGCTATTTATTTTATCCATTTATACCTCAATTTTTCCCATGCTTGCCCCTTCCTGATCCAACTTTACTCCTGCCTTTGGTCCCCACATTAACAGTTGTACATGCGGTGAGGGCAGCAAGCAAAATTGCAAGCCTGTTTTTCAATGAGTTGCTTACATGGTTGCTTACATGTCAACTTGTATTTTATTATAACTTGGCATTCAAAGCATGAGACAGTTGTTTTGCCACTGAAGAATCTGTAAAACTAACCAGCACATGCCAGCAATTACTGCGGTAGCCCAGAAAGTCTCCCTTCTTTTCTAAGCATGTTCATTTTGCTGCACCTCGAATATAACATCAGTCTTATTTTTGTAAACAATTCAACCATGCAATTCACCACCTAAGAAACAATACCCGGAGGAGATAAGCAGAAATCAGCTTTAACATGTTTCAGGGGAGCTCCTGGGGTAAACCAGTTACTCTTCAGGTAAAAGCTTTGTGTAAGTAAATATAATAAGGGGGGAAGGGAATGTGGGTTGATCCTGGGTGTTATCCTTATTGAAAGGGGCCATCTCCCGGAACAGGGTTAAGTGCTGCTGGTGCTCTTCTCCCTTCCCAATGACAGGCTGAAAGGTTTGTTAAACACAGAGGTTAATATAAAAAGCTTCTCAAGGCCCTAAGACAGTGAGCTTTGCAACTTTTATAGAAATTCAATTTTGTTTTCGGCTTTAGGTTGCTAGGTTAATGTTTGACTAGCAATCATACCTATGTATACACCTCTGAATTTCAGATCATCCCAGCAGTAAGTTACTTCTCACTTAAAAACAGATTTTAGTTGTACTTTCTGCATACAGTGTTCTCTGGAAAGCATACTGCCACCTGGCCAGCTGCCAGCTTCCTAACTACTGATAAAGGCAAACTGGCATCCTAACACTATGAGGTGTGTAAACGACTACTAAGGTGTTGCACAGATCACTATCTGCAGTAACACAGCATATGCAAATGACATCCATCTTTTGAATTCCTCTCAAATGCCTAATAGTTTGTCCCAGACCTGTACAACAGAAAACAAAACAGCACTGTATTGCCTCAGGCTCTAAATCCCACAACAATACAGAGCCTTCTGAAATCTTGTTTGACATATCAGTAATTTTGGAAGCATATTAGCCTCAAGGGCCATTCTGTTACTGGAGTAATTTACTCCTGGTTTCATGAGTGTGAATAAAGAGAACTCACAAGAAATCTACCTTATCTATCAAAGAGCAGGATAGAATAAAAACAAAACGGCTCCATAGATCTACAGTAGACTACAATGTAGTTTTTAACCTACTCCTTTGAATCAAAGCAACCACCTTCTTCTCATCTGTTTCATACGTTCATCTGAAAGCTCCCTTCGCGTGGACCGTATATAGCCTCAATTCTTTTACTTGCACATAAAAAAAGCTGCTCAGAAATCAGAAGCTCACCAGTAGAAGTTCAATCAGAGACACCTCCCTACAAGAGACTTTTATATTTTGGGTTTTTTTCTGAACTCAGTCACTCATTGAAACTACGCAAGTAGTGGGCTTTCTCCCCTGTGAAACTATTTTAGATTAGCATTTACAGCATTTTTCCTCCATAGAAACACTTCAGCAACCTTAGGTTAAGATTTGTTGAGTAAAATTTTAAGCACACCAGGGCCTGTGTTTAGCTGATGAGCAACAGCATGGTTCAGGACCTTTACTCTTGAGCCCGTGTCCCCACAGGAAAGAACAGTTATACCTGCATAAAGACACTCATGTGCCCCATAGCAACTACATGACAGTATAGGCCTTAGTGGATGAGCTACTGCACTTTCCACAGGCTAAGTCATACACTTTAGGTATCTATCTGTTATTGTCTCCTAGCAGTCAGCCTGCACAGTTAACCTATATTATAACAATATGAAAGCTTTAAAACTGATATAATAGTGTATGCAAATGGGGTTGTTACACCAGTATTAAAAAAACCCAACAAACCAAACCCCCACCACCATGAATTTAAATTCTGCTTTTAAAATGGAATTTAACTCTGGTCTACACCAAGATTTGTATATATGTGTGTGTATACCAGCTTGAAATATTACATCAGTTGGACTTAACTCTGTACAGGAATTAGAGACCCATTACATCTCCATTCCTGGATCTCTTTCCACCTTTTTTTAATGCACTTACACCTTCGCCACAGAAGCAGCTGACAGCATTTTCTACAAATTGGTATACAAAGCCATATTTCATTTAGGTTTTTTCCTCCTAGGGATCCTGTTACACTTAGCAATGGTATGGAGAAGAGTGACGTATCTTAAGAGATAAGACTTTTTTTGTCCTACCTGATTCACAAATTCTAAAGCAAACAAAAAGTAGAGAGGTATTTGTTATCCAGCATCTAAAGCTATATGACAGGGTTACATGAGAGGGTTTCAGTACATGAAAAATGGAAAAAACTCCAAAATTATTTAAGGCATAAAGATTGTATTTGCTCAAATAACGTATTTAACCATTAATTCCACAGATTTGAAATCGCACCTCTAAAATAAAACTAGTTTTGCAAAAATACAAAACACCTTCTTGGCATTCCAGGAAGAAAATACTTTCAGCTATTTTATTCTAGACATGTCAACCACTACAGTACAACCTCCCTTCAAAGGCCTTCTCTTATCTAGAAGAGATTACGTCACAGGCTACATCACAAATAATGAATACTGTGCAGGTTGCCAATTTATGTGTGTTTATTCACATAATAATTTCCTTCACTGTGGCAACAGGCAGACTTTCCGAAGCCTGATAAAGTAGGAATTTTGCTTCTCATTCTTTTGAAGAGACTTTTTCCAAGCCCCAGAAGGAACTGGTTTTAAGTCTTGTACTACTATGGCTATTTGCTATGTCCTAGTTAGTCTCAACTTTTATCCACCTTAAATATAGCAGAAAATATCCCTAAACCATTTAACCAGTGTATATAATGAAGTTAACATACTTATCCCATGGAACTGTCTGTTTTTTCCTGTGCAGTCCCATGGAGGATACTGTTTGATATACCTTTTTCCAAGTTCTAGTCTGCTAGAGATGCATTAAAGATACTGGGCTTCATTCATCACTGAAATAAGCCCTCCAGTTTCCACAATCTCAGCAACTACATTGTCACTCAAGAGAATAACAGAGTTGGTTTTTTTCCAAGAAGGAAAGCGTAAGATTCTAATTAACACAAGGGCTTAACGATGTGCTTAAGTACTATTCAGGAAAGCACTCAGATACTTACTTAATTTGGCTTCAATGGGATTAACACTTGAGAAGGTACATGCATAATGTTTCTGCACGATGCTTTCAGGAGTTTTAAGTCTTGTACTACTATGGCTATTTGCTATGTGACATTCCACAGCTCACTTTAAAATTGTTAATTGAAATACCTTTGTATTAATGCATACAATTTTCAAAAATACCTAAGTGGTACAGAAATCCTAGAGCTGATTTTGTGAGATCTGTCAGCAAAGTACAGTAGCTAAAGCCAGCAATTTAGGAGCTGCAAGCTGTAAACTTATATTGGCACATACATAACTGTGCATGTTAGTAAAGCATCTGAACCAACCCTTGCCCTGAGAAGGAAGTGCTAATTAATTCACTAAAACTCAGACTCTTAAGTCCTAAAACTAATTTTCCAACAATATTTAGGCATTTCTCAGCAGACTTGTAATTCCTAAATTACCTAGGGCAAATGAACCACGCAGAACAATATTCAGCATGATTCAGTATGGCATTTTCAGTTAAATTTTATATTAAGGGTTGCTAGTGATCCGTAAGAAAAGTTAAGGCTTGGTAGCAGTGCTCACGCCAAAAAAGTCTGGACAACACTGACTTCAACTCTTGAAAATTTTTTTCAAGCCCAGAATTTAATCCAGATGTTAAATATTAAAGCATGTGAGTGATTCTGAAGGGGGAAGAGGGATAAATAAGTGTTTTCATTGCTGTGAAAGGGGAATATGTAAAAAAATGTCATTTTAGTTCCCTATTTTTTGTTTTACTTCTGTATAATTAAATGCAAGGGATTCTGCTATCCTGTCCAAGTTTCAGCCTAGAAGCTTTAAAGGTAAGACAAAGTCAATGAAGAAAAGTGCAGAGCATTTGTCATCCGTTAGTATGGTTTTGTTTGATTCAGTTTTATCTTGCTGATAAAGATATAAATATAAATATGTATTTATGTACATATTCCCCTTCTGGTGTACTACAGACCTTCGTTGTTATTTTCAAAGCCTGTTTCACATAACTAAGCTATTCTTCAGCAGCATTTTATGAGACCAAAATTTTCAGAAATATTATAAAATATCATAATAAACCAGATTACATTAAAATATTAAAAGAAAATGAAACTCTTATTTTGGTTTGATTTACCAAAACCAAATTGGCTACTATTGGAATTTTTGCTCTGATCCTTTGAAGCCTGCTTACCTTACTTTTGTGAATATTTTCAAGTGTTACAGTGGTGAAGTTTCAAATGAACAAAATGTGCACCCAATTTTAAAGACTTATCTTAAATCAGCCCAGGAATAATTTGCCAAGGAAATCATAACAGTACCAGAACGTATTCAAACTAAAAAAGTTCATTTATAGCCCAGATATTTTTAAAATTTGCTACTATTACAAGTAATGCCTACAACTCTAATACTAAAGATAAAAAATAATATAGCGCCCATATTCCAAGGTAGTTTGTGCATATTATACATTACTTGGTATACAGGAACATCCAGACTCCAAGCTATACATTCAAACCAAAATGGAGACAGAATTGAAAGAAAAAAAAAAAGAAAAAAAAGAAAAAAAGAAAAATTAACAGTAGATATGGTACTGTAAATACTTTTTTCTAAAGTTAGTTTGGAAGTTGACTTGTTTTAAAATAGATGCCCACTATTCCAGCTTCCTTATGTGTCCTAAGTCCCTTCTTGAGAAAAGCTAGAAAATAAACCAGAAACAAAACCAACCCTTACAAAACACCCACTTTGTGAAGCACAATGAAAAGCCCAGATCCTCAGGCAAACAGGATTGTCTGCTAAATCTGTTGGATTAATCTGACAACTGAGCACTGCTCACTTGCTCACTCTCTTTGTTATACTTGTCATATTTTTCAAAGTCATCTGTCTTCTATTCTTTCTTATCACCTGCTGCACACAAGAGGAAAGCTGAGAATAATCTACTAAAAAGAGAATGCAGAAGTCAGCAATCTTTTTCACATGTTGCACAGCTATGGATTTACAAATTCAGAGATTAAGCTTTAAGAACACATTGAAAACTCAAAACAAAATTCTTGTAAACATATTTCTTCAAGTGCAGGGATTTTTAACAAATATTCTGAAATGCCTGCTGAGACACAAAAGTTGCTACGTGAAGCACAACAAACAGTAATGTACTGAATGCTGTTTATGCACAGAATGAGTTATTTGTCATGCCAAAGATGTTGTGCACCACTGTTCGAATTTTATTTAAAGTTAACTTTCCTAACTAAAAAAGTCTGTTGAAAATTAATCCTCTTTTTACTCTCTTATGCAAGTCTCTAAAGATAGAGAGGGGGGTTTTAACCATTTGAAATGAGCTTATTTTAAAAAGAAAGAAAACTTTTCCATTAGGCAGCAACGTTATCCATTTCATAACAGTCAAACTTGATTTTTTTGTGCAGAATGAAACTCAACAGACTTAGCCGTATGATGAACAATTAATAGATAAATGCATCTAGGCTATTCCTACTCTTTGCTCATCATTTGGATAAGGCTTGTCATGATATAGGAGGTAAAACTCACTAAGCTTTAACAGAATGTAAGTTAATTTCCTGAAAGAATAATGTAAGAGAGATTTTTATTAAATCCTAATTACTTCTACTTCATTATCACTTCACTAGGTGGATTGACTTATATCATTACTGTAATGGAGGTCAGTGAGAATGAATCAGTCCAGTCTTATAAAATATACTGCTTCCTCTCATCTTTCTATAATAGTCTGTCAACTCTTCTTGTATTTCAGTAATAAAATTCACAGAGGTCATACTGGGAGAGTGAAAAAGCAGTGACTGAAAGCATCAATTGTAGACAAGCTCTTACTGTCTTTTAAAAAAAAGATCTGTATTCAGAACTTCCTCTAGTTGTAGGGGATGGCAATATTGCTCATATGAAATAATTTAACTTTCAGCCTGGCTTGGCAGGGGGCCACAGCTATCGTAATGTCTAAAACCATCAGTGGATCATACACATAAGCATTTCTACTGCCTGATTTATCCTGACCTGACCTTGTGGGTACCAGGAAGATTGCTACAATAAAGAGGGAGCCTTTGAACTTAATTAGAAGTAAGTGAAACTATGCAAATAGCAACATACACATGATCTAAACACAAAATTACGACCATAAAGCTATAGAAAGCATTCACATCCTTACATCCTGCAGTTATCCATCTACCAATTAATGCTAAACTACACGTGCAAGGCATCCTTTAGATGAAGTAATTTTAATCCCAGATTAAACTACAAAAATAGCATTTCATACCTTTAAAATCTCAAGTAATTTTCGAACAGATGGATAAACAATGGTTTAGCAAAAATACCAGCACTTCAGTTACTCTCTGTAGCATTCTTGTTATTCCATGGCAGCTAAAAAGATTTCTTTTTTTTTTCTTTGAGAGAGTAATACACTAATTCAGTCCATTTAAAAAATAAAAATAAAAATCTGAAAACACTGAAGATTTCTGAGATGCTAGTAAAAATGTTGCTTAAGGGTTCTCAATTGCAAATCATTACTGGGAAATTACTTTTTAATCAAGCATGAGGAGGAAAGCAGAAAGTGTTTCATTCTCTACAACAATAAAGAACATGCTTAAACAGTTATAAAACACTGTTTGTACTTCAAGAGAGACCATTTCCCCAGAAATAACTGAAATTCTCTAATCATTAGCTTATATCCTCAGGGAGATTAAAACTCATCTTTTCCTATAGCTTACCTTTCCTTAAGCATTTTCAGTATAAAAAATGTAGTCACTCTGCTATTATTTATGATTTTCTGTCTGTCTCAGCTAGAACAGCAATTACAGACCAGCTATTTTTTCCCTTTACACTACTCAACTTTGGTTAGTGAGGTTACTAAGACCTAGAGAGAAACCTGCAATCCTCAGTCCTTCCCCCATCCTTCTTTTTATTTTTTTTTTTAATTGTAGCACAAATAAGTAGTATTTAAGCATTGGATGTGTCACAAAAGCTAAGATAATACGATAATTGAGTAATATAAGCATTCTCTATTTTTAAAAAATAGTTGGCATTGTAATAGAAAAGCCAATGGAAAAAATTCTCCTGAGCAGCCTAGTAAAAGCTCTATCATTTTTACATATTTCCTCATCCTTCTGCTTTGTTCTTCCATAGATCGTCACACAAACATTTTGCAGCTTTTAGCCTCAAAATGGTCAAATCGATCCTAGGTAAGAAGAGATTCCCACCATCTTGCAAATCATCACCAAAGATGCTGAAAAGCATGACTAGTGCCCACATACACACACACGGGCTCTACAATCAAAGACTTGGAAATGGAAGCACAGAAATGTCAATTGCCAAAAACCTCTAACCCTTCAAAAGCAACCTGCATCACAAATCTGCAGCACCTGATAATACTTAGAAATTTAAAAATATATGTATTTAATAACATTGGCAAGTAGTGTCAGAATACTAAGACTCCTGCATGGCCGCAAAGTAAAATTACTCTAGAGAAACACTCAAATTTGGAGCACTTGACGCAATGCTCTGTCTCTGAAGAGCTACACTGAAGAGGTGTAGCTCATGCTTTCTGCAACAGAATTCCCAGAAGAGGAAGAACTTTTGCCAGTCTTGCACTAATATAAAGAGAAACTTCACCTGAGTCAACTGGGAGCTAGAGCTCACTGGAGTGAGAAAGATATGCAACATCTGAAGCCGAATCAACATATGTCAGCTTATGCAGGGATACCTGCCTTGTTTCTAGTGCATTACTTTAGAGTAATGAGCCAGTGCTGAGTGCTAACGACCATTTAAAAAGTTTGTATTTTACCAATGCCTTTCATTAAGGGTTGTTTTTTGTTTTAATTTCAAAGAAAATTTCAATTAAAGGTGCATTGCAGACTTTGAGGCAGCATTAGTGTTTTAGAGTGGAAAGTAATATTGATGTCCTCTGTTAGGAATCATGCAGTAGTGTAAGTACCTCTCAGCTTTATTTCACACTCTGCCATTGACTCATTAGCTCCAGTGAGTCACTTAACCTGCACAGGTCAATCAGGTTGTCTGTAAATTATACCACCCAGACTCATGATTGTTATGAGGTGTTCCTCATTTCTGGAAGAACATTTGACATTATTGGAAAAATAAGACTGTAAATTTTATAAGTGTCAGCTAACGAGAAATCAGATTATTAGAAGGCCATGCTCTGTGCCATTTGCAGTTGTTTTGCAGGAGAAGTGATTTGCCCAAATAGTCATCTGTGATGAATATCACTTCTCTCAATCCTTCATATTTCCAAGCCTTTGCACAAGGTATGCATAAAGACAGGAATGAAACAAGGACAGTAATTGTCAGTTCACACAGAACTGAAATAAAAATGGAGACATGGCATCCACAAAAATGAGATATAGCGTCCATCTTGTTCTGGAAAGTAAAACAAATAATAACTTTTAGATATAACTTTTCACTATGTCCTTGATTAATTTTTTGTTTCCTGTAAAGTAGAACAATACCCCCTATGTAATATTGAGTCCAAATACTTAGTTTACAGTGTAGTATTATTTATTTGACAGGTATGTTAAAACCAAGACCACTGAAGCTGTTAATGTGTTTTACTGTTTCATTATTATTATCTGAAGCCAGAAGCAGAAAGAATAATAAGCAATATTTGGTATTAGTAGGCATAAGAGATATGGAGGTCATCAACTTGTGTTGAGGAAATACAGTTTTATTGGTTGACTCCTAGGAAACATCTTGTTACCAACACCTTCTTCTAGGCCATCTTTCCCCCCCTTTGTTTTAAATAAACAGGAATAAACTGGTTTTTAATTTTGCTAAAAAAACAGAAAAAAAAAGATCATGCTGACAAAAGGAAGTAAAGATCTTTCCTGTAGCATGAACTTTTGTTACAGTCAAATGGAATTGTTTTTTAAATGGGCAAAGAATTATTTCAACTATTTTTGACACACCATTTGTTTATTGTACCAGGTACATATGCAGAAGCTAGTCTAGGAAGCATTTCAAGGCCTACCTCTGTACCCAAAATTGCTCTTTAAGCCACTATAAACTAATAATGCTACTGAAAGTGGTCCACACATTTCTACTGTGCCTTCCTATTTTTGTTCTATGAGGCTGCCCAGTAAACCAAATCAAGGACCCAGCTGATTTGCAGTTTTTTCTGGTTTTGTTTTTTACTGGTGGGGATGTAGAAGAAGGTGCTGTCAGGTCCCCAAGGGCACTCATTACTAGACCATACTATCCCACTCCACACCCTGCCCCTGCATCCCCATTTCAGCTCAGCCTTGGGCCATCAGTCCTTGCCCCAGCAATGCTAGAAGAGTGCCCCTCTCCAGCCCTTTCTCTGGTCCCTTCTGCTTTGGGTCCTGCCCAGAACCCCTGGTTGGACCCTGGACCTGGGACTTTCCCCGGATCCCAGTAGCAGGATGTTACTCCTGTTACTGGCTCTGCCAGCTGCCTTGAGATGCTGTGGGACTGTGACCCGTCTGTGAGAGCACAGCCAGTGCCAGGGTCACCCCTGGCTCCCCAATAATCCCCTTCCCCTAAGGACACAGCCAGCCCTTGCTGCTCCCTGATGGGGGAAGAAAGGTGTTGGTCAAGTTAATATAAGCATGTGCAAAACTACTGCCTAAAAACTAGGCTTCATCTCAGTTCATCCACAGGAAGTAATAATGTACTTCCTTCCCAGTTGTACAAACCTCAGTAAGAAAGGAAATAAATGACATCTAAAATATCACGTTTTTTATGTGAGCTAGCACTTACCAAGGAGCTGTTGTTTGAGGTCTCCTGCAAAAGCATTTACAAACACTTCCATCTAATTTTAAACACTTGTAGTCTAGCACTTTGAGAACCACTTCTTCATTAATTGAAAACGGATGCAAGAAATCTACCCTCACCCTGACAACCACTGATTCTTTATCTATCTTAAGGAAAACCTTTATGGCCCTCCCAGATCTCAAGCTAATGACAGACCAAGAAAACTGACTGGGATGAACAGATATAGAGTACCACCAAAACAGAAAACAGCAGCCACATGGCTCATTACATTTCTTTCTAAGAATGATCTTGCAGTACAGGAAACTATGAGCTGAAGGCATAGCATGATCTTGAAAGGCTTCTAAAAGCAGGAGCTATTCCACTCAATGTCAAAATGCTAAAGAAAGGTGTTTTGGGATTAGGACAATGGATTGATTTGACAGAAACCAGGAAGGCCTTATTTCAACTTTAAATTGTTTTAGTAAAAAGAAACTGCTGTAAAATACCAAAAATATCTAAGCTGGGTATTTGAATATGCATTAGACTTGAATTAATGTTAACACACAGTCTTTCAACATCATACTGGATGTTTTATTATTGAAATTACTCTTGCCCTCCAAATTCTTCTCCAGCAGCTATCAATTCTACTGACTATAGATCATGATTTATTGACTTTCTCTACTCAGACCAGAACATGATTTTCATATACTTACCTAGCACAGATTCTTCTAACTCCCATGACAAGATAAAAAGGGAGAACATTTATTAACTGGATGGAATCTTGAACTAGATTTCAAGGCTGATTGTTGGCAGTGTGAAACAGAAAATTAAGGAATTTGCTTGACAACAACAAAACCAACCTACCATGAGACAATAAAATGAGTATGAACTTTATCTAGTACTTTTTTTTCCAAGCATCCCTTTCCAGATGTATTTCTAGTATTTATTCCTTACCCCAGCCAATCTAACTTTGTGTGCTGAAAGTGTCTTGCTTCTGATGTAATTTCTTACACTTAAAGAAAGGTTCAAGAGGAACCTACCATTGAGCACCAAGTCTGAGCAACATTTTAACCCTTCTCCTCTCTCTATTGAGAAGTACAGCAAAATACAGAGGGGAACTGCAGGAACCTCAACTGTGGCAATACTAGGTTGGATCTGATGTCAGCATGCTCAAGCAGCTGGCATCTTGCCTGTGGTTAAAGGAAATCCTTTGGAGATAGCAGCTACCAACCCTAAAGCAGGCTGTCCTGAGACAATGTGGACTCTGTGTTAGTCTCTTCCCAATGTCTAGGAGTAAAAAAAAAAAAAAGTTTAGAGAGGCAGAGAAGCTAACACTCCCACGTTAGTGCAAAGCCTGCTACACCACCATACGGTACACACAGATTTTTCGCCTTGAGTTTTTCCCTTTAGCAATTTGTGTGGTAACATTTAGTATCTGTTCTATATTTAACACATCAATATTTAAATATTATGCTACTTGTTATACACTTGTTTGTGTATATTGTATGAAAGTAGTTGATTTATTGTTTCAAAGACTGGAATAGTTTTGGTTTACTAGGGTTTGAGGGGTTTTTTTCCTGTTTATTAAAGAAAAATAATATTCCACCCTCATTGAACAGAAGTAATAGAAATTTTTGGAAAGTGTTGTTGTTTGCATAAATAGAATATTAAGATGTGTCATGTGTTCCTTTTAAAGAAACAAACAAATAAAATCCTTCTCTTCTCCCAAAGGAACTTCAATAAAATTAAGTACATTCCAATCCAAGTCTCAGAGGAAAAATATTTCAGGGATCCTTACAAACCATTTGGAACCGCAAAGTAAAACTACACTTACATTTCCTCAATGTAACGGAGTTATAAAAATAAACTTCCAAATTAAGATAAAATAACTATACAGAATAGGCTACTCTTTCTTTGTCGTTACTGAAAAAGGATGTGAAGGCAGAGGGAGGAGTAGTAAGAGAGCAGGAGAGGAAAGAATGACACAGGAGAAGTATTTTACTATGTTCTGCAAGTTTATTATTGAATTACAAGAATCACAAAATACAGTCCATCAGGACTTTAGTTGTGTGCATATGCATAAATCTAACCCAGCATAAGAAAATGAGGTCCAGGTGAAATCAATGGCAGTGATGGACAGGCTAACTGTAATTCAGCTTCAGCCCCTAATCAGTATTTAGTAACACATTGTATCCAACATGTTGTATAAGTTCTAAGCACGATGTCCTCAAAACTTCCATAAGGAAGTCATGTCTTATAACTAAATATTTCTCTTCCAAGAAGACCTTTTAAAATTTACTTAAAAATTCATTTCCAGCAATGAGATCTGGCTCTTTTAAAACACCATGAGAATATCTGAGGCAAAATGCTTTTTGATACCATAACAAAGAACATACCAACAAAGAAAAACAGTAATTATACTTTTAAGTACTGTGCTATAATTAACACATCTCGTATAACAAACTTTAGAATTTTAGACAAAGAATACCAGATGAGGGCACAACTTGGTGTCATCTGCTGCTATTTGCACTTAATTAGCAACCTCAAAATTGGAAAAAAAAAAAAAAAAAATTGTAGCAATTTCTATTACATGCTTTTCCACAATTTAACCTTGACACAGGAAGAAGCATGTATTATGAAGTTTTGTATTAGGTACTGAAGAATGCCTTGGTAAAGCAGACTGTAACATCATTTCTCTTGAATGAAAAGAAATGCAGCTGTGTGCGTGGAGGCCAAGTGAAACTGAATCTCTTCATGTGTTCATTTCAAAGTAAAGGCAACTACCTTGCCCAGAATATCCTGTGGCTCAGCAGATGTACTGAAAATCATCAACATGGTTACATCCAATTGCTAGTCAGGCCTTCTGGAGTCAGAATACATGCAGCCATAAATATTAATATGTGTGCTTTTATAGACCTATCTTCAAATGTTCCATCAAATTTTCCTTAAATGAGGAAAAACATAAAGGAACACATCTCAATAGGCAAAGCAAAGCTCAGGCAACTCTTAAGCAAAAAGCATATCCCAGAATCCTTTAGGGAATTTGACAGGCTGTTCTTCCCTAGACTCTGGATCATTAATATGCCAAAATGCAGTACATCAACAAAGCTTTAGTTAGGAAATGAATTTGTGAAAAAGAATAATGCTTAGAAAAAGCATCTTGAAGGTAGACGTGGCAAAGAGATAAATTTGGCACACAAATGCAACAGCTGATGCAAAACACAAAGCCTGTGGCTAGTGGATTCAGCAGAATTTAGAGATGCTATGAAGAGTTCTAGACCACAGAAATCTCATGTACATAATCAGCTTAAAACAGAAGGAAGAGAGAATTAAATTCTTGCCAATAAATACATTATCCCAAGAAGTATTGTGGCACATGAGCTGTACAGAATAGCAAGGACAGAATCTTGAAGGAACATAACCCCAGAATCTCAAAGTAACAAAAATGAATAATTCTTTTAACAAGTTTTCCTTTCATTATTTCTACCACCTATGAAGGAGAACAACTTGATAGAAAGTATGCATCTAATCTAAACCTTAATGCTACAGAGAACATAAAATAAGATTTGGAGGCATTTCCAATACATAAAGCTTAAAGAGGGGGGGGAGAGAAAGATCAAACTAAAGGGGAGGCTGGACAAGATACTGTCATCCTGCTTGTGCTGTGCAGCTGTGAAGACTACATCTAATATAAATCCATTTTAGGCATGTAGAAATCCTAATGATTGACTTCACTGGTGAATACACACCACATCCAAAATGTGTATTCCACAGGCTTTATTATTTTTTTAACTTTGATTCTTTATAGACTTGCACAGGAGGTAAAATGACCTTTTTTAATACTTCATGTTAACTTAAAAGTACAACTGGCTGTAGACACACTATAGCAATTAGGATGGGTAATTTAAATTCAACAGGCACTATTGCAAAATATAGCTTTTTCTTGCTGTAAGCAAAATAATAATAAACTTCTTATATAATTGCTGTTACCGCTACATGAAAAAGGAGGGGGAAAAAAATCTGCCATGCACTTAGTAAAGCTGCTTACGTTTTGCAAGCCATGTAAGTAAAATACCTGAATTGACATTTCTGCAAACAACTTTCTGCCTTCCCAAATGTGCCTCACACTAAAATTAAATCCAGCAAGAAAAACACAACAGCACGTGTAACACCTAAATATCATTGCTGAAAGATCCACATCTCTTTATACATGGTACATTATTCCACTGCAAAATTTCAAGGTCTCAGGCTGCTTTAAATTTCACATACTGCAGAACTCGGATGCTGCCACTGAGTCTACTCTAAAACATGCTGATTGGCTGGTTCAGGCACATAATAATCGTTAGTGCTGCTACACGATGAGTTTCTGGAGCTCAGGTAGCATCTTCACATTGTCCTGCACAGTGCTTTTTCAGATTAATCAAGCTCCCATAGACACTAGCTCAAGAGCAGGTGCACAAAATCCCACTGATCTCATCAATCCAGTGTGGACCTTTCAAAGGCATTTTGATGGGTGTCTACTTAATAAGAAAACCTCATATGGAAATACCAAAGAAAACAAGTTTTACATTCCTTTTTTCAGGTACCCTGCTAGCTTGTAGAACAGCACCCTGCCCTATTTGGGATACAGAAGAGCCCAGAATACTCCTCTGAAAGCCTGTCCTCTCTTTTAGTTCCTTCTTGGGATACTACTTGTAAGACATCATCCTTTTAAGTAGCAGTACAGTGGTAGAATACCTTTCCCAAGATGTGAGAACCATAGGGTCACTGCTGCCTGCCACTCAATCAGTAATTAGCATTGACTCCTATTAACTGAAAACCACTAAAATACTGTAGAGGTAAAAGCCTCGACCAGGGACCTGCGTCTTTCCACCTGCTATTTTCCTTCCAGAGCCTTCTCAGATGTCTGACAAATTTTGATTTCTCTGCTACAGATAGATTTCTCATGTTGGTTGGTCTTGTAAATAGCCCATATGCAAAAGAACTAATGACCAACTTGTTTTCATCTTGGGGATAGGGCCATTTCCTTGCAACTTCAAGATGCAAACTTTAAAAAGCTTCAGAAAGGAGCATCTCTAACCCCTTTGAGCAGTGCTCTGATCACACCAGTCCTCCATAAAAGAAACTGTCTCTTTAGCAAATCCTAGTTCCCATCCTTTCTTTCCTTTCTAGCTCTCAACATTTTAGAAGACAATACATTAAGGATCATTGCATTGTCACACCATGCTTGATATACTTCTGGTGCAACTGCAGGAGACAGACATTCTGGAAAGAACAACACCTCACTCCTGAGTTCAGGCTGGTGCCACAATGCTCAGCTGCATACATACCAGGCACTTGAAGAACTCCCCTTTATTGCCTTGTGGCTTCTACACTGCTTAAGTGTTTCCCAGAATAGGTAACAGTGTTCCATTCTATAATTTGATTGAGGAGCTTCCACCCTTATTTTTTTGAACTTGTGCTCCTTAATTTCACTCTTATCCTACCATAGGTTTCTATGTGCCTTTTTGACTCTAGGTCTCACTCTCACCTTTTGCTGATCTGAAAGTGTTTGGGGTGTTGGAAAGAGCTGAGTGCCACAACAGCAACTAATGTACTATGAAGTATATCTCACCCAGTCATGCTCCAGAAGAAACCAGAATGACACAAGAGTTGACTCTGACTCTTAGAAGACGTAAAGACTGTAAGTGTACAGGGAAATCAGAAACTGAAATTTGGCAGAAGGACATTCCTCCCCTCTATGGTAAGAGGAAAAATTAAATAGTGAAATTTTAAGTAACAATACAATCACATTTGAACTTCATAGTAAATGAAGTTACTGGTGAGAAAAGTGCTTCTGTAACTTCCATGTTCTAATATGAATATGTAGGTATTGAAAAGTGCTTTTCAAATCTGTACTATGTGTGGAGCACAGAACTGTGTTCAATCGCTTGCATGCAATTATCACAAATATTTGATGTTATTAGCTGCTGCAACATTATGACTTGGATAATTATCTGCACCTGTTTTCTCGTAATTAAATGGATGTGTATATCATTATTTTTTCAGTGAGGTCCAGACAGTATGGTTTTTTTCCTTTGTGCTACTGAAATGCAGTTGATTAGAAATGTTGTGACTTCTAGATGAAGAATGCATTATTTCAGCTGGTGAGGGAAATAACTATATTGCTTTAACACTGAGAACAAAAGTACTGAGCTCTTTAATTCAGCTCATGGAATTCATTATAGCCTTTTAATTGCTTCTTCTCTGACTCTGATTCTGCAAACATATACGAAGGAATTCAGACTGTGTCTGGTACACTGGGAAATGTGATTGCTTCAGATCCAATACAAAACACAATCCATTCATTTTGGTTGTGTACTAATCTAGCTCTGCAGCCATCTTTGCCACCTGATACACTGCCACATGACTGTCCTCAACTTGGCAGCAGAAGTCCAAAAAAATGTAGACATCTGGAGACATCTCAAGCCATATTGCAAACAGCAGTTCTAGCTGTCTACACATAGTCTCCTAAATGTGCTGCTTTTGGCTGAAGCAATTATTTTCATTCAAAATACGTTGCTTATGCCCACACACTAGTGAAGAAGCTCCACTTTCTGCAAAATTTTAGACATTTTCTAGTACACTTCTACTGTGTATCTGATTTTAAAATATTACATGGAGTATTTCCTACACAGCTTGATTAAGGTTAATAATGAACTCATTTAAACCACATAATTGTCTGGTAAAAGATGGAAGGCAAAGGGATACCCTAAAAATATACTGTCCTTAAACTGTGATCGAAATACTGGTTTGGTTGGAATAAGGGCCAGGTTTTTGACACTGATGAGGAAGAACCTTTCTTTATCGCTGCCTTGTATGTCAGAGCAATTTTGAATTCAACCCCAAGAACAAGTACTCCATGAATAGCAGGTTTGCCAAATAGCTTTCTGATGCAGCATTTAATGACCCCTGCCTCAAATCACTCAAATCAATGACTTTTTGGCCACTCTTACCACAGCCACAGCTTGAGCTGCTAACAACGTGCTATCAGTCACCAATGCCTGCCAACAAATTAAGTGCTGTAAGAAGGGATGAAAAAAATCTTCCATAAATCTAATTGAGACAAGAATTCCCTCTTTAATTTCAGCAAAAAGCCTTAAAATAATAGGCCAAGAAAATGATTCCATGAGTAATCATAACACTTGTGCTCTTAAAGAGGAGTGATAGAGTTCATCTCCATCTCACTGGCATTTTAACTGTGACTATGATCTTGCTGTATAGAAGAACTGTCTTAAAAGATAAACTTCTAACTCAGGAAATAACTGACTTAATTCCTGAAATGGAGGCAGTCACATTACACACTTTAAAGCCTGTAGACGCAAGGAAAGGTTTTGATCCACTCTTTATTAGTTTCTAAAGGGCAAGATGGATGAGAAGAAATCTAATGCGGTAAGCATGAGACTGAAAGAAAAGCTCTGAAGACTGCAAGAAATTAAGATTATTTTTTTTTCCCAGTAGATTAATTACTAAACAAGAAAAAGCTTATTTAGGAATACTCTGATTATTCCTCTTCCTCCTGATCTTGCAATGCAGTGAGTGAGGCTCCTAGAGGAGCACCTTCAGCCTCATTCTTTATTCACAGTCCTCACAAGCTTTTTACTGGTCACAGCTTTTCTTGAACCAGCTATCTATTTTCATTCTGCAATAGAAGAAAATAGACAGGCAACAAGCACAAACTAGAGTAGACTAGAATAGAATAGGCTATTTCAATTGGAAGGGACCTACAATAACTATCTAGTCCAACTGTCTGACCAATTCATGGCTGACCAAGTTAAAGCATAATATTAAGAGCATTGTCCACATGCCTGTTAACACTGTCAGGCTTGGGGCATTGACCACCTCTCTAGGAAACTTGTTCCAGTGTTTGACCACCCTCTCAGTAAATAAATGCTTCCTAATGCCCAGTCTAAACCTCCCCTGGCACAGCTTTGAACCATCACTATGTGTCTTGTCACTGGATCCCAGGGAGAAGACATCAGCACCTCCCTCTCCACATCCCCACCCAGGGAAGCTGTAGAGAGCAATGAGGTCACCCCTCAGCCTCCTTTTCTACAAACTAGACAAGCCCAAAGTCTTCAGCAGCTCCTCACAGGGCATTCCTTTGAGCCCTTTCACTAGCTTTCTTTCCCTCCTTTGGAGACATTCAAGGACCTTCCCATCCTTCTTAAATTGTGAGGCCCAGAACTGCACACGGTATTCAAGGTGAGGCCACACCAACACTGAATCCAGCAGGAAAATCTGCTTGTTTGACCAGATGACCATGCTGTGTTTGATGCCCCCCAGGATGGGGTTTGCCCCCTGGGCTACCAGGGCACACAGCTGGCTCACACTGAACTTGCTGCTGACCAGCACCTCCAGATCCCTTTCTGCAGGGCTGCTCTCTGCCACTTGTCTCCCAACTTATACTTGTGCCTGGCATTACTCCATCCTAGGTGCAGAATCCAACTTTTCAACTTGTCAAATTTCATTCTATTGATCATTGCCCAGTGCTCCAATCTATCTAGTTCCCTCTTCAAGGCCTCCTGTTCCTCAAAAGAGTCAACAGCACCTCCCAGTTTGGTATCATCAGCAAACATACTAATGGAGCATTCAAATCCTGCACCCAGATCATCAGTAAATATATTGAACAGAACTGGCCCTAGAACTGAGCCCCGAGGAACAGTGCTGGTGACTGGTCGCCAGCCAGAAGTAGCCACATTCACCACATTCACCTTTGGAGGATGATTAAGAGCGGTCCTGCCACAACCTCCGCTAGCTCCTTTAGGCTCTGGGATGAATGCCATCAGGCCCCATGGACTTGTGACCATTCAGCTGATACCACTGGTTTCTTACAATTTCAGTGTCCACAAATGGAAAGGTAAATAAGCGTTCCCACACTCATGGTCCTCTGACTCAGGGGACCAGGCAAGTCCAAGGTTTATTAGTGTTAATTAATGGCTGAGGCAAAAACTGCACTGAATGCCTCTGCCTCTTCACTCGGATTAGTCAGATGACCATCTTCAAATACTATTGGTTCAATGTTCTCTCTAGACCTTCTCTTGCTATTAAAAAACTTGAAAAAAGCCCTTGTTATCTGGCCAATTTCCACTCTAATTGAGCTTTGGCCTTTTGTGTCTTCTCCCTACATAAACGAACCACAGCTCTGTACTCTTCCTGTGAAACCTGACCTTCCTTCCAGAGTGCACGCAGTTTCTTTTTCCTCTTGACCTCCACAAGGAGTTCCCTGTTCATCCAAGCCGGTCTTCTGCCTCTTTTGCTACACCAGCAATACAAAAGTTGTATTACTACTTAATACAAGTCTGATGAAATAGGAGCAGAAACCACAGTGGTTTCAGTAAGAAACCCATGACAGGGAAGGTACAGTAACACAGCCTTCAGCCTTGGGTGAGTACCTAGCAAATTCCTACGCAAAAGCATGTGCTACTTCATTGATATTACTATGGGGTCCCAAGCTAGCCCAGTTAAAATTTCTTGAGGTATGTTTACATGTCTCAGGCATATCCCCAGGAAAGAAGATAGATATTGTGTGGTCTATTCTGAACCAAAAGCCTGCACCAGAAGTAAGTGAATTTTTCTTTTCCAGACAAAAATTAACAGTTAACCAGACGGTAATGCAAAAATAGCTGTCCTGAGTCCCCGATGAAATACTTTTATCGTTATTTACTGGCTTTAAAAAATTAATCCCTTTCCCTCCCTCCTGTTGGGATCCTCCTACCTCATCCAAAGGAACTCCCCATGAACGCTTCAGGAAAGGAAAACAAACACACAAAGGAAAGCCCAGTTATTCAGTGTACTTCTACTTTTAATTTAGCGGGGAAATCTGAAGTAAGATTCTGAAGCATTTAACTAGAAGGATAGTGTATAGCACTAGGACTGGAAGATGGGAGGGAGACTGGGTTTCTAGTGTGTATCAATACAACTCTGCAATCCAGAACATTTTTGTTGTCAAGAAATCCATTTCAAACACAGCTCCAGTGTCTAGCCTATGATGTTAGCTGCTTCTCAGCATATATTATAGCAGGTGTTACATATAACCTCAGCAGGAAACGTTAAATCACAGCAAGGTAAATGAGGCTAGAGCGCTTGCTTAGCACTGTGTGGCACTACATGATGTCACACAAAAATACCCTCAGCCGTCAGCTCTATCTTCCAGGTTGCTTTGAGAATACTCTGGTTTAATGAGGAATTAATTCCCAGCCCCTATTTGACTTCTACAGAAGAAGAGAGTTCCTCAAATATTATAAAAGTAATAATTTATCATATCATCATTTTTCAGTCAAACATCTTTAACAACTCACTATTGGTGGATTCTGACATAGTGTCTCCCACTTGCTTCCATGAGTTGCAACACATTCTGCAATTTTGTACTCAAACATCAGAGGGCTGCTGGATGCATGAGAAAACAGGATAACTGTTATCCTCCTCCTGGTAAGTTCTAGTTATAAATACTAAAGAAAGCCCATTGCTTCAGATGAAAATTTCAAATAGATGACTCTCTATATTGGACATTACACCTCAGGAGCCACAGTTGAACACAGTGAACAAAGTGCAACTCCCATGCTTTGATAGTACTTCTCGTAATCTCTGGATAGCATACAAATGAATTAACAAATGCAGCTATTTCAAGTAATCTGGGAGAAACAGCATTGAATACGAAGCATACTTAGCTCTCTTCTATATGAATGTAAACAGAAGAAAAGCATCTCTGCTAACACAGAACACAAATACAATGCAGGGCTAAAATATACTTAACGATAAAACACTCATCATGATGGAAAGCCAACGTACTTTAACTTTACACGGTAAGACATTGCAGTTGGCTTTACCATAGGCTTGCCAACTGCTCATTTTATCTGTCTTTTTAAAATGGATCACAACTCTTCTGCACACAATTAAACAATGTACATTTTTTCACACAACTACTTCACATTCTATAGTATTAAATATCCCTTTAAATCAGTATCATGGTTTATAGAATATCTGCTAGCTATGCATGTCTGCTAACTAGGTATCAAAAGGCCATTTCAAACAATAACTAATATAAGCATTATATGCATTTTCTGCAAACGCTGCATAGACATTGCTAAACATTAAGCAACACTAGATATTCAGGATACAAAACACCATAGCAGTCCATTCAAAAAATTACATATAGCTACAGATACCATATATTATCACCTCGAATAGCACAAACCGAATCCTCACCCTGGCTTTGACCAGCACTATAATAAACACAGAAGTCTTCATTGCTGAAAACATCCTTTCAATGCACTGAATGGCAGCCTGTGAATATTTGGTTTATACTGGACTTTGAAGTATTCTAAAATGAATGAAAGGCTGATGCCAGTGACTCATTGCAAATGCAGTGGCATCCCTTCAGTGATATCAAACCAACCACTGCATCAAAGAAAAATGATGCTACTGTCCTTTAGAAATCAACTGGAACTGTGAAACCTTGTGTAAAGATTTGACACAACTGAACACAGTGTTTTGCAACAAAATACATGGACATGAACAAAAAATTGTATCCAGCAAATAATAAATAGAACAGACTCTTGAAAATGTTTGCATTTCTTACAGTAATCTGTAAAATTCTATTTGCATCACTGTCAGTGACAAGACTCATTGTAGCAGTATACAAACTAACAAAATGCACTCAAACATCTCAAAGATTATGTTTTGAAGTTTGCATACTTCTCTGTTTTGTGTGTTTTTTTAACTCATTTGAGTTTTCTCAACTCTTACCCTACTCATTCCTCAGAACTGCTCCAGGTCCTACCTAACTCACTGTTTCAGAGCTCTGACCCTCCATTCTCTCTTCACTGTTGTCTGTATGCCAGCTGTTATCAATCAGTAAACGGGCATCCATCCATCCATGTGTGTGTCCATCTATATATTTACACACATCTTAAGCTTTTAAACTTCCCGACATCTTTAATCCAACCCACACTGTTGCTCTTGGTTCTTCTGTTCTTCTGAGATGTACTGCCAGGTCAGAGAGATGGCTTCGCTACTGCAGTGTCACACACTCAGCCTCCATTCCTTCCAATAAACATCTCAGGTTAAACAGTAGTTTTGAGTTTTAACGGAAAGTACAAGAATACTCTGTGGGAATAACACAACGCCGTATTACTGACAGGCCACAATGAATTGGATCAGACATGAGCATAAATGGGACTGTGGAGTCAGAGTAAGGTAGACATAGGCCAGAGAAAGAAATCAAGATCTGGAAGATCAACTAAAAATCAGAAATGCAGGAAGAAAAGTTCCAGAAGACTGTGTATGTGTATTTACATTATCACGGGACCTTAAAGCACTAAACAACAACTGCTGGGTAAACACAAATTAAAAAATGGAATAAACAAATGAGGTAAGGAAACAGCACTGATCAGAATGGGGTGAAGGGATTTTAGGCCCAAAAATTTGTTGGGGTTTTTTTATAGATGCAATGACAAAAGAAAATTTTAAAAGTAATGTAAAGGCCCTGTATTTAGAGAGAGCATCTTCCAAGAGTGAGGCAACATGATGGAAAACATAAAGAAAATTCCCTGAAAATTTACCAACTAGATGATGAAGACTGCTGTCATGGTGTAGCAGAAAGCAAACTACACTTATGCTAATATGAGATAACTAAGGAGGTAACAAGCAAAGAATTCCGCTAAGCAGCTGATATTTGATGCTAAGATAAAAAAAAGTCAAAGCACCTGGTTTGGAAAAAAAGACAAAACTAAATAGCCTTCCCCTCACTACATCCCTTCTTCCCTGGTTCAACTTCACTCCTTTGTTCCCAACTTTTCTACCTCTTCCCCAAGTGACACAGGGAGATGAGCAATCGGGGTTGCGTTCAGTCCATAACACTTCCTCTCTGCTGCTCCTTCCTCCTCCTTCTCCACTGTGGAGTCTTCTCCCACAGAAGACAGTCCTTCATAATCTGCTCCAACATGGGTCCTTACCACAGTGTGGGTACCCCACATGATCCTGCCAGAAAACCTGCTCCATTGTGAGCTCCTCTCCAGGGGCTGCTGCTCCTGCCAGGAGCTGGCTCCAGTATGGGCTCTCCAGGGGCTGGCAGCAGCTTCCTTCAGGGCATGTCCACCTGCTGTGGTATAGGGTCCTTCACAGGCTGCTGCACGGGTATCTGCTCTGGCACGGTCCTTCATGGACTGCAGGGGGGCAACCTGTGTCACCATGGTCTTCTCCAAAGGCTGCAGGGAAAGCTCTGCTCTGGCACCTGGAGCACATCCTTCTTCTCCGACCTTGGTGTCTGCAGGGCTGTTTCTCTCACATTTTTCTCAATCTTCTCTCACAGCTGCTGCCCAGCATTTTTTTTTACCCTTTCTTAAACACTCTATCCCACAGGTGCCACCAGTGTGATGCTTAGTTGCCAGCTGGGGTTAAACCATGACAGTCCTTTATGGCATCCAACATGGGGCTCAAAGGGTTCAAGATAATGACAGGCTTGATCGGAATGCGCTAGATAAAATGTATGGTATTACTGTTCGGCTATTAACCAACAGGCTTCTGTGGTTGCCATAGGGCTTGCTTGCTGTCCTGGGTTGAGCCAACTTTAAGCTAATTTTCCTTTTACTGATCCGTTTTTCCTTCAGTAAGCTTTCTTTTAACTAGCAACAAGTGTTCTAGCTAGTAGACTGATAACACTGGAATGTTTATGTTACTGCTGAGACTCCAAGGTTGCTTCTTAGCTCTGCTGCTACAGAGGCTACTGGGGCAGGAGAATTGTATCTGTGACCCCCCCGTAGGGGAGCTGGATTAGACAGACAGCAGAACTGACCAAAGGTATTCCATTCCATATATCTATGTAAGCTCCAAGGAAGGTCAGAGATCACAGAAGACAACTTCCTTCCTGCTTCTTCTTCCTTTCTCTTCCGTCCATGGCCGGCATCCGGGGAGGACTCCATCCATCCATCACTGTTGACCCCCAGGCTCAGCCCTGACCCTCATAACTCTCCCCACAGCCCTGTCTGCTCTGCTGTTATCTCAGACAGCAGGCTGAGAGTTTTTGGGACTGCTCACAGCTAAGGAGAATGCCGGGGGAGTTGCTGGGGGTGGGGGGAGGCAAGAGGCTTTTACACATTCCTGAATATACTTGTATATAATTGTACATACAATTAAAGCTGTCTAATTTAGTTTTCAACCCAGCTAAGTGTCTCTCCTAATTCTCTCTCTCTCCTTCCTTACCTGGGTGGGAGGGGGAGGGTCTCAAGAGCTTGTTGTCTCTAGTTTATTTTTTGATTCTGAGTCAAACCTTGACACTTGCCTTACTGCATATTAGAGTCTAGTACTTGTTAGTGGCTGCTTTTTGCTTTCACAAAGCTGTGCCCTGTGTTGGGTCCATTGCAGCCGCCTGGAACTGTACGCGTCCAACATGGGGCAGCCCCTGGTTTCTTCCCACAGAGGCCAGACCTGCAGCCCCCCTGTCCTGCTGCCAGCACCTTGCCAATAGAGTAATCTACTGTTTGGGCATATTTTTCTGAAGACATCTTTATTCGACTACAGCTAGAGAGTTTACAGTTAGCTAGAGTCATAAACATGTATTATATAACTACATTAATATCAAACTGATGTAACTGTTCTATAGCACCATGCAAGATGGCATTAATAAGGACTAAGTGTTCTATAATTACAGTTTTGAACACTATTATAAACACACATTCTTGGAACAGAAAGACAAGGAGAAAGACAGAGGCTGAGAAAAGGGAAGAGCCACTCTTCCTACAGCATTTATTCCATCTGACTCACAGGACACTTGAAACAGAAGAGCAGTACTCTCATTTAATCCATACAAATATATACAGAAATATATACATGTCATTGCTCTATGGGTCTGTTTAACACAGTTTCAGATTAGCACTAACTCATTAAAGGTCACACATATTTATCAAGAAAAATAGAGTGGTAGCACCCTACTTACTTTAGTAGTGATGACTTCATATTTTTCTACTACTGTAACAATCCAACAAGAATTAAAGTCCACTGTAAAAACAGTTTTAGAAACTTTTTGTTATTATTTTTTATACAACTTACCCATTTTTGTCTAAAACTGGGTCTCACAAAGAACTATTAATGTTCTCTAGCATATAAATATAGAGTGTGTACATTAATGCATGCACACATACGTGTGAATGTTATATGGCGTTTCTTTTGTCCCACTGTAATAACTTATCAAGCCAAAATATTTATCTATCTGAAGTACAGCTATGGTCTCAACAGTCTCATGTGGATTAAAATAAATCAAATGCCATAACTAGTGTGCTTCCCCCTGACTGCCAACAAATTATACAAAATATTATATATTGACATCAACTCACTCACTGGAGCATATTGCCTGAAATTAGGAATGTTATGTGCATTAATTTTTTCTACTGACAAGGGACTACTGAACTGAGAGTTCTTGTTTCAGTCTAGTATTACAACATTGTTGCATAAAGCATTTTGCTTTCAAGCCAAGAATTCCCCACAAACCATTAATCTAAGATGTTCTATTCATTATCATCTGAAGTTTTTTTTCTAAAATATGTAGCTCAGAAACTGCTGACAAACTACTCAAAATAATTTTAAGTGTATCCCATAACTCTTTGGCTAAGGCTAACTGAAAACTAATTAAAATCATTAAGATGATGATTTGAACAAGAACAGGAAAAAACTGTCTAGATGAAATGATGAGGAAAAATTAGGGACCACTTAACTGAATAGTACCCTTAGCAATACAGCTTCTCATTTGCAAAAAATCAGCATTTATGTCCCTCTCAAAGGGTTTTTTGACCTTTTAAGACACCAATACCCACAATCCTCCTCAGACTAACTCATTCATCTTCTGACCCAAAACTCCCAAAACGTATTTCACTGACTTTATGGGCAGCAGTAAAACTCCCTAAACTCTAAATATAATTTATTTCCAAATTTAATACAATTTTACTTGATCATCAGAACATTATTTTAGTCTTTTGATAAAAAGGCAGGAAGACAAATAAAAAACGTCATATGACAACTGATAAATAAAATTACTTAGATATACTTTTCCCTCCATAAAAAATACCTGTCCCTGCTTAGTCTGAACCCTTGCCTCTGGGATGACAAAACAAAGCAAAAAGAATCTTCAAGCCTGTGGTCATCACAGAATATAACACAGATTTGAACCTCTTTTATCTGCCAAGAATACTGAGCAACATATACTGACACCTCTTACACAAAATCCAAGTGGGAGAATAATGAATGAAATTTGGAATAGAAAGAGAATTTCCAGTGGCATGATTGAGAAAAAGAATGTATAGTTTGTTCTGCAAGCCAAGATGACTGATAAACTATGTGTTTTAGCTCCAGCTTGAGAAACAGCATTAAGCACTATTGAAACAGTCCAGAACATTTTTTGCAGTGTGTGCCAAGGTCACTGGACAAGAGCCAGTTTAAAAAGAATCTGCAAAAATCTCCATTATTTGGGATGATGAACTCAATCTAGCATGACAATCCAAGTGCTGGGACACAGGCAAACTGAATATTCATCTTGAATTTGGTTGCCTTAGTTTAGGCCCATCAACCTCAGATATGATACTGCCCACAACACATGGAAACACTGATAAACCTACAGTGAAGACCACTGAGGGCATTTTTACAACTGAATGATATCTAGGGCTGTTTACTGCATATCATACTTTAGAGCATTTGTTGGTGCACTAGTGATGAGTGTGCATGTCCAGGTTTTGTTTCCACAGTCACTTCTGAAGATTTACAATAGTTATCTGCTAATTACCTTACTCAAAAACAAGGGAGGAACATTTTTTTGGGAAGGACAACTATTAGAGGGATATTGCACAAATGGCAAAGTACATTTTGGGTGTTCTGCAATGTTTTTAAGCATTCTGGATATATTTATATTACATTATGCAGAAGAAGGCCCATGAAGCTACAACCAGTGACTTTACAAAGCTGTCTTTTTATTTTGGCTACTTCAGGGTGACAATAGTCACTGGAAGCTCAGTCTTTAAAAGCCAAAGAAGATGCTGAGCTGGGCTGCAGGCAATCATCCCCTAGGAGGTAGAGATCAGTACATTGGGGGAACTCTTAACATGCCTAGACAAAAACATGAAAAAAAGGAATAATTGACACATTTTAGGCTACTGAATATTTTAAAACCAATGGTCAAATCTTACAAATTTGTGTGGGTGAAGTGCTAAGGGAATAACTATTACCAGAGTAAGTTTATAGTTCAATAGAATACAAGAGTTGTTGCTATGGAATCAGGTCCAACTGCATGCAGTGCTCAAAGTACATTGAATAATAGTACCACAGCAGCTTTTTTTTAAAAAAACAGCATAATATTGCTAAGGCCCTTTGTTTCAGGATATCCTTCCTCTCCTTCTTCACTCACCTTTTTTTCACTCTCCATTTCTTTTCAGAACTTCCAACAAAAATACCTAAGGTCATTTTACTATTCCCTTTTCCTCAGTAGTCCTGTCTGCCTGTTTCTAGTACTACTTCATATTTATTTTCCTGGCATCATTCTGTTTTCTTTCTGTCTTCCCTGATGACACCATGTTTCTGTTTCTACTTTCTAACCTTTATGTTCCCCTCACAACAAAAGAAAACCTTTGATTGGCAAAATATCCCTCACAAAAATCACTTGGAAGATCTGAGTATTGCAATTAACAAACAGATTTAGATGAAGTAGCATGACAAGAAATGCTGAAGTCAGAGAGAAACAAAGCAAAATAAAAGACCAACCAGATGGCATCCCTTGTCCTGAGGAGGGTTTTATTGGTGTGTTCACCTGATCCCAGTTAAGATCATCATCATCTGACTGACTATAGCCACACGAAGCAAGAGGCTCATCAAAAGTACAGCATCCTGTAAAAAAACATAAAGATAAAAATTAACCAAGGCATGCAGATAACACATTATGAATCTCTAATCCTAACAACTGCAATATGATTCAATGCAGGCTATGTAATTTTAAAATGTCTTTTAATACAAATGATAATAAATTTATTAATCATTGCTTTCTGAGAGAGCATAAAACCTTCTTGTCATGAAAACAAAACCCCAGATTTAGACCAGCAGACAAATTTTCTCCTATCACACCATCATCAGGTGTCACAAGCAAACCAGCAAAATAAAAAGCAGTAAAAATCAGAACATCAAAAGACTGAATAATTAGCAACCTTCAGGAAAAATAAATTATTCCGTGCCCGAGAATCTGCATGTTGGAAGAAAACAGTAAGTGTGGGAACATCAGCTCCCATTCCTGTATCTTGGTTTCCAGGTAAGGGACAGCCTAGGTGCACCCAGGGGTGCTGTGTTAACAACAGGTACCAGCCTGGGTGTTTCTGGGACCAGAGCCTCTGGTACAATACAGCACACCTACCTCTAAAGACAATCCATGCACAGCCCCAAACTCTCTGTATTATTCCTATTTTTTTCCCATTCTCTTCTAAGCATTTTATAAAAGAATAACATGTTATCAAAGCTCACGCTATCCCACACTGGGGCAGGGAAAAATCTAATGTCACAGTTTTAGAAGAATGGAATCTCACATTATCCACAAGAAAACGGAAAAAGCTTTGCTTTTTCTCTTTGGTACAGAGGCAACATTTCCAGCTTTTTTTTACATTGTTCTTTTCTAACAGGAGGCTAACAGAGTGTTAAAAAATTATGTTTTCTTTGATGTTTGATGCTTCACTCCAGTGAATAATAACATTTTTCCTATTTTGGAAAACAAATCTAAAACTAGTCAGATATTTCAGTCCATATTAAAGTAAATTCTGCAGCTGTTCAAACAGAACTAAACCTTAGAGCTATTAATCACCTCTGCTATCTGTTCGTAGGCACAGCAGGCTTAGCCTTGCCAAGGTGTATTAAAATAGGAAACAGAAAAAAAATCTAGCTTTAAAAAGAGTTTAAAAATCTAAATTTTCTGAGAACATTCTAACAGGCATTACAGAATACCTATTCAAAAAGTAGGGTAATAGAAGACAAAATTTCATTACACCTGACAAGATTCACTTAACAGAAGTCCAGCTTTCCTAGTATCTTGTTCTAATTTATATTTGAGATTCAAGACAAGCACTTTGCAGCCACATAATCTTCATAAGCAATTAATTTTATATGCAATCACCAAATAATTTTGGGTTTTGTTCTCTTACAGCACCATTGATCTTTATAGACATACCATGTTTGCCCTGCCCTTGGATACAGGTCATCTTATACTGCTCTCCATTTTAAAATATCTTTCTATAGGAAGTCTGTTAGCTCTGGATGTGTCAGGGAAATTGGCACCTCTGGACACTGCATCTTTCTGTACGATTTTAAGTGCACAAGATTCAATTAGATAATCCAGTGGGAACAGAAAACTCATTAAAGAACTTGCAACTCCAAACTCTAATATTTCGCCTCAATAACAACAGATACAAATTATCGCTCTCCTAGAGTTAAACAAATTAAGAAATACAAGAAATTTGTATAAAGTATATCAAATAACATCTGCATCACTTCCAGTGGGAAGGCTTAGAAAATTAGACAGCGATTTACACATTTGTTCTAATACTTGCATAAGTATTACTTCAAACTTCACACAATATGCCACAAGCTAAGCTTCAGACACAAAAGCAAAACATCAAATATTTGTGCTTTTTTATAAAAAATACACAAAACACAGGTGAAGCAAAGGGTAGCTTCCTTGCAAAGGTCCTGCAAATGATACAAGCATATACATTTAAATATCAAGTTACGCAGTGTGAAACGTAATAAAGCTTGGCAAAAACCCCCAAATAAAACCTGACATAAATCACAATTCAAACACTGGACTAATGAATGTGCAGAATAGCTCCCATACCTCATTACATCATACAAATCTCTAACAATAAGAAGACATAGAAAAGTTTAAGGTTTTTTCTTGCTCAAACCCAGGAGGGCAGCTAATGTTGCAAAATGTCCAATATTGAAAATAAGGAAGAAGTTTGTGATTCCAGATGGTTAGTAAAGGCTTCTCCCATTTTCACTACTTAGGAAGATGTCAAAAACATAGATAAATATAACGGCAGTTCTACTTGTCTAGACCATTTGTTGTTTGTTAACACAGGATTATTTCTCACTGCTTGTTTCTCTTCATTTTTTTTGTGAGTCTATAGGTAAATCACTCTGTCAGGATTTCTTTTTTTTTTCTTTTATCTTCACAGAATCACAGAATTGTTAGAGTTGGAAGGGACCTCTAGAGATCATTTATTCCAACTCTCTCACTGAAGTAGGATAACCTAGAGCACATTACTCAGGACTGCATCCAGGTGGGTCTTGAATATCTACAGAGATGGAGACTCCACAACCTCTCTGGGCAGCCTGTTCCAGTGCCTTGTCACTCTCATTGTTAAAAGAATCTTTGCCATTTACATTCTACAAACCTTTTTAAATTTAGTATTTTATAACTTTCTCAGAATGGGTATCTAGTCATCACATCTGCTATAGGAGGAGTTTAAAAGGAATGTTTGAATTCCTTCCATTCCGAAGTCACTTCTATCCACAACTAATAACCAAACTGTAGCAAGTATTACTATAAGTTATCAAACTCCACAGCAATTTATCCAGAGAACTGATAAGGATCTTTAACACAGGATCTTTAACAGCACAGATGCCAAGCCATGTTTATTTCTACAGCCAATCACTAAGCATAAGATGAGTACTAATAAAGGCTTTGCACGGCCATGACTTTTTGGAAAGTCTTTTGTAGATTAAAATAGCATATATGTCATATATACATGTTTGACATACAGGCGAGTTTATAGACTGAACTAAGAGTAACACAGAAAATCTCACTGGAAAAACAAACAAAAAAGAGATTAGCCAAATTAGCCAAGTAACAATTACTGTAAATCAGAAGTCATCAACAGCCTTAACGGCTTATGCCTGCTCTTCAAAGTTCTTACCCTCACATCTGAGAGTCATGTCAAAGACAGTTGACAAAACCCTACCTTTGCACCTACTCAAGTCCTTCTGCCTTCACCTGCAGTGCTTCCCCTGTTTTCTAGTCATGATGCTCTTACTGTATAAGATTTCCATTTCATAAAAAGTTACCAGCAAGGGCTAGTAACATTTGAAAAAATATCAGGAGTCTTTAATGTCTCTCATTGTTGCACTGTTTTGAAACAGGAGACACTGCCAAGCTAGGCAGTTGTTTATAATCAGCTAGCACACTTGAGAAACTCTGCCCATTCTTGCTATTAATCAACATATATATTGTCTGCTATATAGTTTAATCAAGTAAAGCAATTTCCCTGCCTGTTATAATGGCATTAAAGTTTGGATAACCAAACTGCATTTTAAAGGATGAATTCTGTGCTGACTGAAATATTTATAAGTTAAATAGGAGATGCATAACACATTAGGATTCTTTGCTCATGCTACATATTAAAGATATTTTTGGATTCCTAAGAGGAAATGAATTGACAAATGCACAAGATGCAACACAATTCTATTACAGCCTACAGATCTTTCAACTGCAATTATCCATTTAACCATCATGAATCCAGTTCAATATAACTATGCCATTGTTCAAATGTAGTCCTTTTTGCAAGCTTCTATTTTTATTCTGTTGAATTAGTTTAGATCTTGAAAAATTTATGAGCTTAACCGAAGAATGTAATTTAAGATGAAAGCAACCAATTAAAGTAAATGGGATAAAGAATACACTATATTTCTCCTACTATGAATAAAGTTTTATTCCAAGTATTGTGTGTTACAGATTACAACTGTGATATCTGTTACGAAGTATTGTTCCAGAATACCTTATCAAAAGTACAATCATAGAAGGAAAAATCAGTTAAGGGAAAAAAACTAATATAAAAAAAAAATTCAAGTTACAATGTACACTTTTATTTTTGTTGCTCTAATACACTGCAAATATATCAGATTAATACGTAGCTTCTACCAAAAAATTGCTGCTAAATGTGAAGTGCTAAAACTTGTAAAGCTTATGAGTGCCAATGCTAGTATTGGCAGGGAACATCTATGCATACTAGAACTGATACAAGGCCTCTATTTTGGGATAAAATACATTCCTCTTTACAGCAAAACCCTGTGGTTTCTGGTCTGCCATAGTACCATGAATTCTGGTGCAGAATAGGTGAACCCAGAAGGTGAGTGTACTGATCCCACATTTTATCAGTACTATTTAATCTTAAAAGAATTCCGAATTCTGTTGTCTCTGCATTTTCAGTTTCATACTGGAAATGTGTTTATGTCGATTAACTCTATATACCTATTATTTGAAACAGAAATAAAGGTCTTGATAGCTGATCTGAAAGTTTGGTGACCACATCCAGTATCAGGGGACTTTGATAATGCAGTGGAAGATTAATCTCCTAGTAGGCAATGATTTATTTTCCTTCTATCCATAAAAAAAAGCTTCTGCTGAAACCAAGAATATACCATTCCTCAGTCAGCTGCATTCCTTCCTGTCCTCATGAACATGCCTGCATCCAACAGCAATTGACCAAGTATGTCACGTGGACCATATACCAAGGCAAATGAAAAGTGAAATAACTGAAAACTGTGACAAACTGCAATTGTGAAGCTTGACTGGACTGTGAATGAGTCAGCTTTCACCCCCAAGGGTGCTGCCTTGTGCTTCCTTTGACATTTTTGAAGTTTTAGGTTTCAGGGCAATCATCCAATCTAGACACTCTCATGACAATTAGAAAATGACCTGAGAAACACAGCCTTAGGAAAATTAGATCTGGAGCCCCTAAACTGACAAACTATCAAATCAGAAAACTACTCCTTTAGGGGCTAATAGAAAGTCATAAAGTGGAAAATAAAAAGCCATTCTCAATTATAAACTGGCTAACAGAGAAAGCAAAAGTGCAAATCAATGCAAAAATTTTAATGTAAAAAAACCAAAATGCTGTCTCTAAACCTGTACAACAGGCCTGCCTGCTGTATAACTTTTATTAAAGACTGTATGATGACAAAAATTGCCTAATACGAAACTCTTCACCTCTCTGAAATCAATAAATAGTGAGCCAATAAAGCTTCAATTAAACTAACTACAGCTCCATAGATGGACAGTTTAAAGAATGCATTAGAAACTGGACATAATGGCCTGCCTGGAGTCTGCTTTATGTGCAGACTGCCAGAAAAAAAGCCGCTGTCGGCCCGTGACACTGCCCTTTCAAAGGTGCTACAGCATTACATGTTAAAAGGACTTCCAGACATGCTAGCTCAGAGATAGCTAGCAAATGAAACTCTTCTTTCTCTGTGTGCCTCCAAAGTGCACACAAAACTGTCATGTATCAAGCTGCATATGTGCAGGGGGGAGGGAGAAGAGGAAGAGGAAACAGATTTTACAATTAAAGAACTTCTCTGATTGAGGCTATGCTCAGAAAGGTAGAGGATGGAAGAATTACCTGACTCATAAACCAGAGCAAAGATGATGAGGTAAAAGGATGGCGTTTGTAGTGAAAGGACAAGGGGTAATGGATTAAAACTGGAAGATGGTAGATTTAGGTTAGATGCTAGGAAGAAATTATTGAGTGTGAGGGTGGTGAGACACTGGAGCAGGTTACCCAGGGAAGTTCTGGATGCCCCCCCCTTGAAATGTTCAAGGCCAGGTTGGATGGGGGTCTGAGAAACCTGATATAGTGGGAGGTGGCCCTGCCCATGCAGGGGGGTCGGATCTAGATGATCTTTAGGGTCCCTTCCAACCCAAACCATTACATCATTCTATCATGTTGCAATTAGGAAAGGGCAGATAAGAATTCTGGCTGTAAGGAGAAAAAGAAAATGGAAAATGATACAAAAATTCTGATGAAAATCAGGTGAAAAAGGTGGCATGATAATGCTTGGGAGTTCTGAATTCACAGATCCAATTCCAGCAGTATCACAGATGATGACAGGATACAGAAAAAAATCATTTCAAATAAACATTTAAAGATGTTATTTATGAGACTTCAAAAGCTCACTGCATGTTCATAAAACATTTATGATTGTTCTCTCTCTTCTCCCTTCACTTACCTGACAGAAACTGAATCAACACAAACGTTGCCAAAAACATTCCCGTTTTAGTGACGTGGGACACTGCAGCAAAGTTGCGTTTTATGGAAGTCATACCTGTACATGCTAACTTCCCCTGGAAACTTGCCCACATTTAGGCAAAGAAACTCTTTTATAAGAAACTGCATTTGCCTAATAGATACTGAGAATAATTTAAAATTGGAGTTTCTGGACTCCAGTGAAAAGCCCTGAAAAAAGGGAACAGTTTCCTCTCATGACATGCATTCAAACTCCTTTTAACATACCAAGACATAGGAATAGACACCACTCACTCAGGTTAAAAGACAAGACATTGAACAAGGGCTCCTAAAATAAAAATCACCCATCTTGTGTAAGTAAATAATATTCATACATTTGTGTCATTTTTATAGCAGTAAATATTTATAAGGCCTGTGGGAAAACGGGTGCATATTAAAATTCTGTGAGCAAACTTACATCTGGCATTTTTTAATGCTAGGGTGCTTGATTTTGCAATGTTAGTGATAGCTTTCCTTAAGGTATGGCATGGATTATATGGGAAAGTGCACATACGTGCCTACATACACAAACTATATCCCTGCTGCAGCTATCATTAAACACTTCTACCAAAAGAAGTATTCAAGTATTCAATCCAATCAAGAAAGCATGGGATCGTGTAGAAACGTATTTAGGAAACCCTGTTTTGAAAGGTAGTGTTAAAACAAGCATATTTCCAAAGTCATTTGGATTTTTGCTTTAGTAATAGGAAAGGATATCATGCTGGGTGTTGAAACTAGTAGTTGGTCTTCCAGTCCAACACAAGTTAATACTAAGAACCATTCCTTATACAAATAGCTGCTATGGATAAATTTTTAGGGGGCAGGAGAGTGAGGGGGTGGGTTGGGTTTGGTGCTTTGTGTGTTTTTTCATTTTGTTTTTTGTTTGTTTGTTTGTTTTGATTTATTTTTGTATACATAGTGTAGTACCTTTAAAATTATTAATTTAATAATTGAGTTCCAGATCAGGGAATCCACTTTCTACATGTAATATTGTTATGATAACTTTTTTGAAAGAAAGCCTTACAAGAAAGAAAAATCTCCATATGATAAGGACTTTGGAGTAACTTTTCAAGAACAACTAGGAGTCCAATTTGTAACATATATTTAACCTACAGATGCATACAACTTATTAAAAAGATCACATTGGGCATACCAGTTACGAAAGGGAGACCGATGATGTACATGTGCTTTGGAGTCAACCTGCCAAAATTCTGGACTGTGGTCAAAACCACTACAAATATTAATAAATAAAAGACAGATTTCCCATAAGTTTTGTATCTTGTTTATCACAAATACATGACAAAACTGTGCTTCAAAATGCAGAAATCTCCTGTATACACTGCCTGAAATGCTTCAACACAAAGCTTTGACCTACGAATAACTAACAAAAGGAAGCTTCTTCTCACATAATTAAAATAGAATTGAAAATTCGAAAGATATTCTGGTAGTGGAATAAGCCTCCTGAGAAAAACAACAACAAAAAAACAACAACTGAACAGCGCTTTCATATAGTTTATATCATAGGATTCACTGAATTTGTTTTTATAGCTACCACCCAGGAGTGCACAAAATCCCTTTATTAAATGTGTAAAAGCATTTCGTTATCTTGGTTGGCAGAGGAAGCAGATGCTACAGAACAGAAAGGTGGGAGAGGTATTTTTTCTCCCATCTACTTGAAATGGAGACTACAAGGACCTTCTGAGAGGGCTGGAAGCAGAAGTTGCCCTTATTAATTTAATTATTATGTAGAATGCCCCTATCCTTTAATCACTTGGATTTTATTGCAATTTTACTTTCACTTCTCCTTTTAGTTCACTGAGGAGAGATATCACTAAAACATGCCCAAGCATGAGCACCTTGAATTAAAAAGAAAAATTCTAATCTTCATAAGAAATTACTCATTTGGTTTTTCGTATTTTTTTTTCCTGAGATCATTTGCACCTATAGAGCTACCAAGGCCTAAAGGCAAAATCCTAAATTGTTTCTTTAGGTGTAGTGCTGCCCCGACAAAGCATAAGCTCAAGAATCACTCCCCATCAATCTCTCAATATGGTATTTACAAGGGATGTATCAGTTGTGCTTGATCTGTTGAAGATAGGAGAATTTCAACAAAAGGAAAGAAACAGTTGTGTGCTTTCAGTATCTTCATCTTAATTCCACTTTTTAAATTCATTATCCTAAAAACTGCTTAGTCTTTTTCATGTCACCTCACCCAAGTACTTCGGCATCTCTGGGTATCATTCAAATACAGTACAATACAGCTGCCCCAGAAAGATTTGTCCAGAGGAAGGGAGAGGGGAGCCGAAGAAGGCATTTGGTAAACAATACAAAACTGTGCCAGTGGGACACAATACAAAACTGCACAGGTGATATTCAAGCAAGACATCTGGAAAAACTGAGATTAAATAAAATGCAGTTCAGAAGGAAGGAAAAAACAGGGTGGAGATATTCAGCCTGTTATTTTTTCCTTCCAGCTGAGAGGAGGGGACTGAAATGCATGTCTCGCAGCCAAAATCCATAATAATAAAGGGTCTGCTCACCCCAACACTTTACTTCATCTAAAACACAGAAACATACAATCATCAAGACTGTGATTATGAGACCACACCAGACCATTGCTCTAACATCCATTCAGGAAACACTGTATTAGGTTTCCAGTTTGTCATGAGGACAAACATTTTCATGCTACATCCACTCTAGGGCTCTGGGGAAATATAGCCTAATAAAAGACAGTCAAATCACCTCCCCCCCAGCCAGCACTGCCAGCCACTCAACTCACAAAGCCAGCAAGTTTCTGATCCCAGTGTACTCAGATTTTCACTGAGGTACTTCTTAGTAATCTTGAAAAATCACACTTTTTTTTTTCTTAAAATTACTAAAAGCCAGTATCTTCATTCTTATTTAGAAATTGTGCTATTCAATTATCTCCCAAAAAGTTTCCCCCCATGTTGTAACAGACGTGCATGAATGAATGGATGTGAACAAAGGCAAAAATAAACAATGCAGTAAGCAGCCACTGTGCTTTTGTCTACAGTTGTGCCAAGAGTCCTACAAGTTTTCAAAAAACAAATCAGCTTTCAGCTGCATTTCATGCTATGAGACTGTAAGAAAAAGACTATGTTGCTTCAACACATTAATCTCATATATTTACAATTCAGATTGAGTTAAAGAACACTTGCTCTGACTGAACAAACTAAAGTGTTACTTCCCAGGTCAAAGTCACTTTGTTCATTCCTTGCCTTACAGTGGTAGGTAAATGGACAGACATTGACATACAACCCTCATGCTGTTATAGAATAATGAAAACCTGTGATATTTTAAATTACTTTAACTACTGTAAAACTATTGTAACTGTATCTGTTAACAGCACAGATTATAACAGAATAAGTAAATAGGAGGCTAAATTATGATTTTAAAGCTTAGTATAGTTATGTTTTTCTAAGGTCAATACATACAAAAGTGGAAAAATAGTTCAAAGTCTTGAAAGAGGTGTCAGCTCTAAGACAATGGGTCCACAGCAAACTTTGGGCTACCACAGTTGGATTGCCAGTACAGTGTGGAATATTCTCAAAATGAGCCCCAAGACTCATTTCTTCCTTGGCTCCCCCAACTGTTACAGACAGTTAATATTATCTCTGAAGTTATCAGTAGGATTTAAGACAACCTGTTTTTATCAAAGCCAGTTTTGATAGCTGAAAGATTAACTATCAGGACATTCTGAGTTGAGTAAGTTTTTTGTTGTTTTTTTGTGTGGCTTTTCTGTTGCTGTTGTCAAAAAACTACTATAATATCCTACTTATCCATATGTAAAGGGATTTCACTGAGAAACCTGACAGCATTCTTCTCATCTGCCAGTTGAGATTTTAAAATGTATCTTCACCTTCAAACTCTTCAAGCTAAAAAACACAAGTGTACTTGAAGCTCAATCATTCTCCCTGGTGCTGCTCATTTTTAATGAGCCTCTTGTCTTTACGTCTCCCAGAAGAGAGACTCCACAAAGCAATCTCAGGTGATGTGAAACCAATACTTGCTATTTCTCCAAATGCCTGTCTTTTTGAGCCTGAAATCTTCCTGCTAAATCCGTATGGGACTTATGGGCCATTTCAGTCAAACCCAATTTCACTTATTTATCACAAGCCCCTACTTAGAAACTCTACTGTGGATTGCTTGTACACACAATCTGTTTCCAGCTTTGAACTTTAAAAAGGATTTAAGCAGTCAATCTCAATATCATTATAAATCCAACAAGCATTACTTGCCTATTGATTGTGAGAAACTAAAAGTTTGAAGCTTGATTTCAGGGCTAATCTTTCCATTTGCTTGATGAGTTCTGCAGTTGTTATGGAACACTTAGTGCATCCTGTTAGATAACAGCATATTAAGCTTGGATGAGAAATACTGACTATTTACAAGACATTTCTAGCTTTAAGTAAAGAACAAAGGCACCGTTTGCTTTGCTGGTCTCAGAGGCTTTTCAGCTATACCACAATTAAAAAATAAAACAAGAAACAAAACCAAAAACGCACAGCACCAAAAAACAATGACTAAATATTTCTGTATAAAGGATTCCACAGCCTTAAAATATTTTCACAAAACTAAGAATACTAAGATGGATTTTATATTTTGTCTGCCTGATTATCAAAAGTCTAGATTTGTACAGAATATATTGAAGTTTATATTCTACTTCATCAATAGATAGAGCAATTGAAAAAAAACAGAACACACTGGTATTAATTCAATTTGCTATTAGACTATCCTACAATTGTATTTTTTCCCTATAAATTTTAAGTGAAATAGTTTATCATCTAATTGAGCTGTTTATGTTCTGAAATTTAATGTGTGTACCGAGACATTTGAGAACAAATGCCATAAAAGTGTTAAGCATAGAAAGAATTCAAACAGCTATTGAAGCTGTTGCCCCTTCCCCACCTGGTTTTCCATCTCTTTTTTTTAAATTTGCAGGTTTTCTGTTGCCTTTAATCTGGAGGCTTTCCTTCAGGTGAGAAAAGCTGTTACTCATTTTGTTTTGCTTTTTAAAGTTATTGTGTTTGTGATTTCCCATGAAGTGACTATGAACTGCTACAGATGCATCCCAAACCATTTAGTCCTATGATCCAGCTCTAGCTCCTCGATCAATAATTCAGATAAATATTCATCTCTATTTAGTTACTACTGTCAGTACAGCTCTTGGTGCCAGGATGAAAAGAGAGCAGGACTTCCATCTGGAGGTTTTACCAGTGCTGCTCAAAGAATTAACCTGTAGGAGGTGCCACAGTGATGAAGCAGTCAAAAACTTCCAGCAGGCAACTTCATCTCACGGGTAATTAGTTCACTACATCAATAATGCCTCCAGTCATTTGCAGCGCCAAGGCTGAATCCCAGGTCTGCTTGTTAAATTCAGTCAGCAAAACAGGCTTTCACTGTGCTACAGGTATAAATAACCTTCTATTTTAAATGTAGTTAGCTGCTGCTTTTTTTTTTTCCCATTTTTAGCCATTATCTCTTGCAATAAATTACTTTATTTCATTCATCACATCTATACCTTCCTCCCAGAAGGAGAAGAAATAATTAATTTTAGACACCTCTGACATTTTCACGAAGTCTGATCAACTATGAGAGAGACCCACATTTGAAAGTATTAACAGCACTACTGCTGCAACATTGACATGCCCGAGCTTATCTGATCCAAGGAGGGAACTTGTGAATCTCTCACATAGTAGAACAGGGCATTTTCACTACACTACCCAGATAAAATAACTTCCAGTTCTTGCCTAGGATTAAGGCAGCAGCAAACTGACTCAAATATTGTACCACAACAAAAACACAAATGCAGGCCACACAGAGCTTCACACTTTCTAACCTTGCAGAAATTACGTCAGGTCTGTGTGTGAGTGACTGTAGTACCTAAGTACTGGCAAGTCCAAAGACTGTCAGGTTGATTCAAATTATCTTTTCCTTTCTACCAACTCCTGACCCATGCCTGTGTAAAGAGATGTTTTATCCAGGTCATAACACTGGAATAAGCACTTCTGATCTTTTGTGAAAAGGGTCTGATACTCCTGGGACCCCAGCATGTTACTAAATGGGAAAGGTCTTGCCCTCTCAGTTGACAAAATTCACTTCAGGATAGGATAATCTAATAAAAGCTATATATATGTATGCTTCAAACAGTATAGGACTGATTTATGACAAGTTAGACTAGCTCAGATTTTTTGGCTTAATTACATGAAAATACCCACTTTTTACTCTTATATAGAGTGTGTGCAGATATATTTTTACATGTATTTTGAAGTATCTTTCATAGTTTACCCATAATTAGAGATAAAACAAGGAACAGCTGAGCTTTCGGGGCAATCTTCTTATTTGAATGTATCTTACTTAAATGTTTAAACATCTTAATAAAAGTTACTTTGGCCTTTATTTTTTGAGATAGCCTGGAGATCTAATGACTTCAATAGGTACTAAGAACTGTGCGTGTCAAGTGTCAAGGCAGTCCAAACACAGGAATATTTCAAGTAGATGCGAGACATTGATACATCAATCTGTCATCACCCAGTCTAAGCCAATGTACCAACAAAGACCTCAGGACTTTAAGTAATTAATTCCTGCTGGAACCAGAGCATATTTTTTAGTGACATATGCAATCACAGATTTTAAACATTTTAAATTACAGAGATGTCAGAGTTACTGAGCTAACTGCATTCTTTTCTTGAAATTGAGCACCATTTCAGGTGTTAGCACTCAACTCTGTTCAGGGACGGAGTTCTGATATTTCTCCTATTGTCATGTCAAATCATGGACTCAGTCCCCCTCCCTACTCTCAGCCAGCCTGACCTATTCACATCTTGCAGCTCCTCTGCCCCCTTTGGAACCAAGGGTGATAGCCCACAAGCAAACAGCTTGGAAAAGCAAAGTGTTATTTGTTCAAGTTCAAAATGTTCTAAAAGAGTTTAACACAGTAAGTCAGTGTGTTTAACACAGTGTGTTTTGCATGAGGGTTTTTTTCCACAGTGTTTAACATTTCCAGGTCTTGGAGGTTTGGGATGTTTTTTTAAACTTCTTTCACAAAATGCCTCCCTCCCTCCCTAATGGTGCTGTGCAGATTAGTTCAATATTTCTCACTTCAGCAAATGTTTCTGTTTACAGCCCTTCAAAGTACTGCTCCCATGAACTAGCAAGACAGTCCTCTCTTCAGCTTCAGGCATGGAAGCATGTCACTCCCTTACAATTGTCTCCTGGTATTAATTTGTAGATTATCCATCTACAGCTATTGTGTCCGTTTCCTTTTTGTCTTCCTCTATGAAAGAAGTCTTTGGACAGAATAATTCAGTTATCATCACAACATCATCTCAAACATATCACTTAAAGGTATTTTTAGATCCTTGAATCACAGAGCCACAGAAAGGTTGAAGTTGGAAAGGACCTCTGGAGGTCATCTTGTGTCCCCCACACCAAACATGAACAATCTAGAGCAGTAGTCTCTAAAGTGGGGTGTGTGCAAGATAATCCACTGGAGTGTGGGAAGAAAACATATTAAGTTTTATGAATATTTAACATACAGCTGGGCACTGGCACCCTCAGCTGGTCTGTATGTCAGACAGTCACAACCTCCTGGGGGATCAGTGGGTGCTCCAGAACATGGAGGGGGGTGGCAGTGATGCTCTCACTTGATCATTTGCTTTAAACAAGTTGCAATGTATTGCAGTTCAAATGTGCCTGGTTAAGTGGATTTATAGATGTTATCTAGTTTTAAATATAGTGACCCTCACAAAATGGACAAGTGGCTTAAAAAAAAAATTCCTGCAAAGAAACAGAAGTCTGTAGGAGATACTAATAAAGCAAGCACAAGAGAACAACAAGAAAATAGCAGAGCTGACATTTCTCCTTAGTAACAGCTCTGTGTCAGCTGCATTACAAGGTAACAACAGATATCACAAGAACTCGGCCAAAAAAATTTGAAATTATCAGTATCGAAATGAACTGAACTTAGAGGCAGACCTTCAAGTATCTGCCTTATGAAGTGTTAAACCAAGATTTTTTAAAACATTGAAAGGTATTCACATAGCTGTCCTTAAATTCTTATTATTAATAGGAGTATCTTACCTAAAAGAACAGAAAAGGATTATTTTACCATTACTAAAAAAATAATATCAAAAATAGTTTATTTCATCTTTATATCATAATTTTAAAATGCCTTTTTCGGTGCATGTTTTAATTGTACTAATTATATTTGTGTAGTAATATGTGTAGATAAATTATAGATAACTACACACATATTGTAGTGTAGGCTCAAAAATTTTTTACTGATGGGGTGAATGATCAAAAGAGTTTGGAGATCACTGACCTAGAGCAGATTTGCACAGGACCATTTCCAGATGGATTTTTACTATCTCAGAGGATGGAGGTAATTTGGTCCAGTTCCCCAGCTCCAGCAGAGCCACTTGACCAGTACAATGTCCAGTTTCAGAGTATTTCCAAGGTTGGAGGCTCCACAACATCCATGGGCAATCTGTGCCAGTGTGCTCAGTCCCTCACAAGGAAAACCTGTTTCCTTACATTCAGAGGGAGCCTCCTGTGTTTCAGGTTGTGGCCATTGCCTCTGGTCACCATGGGAAAGAGCCTGGCTCTGTCCACTTTCCACCCTCCCTTCAGATATTTATATAAATTGTTAAGATTCTCCTGAGCTGACTCTTCTCCATGCTGAGCAGTTCCAGCCCTCTCAGCCTTTCTTCATAGGAGAGATGCTCCAGTCCCTTCACCATCTCTGTATCCAACCACTGGACTTGCTTGAGCATGTCCATGTATCTCTTGTATTGGGTAGCCCAGAACTGCATCCAGCACTCCAGCTGTGGCCTCACCAGGTGCTGAGTAGAGGGGAAAGATCACCTTCCTCGACCTGCTGGCAAGACTCATCTTAATGCAGCCCAGGATATCATCAGCCTTGTTTGCTGCAAGGGCACATCGCTGGCTCATGGTCAACCTGGTGTCCACCAGGACTCCTGAGGCCTTTGCAAAACTGCTCTCAAGCTGGTCAGACCCCAGCCTGTACCAGTGTCAGAGGCTGTTCCTCACCAAGTGCAGGACTTTGCACTTCCCTTTGGTGAATGACGCTCTGGTGTACCATGCCACCCTTCCCACTTTTATGAGTGCACCCTGAGGGTGCACTCTGCTCCATCATCCAGATCATTTATAATTAACCCAGTACAGATCCCTCAGGTACACCACCAGTCACTGGCCTCCAACTGGACTTTGGGCCACTGATCCACCACCTTCTGGGCCTGGCTGTTCAGACAGTTTTCTACGTGGCCTGCCATCTGCTCATCCAGCCCATACTTCATAAACTTCTCTGTGAGGATCTTATGGCAGACAGCACCAAAAGCCTTACTGTAGTCAGGGTAGACAATACCCAGTTCTCTCCTCTCACCGACCAAGCCAGTCATTTCATCATAGCGGGTTCTTAAGTTGGTCACTTCCCCTTGGCAATTTCAGATTTCATGCTGACTGCTACTGATGACCTTCTAGTCCTTCATATGCCTGAAATGGTTTCCAGAATTAGTTGCTACATCACCTTCCCAGCGGTTGCGGCCTGTAGTTTCCTGGATCCTCTCTCTTGCCTTTTTTGAAGACAGGAGTGACATGTGCTTTCCTCCAGTTCTCAGGCACCTTTCCCAGTTGCCATGACCTTTCAACAATTATGAAAAATGGCTTTGCAATGACACCAGCCAGCTCCCTCACAGAACTCATGGGTGCAACACATCAGGACCACAGGTACCAAAGGTACCACTTCAACCCTTACATTTTTCCAAAACAAGAATTCACCTAATTCTCAGCTTAAATTTGTTTAGCCCTGCAGGCTTGTTTTACTAGTGGCTTGCCACTCTGTGGGTCCTCTCAATTATTAAACAGCAGTTCTCTACAGCATGCTTGCAAACCCAGATGAAATATCGTAAATTTGATTTATCAAAAATTCTTGTGGCAGATTTAAGGGGTTTCAAAGGTGTGCTTCCAAACACCTAATGGTACAACACAGTTCTTCCCCTGAACTCTCTTGGGTTTGTTGCCCTTCACCAGTTGTGATGCTGTATGAGCTAGAACAAGTATTCCAATGACATTATAATAATGTCAAGTATTCCTCCTGTTTCAGATACTTCTAAACAGACATCAAAACGCATGGCTTCCAAGTCTTTTAAAATCACTGTTTCCTTGATACTGTTTCTTTAGGCTGGAGGCATGTCCTCATTTTTGTGTCAAAACATACCAGTGCTTTCCTGCACTCCAGCTTTCAAGATCACTTAGCTCTCCAATCACTACTTACCATGGCACTAGCCTTGTTGTCATCTGTATGCTTTTATCAGTAATGACTCTGTATTTCTTCCTCATCACTAATAAAAAGGTTAAACACTGTCAGATGCAAAATTAATCCTCGGAGGACCTCCACATACTTCACATTGATTACTGACTACAATTATGTTATTGCGACCTATTAGCCATTTTGTTAAAGCACACTTGATGTATGCTGATGATTCTGTATCGTTCCAGTTTTTAAATCAACATGTCACATGGCACCAAATGAAACATTTTACAAATATTAAATGTCACATATCTCTGAAAAGTAACACTTGTTCTCTCAACACATCAGATTCTCTTGGGAAAAGATCTATTTCCCATAGCCTTGTGTGGACTGAAATTAGTTAATGAAGAATTAAAGGTTTGCAACACAGTTGACTCCCATGCAGCCATTCTATTATTTTGCACCAGATTAATGTCTGCTTGACATTGATTATTCGTCCCATTCACCCTTTTAATGCTGTCTTATTAATTTTAAACAATCCCTACTTTTTTAAAAACACTTATAGCTCCATCCATTTCTATTTCCCCCCTCTTTCTCCTCATTTTTATAACCTATTTTACATTTTCCTCCCTTCTTAACAAAGCTAAACCAAACAATTCTATCATTGCAATTAGTAACATTCGGCATATAAATTTGACTATCTCTTCCTCTATGACTTCCAAATCCACATAATTCCTGGAAGCAGAAATAAGCATCTATGAATTGTTGGGAAGAAATGTCTTATACTCATGATAAATACGCACACCAATATACTTATGTAGTTTTACAATGCTAGCAAGTAAATTACCAGCAGTAGAAGGAAGGACAGTACTGGGCAATTCCTAACCTATAAAATGACTTCTGAATTGTTAAGCAGGGAAATGCTTTTTCAGGTTAAAAAAAAAAAAGCAAAACACACCAACAAAACAAAACAAAAAAACCCAACCAAACTTAAAACATGAAAACTATGATAAGGATATTTTTATATAGAACCTACCAGTCCAAAATGTTTCATGAATACCATAAATAGCCATACATTCAGAGCAGTGATGCAAAACAATCATCTCTAACAGAAAACATCCTCACTGTCTGTGAAATCACTGACCTTTCAAATAACTTGGAATAAACTGGACTGAGATTTTAGGAAGTCCACCCTGCCCTACCCCATCACACACTTTATTTTATTTGCAAGAGAAAAAAAATTGCACTATAACTCACCTGTGGCATGAAATGATAAGCAGCATTCGGGGAAATACGGTATTTTCTTTAGAAAGGAATTGATTTGCTAACAATGGGGCTACAGAAACAGCTCAACAAGAGTAAATAAATGACTAAACAAACATTCATGGAGACAGAAAATTCTGTGCATGAGAACTTTCTGGAGAAGAATTTCCAATAAGCTTTTGTTCTCTAAAATTTAGACTGGTAGTTGCAAGACAAATGGCCAGTTTCAGTGTGTTTAATAGTTTCTAATCCTTAGAAAATTATTTTATAGATGTAAAATTTAAAACATAGTTGAAAAAATGCACCTGTCTCCATAGTTGTGAGAGCACTACAAAACCATGGACCTCCTTTCTGCAGAAAATTGCCTCATTTACAAGACAAGTGTCTTCCATTTTATATACACACTACATTCAGCTGTATTTTTCTGTGTTCTTAGGTAGTTTTTATTTTCTTTTTTCTCCCCTTAACCTCAGATAAGCCTGAAAGCAACCACAAAGACAGAACATTTTAATTTCTTATTTTTCTTGTTTGTGGTTAGCTTACTTACCTTCCAATTTTTTAGGGAAGTATTTTAGACTAGCTTCACATTCATGCATACTGGAGACTTCTTTAACGTAAGTGCAATACTCCTAATAATTTTCCTCCTCTGCTGATTTTCAGCAGTAGATATGTACTTCAGTCCCAAAAGGCTAGTGGCATTCACCCATTCCCACCTCTCCCACCTTTCATAGAATCCGTAGATCATAGAATGGTTTGGGTTGGAAGGGACCTTAAAGACAATCTAGTTCCAAACAACCCCCTTGAATGGGCAGGGACACCTTCCACTTGACCAGGTTCCTCAAAGACTCATCTAGCCTGGCCTTGAACACTTCCAGAGAGGGGGCATCCACAACTTATCTGGGCAACCTGTTCCAATGTCTCACCACCCTCACGGGAAAGAATTTCTTCCCTAACATGTAATGTAAATCTACCATCTTTCAGTTTAAAACTGTTACCCCTCATCCTATCAGTGTATGCCCCAAGAAAGAGTCTCTTCCCGACTTTCCTGTAAGCCCCCTTTAAGTACTGGAAGGCCATTATAAGGTTTCCCTGGAGCCTTCTCTTCTCCAAGCTGAATAACCCGAACTGTCTCAGCCTGTCCTCATAGGGGAGGTGCTCCAGCCCCCTGATCATCTTTGTGGCCCTCCTCTGGACCCACTTGAGCAATTCCATGTCTTTCCTCTACTGGGGGCCCCAGAGCTGGACACAATACTCCAAGTGGGGTCCAATAAGAGTGGAGTAGAGGGGGAGAATCACTTCCTTTGACCTCCTGGCCACGCTTCTTTTGATGCAGCCCAGGATACAACTGGCTTTCTGGGCTGCAAGTGCACATTACCAGCTCATACTCTGTATACTTGGCTTTTCATCCACTAGAAACTCCAAGTCCTTCTCTTCAAGGCTGCTTTCAGTCCAGCCATTGCCCAGCCTGTATCCATGCTTGGGATTGTCCTGACCCAAGTGTAGGACCTTGCACTTGGCCTTTAACTTGTTAGATTTCATGAGGTTTGCATGAGCCCAACTCCCTAGCCTGTCAAGGTCCCTCTGGGTGGCATGCCTTCCTTCTAGAGTATCAACCACTCCACTCTTCCGGTTGCTTTTTGTTTTGGTTTGGTTTTGCAAGATATGCATATCAAAACAGAAGTACTAGCCTTTGTACAGTCTGTCCTGTTCACTAGCCATACTTCAGAGCCAGGTAGACACACAACTGGAGGGTAACAGAGGATGTTGTGCATTCACTCAGCTACCCTCTGATCACATTCTTCCTCTGTAACGAAAGGCACTAGAGCCTCCTTATCTGCTTGCTTGTTGTTGACATTATGGTTTATATATGGAAATGCCCCAACTCTGGTATTTTCTTTACAGGGAATTAATCCTTGCATTACAATATCCTCAGCACTACGTGAAGCCATTTGACATTCACAAAACCTGACAAGAGTGAAATTTTGAGGTCTTTACACTACAGGAAACAATAGTCCCTGTGAAGGTCCACTTTACACAGACAAACAAAAAATGAAGCAACAAAGATGGCTTCACTATTTTTAAAAGGGTACACCAGTATCATGCAGAGTTACACATGAAAAGAGTCTCAAGACATTAACACTCACATTAACACTGCTGCAGCAGTTCTCACAGATGGTAAATCAACAACAGCTTCTGTACTGTAAATCCTTTACTAAAAACTGTAAATCCTTGCCTTCAAGGCCCATCTCTCTGTAATCATCTTTGTTCATCTTTCACTACATTGCCAAAAGCCCCTAATTAGTATCATCTTAGGCTGCCTTTCACTGCCTCTCATCCTAATCAGTTGACTAATTATTTGCACATAATCTCAGTGTCAGGTTAGAAGATGTTTTTTGAAAGAAGATAAGCATGTGGAAGAAGTCCCTTTCCCTAGGGGGCATGGAAGATAGCCTCTAGACAGCTATGAACATGTAGGTAAAGGTAACTAGCCTTGCTTAAGGGAAGAAAGAAGGGGGGGGAAAGATGTAGCCACAGCCAACAGCAAACTTCCAAACGTGACAATCCACAAAAGCCAATAGCAGGAAGCTTTCAGTGAGGAAGGCAAGTCAGGGGAAAGGCTGTAGCATGAAGAACACCCATTCTAGCAAGACAGCAGGGAATGCAACTTTGGATTTCAAATGGGCTATACAAAGGAACACTGCCAGATGCTGCAGTAACTGATGCAGGAGGAGAGGAAAGCAAACAAAATGGTTTTCTGCAAAGGCAAGAAAAGAACACATTGTTTTTTCAGAATATATGAAAATATTTAGAGACGGCATGCATGTATGAGATAAAATAAAGAACCAGAGATGTACCTGCAAAAAAGTAACAAGATTAATGAGTCAAGAAGCATGGGCAACAGTTGTAAGAATTTTTTAGAGAACATCATTTTAGAGGAGTTAACTGCTGCCTCCAACCCAGATAGCATTGATATGATTTCCTCTGTAAAAATGACAGTGCGTTAAAGAGTAGGGATGGTGCGCTAAGGATGAAAAGGACTGTATTAGGAATGGAATCCTTTTCAGACTCTTCTGCAAAGAACAGATTTCATGAGAGAAAGTAAGAAAAGGAACAAAAAGATGCAAAAAAGTTTAATAACAATGTTTTAAAAACCATGTTTTAAAAATATTAAGTTTACATCATATTACTGCACTTAAGGACAAAGAAATAAGAGATTTTAAAAAAATGTTCTGACTTAATAAAAATTCTGCCATGTGGAAACATCTTAAGGATTTATCTCGATATTTTGAATGCATCACAAGAGAAGAATTGAAGAATGTGAAGATTCTTCTTGTGAAGGATGCATGGGGAGAAAGTTTATTTTGGTAAACTATCATACAAGCAACGTGCACTAGTTTATTCATCTCAACAAGGCAAGAATGAAACTGAGGCACCTGCCAAACCTAAGAGTTAAGGAGTTCCAGGATTGAAACGGGATTTACCTCCCCCTGACTTTGGATACAACTGCCTAAATTAGAAAATCAGTTCCATTAAGGCCCTTGCTCCCCACCATCTAGTCCTGGGAACAAGCAGGACTAAAAGGACTGTCCTCTAAAGGACAGTTCAAACCTACATTCCAATTTAGGTTTGGTTGCTGCTATTTATGTGTTAGATACACATAATGCTTTATCTATGCAAGTTTGTTTTCAAACAGCTTTGAAAAATCTCTAGTTCAAATTAAATGTTTAGTAACAAATGTCAAAACTGTAAATCATTGAACAGTACTAGTAAGCTGATAGAGAAGCTGCAATGTGCTCAATACAATTCTCTAAATCTGTTAAGCCAAAAGTTGTTTAATACAATTTAACTCACCCTGGAGTGCAGTTAAATAATTGTGATGGATGGCAGCTTGTCTTAGTCTTTTCCATTTGTTAAATTATGATAGATGAATTATGCACATTACTGAATTTCAATGCACTCTTTCTGTTCACCACCCCTCCTGTTTCATGAAAAACATTCAGTCAATAAATAGTCTAAATCCATCTTCATCAGAATCCTATGATGTTCTACAATTATGATAAAGAAGCTGAAGAATTCTGAAAAATGTTTCAGAATAAGTCCCTTGACATTAAGAGAAACAATAAATATACACATGTAATTTAACTACTAACACACTTGCTATTATCTCTATTTTAAATAAAGTAACTGAACCTGTATCTTGTAAAAATGTTTGTTATTAGCGCTGAGAACTTTGGGGGAAGGAAGACTATAATGAATCAAACTCCCAAAAAGACATATATTGAAATGGATGTAAAAACAATTCTTTTATAAAAGAAGAAATATTTTGCTAAATATTATATCATATCATATTATATCACTTCACTTGAGCAGCCATTTGGTAATTATCTGCTCTTTTACAACACCTGCGTAGAGACTCATAGATGTACGGTTTGTAATTTTAATGTATTCCACAAAATCCCAGAGAATTAATGTTCAAAAAAAGATAGTCCATACCATCTACTTTTTCAAAGGATTTTTATCTTGCAAGAATTGTTTCATGTGATTGCATCTACCTTCTAGTTATTTCAGTATCCCTGTTCAACCAGTGTGTCACTTCAGGAGAACATCTGTTTACTTTGTACTATGTCCTTTAACTAGATTGTTCTTCATTTAACCACAGATGTACAGTGTCTTAACTTGCTCAATTTAAAGGAAATTATACATTGAAAAGGACTGATACAGAGGTTTTCTTTAGAAAAAGCCAGCGTGCGTTTCCATATGTATCTCTCTATGTATTCATAAACTACCACAACCCATAATGTCTGACAGATGTACTGGAAGATTCAAAGAAACCACTTCTGATTTCAGACGTGCTGGTGTGCACCGAAAGTCTGTGAAAATATGGAGGTACATCGTTCGTCAAGGAAAGACAAGTCTACAAGAAAATCTAGTCGGTCTTTAAATGTGTCCCTCAAGACGTACTAAAAAGGAATGAAAACCAAGAAAACAAAAGGATTTTATTTGACAAAGTACCACACATTTCAAAGATTACAGGGTATTTACTTTAACTGTTAGTATGATATAATTTAACACAGATGAAGAACAGCACTATGTATACAATTCATACTATCAGCCTGAGGTACCTTCCACAGCAGGATTTCTTCAAACATCTTTGGAAGAAGGCCTCAACCTAGAATGGCTAGTTTAAAGAATAAGGCAGGGGGGAGGGAAAGCCAGACTATTAACTTCACTAAAAAGTTTCTCTGTCTTTGATGGAAAGACTTATGAAAAGTTTATGAAAGTACAGACATGAGGCAGTAGCTCTGTCAAGTCTCAGAAATTCAATCTGACTGACAGGTATAGAGCTTCACAAACACATCCTGACAGTTACACACACTGCAGCACAAGGAATCTTATTTTAAGTAAAGTTTGCAAAAACTAAAATGTGACATTTACAAGATTACTGAGCAAAACACCTCAGGGACAAATTCAATCTGTATTACCTTCATTTCATCCTACTTTTCCATTTGTCCTGGATTCTTCTTCTGATGTCTCCTATCCCGATACAGACCTAATGCCTAGGAACTACACTGACACTGTGAATCTGCCAGGAGCTTTCAAAAAGCATTTTTATCTTAAAGTGCTTTCCTGCTGGTGAAATAGCATTACATCTTGCAGAATTCTTCATTTTTCCCCAGTGATACCACCTACTGTGGAAGGTTAGATCTGAATCATCTTCCTTAAAGGAAGCTTGACAGTTCATTTCAGAGGTTACTTTTTGTCTCCAATTTCTAAGCAGAAAGGAGTGTAAATTCTGAAATTTCAAGCAGTTGTGTACCACTGCAAGTGTCACAGAACTAAAATAACATTTCTCAGAACTAGTCTGTCATAGTAAGCAATCCTCAAGTGACATTGTAATTACAGAGTGTACCCACAGTGATGCTATATTTAAGGTTGAAAGAGCTATTCCTATCTAAAACCCCATTTTCAGTTTCTCGCCACTTTCTCGGCACCGTCCCTTTAAGGCATACTTGACATGGGGCAGACAGAAGCACTCTCTTTTGACATGGGCCTCCTTCACAATTCAAGTTTTTATTGATTAGGAAAGCTCCTGCTCCTTAGAGAGGTCAATAGTCAAACAGCAAACAGAAAAAATGACTATACACAAACCTTACAGAAAAAGAATTACATAATATCAAACATATTTGTCCCACTGGGTCCTACTTGGTTGAAAAAAGCTAGGCATGCAGTTGCAAGCAGGTTATGATAGCAGTATGGACAATATGAGCTGGTAAAAAAACAAAAAAACAACAAAAACAGTTAGGTGTGGTACAGGTTGGAGAAGATTTTAATACAAAAAAACAGTTATTATTTGCTGTCCCTATTTAGCTGTCCCCCAGTCCTGCACTGCCTAAACTCAGTAAGTGACAGAATTTCAACTTTGTGTTACCTAGAACTGAGGCCATGATGAGCCCAAACAAGCTGTATGAAATGCTTGCATTTGACTCCTTGCAGCAGTCTGACTATTTTTGAAAGCTCAGATGAATGATCAGGTATACGTTCAGCACTGGCACTCTTTCGTCACAAGTCTAACTTGTGCCAGATGCTGTCAGCCCCCCTGAGATCCAGAAGTGCGGTATTTTTAAACTGCAAGATTCCTGAGATGCTATTTGTAACAGAGACCATGCCTAGCACACGTTTCAGGGAAGGACCACCACACCACATTGCAGTGGGCACCTTTCAACAAGAAGCAGAAGAAGCTTGCACCGTCCCTAGTTTAAAACCAACAGATTAGATCTCAATTTACTGGCCAACGTAAGCCCCAAATTCTCTTGAGGGAAGACACTCTCCAACGCTCTCTTTAAAATGTACTACTGCATAGAAGAGGATGCAAGACTCATCAGTCCCCAGATGAAGAAATAGAAGGATGGCTGATGACACTGCAGTCTCACAATAAAAGAACTTATCCTGAAGGCGAGTATCTTTAAGCTACTATACAGGAAGAGATAAGAAAAAACATAACCAGGAAAAAAAAGAAGCAGACAATTGCATTAAAGAGAAAGTTCTGGACTGCCAGGAAGATGCACATGCCAGAAGACCTGTTGCAAGTTTTTTGGGGATTCAATTGTCTAAACTGTTTCTGTCCTGATTAGATCTAAGCAGGCTTGGTAAGGTGAGCTAGTGAAGCTGCTTGCTTACTCTGCCAATCACCCTGGAAGGCCTGGCTTTCTCCTTATCCCTCAAATGTTTTAAGATGATGTGCTGGTTTTGGCTGGCATAGAGTTAATTTTCTTCATAATAGCTAATATGGGGCTATCTTTCAGATTTGTGCTGGAAACGTGTTGATAAAGCAGAGATGCTTCAGTTAACTGCTGAGCAGTTCTTACACACAGCCAAGGCCTTTTCTGCTTCTCACTACCCCTCCAGCGAGCAGGCTGGGGGTGCACAAGTTGGGAGGGGACACAGCTGGGACAGCTGACCCCAAATGACCAAAGGGATATCCCATGCCATATGATGTCATGCTCAGCATATGAAGGGGGTGACATTCAGAGTGATGGCGTTTGTCTGTCCTGGTAACAGCTACACAAGATGGAGCCCTGCTTTTCTGGAGATGGGTGAACACCTGCCTGCCAATAGGATGTAGTGAATTAACTCCTTGTGTTTCTTTGCTTGTGTGCATAACTTTTGCTTTACATATTAAACTTTAAACTGTCTTTATCTCAACCCACAAGCTTTACTCTTCCCGTTCTCCCCCCCAAGTCTCACTGCAGGGGAGTAAGCGGGTGGCTGTAGGTTGCTTAAGTCCTGGCTGAGGTTAAACCACAACAGAAGACCCTGATTGCCCAGTGAGAGTCCAGCATTTCACTGCAATACCAAAAAAGCTCCGTAGACACCTAAGCTCTTTTAAGTATTTTTAATGGATTTGCACCTAACGCTTCACACTTCAGGCCCTGAAAAAAGGGAAGATCACGGCCCATTGATCAACTGCATTCACTGCTTGTTCTGTCTGGCTTCAGTAGATTTGTGGTAGCAGTCAAGACAAAGACTAAACTGTGTTTACCCCTTTTTTCACTAGCCTACAGTAGAGCAATACAGAAAACAACAGTTTTGTCCTTTTCTTTCTCATGACCTTTTAATCAGTTCTTACTATTTGACTTCTCACAGTTCCATAGCTTCTTCTGGGCTTTTGCTGGTAACACTTTACAATGTTTCCCAGTGCAGGGAATTGTCTGCAGGATAGCTTTTTTCCCCCACTAGCAGTCATCTTCAGTAATTACCAAAAGTCAATAAGCAAATTATGTCCATTTAGGCATATTAAAATTCTTCCCCGAATATGCAGTAGTTGTTTCCCTACTGAGACTGCCTTTTTAGTTGTCCAGGTTGATCAAACAACACAGAGACAGAAAAATCCCCCACCATTCTTCCCATCCTACCACATCTACATTGTATTTAATCCAATAGACACGGCAATTTCTCACACAACACATGCAAGAAGATCATGGACACATAGATTTTGTTATCCAGCTTCCACATTTCATCAGGTTTAGTTACTGAAATCAGTCCTTGGACTGCACATAACAAGTGAATATGCTGAATTTTCACTGAGAGAAAAATAATACATTATCTTGGATCTATTTATTTATTTATTTATTTAGGGAGTGGACACTATTTGTCCCTTGTCCCTAACCAAGAAAGATAGTGACTATACATAATTCCTATAGCTGAGGTCCCTAAATGTCAAGGAATTGGCCTATTTATTCTGCAGAACAGGAGAGGGAGAAATGGAAAGATGTCTTATAAAAATAAATAAATATTTAATTAAAAGGGAAATCCTTTAATAACTCTGGCATACTACTAGTGAGAACCAGTGATCTTAATAGGCAAGTAATTTCAAGATTGCTAAATAACAGAACTATTTCTAGAGCTCAGGCACCAATACTTAAAAAACACTATTGGCTTTAAAAATAAACTCCTCAGATCCTTTCCTTCTTAGAAAGAAAATTAAGTAGGCAAAGGGAGATCAAAAGAGCCTAGCATGAAAACCAGTTATTCAGCAATTCTGAAAACAATAGTTAAAACATTTTCTCAGACATTGTGAGAGAAATATGGGAATTGCTGAAAGCTACCACACAGAGTGAAGATGGATAAAATCGTAATTACTCTTAGAATGAATAAAAATATTTTTATTAATTTTGTTCATTTCCAACTTTCAATTGTATAGCTCTAGATAAGTTTATTTTGATTAGCTTTGAAATAGAGCTGTTGAGAGAAGAGGATATGGGTGGAATAAAACCAGCAAGTACCTTTTCCATCTGCAATTATCACTGAAATGCACCAACATCAACTAACCACTCCATTATTTTAAACTTGAACTAAAACTAAAATTGACATACTATCAACCATAATGTGTATTATGTGATTTTTATTAAGACTTCAGTTTTTTCCTCCTTTGTATGTTCAGTCAGCATTGACATTTTTCCTTCCTCCCAAAAGCAAGAGATGTAAGAATTCATTTCATCCCATTGTGAATAATCTAGGCCTAATTCACGGTTCTTATTACATTTCAATGCAATAATTTACTGGCCGAACACTTGAAGTGACAAACACTAGGCCAGAATTTTTCAGTAAAATCATGGAAAGAGCACTGTTAAGTAAATAACATAATATGTTTTCACCAAATACATTGCTCTCTTAAAAATGTAGTCCCTAGTAAATTCTTCAAAAGAAACTCGATTATAATTGGTAGTCCTTCAGAACAGGTTAATTTAATATAAAGAAGTTGGAGGCCAATTGGTTTCATAAAGGCTGCTAATTATGTTTCCTATAATCATGGTTATCAGATATGCATCAAATTTAGCTTAGCAAACTACACCTTCTCGTAGTTCAGCTACCTTTTTCCTCGCAAAATCATGAAGAAAGACCTATGATGTGTGTAGAACGTCTATGTGTCTTCCTGACAGAGGCACTTAAAAAGTCAGAATCAGTCTTTCCAAAGATGAATATCCACCAGGTGAGAAGCAGTTATGCTCCTCCGTGCCTCCTGCCCACTGTCAATGGATGACAGCAAGAACAACCCAAGAAGAAGCATTTACAGTCCTTCTGCATACAGACATTACCCCAGTAATTAAGTGACTGGAGATAACTACAAAACATACAGGCTTCCATACAACAATAATCTGTGATCTGATGTTTAACAAAATGCTGGACTTCACCCACACAAAAATTCTTCCGCGACAGGCTACACAAAACCTACACTCTTTCTGTTTTTTAAAGCACAAAACAAATACAGGTGTTTGCAGCTTATTCAGTGACAACTCTTGGACATTACTGCTAACCTCAATCTAATTAATAAAAATATAATCTATGCCTTATATTTAACATAACTGCAACTGCTCGAATAGCTTAAAGACTTGTCTTGAGCAAAGATCAGACTACTGACATAAATGTTAATTTTTTTTTAAATTGAACCTTTTCTATAGCAGTCTAGCTTTTGTCAAACATTAGAAAACTAACTTTGTATCAACCACTAATAAAGTCTGGAAATAACATGACCAGACCTGCCGCCTTCAAAACTAAAAATGTAACACTCACTTTATACATCTTCTTTATTCTAACAATGTCATTTATTCCTCCTATCTCGGCAATTTGCAAAAGGTCAGCTTGTTATACACTAAGGAAAGAATCCTTAGACCATAAACCGATAAAGTGAATTACATGGCATTATGTATCAACCCTAAAGTTATTCCCCACTAATTGCAGAAAAACATTAAATTGCAACATTTTTATGACTACACCTCCAAAATGTAAATGCTTAGCCCTTCAAATATATTATGAGACGCAGGGGGAAAATAACTTGTTACATCCAAAAGGCAAGGCAGTGACAAAAAGGAATTGTTTTTAAAAAATTCTTAATGCTCCCTGTGCACTACCGAACATCAGAAATCTGTTCTTTGATGATGCTGTAATGAAAGAAAGTTGCTCTGGTAATATACAAAGCCCCAGATAAAAGCTTACAGGATTAAAGGATTACATGAAGGTTATTAAAGGGGTTGGGGAGGGAGGGAGGAGGATGCACGCTCTTTTAAATAATGATCATTCCTCTGTTTGGAATTGTGGTAAGTTTGTTTTCAGGTTGTGTTTTAGTTTTTGTAATAAATGCTCTACTTACTTTTGAGCAAAACCAAACCAGTAATATATTAGGAAATAAGTGCTTAACTTGATCATCAAATGCACAAGAAAGATTTGTTTGCAACATAAATCTGTTGCACTGGCAGAGCTTCATTAAATAGAGGTTTCAGTTCTGAACTGGCACATTATATCTTGCATTTTTATCCATAAGACTGTCAAGCACCATATTTTCGGTATTTCTTCTCACGGAAAAACAGATCTAAATGAAAAACTGACATATCAGTGTAATAAATTACACTATTTATCACTCCTAAAATAAATTACTATTGTTAATTTATGCATGTTATCCATATACATTATGCATGAGTTTCACAAAGTTTACAATTGACCAAGATTAAATCCACTATGGCCTCTTACTACATCTCAAATCATTAGGTTTCATCTCATCCCCAGAAGTATATTCCAAAATTAAGAACATATAACTGCCTCCCAAGAGGGAAAACTTCAGTATGACTTGAAGTTACTACGATCACTTACAAACACTGGTTGCACCATACCCACACTATGGTTTTATTGACTTCCAGTGTAAAATACTAACGTGAGACATGCAAGATATTAGACTATTAGATATTAGGCTATTACTTTATTCTAATGCAGCTGTACATTTTCCAGTTAAAGCTTCCTTGAGAATTATCTGATTTCTTCAAACTGTCAAAAATAAGGAAAAAAAATAATAAAAAGTAAACATTACTTGATTCTAAACAAAATACTGATGTTTCCAGTATACTGGGTATAGCTGGTATACAAAGAAATTAGTAACTAGGACATAACTCAAGCTCTTTTCAGATATAACAGAAAACATGACATCTCCTGGGGGACTAATTTGTTCTTAAGAATTAAGCATGAATCAAAACTCTTGCTGTGGGCAGATCTGTAAACAAGTATTTACCATAGCTGCCTAAGAAATCAGGACAGTTTGTCTATTCTGCAACCAGCAACTACTAGCAACTTTGAAGGCAACACATGGGTTTAAGTTCAAGTATTTGGTCTGTACTCAGTAACTGGATTCCATTTTACACATACCAAATTATCCTCTTAATGTGTTATACAGTTCATTGAAAAACAAATTGAGATAATTCTATCACTTTTCAAAAGCAGGTTATTTTGCAAGTTCACGTGAACAAACATTTTACACTTCTTCAGTATATATCAGAGTACTGATAAAGGAACTAACTGAACACATTGTGACCAGCTTTTTTTGCAAACTTTTAAACTAATCCATATAAAAATATATTCACAAATTATGTAATACCTGAAAAGACCCAGAAATCAAGAACATAGGTATGTCTTTGATGTCCTAGTTAGGCATTTATCATCAACATTTTCAGTCTTTTTGCCGCTCACTGAGTCATCTAACAGAAAATTAGGGGAAAAAAGGCCAGAAAGTGAATATGCATGACAATAACAAGGTATATTAAGAAAGCCAGAGAAAATAAAAACTTTACAACCAACATTGAGAGAATATGGGAACAGTATTTAAAATACCGATTTTATCCTTCCAACGCTCTTAACTTTTAAACTATTATCCTAGTACACCTGCTAGAAAGAGATACTGCTAAGTAACCAGGGATGAGTACAGAGGATTTATGGTGATAATCGCATTAACATTATTGGTTGCTACTACTATAAATCACCACCAGGGTAAAAACCAAAACAAAACACAAAACAACTCCCAACACAAACAACACATACACACTTTCGCTTGCAATTGTTCTACATGAATCCACTATTAAAGCCTTGTGTGCCCAGAGGTTGCACAAAATCTCATCCACTACTGAAACCCTCATGTCAAAATGTTAAAAAGGTGGTAGGAAATGCCCACGTTCAGGGAACTTGACTTCTCAGTTTCCATCTCAACATTTTCTGAATGCCTTACATACATAATCCTAAGTGACAGGCTATGGCCACTAAAATTATCAGTCATAGGTCACTGGCCCCGATTCCACTGGTAGGGAGAGACTTTGAAAAAGTGCATGTGAAGAGACAACAGGCTGGAGTATATAGACAAGCCATGCTTCTTTCAAACCATCCTGTCAAGCTCCTGGTAGATGAACCAGTAGCAAGACCCTCAGCACTCCAAATCTGTTTTCCACAGTAAACGTTAATGGAGCTTACAAGTGGCCTGATAAAAGGCCACAAAATCCAACCACTCATTCTGCAACTACACGCTGCCTTAGAATTTTTCTCTGCCAAAGAATCCCTTCATTGCTATTCTTCACTGCAGGCTCAAATAACCTGTATCTCAAGGATTTTGCCAAGATCGCCTATAAATGGATACTACTCATTACTTTGGAAAGTCTGAGATCCAGGTTTTTTGAGTAATTTACTCAGACACATCACCATTGTAGGTGCATTCATAAATTATCTTTCTTGTGTTTTATAACTTTTACTTGCAGTACTCACCCAACTTGCTCTAGTTATAAAGCTTCATACATATGGATAATGCTGCTTTGTATGTGCTAACAATCCTGGCAGGTTTCCCCCTTCAATAAACCACTCCAGATGTTAGTCTCAGTAATTATGTATGACATCTCTCAGCTTTGGTAATGAAATACTGCTGATACAATTCCTTGATTGTATTTCTATGGATCATCTTCAGACATAAAAACCACAGAGCTAAAAAAAGCCACATCGACAGGCCCAGAATGAAAATCTGCTAAAATGAATATACAGAAATTGCATGATTAGCATAAATAGGATAAATATGGAAATATGGGATTCTATAAGAAAACTATCAGTTATAGAGTATAATTCACTCTTCTGCTTATAAAGATGCCCTTTCAAATACTATATATACATATGTATGAATGCATGAAAGACAAAATTACCAGTGTTATCAATATCATGTAACACTGTATAAGATACAATCCCTTTCTTGCTTCAGAAAATCAAAACTAAACTTTACACTACAGGCTTGTTGCCAAAAAAGTATGAGAAGACAGACACACAACCGAAATTCTAATCTGAGAAGTCAAGATTCAATACCTATGATATTATCAAATCAAGTAAACTGAATAGTAAAAGTGCTTAGGCAAAAAAACACAGTTAAAAGAATTTGCATTCAAAAAGCTTGAATTCTGCAGATGTGTTTTTCGAGAATACAGATTCTGGAAGGTATATTATAAGACGTGTACAGTTTCTACACTGATAAATAAGCCTGCTCAAGAAGTCATCATTGGCTCATACTACTCTCTTGGAGTTCATAAATAACAACATTAAATGTCAGCACTAACAATAAAAGTGATTAAATCAGTACACAGCTACTGCTGATGCCTGATTTCAAATATTAGTAATGCTGTCAATGTCGTATGGGACACGCAGAAAGGAATTTAAGCAGGATCTGATATTGTATTAAAAATACACATTTCTTATGTTCTTAAGCTGTATTAGGTGTCATATCATTATTTCTGCCAACATTATTTTCTTTCAAATAAATTACCAAATAGTGTCGACAAGTTCCTAGAGTTAACAGCTTTCCTATATATTACACAAACTTACTAGATATTACACAAACATATTAATTATTAATTATTATAACAACATAACAACATTAAACCCCATCACTAAGCAGCAACTTTTATGACAAAGCAGTTTTCCTTTTTAAAAAAAGTAAGAATAATGTAAAAGTCACTTTAACTACTGAATTCTGAAGGGCTGAAATTAAGCCAAAGTCACTTAGATCAGTAGGAACTAAAGTGACTACTAATTTGAAGTCTTCTTAATTCGAAGTCGGGAAGTCACTCCTATTTACTGCAATATGCAACACCACCATTTTCATCACATAAAACAAAAGCTTCAGCACATGCAGAAATGAAACAATTTCCCCAAAGGCTAAGTGAAGTAGTGAAATGAGCTGTTTCCCAAATAGTATTATGGCTATTCATATTGTTATTCTGCAACCTAATACCATAACTGAAAAACATTTATAAAAACACACAATTGCAATAATGATGTCCCATCACTGAATATTTTATCTTTATAAGCATGAGCAAATGTTCTGAACAGAAATATGTAGACACATATACAGCTGTCCATCCCCATGGCAAAAAAATCCAGAGACTCTTCAACATTCTGCATACTCGATAAGCTCTTGTAAACTCAAGGTCATCCAAAACAGTTAATGACTTCGAATTTCTCTAAGTATTTTTAGGCATTTAAGTCAGCAAAATGTTTGTCTAACTACCACATTCAGTTAATGATCAAACACAAAAACCAGTACTAACTGACCACCCATGACAAAATCTCATTACTATAATTCACTAATGAAGCAATAATTACAGTTTGTAAGAAAGAAGGAAGTGTATGTTTCAAAGGTATTCACATATTACAAAAATCACTTTAACATCTCAGAAGAACCCACTATGGCTTGCCCTGTCAAATGAGAGAAGAAAGGTGAAAAGTCAGAGGATCATTATCTGCAATTCTGAACATGTCAGTTTGCTCATTACATGAACAATGTTAAGAACTACAGCATTTAAGTGAAAGAAGTCAATCAGTGCCAATGCTGCCCTTCATAACAAGGTATATGAAATGTCCTGACGATAAGGTGATTTTATGTAACCTTGACTATGCTAGTCATAACCTTGGCAAGTTACTTTTTTCCTGGTAGGATGAAAGGATACAAAACCAGAGGACTAAGAAAACTCAAAAGACTTAGAAGGGAACAGTTTCCATAAAATATGAACCGTGTATTTTAGAAGAGGAGAAATTAGGAGAAATATATCAAATGCTTCTGATGATTCAGAAAATTCAAGTAGGTAGGTGTTACAGACACTGTAGATTTTAAGACACCACTGCTATATCTGACTCTAAACAGAGAATCATAAAACTTAGAAATACAAAAATAATGCTGCATATTTAAGCCAAAAATTTTAATTGTGTGGATTCATTAAACTCCCTGTGTTTTCTTCTGGAGAAGTCTGGCTGAAGCCTAAAACCAGCCAGTAGGAAAGAGCTGACACTGGGGGCTACAATCTGCATGAGTACATCTGAACTTACAAAGGGAGTCAGCTCCTTACAGAAAGCCCAGCCCAGCACCAGTAAGGACTTTTCTAACTTTCAGGTGAATGATTCCATGACCTGGTCAACAAAATCAAAGGCAAACTTTTTCCCTTAGTCCATGCGAATCCTCATGACCCATCCTCAAGACATACCATGAAGAGGGATAAACAGAATCTCTCAGGTGCAACAGTGCAAAGTGGCATATCAGAGGCACAGACAGAGCTTTATCTTCTCATAGCCTAGGCCACTGACATGTATTTTTAATTATCCACACTACACCAAATAAAAATGTTAAATCTTATACATTCAGTATAAGAAAAGGAAATGAGCCAAGAAAGAAAGAGAAAACAGTAATGACTACTCTTTGTGGAAAAAAATTAACTATGTGTTAGAAACATTTGATTATGCAAAGCAGATAAAACCTATTTTAAATAGGTCCACAGTATTGTTTTCCACATCTCTGGAGAACCACCTCCAGCTGAAAAACTACCTCTTGATCTCTCTGTTCTTCAAGTAAAGCCTTCTACATTAGTAACATAGTATATAAACATGGGCTTACTCAAGATCTAAAGTTCACAATTATTTTAACAGTATGCTTGTGCCAGACTACTTGGCTTAATTGGAATCTAATGGCTGAAGCAATGAGAGAAAAAACATGAACTTCACCACATTCTGTGAAGGTAAACTGACTGAGTGCTACATGAGACATCAGTTTCTATGGCCAAAAGTTTCTGGTAAAAAACTTTTGTTCTGCAATTCCTTTTCAAAACTGCTTAACAGTAAAGCTTAAACATCTCTGTTTAAGAGGACTCTGCAGAGAGAAGCCAATAGTCACCACCCTCACCAGTCACCACCAGTCCATCAGAAAGAAATAGGTAGATTATGCCATGCCTGGAAATATTTCCTAAACAAAGTTTTTCACAGGATCAAGACATCATTAATTCCAAGACAGGCTAGGTTTATTTTCTCATACAATAGTCAGCAATTCTATGCTTTCACCTACTCTCCAAGAAAAATATTCTGAATTTTCTAAAACACAGACCACATCAATCTTCCATTACCGGGCATAATCATTGGAACTACTTCAGTACGAGCCTTGGGTAACCTGGTGTTTCAAGTTTATGAAATAAACATTAATTCTTCAAAAGCAACATTACTGCCTTTTACCTTCTGAACCATGTAAGAATATGCGCCCAAAACAAAGCTACAGCTTTCTCCCACCTGGCCTATGTGGCACTGAACTAGTCAGACATTCTTTAAAAAGTCAGATTCCTATTTGTGGTACTTAATGGCAAGACTAAGCTAGCTGTATCCAGACAGTAATAACCATTTTTATTACTTTGTTTCTGAGATAAGAGGATTCTGTCATTAAAGCGTTCCCTTATGTGGTGCTTACTTCTGCTCTGTATACTGGCTGAGACTGGGAAAGCTTGGAACTGATCACTTCCACTTGTTTTAATAAACTGTCCTACTTAACTCCCAAGACTGTATTTGCTTTGTTCTTCAAGAGGCTTCAATGATGCTGATTAATTTCTGTTATTTTAAGAAATTTTCTAATTCTTATTTTAAAATGCATTTATGATGCATTTTCTAGCAAACTGTGGTACACAGACCCCCTGTGCAAACTACGAAGATGTAAAAGCCCTATGTCTATTCTCAATAGAATAAATAGTACTTTGGACAAAGTTTCTGTACTCTTAGTGCAATGTGGTGCAAAGAACTATTAGGAGACTCAGTGAAAGTGTCTGTCTTTCATATTTTTACAGCTACATTGCTTGAATATGGTTATGTGTTTACATCATGATATGGTTCCAGTAGGTTTTGTGTATGTTTTCCAAATAAAATCTTAATTTTATTTTTACACCGACAATGCCATACCCATGTAAGCTGAGCACTGCTACTATGTACTTGTACTATGTTTTAAGGAACAACTATGGCTTAGTGCAGGGAGCCTTCCATTATTTGCCCCCACAGTAACTTTGCAGAATACGGCCAAATCCAGCCTCAGAGGTACACAAAGGAATGGGTACACAGCAGCAGCACCACGCCACTAGGACTGCCTCTACTAGTAAGGCCAAAGGTGCATGTCTTCTGTACTAAAGCGGTCTCCTGGAGCACTGGTTTACAGCACAACTGAAAGTCAGATACAAAGATTCAGGCGTGAACAACTGAAAAAACTGCTGAATCTTCCCAAACCTCAGGCAGGAAACCCAGGACAGAACTAAAGAGCTGGGTTGGGCCGAGGAAAGGTCTCATAACTTCAGTGTTACTACATCACCAACAGGTTGGAAATGGCCATTTTTCCCTCTCTGTCTCCAACTATACGCACCACGCTGCGCCCAGTTCTGTGCTCCCCAGCACAAGAGAGACATAGACATACTGGACAGAGTAGAGCAAAGGGCCACAAAGACGATGAAGGGACTGGAGCATCTTTCCTATGAGAAAAGGCTGAGAGCTGGAACTGTTCAGCCTGGAAAAGAGAAGGCTCAGGGGAATCCAATCAGTGTCTATAAGTAACCAAGGGAGAGTTGCTACAAGGACAGAGCTGGTCTCTTTTCAGTGGTGCCCTGTGACAGGACCAGAGGCAAGCGGCACAAACTGAAACACAGGACATTCCCTCTTAACATCAGGAAACACTTTTTCACTGTGAGGGTGACCAAGCACTGGCACAGTGCTTGCCAAGGTGACTGTGAAGTCTCCATCCTTGGAGATACTCAAAAGCTGTCTGGACAGATGGCTCTGGGTGTCCCTGCTTGAACAAAGGGGTCACACCAGATGACCTCAAGAGGTCACTGTATAATTCAACTATTCTGGGATTTTGTGAATTATGTAGAGGCAGAACATAGGCCAACAATAGCGTCTGGTCCAGGATTTGCCTGTAACAACCAACTTTTTTTAAGATGTCTGTTACAGACCCGACCAATTCTTTCACATTTTGACTGCTAAGAGATGCATACAGTATTTTATATTACCCCAATCAGAAGAAATTAAATGATCATAGGAAGAAATTTATCTTTTCAAGGCAACTGTGAATCCTATGTGACTTAACATCTTTATCTTCTGGCATATTTTGAGGCATCATATCAATTTTTAGAAACTGAGGTTCACATATAACTAAAGCACCTGATGAAACATCATTGAAAACAACTAATAAATACCTGTACCTTACAGAATATTTACTGTATGTTTCTGTGGGAACATGGTTATGGACATAAAGATCCTAACAGTTTTTTACTTCGAACAATATTGTACCTCTTATTCTGAGTTTCAATGGCAAATAATATTTATTTATTTTCTCATTAAATAGCTTTCCTTTCTATTTGAATCTCATACTATGAAATAGAAACTTCAAGTCTGACCATTGTAATTATTTTTATATTTCACAGCATTACAGTTTATATTGAAAAGTCAAATAGCAAGCAAGTATCATCCCAAACATAACCCAGCTAACATTTCCTGCATGCTCGTTGGAATCTTAAGAATCTATTTACCAGAAAATGCGGTTTCGTGTAGACATAGAAAATACACTTTCTTTTGCACTAGTTATTCATCATCAAGCAAATACTGCAACCTGTTTTGCAAGCTGTTACTCTCCTACTTGAATTATATTACATCTTTCAGCTTGCTGTCATTAACTTTGCTCTCCTCTTTATCTTCAATCTGAAGTTAATTCTCTGGCCAGCATGTTGCTTGCCGCTTTGAGAGATTAAATATTAAGGGTTTATAAAGAAAAGGAGCTTTTCATACAATGCTATTACACCATGATAGCTTTCACAGAAATTGTTGACTGTTGAAAAATGCATGTTAAACACACGTTGTTCATTTTAAAAGAAATATTATCATATTGCAAAATAATAAAAAAGGATTATTTTAAAGCACTCGCTAAACATATATGCAATCCTATTAAAAGAAGGAGACAGTAACATACCCACGCTCTCAGCACAGTACACAGACATTGGAAATGTTGTTTGCTGTTTGTATACATTGTACAATTATTCTTTTAGGACATATTCGAAATAATACCTACACTTTTATTTCTAAATTCTATTAAGAAAACAGGAAATCCAGAGATGCATTCTGGTGTTGCAGAGTTGAAAATCTGTGCTCCTTTTGAACCAGCCTTTCATTTTATCTCACTTTAGCTGCTGATGAAGTAAGGCATTCATCTACAGACCAATTTGGAAATTCAGGACAGTAATTAAATGGTTTATGCTAACCATAATATAGTGTGTCTGTGCTAACGTCTAAGATCTGTCTAACCAATGGATGCAATAACCAAGGAGACAACTTGTGTATTCAGTGCATTTGTGGACCACATTTCCTTTCACATATGCTCCAAAACAGAAACTCACAGTTAATTATTTACTGAAAATACATATATACTTCGATTTTAAAAATGAGCAATTTCAGCTAACCCCGCTGATCTATCTGAGCACCAGTGGAGTATTTCAAGCTTTTCAATTACAATCAATTAAGAAAATCTTAGAAATTTAAAGCACACCTAAGATGCTAGCCAGACGTAACCTGGACCAGGTCATCAGTTGGAAATAATGGCAATATCACTTTTATTTCCCTTCCCAATGTGTTTTCTATCTCGCAAGTGAAGAATGGTTGTAAGGAGCTGTAAGAGACAACTTTGCTAAGAATTTAACTACTGAAAAATCTCCACAGTTGAGAGTATTTTCCATAGCACTAAGGGAGAGCCTGAACAACATCTATAACTACATAATACTATGTATTTAAAGACCCAAATTCTGCACCATAAAAAATAAAACAAGCCACCAAAGGAACATTTCAGTCAATGTGCCAGCAAGACTGTCTCTGTGGAAAAGAACATGTTTCCATGTGATTTTGTTTCACTGAAAATCACATTATATGCAATAAAGAATGTACCTATCTTCTACAAGCAACAATCATTCAGACATGTTCTCCTGCTTCACAGGCTCTGAAACGCTACAATAAAGACTATTTCTAACTTCAGTTAATTTGCTCTGGATTATACCTGAGTGACTTAAGTAAAAAAAAACAATTATTAATATTACATCTGTTACAGATGGAATAAGCATGGATAAGCATAATCTTTTCATTGTTTTATGGAACCACAATCCACCAGCAAGTGTACAAATCCCCATTATATCCTGCAGTGCTGGATTTAAATTTGGGTCTTGGAGAGAGGTGAAAGATGTGCAAGATCTTAAGCATACAAAGAATCCTTAGCTGACTAAACATACAAACTGAGCTTCTGCAACTCATTTCCAGGGATAAAGCATACCTTTATTTTAGCATAATCAACATAATTTCTCATTTGTTCCTGATTTTCCAAATAGTAGAATAAACACATGAATGGGTGTGACTGGGGACTCAGGAACCTGCAGCTGAGTATGGCACACTGCAATATGTTTCTTGCACAACCTACAGGAAAAGCAGAGATGAGTTTTTCTGGGGTAGTTCTGCAGGCAAAAGCCCTTATATGTACTTACATATCCATTCAGCAAGGAAAATCAACTGTTAGCATAAGCATTTTCATTCCAGGGTAACTGCAAATACACCAGACTTAAGCACTTAAGCACTGCAGAATAAGCAGCCTACACAATGCATATGGTTATTCATAATTTGAAATACGCAAATCTGTATCTCACTTTTCTAGATGACATTGTTACCCTTGAAATATTCTGAGTTTAGCCCTTTTAGACCTTGGCTTCTGATATAAAAAACTAAGAGTACAAATACTTCTCCTCAAAGAGCTCTAGAGGACTAATACATTAAAGATTATGAAAGATACCAGATAATCAGACAGGATGAATAGTAGATAGCCTTAGAGCCAGACATCTGAAGTATCAGTACTTTTCTGTTAAGTACAAAATCTCTCTCTCCTTCCCTTAATTGTCCACCATTTCCAAATTACTCTTCAGTTCACCTTCCATTTTTAAATACACTGAATATGCAAGCACAAAATTACTGTTACATGCATCTGCTGGAGATTTTATTTGGCAGAGTACTTTTTACCTATTTAGCATACTTTTCACCTACTTAGCATGCATAGGCCAAAGGGGAAAATGGTAGCAGTACTTCATTTTTGCATTCCTTGTTTCCCCTAAATACTTCAGGTGATTCATTCTGAACATTTCTTAAAAGTTTAAGTTATATAAAATGCACCTGCTGACTGGTTATACATTAGACCAGTCTTTGTATCCGGTACTCAAGAGATGATGAACTACATACAATCGATGTGGCTCACAGTCTTGCTGCCACTCTGGAAAGTTTATGAAGACTGACACTAATGACCAAGGCACGGAACTGAACATAACTGCCAGATACCCTATGGAGGTTGGCAAAACAACATATCCCAGCAATACTTGCCAACTATTAGCCATGGGAAGTAGGGTAAAAGCCTTGCCTTCCACCTCTAAATGCAACAACTAGGCATGACCCCAAACATGTGGACAAGCCCTTCCACCATGCAGGAAAGAGGGTGTGGTGGGTTGAGTCTAGCTGGACATCAAGTGGCCACCAAAACTGCTCAATCACTTCCCCTCCTCAGCTGGACAGGGGAGAGAAAAAATACCATGAAAATGCTCATGGGTCAAGGTAAGGACAGGGAAATCACTCACAAACTACTGTCAGGGGCAAAACAAACTCAACTCAGGAAAATTAATTTAATCTATTACCAATCAGATAAGAGTAGGATAATGAGAAATAAGACTAAATCCTAAAATGCCTTCCCCCCACCCCTGGGCTTAACTTCACTCTTGATTTCTCTACCTCCTCCCCCCAGTGGCACAGGCAGATGGGGAATGGGGGTTGTGGTCAGTTCCCTGCATCTTGTCTCTGCTGCTCCTCCCTCCTCAGGGGGAGGACTCCTCACACTCTTCCCCTGCTCCAGCGTGGGTTCCCTCCCACGGGGGACAGTCCTCCAGGAACTTCTCCAATGTGAGTCCTTCGCACGGGCTACACTTCTTCACAAACTGCTTTAGTGCAGGTTCCCCCATGGGATCACAAGTCCTGCAAGCAAACCTGCTCCAGTGTAGGCTCCTCTCTCCACAGGGGCACAGGTCCTGCCAGGAGCCTGCTCCAGCATGGGCTTCCCACAGGATCACAGCCTCCTTCAGGCAGGAATTCTCCTGCTCTACCATTAACCTCCATGGGCTGCCATGGCAGATCACCTGCCTCACCATGGTCTTCACCAGGGGCTGCAGGGGAATCTGCTCCAGAGCCTGGAGCACCTCCCTCCCCCTCCATCTTCACTGACCTTGGTATATGCAGAACTGTTTCTCTCTCATATTTTCACTCCTCTCTCCAGCTGCTATTGGGAAGGTTTTTTTTCCCATTCTTCAATACGTTACCACAAAGGTGCTGCCACCGTGGCTGATGGGCTCGGCCTTGGTCAGTGGCAGTTCCGCTTTGGAGCAGGCTGGCATTGGCTCTGCCAGACATGGAGCAAGCTTCTGGCAACTTCTCATAGAAGCCACCCACCACCAAAACCCTGCCATGCAAACCCAATACAGAGGACTTCAATACTTCAGCATCTGTGTTTCAACAGGCAGTCTGCTGAAATCCATGGAGAGCCCTTCAACTGATGGAACTCTATGGAAGGGAAAATAAATATCTCTTCTCTTTTTAAATGAAATTGTATAGTCAAGACCTCACCTAATTGTTGTTTATTGTGGCTGGGTGGGGGTTGTTAACTGAAGTGGGCCAATTAGGTATGAGGTTCAAAGTGAAAATGAACAGGTATTTGGTCACTTCCATTAATCACGGAGCATTCAGATAGCACTGATCTCCTTGAACAATACACTGCCTGAATACCAGCTTGGCCAGTATGTGACACCCTAAACTGATTTACTTAATTATGATTTTAAACTAGGCATGAAACACTTGAAACTTACAGTTCAGGTATTAAAATGGGCAGCAAACAAACTCTTTACAGAAAACATCAGCACAGGAGTCTATAGGATACTCTATAGAGTGTCAAACAAAATAGCAGATGAATTAGTAACTAATTAAGCTTGCTTTGCAAGCATATCCAAAGAAGCTCTGAGCATCTGCTTCTCACATCAAAGAGCTGAAAAAACAGAAAAATTTAAGTTGACTACATATAAAATTTTTAATTCATAATGCTGACTACCTCCTGACAAATACACCACTCTTCAAAAATTTCTGTCGTCATTCCTCTTAGCTGACTAATAACTTCATCTGCACAATTGAAATAAGCCATGATAGTTAACAGGACTACACAGACCTGTACAAGCCCCTCAGTGGCTTGAAATAGAAATTGAAAAATAATTTCATGATCCTAGATCCTAAAGAAACCAAATGTCCATTCTGAAGAACTTCAAACTTGAAGCGCCTTGCCCAGTAGCTTTTTGGACATCATCAAATACATATTGTAGCCTTTCAACTCATAAGAAATGCTTGTCCTTGTGAAACACCTATTTGGACAAGAATATTTTCTTTCTTCACTATCCCCCCAACCATTTGTGGTTGAAGCTAAGCCTGATATTTAGTTCTCAAAAGGGGTTTAGACAGAACTAAAAAAACAATAGCCAAAATGGCCACCCAGCATCAAGGAACATCATGTAGCAAGTTGGAGGTTTTTTAAAACAGAAAAAAGAACTGAATCAAGTTTAGAACTTCCAATCCAAGAATATGAATACAGAACCTCACTAGAAATAGCCCACTCTTTGCAGAGGCTATCCAGTGTTTGGAAACCTTTCCCTAAATATCAGTCTGAATTCAGCTGAGAGAATAAAATCAATCAGGCCAGCAGGTCAAGGGCGGTTATCCTCTCTCTCTACTCTGTGCTGGTGAGGCCTCACCTGGAGTACTGTGTGCAGTTCTGGGCTCCCAAGTTCAAGAAGGACAAAGAACTACTGGAAAGAGTCCAGTACAGGACCACTAAGATTATTAAGGGTCTGGAACATCTACCATACGAGGAAAGGCTAAGAGAGCTGGGTCCGTATAGCTTAGAGAAAAGGAGGCTGAGGGGGGATCTCATCAATGCTTATAAATATCTAAAGGGTGGGTGTCAGGAGGATGGGGCCAGACTATTCTCGGTTGTGTCCAGTGACAAAACAAAGGGCAATGGTCACAAACTGGTATACAGGAGGTTTAACCTAAATATAAGAAAATACTTCTTTACTCTGAGGGCAACAGAGCACTGAAACAAGCTGTCTAGGGAGGTTGTGGAGTCTCCATCCCTGGAGACATTCAAAATCTGCCTGGATGTGTTCCTGTGTAATCTGCTGTAGGTGATCCTGCTCTATCAGAGGGGCAATGGACTAGATGATCTCCAGAGGTCCCTTTCAACCCCTACCATTCTGTGATTCTGTGAATCAACTTTCGAAGCACAACTTTATGTTCCCAAAATTCAAAATCTACTGAAGTATTAAATCAATTAAATTAATCTTTTGAGCACAGAAGTTTAAATTAAAATCTTAGTGGAAGAATGAGACAACAGTAAAATGTAAATATGACACAGCAACTCAGCCAAGCCTGCTCTTAACACTGGTAAGAAATATGCTAGAGAAGTGCATTTCACACAACAGAAAACCTAAGGTACCTGTAACTCAAGGACAATGAACCAGTTTACACAGCACAGAAGCAATGCAGACTGGGAACTGACTAAATCACATGCCCTCTTGGAGTGAACATAATGGGTTTGAACCAACACCTATCCAAAACAATGGCTGTGGGCTGGAGGAAGCAGGTGAAAATATGGTGGCAATCACATTAGCTCATCACTGAGAACACACTAACACTAGATGGCCCACTGTCACACTTACAGGAGGTAGGTTAGCAGTTCCTAGGCTTGTGCTTGGCACCCATGCCAAATCAACTGATCCAGCCTGAACTGTGCTCAGCACTCTCACACTTGAACAGGATGCTGCAGTTGCTTAAGAAATGGAGCTTCAGAATATGACAGTCAGACTGTCAGGGATACTCATTACATTTTCAACTGAAATTCAGATCATCAATATTTTATAAAACCCCTCATATGTTCCAGTTACCTTATAGATCATCTGCCCACCTTATCCCAGGTTCCTCTGAGATAACAGATACATACTAGTAAGAACTCCTCTCTGCTCAGAGGAGAGAGAATTCATATGACAAAGTTCACTGTAAACGCTGCTAATATTGGTACTTTTTCCTCCATTTGCATTCCTCATTAGAGCATTCTTCTTGCAGCCTCACAGGTTGTATGTAAGATCTGATTCCTTCTATTCCACCTCACATCAGCTTTACTCTCTGGGCTTATCATATTTTCAGAAGACATTAATTCAGTAAAACTAAGGAAAAATAATCCTTTATTATATATTTCTTCTGTGTTCATTCTTTTATTCATGGAACAAAAGTCTAGAGCATTGAGTAAATACCTTGAGAAAAATATACAAGAATGTATTTGCAAACAAATTCATTTGGCTCCAGAACAAACTCACTTAGTTTGTCCCTGAATTTGAATTTTCAGTTAGTTCTGTCTAAACAGAAGACAAGCAGGAAAAGTGGGTCAATCTAAATCTCAAATGTTCATGAAGTGAAGGATGGCTCAGTGCTGTGTGTCAGGACCATAACCAGTTTCAAGTTTGTCAACTGTAGTTTCTCTGACAAGGGCTTGTAACAAGTCAACTTTTATTCTTTTACCCCAAGGTAAAAAGAAAGAAGCAAATTCTTGACAGAACATTTAACTGACCTCATAGTGCTAAGTCAGTCTACTTTAAAGTGATAAATGACCAGCTCTAAGGGGCTCCACTTAGAAAAACTTTAAATAGCACAGCTGACCACTAACACTAAAAGATTTGCAGTTTTGACCTACACTTTTCCTCTACAGATGCGTGGAAAGAGAGGAGGAAGGATTTTGTCCTGAGGGCAAGGACAAAATGCTGACTGAAATTTTAAATGGTACTTCCACTTAAGACATTAGAGAATATACTTTTTTAATGTTTCTGAAAGCAATAAATATACTTACTGCATGCTTAACCTCAACTACTGAAGTTTTTCTCAAACCACCTGAGACACAAGTATGGTAAAACACAGCTTGCAATTCCACTGTAGAAGTCTGCAGCAGTGATTTTTTTTTTTTTTTAAGAAGTTTAGTGGGTTTTTTGGGGTGGGGATTTTTTTCTGTTTTGTTTGTGGGAGTTTATTTAAACAGTAATTTATTCATAGCATTATCATCAACAGTAGATGTGTAACTAAGTTAGCATTTTTGCTTATACACTGGTAAGAATCCACTCCTCCTATTTGAGTAAAATGACTGTTTACTCCTGCTAGCAGAGTCCACTGAGATTATATGTATTTTCAAAAAGTTAAAAAGTATCTTTAAGAATATTTATTTTACAAATCACAGTTACATAGAAGAATGAAATGCCACCTATAATATTATACAAAATCTGAATTCCCTGTTGAAGTCTTAAAAATAAAGGACAAGTTCTCCGTAAAAAAGTAACTTCATAAAGTCAGAATATTTATTACAAATCTTCCAAAATAATCTCATATCATTCCTATTCCCACTATCCATATATGCATGCAGAAACTTGGGCTATGAAAATATAACATACAATCACATTTGAATATGATACATATTGAGGAGAATTATTTATATTTGATGCATTTATTTCACAGATACACAGTATGTGAAACTTCAGAAGACACTGGATCCTTTTTTCTCCAAAGCATGAAATGTAACGCGCATATCTCCATTTAAGAAAAAAACAAAAAAAAACCACAAAAAAACCACAAAAAAACCAAATAAGCAAGTTTTTTTACTAAAAAAAAAAAAAAAAAAAAAAAAAGAATAATCCTAGGTACAAGAGGAAATTAATCAGGAAATTTTGGTGATAAGTTACTCTAACAATGTTCTGCTGGTCTTAAAGTGTCGAAGTGAATAATTGATCGACTGTGACATGGCAATAGCTGGGACTACATAGCAAAAGAGAAAGAAAGATCCCTAAGGACCAAAGTGCACATCTTTGTAATGGGAGCATCTGTAATAAATCTAAGCTGACAAGTATTCAGAGACTGAAGCAATGTTCCATCAAATATTTTTAAAGTCAGTTCCACACAAGTCAACCCAGCTTCGCCTGGAGATTTATCAGACATTTAGCTGGTGCACATGTGATCACTTGTTAAAGTGAAGGGGAAAGCTAAAGAAGTGGACAAATGAGAGATACTAGACCAAGGTACAAAAAGATTTCAATGCCTAAGGATGAACTTTCACATTGCATTAAAGTTTTGAAAAATGTAAAAATCAGTTCTCATATCATACCTTGCATTTTAAAAATATCTTTTGTCCTAAAACTATTTTCTTTATTTTCCTAAACTTAGGAATATGCTTCAATAAAAGTACTTTTAAAAAAATAAATTAAAAAATTAGGTCAAGGTGCACATTTAAGTTGCTGTTTATTTCCTAACAGAGTTGAACATTTTTAACTTTTGAAGTTTTACAGAAAAGTTAATAAAATTCTGCCTGGAAATTCAACTAACACACAAAAGTAGGGCATTTTATTAAAATGGACTTTAGAAAACAGTACCAGAAAAATAAGATATCATTAATACAAGAAAAATCAGTTTCCTAATATCCTTCACAGTATCACCTTAAGCAAAATAATACAGTCATAAAGCCCCTGTTCAAGAAACGTCATCCTCAATAGCAAACTGAGCCTGTTTAATATTGGAAATTCTTCAAAATATTTCTCAAAAGGGACAACACACAAATCCTGATGTCAGCAAAAAACACCAACATTTGGCAACAAAACCAGATCTATCGAATACCTGACTGTATGCCAGGATGTTTCTGTATCCTGTTTCAAACTACACACTCCCATGAGAAACATGACTTGAACTCAAACACAGATAGTGCTAACATCAAGCATTTCCCAAAATTTCAAATACATAAAATGATAAAGCAGTGAGTGGAAGGAAGAGACAGAGCAGAGAGTAGAGTGATAAGAGAAAAAGAAAAATCTGCTATGGGTTATGAAATAAAGCAGGAAGGCAGAATCCTGTACCATTTCACAAACACTGTTCAGTGACAGTGGAGTTGAGCAAAGTATTAGATATTCTTTGATGCAGGACCTGGATCCACGTTCCTTCTGGACATATCTCTGGTCATATGGCACACTGCAAACATAACCCAGTTCACAGTGTTAACGGTACTTTCACACAAGGGAAATGTAAATATGCAGTGGGAAGTGGTCCAGGGGTATTCCAGACTGGAACAGGCTGGCTGCTACCCAGAGTTTTACATTTGCAGAATGTAGTAGATCTGAGTCAACTGACTTAAGAATCCAGGAGTTTGATGATATTTCTACAGAAAGTCTCTGAATCTCACTGCCAGCAGGAAATTCTGTTACTCTTCTATTTATTTACGTTCACATTTTCATATCCAAGTTTGATGACAGCCATCTACTGACAATTAGGTTTATGGAGTGAGCAGAAATGGATAAACTGTCACACGAACTGATATCCACAGCTCTACTCATACGATGATGGAAGCTGGCACCAGCTTGTCTATCTGAATGAGAGAAGACAGCACAGGGTGGAGATGCATTGTAAGCTGATGTTGAGGTCCCTAGACACAAACACAAGCAGTTTATAATTGATGAGGTAAAGATGTAAGAGTCAGATGGATTTCTATCATGCAGCCTTTTTCGATCCTCTTTTATGTTCTGTCGAAGTATGTGGGAGTTGCTAGTTTCAGTGATTCAGTGCTACCCTACCTAATACTCACCATGGCAGAAAAACACCATTACATCCACAGCCCTCCTGCAATTGCCATGGAGAGAGAAGCCCAGCCTCTCCTCAAGAACAGGGATTGTAATCTGCCTCTGCTAAACTGAGATTGTCTCAGTCAACAAAGAAACAAGGGCTATACCAAGGTGATCCATTCCATTTTGAAATATCAATTTATTTATTTTTTTTCCTTTTGAAAATTTTGATTAACTTTAAAATTGCTGAATAGTTTCAGAATTCTGAAATTGACAGGTGAGCATTTTTATGGACCAGCACGTATTGACATCAAACTGATCAATGAAACCTACTTATGGTAAAACTTAAGCACAGAACCATATTTTCCCAAGACCATTATATACTGCTATTAAAGTTGTATTTTTGTTACTGAGACTCTCCAGCATTATTGAATCTGCTAGTTTGTGTACAGACTAACACATTGAGAATTATTTTTTTCTCCAACAGTTACTAATACAGAATTACGTGGTAACTGCATTTTAATTCAAGTGATCTCTCAGGGACCGATCAAGAAAAAGCAAAGAGCATCCATTTAATTTCTGCTTTACTAGACTCCAACAATGACAGCAATGAAAGCATTGATGGTGACACCATGCACCTGCAGTGCTGTATCTGAACCAGATTCCCAATAGTTTGAGCTGCAAATATACCAAAGTAACAACTCACTGTTTTTCAGCTCTCTGAAAGTCATTATTTTAAGTTAGTAATTTACACTCCCTCTATAATAAAGAGGTGACAGTACTCCACAAGGTAATTTGTCCCATGCTAAGACAGGTAGCCAAGAAAAGTGAGATGAAAGCTATATCCTGCAAGAGGTCTCCTGTCACTAAGCACTGGAGAAGCCTAAACAACTAGGTTACACAAGATGTCTGACTTAAACACACAAAGTAAGAAGAAATAAATTGGACCCCTGTTCACTAGATTGAGTTATGGGGCTTGAGTTTATGTTAATTGGAATGCTGAAGAAATTACTTTTCATGATCTGCTCTATGAATAGAAAACTGCTTCAAAAGAAGCAAAAAGCAGACTGAAATTGATTTAAAAATTAGTTCTATCTCTTTGTCATACTTCAAAAAAAATAGAATGACAACCCAATGCTCTTGTCATTCACAGAAATGCTCTAAAAATCATAGAATAGAGTGGCCAAAACTAATTTTTTTAAAATACATATATAATCTTCCTGGTTTTCTGTAGTGCTTTTTACAACAGCTGAGAGACAGCGTGTACATTGTCTACGCTGGCTATTGCAAAGCACAGAAAGAGCTCCAATAAATTTTGCACTTGTTTTGGAGAGGCTGGAGGATTGAATCCTTATCTTAAACACCAAACATGATTCATTTTATTCAGTGGGACTACTCACATTAGTTAAAACATTTGTATATGTGGCTGTTTGCACAATAAGACCTAAAGCAATTTTGTTCTCAATGACATTCCATTTCAGGCAGAGGCCTTTTATTTTGCATATACGACACTGATATTTTATACATGGCAGCTTGGAGAGCCCCACTTTCATCAACCTCAGCACCTTTTTGAAATCCTCTGATGCATTACAGCTCATGTCAGAATATGGCAAGTCTGTCTTCTGCACTTGAAATAAAGAAGGAAGTTGTTTGAAAATACAACAAAGAAGAGTGAAATAAAATACATAATTTGGTGAAGAAAATTTAACACATGATTCATGCATCTTTCACGGGTTTAGGTCACAAAGAAAATACATGCAAAGTATATGTACATTGTGTGAACTGGACTCAGACACTTTAGGATGAAAAACGGAATAAAAATAAGTAAAATAATTATCTGAATACGCAAACATTAATAGGAAATAATTTTCTTCATTTTCACTTCTCTGAATAATTATACCTGGGGGCTATTATGAATAATTTATGAGATGGCGTGCAGTTTACATGTAGCCCTGAAAGTCTATGCATTTATAATACGAGCATTCCAAATAATTCTGGGGCAAACCATGCCTGGTAAATGACTTCTGCACAGTCTTTCAGCCCTAGGATACTTTAAGCTTCTGTTAGAGCAAGGGACTTAGTTGTTTGTTTTTTTTCTTAAAAAAAAAAAGCAAGTATTTTTAGTTTATTTAAATCTCTCTCCCACAAGTAGAATTCAATAATTCATTAAAATCTTGTAGCTCGAAACTTCCTTTAAGCTTTGCGAAATATTGACTAACTACTTTATATATTGATCTTTACAGTGATTAAATTTTTAAGGCTCTTGAGACTAAATTCTGGTAAAGGCAATATCCTCTTTTTCCCAGCAGCATACAAATTATGTCACGCAGCCCTAACCATTTTGAGTACCCAGCACTAGTTTTAAAATTACAACATTGTTTCAAAAACAAACACCCAACTCAGAACTCTAGTGTTCTGTTTTCTGACCCAGTGGAATATATGGGGATCATTTTAAACCATTACATACCATCTCTCTATTGAAAGTCCTGTTTGCCAAGTAATAATTTATTGTACACATACTAAAAAAACCCCAAGTACATGCAAAAATCCTGTCTTTTTTCTTTTTTGGTCTACAGTGCATTTCAGTCTTGACCAAAGATAAAAACGCCACTTGCAAGAGTACAATAGGACTACAAATTCATTTCTCCCAAGTTCATTGTGCAGATTTGTAAATGCTCACTGCTTTGTCTTCCAGCATAAGTAAACTATACTTAATGACTAGAGAAGTATTGTATAAAGAGATAAACTAGAACAAAAGACTTTCTGCAAAATGCAATTCAGACTTTATGCATAAATCATCCATTCACAATACTGGCATTTTTTCATAAATTTTGGACTTTAAAGTGAAATTTTTCTGGCTTAGTTTGTTTCTAACACATTTACTGCCTTTATAGTACATTTTACTCCTTCCTTTTCAAGATGTAACGGAAATAATAACCAGCAACAGAAATTCTACTTTCAAAGCCTGCAAGTTTATTTATGAATTCTTTTCTGCTTAACTGTAAATCTCAAAAATATGTCTATTGTGTTCCTGTGTACTTTAGGTTCACAGATTGGAGACTGTCTTTTCATCCATATTTCACTTGTACATCTGAACCTACCTTCACAGTACACTACAACGTTTCTCAGAAATTTAAAAAAAAGAAAGAAAAAAGGAAGACAAAGCAAGACAAAGGGTCCTCAGAATCATCCAAAGCGCCATCTTCCTCCCACCACATTTTGTTAATTGTATATCAACAGCTCAGCCCTCTTAAGACAGAGGAGGAAGCAGATGACACTGCCAGTATGACAGGGGAAAGAGTAAAATAAGTAAGCAAGGAGGGAGGAGAATAGACAGTTGCTAAATTTTGCAGCAACTACCAAAATGCAGCTCAACTGCATGTGAAGATTACACGTGCTCCAAACATGCACTGAAGCTATTGTATGCCCAGAACTATCATGTGTATTCCTTCTGTGCAGAAAAAGGGTGATTTGGACAAAACTTGATGTCAGAGTAACAGATGTAAGAAAAAAAAGTATTGCCTGGTCATAGTCACAAAAAAAAGACTTAAAATTTTCCCCTTAAAATAACTTCCTTGTCCTAACGTCCTCCATCTCCTACTACCATATACTTTTACATCTCTCCAACAAAAACATGGCCTTTGGAGGGTAGACCACTGTATCTTTGACACCTTCTCCATTTCAAGATCTTTCAGTAACACTAAGCATCTATCTTACCTTCCTTCACCCAGAGCCACTCTCATCCTACTAGTCTGTCAAATTACTGAACATGTACTAAAAATTTTAATAAACAAAGTTGGTACCAGACAGATGACAAAACTTAGTAACAGTTACCCCTGCCAGGAAAGGGTGGTGAGCAATACCTACTCTACTTGGAAGCTGCTGATGTGTTTTGCAAAGTACATCAACTTCCTTTATGAAATAAAATAAAGATCACTCTTTGCTGTTTTGCTGCAAGAGTGGTTACTCATATAAAATTATCCTCCATAAACATGTTACATCATATGCAAGCATGCACTTAAGTTGCTTATAACGTTGAAATACACTAGCTAGTTTCATAATCAAAGCTCTAGTATCCTCGTCATTATGAATGAAACAAACGTTGAAGATTCTTAATTTAGAGACCCTTTCAGGGAAGGGAAGAGGAGAAATAACATGGCTACACGGCACTTACCTACGGTATAGATTAGGAAAAATGAGTTAATTTGGAATGGCGGGAGAAGCAGCAAAAACAAACATTCTACTTCGATTCTGAACTAGCAATGCAAGCACCCACATTTCGCATTAACCAACCCTTCCCTGATTTCTTTTGTCACAAGAAAATGTCATCAAGATTAGTAATACACATACAATAACCAGAACAAACTTCTGTGGGCAAGGTATCTCTGCATATTATGTCTAATGCATGAGAAAGAAAGAGAAAGACATGCTGTTCCATGTAATGATTCCCTTGTCGGTCTATCTTAGCCTGTTCCACACCCTTCTAGCAGAAAGGGTATGTCAAGGGAAGAAATGACAAGATGAACCATATACTAGCAAATGCCAGTATAAAAAGAGCAGTAAATGCAAAGATGATTCAGAGGAATTTGGCTTAATTTTATGTGGATGCAAATTCTTTTATATAGTTTACAAAAAAACCCAAGGAAAACACTCTGATATCAGCTTGCAATTTCAATTGAAATGGGAAATACATATGATGCCAAACATTTTGTTTTACAAAAGACACGGATGGCACCGAAGTGTGTCATTTCTTACCGAAAGATTGATTTTTCATCTTTACGGAATTCAAGAATTTAGTTAATCTTAAAACAACCTACCCTGCTTGACAATCAGTTAGCAAGGATACTCGAACAGAGTAGCCTTTTAAGTTGGCACACAGGTTGGAAAACTGAAAATGCAGAAGAGCATTAGCAGCAGAAGAGTAGCAGAACTAGGAGGTGGCCTGGATGTCACATGCCAGATGCTGACCATTTCTATTCATTTTCTACAAAAACAAACAACTGCAGCATTATGGGCTCTCCCAGAACCAGCTGAGCTCTTCCTCAACATACAAATGGGCAATCTCCATCATCTTCTTAGGGAAGACTGGTCTCTATTACCTACACCAACCCAAACTTTCTCACTGTTAGCTGCAAGGAGACACTAGGGCAACAGAGAAGCTAAGTTAATACTCCTTGCTTGTGAGCTATTTTTGAAACAGGAAACTGAGACACTGGATTCCACTCACCCCATGAAAGTGTCTAACTCTTCACCAAATGTTGAAGTGTAGCAACCAAAGAAACCATTTTTACTACGAGCAGTCTGAGTTTCATCCATTGGGTTATTCCACATGAAAAACTCCACCAAATTGGATCTTCATTTTATATTATCTTGTTTCCTGAGAAAAGTATTAGCCAGTCTTCAACTACCTACACTAAAAATCTTATGGAAGCAGACAGATTTCAGAAAGCCCAGAAGTACACCAGAAACTGAAGATCCAGTTCAGTGCCAGTTATTAGTCAAGCATGCTCAGAAAGGACAACAATCACTTCCTGAAACACAAAGGGGCAGGCAATTCCAGCATGTTTTTTGATCTGAAGTGCTCTAAGTATGGTAAAACCAAAGAAAAATAAGATAGAAGCTGCTCTAAAAACTGCATGTAACCTTAGTCCTCCAAACAGGTAACACGACGTTATACATATGCGCATCATGTATACAGAAGCATGCAAGTCTGACTGAAGAATCTATGATCAAGCAAATATAATATTTTGCCATCATTTTCACATACATTTAAGGATAAAACTGCTTCAAAGTAGAGGAAAAACACCTAGTATACCAAAGGGAAAAAAAAAATCATTTATATTTGAAATTAAGTAAAGAAGAAATGCTTAAGGGGAGATATATTTTAACCCAAAATGTACCAAACCTTCTTTGTGTTGACTACATTTATGGCAACCAGTATTTTACTACACAAATACTAGAAACTACAGCAAATAATTTACCAGAAGAAATCCAGATTTTTCCATCTGGGAACCTGGTGCTATATCATCACATATGAAGTCTAAATCCTGTCATATACACCTCCTCTGAGTACAAATGTCTCTAATAATACAACCTGAAATAAGCAATTAATTTAATGCAATCAGAAATATTATCTGCAATACTCTTGCTAGGCACTCTGTACTTTAAATGGCTTATTAAAAAGGAAAGCTGGCTTATCTCTAGAGATCAGTCTTTCAAATTAGTATCTTTTATGCTCTAAATAATGTATTGTAGCTAAGTAGCAGGGAAATTGGAAAATTTATGAGTAACATTATAGATGGTTATAAAAAATTAACCTTTCATTTTTTTTTTCTTGAAAGAATCCACCATATTATTTTTTAAACTCACAGTAAAGTATCTGCAAATACCCATTATATTCCCTTTCACGTTTTCAACTAACAGCTTGCCTACACTAATACTAAACATGAAAAGAAGGATCCTTTTTGGGAACACACTTGATTTTTCATGGAGTTTCTATCCACAAAATAAAGCTGGAGAACCAGAACAGTCACAATGGTCAGCAAAGCTTCCTAACTGAGTGTAATGAATTTCTCAATTTAACAACAGACATAACGAGAATTTCCGTATTTTCAAGAATGGTGCATTAGAGATAAATGAAAGAGGCACATGCCTCATTATCTAGATACTGCCCAAACTTTTCTCTTTCTTCATGATCTGTCACATTGCAGCTCAATGAGTAAGAAGATTAAAGTTCACAAATATAGACACACCTGAAATTGAAGACTGAGCCAGAATGATGTATTTTGTCATGTACCAACTTACTCTCTAATAAATGTTTTTTCCCTTAATAGTGCTGTATACAAAGCATCTCTTGCAGCAGATAAAACACCTTTACCAACTTTAAGGAACTTTATTTATCATCACATAATTTCTTGAGATGTAACTCTGTTGCAGTCAGAAAGCTACAATGATAGAAGGAAACAAAGGAAAACATTTTTGCCTTGCTACTAAAGAGTACAGCCATTAGAGCTCTTCATGATCCTTGAGTAAATGAACATATATTGCTAAGTTCTTCAGCAATCAAAATCTATGGCTGACAAACTTTCACTTCCCATTATTTTCAACCATATTGAACAATACAAAAAAACAATACTCACTTTACAAATGAGCAGGCTACAGTTTGGCTGATCTTCAGCAGCCTGCAGCTCATCATCCTCAGCTTAAAGAATCCTGCAGTATTTTATTTAAATTTCTGTGAACTGCATAAAGCAAGTCCATTACCGCAGCTCCACAAACTGTTCTACACCATGCACTGGAACATCTAAAGAGAAAAGTAGCAGAACACTGGAAGCCTCATTTTCTTTTTATCAGTGACATTTGTATCTTCTTTTCCTTGGTTTGAGTAGATAATTTCCTATTTCAAAATACTACCTTCCTTCTCTTTCCAGATGAAGACTTCAACGATAAACCCACACTCACAGCATGGGATAGAACACTTGACCATAGATTTCTGATGAGTTCAGTACTTCCTTCTTAACAGAAATCATCCTCAGAAATACAAATTACAATGTAAACCTCAATCCAAGCATAAACTGAGTACGTGTAAATGGACAGTGATTCAAATTACCAAAGATTTCTAGTATCGCCTTCCCATTTAAGGGTCTCTCCAAGTAACAACAGATTTCAAGCTAAAATCTCTGCAAAGCATTAGTGCTGTTAGCCAAAAATCTGCACTAATGTATACCAGCATTATAAACTAGAATTATATCTATTGTAATCCACCTTTATTTTAGAGAATGAGATGTATAAGCAATGAGTTACTGAAGATACTTGCAAGACAAGAGCCTCCTCCCCCATCTTCACAGAAAAGGTCTGGAAGGAACAGAGGGGGAGGCTGGATGTCAACAGTACAGCAATGGAAAGGCATGTTTTGCTTACTGGTATCAAAGATGAAAGCTAGGATTTTTGGTGAATACATCAAGTAGGAAGTCATCTCCTCTAGTGATGCACATCATTGCTGTGGCTGTTATGAAGACCATCAAGCCATGCATCACTTTGGCCCCTATCTAAGACCAGAACTGAGATTATATAAATACAGGCTGGGGGCAGAATGGCTAGAGAGCAGTCCTGAGGAGAAGAACTTGGGGGTGGTAGTAGATGAGCAGCTTGACATGAGCTGCCAGTGTGCGCTTGCAACTCAGAGGGCCAACCACATCCTAGGCTGCATCAAAAGAAGTGTGGCCAGCAGGGCCAGGGAGGTCATTCTACCGCTCTGCTCTGCTCTGGTGAGACTACATCTGGAGTACTGCATACAGTTCTGGTGCCCTCAGCACAAGAAAGGTATGGACCTGTTGGAGAGGGTCCAGAGAAGGGCCACCAAGATGATCAAAGGCCTGGATCACCTGTGCTATGTAGACAGGCGAAGAGAATTGGGGCTGTTCAGCCTGGAGAAGAGAAAGCTCCAAGGAGATCTTACAGCAGCCTTCCAGTACTTGAAAGGGGCCTACAGGAAAGTTGGGGAGGGGCTTTTCATCAGAAAAGATAGGGATAGGACTAGGGCTAATGGTTTTAAACTGAGAGAGGGGAGATTTAGGTTAGATATTAGGAAGAAATTCTCCACTATAAGGGTGGTGAGGAACTAGAATGGGTTGCCCAGGGAGGTTGTTGATGCCCCATCCCTGGAGGTTTTTAAGGCCAGGTTGGACGAGGTTTTGTGCAGCCTGGTCTAGCAGTAAGGTTCCCTGCTCATGGCAGGGGGATTGGAACTTGATGCTCTTTAAGGTCCCTTCCAACCTTAATTATTCTATGATTCTATGATTATCACCAAGGCACCTCTTTCTCTCCAATTACTAACCAAGCTGGCCAACATTCTAGCTCCCCTTTATCTCTCAGATGCAGAATATGGAAGAAAAAAAACAAGACGAAGAAAGAAATTCTCCCCTAAAGACTCCCTCTGCAAGATGAACTTGTGTCTTTTCAGACCTCTCAGGAAGCATGTGGAACACTGATTTGGAAAACACATGCACACTCACACATTTGGTCTATAAAGGAGTATGTTTTGCACTACACTTTCCAACATCTGTATTAAGATCCCATCTGAGCAAAACACAGTAATAAGAAATAATAAATGTGAGAGCCTGGAAGAATATTTTATACACAAAGCATATTTGATAGTGATACTATGATTGTAGTAAACTCAGAAAATAATTACATAGCAATAAATTGAATACCTGCACACTTTTGGGTATCTGTGCTTCATTAAAAACAAACAAAAAACCACAAACAAACAAAAAATCAACAACAAAAAACCTACTTTATCCTGAACAATAATAACATAAGGTCAATGTCAATTAAATCTTAAATGTTCCTTTCATGGTTCAGCTGCTGAAGCTTCCTATATAATTGTGCTAGAATACACAGCATATAAAATGAGAAACAGAGCCTGTGTTTGTATTCTGTCATTCTCTATTAGTGTTGTGTACAGAAAACAAGACCCAAACAGTTAGTGATAAGTGAGGTGAAGACGGGAAATGAAAATGTCAAATGCAGGAAGAAACTGTTAAATGGCACCAAGTGCCTGGGCGAGGTGTTTGTCTACCCATGTGCTGCTTGTCTTTCTCAATCTATCATCAGAAAGGACAAGGAACCTCAGGAGGGATGAATGTCCTAAGTCAGAAGGATGGAGTGGTCTACATCTTTGACTGCCTCAGGCAATAGCATGCTTGCCCTAAACTGTCAGTTTATGGTCTTCACTGCAATCTGCCTCCTGTCAATTTAAAATTCAAGAATTGAAATCAGATGTGACTTGTAGCCTTCACAAATAAAGACTATGCTTTTTTTTGTGTCAAATGATAGAACAATGATTACAGACATTTTCAAGGGGAGGGGGCGGTGTCACGGCATGAGAGGGGTCACACATTTCAGTATACCAGCTTGCCCTGTTTTTCACTCAGACTGATGAGAGATAAGAGACTGGGTTAAGCTGGCCCAAATGACCATCTGACCATGAAAGAGAAATATGGGCTAGAATTTGAAAGGAAGTCCTAACAGAAATGTAAAACAGAGTGAAGCAGCACTATCATTATTGTCAGTAAGAAAGGACTGGAATAACAGAAGGAGGTCCATCAAAATAGTTAAATATTACTACAGAGTGACACAGAAACATGCTTAAGTTTCTACATGTTAGTTCATCTCTCCTGTTTCATGATAAGGAAAGAGATGATAAACAGCAGGCAAACTAACAGTTTGTATACTCACTATTGCTCCAAGAAGGACATGGAGCTCATTGAGAAAGTCCAGAGGAGGGCCACAAGGATCATCCAAGGGCTGGGGCACCTCTCCTATGAAGACAGGCTGAGAGAGTTGGGGCTGTTCAGCTTGGAGAAGAGAAGGCTCTGGGGGACCTCATAGTGTACCTTCCAGTGCCTGAAGGGGGCCTACAGGGAAGCTGGGGAAGGGCTTTTTACCAGGGCATGTAGTGAGAGGACAAGAGGTAATGGATCAAAATTGGAAGAGGGGAGATTTAAGCTAGACATTAGGAAGATATTCTTTAGTGTGAGGGTAGTGAGACACTGAAACAGATTGCCCAGGGAAGTTGTGGAAGCCCCATCCCTCAAAGTGTTCAAAGCCAGGCTGGATGGGGCACTGAGCAACCTGGTCTACTGGGGAGGTGTCCCTGCCCATGCAGGGGTGTTGGAACTGGATGATCTTGAAGGTCCCTTCCAAGCCTAGCCATTCTATGATTCTGTGATTCTATGATAGTGCTCTCAGCAATGAGCAACACAACAATTTTGATTGAAGTTCCACAAGCCATCTACAACTGATGCTATTATGAACATTTGAGGTACCTCCCAGTTAATCTGAGTTTAAATATGATGCTGGGTGTCTGAATACATGGTCTGTATGAACATTCAATTCAGAATGGCCATTTCCCTTTTACAGCAGGAAAGCTCACTGAGAGGATTATATCCTATTTCATCAAAAAACAGTGATTTAGATTTTATTTTGTTAAATCTTTCTTATACTTGGGGATTTGCTAAGAGTATTTTATAAATGAAGACACATTATTAATATTAAATATTCTGGAATGCTTACAATAATACCACAAACCATGGAAGTCATCCCTTAGTCATCCACAGACACAAAGTCAAAGCATAGGGCTGAGAGTATTTTACCAAGAGACCTAAAATTCACAACCATTTAATGAAGTGTGGGGGTCTTGCACTGAAAGTTTTCATTATAGAGAGTTCTCATTAATATACCATGTAGCCTATTAAACCAACTGCATTTTAAGATCTCCAATAAAGATGTTCACTTAAAGTCAGTTTAAAATTTAAAAAATAATTTTATATAACTGCTATAGTCATAAAAATCAATATCACAAAATTTAATAGATTTTATATTCAGAAGCATTCTAGATGTACTTTTGTTTTTAATTTAACTCCACAGACAGGATGCCATTGAATGGTAGTTTAAATCATAGTTTAAATTATCTGAGACCTAAACTCTACATCCATGTGGCAAGGATGAATGTTGGAATCTTTGGAATGTTGGAATCTTTGGAATGTTGGAATCTGCAACATATTTAGGACTGGAGGGTGTGCTACAACAGAGCCTACTGCTACTCTTGAGCAAAACTAGAGGTGTCCCCTACTCATGACAAGTCACCAAAGCCCAGGCAAACATATGCTGGTAATTTAAGACCAGACAGAATAGGTGAGAAGGATGTTGAAAATACATGCACAGACACACTAGCTTTGGCCAATTCATACCCAATTTGCCAGGTGCTTTAAGCAGGAATCCAGACAACCTACACCCAAGTGCAGTTACTGTCTACAGGGCAAATGCATCAGAATCTACAAGATTTTTTTGAATGACCTAATGAACCTTAAGTGTTTGCTGGCATAGGTTACACCTTGGCAAAGGCACATGCTTTAAATCCGACAGAGTCCTCACAAGCTGCTTGTATATTTCTGATGATGTCCTGTGCCAAGCCAGGCCATGTTTCACCTTCTCCCCTACCTACATCCTACATGGTGAACACTGCTTCCAACCTAATATCCATATATAAACAGGAAATAAAACGGCTGGTGGAAGACTGTCACACAGCATGACTATCTGTTCTGGACTCCTCTGAAGGTGCTGTTTAGTACAAGGACAAAAAACCCAGTAAAGCCTAGTTTGTCAACACATGTATTACTGCAAGAATTTGCAACCTATTTAGAGGTAAAAGCTGCTTAAATGGAGACTAATTCTAAGAAAGGGCTATTTAGACACTGGTTTTGCAGTGTTACTCTTATTATTTGACCTCATCAGGAGAAAGCAGCTGAAGATGGAGGCTCTGCAAATTATATCCAAGTTGTTGGTTTTGTTTTTAAATTCAAACTTGTCTGAATTTCTCAAATTGTAGCCTTTTCCACTTACAGACACACAAGTATACATATACACAGTGTGTGTGCATATATGTGTGCATGTGTGTGTATCTGTCTCTAACTGCCTCCATCCTCGCCAGTCAATAACCTGCTGCCATATCAAGTAACAGCATCATGACACCTTCTCCCTCTTCCAAAGAGGGAACTTGAAAATGAACTTAGCCACCTTACGCTGCCACTTTTTGGAAAACAAGCCCTAGCAGAAGATCAGCCAGTTTACTTATGACCCTCACCCTGCTTCTCTCACTGCTGAATCCCAGCTTGCTCTCCTTTAGCCTTGAAGCTCCCCTAGCTCTGATCCTTCACAGGCTGGTTTTTTACTTCTCAGCAGCCCCTCTGTCTCACTGCATCTTTCTAGCTCCTTCCAGGACTCTGCTTTTGCACAAGCACATAGAGCAAAATATGTTCTGTAAGGCCCACATTTAGGGGGGAGGGCAGGGGAAGAGTCTTCTGGAGACAAAATTATTTTTAAGGAATTCCCCAACAATGTCTCAACATTCATTCACTTTCACAAAACAAGAGTAAATGTAGTGACACAGCTAGGGCTGTTGTTCTTCCTCCACCAGCTCAATATTCTCTATAGGGAAGAAGGGAGAGAGAAACAGCAGGGGAGCATGGAGGGAGAAAAAGAAATAAGCAGCTTTGGTGACTTATGACACAAAATTTCTCTCCTAGCAGGACTCATCTCCATTTATTCTACTAAGATGGAGCTTCTTTATGGAACACTTCACATACATCAGGAGATTATTGATTCAACACCCACCAGAGACAATTTTTTTTTTTTTAAAGCCTCATAGCTTTATAGATGGAGTTCTACTGGATACACATAGTAAGATAGTTTCTTATTTAGTAGAGTATTCCCAGGTGCAGTAATAGCATCCCAAATTTAAAAGTAATTCAGCTTCACCCTCATTCCACCATAACTATATATCTGTCTTAACAGTATGATCAGCACTGACCACATCCACGTTGCCTCAGGTCAGATGAATTTCCAATGATCTTATGATGTTAAAATAACTTAATTTGAAGGGAAGAGAAAGCCCCAGAAGACACCAGCAAACAGCAAATTGCTCACTTGTTCCTTCTAACTGCAACAATCATGGAAACAGCAGCTCACTCTCCAGACAGCCAGAGTTTTCTAAATGAAAAAGGGCTCTCACATTCTGCCCCCCAAATGATAACCAGTGAAGCCAAGAAAGGCTCACAAATAGCTGAAAGAGGAAAAGCAGATTTTTTTATTCAGCCCAGTGGAAAAAAATCCTGAAAGCTTTTCCAGTACATGCAGATTCCAATCATTAAAATATTCTGCTGGGTTTTTTACTGAATTTTTTAAAAAATATAAATTACTATTAGTCAACTGTTCTCTGAGATGGATAAACTCCCCAAAGCCTTAGTTAAGGACTTCTATTAGGAAAATTATAGACAGCCAGTGTGTAAGGGGACACATTAACAGCCAAAAAACTGAAAATGCAACTGTAAAAATTTTAAATTTGAATACACCATGCTGTTGTTTTCACCCCAGCAGCTCTGGTAAGCTGCTTAGGGTTCTAGTTAATAAAAGGTCAATCTGTAGCAATTTTTTTTTCTTTATTTTTTAATGTCAGAGAAATCCCCAGGGCTCTTGCAAAGAGCTTTGCAAATGCCATAACACGGATTGGAAGAGAACAGCTTCTGGGCTGGGGGTAGGCACCTCTGAGAATCCAAACCTTCTTGGTCCCTGAGGTGACAGTGGAGATGAGTCCACTGTACAGATTCATGAAGACAGAGCTACTGAGGGCTCAGTAGCCACTCTCAGTCCCCTCATTGAAAACCTGCAAAATGAGCAGCACCTTTACACAAAATTCTACCTGCTTGTAGGCTATACTAATCATCTACTGCTTCATCAAGTCAGAAGATGAGAGATGAGCGAGACATGGAGAGGATAAGGACTACAAGTACACACGATTCAACCAGAATAATTCAAAAAGAGTCATTTGGAGGACAAGTGTTTCAACACAATAAACTAATCATTTCCAGACAGAATAGTCTCACTGAATAAAACAGCTACAGTGCTGTATGAAAACACTGCACATCTCTATGACTTCTTAGCATACCTAGGTCCTGCTGACTCAACAGAACCTTAAGGATTGTTATCTATTTCCAGATAAACAATTATCTTTAAACAAAAATATAGCTTAGGTTTGATTTTCTTTACTTACTTCCTATTTTATGGCTACATAAGTCAGAAGGCGAGGAAAACTGGCAACAGAAAACGGTGTTCCAATTTCTAGTATTTAAAAAATTAACTAAATACAAACCAGAAGAAAATGACATGTCATTTAGGGAAAGAAAAAATTTTTAAGGAAATGAAGCAGAACTAGAGTTTTCCTTAAACATCTTACCCAGTTAGTTTGGAGATTTTTGGTTTTCTTTGATATTGCAGAGGAATGAGTTGTAAAATCCTGAGCTTTGAAGTTTTGCTCATTTGGTATTTTGCATTTCAGCAAGTATTATTTCATTATTCACTGACCTCAATACCAGGATGTCATTTGGCTACTTAAGAAATACAGAGATATTCTCCATCAGCCAACAAAAACAAAGTCAAAGCACTACAGCCAATATGACTGTAGCAACTCAAATTCTGAGTGCCATCACTATCAACTCTAGCTATAATAAGCATTTGTATTCTATTTATTCTACTTTTAAAATCAATTGTCTTGAAAGTAAAGTAGCAACTAGATACTGAGTAGATAAGTAGCAAAACAAAACATTTAGAACAAGTATTTTTAAGAAGTTTTCAACTATTTTTCATGTTATTTTTAGTCCTTCACCCTGCCTCAGTATACAGAACAGCACACCAGCTTTCCTTATGCAGGAAGTCTGACTTTCATATTCTTTCTTAATCTGACTCTTCCCTCATCTACCTGTGGACAGGAAGATGCCACTAAACACTAAATACCCTCTAAAGTTTCAGAAGGAAATTACAAGAGGCAAAAAAGAATTAGAAGGTAAAGTCAGCTAGTTTAAAGATTAAAATCAGTATTTTTTGCAGAACGAAGAAAACCAAACTACTACACTTTCATCTTCCTACATAGTATTAGTAACAGAAGGTGGTAATTCAAAAATACAAAACCCAAGAAACTGGGCATCATAGTTAGCACATTTCTAATCCAGTCCACCTTACACTGACTGTGTTTCCTCCTATGTGCTTCAACTGAGGGCAAGAAAAAATTCCACACTAAAGAAGTTATGAAGACAAACATTTCAGACCAAAGTTAGAAAGGCACATTAAGAGCTACATCCAAGTCAGTTTTGCGCTTCACATGGTCATGGCCAAAATACAGTACTCATTTTTCCATAAAATGTGAACACTGAAACAACCACCCACGCCTGTCTCTCCTCCATATTAGGCATCCGATGCCGAAACGTAGCCCACAATAAGATCACTTTAAACTCTGTGCAAAACTCTGCAGCCCATACACCAGAAAATCCAGCTACATTGGCTACCAATGGCTCTAACGTCACCTCAAAGTAGACTGACCCTTATATATTTGAAAACTCCTTTCTTTAAGAGACACTCAAGTCATGCTACTGCAGCTGCAATAAATATGATGCTACAGCTAAGATGAACAATTAAAGTGGCAATTTCTGATTTTCTAGGCTACTGCAAGGTTGCTAAGTGGCCAGAAGCACAGAAGACCTGAAACATTTTAATGAGAAAATTACATTCGGACATTTGTTATCACTGGTAAGAAGTTTGCATAAATGCTCACTTTTTACACCATGAGCACATAACTAAAAATTAATAAATATGTATTTGCTGAACAGCATGTAGAGCTCTCCTTTCAAATGCCCAACTGCTTTCGTTCATTTACCTTAAGGTGGTTTGGGGTTTTTTATGTTGTTAAAGTTTCTAATGACCATGTTTATCCAAGTAAGATTCTGATCTGAAATACCTTTAGGTCTACCTATAAAAAGTAAGACCTGTCTATCATTAACCGTTCTTGCAGAATTAGTACCATTATATCCCGTTTAAATATTCAGAAGTGCAGATGACCACCACATCCATGTTAATGAACTCAACAGATAATGGAATCTAAAAGTAAAAGGTTTGTTCAAGCAGCTGTTGCTAATTTCCAATTAAGAACACAGTGCACATAAGAAGCCAGTGTACTGAACTAAACAACAAAAAAAATCTATCTGGTTTTGCAGCACAGTTATGCTTTCACATCAGCTGATACATTTAAAAATAAAAAAGTTAAGAGGTTTATGTTTCTCCTACCCACTTCCATACTGCATCCAAGTGGGTGATCTTTTTGGTAAGGACCAGAATAGGACTGTCCTCAACTAAGTCCCTACATCTCTTGCAGCAACAGGAGATCAGACAGGAGTGCATTTTGGGAGAATCAGCAGGAAGCCCTCAACTCCTCGTTTTCTGTGGAGCAGAGCCATCAGCACAACCTGTGCTATGGGCCATACACCCACCCTGCACCAGGAGGCCTCAGGAAAGAATTTTCCATGTTGGGGCAGACCCCGCATTGGCTGCAGCTCCATCAGAGTCCTTTTCCCAACACAAAAGGCAAAGAAAGATGGGCTGCAAATGGCAATTTTCATTCAATGCAATTTAGGCAGGTCTATTGAATGTAATACCTTACAGGTGAGGTCAGAAGGAGTTTGAAAGCAAATCAAAAGACCTACAAAGAAAATGACAAAAAAGAGGCTAGTGGACCTGGAGACAAAGCCAGTGGCTGACCTGCAATGAGAAGTAGTCTGATAGACTCTGAGCTTCAGAAAAAGTAGGCAGAAACTATCTGGCCACAGTGGGTAACCCCTCTTAACCCTGCAGCACAATCCCTTCATGGTACTGTGATGTTTCTTAATAACAGAGCTAATACTGTCATTATAGGTGAATCAGAGCAACCATTTATGCCTGCTTGTGATTATACTGTAGACAAGTTGTTATCTGCCATTCAGTCCTATGTGATCTCCCCCTCTGCCTACCCTGTCCCCTCATATGAGCCATACAGGGTTGCGAGGTTGATCACTTCAGCCATTACTGCACTCACAATGTTCTTATGAAAGTACTATTCAATCAAAAGGAGAAAGCACCTATAAATCCTCTTTTATCTCTGTAATATAAGGGCACAATAATTTGCAACTTCAATATACTGCATAAGTTACAAAATAAATCAACTGCTGGCATTTTGAAGAGTTCCCATTTTTAAAAGCTAGTGCTTCAGCACAGAAATGAAACCGCTCCTTCTAAAAACTTACAAGGAATATCAAAATTCATGTGGTTTAGTGTATCTTCTGTATTTTATAAGGACCAGACACTTAAAATTCATTTTTCATTAATAATTATAGTAATCTAGATGCATTTAACTGTGAAAACCAAAACTGAGCTCCTTTCAATATGAATTTGATATCAGATATATTACTGCTACATTTAAAATAACTGCCCGTTATGTTTCTTGCTCATGTATGCATATGAAGCTGGCAAGTATTCTTAAAGTTCAGAGTCTGTTGATATATATATGCATATTTTCTAAAGTTACTTGGTGGAGCTGAGTTTATTTTAACTTGGTAAGACTTTAACTCGGTAAAACAAACTGGTTTATTTTAACATCGTAAAACAAATATTTAGGCAATACAGTGTATTAAGTGATTCACACCAAAAATACACAGCTGTTACTCAAATTTATGTAAGCTGCAATACCTATTTACCTACTTAAAGGTACAAGATAGCAAAGCTGTGTATCTGCTTTAGTGTACAGTTCTACCACCGTTGCTGTGAATGACACACTGCAGCGTGATGCATCAGGGACTAATCCTGAGGTTTAAACAAATGATTCCCTATTATCCCTTGGTCTTAGAATGTGCCACATCAGAAATCTGACGGATTAATGAAACACTGCTACTGCTAATTGCTAACACAGGAGTATTTAGGGCACTGAGGCAATTGTGAATAAAAAATAATTATTAAGGAAAAAAACAGAATGAAAGGTTTCCTAGTATTCCTATAAAGTACACTAATCAGTCGTGCTATGTCCTGTTGAGAAAGATCACTAAACATATGCTTTGTTACTTGGTCCCAAACACAGCAAGTCTTTTCCATATGAAGTGCTCTTTTAGTTTAGGAGCAGTATGACTAACTTCCTGTAAAACCGTGCATAATGCAGGAAGAGGCTAATGAAAATGAGAAAACTCTTAAACTATATAAAACTTGGTACCTGATCCCTAGGAAAAAAATGCAGGTGAATTTAGAAGAAGGCACTGATCACCCTTAATTTTACTGACATTTTTACTAGTATTAAACAAAAAGGCAGGTAGATAAACAATTTCACTCAGCAGGAATCACAGCTTATTTTGCTGAACAGCATCAGCTCATTATCAAGACCTGTAAACGAGGTGGAGGTGTTTTGTTTGTTCTGAGGGACTGACCAGAAAGTCCCCAAATACATAGACACCTCAATGGCTGATAATCAGTGTACCGAGCACTTCCATGCTCCTACAGATTTACCCACTAGCAATATAAAAGTTTAGTAAGCTTGGTAAATTTGGATCTAGCTTGCTCTAAAGTCCATTAAAAAGGCCCTCCTCTCCCCAAAAAAAGAAACAAGAAACAAAACATATGATAGAAACATGCAGATTACAGAGAAGTACACAAGAGATTATATTTAATGAAAAAATACCAGTCATTTTCAAAAACCAACATGCATGTTCACTTGGGATATCAGAACTGATAGAAACAAAACACAAAACACAAAACCAAAACAAAACCATAAGTACCCCCACACATGAGTGAGCAGCAAAGATGGCCAGCTTCTCTTCGGCAGAGACAAACCACTGAACTAAATGGCTATTCAATGACAACGAGAAAACACACTTTAAAAACTTACTTTCCTTTGTCTGCACAATGAAAAAACAGGACCTTGACATGGGAGGACAAAGCAACACACAGGTGAAATTTAAAGAGATCTGACAACATTTAGTTTGACTAAAACATCGTTCTAGCATTTGTGTGTCCTGCTTGTAAGTTAAAGGCAAAGTCAGCAATTAATGAAATATACATATTGACTTATTCCTCATGATTTTATGCAATGACCTGAACATAGAAACATCCACTCCTAGTTTTCAATGAATAAAAAGCTAATGTAACAGTGGTTTCCCTGCACCATACTCAGTTTAGGAGTTTCCAAATTCACAAGCCTCTCAAAACTGCCAACATCTGCAAGGGAAATGATGAAATTTAACACTTAGAAATGACCAATGCAGCAGAGGCAACCTCCAAATATCAAGGTCTCCAGCAAAATTACAGTCTATAGTCTTTAGCCAGAGGTGAATAATATCTGAGTCACACAACTTCTGACTGTCACTTCCAAACAAAAACAAGTTAGGAAGTGAAAAAGGACTGTTGGAAGACAGAAGATTATTGAAGATAAGATTGGACAATACTGAGCTAGTACATTGAGTTTACAACAAAAATTATTTTGAAAGTGATCATAATTATATTTTTTTTTAATCACCTGAAATTACTCCCCTGGTGCTCTGGTGCTAATGGAGTGTTCAGAAAACAGCCAGTAGACTTCAGCCCACTATGCAGCTCTGACTGAAATTATGTCACAGGAATTGCCGCACTTCAGCCGCTTGGCTATTCCAGTAGCAGAAATCAGGATGATCATATGTATTTTGTTAAGTGCAAGTGAAATGTGTTTTTGCTTCAGAGCATAAGCTAATTCACTACTCCTTCTAAATACGTCTTGCTCTTTTTGGTTTCCAGTTTACCCATTGGCTGTGGCTATGTTGGCAACAGTACAGATATCTCGTATCAAGCTTTTGCTTTAATGACTACTCCACAGTCTTCCTGTAGTGGAGGTGCAAGAGCCAGCAGGTGCTGGAGCATCTGAATGAGGCTGCTACTATCCACACATGCAGTACATAATTGAAGAAAGATGACCAACACAGAGACATCACTAAGCAACTCAAGATCAACCACTGCGCTCAGCACGTGATTCCAGTAGATCACCCAGGAGCCAGCAACCAGAACAGTTCCCAGGTTTAACAATGCATCATGTGCCTGGGCAGTCTCTAGAATGGAAAAGTGAAAGATCGGAATTGTAAGCAATGGAAGCCATGGAAGTGGTTTCATCCTTTTATGATGCTCTTTACTAGATCTGTGACATTTAGGATTCTGAAGTAATGGATTTGCATTTTTGTACTATAATGAATTTCTGACAGATGTATAATTTCAATAACTGAAGAGCTAGGAACAGAAAGCTATTGAAGATATTGTAGAGATACCAGTCCTTTAAAAGACAGCAATAGATAACCTCATTACATGTAGCATTAAAAAATTACAGAAACTTTAGCAATTTTCTAATTCACTTTCTACCCTATGTCCAAATGTTACCAATCACCTATACAAATGCTTACAATGAACTGGGACTTTTTTTCCCCAGACTGCGATTCAACTAATTTTAGTAGTAATTATTTTCTATGCCTGTTGCCATGGGAATAGTGGCATCAACAATTAGACCAGTGAATGACTGAGTAAGTAGAAGTTGATAGATTTGAAGTAAAACTTCTGGCCATATAAAAGCCTTCAGGACAAAAAAAGAAAGGGAGGGGGGAACCTCAAAAAGTGACACTGTGCAAAGTCATTAAAAATATAAAAAAGGCCTTAAATCAGAAATCTTGTAATTTATAATACTTAAAGAAGGTGCCGTATTTTACTGCTTAAAAAACTAATATCTTTTTTTTTATTCAGCAGATAAACTGCTAGAACAGTCATAATGTGTCTATGCACCTCTGCTAATCTTTCCATCTAATAAAGCAGTAACAGTAATTTTAACTTAAATTATCATCCAAAAATGGCAAATTTGTCATTTTGCAAAGATCTGATTTTAAAGGGTTTTTTCAAGACTAATAATATCCATTATTTGCCGTAATTGTCTTTCAGGGTTTTTCAGATCACACCATGATGGAAATACCTTTTCTACTAGGAAACATTTATGAGTCGAAATCTGACTGCGAAGTACCAAAAAAGACATTATTCCTTCTTCTTTTACTACTGTTCTGACAGACCTACTAATATTTAGAGAAATTACTTGTGGTATTATATCTACTCCTCACTAGAATGGTTAATTTTTATTTTAAAAAATTGTGGGTGGAATATAACCAACCCACTATTATTCAGCAAAACTGAACCACAAAATACATAGATGAAACTTTTTTTTTTCTCCCCAGGCCAGTGGAAGCTATTTAAGTATTTAAACATTTAATTTCATTTTTGAGGACATATACACAGAGTGAATCTTCTGAGACAAAAGTAATGTCTGCTCTGCTTAATTTAGTTCTTTAAATTAGAATTGCAGTACATACGTTTTAATCATTTGGACTTCAATATGTTGATTACTTTGTTGATGTAGGGTTATTAATGGATGGCCATAGTGTGCCCAATTAGTACCTTTAATTATTAGTTCCTTGCTGGATTTTTTCCTTCTTTTTGTACTTGGTAGGCAGCCTTCAACTGTTTGCTTTTTTTCTTCTGCTGCTTTTCTTAAAGATGGTGCATTTACTTCCGTAACAAGTACTAAAGTATATTCATAATATCTGTGAGCATTAAATGACACTTTCATAACTTTCATAACCAAGGTCATTACATATAATATTGTTCTTTGTTCCCTTGTTCTTTGTCATCTTTGTGGCTCATGCTTTCATGGCCAAAACCTCATTCAGATGTTTTATTTTCACTTGCCTCCTCTCCATGCTACCATGAAGCTCTTGTAAAAGTCACAATGTTTTACCGGTCAAAAAGTGACACATCTGTTCACTCATATCGTCTCAGATTTTTGTTCCACAGCAGCTGATTTCCAAGGGTTCAGTGAGTTACTTGTTAGGGGGTGAAGGGTTTAGGCGTGGGGATTGGTAGCCCTAAAATTATTTTTGAGTCAGCTACTTAGAAAAACACTTTTCTTTTTGTACTATATTCTGGCAGGGCTTTTCAGAGGATGCCTAACTCTGAAATTGGTTGATGCTGCAAAACTACACAACACTGACCTTCATAAAAAGATGTAAAATGTTCCAGTTCTCTTAGGATTTTTCAAGGAGAGGATTGCTCGTAAAGAACAAGCAGATCAGGAAGACCTGTAGCTTTCCTGAAGATTGCTGTTCTTAATATAATATTTTGTTTCTTACACTAAGTTAATGGTACATTTCAACCTCTAATCAAGTAAATATTTTGGGATACTATTTGTTTCCAACTAACTTAAGTAGCCTTTCTTCTTTGTAAGAATCTGACTTCAGAGCCTCTTGTATTTTTCAGCATCTCTTTCACTTCAGAGATGAAGTAAAACACTGGCAAGCTGGAAATTCGAACATAATCCAACTTCCACACAGAAACCACATTAGCTGCCACTCTGTCCAGAAGTAAAGTTATGACCCAGCCTCTTGGTGGCGAGCTGCATCAGGAGGAAGGTCTTAGATGGTACTTTCCATGTGTCCTGGTTTATTCCAGGATAGAACTAATTATTTTTTTGTGATTTTATTTCTCAATTAAGTCCTTCAAAGTAGCTGCAGTTTTTGAAATTGACAGCATGTTTTCCAGTCAGTGTCTGCCTCTAGGACTGGTAACACATTATGTCTATAGTTACTGATAGAGAATGGGATGTAGAACCAAGGCTACTGCTTGGTTCTGAAAAAAACCCCAAAACTAAAACATCTTATGCTCCAGAACCAGAAGGGAGTAAAGGGGTCACCCCTGAGACCCTCCTTTGGGGAGGAGTGGACCAGACAGGTGACCAAAATTAACCACAGTATTCCTTCACACACACACATATCATATTAGGTATAAATTTGAGGGATCACGAGGGTAAAGCTCTCTTTGCCTGTGGCCAGTGTCCTGGGAGCAGTCCATCTGTTCATCTGCCTTTGATCCCCATCCCTGTGTTCCTGTATCCCTGTGTTCCTGCATCCAGCTCTCATCTGCCGCTGACTCCAAGAGTTGGGTCCAGGACTTTTCCAGGGCCTGCCCTGCAGCCTCAGTGAGCATTACTTGGAGAGGGGGGAGCGCGACAGTGCTTTTGTGTATATTTGTATACATTTGCACATATTTCATTACTTTTCTTTTCAGCACTACTGTCTCATTAAAGCTGTGTAGTTTATTTTCCAAACTTAGGAGTCTCTCTTCCTTATTTCCTCTCTGTTTCCCTTTAAGGTGAGGGAGGGGGGTTAACAGAGAGCAATCTGTCTTTAATTTTAATTGCCAGCCCAGCGCTATACCATGACACCATGTCAATATGGAATTCAACTCTTCCACTTTACATCATTCACAACAGAGAGTGAACAATCCAATAGCCAGTTTAAGTTTAACCATGTTGTAGGTAGTATCACACCTTTTCCTGAAACCTTGTTTTACATTCTGAATAGTTCAGCAGCACCTAAGTTGCTGAGGTTTTCTTTTACTCAATGTTTTACCATGTTTCATTCTCTTAGGTATCAATTGAGACTTGTATGAAAACTTTTAGATACCGCCCAAATTATCTAGCTTCAGAGCAACAACTGACTTCTGAAAATAAGTCTAGTTGACTTTTACTTCTCCCGTCTAATACAGAATTAGTTCCATTCATACCAAAAAGCACAGAGCTCAGCATTTCTAGTTTTCTCATAATTTGGGGTGGGGAGGGAAACAGCCTCACTAAAAGTAGTGCTCTTAAGAAGAAATGCTACTTCACTGGAACACAAGCAGCCTCCATATTTCTTTGTATTCTATCCTCAACCAATTTTTTTTTATTTTTTTTTTAGCTACTGTGGAAAAACATAATCTGTGCTTTGTCATGCAGACCTCCTACTTGTGTTTAAGCTAAGATTAAAAAAGCAGTGACAGACCGACCAGCTAATTGTATTCTTCAACTGAAAACCTCAGGCAAATGACCTTAAACTCTGCAAAACATAGCCTTCGTCAAGTCCAAATAAAAGTAGTTATTAATTCAATAATGTTATCATACAGAAGCTTATAAACTGCCCTGAGGGCACAGAAGAATGTTAAATACACTAAATACAGCTGTGAAAGAATACAACAATGAAGAGCCAAAGTATCTTTCTCAGAAGCCTTCTCCACTATATGCCTCTTAAAAGCAAATTTTATCATGCATATCTGAGTTTTAAAATAGTCATAGGAAGAATATATGCACTTCGGCTTCTTCCACAATGGAACAAATATGAGCTCTAGGAAACAGCCCAGGATTTCCTGCCACAAATAATCACAGCTCATCACAACTTTCACAAAGTTTCCCTCAACACCCCTGATGCTTGCTGCTGTCTTCCATCCTTAATTGTGTCTGAGATGTCCTGACCTTTGTGCTCAAATAGCACAGCTGATGACAGCAGGGTGCAAGATTACAAGACAGTTTTCATTACAGTTACATCAGTATTAATCACATAGGTATAATCCCATGCACCTTCATCTGTTTCCACTGCATTTCACTGGTCAGATTCCAGAGGAAATCGGTTAAAATTACCCAGCTGTATTAAGCACCAAGTATGGCCCAATGAACCTGATGAACTTACTGACTGCTTTTGATCATTTACTAGGGATGAGGAACTCAAAACCAGAAAATTATGTCAAGTTACACGATTAAATGAAGCTGAATCATAGAACAGTTTGAGTTGGAAGGGACCTTAAAGATTATCTAATTCCAAGCACCTTGCATGGGCAAGGACACCTCCGACTAGATCAGGTTACTCAAGGCCCCATCCAACATGATCTTGAACACTTCCAGGGAGGGGGCATCCACAACCACCCCTGGGGCAACCTGTGCCATTGTCTCACCACCCTGCCGGTAAAGAATTTCCTCCTGACGTCTAACCTAAATCTCTCTTCCAGCTTAAAACCCTTACCCCTTGTCCTCTCACTTACACACCCTTGTAAAAAGTCCCTCCCCAGCTTTCCTGTAGCCCCTTCAGGTACTTGAAGGCCTCTATAAAGGTCTCCCTGGAGCCTTCTCTTCTCCTGGCTTAACAACCCCAAATTTCTCAGCCTGTAACTAAGGTTCAGTTTTACAGGCTTGCTTTTTTAGCCCCCATATATGAAGAGTGCTAGAAAAAGCATCCAAGGCTGCAGATGTGTTACCTGTGTCATTAAATGGAGGAGGGGTTCTCTTTATACAATGCAAAGAATAGTGGTTTTTTTTAGTAAAGGAGGTCACTAATCAATGACTAACATCCCACAGGCAGCTCTACTAAGATCATATATTTTGGACTTTCCAAGAGAGATTACTTAAGCGATTTCTGAATCACTTTACTTCAAGAATTTAAGTCCTGGAATACCAGCAAACTTCAGAAGACAAAGTTGTGATCCGAAGATAAAGCTGTGAGGATACAAGAGAAACAAAGTCTCTAGCTCTGGATCCTGGAACAATCAATCCCCAGTGAGAGAACGGCTGCTACAAAGTTCAATTAAATCAAACTACCATAAATTAGCACTAGTTCACGGAGTATACCTTGAAAAACTGAAGTGCATGCTTAAAAGCAAATTTACAACAATATAACCATTTTGATGTTTTGTTTTGTTTTTTTTTTTTTCATGAGGACTACATAATATTGTACCAAGAAAATCAGAATACCAAAAAATAAAATTATTACATTTGTTAAATTAACTAAAACCCAGCCTACATCTCAAATGGTAACTACTTAGAAAAAAAAATAAACATTACCTAGGTGTGCAGTGAGAGCTCTTAACAAAAATGTTGAATAGGGCAGTGTCAACCTTCAAGAAAGCTGCACCATCCTCAAATTGAGTTTGAAAATGACAGAAAGTCTAAGAAAGAAATATTAAGTAATAATATTACATAGCAACTAAGCAAAGGATACATGTGGAGCATGAGGGGCTCCATGTCAGGAAACTGACTGAAAGAAAACCTCTAAAATAAAAGTATTGAATGATTAAAAAACAAACCACCCCCAAAAAAACAGATGATCAACCAAATGTGGGCTTTTCATAGAATAGTTGGGCCAAGGGAACACGTTTGAACAGCAGGTGGGAGTTAGCTACCTGGGCATTAAATGCTGGGTTTCAAGGACGTCCTTGTGGAATCACAGCCTACAGTATGGAGGCAGACAGACAAACCCACACCCACCCACCCCAGTCCGTTCTGGTAATATCATCTAAAAATCATGTAACAATTTCCATAACCCCAAAGCCAGATTAACTTCCTTTGAAAGGAAAGAGAAACAAAAGAAGGAAATAGGCCTTTAACAGGCAATTAATAATATTTTAGCCTTTTTGTTTGTTTGTTCAAAATACTTTTCAGTTTCAATTTACTGTTAAACCCAAAAGAGAGGGAAAGTCCTTCCCTAGTAAAACCAACTTTTCACAACAGCAAATTATGTTGAGTTTTAAACAAAGATCTCCACAAGATATCTATACCAAAGGATGTGGACTGCTAAAGCAGAATTTCTGTACAAAATTTCAGTAAAGCTTTGATGCAGGATGCAGAGGTCAAACGTGGATACTATTAAAGCAACAAAATATAGAAACCCAAAAAGCTGTAAGAGGGGGCAACCCTAGAGGGTATATATATTCAACTAGCAGAAACATAATTGGTGTCCTCTGGATTTTTTCACGAGCTCTAGCTAGTTTCAACATTGCATTGTGTTGTAAGGAAACCAAACACTAAGTATGTGTTATACATACACAAATTTCCGATTTACCAAAACATAGTTATATACATATTTATTTAATCACCAGAACTTTCAAATGCAAAGAGGCATGGAAACTCATTATTTCAGTGGTGAAGGAGTAATGGCTGTTAGAGTATGGGAATGAGAAAGCAACACCCACTTCCGAGTTTTCTGACAGTTGTTAATACCCATAACATGATTTGAGCAGCACCAATATGGACCTTTTAAAAATATTAGTACAGAGGGGGAAAAAATAAATCCTAATTTTAAGGTATGAGCTTAGTCAAGTAATATTAAAATGCTGGGCAACAAATGAGCCAGGTAGCACTGATGTGTAGAAACCACAGATGAAAGACATTCCTGAAACATTCTTCTTTTATACTGTTTAAACAAAATAACTGATAAATGTATGCAAAATATTAACAGAAACAATAGAGCAACACAAGTTAGGCTGGGTTCTCTCAAAGGTGAACATTTATTCCTCAAATCCAGTGCTAATAAGACTATAAATTGACAACAGCAACAAAGAGAGAGCTAGGAGCTTGTCTACCTGGGTTGCCTCTTAGCACGGGTGACCCTGAGCTCAAAATTTCCAGCTTGCAGTGCAGGAGGCCTGGAAGACTTCTCTGTGAGAGTGCTATTAAAAATAGGTTTATCATTAAAAAAAGCTCCGTGACACTGACTCAACTCTGACCGAGACTATCTCAAGACTTGTAAACAGAGATTTCACCCTAATTGGTGATCAGTGGCAGACAGAGGATCTCTATTACTGTATTTTAGTGAAATAGAGAGTCATCGAAACCAGTATTAGCAAGAGCATGCATAGTAACCCACATTACTAGCAATTTACATTTCTAGAGTAAAGAGCAATTTATTTGTTTTAATTCATTTGATACTTGTTCTTTTGTAAATTAGTTAACACTGAAGAGTATTCATCCATTTGATTTCTTTAAATAGCTATTAAATTCGAATTAACTTTCAGCACTGTTAGTTGTCATGATTTGTTTGTAGAAGACCCCCAACACCCACTACAATGACAGATGTAGAGCTGAAATTTTGCCACATTATTTTAGATTTCCCTCTCCTCCTCTTTTATAAGTACACTGTAGAGACATAGGTACTAAGTGCCAGGGATTTGTAATGATCAGGTCGCTAAACCGCCCAATCTGAGGACCTAGAGTGTTGCTCTTGTAAAATTAAGATTTCAGAAATCCATGTTTCTTCAAGAAAGTAAATTATCTACCATACGTGAACTCTCACAGCAGTTGTTTTTGACAATGTTCTCTTAACATTAATCCAGTTATTTCATCAATGCCAATAATCTGATCGTTTACCCCTCTACAAGCCTGTGCAACTGAATTGCTGATATTTTATCTTGCCTATGACCTTAAAGGTAAAGATCAGGCATCAGAGAAAATACTCTACTTTCCAGTTGACTCCAAGATTCACCAAAACTCTAATCCACAAGGAATTAATCCCAGACACTTTGCAGTGATACCAGCAAATAGTTACAAAACACCTTACTGCATTGATTCCCAAAGGATTCACACAAAACAAACCTGGCCCGTTTCATAGACTTGATTTCAGAAGTCTTGTGCCTCACTTCACAACTGAGGGTGTACTGATGGATGAAAAGCTGGACATGAGCCAGCAATGTGCGCATGCAGCCCCAGAAAGCCAACTGTATCCTGGGCAGCATCAAAAGAAGTGTGGCCAGCAGGTCAAGGGAGGTGATTCTGCCCCTCTACTCTTGCTCTTGTGAAACCCCACCTGGAACAAAGAGTCCAGCTCTGGGGCCCCCAATGTAAGAAGGACACAGACCTGCTGGAGCAAGTCCAGAGGTGGACTACTAAAATGATCAGAGGGCTAGAACATGTGTCCTATGAAGACAGACTGAGAGAGTTGGGGTTGTTCAGCCTAACGAAGAGAAAGCTCCAGGGAAACCTTCTAGTGGCCTTCCACTACCAGAAGAGGGCTCCAGGAAAGCTGAAGAGCAATGTGTCACAAGCGCATGCAGGGGGGTTGGACTAGATGACCTTTAGAGATCCCTGCCAACCCAAACTATTCTATGATTCTATGAAAAAGAGTGCTTGACCTGGAAAACAGCCTTTCTTTAAAATGGGAAGTGAAGCTTGTAAAAGTTGTCTATGCCTGAAAACATGATCAGAATTGTAAGCTCGCTATTTCTCAGATAACATGAGGTGACTAGTCTTAAGGTTCCCAAGAACATTTCAGAGTTTAGCTAAGGAAGTCCCTGAAGAGATACTCATTTTTAAAAGGCAAGTAAATGTAAAAATACCTCATGACCAGGTCTGCTGACCTGAACAAAAGTGCCCTCACTTCCACAGCCAGAGGCCACTAAATGGTTTGTTAATCGAAAGAAGCCCTGAACAAAGTAAAAAAAAAAAACCAAAAGCAGGTGACTAAAAGCTACCAATAGGTCATACGCATTTTAAAGACTGTGGGAGATGGATGTCATCTTCCCATTCTCCCATGGAAACTGTGAATTAGTCTACCATTTCAACTGAACCCTTACAGCACAGAGTGCATGTCCAGATGGACATTTGAGACATTATTTGAAAGCCTTTTGAGGAAGACTTTTAGCTTTATTTTGGGGTAGCCTTCATTAATATGGCTCTTTCTTAGAAATAAGTAAAAAGTTTTCTATTGCTACACATTCTGCTTTGGCTTCAGCCTCCTCAAGGTAGCAGCATTTTCCCATCCTGGCAGTAGACTGCAAGATACGTTCCATTTGGCATTGAAGTTTACATATCAATTTTTGCAGAAGGCATCAAAACAAGATCGGAGTGGATGTTCTTTTTACCGACAAGAGAATCTAATCAGAGTAATTATGGCCCCACTGCAGACTAAAAGTAATATATAAGATAAGGGAGTATCTATCAACTATCTGAAGGAACCAATGGCAGATGCAGGGTACGGGTTTTCATGATGACATCACTAGTAGTCTTAATAGTTGAGCTTTGTCATCAGACAGGAACTTCAGCTTCTCAAGTCTCAGGAGGATAACCTTCAATGGGGGTGGCGGGAATCTAATCCAAGGGAAATAACCTAAACAATTAAAAACATGAAGCCAAGGTCAAAAACTTTCTACTGCTGATATTACTATAAAAACATTCATCAATAAAATACAGTATCACATATTTCGGCTAGATAAATTAGCAGATTTCAGTTTACAACAGACACTTGGCAGAAGAAAACAATCTTTAGAAGATTTGCCAGCATCAGCAAAGCTCTGGGAAATCTGCTGTTCGATAACAGACCTCTGAAGTCCAAATAATTATTTATTTCAGGTAAGTTTAAGAAGTGATTTGCTCATAGTCTAAAGGATTTAAAAATGAGATTTCTGATAACAGGCAACTTCTTCATCTAGCAAAAAAATACATAATGAGATACAACAATGCAGAACTTAGAAGGTTAGAAATTGGCATTATCTAAATTCTTTAAGGGACAGTAACTTATCATTGAAACCACTTACTTCAGGATTTGGCTTATTATCCATCAGATAGACTCTCTGTATCAATACCTTTGCAGATGCAGGTCCAAAAAGTGCAGAATGTAATGGGAAGGCCTATGTAGGCAAAATTTAAGATGAAAATCTACACATCTATAAATTATTATATTTGCTCTTGAACCTGATATCCTTCAGAGAAAAAATCAAAGAAGCCAAAATTTAAGAGTAATACTGACACATCAATTAGCAAGAGAATACTGAGTATGCAAGAACCTTTTCAAAGCACTGAAAATTATTCCAAGTTTGTGGGTACTCAACCAGAATAGTTTCTCACATTACATTTTGATCCCTGTAGTAAAGCTTCTAAGTACTAAGTATCTCATTAGCAGGTTTAATAAGAAATTTAAAGGCTGGGGCGGTGAGAAGCATTGAGGGGGCAAGGTTTTGTACTTTTAAAAACTGGAATCATAAATTATGTTGTCCAACTTGGCAGAATACAAAGGAAAGTCTAGGATATGTAAACGCAACATTCTGGCAGGGCTAGTAGCCTTTCTGATCCCTCTTCCTTTCAAAGAATGGATCCACTCCATATATTAGGTAAATCTTAAACAAAACAAAAAATTCAACAAAAAAAACACAAGATCAAACACAAATTGAAAATCTGATTTATAGGCAGAACTGGGGACAAAACCACAATCATTGATTGTCTAAACACACTTTTTAAATGTTTATAAAATTATTAAATACTATTTGTTTACCAAAAATCATTATACAGCAAAGGAATTTAACAGCAAATATCTCAAATACTAAGAAAACTCAACCTTTTAATATAAAAATTAAGTCATTCCATAACTGTAAACCATCCCCACAAAAACAACAAATTCCTTTTTATGAAGAACATTTTTGAATCTTAAATAGTTCTGTACAAACCTCAGTCAATCCCAACAGATTCTTTATACTTTTTTTTTTATCATCACTAAATGTTCCCTAGGGCAAAGCTCACACAGAAACTGCAAAATGTCTCCTGGTACTAAACCTTCTGTGACTCAAGCTTTTAGATACTTGCAACGCTCTGGCATCAAGATGTTCATACAACTCTGAATTATTTATTCACCAATCATTGTGCAACTTCCCAAACACCAATGGAGACCAAGACAATTTCAACTATTTGATGTTACATCTTCTCAAGTGGCTAAAGAGGCTATAAAGCACCCCATTGCTTAAGCCTGCCATCTCAGTTCCATTAGCAGTAAAGACCTCTCTATTCAAACTGCTAAGTAAATCCTCCGAGAGCCCGGGGACTGTTTCATGCTTGAAAGCAACTGTTAAGAATTTGACAACAACCAAACTGTTCCTATTTAATCCTTCTCCCAAGGTAAAAAGAATTATAGGTAAACATATGCCTTCATTATTTGCTTTGCTGCATTTCAATACTCAATCCCACACAAAATTGCCAGCCAAGGATTTAATGCAATCTCTTCTGTATTTCAGAGCTATTGCCTTTACAAAATGGAAAAAGCTTAATAAGGGCTATAGAGTTGGTTAGCAAACAACTCTATTTTCTATAAACCACACTAGAGATTTTGCAAAGGTAACTTTACTAATGCAAGGACTTTGGAATTTTTTTTTTTCACATTACAATTTTCAGGTAAATCAATACAGTTGTTAATCCACTCAATCTGACAATAAGTATTTTTGTTTTTAATTAAACAAAATTGATCTATTACAGAGTACAACAACTCTAGTTTTACTACATACAGAGATTTACATAAGCTTTCTTTTGGTTTAGTAATATGTATGTTAATCAAACACTAGAATATTGAGGAAAGCTTCTTAGATAAACTCTAGAATGCATTAAAATGAAAATTTTAAGCCTACTGTAAGGTTAATTCCAAAATGGAAGAACTTTGAAGTTTTTCAAAGAGTCTGACACTTTGTTACTCTCTTTGGGATGTACAGTGCTCTCACCCACGTGCTTAGAGCATTCACTGTCTAATCACTCTTCTTCATGAAATACATGAACCAATACAAATACAGAATAATGACTGAATGAAAATAAACACACACTGATGTTCTGTTGCAACAGCCACTGATTGACAAAAGGAGCACGGACATCAAAAGCAGCAATTCTTAGAAACAGCTGCCATAGTCCTAGTTGCAGCAGCGTCACAGCCACAAGGGTTTCAAAATAAAAAGGTGCTGCCGTGGGATGGATGGAGGGCCCTGCAGAGCACAACAGCTGAGCTGAGCCATCGTCCACACTGTGTCTTAAGATGAACTGCAAAGCAGTTTCAAGGACTGGATACCCATTAGAATCAGAGGGTGATGCAACTCCTGCACTGCATGTCCCACTTAAGTTTCATCCAAAAAGAATCCAAATTTGCAAGCTCCAGGACAGGTTTGCAATGAGAACTGAGGTGCGTAAACCCAGTCAATTCCAAAGTTCCATTTCACATTATAAAGTGAAAACTGAAAGTACCATTCACATAGAACCATAAAATTTTTTGGTTGGAAAAGATCAAGTCCAACCATTAACTTAGCGCTGCCAAGTCCACCACTAAACCCTATCCCTAAGCACCACGTCTACACATCTTTAAATACCTTCAGGGATGGTGACTGAACCACTTCCCTGGGCAGCCTGTTCCAGTGCCTGACAACCCTTTTGGTGAAGAACTTTTCCCTGATATCCAGTCTAAACCTCTCCTCGAAAAAGGTGATGACATTTCTTCTTGTTCTATTGCTTGTTACTTCTGAGAAGACCCCAATGTGTAGCAAATCAAATAGGTTCAAAGCAATCCATACAGCCAATAACGTTCACACCATGGCAGAGGACTTGTTTAAAAGTTATCACTGTTTGCCAAGAAGCAAAGAGAGGAACGTATTGTGGTTTATCTAACTGACACAGGAAAACTAATCACTGGGAAAGTTAAACACAAAAATCAGAACCTTGAACCCTAATGCTTGTGATGGAATTTAAAAAGAAAACTCCCAAACAATTTATCATACCATGCATCATTTATCATACCCCACTTTCTAGTGGTTTCCCTCATACATCTTGGTGAGCAAAGGCTGTCATTCATTTTAATAATACTTCCTATAAGTAAACAATCAGGTCATGAAAATGAACATGAGACTTGAAGACACTCAGACTGTTATTGCAGGGCTAATTATGTTTTTTAATGGAAAAGAAAGCCTTCTTCCTAGCTTAATTTAAGCAACAATAAAAAACCACCACTAGCTTTGAAAGCTGCATCTTTCCCCACCATTCAATTAAGCTTTCTTCTTTTTTCCACGTGTTCACACATTAAAGCTTCTTGTACTTTTCATAAACATTTAAATAATGAATTTTCTTTTCTGTTCTGTACTCCGTAAGAAAGTGGGCAGAGTACAGCCTTTATATTACTTCTAAGCTTTTTTGCCATGTCAAGTCTCTACAGATGTCTTGGCTGTGCTTAATGCAGAATTAATGCACTGCTGAACACATTATGAGTGGACCAGCAGAGTAAAAGGTAGTAACTTAATAGTCATTATTTTTCTTTTGCGTCAACTTCAGAAACTTCTAAAACCAATTTGGCGTTAAAAGCATCGTTCTTTTTCCTTTCTAGCTCATTACATCTGTTTTAACCCATGCTTCCTCTACAGTGGCATTTGAGAATGGCAGTGCACCCAACTGCTACCTTTTAAAGGGAACAAACTATAACGACGTCACCCCGAATTTCCATGCTGCATCATCTGTATTTAGTGATAATCATTACAAACATTGCACAGTATAATAAAATATTTCCACCACGCACAGAGTAGTCAAGTACAAAGTAAGAAAACAAACACAAAATAACTTTGAAAACAAATGTAAAAAATCAGTCACTAAATAGCAATCAATAGGTGTGATCAATGTTTTTTCCTCTGCACTTTCAATCTTGTCCCTTGTCTTTAGGTTCTAGGCTTCTCCTGGGCCAAAAGCATCTCGTGCTCTGTTTACATAGTGCTGATCCTGATACCTGTTTGGTTCTGAAGTACCATCCTGCTACTCCCCATCAGATGCCAGCTTTCTTGCTTTACATATGCTTCCATGCTCCTTTTTTCTATGTTGTAGTACAGAATTCCTAAACAATAATCAACTGTTCCCTTACACTGCAGACAACACTGGGGGACAAGAAACTTGAGAGCTAGATGCACAGAGATCATGTATATGCCTCCTAAAAAATTCAAGACTATGAGGCACAACTCATTTAGATTCAAGCCTCTGCATCTGTACATTTCTTTCTATAATTACAATATTGTATAGTCCACAAACAGCCTAAGCACTAAATGATACACTGTAGTTGTTGCTAAGGCAGCAGCAGATTTACATGGGTGAAATCTAGCCAGTGTACCACCCTGGGAAATTATCAATAATTAAGCTGCGTCTCCATTAAGGCTGCCACTACTAAAAAAATCTTCATTTGTTATGAAAACTTCAAATGAAATAAAATAAAGTTCTATACGGTAAAGACAGCAAATATTTTTCAGCTTTTAGAACATTTCTGACAATCGCGTTTTGAAAGTGCAGCAGCGACTGGCAGGCTGTGTGCCCAGTTGCACAAACTACTTCAGGAAAGAAAAAGACAAACCCAAAAACCAGATATGCCAAAACTGTTTCATAACCAGTTTCATTGCAAACCATAATGCTTTATTTAGGTTAACTGCATTGCAGGTATTCCCGTCCTTGGGTAGTTTCAATAAAATCCTGTCACTGTCCCTTTTGAAGTCAAGACAAGTATTCGCAAGAGCGAGAATTTTTAAGATTTTTCTGCAGAAAATGTGCAGAGGAGTTAGAGGTTTACTCGTCGCTTCTTCCTACAATAAACACTTTCAGGTAAGAAGGAAAAACAACAAAAAGATTTTATTCTGAAGTAGACCAAGGTTAAAACCTTTCTAAAACACATTCCTATTCTAGCCTAGAGATCTCTATATATAATTCAATTATAATTAAGACCAACTGCAAGTAGCTTAACTATACTTCTCCAGAATTTCCAAAGAAGTTGACCGAGTTTGTCTGTACACAGATTTTGGAAAATGAAAACATACTCTCTGCAAGCTGTGCACCAGAAAGTTGGCACAACAAACTTTATATACTCTTACATGGAGTACCAAAGCCATAGCACATTTATTAATATCAGCCCAACTGATTTTATTCAAACTTCCTGTCATTATGTTAATAAAGAATTAGAGGCAAATTAGTAAGTCACAGTAGTTGCATTACAAGGCAGTGATATTTACCATGATAGTTTAAATGAGACTGATAAAAATATACTTAAGCAGAAGATTATTTGCACAAGGAGCTTCATAACTGCTAAATCTTGTTTAATTGAAACAAAAATTAAGCTCATTTTTTCTGCTACGTCCTCAGATCACTCCAATCAACATACAGCAGATAAGCATTCTAATCTACACTGTGTACTCTATGCTGAGAGGATTTTAAAAAATGCTAGAAAATTGAAATAAAAGTTCCTTTGAGGTTTACATTGCACAACTGTTCCCTAAACAGAATGTGCTTGATGAATGGTGAAAAATTTAAAAGATAAAAATATTTTAAATGCTTGCCTTAAATTCTGGAGATAGATGTGTGTGTGTATACATACATGTGAGTACACACATGCACTCTTATTTTAATTTCTTCCTAGCCATTTTTAAGAAGAGTTATCCAGAACTGTCTGGACATGCATATTATATAAAGTTTGATATAATGTGATAGGGTTATCAAGACAGTATGCTAAGCATACTGGAAAAGTATATGAAGTTCTTTCACAATCTCTACCAAATTAAATAAATTATTCCTATAGCACAGCATGCAACAGAATTAGATGGCAGGGACAGAGTTTCCTTTCAAATTCTACAGTCTTTTGCCAGATGGAAGACTAGAAATCCACATCTTTCTTCAATATGGTAGCCACCTACCAACTGCAACCTCTTTTGCTGTGGAATACATGAAGTTGAGGTAGTGGAAAATAATAAAGAAGGTCAAAATTCATACTACTGCTGAACTGGAGACCAAAGCTGCTTCAGATAGAACACAGAAAACTGCTCTGCTCTTAACTTCTTAATTGTCTCATCATATCCTCAAAGTACCCTTCAAGTCCCATCTGTGCCTACAGGGTATATCATAATCCTCTTCCACCCTCACTAACCAATTCTCAACTCCAGTAAAAGCAAAGGTTTGTATGTGAACAAATGTTAATAGTCTATGCTACACGTTGACAATCACGCTGTTACTCACTACCAATTATGATCCCAAATAAAGATGGTTCTCCATCATCACAGCTTACCTCTTACTACAAGTGTTATTTCGAGGCCATTAGCCATAACTAAATCAGACCACGTGGCCTCCGAAGACTACCAAGAACATAAAGTAACCTAAAGCTAAGCCTGCAAGCACAGCAAAAGGCAGAGGTGGAGCCTCTCCTCCAAAGGCTCACCACTAGGTACACCCAAGAGGGTCTCCTCATGCAGTTTTTGAGACAACTACACCACAAGAAGACAGAAGGCTTTTGCTGTATTGATGACTACTGCTCATCTTAAAGATGAAGCACTGCTGCTCCCTGTAACTGAGCCAACACAATCCTCCATCTTCCAAGGAACAGCTAGGTCTCAAGAAAGTACTAAATGATCCTGCAATCAATGCCTTATGTATTTTTAACATAAAGAGTGTAGCTGTCATCTGATAGAAAAGTGCAGTAGCCTACCTCTCTATCAAATCAAACACCTAAGGAAACGTGAAAACAGAACAGGCAAAATGTAATCAAAACTGTTTTGAAACACACTTTTGGGATATTAGGTATACCCACCAAATAAACAAAACACGTCAGACCTAGAATTTGGAATGCTTTAACCAGTGTTAACAGGTCAATACTGTAAATTTCGTAATAGTGTGGGATACACATCTTTCTATAGTTCCTCCATTACAGCACTGTCAAGCTATACCAGTTACCAAGAAGAAAGCTGAAATAATCCTTTTATGTTGCCTTAACGTCATATGTGTAAAACGCTACATTATTAGGAACCAAGCGGTCCATCCATGGAGATTTATTCAGCTCAAATAACTGGACTTTTGGAAGTGCAATACTCAGAAAAACTCAAATCTCTCCTTTTGTCCATTTAATCTCTGCATTGGACAAGGAGAAGGAAAAGTCCTATAGAAAGGCCATATCTGATCATATATAGAGGCATTGTGCCTTCTTGGAAAAGACAAGAAAAATCTAATTTCACCGTGACTGACGTCCTTCAAGGGCTTTTGAGGCATTCGTCAAAAAAAAACAAACAAAACCTAAAAATGTTACAGAGTCTAGTAAAAAATACACAATCGAAACATATCAATCGGTATTAGGCTAGTATTAGAGGACGAGAAGTCTAGGCTTTTTTTACAATTTAGGCACAAACTTCAAAAGGAAGTGGATGATGTGGTATACTTTATATTCTTGCTTTGAGATCTTCTGAAAAAGTAAATGAAGGACATTGCGTAGCTTCTGTTTTAATCATTAATTCACTCTTCAGAAATATGTTGGTGCAAAGTAAGACTAAATCAGTCTAAGAGTGCCTATTACAGCCCTAAGCAGCAGCACTTGAATTCAAGAGCTGAGAACTGAACTGTATAATACCACAAAGATGGGGGAAGAATCACTGAAAGTTAAACATGAAAAAAATAGAAAAAAATAACAGCCACAATAACTGTCATATTTATGCATGCTCATCTAACATTGAACAGCTGTGGCAATACAATTCCCAGCAACAGCAACAAACTCTCATCTCTGTGTGCATGTCTTTTACACTGTCTCTTGGTTTTTTATTGTTGTTTCTTCAAGTTAGTAAGATGCCAGCATCAGGAACTGCTACTGCAAGCCATACAGCAACAGATGCAGGGGAGGGAGGGAAAACTATTATAACAATAATAATAATCACTTTGTTACCAACTCAGAAGATTGCCTTGAATCCACTGCATAACACAGTAAGAGTGAAATGGAGCAGAATAAACACACAGTATAATGACATCAAAACTTTAAATCCATTCCAAGTATAACACAAGATACACTAAAAAATCTCAAGGAATTTGCAGTATAAAGCACCGTAAAGGTTACATATATACTCCTCATAGTGCAGTTTTAATACCTTTAAGCTTGGCTATTTGCTCTGCTTTGCAAGCACTGGTGGTTCATGCTGCTATTTCACACACAGCCTCTCAAGAAGCTCCTCTTGGCAGCTAGTACAGAACTGCCAGTAAAATGTAAATTCACACCTTAACCTGGTGTGTAGTACATGTGTTTGTAGACAAATCCTAAAAGCAAGACAATTTACTGTGTTTTTCAAATAGTTATCCACATTGTCAGCATGTATTCAAAACATAACTAGTGTCATCTGAATTCAAATACTGTAACTCCTGAGCTCTCCTCTCCTGATGTGCATAGGTGCTGCATTATTTGTTCTTCCTTCAGCAGTATTTCTTGATCTATGCCCCAGAGATCAGGAGAGATCATAACCTAATGGTTCCTTCTAGCCTTAAACTACAGTTTTTTATGCATTTGCAGCAAAACCAACGAGCCCACTGGAATTCCCCTATGTACTTAATAAATATTTAAGGTCAAAAGGTAATCTAGTCATAATGTATAGGGGTGTTTTCTGCAAAAGGTAGAATTCTATTTTAAATAATTCATTCCATATAAGTGTACCCATACAAGGCTATATGCAACATAGACTCATATTAAAAGCACTAGTTCAATCACACATTCCCCTTCAGAGCTGCAAAGGAATGAAAGACCAATTAAACAAGCTATATTATACAATCACCTAGGTAAGATCCAAAATTGTGTTTCAATCCCTAAAGTTACATACACCATAGAAATATTTTTTACTGATGAAGTGACAATATACAAGAGTAGAGCATTTTCCCACCTTTGCCTGAAGAACTTTAACACCTAAAGTAAATACATAGATCTTTCATAGCTGGAGCAATTCAGTTTCTTTTAATAATGTAAATGGCTGTTATATTTCATTACAATACATATGATTACAGGAATATATTAGCTTGAGTTAAATAGTATATCTTACCTATATCTCATTTCTTCTATAATGACAGCGACAACCCACATAATCATATACACAGACCTACCAGCCTATTTCAAAATATAAATTATTTGCTTTGTACATTCAGCCTCCTTGACATGTGGATTGAGTATGAATGATTACGTTTTTTAAGCTCACTGTGTGTGGGTTTTTCGTGTGTTCATTTGGGTTTTGTTTGCTTTGTTTTTGAAGTTATAATCACTATTGCTTCCAGAGGAAGTCAGGAAAAAAAAAGAAGAGGAACACATTCGTTTCAGACTTTGTCCCAGTGCAGTTTTGCCAGTATTGACAGGCTAGATAACATCAACGGAGTAAAAAAATCTATTTTCATTTCACACTCAATTAAAGTGAGGGTAGCCGAGACTGTGAAGGGTGAATAAAATAAAAAATATATATATTTAAAAATTTCCTAATTTAAAAGAATTTTTAAGGGCAAACTATCTGTGTAAACTATTATATAACCCTATAGTAAAGAAAGAACGCAATACCTTCTTAGGGCTTATAGGCATACAAGAACTTGAAAAATTAACTTGACATCAATTACAGGAGCAAATCTACCTGCTAGAGTGAAAAAACGCACGTGTCACCAAGTGCGAAAAAAACCAAAAAAAGCTCTTCAGACATCATGTAATTTGTTTGGTTGCAACATATTGCAAGTAGTTTTTATTCAATAAACTGAAAACACTGAGTTTGTTGTTGGCTCTCTTGCATTTAATTTTTCCCTTTCCTACACATAATAAATGAGATAAATACTTCTGTATGTTCCACATCCCCCACATATTTGTTTTTCCTTTCTCTTCTTTCTGGCTCTGTTCTCAACAATTTCTTGCTCTTCTTTTTTGCAGTCTACCATGCTGTGTTTTCTGTTTCCTTTCTTTTCCAAGTTTTGTTTATATCCTCTCCCTCTCTCCACAATTCCTTAGGTCTCCTTTGTCAATTATGCCTACAGTCTCTCCCTTACACGCTAGAGAGGGAGAGATTCTCATACAAAACTTCTCTTTTCACAAATAGGATAGTTTTACTACAATCTTAAGAACAAATGCTAATATGAAGAATATAGGCTCTAACAACATGCTGGAAACAAATCTGTGTGCTCTAACTAGTAAGAGAAGAGAAAGGAACGGGAAAGTCACCGGAATTGTAGGAAAAATAACAGAGAAACACACAAAAAAAGACCTTATTTTCATTGCCCTCTTCCAACAACCCTCCGGCATTTGTGAGGGATGCGTGCTGCAAGTGTGGAGACTTGCATGCTTGCAGCCTGTCTGCCACAGCCTACCACTATTTTTTTATTTTTCTCCTCAGTAAACTACTGCAGTGTCCTCTTCTGCATTTGTAGCTAGAGGGCAAAACTGACAGGATAACTGACAGCTGTACTGGTGCTCACAATGTTACTTCAAAATCAGCATCCACATAAAAGCATAGCTGCAGCAGTTAGCTTGCAGTTCATGGTTTCAAGCTTCCCTTTTCAACAATGCCATCTATAAACACTCCTTTACTCCTTTTAGCTTAAACTACCAAGATGCTGACCTAGCACAAGGCTAGGATTGCATTCTGCTCATCAGAATTGGGTGGGTTTCCAACCATAAAATGAAATACCAAAGTTGAATTTCTCAATTGTGTAACTTCTGCTTGCTGGTTTCATCAGCCTCTCTCCTGTATTACAATCTCACAGTCCTGCTGCTATGATTCCTCTCTAAAAATGAGGCACATCTTCCTCATCTTGACATCTTGATTAGATGTCCTGACACCAGTGAGACTGGGACTATAACCCTGTTTCTCCCTTACAGCATTTAACTTTCAGTAGTTTCTCCATGTTTCAAATATGGTGTCTCTGATGTAGCACAACATTACCTCAGATAAATTAATTCCAAATATTCTAATATGAGGTTATTATAGCAAAAAACATATGAAACTGTTGTTGGCAATGATCAGGTATTTATGCATCTCTGCCAATAACAGCCTTCATCAACAGCCAAGTTTTCCCCAACCCAAAGCTCTCTTCTGGAACAGCCTGCCCATGGAGGTGGTTGAGTCACCATCCCTGGAGGTATTCAAAAGCCATGTAGATTTGGTACTTCAGGACATGCTCTAGTGGCCAAGACTGGGGGGGGCTTTTTGGTTTTGTTTTTTTGGGGGGGGGAGTTTTAGTTTGTTTTGGGTTTGTTCGTTTGTTTTGTGTGTGTTGATGGTTGGACTTGGTGATCTTAGAGGTCCTTTCCAACCATGACGATTCTGTGATTCTCTCCCAAGCACCCAAACCCCAAGGCTGTTACCATACACACAACCCATTGCACCAACATTTCTCTGAAGATGCTGGGGTCATCAACTACTGACATGAAATCAAAGGAGCGGTAAAGTGGAAATGCAGACCACCATGCATTGCCTACTCTATTTCTCCCACACAGGGATAAATTCCATTCTTATGACAAGTCATAGTCTGTAGCATAAAAAAGCCACTGTCAGATTGGCCAGAATTCGAAGCATCAAGTTGTAGAAGCATTAGCTGCTGTTCAAAGTGCCCTAATCCCAATAGAAAGCATTACTCCACCAAACAGCCACAATTACTACTAGAGAGAGAAAGATCGTAAAAAGTGCATTAATGCTGAAAAAACAAAGGCTAAAACTAGTGTGTTGAGTTCTGGTAGCATCAGATAATGAGACTGCAAATGAAAAAAGAGGATCTGCATTTACGAGGTTTCTCTTTATTTCCCTACTGGCCCAAATCAAATACGCTAGCTCTGGAGAAATGTTCACAGATACCTTTTATGCACACCAACTCCAATATTCACAATTCTATTGATCTGCAAGTGTAAAATGGCATTTTTAAAAGCTGCTTATTTTTGTCTTGGTTTGAACTGACAGTTCTTAAAATGGGTGCTTATGTTCTTATATGCATGTACACACAGATCCAACTGATGATAGCAGCTACGTGACTAAACATAGGAGTGTGCGACTTAGTCTTCTGCACTTTATCCCCTGATAGGACAAAATCGGCACACTGTAACTAACAATCAGCAGTAACCAAATAAAAAGAACAAATAACTCCTTTGCAATGTTTGGAAGAGCTTAAAAAAAACCACAAACAAACCAACAAAAAAACCCAAACTATTACTTTTAAAATGTAAAAACTGCATTTGCAATCTAGATTCTCAGGTGTCAATTCTACAGAGCCTATTTGAGATTCCTGAAACACAGGAAGAAAGAAGGGAGATACAGATTTCTTTTAGCCATTTGTGAAATCTCAGCTATAATCCACTAACTCCTAATTATAAGTCTGACATGGTAATTAATTTAAACATGGAATAACCCATAACCTTTTCACTGTTCAGTGATTACTAGCAAGATGTTTTTACTGTGACCACGAACTCTAGAATTCTCTGAAAACATGAACTTTAATCCCCTGGAAATGACCAGCATATGTCATCTCATTACTTAGAGCATTTCTGGCAAGAACAAAATTTACTGCTAAAAGGATAAATAAAGGAAAGAGGACAGCAATACATAAGTCTCAAATGAACCAATTCTCCTGAGAATACCAGCATCCCTGTGATCAAAGCATGTCCAGTCACGCCCATTTCTCCAAGTCTTTCTTCATTTGGTGTCCAAACAAAAAGAAAGATTTAGGTTTCTACAGCAGTTGGAATTAATAGAGACCAATTGAAATGGAAGTCAACAACGGTTAAATGAATTCAGAAAAAAAAAAAAAAAAGGAAGAAATCTTTGGATACAGCATAATAATCTCTAATTCCCCTGGAACATGGAAGGGTGTTTCTGCTTGTTGTTCCTTCCCACAAACTTCTCCAGAGGCATCACTTCTCCTTCCTTCTACTTTTTTAAAACGCTACTTTTTTTAAAGTGTCGAAGTTAAGACTAAAACATTTCTTTTTCTGGCAGTGTTAGGTGGGACAAAACTCAGCTAAAAACCTGTAGTTCTTATCCTTCAACTACTAACTTCCCTCTGCAGTGATTTTTTTTAATACATTTTCCTGTTTTCAGAGGTTCTGCAATTTGTATTTTTTTTCTGTTTAGTATCAGTGTGTATTTTATCTTTGTTGAAGTTTTTAATTGAGAAAAGCATCTTCATCAGGGAGAGCTCCAGTATCCTCTGTTACTTGACAAGAATGCTGGTACCATAAAATGAAGATTTCTGCTATGAAAGTAGTTAAGTGTATGCCTTTAAGCTATGTGAATTTGAAAAACAAATTAAAATGTTTTCTGGAATAACTGTCTATTACTTAAGTCATCATTTTATTATTTGAAAAATAACGCTATTAGAAGTGATCACTAGTACAACCACATTCATTCTGAACAAATCTAGTCAGAAAGCAACAGGGGTTTGCAATATTGTCACCCTTAAAAATACTTGTCAACATTACAAGAAGATATTTTGGAAGCCCTTCCTGGAAGATGCATCTCAAACACAATGTATTAAGAAGCCTGAAAAAATCCTTTAGCTTTCACCTTTCATGTTTTTATATACTCTGGAGCATTTTCTCTCAATAAACCTTTTTTCTTGCCCAAAAATATTGTGCTAGCATACTAAAAAAATTTTAAAGCTCATATTTTACAAGTTCATATAATGCAGAGAGGTTGTGGAATCTCCCTCCATCCTTGAAGATACTCAAAACTCAACAGGACAAGGGCCTCAGTAACATGATCTAGCTTTGAAGTTAGGTCTCTCTGCACTGAGCAGGTGGTTGTGCTGGACAATCTACAGAAGCTTCTTCCTGTTTTAATTGTTCTGTGACTCAGATCCCTTCCAAAAGCAACTGAAAAGGAACTGCAGCACATAGATGCAAAGCATTACAACAGATCTGTTAACAAAATCTGTCACTTTTACCTACGTGGGGTACTGAGCAGGAAGGCATTTCTGCAACTCCACATCTCATTTTGTTGTATCTCAAAAGCAGTTACAACAGCAATATTCATTGAAACGGAGAAAATGATATAAAGTGCAGACTAAAATTGTGCTACTGCTCCTCCTCTTGGTTTCTAGTCCTGCTTCTTGAAGGCAAAGTCAGTCAAGAAACATCCAGGGAAAAGCTGACAGTCAGAACCTCATAATCAAGACCGATTTAGCAGGTAGGGGTATTTCCTGGCTCCCTTTTCTACCTCCATCTGATGAGGCTGCCTTTCAAGAGTCAAACCAAGCATCAACAAAACAGAGTGAAAGCCACAGTCACCAAAAGTCATTCATAAGTAAACCTCTCTCTTTTCAGGTCTAAATGCTAATTCTACTGGCATCAGATTCTACCTGTCACTGTTCAAAAGCAAGTGATGTATGAAGTACCTACCTACTCAATGCTGTGCTCATTATAATGAGTACATTTTTCATTTACAATTTTTGCTTATTAACTTCTAGTAACATACTATTTGTATACAACCAATTTAGTACAAACATCAAAGCTGTACATGTATTTTTGTCTAATCTAGCACACCACTTTCTTTTAAGGATTCTTCAACACCTTTAATAAGTGATTTACAGAAGGGGCTATTGCTAGGAACTGCTGTACACCACTTCTTCCAAATAGCATCCAGCCCTTTATGCAGAGAAAAACAATTTCACTCACACTTTTGTACTTATGTAGTAGCCAGACACTAGAAACAGAAGTTTAAGTTTAGAACTTAACTTTTAAAAAACACAAATAAAAAAATAAAATTAGACATTCTTCATCAGTGATGCTTCTATTTTTTTGCATTTAGACAGCAAAACAAATGCTTCTTACCCCTTTTTGACTTCTTCAGCAAACATTTATTTCCCAACACCACAGGATTTTGCATGTGAACACTACAGGAAAATATTTTAATACCTAAACTATGTTCATGAAGGTATTTTTCAGTTTGCTAACTTTTTTTTTATTTATGAAACCACTTAAGGTTACCACTGTTTTAAGAATAAGCAGAGTCTACTAGCTATATCTCTTAACTGTGTCCTTTTAAATGTTTGTACTACCCAAGTATGTAAAAATACAACAGAGTTACACAGATTTGAGTGTACAAGGTCAAACCACCACATTTTCGAGTGCTGTATGCTGCCTCTGGCAGAAGCCATTAACTAGAATTTCAGAAAATAAAATACCCATAATGCCCCTAACTAGTTTTGTAGAGTTTTTCTGTGCACTTTAGAAAAACAATCCTGCCATCAACAAGTCTAAACTACTGCAGGTAATACAGTTAGCTATTATTAAAAGTTCATAGTCTTTAATAAGAGCACTCTCAATCAATAAAAATGTCAAAGCCAAAGCAGTTTTGCTTCTTTTTTCTACTTGATCGTACCAACTCAGAAATTCCCTATGCTACAAATTACCACTTCTATTCCTTCTATACAGTAGAGTCCCTCTTCCTTCACACAAAGGGTCAAGGTGAAATGCTTGTGATGTATGGCAGAAGCCTTGCGGTTCCCTATTTACTGAGCCCTCCAGACAGGAAAACTGGTGCATATGAATCAAATACAAGCAACACTAATGCATTAATGACTGACATGTGGCAGAGACACAGACATACTGATGCAGCTTGACATTAATGGAGAGATTTGCCTGTGGTCATGCATAGATGGGGGGCATAGAATAGACCCACCTGCTTCGTGTTCTAACCTGAGTATGAAATCACATGTCAGACAAGATTAATTAGATGCCTAGAGTTTTATTCTTTTCTGTTGATAGAAAAAGCACATTTCCATAATGTGAGGAAGCATTTATGTGGATAGCAAATCAGTTTGACATTGAGGGAAGGTTTACTTTATTGTGAATGCTAGCTGTGTGGTGCTTGTCAGTGCAATTACTTTCTACTCAAATGGTTTGCTTTTTAACATTTTATTATCTTAACAATAAAAACCCTGGAAGCAATAATTATATATTATGCTAATTCTTTAGCTTTTTTATTATTAATTTCTGCCAGACCGTTAAAATTTGCTGTTTTCCAGAAATAAACCAGATTTTTTAATATTCAGCCAATTAAGAAAAAAAAGGGAAGGCAAAAACAATCTCTGTACCGGTAATTAGTTACTAACCAGTCAATTTGTACACTTATCAGCTTCCCCATAAGTTCTATTTTCATTTATTCAATACCCAACATTTGCAACATCATTGTGATTGAAAACAACTTCAAAACACTAAGTCCACGGCAGCATTTTTTTTTATAAATAATGATTTAAGCAGCCTGAGAGGCAGCAGAGCTTTAGACCACTCTGAAAATGCACTATACTCAAGGACTGCATTTTAATTATGGAAACCTTTTAGAACATCCCTGTTTTATTAACAGTAAGTGAAAGACTATAAACAGGGCTTCAGTATGCACCACTTCTTCTCAATTCTGCCTAAAGCCCTCAGGGGGAAACAGCTTCAATGTGCTTTCATTTCTCCCCTCAAGCATTCTCATCTCTGAATGCCTCTTCTCACCAGCTTTAAAATTCATTTAACATAACAACCACACAGTTATGCTTTTTTCTTCCCTTTTTTTTTTTTAAATATACAAGTCCCTCCTTTAGGAGTAAACACCAAGGCCACAGCTCTCACACTCCCACACCATAAAGGCAATATAGGAGATCATAAGCAAGTCCAAGCAGAAAAGCACTGCAACTAAATGTACCTTGAAAAGCTCTTGGCTTGCAATGCTTTTATAAAGCTTCATGTCCATGTGCAAACTGTCCCTACATTTCATGCACTGACAGCTGTAGTAATCCCTGGAAAACTTCTAGAACAAATTCCATAGCTCAAAGCTTAGTTCCCCCTGAGCCAGTACAGCACAAGCTTCTACGGCAAAGATGCACTGATGCAATGCTTCAAGGTTTGTCACAGCAGCCCTTCCAGCTTCAACGAACAATACCAGCTCCCATGCTGCCACACACAACAGCAGAACCAGATTTCTCCATCATTCTCTGCTTCTGAAACTGTTTTCTCTTGTACCTCCCACTGGGGAGCTTCTGCCTGTGGAAACCAAGTTTCCTATTAATATGTAATATATACCATAATTGGCACTGTAAAGCAGGTAGTTATCTCACAACTGTCCTCCCATCCCCTCCGTCATAATCACAAAACTTTATTTACCAGAGGAGGAAAAAAACCCGCAACAAAAAAAAAAAAACAACCAACCAAAAAGAAAAAACAAACAAACCCCACACAACTTATTCAAAGTCCCTACTATTAATTCTTGACTCACTGGTATGCTGTCACCCACTGGATGGCACAACCTAACAGAGGACAGATAATTTGTTCTTAAAGCCCCTAGAAGTCTCCCTCTTCCCAGATACATACACTCCAAACCAGACAACTGTGTTGCTCCCACCAATGAAGGAACAGATGTAGAAAGGAGACAGGTATCAAAAGAGGGAAGGAATGAATATGAACTAAACTTTTGCTATAGCACAGCAGAAGGAAGAAGTACGCTTTGCTGGAGTGGAGACTCTGCAAAAAGACAGACTAATTTGTGGATGGAGCAACTTCTGTCCAAAAAAGATCCAAAACTTAAGTCCAAGATCTAAGGAACCAAGGTGGGGCCATCAGGATTGAGACTAATGACATAGACCAGTTGAAGGGAGGGTGTAATCCAGATGGGCACATGGTTACTGAGTTCAGGACAAATTTTGTTAAAACTATGACTCCTTGTTATGTAAGTGCCCTACCTCTCATGTACTCTCCCAACATAATTAGCCACTTGTGTGGAGGGTTCAAAGGGCATAGTTATTCACACTCTGAATGCTCTGAAATTTTATTTCTATCCTAGTTCATTAAGTAGATAAAGTCATCACATTGAACACAGATGTAGAAATACATAGAGACCCTTGTGACCACCAAACTCCCCAGCTAATCCATACCTGTAGCTCTTGCAACTCCTCCTATTTTCTGGAGTCTGCTTCCATCCCAGCCTCAAGAAGTTGAAAAAGAGCAGCAAAAACTTCACTGGAGGTAGTTTTTCGCTGACTCATCTAATTTGCTCTTACTATTTTCTATAGGAAGCCAGCCTCTTGTACAAAAAGAACACAAAGGAAACCACCACGGGAATGCTACTGATACTCAGTTATCATTTCTCATATTAAATAAAACAAAACAATAACAAAACAAACCATACAAATAAATAAAACTAATCAAGGCTTGACTAAGAAAATTACCAAGATTATTTAACAAAAATCAGAGTAGAAAGACACCCTTCATAAAGTATTTTTTAAGCACAAAGTCCAGAGATGCAAAAAAGGACAGCAAGTGGGCAAGGCTGTGGATACAGAGGGTCTTGGCAGCCTAGACTGTCCTTTGCTGCTCACACACACACCTCAGTCAATGAGAGCCAGTATCTGCCTGGTTAACTGACCAATCACCGTCAACACAAGGGAACAGCAAGACCCCTCTTGCTTTGAATTTTCTCTCTCAGGATGGACACTAAACATTTTACTAATGTACTCTACAAAGTATATTACTAAATGTTATGCAGAAATAGAAAAAGCTCTTTAAAAATATAACGTAATGTGACACAAGCTATATATATGTATATATAACCTATTATTTTAATTTATTGTCCATGCTTTTCAAATTGCTTTAATTTACAACAGCTAAAAGCAAAGCCATTAAGAACATATGGGGCCCAAACAGCTTCAGGTGTAAAATAAAAATAGTTCCTCACAACAGCTTAGAGTGCTGCTGTGTACAAAGTATATAGCGTAAAACTTGATACCATTGCAATCCTCTCTCATGGATACATAGGAAAATGTATGGAGCAGGGTGAATATTTTCCCTTGAAAAAAATTAATAACCATGGCTGCAATATTCCTATAGCAAAGGTGCAATAGTTCACAGCCATGAAAATTTACTGCAAATTATATCAAAATCCATTAAGTCCAACTTTGTTTATTACTGATCTGCTACTGGAGGCTATAAGCTCCATCTCCAACCTGGCTGCATTAGCAGGCTGCATCCATTGCGAAGTCAGAGTGGGGAGTACAAACCACCTCTGAAAAAAGTCTCAGCTGACCCAGCTATATTTGCAGAGAAACACATGAGGAGTGATCACAAAATCTAGCAGCACAGCTGAGTGACAGGGGAAGTATCTTCCACCTCTAGGTGGCTAATGAACATTTTTGGAAATAAAAATCTAACTCAAGTCATTTATTGAAGAACTCATCTACCTGATCTTCTTACACAAATATATCTCTACCGAATTCATTATTCTGTTGTCCATCTGCAGCCATTTTAAATCTTTTGCACAATTTGAACAATTCCTATATTGCTGAACCTCCACACAGTGTATATACGAAAGAGTAACCCTTTTTATATTTCCAATCATGGCTTCACCTCAGCTAAACACAGAATCTTACAGCTGTCAGACAACTGCGACCCCCATCTGGAAATCTTCAGCTACTCTCAAAGTCACCCTGCTTTTCAAACTTAAGATTCTGTTGATACTACAGAAGGCAGCAAAAGAAATCAGTTGCAGTCTCAGAGCTATGCAGCTCTGAAGATGTCAGTAAAACTTGCTCCTGTCATTACAGAGGAGACAGAACCCAACCACTGTTCAGCTTCCCAAAGCTCTGTGATCTAATTCTACACAAAAGGCTTAATAAGGTTTAGATTCATAATACAATTAGTAATTTAGCTCACAAATTAGACTATCTATTAACACTCCAGCAGAGCCATCAGCCATATGAGGATTAAGAAGGCATCTTCTGCTCTCAATATGGATGGGAGAACTTGAATGATTTAACAGATTACTTCAGCTTCAGTCCTGGAGAAAATAATACTGCATTGTACAGGTTGCTGTGAGCATAGCCAGCATCCTGCTTGTATATTGAATTTCCATCAGTAGGAACCACGCTAATAATTTGCACAGGAAGTACAGAGTGGGAACTTTCAAACTCATCTTAAAGTACTATTTTAACTAATAAAAATACATCCTGATAGCACAGAATATACTGTATATGCATTTAAATGCATTAGAAGTGCACATAAAAACAAGGACCAAAATTAACATGTCATCATGGACATGACCCTTAGCTGGGTCAAAAACTGGTTGGATGACCGGGCCCAGAGAGTGATGGTGAATGGAGCTGCATCCAGCTGGTGTCTGGTGACCAGAGGTGTCCCCCCAGGGATCAGTACTGGGCCCAGTCCTATTCAATATCTTTATTGATGACCTGGATGTGGGGATTGAGTCCACCCTCAGTAAATTCACAGATGACACCAAGCTGGGGGGGAGTGTTGATGTGCCAGAGGGTAGGAAGAAGCTGCAGGAGGACCTGGATAGACTGGATAGATGGGCCGAGGCCAATGGCATGAAATTCAACAAGACCAAGTGCAGGGTCCTGCACCTTGGCCACAATAACCCCAGGCAGCGCTACAGGCTGGGGGAAGAGTGGCTGGAGAGCAGCCTGGCACAGAGGGACCTGGGAGTACTGGTTGACAGCCAGTTGAACATGAGCCAGCAGTGTGCCCAGGTGGCCCAGAAGGCCAATGGCATCCTGGCTTGTATCAGGAATAGTGTGGCCAGAAGGAGTAAGGATGTAATTCTCCCCCTGTACACAGCACTGGTGAGGCCTCACCTTGAGTACTGTGTGCAGTTCTGGGCCCCTCACTTCAAGAAGGACGTTGAGGTGCTGGAGCGGGTCCAGAGGAGAGCAACGAGGCTGGTGAAAGGACTGGAGAGAAAGTCTTACAGGGATAGGCTGAGGAAGCTGGGGTTGTTTAGCCTGGAGAGGAGGAGACTCAGGGGGGACCTTATCACTCTCTTCAACTACCTGAAGGGAGGTTGTAGTCAGGTGGGGACTGGGCTCTTTTTCCAGGCAACCAGTGACAGGACAAGAGGGCACAGCCTGAAGCTGCTCCAGGGGAGGTTTAGGTTGGATATTAGGAAGCACTTCCTCATGGAGAGGGTGATTAGACATTGGAATAGACTTCCTAGGGAAGTGGTGGAGGCACCATCCCTGGGTGTTGTTACGGTTTGGGAGACCCTGGCACTGTGTTGGACACCTATCCGAGAGAGAGGGTCCTTAGCACCCTGAGAGACCGGCAGGGGTCAGTATTCCCACCCACTTCCTGTCACAATCTATAAAAGCCAGCAGAACCAGAAGCTGCTCTTTCCTTCCTCCTACTCCTTTTCCCCTGCCGGGTGTGGTGCTGGTTTCCTTCGGCTTCCCACGTGCTTGCTCCAGAATCCAACTCCATCGGGTGCTGTGAGGAGCCGTGGACCTCTCCTGGAGCGGCCCTGCGTTCCCCATATCCCTGCCATCCTTGAGATCGGTTTCGTATATTTGTATATAAATATTTACTCACTTCCCTCCCCCCCCCGTTTTACCCTTTTTCGTTGTGTTATAGTAAACTTGTTTCTAGTTTCAATTTCCAAAGTTGAAGCCTCTCTTTCTTATTCCCCTTTCTATCTTCCCTTGGGAGGGAGGAGGTGGGGGGTAATAGAGAGCAATTCTGTCCTCTGGTTGTTTGGGGTTCACCTTTAATATTTAAAACAGAACAGATGTGTTCAAGGAAAGGCTGGATGTGGCACTTAGTGCCATAGTCTAGACGGTGTGGTGGTGTTGGTCATAGGCTGGACTTGATGATCTTAAAGGTCTTTTCCAGCCTTGGTGATTCTGTGATTTTGTGATTCTGTAATATTTAACTGCAGGATCTGAATAAAGAAGCAACCATTTTTTACATCTTTGCATGCAACATTTATTCTGTATCTATTAAGAAAGGAAGCAGATGTATATAACGGAAGATTCTTCATCGTCTTCTCCCCATAAACAGTGCTCAAAAGATTTAGAAAATATCTGAGACCTCTAACATACTACTTAGTGGCACTTTGTTCATACAGAATAGAATGCCTGATGAAATTTCAAAGGCAGGCTGAGTAAGCAAAAAACACTCTACTGATTACCAAGGAACTAAAATTTCAGTTGCTGTGTCTGAAAAGTGTTCCAATTTCCAGAAAGCCATATGTGTAACTACATTTCTACAAAATGCTGACACTGATGTGTTCATGCTGACTTGTATTAACACCTGATTTCCTTTGCAATTGTTACACCAACAGGAGCCTTCTGTAATTATTTCCATAGTACTGTATTCATCTTTAGGTTTTGAGTTTGTGTTTGTACCAACAGTGCCAGTATTACTAAATCTTTTTAGCCTGCAAAACAAAGAAACAAACAATCTTCACCAGTTTACTTCACACTCTCGTAAAAACAATTCACACCCAAATAATATTATGAATAACGTCCATCTGGTCTGAAATCTAGATCTGGCCATAGTATCTCATTCTCCACTAGCGCTGCCTGCTGTTTCCATCAAGCATTCAATGAGACTGCATTCAGTAAAAGTAAGGCTTGAACTTTATTGCTTACAGTACTTACTTATAAGCACACACTTTGCTGGCATGTATGTTAGCACACGTGGGGCCATTTTGATCTGATTTACCTCAGAAAGAAACCAACAAACCAAACAAAGCCCTGTTACAAAAAATACTCATGCAGCCATGAACTGTATCCCCAAGCTTCTGTCATAGGCCCCACAAAGGCTCTAGGGCTTTCTCAGAATGCACACATAGATCTCCACACTGTTGGAGCAACAGAGTGGCCCATCGCACCAAACGAAACCCTAACCTGAGTTACCATCCTCCAGTCTTGGCTCTCCTCACAACTGCTGAAAGGATTGAGGTTGCAGAGGAAAGCACAAAGGATTTGTGGAACACAGTGATGAGGAGCAGACATGAACAGAGAAAAGGAGGTGGCAAGAGCACAGGAGGTGGCAGGTAAGCAACGTATTCTTAAAGGTGACCTAGTGGTTAACAGCTTTGTTAAGTATGTATGTTATTTGCTGTGGAATAGATGGTACTAAAGTGCAATTTTAGATGGAACTAAGAGCAGGTAATAACCCTCCCTCTTCCTCTGCACAAAATTCCACAGTACACAGCTCTAGCAGATTACTATAATAGGCCAATTCTTTCTTTTATTGCTAGACCACTGTGTAGAGTCAAAGCAGTGAAATCATGTGAATGGAGCTGCTGCTGAATGTCACGTATTTGCTCAATGCCAGTTTCAAGCATACAGATGTGTGATTTTTTTGCAGTTCTGTTCCCGAAGGTCCAGAAATACACATCATCTAATTCTGCTATACAAGCCAGAATTAGTTTTTCACTGCTCCAAATCTAGCATGGCACTCTGCAGTTTGTGAAGACTAACAGATACAGTTCTGGAAAAGTGGGATTTTTTCATTCACAGCTAGTGAAGTGGTTCCCAAACTGTGGTTTGCAAAACTCCTGTGATCCACATGCTACGGACATTGATTTGAAGCAAATAAGCCTGTCAGATACTACTTTACTGAGGCAGATTTACTGTGGACCAATTCAGAAAACCATGAGTTCATATTGGAGCATAGGAGGTTCAAAGTGAATATCAGAAAAAACTTCTTTACTGTGAGAGTGACAGAGCACTGGAACAGGCTGCCCAGAGAGGTTGTGGAGTCTCCTTCTCTGGAGACATTCAAAACCCGCCTGGATGCGTTCCTGTGTGATGTGCTCTAGGTGACCCTGCTCTGGCAGGGGGGGTTGGACTAGATGATCTTTCGAGGTCCCTTCCAACCCCTAGGATTCTATGATTCTATGATTCTATGATATTCATTTGAAATTGAGATCTTCAAAAATACAGACAGTTTTCACTACAAAGTATTTGAGTTAAGGCTACACATCAGAAATTGACTCAATTTTTGCAATGAATGCAACAGGACTGACAGCCAAGCAAGTAACTTTCAAAATATAAGCTTCCATGTTACAGCCTAAACTGCAACTCATCGCATGTCACCAAAACCTCCAAAGTAGTTCCATGCTGATGCCAGAATGAGTTCACATCTGCTATTTCCATTCGTCACTGAGTCATAACCAGTATCTTCCAAAATAAGAACTTAGACTTCCAAAGACTGTATCTGTTTCTCTACAGAAATCAGAGAAAGAATTTTAAAAGCAGTAGACAATGCATGTGCAATTTATGCTCCTTAAACCCCTTTGAAGCAACCTTGGCAATAAAGCTAGACCAAACCCAGTCTTTTTCTGAACTTCTCGGTCTAAACATATACAATATCTAAGTCTTCACCCCTACTCCCAACTCAAAATTACTATCTGCACTCCAAGACTCCAAGTCCACTATATGACAAAGGAAGGTACAGGTGAAGAAGGCTGAAGAGCACATTCAGCCATGGATCTGCCAGTTAATAGACCCACAAGCACAGCAAAATGTTTGTCTATAGTTGAGAATAGAACAGGAGTACCTGAGGAACATTATTCCTAAGGGGTTATTTCCACATGGATAATCTTATGCTAGATACTGGGCTACAACTTGAAGAACATTTTAAGGCTTTTTACGTTCCCACCTTTTTGTGGTCATGGAAAGTTTTTAATGTGAGTAACATTTAACTCCCCAATATTCAGGATGCAAAGAAGCAACACATGCTTTTGACTTCCTGTTAAGTAATTGTACATGTAGAGATCCAAATCTGAAGCCTCTGTAAGGCTCAATGGCTGCTGCAGAAGCCAGTTTATTATTTTTCAAGAATGTATTTCAACTTGTCTTGGGCTCCTGAGCGCTATGCAATTTCAATGGATATTTGCTCTAAAGGGCATATGCTTGTCTCGAACACTCTTAAATAAATAAAACAGTCAACCCCCACTGTTTTCCAAACCTCCAAAGGAAAATGTTAGGCTAATTCACATAAATCCCTTATTAGCCTCAATTTACGTAGGCAATTCCAACAACAATTCTTAAAGTAAAAATAAATAAAACACACCTCACCAACTTTGTAAGTGGTCTTCAGTTCATGTGCTTTGTTGTCACTATGAACAGAAGGTAGTAATCTTGGGCAAGATACAGGCTCACATTTTGCATTTTCAACCTCTAAGGTTGTAAATAAATATTAACTCCAATTGTGTTTTGGTTTTGTCGGTTTCCCATGAGACCCACAGACCTAACCCCAAAAAGTTGCTTTCATATTTACAAAGTTGCTTGCAAAGGTTTTCTCCTGATCTAGCACCAAACCAAGATGACATCTCTCAGACAAAGTGAAGAGGGCATCAACTGCACAGTGCCTTAAAATTATTAGTGGGACAACAATTTATCTTACATAACTGAGAAACTACTTCAGTAATAGCTGTCTCTGCAGAAGTTAAAAAGCAAAGCAGCCTAAGTGATGTGTTATGCAAAGTGCTTATATTGAAGTGTTGAATGCAAGTGCTTTGTAAAATAATCTTCATCTACTCTGCACAATTCAGAAAAGGTAACATTAAAGGAAAAAATGCTATAGTAATTCTCCATCATTAACGTAAGAGCTAGCCCACTGAGTACAACGGCTCCTGGAAATGTCCATAACTGTCAAATTTCTCAATCATGGAAAAAAACAGAAAAATATATTAAAAAAAAAAAAACAAAAAAAAAAAAAAAAAAAACCAAAAAAAAAAACAACTGGTTGAAACTAAACACAACCCACAAAAAGAACCAAAAAGCCTGGCTGTGAAGATCCTCACCCATATCATAGTCAGATGCTGGAGCACAGACTTAAATCCAGGTCTCCCACACCTGTGTAGGAGTTCTGATCACTAAGCAACTGACTATTATGACAGGAGTTAAAATATATATCTGTCTTTTTCATGCTGTGCTCTAGTGGTATGATTCATGTTAAGCTGTGTCATCCCAATGTAGAACCAGAAAAATCCCCAGGCTCAGAAAGTTCCACTGAGAGAAAAATCATATCCTGGTTAAGATTATATGACACATCCTAAAACAGTTAAGTAAAAGAGATCTTAGACTATGAAATTAGTAATAACTTCCAAAAATTGTAGCCAACAGAACACTGCTGATCCTGAATTATACTGTTTGACATCACAGTAATTACAATAGATTATATATAGTCCTATACTGACATATAAACAGTAACAAACCTTGAAACATATATTTCCTTGCAAGTTTCCTCTTGCAAGAGGGGATAGATAATAATGAATTTTTCCTTTTCAAATGAAGCAGATACACAAATCACATAAGAAGAGAGAAACTATACCAAATAACTAGAGAGAAAGCAGTTATGTCTGATCTGGGGCCTAACACAGTTCATTGAGATGGCAAGTGACATGCATGCCTGTTGTCAACTGTTAGCTAAACTGTTTGTTAAAATATGAAAAAGCTGTGAATGTGAAAATGGCAGAAAGGAGATGAATGGGAGCTTCTATGCCGGTAGAGCACAATGTGAATCCCTTTAGGAAAGCTCAGTCTCTGCTTTAGATACAACCTGGTAATACCATTTTTTCAAAACTGGAGAACCTTTTTCTCTATATATCCTCAGAAACTATGTAGACTTGGTCACCAAAACTTAAAGATGTACAAGTAGATGATGATTCATTGGTCAAAAATTACTGTATCAACCATATTAGAATTACTCCCATAATAAGGAATTGTTTGACCTTTGAGGAAGAAGAAAAAGAGAAATAAAAATAACACCATCCCCCTGCAACCACCTCTGCTGTGAGTACACCATGAAAAATGCAAGTGTCTGCTAAAGGGTACTAACTCATCAACTTTTTAAGACATAAGACACGCAAACCAGTGCATCCATTACAAGCATATACACAAGTATAGAAATGCATATGCCATGGACTGAAATTATTTTTTCAGTCTAGTCTATATTCACCGGAAAAAAATGTGAAAAGCCCCTCTATTAATTTACTTGAAGAAACAACTTCATTGAGAAAAGCCCAAGATATTCCTAGTCCACTATCCATCCACCTAAAAGTGCACAGAAACTCTTGCAATATCCTCCTCGATCCTACGTTAGAATCCCATCAGCACAACTAAACAGTTCTTTCATCTAATCATCCTACCTTTATGCACTACAGAATTAAAATAAAGGGCTGCAAAGAAAAAGTATTTTATCTGGTATATTAGTTTCAAAAATAAAGAGTCTAAACAATACCTGATTTTAGAGTTAGGGATAAAAAAGGTGAGAGGATTCAAGGGAAGAAAGCACAATCTTTCAGAAAACTTCCCCAAAATAACTGTGCCATAAACCTAAACAAAAATAAAAATAAACCAACCAAACAAACAACAAAAACTCACCCTGTTCTAATACAGGCATGTGATGCTCTGTTTCATTCTCCTAAAAGAGGAAGAGCTGAAGTGACGAAAGAGGTAATTATCTGTTAGTTATTCCAGAGCAAAAACACATTTCTTGTGATTAACAAAACAGTGCTGTAAAAGATATTTCTAATAGCTTAACACTGAAGAAGGGGAGAATCCAGTCGACCCCTCAAAAAACCACACAGTAACTTACAGCTCTCTAAATAACAGCAAATTACACATGGGGCAGGAGGGAGAAAGGGGAAAACAAACACTCATAAGCAAAAGGCTGGTTTTACACCATTCCGCAGAAAAAAATTAAAGATTCATTAACATCATTACACTTAATCATATGTGTAAATTAATCAACTATTGCTATGTAAAGCTGTCAGAAGGCGTATTCAAGCTTTGAATATATTATTAGACAAACGTGTTCAAACTAAGATGACAAAAATAAGAAAAACGTGAATCACTATAAATCCATTTCTGTTTTCCAGATGTAATTTAGCTGCTTTTAGGACTTAAGCTTTTTTTCTAGAACATATTCTCTTTCAGCTAGGTTTATCTATTACACTCTGTCAGAAAATGTTATACCTTCCTTCCCTCCTTTCCCCCCAACACCCTAATTCTAACCTCTTTTCAGAACTCCTTCCTGCTAATCCTGCCGTGGTTTTGTCTGAACAAACATGGTCATTACTTTGTTTCCTACCATGGCTCCTTAGGTGGCTAAAGGGTCACTGTGGAGTCAGATGCTTCTGGCTGAGACATCTCTTTCCTATTCCCTGCAGCTATTGACCCTGAGTATGTGTTAGAGGCATAAATACACCTTTATTTTTACTGTCACTAATCTGAGAAATTTGGGCACAAAAATGTCTTTCCTTCATTTCTAAACCATATATGTGTGGGGACTTACCCTCTGTACCTCATAATATTAATGGAAGTCACATGGCTTAAAAAGCAACATTAACACATTATTCTGACATCAGTACAGTGTGCCACTGGATGTGACACCACTTCTGAAAATAATTATTTTGAATAGAGCAGAAAGCCTCTTAGTAGTTTGCATGAAGACATAGTTACACAGCCCTTAAGCTTTTCTTTAAGACAAGGCTCAACCAAGATGGTTAAGATACAGCCTTATCAGCTCTCTATAGAAATAACACTTGCATTTAAACCATTAGGAAAGTACTAACAATTTATTGGTTATTTCACACATTTTACTATGTATTTTTGTTATATTAGAGCATTCATTCATCTTTCTATTGAATACTAACACTGACACTGAAATCAGCCTTTCTACAAGTAATTAAAAGTTCATTTGTATTATGATCAAATTGTTGCAAAAAAGCCACCGACGGATTAAATTCTCTAGGTCACAAAAATCCATCATATATTCTCACACCTCCCCAGCTCCAAATACACCTACACTCTCATAGAGCCCAGTTTGCAGCCCTTGCTCTTTCTACGCTTAGAAAAGTGGATTTAGAGATGCAGCTACACCTAGTGATCAGCAGCAGCTCACAGCAGGCAAAACTCATGAAGGCACTACAAAAATCAGAAAGAAGTATGTGAACATAGCAGGGTGAATAAAGTGACACAGTAAAATGTATTGCTAGATTTTATTTTTTTTTCTTTTCCTAAATATATGACCATATGCGCCAAATTGGTTTTGGTTTCTTAAAATCCTTTTTAATAGATGGTTAACATTACATATTCAATCAGAGATACAGATCTGGAAGTTATCAGCAAAATCAACTGAAATAAAGAGGACACTCTCATTTTTTCCTAAAGAAATTGAGCAGATAATTCAGCTGCGTGCATATATCAACAAGCAATTTATTCCTGGGAAAATTTTCAGAGCTATTTCTGTACACAAGAGTAGCAAACGTGAGCTGAAAGGTTCATAAATGCATGCAATTTTCTGGTGAAACATCTTTAAAACTTACTATTGTAGCTACCTTGAGTAAGTGTTAGACAGTGATACTACTGAGGTTTAAACACAAGAGATCTCTCTCTCAGATAGCATTTCCTTTAGCATAAAGTTGCAACGTGGAATACAGGATCAGTTCACAGGCTCCTGACCCCACGACTCTGGTCTATCAAGTCTATACCTATGACCTTCCCCTAGCTGAATCTAACGATGGAAACTGAACCGACTGTCTCAGCAGCAATGTGTAAAACTGACCTGGCCCCTGGTAACAAGGTTGTTTGACGCATTCACTGACCACCTCAGTGTATGAGCAAGCGCACATGAAAAATAAACAGTCTCCTCAATTCTTCAGGTTAGACTCAAATGACATTAGTGAGAGAGAGTTCAGAAGCTTACTCGTTCTATCCTAACATGTTCTGTGATTTACTTGAGGATTTGGTCTCTCTAGCTGTCAATCCAGCAAGTCCTGTGAGCATTAAATATATTATTTTTTCATAAATTACATGCTACTGTATTGTTTCAGAACACTGTGATTTGTTTTCTCATGATTTCTGACAACTGCTAGATTGTGAGATCAAATAAGCATCACAGGAAATTTTGTCTCCAGTGGTATTACATCCTTGTAATATTTTGTAGAATTTATTTTTAATTTCTGATGAGGTTTCATTACTAACTTCCGACATCAGAACAAGACCATAACTGCTACATAGAATAAAATTTAAAAAAAACAACCAAAATACATAGCACAGAGTTTCTTTTTTGACAAACTGTGAGCACTTGCAAAGCCCTGGAGCATTCTGAAGTACATCCCAGTTTACAGGAGAATACAAACTTTATTTCATGGGTTTGTAACTGTCAACAGTTTAAAAACAAACAAACAAAAACTCAGAAAAAAGAAAACATATATATCTAGAAATCAATTCTTCAACATGCTTCCATTAATTTGCTGGAATATGAATACTCTAGAGTATAAAACACGAATCAAGATATTCACCTGACAGCAAGAAGTTAGGTCTGAGAACCTTCCCCCACAGCTCTCTCACTGTTTAGCAAGGCCAAGTGAACTTTAACTGGAATAGCTTTGTTGATGAGCTGACAACTCTGTCGGCCATTAATAAAGCTGCATTTCGCTAGCATATGTTACTTCCCTTAGGAAATGCAGGAATACGGACTTGATAGATGGGTGGAGACAAAAAAAACAGGTAGAATGAGCAAAAGCAGAATTTGTTAATAAAATCAGATAAAACCACACACGGAGCTCTTTGCTGGTAAAGTCATTAGAATAGCTATTAAAGATTTCCAAGCAGAGACCCTGAATACTCTGAGAAATACCTGTAAACACAGCTAATTAGACAAGAAACTTCTTGTTTTCTATACATTGCTCCAATTGTCAGGACTTTCACTTCAGCTATGAAGACTTAACCTTTATTCTCTCTTTTAATCTTCCCTCTCTGCAGTCACCAAACATCAACATCAGCTGAAGTTTCAGCTTCAGCATGTCCAGCTTCTTCCTTACATGTGTTTTTGGAAAATGTGATTCTTGTTTTCAGAGTGCCTACACTGAAAAAATTAAACAGATGCATGTAAGGCACAAGATCTAGTCAGAATGCAACTTTTTGTATTTTTAAACCATTAAACAGCTTGAGGATCACTAGTCACTAGGAAAAGTAAGTTTTCATTTCTGTTCAGCACTTTTTCCTCCTGTTCTCCTCATAATTGTCACTAGTAGTCCTGGTGCAAAGCTCATTGTGAATGGCCTCCCACAAACACTTACAGTCATTCTGCCCGATAGTCATTCTGCCCGTCCGTATCTCTCTCTCTCACTGCAATAGGACTCATCCCTTCTCAGAGAAAACCTACAACTTTTAAAGCCCGTACAATAAAAAGAGTGTGTTAATATACAATCTTGTTGCTTTCCACAGCAAAAGAGAATGTAACAGTCTAAAAACAGCCCTCTCTCGCTCAGATACAGGTTATACACAAGAAGCACCAATTTCAGAATTCAGGCTGCGTGAAAACTTACATATACCTGAACACAATGCTTTCATGAAAACACAGTTTCTGAGTTCTATAACCCATCCTTCGGCCTTCAATTTCAGTTGCCAATGTTGGTATTTGACAGAACCCATCTCATCTAGACTCTTCATTTTATATAAGACCTAATATTTAGGTTTACAATGTCCCTTCTAACTTTCCACATATCTATGTTTGACCAAAATCTCTTACAGGATTGGATTGCTTTCCCTAGCCTGAATAATCTACCAAGGAGGTGGAAGAAGGGACACAGTGAAGTCAGGTGGCATTTCGTATGACAAGCGACACCTCATTTCAGGAAGTTTTGTAGTATTAGCATTCAGTCTTCACATGGGATCCCTTAATAACATTCATGTTAAAATTATAAAGAAAACCAGCAAAATTAGGTATGCTACAGTTTTTCAGAAAGCAACTATAAAATAAAAAGTGCCAAAACCACTCTTGCAGAAAGACCCCAGCTACTTCTAAAAACTTAAGCAGCATTGTCCATTTAAGACAATGTTTTCACTAACATCTTTGGTATTCAGATTCTTGAGACCATTTGCTTCCTTCCCTGATGAAACCAGAATTTTAAATTCTTTAGTTAAGGACTCAGAGAAAATCTCATTGTTATTAACTGTTAAGCTGCTTTCAAAAGATTACTTGAAAGCTCCCAGGCCTTAAAAAGCCAAGATCTGATCTTTCAGTAAGATTATTTTCTAAATAAGAAACAATAGCTGACGGTAATGTTAGGGCCAATCTCTGTAAAACAAATCAGTCATTCTAGAAAAGGGTAAAAATAAAAATGGAACCATAAATGCCAAAGATTACTTAACTCACCCACTGCTATTCTTTGCTTAGAACATGTGTGGACTTCGTTTTGTTTTTTTTTTTCTTTGTGTTTTTAAACTTTTTATAGGTTAGTCATATATCATATAACCCCCATCTGCAACAAGGGACACACTTTACAAAAGACAACAACCCAACTCAAGGAAGGATTTTTCTGTAATTTAATTCCTATGACACTGATGCATCAAGCTTTTAATAAAAGCAACATCAGGGTTTTTTCCCCAAGCAAAAATGACTCCCAGGCATGCACTTCAAATGGTTAAGTACAAAAATGGAAATTTCATCAATTTTGTTCGAGTGCCAAGAATAAATATTAAAAAAACCACCACCCAAACCTGGATTTGCATCTTCACAAATAAACTTTATATTCAATATTTAACATATATGTACATACATACACACAGGGAGAAAGCAGGCCAGATTCTGCACCCCATGACACCTTTTGCAATCTCACTGAAGTGTTTAAGTTGCAGCCTTTGTTATCCAGTACTTGGGAAGGGTTGGAATCACACCTTTTGAATAGCTGTATGCACAGGTCAGCTCTGACTTATTTGTGGTTTATTTCACAGGTCTTTCTACAGTGTATGGCAATGGAACTGAATACAACAGCCACAAATCTAACACTAATGTAGTACTGTTCTTCAGTAACATGAACAGCACTTAAATGCTGACCCTTAGTATAATAGCAGCATATTGCACACACAAGTCATTTAAATACCCACGAGAAGATCTGCCCCAGCTTAACTTTAAACAAGAAGTACAACAGTTCACACAGGTCAGCAATGAGTTATGTATTTATCTTAATAAAGTACTCATTGAAGTCTGGACACTAGTCTTCCAGTATTAATAAGTTACAGGGCTAATACACGAGTTCAGTTCTGTAATTCACTGCAGAGCATAGGTTCTAGCATGAGCGTTTGTAAAAGATTTCATCATTATTACATATCACTTCACTAAAAAACATTTTTCTGCTCAGAGATCTTCTGTCTCATGTGCAGTAAAAATGCTGGAGAGAAATTAGGGGAACTGCAGCTATGAATACAAAAGATCCCTGGAACATAACATAAAACCAGAACTGTTTAATTTTTAAAGAAGTTTTGAAACAGACCACCAATTCCTAGCCATAAAACTTGCTGTAGCTATAGTGCTGCATAGAAGCAACACGTAATGTACAAAATATAAACTATTCTGCAGCCTGAGTAACAAGGAAAGTCAAAAGTATTGCTTCCCATCAGATCAAAGCACTGTTCGCGTGAACTGAAGACCAGATGTCTTCAATTTAACGTGCTTTTCAGTTGCACTCACTTCATGTTAGGAACAAAACAACAAAAAAATCTTGTTACTCTTTGCAGTGAAGCACACAGAACTATTTCACAATCCAAATTTCCGTCTGAAATTATGGGTTTCTTCAACATAAAAATAGGACAGGGGTGCAGGCAGATCACTCGAGACCAAGATGACCATCTGCAGGTCTAGGACTCCAGGGAACAGAAAAACGCTGTTGATGGAGTAACTGGCCGGATGTGACTCCTGACAACCTGCAGACACAGGGCAGAAGCCCTGCCCTCCGAGGTGACGGTTTCGGGGGCTACAGAAAACGAGAGGCTAGGGCTTTACCTCCAGCTCTACCGGCCTTTCACAGCCGCACCTACGGGCAGCGCAAAAGGCGGGGAACTCCGGGGGAGAGCAAGGAGGAACCGGCGGAGACAAGACAGGCAGGGCAGCGGGGCACACTCCGAGGAGCATCGCAAGTTTTCCCTGCCCTTCGCCAGCTCCATCGCCGGGGGCCCGGCGGCGGGTCCTCACCTCATCCCTCCTCCTCCCGCGCCGGGGCAGCGGAAAACTTTCGGGAAGTCAGCGGCAGAGAAACGCCAGAGCCAGCCCGAGTCCCGCCCGTCCCTCCGGCCCTGCCCTCGGGCTGCCCGAGCCCCGCCGGCCTCTCGCCCTTCCCCTCAGCACCCTTGTCCCGTCAGGGCACAGGGGCGCAAACCTAACAGCATCCCGCCGCCACCTTTTTTTTCTTCCCCATGTACGCGGTGCTTCCGAAGTGTCAGCCTCGCCAGGGTGACGGGGATAAAAATAAAAGAAGGAAGAACACCAAACCAAAACCCAATAGACTGTGAAATCGCAGCGCTTCCCCTCCTTGCCCCTCCGCCGCCCCCGGCTGCGGGAGAGCTGCCCGGTCCCGGGGCAGGCGAGGCGGCTCCTTACCTGTGAATGTCTGCGCTCCCGCCGCCAGCAGAAGTCCGGCCAAAGTAACCAGGCAAGTTCCAACTTTCCCCATATTTCCACCCCTTCCTGCTTCGGATCCAGCAAAGTGCCAAAGTCTTTGCCAAAGTAGGAGGCGCCCCTCTCGCGCCCCTCCAGTCAGTGGGGCAGACGGGGAGGGGGCAGCCGGACTCCCCCACTTGGTGCCCCAAGGGCTGTTTTTCCCCTCCTCTCTTCGCTTTTAAGGGAAGCGAAAGAGGGGTGCAAAGCGGCCGGGGGCTGGCTGCCTGCCTGCCTTCCTCCGGTCGCACCGCTGCCCTCGCCCCGGGGGCCGCGCCGCCTCCCAGCGCGGACGCCCCACGCTTTCCGCCCCGCTCGCCTCCCCCGGTGCCCGGCGCGGGGGGGGATGGGTGGGGGCACTCTTAATCCTGGAGTCTCCTCGCCCAGCGCCGCCGTTAGCCCGGGTTTAGCTCGGCTCCCTGACTGACTCTCGGTCCCCCCCGGCAGGCAGGCAGGCTAAAGGGAGCGCAGAAAGTCACGCCCAGCCGCCGGCGACGCCGTTGTCCCCCGCTAGAGGGCGAGGCGGGTGCGGGCTGGCGGCGGCGGCGGCCGGGCGCCACTGACAGGATTTCGGTTACGGACGTCGCCTCCGGAGGCGAAGCCTTCGCTGGAGTCTCCTTCCCGCCGCCACCCCATCCGCCACCCTTCACTGCCCCGAGAGCGGCTTTGTTTGTACAGGAGGTGGCCCCGTGCCTGGCAGGACGATGTCGAAAGTTCCCGGACAGAGAGGGAAGAAGAGAAACCGAAATAAATAAATAAATGCTGTGTACAGAAAAATCTCAACCAAGCGCCTCGGTAACTTTGCGGCTGCACGGCCCCGGCGACAGCCGCAGGCGCTGAGTTTGGGGCCGCCGTGGCTACCTGTCCCGCCGGGCCGGGGCCTTGAGGGAACGGCTGCCGCCGAGCCGAGCAGCCCGGCCCTGGGGCAGCCGCCTCGCTCTGCCCGCGCCCCCGCCCCGCCGCTCTGGCGCTGCTCCGAGGCACCGGGACAAGGACGGATAAATGTAAGATAAGTGGAAAGAGCTGGCTTCTCAGAATCGTTTTGTTTTGTTTTGTTTTTACAGGCAATCTGGAATCTGTCGGAAGAACTGGTTCGAGGCCACTACTCAAGTCTTCCGCGAAAACCGCAAACGTAAGAGTCCTGCCCTCATAGCGAAAGGCTGATTTAAAAGGAAATTAAGATGTAAACGGGTTTCTCCGGGCTGGCGACGAGCGGCAAATACATTGCTTGTCATTCGTGTGCTGCTAATAAAACTTCAGCCCAGCCCTCAGCGACAGCCATCCTTCGTCCCTGCGTAGCGTTTCGGGGCAGCTGGGAAGGGCGGGGGGTGGGAAGGGACCGCTGAAGATCGCTAGTCCGGCCCCCGCGGCTCAAAGTAGGGTCGCAGCTTTTACTGCTGTGAGTGAATAATGACGTCATGAACTGGCAGGGTTAGATGGGGGATGATGGAAGTAAAATCACGTTAACACGTTTCATTGTTCGCATTCTGCAACTTCTGGCGTTCATCATCTCGACATCGTGTATGACATACGGCTGCTTGACAGTCTTTTTTATTTCAGGGCTTTGGCTCCTGGTGTCCAAGAACCTGCAACGATGTGTTTGTTGGTTTTAAACCAGTTATTTCTACATTGGGCTTCTAGAGGTGGAAATATTTTTGTTGGCTGTCACTTTCAAGGAAAGCTTTATTTCAAGTGGAAGCATGGCCAAATTTAATGCCTTTTTTCCCCTGGGGTTTACAAACAAAAAAGTAAAAACAAGAATCTAGAGAATGCTGCAATTAAGGTTTTGAGCTGGCAAAACATGAATATAAGAGCTTGGGTTCTAGGCTCTCAGTTTTCTCCAGCACGGGTCCATTGGGTTTTGTGCTACTATCCTATATAGGTAGCCAGCTTCAATCTCGTATCAAGTGAAGTCTTTACCCATCCCCCACATGGTAGTGCAAGTTACAACACATATTAATGATTTGTGCATATTTTGTATTCTTTTTACATTTAACACAACTTCGTCAAACTTAGGCACACAGCTGTATCATTTCCAGTGATCGCCCAGCCCTTCCGTTGTCAGGACACCGCTCTATTATGTTTTCGCTAAAGCATTTGTTATGTGGTGCGATCTTCGAGAAGGGACATGAACTTTTTCATGAGTGGGGGTAAGGTAGCTACCTCAAAAGTTAACGCAAGGGGGCAGAACAGCATTAATTGTTGTGTTTCCTGACGTCAGACTTCTTATTTTAAATTGAGAGCGTTCTCTTTGTATATTATTTGCCTGGAACTTTCCAGTCTTCTCCCCGAAAAAAGTTACCTTAATTCCACAAAGCTTTGATAACCTTGGGGTATGTTGCAATAAAAATTATATATATTTTTTTTTATTTTACAGTTTTTCCTGGGTGTATAATTTATGCAAATTTTATGTTCGCTAAAAAGCTGCAATCTTAGCTTCTGAAAATTAGAAACTATAGCTTCTCTTGAAAGTGTTAGCTTTGTAACTACAAAACTGTTAAAATAAAAACCCTCAAGAAGTCTCCAAAATGATTTAACTTACAGTAAATTTAAAATGTGTCTTCTGGTAGACCTGTCACTAAAAATCCAGAAATTCACAGTTAAACCAGTCCTTATGCTAATGATGACTTCTCTCTAGGTTCACAATGTCCAGACACACAGGAAATTATATCTCTGGTCAGCTAATGTCAGTCCTAACACAGTGTGGTAAAGGACCATGTTCAGACACACAATTTTAACTCCCAACCCCATCTTTGTTACAGGGAAACGAAAACTCCATGTGTTTATTCACAGCTGTCTGGTGTTAGCTTAGTGAAGATGAGATAGAAAGTCATGGAGTTCTGTGGAAGAGCATGTAGCAGTGTTTGGTCACAGTTACAGTAGGAGTAAGGCTGAAGAGCTTGACCTCCAAATACATGACCATTCTGCTTTAATTACAGCAAATCGAAGAAATGGTTAAGCTCTGGAGAATAGCTAAACCAGCAAGAACAATAGAAAACACAGGCCATGCATGGCTGATCAGGAATTTTTAGCTGTGTTTCGCTGAGTTTTTTGTACTGGGCATGTATGAAAACAGCCCAGAAACACTACAAAAGAAAATAAAGCATCAAGAAAATTCTAGACAAAACCCATGGGTTCACTAGTGGTTTGATTCCAAGAATGCCTTCAAGAACGTTCATTAAGGGCTGAGCTGTGACTGGAAAGGGGATTGGAAGCCTCTGGAAGAAAAAAAATTACCTCATTGTTTTTTACTGACCAATAGATAATTTGCATCTCTTCTTGATCTGGATCACCTCAAAGAAATACCTGATTATAGTTCCTTACACACACACACTTTAGCTTAGGAACAGAGAAGATCACAGATACCAAAAATATAATTACTCCTGCTGAAAGGAGTCAAATAATTAGACAGTTGAGTAGTAAAATGTGTGGAATAAGGAGAAAAAATATTCTGGAAGTTGTCATAACTGTTTCCTAGATTTTAATGTACATCAAGTCTTCATTGCAAAGTTTTCATTTTAAATACAGAATTTGTATATATCCCACTGTGAGAAAATTAAACAACCTGATGATAAATTATGAATAATTACACTGTTTATTGCACAAACTTGACTGGCTCAGCTGCCCTCTCCCTGCTAATCACTGTCTTGCAGATTCATTTCCAATATTCCAGATCTCTGAGCTATTTCTTAACAGATGATTTTTGAAAATTCCGAACTGAACAAGAACTGTGAGTATTACTGGTTAGAGAGGTCTGAGGTCCAAATATTTATCATAATGTGGGAACAGAAGTATTTGACCAATGTCAAGGAAAAATTCTTAGGGTAGGCATAGATATGTGCTTAATAATTATATATTTATTGTGTTTATCTATTTAGCTGTTACCTTTCCTTTAAGGCGTTAACAATATTCACAGTGCTATTCATTCTATATTACCTGGCACAAGAACAAGTAAACGTATCTCAAATTCCATAAGACATCAAGGCCATCCTGCATAATCCGTAGCATGAAGTCACCCTTCCCATAATGACACGAAGCAGGAACACTTTCTTGCTCATGTTACAGCACAAATAGAAAAGCAAAGACTCGTATTCAAATATTGGAGGAAAGCCCAAACATCCTGGCTTTTTTTTGACTCGTGACAATGCTGATTAAGTGGCCAAGAATGTGGGCTACATGGCTGTCACCTGATCTTTTGGATCAGTAGCAGATAACATCACTCTCACAGCTCAAAGCTATTTTTTGCACTACAAGGTAGTCAGACAAGAACGATTTTTCACTACCCACTCCATCTTGTTCTAAAGCTCAGACAGACAAAACCTCATGAGTCTTTCAATGATACTACTGTTTAAATATGATGAAAAAGTAATATTCTTTACAGGACGGGCACATTTTCTTAGTTAAGTACAGTTAATCAGCAAAAGTAAGATGTGCTTGGTTAGAAGACAAACACACAATTATTCCAATTCTGTATTTTTATCAGTGCTACTTCTCTGCTACAGTGACATTCCAGAGCCAGTCCTTGGTCAGGAGGATCACTTAAGTACAATCACATCATATCTGTAGGCTGAGGGAGAATATGCCAAACTTGGAAGGTTCTTTTCCCATTTACTACTCTTTTTTTCTAAATACAGAGCAACATCTGCTTTGCCAGTGTTCACTTATCTTTAGGCAGCTTTGTCTTCTAACCCAGATTTTGACTGATTCTTTTCACCTTTTCACTGCTGATTTTTTGTCAAAATCTTCAAAAAGAAAGAAGTGTGCTTACCTATGTGACAGGATTTATTTATTGCATTATACTCAATTATATTCTATTTCATAGTGTTTAATATATCTATATCCATAGATGCTGTAGAGGTTTCATTTATTACTGAAGTGCAATTTCAGTGATCAATATAGTGTTCTGAACAAATCTAATGTTTATTCAAAAATATATGTGTGCCCCTGCTTTTATTTTGAGAGAGGGGGAGGGTGAGGACATAGTAGTGTCCTTAAAAGTTCACATCCACCCTGTCTTTCACTGCCTCTGAGGAGCAACGGAGAACGTCCTGAAATCTAAGGTCAATCTAAACCAGCTGCAAAAGGTGCTGCATGCAAAATGGTCCATCTTCAGTAGAGGCTCATCATCTTTCCTGCTTATGGCTGCTGGAGCTTGCTGGCATTGGAATTGATCCCTGATCATTCATTTGGCACTGGATGTGCTAATCACCACTGTGGCTGCTCCCTATCAGATATTGTCATGTGTTATATGACTGCCTGGCATGTGTTGTTGGTTTTTTTTGTACTGCTAATGATTTGTGCAAGCAATGATAACTGATCCATTTTGTACCAAGGACACTTTGCCTTGCTCACTTGATCACTCTGAAGTTTGATGATAATAAAACCCAAAGTCCTCGTTGTTTCCAACTGTTAAAACACAACATCTTTTTTTTGATAGCTGAGGAAATTCTACATGGACACTCCTGGCCTGGATATTAAACCATAGTTGGGACTTGAGAGAGAAAACATGTCCAAAATGTATTTAAAAGACTAGAGAGAAGCAATCTGTAGTCAGAAATTGTAGAAATAGAATAGAGAAAAAGGTCTAAAGTATCCAAGGAAAACAGTGAAGGACCTTTGGGATCTGAATGTCAGCAGGGGAGCAAAAGGCAACAGATGGCACTGTATAGAGATGGTTACTACTAGTTCAAGCCCACGAGCAAATAGCTGCGTTGTGGTAGAATATCTATATCATAATCTCACACTTTGCTATAATATGATGGATTAGACACAGTGTAGCCTAGGCAGGTAGAAGCCTGTAAACTCATTAAAAAAATAACTCTATATGCAGTGCCTTCTCTTCTGCTAGAAGCAAAGTTTTTGATTCCACGATCAACATAGTCTGACATGTGTGATTTGTATGGACAAGGAAGAACATGTATCTCATACCGGGTTGTGTTTGATTAATTTTGAAGTCTGCAAGCCAACTCCTGTATTGTCTTCTGATCATCAGCATTTTATTAGAAATCTGTTGTGTTTAACAATCTATAAAGACTTAAAACCATTGCAGCTTTTAAATCTACACTTAGAAATATTCTTTTGCTGTATAGCATATGTGAGAAGCAGGCCTCTTCAAGCTTGAATTTTCTGTCAGGGAACAGAAAGGGTCAGCTGCTTCCTAAGGGATGGAAAGCCAGGAGCTGAGTGCAGTAAAACCTCCCAGCAGGAGAGGGGCTGGGGGTCTGAACCACCAGCCCCAGCAAGGAAAGCAGGGCACGCTGGGAGAGCACGGCCAGATTTAACCAAGGCTCCAGATCATCAGGCAAGTTCACAGTAATGAGGCAGGTCTGAGGTGAGGCCAAGAAGATATTCTACAGTTCAGGATTAGCATCATGTTGGCCTGCATCTGGAATAGTGTGGCCAGCAGGAGTAGAGAGGTGATCATGCCCCTGTACTCAGCATTGGTGAGGCCACACCTTGAGTACCGTGTCCAGTTCTGGGCCCCTCACTACAAGAAGGATGTAGAGTTGCTGGAGTGTGTCCAGAGAAGAGCAATCAAGCTGGTGAAAGGTCTGGAGAATAAGTCCTATGAGGAGAAGCTGAGGGAACTGGGATTGTTTAGTTTGAAGAAGAGGAGAAGCTGAGGGGAGACCTCATTGCTCTCTACAACTACCTGAAAGGAGGTTGTAGGGAAGTGGGAGTTGGCCTCTTCTTTCAAGTGAATAATGACAGGATGAGAGGAAATGGCCTGCAGTTCTGCCAGGGGAAGTTTAGACTAGATATTAGAATTTCTTTACCAAAAGAGTGGTTGGACAGTGGAACAGGCTGCCCAAGGGGGTGGTGGAGTCACCACCCCTGGAAGTGTTTAAAAGAAATACAGATGTGGTGCTTAGAGACATGATTTAAGCATTGAACGGGTAGATTAGGTTATGGTTGGTGGATTTAGGTTACGGTTGGACTTAATGATCTTCAAGGTCCTTTCCAACCAGGATGATTCTATGATTCTGTGAGTTCAGTTATCACCAAGCAGGTGCACAGTGGTAAGACAGGTCAAAGAACAAGCCTACAAGATGACCCACAGGTTGAGGCTTGGGTCAACAAAATCTGTGACTAGACAAATGGAGACCACTGTTCCTACAGCATAGCTCCAGCAGAGACTGGAAGTCCTAGCGTGAGCTGAAATGGGCTACTGTGATCACTGGGCAGAGGGAGGGAGTGGAGGCCCCAGCAGAGGCTGATCAGGGCCATTAAGGCTTATTTCTACAATCAGAGCTGTCTCACTTTACAACTTTGCATCTTCAAATATATTACATCTTTTAATATTTTTGTAGCTTCCAATGCCTTGTAAAAAAAAGTATCTTCACTGTTCTCTTTTACTACTTGTTTTCAGCTTCTCCCAAAATGCCTATGTCCTTAGCTGTGTCTCTGTCAACATTATCAGGAGGTACATACAGGAGACAAGTGCAAAATAGTTCAAATACCTAATACTGTTAAACAAACACCTACTTATGCCAACTGAGAGTGTATAACCTTCAGATTTGTGTATGACTGAATAGGATTGGTCAGGAGCAGAAGGAAACAGAAATACAGGATTGATCAAATGCAAATACTTGCAAATATTCATATATTCATTCTTCAAAGTCTGTACAAATACAGACTATAATATCATCTTTGTCACTCGTTGCTTTGATCTTGTCACTCATCTGGGTTAACATCCTTTTATATTACAAATTTAGGCTTAATTTCATTGTCTTCAAAGTTCTGTACTGTTCTACCTCTCCCTACTCATTTGAACTTCAAGCTGCTGTTCTTTCTATTCAGTGCCTCTGTAATCAACTGTGTCAAGGAATGAGACTGAAGAAGCAAAATTTAGGAGATAAGCACTGTGAAGTAAGCTAAAATCTCAGTCTTCCAAGACAGAGTAATTGTTCCCAAATAAATTAACATTTATTACATAATAGAAGGAACACACACTGAATTATACCAGCAGAGTTATAGCATCATATTTTTTCTGCCAAAAATATTCTAGTCCATCCCTCTCCACAAACAAGCCCTTTTCCAGAGTGGGTCTTTCTGCAGGCTCCCATCAGATGGAACATTCCCTATAGTAGTAATCCCTAGAAATATTTGACAAATTTTTTCAGATGTCTTCATATAAGGCAGACAACTTAGGCAAACATCTGGAATAGTAATGCCATCAGTGCTAACATTGATTGATTACATCTGTGAGAGCCCTTCAGATGGTGTCTCCAGTTAGGAGAACATATTTCTGACATCATAGGTTCATTCTAGCAAAAAATGCACAGAAGCCAAAGCCAACTGAAAAGCCATATTCAATATAAGGTTAGGGTTTTTTTCCTCCTGTAGACTCCTCTTGAGCTTATTCACTCACGTATCTTTTTCTCCAATACCTCTGAACTAGTATCAGATAATAGTAGCCGTGCCTTGGCATAAAATTAAGTTTTTCATAAAGTTAATTTACAACTATCCAGCAGTTTGTGAAACATAAGAAGTAAAATGTGCAGCCTCTTTCTTTCTCTCTCTTGATCTTAAACAGTCATTGATGGATGGAAGTAGAGTTCCTTCTGCCTCCTCATTACTAACTCTTATTTAACAATGTAGCATTCATGTTGTCAACACCACCTCTAGACAACTTCCTACTATTACTTAGATGCAATTGTCGTATGAGATGCTATTAAATTGGATGCTGTTGGAACACAGAATCACAGAATCACAGAATCTACCACGAAGTTAAGATTTTTTTCCTACAGTTATAGCTGAATGGAAGGAAGTGCACTTTAGATCTTGTACTTGTCTTTCAAACAAAACAAAAAAAAAATTACTTTTTTTTTTTCTCTCCTGTGAAGTGTACTTTAACAACGACTTACAGTGTTGCAAAACACTGTGATGCCATCTCATCAGAGGCAATTCTGAGCAGGCAGACACAGCAGTCACTGATGCAGAATCCAGCACAGAGACAGCATATGAGCACAGAGGCAAATACCACCTCTCACATTATCACCTGTGCTGACTGCAGGTTTTTACCTTAATGTGTTAAAAAGTGGTTGATAAGTATATTAGATGTTATAATGATGGGAACTCTGAAGTATTCAGTTTGTGTTAGTCATTTATATAATTTCTTTCATATTTGTGTATTTGGAAGTATTTGAATATTTTTTGGAAAAATGGTAATAGTGAGTCTGTGGAGTTACTACAAAGTTGAAACATTCACATGGAAAATCTACTTCTCTTATCCAGTATTTTTTTCCAATTATTTATTTTCTTTTTGCTTTTTTAGAGAGGGGAGGAATATATTTCTATATACTTACGATTGAATTCTTGTTGGTGTTCGCTTGTGCAGAATGATGAAGAGGCGTGAAAGTTAAATGTGCTTCATACCATCATTTTTTCCTCTTGATTGCTTTCATACCAACAGCAGATGTCCAGTGAAGGGACACAAATATTTCCCTTTAGCAAGTCATTCCACTGAAAATAATGGGAGCTTATTTAAATTGTGTGGGCCTGAGGAGACAAAGGGAGCAGCAAGAACAGGAGACAGTAAGAGCAGAAGCATACTCAATCAAAGAATTACTTTATTTGCATGCAGTGACATTTTCTAGCAAGTAACACATAATAAAATTAGTAGGGATTCAACTACCCATTGATTTGTCAAAGGCATCGGGAACGATAACTTGAAATTTGTTGTGGCCATGAATGCTATTGTTTCTCCTGCTCTGTGCACTATTGTGCTAAAAATCAATCCTTCAGTTATTGATTTTATACTAACTGTTACATTCTTTTATTAAGTCTAAATTAAGAATTATGATGGATACAAATATATGTGCTAAAACATAATGCTGAAATGGATTCCTCTCACAAGTTTAAATAACCATTCTGATGAGACAAGAATGATTACCGAAATAAAAGCATGATAAATAAAAGTCAGGAAGGCTTTGCAGATGTGGTGAATCATTATATATTACTTTGCTTTTCAAAATGAGTGCTGATCCTGCTGTTGCTTATGGTGGAGAACTTTGTTTAAAGTTAATGGGAATTCTATGCACAGAAAAGCTGCAGTGTAATAGACTTGGTTTTTTTATCCTCACACCAGTATTAATGGGGATTACAGGTGTGGTTTGGGGCAAAACCACTAAACATATTTAAAACAAAACAAAATAAAACAAAACCAAGCCACATTCAAAGGCCTGCATAGCAGTATTAGTTTCAGCTCTCATAAAGATGAATCTCTGTGGCAAATGAGACAGTATTGTTTTCTCCCTTCTTCTTCATAGAAATCAGATGCAAGCATTGCTGAGGAAAATTTTCTTGTGTTGAGGAACTTACCAGTCACTGTCTGAAGACATAAACTAAGGGTATGTTGTTTCCAGAGAGACAGATGCTAAATCAGCAGCAATAAGTTTTCATCACAGATCCTTTTGTTCATTACAGTACAAACAAACAAAATATATTAAAAGAAAACTACTAAAAAAAAAAGCCCCAGCATGTTGTAAAACATCTAGATTAAAACTTCAGGGCTATGCCTCTCCCAGTTTAAAAGGTTCAGGTACAAATGATGAATTGACAGAGCTCTTCACAATATAATTGAATTAATTCTGTATAATAACCTTTGTGGTCACAGACATTGCAGATATGAGTTAAATGTTTTCTAGATCACAATTTCTTCCTTCTGAGCACCAAACATTTTGGAATAATACATATCATAAGTGGAAGTAATTGCTTCTGTCTACCTCTTGTCTATAATACTCTGAAATGCCTCAGAACCAGGAATACACAGGTTCTGGAACAGAGTAAGTAGGGAAAAACTCAAAAGAAGAAATAAAAATATTTTTGCTTTTTCATTATCACACTAGTAGAAAAACAAGCCTGTGTCTGATTTGTCAGCCTCACACTTTCACCAGTAGTGTTGTTCCTATTTGATGAAGTCCTGTTCCCAGTGAAGTAGCAACATCACAGCTCCCTCAGCAGTTAGGCCACATTTCAGGATGCATCATCCTAAAGCACCATCCTAACCTTCTGACAGCTCCCCATTATCTATACTGATTTTGCTATGCAGCTGTGCAGAGATGAGGCAAAGATGGAATGAAAAGCCAGGCTGAGGCCTCATTTGGTCTCTTCATACAGAGGAGAACATGCAGGACTCCTGGACCCTGTGAGCATGCTCTGGCTGAACAATGTCAAGATGAGAAAGTCACAGTGTGTGGCTTTTCATGTGTGCCTTTTACCTACAGTAGGGCTTCTTTTAGGAGAGATCTTTCTCCTTTGATCCCTCTTGAGTGTCTCCCAGGATAAATGTGTCTTGAGGACAGTATCTCCTAGCATGCATGACACTAATCCTCACCCCCTGAGCACTTTACAACTCCATCTCATCCAATTGGTTCCCAGCAGTGCTCACTCCAAACTTGCTGCAGATGTGAAAGAAATCCCTGCAAAAATAAAAAGCAAACACTGGGCACAAATCTGGAAATGCCTGTGTCATGGCAGACACTGCTGCATGCCTGGAAGACCTGTATGAGGCAACCTTGTATGGTAAGAGGGCACTTGAGAAAAAGAAGCCATAAATGTTCCATCCTGACTGACAGAAGGACATCATATCCAGAAAAGAAACCACTAGGCTTTCTTATATAGGCATAGCTTTGTATCTTTGCACACTAGCTTGAAAACACAAGGCAATTGCACTGAGGCTTTGCACTGGCCTCCCACTTGGCAGAAAAAGAATTGAGGAGGAGGGATGGACAAGAAGACAGCAACAGAGACTGCCTTGGACCCCTGGTCCACAGATGAGGCTAGCTGGCAGCATCCTGGGTATAAATGCAAGAGATCGCAAGGCAGACTGACAAGGGAAGTAACTGGTGACCCCAGAATCCATTATTCTATTGCTTCTTTGAGCAAAAAACATGTTTGTAGAACGTGATTTCCAGCAATGCCAGGGTCCAAGTGAAGGAGTGTGGATGCTAGCTAGTGTGGTGGTTCAGATCAGGACTGCTGGGTTCCTCTGTCAGCAGCTCCTGTTCCCACTTATCTCTGCTTTCTCTTATCTTCAGCTTCAGAGTTGTGCACCTGAACCTCTGAAGTTACCACGCTATGGTCTATTCTGGCTGCTTTGGAATTGGGAGTCCCAGAAACAAATTCAGTGGATCTTGTTTTTCATCTTTCAGCAACATCCCCGCATGTTGGAGAAAAGATTCAGCAAAAGAGTTCTTCACTTATTCCTTTGGATCTGATGGAAAGCGAGGTATGGCTAAGGCATGTCTGTAACTAGTCTGCCAAAGAGTAGGTCCTGTGCCTGGCAGGACTGAGGCTGCTGGTAGCTCTGAGTAATGATACAAGGACAGGTTGTGCAAACCTTGACCTGAGGAGGATGTCTGGGGAGACTCAGATCAATGCAGAGTGGGAAGTATCCCTGAAGCTGCAGCAGAGTGGATTTGTGGTACCAAGAATTATGCTCCCTGTTAGCTGGGATGATCTACAAGCCTTTTGCATTATTCTCTCACCAGTTTGGGGAATAACAGTCTGAAAATGTTTGTGAAGTTATTCAGCATGAATGGTCTGTACAGTGCATTTGGCCTTAAGGCTGACCCTGAGGATGCTCTTACAAGATAGCCCAGTGGTAGCTGTTAAAGATATAAAAAGGAAATAGCTGGTTTTATTCTTGTATTTTTCTAGGTTCAGTTTTGAAGTTTGTGTGTTTGGTTCTGCTAACAGTCACTGGGAAAATAATAAACTTGATTTAAAATAAAATGTCAGAAATCAGGAGCGATTGAATTTGTAAAGATAAAAGAATTCTTAAATTAATCTAACTTCCATAGGCATGTCAATATTTTTGTTAATATTAAAAATAGTGATAGCACAAGAAGATAATGTAAACAATGTTACAGTTTTGTAATGCTCATAATGCCTGACACATAATGAAGTAAGAAAGATGTCAGTCTGCACATTGCAAAAAAGAAGAAAACAAGAATTACATATAATTCTTCCTGTTACAATTTAACAGTACTTTTGCCCACTTAAGGTGATTTTCTCCAAAGCCAATGCTTAAACCTTCAGTCACCCTAAGTTGCATTTTGACCTTTACAAATACCATTTTGACATAAATGTGCTGCAGTTTCTTTAATCTGTTGCAGCTCACATAGCCACCAGACTTTCTTCACTAATAAGAGAACACCAGCTGTATTGGCTGTGTCTGCCTTAGATAAAAGTAAGTGAACATGTCCCTCGCATTCACTGAACATTTTATGTTTTACTGAGAAGCAAACATTTCTGGGCTGCTCCTGATGCCCTTGAGAACATTTTTTCTTTTTTTTTTTCTTAATTCTTCTCTGTGAATCAGTTTCTATGAAGAGACTCTAGGAAAAATACAAAAGGTGGGGGAAGAAAAGGAGGTAAAAGATGGCAAAGAAACATAAAAAGGAAAGATGCAGTTAAGAAACAAAAAAGCATGTAATGGAAGGACTAATGAAGTGGGAAGGCATGAAGGATTCAGAGACATGGAATGAAGGGACTTGGAACTTGGAACATTATGAAACAGTTCTGACTAGCACAGAAGAATGTAATTTACCAGTAGTTAATATGAAAAGGATATTTGAATAAAAAATAGTCCACTTATATTTCATGGTTCTTTCTATCCAGCCCATTTGAAAAAAAAAATACTGGAGGAGAGCACCCTACTAGATACAAATGAAAAACACAGAAGGTCCTGGTTGTGTGTGTACATGTTATGTGATGGCTGATCTCAATTGGTGACATTTATCTTTATGAATTCACTGAGTTCTTTAGGTGGGAGAAATCAGAAAACATCAGTGGCATTCTCTTGGCTCTGCTCAGAGTGAAATGAAATGTCAGTGTCGTCGTAAAGATGAGCTTTCATGTGTAATAGATGTGTAGTATTGGTTTTATGGTGAATTACATTCTATAAAATGCAAAATATTTTACAGACTTTAAGAAATAATTTTATGGATATTACTTATACACCAATAAAAGATTTTACAAAAAACTGATCCAATATTAAAAGAGAAGTTTTCATGCATGTTTTAGAATGTTTAAAATGCTGCACATTGTGGGAAAAGGGTGGGGTTTTTTCAGATGTTGCAATGACTTCTAACTTTATAAAATTATGAGGTCTGCTTCATACTATACAGTGAGGGATTCTCTGAGTTTACATTATGTCGCCCTCAGTAGCTGTTTTGCTTGAGAAAGACATTGAATGCTTTTCTGAGAAAGAAAATTAGTACTAAGAATCACCAGTTCTGACTAATAACTTTAGTTGACACAGGACTCCTGGTTCACCATCAAGGACCAGTTCTGGACAGATTTAAGTGGGAGAATGCCAGATTAGTGTGAGTGGTGATGTTTTCATCATCACTGAACAGCAAGATATCAGAGTGGGATTCAGCCACGCAGAAGAAAATAGGACATTATTGCATAAGGAGAGCTCAGGGAGGAAAGAAGAGACTGATCAGCCTCAGTTGCTAACCCCCCAAAAAAGCAGATTTAGAGAACAGAGGAGACAGTGGCCAGGGCACCTGTAGATGTTGAGTTTTGCAAGTTAAACTCAAAGGTATTTATTTCCTGAACTTGAATTTCAGGTTTTTGTGGCACATGGAGTCTGAAGGGTAAAATTTGATCTGCAAACCACTTTGTCACAGTGCATGGCTGGAGGTCTTGGGAATGTGCAGATGCTGCTATAAGGAAGGCTGAGGGACTATCACTTTTTTTTTAAAAAAAGATGCTAGACTGCTAGACAAGAAATCTAAGTTTACCTGAAAGCATGTGAAACTGAGCAAATTACTCTATTTGCACCAGTTTAATGGATTATGAGATTAATTTGCAACTGGATAACTTACCCCATGTTCCTGTGTGCCTTGCTGCTGTGTATGTGCTTATGTACAGTTACAGAAAACAAGCATATTTATATGTGAATAATTAAAACAGATACAAGTATACATGACCTGTATAGACATTCTTGACAAGAGCATTTGCTCTGAAGATCATATTCCTGCTGGTAGCATGCAGGTCTGATTCCATTTAGACAAATCTTTCACTGCTTTTTAATAAGAAATGAAAGATGATCTGTATGTGAGACAATGCAATACATTAAGTATAGGGCTAAGATGTCGCACATGTTGAGAGAAAATTGTTGTCAAAGCAAATGAGCATTTGGATGATACAATGATAAAAATAATGTTATTAAATGCATTTTCATACCACTGATCTTATCACCCCATTTTCCACACTGCTCCTTCTAGCCATATGCTTTTTTTCCATCCAAATCTACTCATTAAGGAATGGTGACTAACTTTTGTTAAAGACAATGCTGAAGATCAGGTCCTGGGATTGTTGGAATAAGGTTTAATTCATCTGAAGAAGTTGGAACTTAGTAAGAAAGAAGAGAGGGAGAAGCTGATACATGCAGTGTGGGTACAATAATCACTAAGTCAGTGAACACAGTTGGGTAAAGAACTGGGGGCTGAGGAGACAGATGATCAAAAGGATTTGGAAAAAAATTAAAAGAAGGGAAAATGAAAAAGGCACAAACAAGGATGAAAGGGAAAGAAAGAAAAAGGATAAGAAGGGGGAGAGTGAAAAGGAGCCTGTTAATGGTAGCTGGAGATGAAAGGGGAGAGGGAGGATAAGGCATAAAATGAGACAGAATTTAATTATGCATACTTTTATTTAAATGGCCATCTAGCCTCCAGCTCCATGGGCCAACTGTCTGTTTCAGTTTGATTGGTGGAACAAGCATGTCGCGTATCACAGCTTAAATATTGAGCAATGGTGGGATACTGACAAGAGTGCACTGTTTGCAGAAAGGGGCAAGGCAGGTTGTGGTGTCGGGGATGGGGCTGCTAAAGGAGGAGGAACTCCAGTAGCACATCTCATCCTCAGGGCTGGGATGGCAGGATTTCACATGCACTCCTCTGCCAGTGTGAAAGTGGCACTTGTGAAACAGACGGACTCCTTGCTACGTTTCACTATTTTGCTTATCAGGGCTCATGAGGCCAAGGTAGTTGGACCATTTGAATATTTGCTAAAGCTCTGAGTATCTGTTTCATTATAGGACTCTGCCAAACTACCTTGACTGCTGCAACCCTTCTTCCCATGTCTCTGCCTCCAATTGCACCCTTCACTCTCTGCAGTGCTTTTGGCAGCACAGTTCCTTCCCCTCCCTCCAAATTAGGCATTAAGAGGGGAACCAAGGAATCATTCTCTAGTCAGAACCAAGCTGTTTTTTGTAAGAGTTATTATTGTGCAGCGTATTTACATAATCAAAGGAGCAGGGCAAGAGTTAGGATTAAGCCTTTTGCTGTTTGGCATGTATAGGATTGTGGTCAGTGTTATATTTAACCTAAAAACATACAAAGGGTTTTCTAATGGCTGTATTTTTAAAATGTTACATTCCAAATTTCAGAAGTCCTGAAGATCACAAATGAAACCTTAGATAAAGAGATCTGTCTTTATCCTCTTGGTGTAGTATGCTGACACTTGAAAGGAGCTTCATGCATTTCACAGAATCACAGAATCCTAGGGGTTGGAAGGGACCTCGAAAGATCATCTAGTCCACCCCCCTGCCAGAGCAGGGTCACCTAGAGAACATCACACAGGAACTTGTCCAGGTGGGTTTTGAATGTCTCCAGAGAAGGAGACTCCACAACCTCTCTGGGCAGTCTGTTCCAGTGCTCTGTCACTCTCACAGTAAAAAAGTTTTTTCTGCTTATTTACATGGAACCTCCTATGCTCCAGTTTGCACCCATTGCCCCTTGTCCTATCCTGGACGTCACTGAAAAAAGCCTGGCTCCATCATCCTGACACTCCCCCTTAACATATTTGTAAACTTTGATGAGGTTGCCCCTCAGTCTCCTCCAAGCTAAAGAGGCCCAGCTCCCTCAGCCTTTCCTCGTAAGGGAGATGTTCCACTCCCTTAATCATCTTTGTGGCTCTGTGCTGGACTCTTTCAAGCAGTTCCCTGTCCTTCTTGAACTGTGGGGCCCAGAACGGGACACAATACTCCAGATGCGGCCTCACCAATGCAGAATAGAGGGGGAGGAGGACCTCTCTTGACCTACTAACCACACCCTTTCTAATGCACCCCAAAATGCCATTGGCCTTCTTGGCCACAAGGGCACATTGCTGGCTCATGGTCATCCTCCTGTCCATCAGGACCCCCAGGTCCCTTTCCCTTATGCTGCTCTCCAACAGATCAGTCCCCGACCTGTACTGGCACATGGCGTTGTTCTTCTCCAGATGCAAGACTCTACACTTGCCCTTGTGGAATGTCATCAAGTTTCTCCCCACCCAACTCTCCAGCCTGTCCAGGTCTCGCTGAATGGCAGCACAGCCTTCTGGTGTGTCAGCCACTCCTCCCAGTTTAGTGTCATCAGCGAACTTGCTGAGGGTACACTCTGTTCCCTCATCCAGGTCGTTGATGAAAATATTGAATAGTACCAGTCCCAGTACCGACCCCTGAGGGACTCCACTAGTCACAGACCTCCAACTAGATTCTGTCCCACTGACCACACCTCTCTGTCTTCTTCCTTTCAACCAGTTCACGATCCATCTCACTACCTGATCATCAAGACCACACTTCCTTAGCTTATCTACAAGGATGCTGTGGGAGACAGTGTCAAATGCTTTACTGAAATTAAGATAAACCATATCTACCGCTCTACCATCATCTATCCACCTAAAAACTTCCTCATAGAAGGCTATAAGGTTGGTCAAACATGACTTCCCCTTGGTAAAACCATGTTGACTGCTCTTAATGACCCCCTCATCCTTGATATGCCTAGACAGTGCCAAGAACAAGTTGTTCCATCACCTTTCCAGGGATGGAGGTGAGGCTGACTGGTCTATAGTTACCCAGGTCCTCCTTCTTGCCCTTTTTGTAGACTGGTGTGACATTTGCTGTCCTCCAGTCCTCAGGCACCTCTCCTGTCACCCACGACTTACCAAAGATGATGGAGAGTGGCCTAGCAGTGACCTCTGCCAGCTCCCTCAGCACCCACGTGTGCATTCCATCTGGACCCATCGATTTATGGATGTCCAGATTGCTTAACTGATCCCTAACCCAATCCTCATCTACCAAAGCAAACTCCTCCTTTATCCTGACTCCTTCTGGGGCTATAGGGATCTGGGGCTCCTGGGGAGAGTCTGCAGGATTAAAGACGGAGGCAAAGAAGGCATTCAATACCTCTGCCTTCTTTATATCCTGTCACCAGGGCTTCCACCTCATTCAGCAGTGGGCCTATATTGCCTCTAGTGTTAGTTTTATCTGCAATGTATTTGAAGAAGCCCATTCTATTGTCTTTGACCTCACTTGCAAGATTAAGTTCCAAGGAGGCCTTAGCTTTCCTAATTGCCTCCCTACATCCTCTGACAACAGTCCTATATTCCTCCCAAGTGGCCAGCCCCTCCTTCCATGATCCATGGATTCTCTTTTTCCACCTGAGTTTGCCCAGCAGTTCCTTGTTTAACCATGATGGTCTCCTGGCTCCCTTACTTGATTTCCTACCCATTGGGATGCTCTGATCCTGAGCTTGGGAGAAGTGGTCTTTGAATGTTGACCAACTATCTTGAGCCCCTTTACCACCTAGTACTCTTTCCCATGAGACTTCCCTTAACAATTGTTTGAAGAGGCCAAAGTTGGCCTTGTGGAAGTCCAGGGTTGTGGTCTTGCTAGGTATTCTATTCCTCCCACACAGGATTCTGAACTCCACCATCTCGTGATCACTGCAGCCAAGGCTGCCATTGACCACCACTGCTTCAACCAGACCCTCCTTGTTGGAGAGTACGAGATCCAGCAGTGCTCCTCTCCTAGTTGGTTTGTCCACCATTTGCATTAAGAAGTCATCATCAATGCACTGGAGGAACCTCCTAGACTGTGAATGGCTGGTTGTGTAGGCCTTCCAGCAAATATCGGGGTAGTTAAAGTCCCCCATGAGGACCAAGGCCTGTAATTGTGAGGCTGCTTTCAGCTGCCTGTAGAAAGCCTCATCAACTCCTTCATCCTGATCAGGAGGTCTGTAATAGACCCCCACAACTGTATCACCCATGCCAGCCTGCCACTTAATTCGTACCCACAGACTTTCCACTTGCTCCTTATCTGCCCCTGGACAGAACTCAATACATTCTAGTTGCTCTCTCACATAAAGAGCAACTCCACCACCTCGCTTCGCTGACCTATCTTTCCTAAAAAGCACATAGCCATCCATGACCGCATTCCAGTCATGTGAGCTGTCCCACCATGTCTCTGTAATTGCCACCAGATCATAACCTTTAGACTGCACACAGACCTCTAACTCCTCCTGTTTATTCCCCATGCTGCATGCATTGGTGTACAAGCATTTCAGGGAGTGAACTGAACATGCTGGTGGCTCCCTTGGGAGGCAGGAGGCCTTCTGGTCTTCATTAATAGTAGAAGAATGCCCCACTAGTTAAAACCCAGCTACAACCCCCACCCACTTTGAATCTAGTTTAAAGCTCTGTGAATGAGCCCTACTAACTCTTGCCCTAGTACCCTTTTTCCCCTGCAGGACAGGGTCTTCCCATTCAATGCCAGCAGGCCTGGTGTCCTGTACATCAAGCCATTCAGGAGTTTTGTCCCCTACCCCCTTCAAGTCTAGTTCAAAGCTCTCTCAATGAGTCCTGCCAACTCCTGGCCAAGAATCCTTTTCCCCCTTGTTGATAGCTCTATGCCATTATTCACTAACATACCTGGTGCCCTGTAAACATCTCCATGATCGAAAAACCCAAAGTTCACCTGACAGCAGGGGCCTCTAAGCCAGTCGTTAATCAGTCGTGTTTTCCTAGTCCTTTCAGCTTTTCCTGCCATTGAAGGAACTGAGGAAAACATCACCTGTGCTCCCGATCCTGCAAGCATTTGGCCTAGTCCTCTGAAATCCCTTTTCATTGCCCTGGAACTTGCCTTGTCAACCTCATCAGTACCCACCTGCATGACTCCTAGTGGGTAGTAATCAGAGGGCTGCACCAGGCCTGGGAGTTTCCCAGTAACACCACTAAGCCAGGCCCCAGGGAGGCAGCAGACCTCCCTGAGGGTTGGATCTGGCCGGCATATAGGGCCCTCAGTTCCCCTCAAAAGAGAATCTCCCACAACAATTACCTTCCTCTTGTTCTTAACAGAGGCAGTCCTAATGCATGGGGCAGACTGCCTCAGCAACTCCCTGGACAGACCTTTGTCAGCAACCTCAGTTACCTGATTTTCCTGATCCAGGGCCATATACCTGTTCTGTAGGGGTACACGTGGAGGTGAGGGAAGCCTGGAGCGGGTTTGCCTGTTGCCTCGAGCAGGGACCCGCTTCCAGTCCCCCTTCTCACTCAAGTCCCCTACCTCTGCCAGGTGACAGGAAGGCAGAGGATCCTTTACTTCTAGTGAAACCTCTCCCTTGGGGCTTTGTCTCAAGGATGGTAGGGTGTTACTCCACCAATCTGTTTCTCTTTCACAATCCTGGATACTTTGTAATCTTTCTACCTCCTCTTTCAGCTCAGCCACTAGGCTGAGTAAATCACTCCCCTGGTCACAGCGTAATCAGGTGGCCTCTCTGCTGTCCTCCGATATGACTGCCAGGCTGAGGCATTCTGTGCAGCCAGAGAGCTGGACAGCTGCATTCTTGAGAGGAACCTCTGTCTGGGTTGCCACTGTCCTCCTTGCAACAGTGTTTGCCCGAGTGGATACCATGGCTAGGTCCTCTTCAAGGGGGGGATGATCACTAGCCGAGTTCTTACCCTGAACCAAGAAGGGGCCTGCGCCCTGCTCTGCGCCCTGCCTGTGCGAACTGCCGCGCCATGCCCTTCTACCGCGCCACGCCCTGTTTGCCTACTCCTGGTCGCCGGCGCTCCCTTGGGGCTGCTCTTCTACCTGAGGCGGGGGGCGGGGTGGGCGGGCAGGCCGCCGTGCCTTTGTCTCCACCCACGGTGAGTCAGAGCTGCCGCTCCCCAGAAGCTCTCACTCGCCGCCCAGAGACAGGGGCTGGGACTGACTCCCTCCCCCTCTCTCTCGCCTTCTCTCTCTCTCGCCTTCTCTTTCTCGGTTTTGCCGAGGTTTTCCTTGCGGTTTAGCCGCTGCAGAAGGGGTCCACCGGCACGATCCCTCGCTCTGGTGTCCCTCGCCTCAGTGGCTTCATGGAAAAAATTTCTGTAGGAATAGCTGGTCAGGGAGAATGCCACTGCCATGCCAAGAGGACTGACCTCTCCAGCTGAAGCCTTTTCTGGGAGCAAACTTCAGAAGAGCCTTTGTGAGATGCACCTTCTTTTTGTCCAAAATATTGTCAAGGTAGAGGCTAAAAATAGTTTATTTTCTCCTGTTCTGCTGTCTCAGAGACAAAACACCATTGTCAGAAATGTTAAAAGGATTGCTCTAGAGTCATGATGACTCACAGCGTTGAACCACTCTTCATGACAGGGATAATAAGATTTTACATTTTAAGGCCTGTTTTCCAGTTTAATCAACGTCAACAGTCTTTGGATATATTTTTCTTTTAATATCTCTGGTACTGTTAGAGTACCTTTATTTTTTTGTATAGTAGGGGGTGGATCGTGCTGTCCAGTGCTACCATGTAAATAATATGTGTAGGAATGTGCTATACATTTCATCTTTCAAGGTATGTATAATTTATAATAGGACTAAGCCTGCTGAACAGTGAGGTATGGCATGCCCTGACCTCTTGGTCCCTCAGCAGCAAACCAGGAAGTGTTGTCATGGTGTCACATCATTTCTGCCTACACAAGCTTTCCTTACTTTGAAAGGAAAAAGGCACAAAGCTAGAGGATGATTATGGCCACGACTCACACAACAGTACAGGATGATGCACATGCTCATGAGACCAGCAATTTAGACATAACCAGAAAGATCAATTTCCATCTTTTTCTCCGAAAGGCCACTTTGTATAAGGCTATATTAACTGCATTAACTTAGCTTTTTCATGAGCTTTCTTTCCCCTTTGCCCTGTCATCTCATTTTTCTCTCTCCTTTCTTCACTTCTGTAGCTGTGATTCTCTCTCCTCTTAAGAAAAGACTTCTAATAGCATCCCTCTATTTCCTAAATGAGCTCAACTCCATTTGGCTTAGGATCCAACTGCCAGCAGGCCACTGCTGACATCTTAAACACTATTTCAGATTAATCTCCTCTAAACCTCCTATGAACACACTTGCAAGGTGGGAGTTTAAAAGGTCACCAAAGGCCTGATGCTGGTGGGATATTCACATTCTGCTAGCACGTGGTGTGTACATTACTACTTATTATGTGGCAAGTTGGTCATGATTTGAAACCAAGAGAAAACCACAGCAAGAAGACAGAAGCCACCTATTGTCCCGACCATTGAAAGATCTCTAATGCTCTTTTTTCTATACTTTTGTGGTGGTATCATCATTTACCCAAGTCTGTATACCTACTGTTCTCTTACATAGGTATAAAATTGTAGCATCTGGCTTGGCATGCACCTCTTTTGATGTATATTTTGGAAAAATAAGTATATTGCTGCATGTGAGGGAAAATCCAGTTTAACCACCAAAGAATCAGGTTGAGTTCTTTGAGCTATTGGAAAAATAATAAACAGTTGAATTTGTCATTTTTCTGCTACCAAGAGGAAAACTAATAAAAAGCATGATCATAGGATATATAATATGCCAGTTAGATATCTGCATTTAAGAAAGTTTGCATCTAAAGCACTTTTATGGACATGCTGGTGATTATACCAATCAATTCTCTGTTTCACTTTCTTTTGAAATAACAGGAAACAAATATAAACAAAGAGGACACATAATGTTAACTTGCTCTCAGAGCCAAGTCTAATCTTTGGATTTAAACACAGCTTCTCAAAGAAAGCTTTACACAGTCATCTAAAGATACAATTAAATTGAGCCACAAAAATGGAATCCTCACATCTGGAATTCCTTTATTTATCAGTATTTCATCTTTAGACATTTTGTGGAGCAAGGATTAGAACCCGAATTCACTTTAGGGTAAAAAGATACCCTTACAACTAGAGTATCAAGTGATACTTTATTTGTTCTGTTTTGTTTGTTTGTTTTTTTTCTTTTTGTTTGTGGTTTGTTTTTTTTTTTTTTTTGGGGGGGGTGTTTTTTGTGGTTTTGGTTTGTTGGTTTTGTGGAATTTTTTTTTTCTTTAATGAATATTTTGTTATTCCAGGCAAAACTAAAGAATTTTACCAGAGGGATTTAGGGAGTTTACTTTTATTCTAGAAAATATTGAAAGTAGACATTTCAATGATTTAGTAATTTTCCAAAAAAAAAACCAAACCAATGTCTGTTCCATAAACAGACTTTTTAAAGCAAAAACTGGTTTGGTGTTTGATTCTTTCCAACAGCTTCCTTACTTGTAAAATTAGCATGGCTACATTGTTGTATTTTTAAGATCAGAAACACACATTGTGCTTCCTCAAGAAGCAGAGTAGAAAATTATTCTTTCTACTTCAGTCATTAAAATAATGCTCAAAATGACTCAAATGTTTCAAATTCTGATTTTCAGGGGTTTATATTTGTTTTGTAAGAAGTGGAAAACAAGCCTTAATAGACATGCAGAAAGTGACAAAAGAGTTCAGAACTGTCACTGAATCATATTTTAGGGTGAGAGAAAATGATAATAATATTATATGGTAGAAAAATAAATTCCTATTGTGGAAATAAAATGTAGGGAATCTTGTCCCCCAAAATCTACAGCTGACACTCTAATTCCAAAGACATAAACAGAGGCAAGCACTTTCAGTGATCCATGTTGCCACCATTTTGTGGTGGAGGAAATAATGGGCTCTTCAAAGCTTGTGAGAGCTTGCTTGGAAGTTTGATGTCACTAATGTGTTTCAGGGGAGAATTAAGGCAACATCTGCAATCCCAGATATGATAAAATAATGTAAAAGCTGTTTCGTTTTCATTCCGCTGCTTTTAAAACCATGATGTGTCTTGAATGAAATAGAACATTAGAGAAATATTTTTTTAATCTAAGCTTTTTTAGTATAGAAGAGGGAGTTACATCTTTCTTTGTTCTCCTAACAGCTCAGGGTTACTGCAGCTGCTCCAGGCAGCTACTAGCTTAGCTGGCTTCTGCCCCAGCCATCACGGAAGGAGTGCAAGCAAGGCTGCTATCAGTCAAGAAGGCATATGCAAAGGTTAGTCTTGGCCTCTGCATTAAGTAATAACAAGGAAATTGTTTCCCTTCAAATTAAGACTGATTCTGCACTCACTGTGACACAGTTTTCTGAAAAATTATGGGACTGGTGCAGGGGAGTAGAAAAAATGTAGAGATATGTCTGTTCAGAAGCTCCTCTGAACATTAGAAGATGTTTTGCATTCCCAAGCTCTGCAAATTCTCTTTGCAATATCAATAAAAAACCAACCTTTGATATACATTTTCAATAGAATAGTATTTGCAGTTAGATAAAAATAAATGCTTCTAGTGAATTATGAATGCCAGCTATCTGCTCAATAGGTGGACCATTTTGGCAGCTGGATGTGAATTAACTGGACTGCTTCATGTGCTTTTGCTGACTCAGTTGCAAAGAATGCCAAATTTAAGTATCAGGTAGCCAAATACTTAAACTGATTTTTCCATTCTCTTCATAATTAGGAAAAAATTCCCCTTCTCTATGTGGTGGCAATCTGCTTTAAAATGGAAACTATGACGTTAGATAGAAATTACTTAGTCATAACTGAAAAGCAACAATAAACAAAATAATTCCACAGAGCAGTTGCTTTGCAAAATTGATGTAACTGCACACATTTAAAATTGGACACAACTTTTATATAGTAAATCATTTAGCAAGTTGTTTCATTTACTGCATCCAGCCTCCTACCGAAGTCTCTCCTTGTTCCCAGATAAGCTTTCAGGAATAATAAATACCCCCTTAAGGGGATATGCTTTAAAGCAAATAAGCACTGCCAAATAATTTATCACACGTAACCACTGGTCTCCAGCCTTAATTACTAGCATTTCATTCTACTGCTTGTTTAACACAAGTTAAGCCTAATGCCTATTCTCTGTATATTCTTTTTTTCAAGAGCTTCTTTTCATCATGTATTCAGAGTTTGAACCAGACTGTCCCTTTTTTTTTGTGAAGAAAAGCATTTCTGTGGAACTTTGCCTGTGGGACGCTGTGGCAGAGAGAATCCTATTTAATTCTTGGCATGAGACATATAAAAGAAGTCCTTGTTTGATTCAGGTTCAACAAACAATAGATGGTACTTATTTGCATAGGGTAAGCTCTGTTCTTAACTTCTGGATAGTTCAGGTTTTGCCTGCTTTGCAATATTTATTGCACTATCTTATTTGTTTCTTTAATTTATTTAATGCAGCAATATTTGGATGCTGTTTTTCTGGGAACTGAAACAGAATGAATGGTCTGACTCCTTGTGGTTTCATTGAACTTTTTTCAAGGTCAAAACAATTTACAAGAGCATGACTGCCTGAAAGAATGAAGTTACCAGGAATTTATTCCACTTTTAATTGGTTCAGTTCTAAAGAAGAGGGAGTAAAAAAACTCTGCATTTTCAACATGTTAATGGGAATCTAGTTTATTTCATTAAGATTACTGAAAAAACAAAGGATGGTATTGTGCTCTCATCTAACAGATACAATTTCTCCGACATAGTGGACTTGTGTAAGCATATGTCTTCCAGCTTTTGGTGCTTATTAGGAAGGAAGTTTTAAACAGAACTGATAACTTTAAACAGTATTATAAATCAACTTTGATTACACAGAACTGTAAGATCTGCTCCTTTACTTGCAGTTTATTCTCTTAAAGTCAAATCTTCCTCTGGAGTCACGGAATAGAAAATGAACAGGCACAATCCTGACTATTTTCACTACACTGCTGGGTTTAGCTAGTGTAAACAGCCCTTTAACCAGTATATGATGCTGGGAGCTGGACTCTACAGTGATCCAAGCACTACACATGGCTTAAGTTGGATACAGTTCCCAGGACGGATCTAAAGAGGTTCTGCAGCATCTAGGGAAGACTCTGACTGTCAGCTCATCTAGGTGAGAAGAGGAAAGAACAACATCTCCTCTGCTTCTGTCTACATACTTGGCTCTTACTTTGATAGAACTGAGGCAGTGCCAGTATTCAGAGAGATAGTGACTGACTTCAGCTACCCCCCACCAGTACATGGCTACAGAGAGAGAACAGCAGCATCAAGAGGTGGCTGTAGCACTCAAGGTCTCTTGGGGCTACTTCTATTCTGCTACTTCTGATCTCTTGTTCAGTGATCTAAATGTACGATCTAACTTACAGAATTAAATGTGTGTTTATTTCGGGTTGCAAAAGGGCTATTGACTACTAGGGAGTCATTACATGCAGTCCTGGGCTCCCCAGCTGCCTGGGGAGTATACCTGTGCAGGTGTTTTGCATCTATTTACCAGTCCATACATGAGCACAAATTTTCACAAGTGTACTGCATAAACTGTCAAGATCCCAGTGTTTTCATCGTTTAATAGGACTAGACAGAAAACTTCTCTTTAATATAAAGGTGGCAATGTAGCCCTCATTCCAAGTAGCATGCACAGGGAATAGTGAGACTTGCAGTGTTGCCCTGTCTCTGTGGTGGAGCTGTAAAGGAGAAGTGCATCTCTCAATTTTCTCCCCGAACAACAAGATCTATAATCAGATAATGAAATATTTTTGTGAATCAAAACTAGTGTATTTCATTCAAAGTATATTATAAGATAAAGCTATTTGAAAACTGGTTACACCATAATGAGTGTGCTTTATATTCAAAGCAGAGAGAGCAGGGCTGCATTTCAATAAGCACTGAAGTTAGGTTAATGGATTGTTTCTCCAACTCTAGATATTTCAAAAAATAAAGCAGTAGTTTTGTTACTTTTTTAAAGAAAGCTATCTTGACAATATATTTTTTTCATATAAATATAGAAAAAGGCAGTAGATGTGCAAAGGAATATATTAGAATTGAAACAGTAGCATGGTTTAGTACCTACGGATATATGAATTAATTTTCTTTTCATTTGTTTTTTTCTTGTGCTATACCTTTCCTTAAGTAGCTTGAGGATATATCTGAAGTGGTTATTCCATATTTCCTCCTCTATTCTCACCAACAAATTCTATAGCAAATATAGGTTTCTGAAGCTCTAATGAATAAATACATTCACTGGCTGTGCTCACAAAGAATTAAATTAAGTCCAGTATCTGCCTTTTCTTTACCACAATTTACATACTGCAGATACTAATTTCAGAAAAGAAATAATTAAAATATGTTCTCAAGTTAAAGATTAAAAATGTGTAAAAAATTGGATTAAAGTAGCTAAAATATGCCACAGAACTGCCAGAAAAAATATGAATTGTGTTTTGTTTTGTTTTTTTAGACTGTAGGGAAGATATTATCCACAAAATCATAAGAAATAAAGGCAATATAACCTAGATTTATTCCTAACAAAAGACTATGTTAGGAAATTACAAGATAATAAAATCTCTGCTATAAACAAATAGGAACATTCTACACACATTTTCTAAAGAACCAAGAGGCAGTATTGACAGCATAAGGTTTTACTGGGAAAATGAAAGCAAACCTCTAGAGGACTGGAAGAATTCAGTGCTAACTGCTGTGAACAGTTAAAGTTTTCCTTAGAGAGAAAACACCAGTAAAAAATTATGATTAGCTGTTTCCAAATGTAAGTTTGAAAAAATAAATGTAGAAAGCAAAAGGAGGCAGTGTGGTTGTAGGTTTCTTGAATGACTTGTTGTCCAATTTTAAAACAGACAGAAATTAGTAGAGAATTCATATTCCATATTGCCTACCTTTGTTTTTTATTGCTTATTTTTATAGCTACTTCCTCTACTTCCTTAAGTGGAGGAATTTATACCCTTCTAGCATTTATAGATTTAGGTTTTCCTAGTCCCATTATTCATTCTTTGGAGACTCTGAAAATCCAGCAGGCGTGGAGAGCAGTCTCAGCATTGTCTCAGGCACAATCGCATGAAGCGTTATTTGAAGTAGGACCTGGAGCTTGGAGTGTGGACAGAGCTTGTTTGTGTCCTGTCTGCAAAATAAATATATTCATACCACACAGGTGGCTAACACAGGCATCGTGACTGTCGCCCAATGATCGCAGAGGGAGTCAGCGCCTGGCAACCTCGACTATTCATGAGGCAGCTTGAAGTGCAGTTGCAGTCTTGAACTTCAGTGCCCGCAGTAAAGCTGTAAGAAAAACAGCCTCTCCCAGTGCGCCAGAACTGCAGGTCTGATACCTGCCTCTGATGGTGCACTCTGTAATCTGAATCTGCAGCAGAGGAGGAGCATTTCTTGTCACTGACCCTGCTATTATTTAATCCAAGCGCAAGTTTACTGACTTTCAGGCATACAAGGACATTGGTCCACTTACTCCAATGTTTACCTTGTAGTGGGTTTCCGGAGGCAAGATTTTGAGAATTCCTTTGAGTTGATGTTTATTGACATTTGCTGTGAAATCCCACAGAAACAGTGTTTGATAGACATGTTTTAATAGATTTTGAATTAAAACAGAATCCCACACTTAAAAATGCAGTATTATACTTATTATCTTATCCTAATGAGCAGAGTACTATACATTAAATATGCACATTCAGATTTTGGGTTGTGGGCCTGATGTGCCCAAAAAAGACCAAAACACACAAAACCTCTTGACATAAACCATGCTCACTAGAGCATGTCCTGAAGTGCAACGTCCTAAATCATCCTAAAACAGATGTTATTTCATATACTCTATAAATTGATTATGAGATCAGATCACAACCTATAGCTGTTGGCAAAATTCTAATGAACCTCCAGGAGAAGACATCAGTCTTTAAATATTATGTAAACTAGTATTAAAAGGCATTGGGCTCAGTAGAGATCTTTTTTGGACTTTGCTCTTCTGAAAATACAAAGGCCTTTGTAATCTCAGCCATTTGCTTTCAACCTTCCTGATGTTCCTTACCTGTTTCATTTTATTTTACTTTATTACTTGTCCTATATTTGAAAAAATTATGACACAGTAATTCATCTAATCTAAAGTTGACTACAGTTTTGTGAAAATCCAAATATATGAAATCTGCTAGCTCTGTCTATACCAACAGTAATTTTGCTAAGTACTATGATTTGTCTGAGACAATTTACCTTTCACAAATCCACAATGACTCAGGCTTATTAAATTGTTCTCTTCTAAACGGAATGGATATTTAAGATAGCCAAAAATAGCATCTCAAAATTTCTGCTACTATTGGCTCAGGCTTTGACACACTTAAACAGACTGCAAAATATCTTCACTAATTTCCAGTTGGGATTCTCATTTATGTTTTTCTTAGGATTTAATATCACAGAATCACTACAGCATCTGAAAATTATCCATTTTTGATCTGGGTTACTTTTTTTTTTGTAAGTGCTTATTCATGATATTTTAAAGGTCTAGCTGTCTAAGATGTATTATTTTTTGTTTACAATGACAAGACATTAGAGATACTTTTCTACCTATCAATGGAGGGGAGAGAGAAGCTTTAAAACATTGGGAAGACTAGCTGTAGTGAACTATTTCAAACACTTTGAAGAATATTTGTTTTACCATCTCCCTTGATGAGTACAAAATGGACCTGTTTTTAAAACTATATTTGTTTTACCATGACTATCCTAAGCAGTCTTCTTTTTTTTAAGCTGCCAGAGGTTTGGGTGTTGTTTGTTTGTTTGTTTGTTTGAGGGGGGATTGTGTGTGGGGGGGAGGGGTTTGTTTTGGTTTTTTTGTCTTTTTTTTTTCATTTATTTTTCTTCTCAGACACTTTTTATATGCCTTTCATATGCTTCCAAGTTAGTGAAAGGTTAATAACGCTTGTGAAATCAGTGCAAGACTTGTATCACGGTTGCTGTTTAGCCCTTTTTATACAGTGTTTGCTTCTTCCCCTGCTGTACTCAGTAAGTTAAGGACTTCTATTTAGTGTGGCAAGTTTTATGTAAGCCATACAAGAAAAAGAAGGCTGAGCTGGAGTGGAAAGAGAGCCAGCATATGCTAGTCTCCAGGACAACGAAAATTAATAGCTTATAAAAGACAGAAGTTATGTCAGAAGAATGAATCAGGATGGAGAGAACAAAAACAAAGAGCAGAAAGTTGAGGTGACCACAGTACAAATGAAATCTTAATTATACAAATTAATTTTTATTTGTCCCAATATGCTGCACTGTTCTAATGATGAATTTGCCAAAAATCTCGAATTGTCTCCAAGACCCCAGGAAGCATCTGTAATTTCTGCACTGAAACATGAAAGAGCCAGTCACTGGCACATGTAGAGGCTGGAGACTTCCAGTTGCAGTGAGTTTCTCAGATTTATGAATATATCTTCTGAAAAACAAAATTCGCTCCATTAATTTCCTTGTCAAGATGCCTCAGTAGTTCACTGAATTTGACTAGGAAACCCAACAGCAGCTCCTGCTTCCTCCTCCAACAACATTCTCAGGGCATTTTTTCTTCTGCAACTGATTACTATAGAAACAATCTTTCCTAAGGTATTTCAGTTTCAGAGAGCAATGCTATATTAAAGCCTTTCTGCTTATAGAATATTTTGTTTCGTATTGAAAGTGTCTCAGGTGAAATATTCCATGACAATAAATGTTTTTGAAAAACATTTTCCCCAAACACAAATTACATGAGCATTTACTCCTATGACAGTATTATCATGGTTTCCACAATAACTCTGGTGAAGGTCATGTGAACTTTTGTATTATTACCCATTTCATGTTTCATGTAGTTCTAGTATGTATGTGTATGTAAATTTGATATATTATAGACACAGAGGCCTGGAAAGATTCGTGTTATATAATTTATCACAGAGTGATTAAGTACCACCATAAACAGAGGTGGAGGCTTTACCTCAGAGTTCCCAGAGCCTAGTTGTTAGGAAGCATCATTTTCTTAGACCTAGAAATCCACCCTGATTTTATCCATGATTAAGTTTATCCCTTTTAGGCAAGTTCAGTCCTTCAGTTTAAGAAATTCTCTTCTCTCCCTGGTATGTATCCTTATAATGAAATTATAGACAGCAAGAAGATACACACAGTCTTCATTTGGCTAAGCTATGCATGCCACAGCTTCTATACTTCCTTCATAAGAAAAGATCTCCATTCACAGTGCGTTTTCTATTTTGTCTGGGTTCCTTGTTCATCCTTTTATCTCATTTATTTCACATTGATACCTGTATATTCCTGCCTGTCTTCCCCTGCATCCCCTACCTCTTCATGCTTGTTTCACCACTGCTTTCTAAAGGTATCTGCACATTCACTTTCTTCCTTACCTGCCGTTGCAATATTAGGCTTTGAGCAGCTGCTGGTAGCCTGTTCCTCAGCTTAATTAAAAGCCACTCTTGAACTTCACAGGAAATAACTGTATTTGGGACCTTGGGACTCTAGCTGCACTTGGAACAGTGAAAATTTTGGTGTGATTCAGTGCGTTAAAAAAAAAAAAACAAGGAAAAAAAAAATCATTAAATATAACAAGTTTGAGGTAAAATGTGTGGAAGAGAAAAAAAAACTAACCCAATGCATATGTTTCACTATGTGAAACTAAGTCTTAAAGAATAACCAGTAATTGCTGTGATTCTGTTTTCATGAGCTGAACTTAAGTTTTGCACTGTGGCTGACAAACACCTATGCCAAGTGAGATGTTCTGAAAATTAAGGAGGAAGGAAAGAAGCCTGTGGTTTGGGAGGAGAAGCAAATCCATTCTCTCTCAAAGGCATCTGAGAAATCAAAGATTAACCGTCTTCTGTTTAAAACCCCTATCCAGCTGGATCGGTTTGAAGTGTCACACATTCCAAATGTGTGTCATATATTTGGACAGAAGTGCTTTAATGTCATGAGTCTTTCTGAATCATCTCTTCCAGTACTTCATCCAGCACTGTCTTCCCCAGCAGGCTGAGAGCAGCCTAGCCTGTGTTTGGGTTGTCCCTGTAGACAACACACACTCATGCTGCACTGATGAGAACTGTACAGCAAGAAAAAAATCTACTGGGAACATAAATGGCAGAGGAAAATCCTGTCCAGCACTCAGCATCACAGACAGCAAATTAAGAGATGCTCACAGATACAGTGTCTGGGAGCCAAAGAGAGGAAATTGTAGTAATCACCCATTGTGTTTGAGTAGTACTTTGCACTGTGAAAAAGCTCAGGATGCATATGATATATAACTACATTGCAGCAGGCCTGTCATTTGAGTTTCTCTTTGTAAAGTCATGTCAATAGCAAACAAAAGCTCATGGTGTAATAAGCATGAAGATAATCAGCTTTCAATGCCCCCACTCCCACTGGATTTTAAATAGCAGATTCCCTTGAGCATAACAGTTTTACCAGAGTGCAGAGTGTTAAAATGAGAGCTCTGCTGTTGACGTTCAAAAGCAAACACTGTTCTACACTTGAGTACATCATCTGCAAGATTCAGATGTTTCACTGGGCATGTCAGTCCTTGGAAGAAGTAGGGTCTTGCACAGGTATGGAAAAACTCAGAAGAGCCCTGTATACCCTTATGGGGACTGATTACATGCTTGCAAGTGGAAGCTGTGTGGAGTGTTGTTCATTGAAGTACAAGCAGCTGCTGCTATCCTGCACTCCTGGCACAGAACTAGAGATCATAACCCAGTAAATCTGCCTCCACAGATGCAAAGCTTCATTTACATTCATCATTCACGTAGATTTTATAAAATAAGAGGTATTAAAAGAAAAAGGCAACAATTGGAAGCTCCAGAAATAGTTTCTATAAAAAAAGCTATTTCCTATTACGTGAGAAAAGCTTGTGCTAGATTTCAATTGCCAAAGAGCATATGAGCTGCCTCTGAAAGGTCCAACATTGTCATCTGGAAAAACTTTTAGTTTTATTCCTTTATTTGGCTTGAAACAGAGGTTTTTTTGCTTTTGTTAAATTTTTAACTGAGGTCTGGGCCACAGGAAAAGTAAAAGGCAACATGCTGGCTAGAGGCCATAATTTTACATTTTAGAAGAAGGATTTGGATTGAAAACAGATGAAAGCTATGGGGGCCCTGGTCAGATGGCAGTCAAAAGATCTGCAGGAGCCAGGATGAGCAGAGTCCAACATATTTGAATCCTGGCTCAGAAGAAATCAGTGATCAGCTGAAATTGAGAAGGATACAAGGAAAAATAAAACACTTAACATTCCTTGAGGCATTGCTTCAGCACTTTGTATAGTGAAAAATGGAAAAATACCACCAAGGAGATTTTCATAATTCTGGTGACAGGAAATTCTGTGAAGTGTTCAAATTAACCGCTGTCATTCCACTGATATTTCTAAAAAGAATAGAAGCTGCAGAGGCTCAGAAAGCAAAGGTGGTCCAGAACAAACAAGAGGACCTGGAAACCAGAAGACAGCAGACTAAAGAGTTGTACAGAAATCTAGTCCATGCTCAGCACCAACTAGGAATTAGAGGAGTAATCAGGGAGGAAGCAGACTGATGTACAGTGGCTGAGGTAACCCATCAGTGCAGAGGAAGAATTAAGTTTGAGAAGGGCCATGTTAGAGGTGTTTGTACAGGTTTGGGGTTTGTTTGTTAGTTTGTTTGTTTTAAGCTCAACTCATTAGTCGATTAACATACAGCAACTCCAAACTTTCTGCCTCTGAAGCTTCCCTTGCCCTTGTTTAGAAAAGTCATGGAGGTCACAAATTGCAAAGGAACCTCTTAGCTTCACTTGGCACTCTTAAAGAGGTGCAGCCCATGCAGGAAATGCTTGCAAGGAAGTGGGAAATACTGGAGGTGCATATGGAAACAAGCAAAATCCCAGCTTACAGCTTTTCTGTTCTCAAATTGTGAAGAAAAACAATCCTGAGCATTTTTATTAGAATGGTTTAAGTGAAAAAATTAGCTCACAAGAAACATTTTACTTCTCTGTTTTTAAAACTAAAACATAGTGATCATGCAACACACTGAACATTACACTCAAGTGGTTCTCAGGTGGATCAGCTGGTATTTCTGTTTGGAAAATCCTTAATTTATAATGGCACCAAAATATTGCTTTATATGTTAACTATACTGCTGTTGTAGGTATTCATATTGCTGTTACTAGCTGTGTCATTTCAGTCAAACCCTGTTTCCTTTGTCATCCACATGTGGTCAGTGGAAGCAGGATATCCTCTTCATGCTCTGGGGCACAGTTTTGCTTTCCTCGCTCAGTCTTGTTTTCAGTTTGTATAACCATGAAATGCAGAACTGAGCCCCCTACATCTCTACTGTGCTCCTCAAAAACACCATGCAATGGATATGACCCAAGAAAATGATCCTTCACCTTTCACTGCACTGCTGCAGAATAATTTTAAGGTTCTGTGGGGGGGGGACTAACAATGAACATAGGTGGACTGTCTGTCACTCAACTATAACCACATACAAAATGAAGTTTGAAGTGTTGTAAAGAAAAACAAGCCAGCTGAACTTCTCCTGTAGTCACTTGGTGGAGTGGTGAGAGGGAAAAATGGTGTCCATCCTTCACATGTCTCAGGACAGGATGAGTTAGCCTCAGAAATATCTCCCTCCACTGATGATACATGAAGACTCAGTTCTTCACTTGCTTCAGTTCTCCTTGTTTTGCAGAACATAAGTACCAAGAAGAGGCACAAATCGGAGATTTTCTTCATCAACTAGTTTGTACCATTAAGCAAGATGATTTAAAATTGAACAAGATGTCTAACCTCTCCCTCAATCCTTCATGCTGCTATTGACATTCAATGCATCATACACCTAATTTATTTTATAAATGCTAAATCTCCAGCTATGATATAAAGATCTTATATAAATTTACTGGAAGGACAAGGAACAGGAGGGGGAGAAGGCCAAAGGAAGTTAGATCTGAACATTCATTGTTTCTGAAATTCATCACTGACTACTTAAAAAAAAAAAGTATTTAAACTGTTTTCCACATGTGCTATTGTTAAAGCCTCTGTGTGTCACACAGGAAGAGGTCTCGCACTGCTGCACCCGGCCCTTGAAAGGAAATTGAGTGGTTCAGCCAGTCACCTCTTTTTTTCAATTTCCATCATTGTGTCAAGGTTAAAGTTTGGTTTCCTTAAGGATACCAACTGTAAACAAGCACCCACTAACACTGATAGTCTCAAAAACTGTGGTTTGTCTTTTAACAGAAGTTAAAAGTCAGTCTTTAAGTTAAAATGCACACTTCAGTCTCGCAGCAATTAGCATTGAATTTAAAGGACATTTCCTTCATTAGAAAGTTTCTCTACAAGGAGAAAAAACATAAATGAACTCTATAGACATTTTGCTTTTAACTGGTACTCAGAACTGCTTTGCACCCCCCCTGCCCCACACATACCCACCTCACAGCAAATGCTCCCCCCACCTTATTACATGGTTCCATTTATCTGGACTTTATCCCTAAAGAGGACCTAAATAATCTTTGTTTGTAGAAAGAGTGCTTGCTATCAGAAATAAATTACAAAATGCATATTCACAAATACATAACCATTGGCTAAAATTTTTGGAAGTCCAAAAATAAATATTGACTGCAGCTTGATTAGTAATCAAACTTTTAGTCCATGATGACCTGTAACAACAAAAGAGCTGAACATATTTGTAACACTGGTACATTTTGCAATTAGAAACAAAAGAATCTGTATAATTGTACTGCATCTATATTTAAGAGTTACAAAATGGTGAATGGTTACTCTTTTATTCTTTTTCCATGGAAAATGGAAACTGCTTTACAAATCTAAAGCTAATACAGATAATTTCTCTCTCCCTCCTTCTCCACCATCAGGAGCAGAATCCTCTCTGGAAAAACCCTTTCAGGAATATTACATTCTGAAGACCATTGATTGTTAAACTGTATTACATTCTTTTTCTATCATCTTCCCACACTGAACACTGTGAAGACACAAATTGTTATTGCCAGCATTATTGCACTATCTCATGTTGTTTCCAGTGGCTCATAAATTCTGTATATCATAATATCCTTTTCCTATGACTTTACATTAGCACTGTAAAAGCCCAGAATAGGAATTACTATTTTGGACTTCACATTATCCTTTTTTTTTGCATTATTTTTCCTGAATTATTATTTCCAGTACATAAAGTGTATGTCAGATGAACAGCTTCTTACTAAATAGCATATAATATTTACAGCTACATCCCAACCCACCTTGGGTTGCCCTGGTTCAAAGAAGTGCAGCACCTTTTTGCGACACTTGTGTTCAAGAATCTTTTCCTAAGCCATCTCTGCTCGTCATCTTGGTTATTGCAAGGAAAAACCTTTGGAATATAAAGAAGATTTTGACATTGGTCTGGGTCCACAGAAAGCGCTGAAGAAAAGATCAGGAGCTGAAGACAGTATTTTAAACAATTTTCACTGTTGACCATTTCAGTGCTAATGAAAAAAGCAGCAGGCATTAACATAATACCAACATCTGCCTGATGGCTGAGAGCTTTACCTCGCAGCTTGGGAACTCAGATGGGCAGGGCTCTGAGTGCCACATTGTTTTCCCTCCCAACTCAGGTTAAATATTGACTGGACTGAACTTAACGCTTCCTGTTATTTGTGAGCCAAGGTCATTATTAATGCAACAGCTCACAGGGTCCAAAATGCACTAAGCACTTCACAGAGATGTGGGGCAATCCCACAAAGCTGATATGTTAGTGTCAGTTTTGGACACAGCAACCAAATCTGCCACTCCTTCTTTTCCCTTCTTCTCTTCGATGCCCGTGTCCCTGGACTGCATTACCTCTCTGGTCACTTGGAAAATCAGAACACGTGTTTATCTTTAGGAAATGAAAATTTGCCTCAACATTTGAGTTTTTGCAAAAGCAATAGAGATTAATTGCAGGCTGTGGGATCAGTCACCTGTGGTTTCATGGTGAATAGAAACCCCCTTAGGCTGTATCAAGGACTAAACAGCTATCTGGAATCAGCTCTGCCTAGACCTAGCAGTGGCTTCTTTGGGTAAAGGCTCCTGAACATTGTGGCAAAGGGGATGAGGAAATGGTAGCCTCCATAGAGGCTTATAGATCCATCATTAAATTGTCTTTTTTCCAAGAAAAAATATTGTAATAATACGAATATTATTTTTTAAAGCAGCTTGATACAGACTAGTTCCAACTTGTCCGTGAGAGATAGGCAAAATCATAACATTTTCAGAAAACAGGTTTTTGCTTCTCACATGTTCTGCCTCTTTTAGTCAATTCAGTGGAAATGACAGTTCAGGGTGAACTGGCAAAAAGTTATTTAGTCTAGATCAAAGGCTAAATTTTCAGCTTCTCTCTAATAATAAATAAACTTCTGAAAACATGTTTTGTAGATGGTATTTTGTGAAATGAATTTCAAGGTGGCCTTTTAGGGTAGTCAGTATTACAAGAGCCAATGTGACACACGTTGTGTAGGAGAGGGAAAGAAGGAGCTCATGTATAAGGGATTTAAGTAAGCTTATCAAAACTGCTCTTGTTGAGTTGCATTTCTCTCCAACTGAACTCTTGCTCAGAAGCAGTTTACCAATTGGGTCATCCTCAAATTAAATCTGCAGTTTTCTCTTCAAGGGAAGGGAAAATATAATAAATCAAAACTAATGAGATATTCTTTATACTATTGACGTGTTCATTTTTTCTTCCTGCATCACTGTTAGACTTGAAAGGAGAAAACAAGGCATGATATTGAATGTGAAAAATGAAAACTGCCCACTGGGTGAAAATAAGAGGGGGAAGAAATCAGGAGGGTGATTTAGCAATTCCTTAAGCATATGCAATATCTGTAATTTTCAAATTTGACAATTTCACTGAGACACAGAGGGGAAGTGAGCTGATTGGACGAGTGTTTGCTCTTTAACAGGCTTGTGAGAAAAGTACAATCAGTCATTTTGTCCAGGCTGTGTGTAACACATGCACATCTCAACACAGGCACAGAACTACAGCCACAGTAGGGAGGAGAGTTCTCACCTGTTTTTCCTCCCCTGCTCTCTCTGTCTTCCCTGCAGGGAGAAAATTGACACAGCCCTTCCTTTCTCCAAGAGGAGCTGTCAGGTTGAAATCTAATAAAATAAAACACTTTTCTTATCCTTCTCTAGATGCAGCCACAAACACCTTTGCTAATTCTTTGCAGATTTAAAAACCATATTATCTTATTTCTTTTTCAATTTCTTCTTTTGTTGCTATGCGATGTTTTCTCTCTTCTTGTCCAACACCTCCTTCAGCTCCCTCCCCCCAGCATAACAGAGTAGACTGAGTAAACATTGAAGCAGGCAATGTGCAGATTGCTTTCAAATGCACACACACAAAAAAGTGAAGAAAGAGATAAAAATGGACAGGTTACTTTCCCTCCTCCCTAAATTTAGGTGTTATTATAACAATATAGGCAAACTATTTTCCTATGGAGGTGTGATTTTTAAATTAGTAATGTCTGTAAGTTCAGACAGTGGCTGAGAAGTTGGAACTCATCATCTTCTTTGTGGTGGGGCACTGGCATGTTAGGCAGAATGAAGAGTGCAAGGATGCTGCACCGAGCTGTGCTCACCCATATCATTGCATATGATTAAGATAACATGTAGTCTTGTACTTCTGTAGGAAGATGTATCTAGAGTTTGATTGTCACTAGGCTGTACTGAATTGTTGCACTCATCTTTCCTCTTGATTTTCGTTGTCTGGCTGCTTCTGATTGTTATCCAGAGAGTCATTTCAATGTTTCACACATTAATTTATGCTATAGTTTTGCTAGGCTTTCTTTTAAGCTGCTACACTTAATTGATTATTTGTCTGAGGGCATTTCTTCAGATACAGAAATTTGAATAAAATGGACAGCAAAACCAGAAGATTTTCTTGCGAGTAAACATTTGTAGTGAACAGACAGACATTCAGTATGATGTGTAGCATTCCATATGGTTACTAAATTTTACTTTAAAGCAGGCATGTATTTCTGAGGCTCTTGACCTTACTTCATACTTGCATACTCATTGCTCTGTCTGCAGTGGGGGCTGCAAGATATGAATTCTCCATAAACTTCCAACTTGCAGAAGGATTACTTACATTCAGTAATCTCTTCTCTGTAAATATATGTAAGATGTCCAGAAAGCTTCCAGTAGTTCCTGTTTTAGGATATTTGAATGCTGTCCCTCTGCACATCTCTCAACAATTAGCTCCCACTCTGTAAGACCCATCATTTGTTTTGACTGAGATCTATCCCTGTGTGTGCGGTGGAGGGCATTGGTATACATAAGACATAAGAACTGAAACATCAACCTGTATTTTTCATGAGGCAGCACAGAAGGTTTGGATTTGGGTCTAAGTCCAAGAACAAATGGAATTTATAAGTAGTTTGGGTGAAAGAAAACTCATTTCCTTGCACTTTCAGTTATTTTCTTTCAGGACTCAAAGGGTCGCTGTCTGGAGTCATTAAAAATTCCTCCCTTAAATGACAGACTAGAACTAGAAGCAGAATCTCTCTTGCTAGACTGACTTGTCTGGCTTTCCCAAACAAGAACAACACATTTCTTTGTAGCCCCTCTCACTTTATGTTTGGTGGATCCTGCAAATGTGTTTTTAGGACCATGTATCTTGCCTCAATATCTTGCAGACTTCCCAGGAGAATCAGACAACCAGTGCAAAAATATAGGATCTCCCTGGCTTTCACCTTCAGGACAATACCTTTAAAAATCAAGTGTTCCTTTGTATTAATTCATTATAAATGGTGAACAGCAACATGCAGTCTTTTGGGAGCCATTATGGATCTCAGCACCTTTTAAAGACATTATACATTACAGCATAGAGAGAAAGGACAGTATAGAAGCTAGTGGCAAGAGCTGACCCTTCCATCAGAGAACAACTGATTATCAGTCAATTTCTTATTTGTCTGTGTAACACGCAGGACACTAATTAACTACCTGTCTTTCCCCTGTTAGTTATATCTACACTGTGATATGCAGGAAAAGTATCTTAGTCAAAATTAACAAGGCACAAAGCACTAGTTGGATAGCAATTAGCAAACAGTGTCATTGCCATATCTTGCTAATAAGATGAAACAATAGAGAAGCAAATGTATTCTGTGTGTCAAATGGATCCTGTAGACCAAATAACATCTCAGAAATTTCTGAAGTAGCATAAACAGAACAATTCCCTGTTGTGATAAGTCACCTTGGATCAATGGTGAAACTGGAATAATCATTGGCATGTAACTGATGTGGAGGAGGGAAAAATACAACATACTGAATTTTCTGTTACCAGATGAGCAGCTTCATTTGAGTCTGCAAGAGTGTTTGACTAACTCTGTGCTAGGTAGGAGACAGACACTAATGCGGCCAGTTTGTTTTTGTAGACAGATGTCTACAGTTCCACCTTTTCTCCCTCTTGTTGCCCAACCTCAGCCCAAGATCAACATGATTCAAAAGCAGATTTCACTTATCTGAGATCCACATGTGCTCCTTTAGGGGACAGAGACTTAGATAAATGGTCTGGGGTTTGAGGTCATCTCTGTAATGGGATTAAAAATATTAACTGGCTCATAAATCTGTTTTACCAGGGTAGCGTTGCCTGACTGAACCTGTATCATTTTTATTGCTAGCTACAGTTATGTTTATTGACAGACAAGGATTATAAAATGATGACACAAAGCAGTAGTTATTCTGGGTTCCAGCAGGAACCATAAATTCTCTGCCTCCCGTTCTGGAAATGTTTCAAGGCTTTTTCTTCATTAATAGTTACTCTATAAAGCCACAGTGTTTTCTTGACTACCATTACTCAATTAGTTTGCCTGTGTTGCTCTAATCACTAGAACAGAGATGCAGAAGGAAGTGGTATAATACTATAAAATTTACAAAGTCTTAAAGAGATAGAACTGAAAATTATTTTTTATTGTCAATCTTCGTTGCCAACATCGAGAGCAGAGTTTCACCTCTCTAGGGGTATTTCTAAACACAAAATACCAAACAACCAAAAAGGCAAACAAGAAAAATTGATAAACATGAGTAGCTTCAATTTGAAAAAAAATTAAAATAAAGAACATCTATACTTCTAAATATACAGCAAAATTACACAAAATCAAGCATACATCATAAGTCTGTTGAACCCCAAGTTTTCAAATGTCAGTTATCTGCTTTAATGACACTAAGAAGTTGTAGGACATTTGCTGTCCAGTGCAAAAAATGACACAGAGGTGGCCTACTTCATTTCCAGTCTATTTCAGATGTCAAGTTTTTCAAGTCTCTAACATTTATCTTATCTTCCTTTTGCCCTTTTAATATTTGTTTACATCTTTCCCATAGTCTGAAACCTGAAACTGCACTCTAACTGGGGTATCACTGGTCTTAAAGAATAGCTAGAGTGATACAGAAACATGGAAGGGTTGAAGTTGGAAACAACCTCTGGAGGTCATCTTGTCCAACTCCCCAGCTCAGGCAGGGTCACCTAGAGCCACCCAGAGCCTCTTGACCTTTACAAATGAAAATTGATATATCTGAGAATAAGAAGAATCTTTTTTAACATGGTGTCACACTGCTGCCACTGTCTGAGTTCCCCTCACTTTTAACTCTTTTTCTGCCTTATACTTCTTCCTTTTATTCCCATGTCATGTATGCAAAGCACTTTTACAGCAATTGCCTGTGACTTTATCAAATTTCCACCAGTTGATTTTAGAACATCTTTCCAGTTTCTGAAACTCTTTCCAAATTTAAAGCATCCTCACCATTTCATCCCCCAGATCATTGATCAGCAAAGGATTTAATAGAACTGGGCTCAGAAACATCCCATTTAAAATATCCTCCCAGTTTGACAACAAACCACTGATAGTTTCTCTTTTATTTTGTTTTCTCAACCAGCTGTGAGCCTTCTCTGCAGTGATTTAATCATATGCCTTAATTTGCTTACAAGAATGCTGTGTAGGAGACTCAAGAGCCTTGCTGAAGTCAAGATATATCACATCTACTGCTTCCCCCTTATTCACTTATCCTGTCAAAGAAAGAAATTAGATCGGTTTGATACAATTTGTCCTTGACAAATTCGCATTCACTAGACTATTATTACCCTCGAGGTGCTTATAAGTGGATTGATTGATCCTCCACCACACAGCTTCAGTTCAAGGAAAATCACTTCACCAGCATCTTCTCTGATGTGCAGCTAATTGGGCTCAGTTCTGTGATTTCAAGTCTACTTCTCCTAGTTTGGTATTGTCTTCCCAAAGAGGCCTTATAACTATCTTGACCATGTGTTCTCTTCAGTCTCAAAGCTAACCAGGTTATATGAGCTTTGTTTGCAGTACTCAAGAGCATCAGACCTATGAACACTATCCGGGCTCATAAAAAGGCCACGTACCTTCTAGCTGACCTCTTTCTACTGCATTATCAAACAAAATCACTGTCTGTTGCTGAGATTCACTGAACAGTTCTGGGGTGCATGAACAACAATCTTTTATGATTTATGCAGAAAGATTCCAGCTGAAGTGCAGAACTTGGTAGATGGAATTATTGGTAAGCAATATTTGTAATTTATGTAAACGAAGCTGCCCAGAGTTGTCTTGTCTGTTTTTTCTTCCTACAAAGGGAGTAGAGAGTTTCAGTTTTCTAAGCCATTTGACCCTGAGGCTTACATTTGGAATGCCGTGGTAGCAGACACTACATAATTATTATTTTAATTAGAAAAGCTGCAGAAATATTCTGCTGAGTCTCTTAATGCCTATGCTGTAACTGCTACATTGGGCTTGGTCCTAAAATGGTTTCAGCACAGAGTTGTATTGAGCACAGTTGGCTTTCTGCTCAAAACAGGCTTGATATTTTGGCATAGTATCCCCACAATGCAGAATTAGGTTACTGAAAGGGTATTTGAGGCAAGCTGACCACAAGTAAATCCTCCATTAGTGAATACTGCAAATTTGACTTTTACACTTATGATTTAGAAGTAAAGGATTTTATTATAAATTTTAACATGCATAGAGACCTAGTTTTATAATTCTTACTTAGGCAAAACTCCTGCTGCAACCAAGGAAGGATCGTCCAAGCTCAGTGTGAGATGATCTAGCTTCAGTCACAATCCTGTCCTCATTTTTGTTTGATCTTGGCCCTGTGTTAGGCTCTGCCATTGCAAAACTTATGCACAGAAATTCACTGGGACCACTCCCACCAGTAACCAAAATTTTTAGGATCACAGTACCTCAGTTTCCTATTTGTGAAGCAGAAATAAATGTTACTTTCCTACATCAATGTTTGAAGAGCTGAGACATATTTTTAGGGCCAAAGAAGTACCAAAATAATAGACTATTTGTTTCAAAGATAATGCAAAACACTGAATAAGTCATTATAGAATAATTTTATTTGAAGAAACATTACCACAGAGCAAAATGAATATACTAATGGTATAATTTCACTATTTCTTTTCTGTCTCTGTTTGCAAACATATAACAAATAATATTCGCAGAAAAACACTTTTTTTATTCAATCATCTACCAGTGCAAATTCATCCATTTGCTTCATTTTATAAGCAGCTACATTATTCTGACTCCTTATATACTTCTGACAAAAAAGATGGCTACCTTAAGACTCGCATGCCCCTTCTTACAGTCATCACCAAGGACATGTTTGTGTTTTGCAAAGGGATACAGCACAGTGCCTGAGGTAGGTTTCATCCCAGTTTGTATGTCCACACACTGCTATACAAAGACCTGCTACTAACCTAAAGTGGAAGCAATAAAAGTCCAAACGACAGCACTGTACCTGCCCCAGTAAAGCTTCACCTCTCAGAAACTGGACTGGGATCTAGGCTGCAATGAGGCTGGGCTGCTTCCTGTTCTTCCTTTCCATGCAGACCTATTCCAAGAACTGTCCCATCACTGCTTTTATGTTCCTGCCACAGGTCTTTCAGCAAGATATGGAAGCTAAGACTGTACAACAGGAAAACAAGCAGACCCTCAAATGTTTCCTAATTACTTAGGAGCTTCATAAAAACAGGAAAATAAGTTCAAAGATGCACTTCAACTTAATACCTATTAATTTGAATATGAGACTTGGACCGTATCTTAGTTCTCTGCCATATTTTTATCTACCTAAGAAACAGCAAAAACATGAGCTTTCTTTGTGGCTCAGTAAGTGCAGCTGCCTAAGATCATTGTTTCCAGAGGTGTGTGTGCCCCTCCTAACACTGCCAAGGTTACTTATGAATAAGAATCACATTTGCTTCTGCTACATCAGAAAACAATTAATCTTCATTGATTATCAACCATGAGTAATAAAAAGCAGTAGGGAAAAAAAATGTATTTTCAGGTAGCTATGGAGATATTACAAAAACAAAGGCAAAAATGCAAACTAAAGCTCAGGAAAGATCCTGGACTGCCCCTTACAGGAAAATGAAGATTTAGGTGTTTTACAAACATTATTTTTTTTCATATTTCGGTGAAGACATACTTGATGATTAGAAGATCTCTAAAGGTCCCTTCCAACATGAAAGATCCTGTGACTCTGTGATTCTGTGATATTGTAAACTCCAGATGTATGGCAAAGTGATCCAGAATACCTTATCTGCCCTGGAAGCAGTTAAGCTTGGAGCAGATATACAGGCGGTGTTTAATTTCTTTATGTTTGATTAATGAAGGTGATCTCAGCTATACCAATGGGGAAATTTGGCTCATTTTTACTAGAGTGAAGGACAAAAGTATTGCTATGAGTAACCAGGATTGGTTATCACTTGTAAGGCACTGACCCAGTGCTCACTACTGTAATTACAGGGGTAGATAATTATCTAGCTTTGAACAGAGTGTAGAAATTAAAAGAGCTGAACTGCTAATTCTGTATTAAATTGAGGGCTAGAAGCAATAAAGGACTTAAAAGTCCAAAAATCAGGCACTATTCTGTTCAAAACAGAAAACACCCAGTAGGCTGAGCAGAATAAATGCAAATGGTCCAGAAACCCCCAAGCAGGTACTTGCTTTCAGCTGGTTAGCAAGAAAGACTAAACTTCAGACTGTGTCCAAAACCATCCAAGGGAACGAAGGCCCTGCCATGTAGTGGACACCCAGAGCATGGTACCTGAGGTAAGGCAGAGTTTTATTCCTGAGAAGACATGAGCAGATGTTCCCACCAAGCCCCTACACTACAGCAGGTCCACTACAGTTCCCTGAGCTGCAACTCACGTGAGGTTTCTTCTCCCACATGTGGTACATGTTTGTCACAGGGATTCACTATTGCTTTAACTCAGCCTTAAGTTCCTTTAGCAGAAAACATTCAGCTATAGATTGGCTTTCCAAAAAGAAAAAAACAAAACAAAACACAGGCTTGTAAAGGTAAATCTTCTATAAATTTTAAGCTGTAAGCTCACTATAGCAAAATATTATTTGGAAAAAAAAACCCAAACATGCTGACAGTCAAATAAAAATGATTCAGTTTGTAGTAAATACCAGCAGGATGACAGACTGCCTGACTTAGATTCAAATCCTAGGTTAGTGTTATGCGTGTTGTTAAAACTTCTTTCTACATGTAAGTTTTTCTACAGAATTTATCCTGGAGAATCTAAGCCTTGTACAGCTACTTTCCTACAACTCTGTGATTATTTGAGAAGCCAGCTGAAAGCTCGATTTTAGGCTGCTTCTTTTTCATGAAGTATTGCTTTACTGTAGTGTGACATTCGGGATATATATAGTGCTTGTCTTGAACAATCCAAGAGATATGCAGTGTACTTTGGCACTCAGGATGTCTGGTGTTTGTCTTGAGACATCTAAGAGGTAAACACGACTTGTTGCTGGACTAAAGAGATGCCTCAGCAACCCAGTAAACCGTTTTACTCCCCTGTGATGTGTACAAATGCTGCAGGCACCTGAGAACTGGGGAGTTTGGTGTGGGACACGCTGAGATTGAAGAAAAAGGACCTCTACAGCTGGTGCTGGGAGCAGAATATCCAGCGAAAACCAGGCCTCGAGATTTCATGAAAACCACCGACTTAGCAGGAAAAGATAGAGGGTGCCAGTCTCAAGTTGCCTCCTAGGACCGAACCTCTACTGCAATAAACTAATCCTGTGGTGCCTCAACCTCCTGTTTACTGTTGATCAATGGCTTATCTTGTTAATTTGCCAAACAAAGACTATCTGCAGGACCTAGTCCTGGTACCATAACCTCCCCTCCTATCTCCAAGGCACGAGAAGACAGAGGACAGGGAGAAAGGGGGAGAGAGGGCAAGAACTGTATAAAAATCTGGAACAATATGGGTGCAGTGAAGCACTCCCCACTGAAGCACTTCCCCACTGAAGCACTTCCCCACCGACAATGTTGCTGGACCACAGTGGTAACTCTTCTATTATCTTGCTAATCTCCATATTTCTGCTTTCCCCTTTCTTTTCTGTTTCTGTTTTCCTTCCTGTCCTATCTGCTCTAGGGACTTGGCTGTGTAACTCCAATAAAGTTCGGTGTGCACGTGACATCTGACCTCATTTGCATCTTAATGTCACCATTTGGGATCACCTTTAAACCTTTTCACAGGTCCTGCTGGACAAACGGGTGCAGCTGCTGTGTGGCTCATACCAGGAGAGGGAAGGCAGAGTCCAGCCGCCCTCAGCCTCCCATTTTGGTGAGGAGTGTCAGAAAGCAAGGGGGTTCTGCCCCATCTCTCGTAAGACCGCACACCAGCCCCAGTGCCTATTTGTGCACCTGATATCATATAATCTTTGTTTTGTCCTAGTGAGATCATAAAAAATTGCTAAGTATCCAAATATCGGATCATGACATGTAGTTATTTGATGAAAAGCTGTGCGTGACAAAGAGGCAGGTTTCAGAACATAACCAGAAATACCCTCATAAAAGTATTTAAACCCTCAGACCTATTATTAAAGTGCTCACCAATAGCTGTGACCTCCTGTCAATGTTACTCCCACAGGTGCCAGAATGACATAAAGCTCCCTGGGCACCATGTGGCATTTGGAATGGGAGACAAAGCCACAGGAAACTGAAGAGACTACACTAGTAGCTAGCTAGAGTGGTTATTTCAGATGAGTTAGAGAGGAGGGAAGTGAAGGAAGGGCACCAGGCAGCTCTGCAACAGCAGTCCTTTTCAAAATGGTAGACTGTGCAGGGATGCCATGGTCCTCCACTGAGGCACCCTAGGCTGAGCCACGGGGATGGTACAGTGTCACATCCTAATCCATAGCCAATATACTAATCATAACCTAGTAGATCTGCCCAGCAGACTCATGCAAGAGCCCTTATCTCCCTGTATCCAAGGGACTTAACAGTGAAAAATGAAGAAAAGTGGGAAAATTACTAGGAGCCTTAAAAATAGGTCTGTAGATGAAACTAGTGCAAGGTCCTATTCTGCTGCCAAAGCATAATTCTGCCAGGAAGCTTTGTGCTGTATACCTTTACTGCACAGCAAAATTTCTTCTAGGTGATCATTAAAGGAGCTGAAAAAATATTTGTTAGGAAAGATGGTGTCCAAATAAAGTGAAGCATAACTACTCAACAGGCTGGGAATGCCTTGGGACAGTCTGTTAGGACAGATGGCTGCTTAACAAGAATGGTCTCTTGACCAGGTTTCTCTGTCTGCATTCCAGGTGCCTGCACGTAAGGAAGCAGATCACATGTGCTGTTTCAAATGTGTATCGATTTGCCAGCGGGGAGAGAGAGAATACTCTGTCTTCGATAAAGAATTTGATTTGATGATCATTTACAGACCATACTACACAGAGTCTTGACACTGTTTCTTCACCCTAATTACTTTGTGAGCCATCTGGTGCACCTGCTGTTGCAGTGCGGCAGGAATAACAGTTTTACACCCTCCCTCCCTTTTCTTTTCCTTTTTCTCACACTGAGATGGATCTTCTAAGTGAACATCCACCTGACGTGGCCAGACAGTGCAGATGTAGACGCAGGTGCAAACTCGGTCAACCATGCCTCCAGATGGCTCTTACTTATTAAGACAGCCAATGTAATAACCCCAGACAAAGGCCTCCAAGAAAAAAACCAAGACTATCCTGCAGGAAAACACTAGGTTGAGAGATGGAGCTTATGAGGATCCCAAAGAGGTAATCAGCTTTGAATCTGTGGTGAAAAAAGGACTGGTCAAGCCCCCTTGAAATTTGGATGAAATGACAGATTCATAATTGAGCAATCGGGAAAATAGTTAAAAGCACAATAGTCTCTACGAAAGGCTGATTACATAAGCATAAGTGCCAGTAGCTAGATGCCAAGCTGAAAGCCACGGCTTCCTTTTCTCCTGCTGAGCAATATGCTCTGCAACTGAGAAAGCCAAGAGACAAAAGCTGTAGGATATTTTACAGTCTGGTTTCTTTAAAACATCAGAGGAATCACACTCCCTGTGGCTGAACTCCAAACAAACAAGGGAGCAAAAGAAAGCAATTGTGCCCTCCCTCAACCTCTCCTTTTAATATCTTTAATTATTGGCCCACAAAGTGTGAAAGTTCAAAGGAATGAGTTTCAGGCTTGGGAAGCTGCCTCACTAAACAAGTTAATTTGGGCAGAAGAAGCTCACAGGAATCCAGAGGCCTCTGCTTCCACAATTGAGTGAGCTTCTCCTTGTTAACTTGAATGGTCTTTAGGGAAAAGGCATCAGAAAGAAAAAACATCTTTTTTAGCCAACTATTCCAAAATACCTTCTTTGCGACTATCACAGACCACTTAGGGCTTTTCTGGCCCCAAGGGACAGCATAAAAAATCACCCTCCTCTCCACTGATCATCCCAGCAGCCATGCTGCCTAAATGAGTGCTCTGCTGAGCAGAATTAATTGCTGCTTTCCACCTGTATTTTCCTGAGAGAGGATTTGTGGCAGAGTGCCTGGCAGACGCTGTGCTACTCAGGACAGCAAGTCCAAAAAAACAGCGTGCAAAAGTGATGGGAGGTGCGAATCCACAGGCAGGACTCCCTAGGCCCTGCAATTCTGCTAGTGGCACATGAACACCTTTGGGCTTGGCCCAGGAGCAGTCAGCCCTGCTCCAGGCACTCTGCAAAGGGAGAAGGAAATGCCATGTGGGGCAACTTCACAGTAGCAAATCTTGGTGAGAGGTGGTGTTACAGTACAAGCAAGTCACAGAGTCACAGATTCATATAATGGTTTGGCTTGGAAGGGATCTTTAAAAGTCATCTAGTCCAACCCCCCTTCAGTGAGCGAGGACATTTGCAGCTAGATCAGGTTGCTCAGAGCCCCATCCAACCTGACCTTGAATGTTTCTCAAGCTCACCAGTTTCAATCCACAATGGCTATGAAAATAGCTTAAACATATGAGTTTTCAGACAGGTCTTCTCTGAATTTGCCTGTCTAGAGGGCTCATTAAAGCCTGAGGTGTCAGGACCTTCAGCCTAAAGACTCCCATCACCATGAATGCAATGAGATCTTAAAGAGGTGACCCCAGAGAATCAAATCAATTTCGGATCCCTCATGTGTTTGAGCAACACCCTTTGTCCAGCTTTCCTTTTTTTCTCAGTTGCTTAGTTCCATTCTTCTAGAGCAGAAAAAGGCACAGTTTCAACTACAGCTTCCAGTGGAACTATGAATTTGGTATTGGGATATAAATGTTACAGAAGCACAGGTGAAAGACACTGAAGGGGAGCAAAATGGGTGTAGCTGGAGGTACAGATGGAGATTTCCCCACATCTCTGGCCCTTGTTCAGGGTGCTTCCCCACAACAGCTCATCAGATGCAGATATGCCAGAGTGTAGTGATAGGCCTGGCCCTGCCTTGACCTCCTGGTGCTTGGGAGGCCTGCGAGCAACCCTGAGCAGTAGAGGGTAATAAGTGAAGTGTGACGTTGCCTTTGCATCCCTTCCCTTACTTTCCCTCCTCTCCTCACTGTCAGTGTGGTCAGGTCCATGCACAAAGCAGTCACAAAGAGCAGGCTGGAGGAGTTGTGTCTTGACCCTTTCTATGGAGGCCACAAATACCACTTTGCTGACATAGCTGAGAAACCTTGAAAATTATTATTTTTTATAGAACCTAAAAATAAGAGTTTTATCCTTGGACCAGTATCTTGTGCACAAACCCATAGCAGTTGAGACGTCTGCCTACCAGAAGACCTTTAAATGCTGTGTATTAGGCAGCAGATGGAGATGGAGAGTGTAAGGAGGCAGTAAGACCAGCCTGATAGACACTGTTCTTAGTACAGCAAAAACTAACTCTTGCCAAGTTTTTGTAGGTATGTTGGAAAAGGAGAGTTTTACTGAGGGGTTTTAAAAGAGGATAATGCAAACAAGAAAGGAACCTTTTTAAAAAATTATTTTTGACACAACACACAGGGACAGCAGAGCCCCTTCTTAAGTCCTGTAGTCTGTGTTGTAAGAACAAACCTTTTCCCAGAAACCCTGTTTAATTTATTGCCCATTCAGCTTGCTAGCCATATGTAAAGCTAAATATTTGCTAGTCTTCCTGGAAACTAAGCCAGCCAAACCACTGAAGAGATATATTTAGGACAGTGGAACTGTGAGGGACAGCTGGAGCATACCTCTTATGCTTCTTTACTGTAGCATTATTTAGCCTTGTCACTAGGCCCATAGTGAAATAGTTGGTACTCACATTCTAATGAATGACGTCCAAGCATATTCAAATGATGACGTTGCAAACAGCTCTTCCACAGTAAAACAAGAATTTGCCTAAACCTGTATTTGATTTGGCCTATAAATATATTGTCCTACTAACAACCTCACCCAAAGGCAGGCTTAAAACCGGAACAATTTGTTTTTCTGAAATCAGGGCTTTCAGTGAGTACTTTGATTTGGATGTAAAGTCCAAGGACAATGCCTATGGGTTTTTTTGATGCTAGAGATTCACTGTGCAATTTCTGAATTCACTGAGGGGTAGTTATAACCAATAACAGGATTTGCATGACAAGACTGTGCTATGTAGGATTGTTTTGTTTTACAATATTGTCTCTTTTCTGGGCTCACCATGATCTACAGTATATCAGTTTGCATTGTGCATTCTGAGTGGCTTGCATTGGCAGCAACACAAATTTTGTATCACTTATTAGTGATATAAATCAAGTGTTTCAGCTCCCAAAAAATGTTGATCTGAGGTCCAAAATGAGGGAAGAGAAAATCAGGATACTCCTTTCAGGACAATGGGATAATTCCTGCAGCAACTGCTCTTAGCAAGCTGTTTCTAACTCCAACTTTTTTCTTCTTTTTTTTGCAGCTGAATTTCCATTTGGAAAAGCAAAGTGACAGGGCAAAGTGAGAGCCTTTGCAAGACACAGCAGTATGCAAGAAGCAGAAAAAAGCGTTTACAACCTGGCTAAAGCAACCCAATTCCATAAGAGGGCAGTGTAAGAAACGAGCACTGAAAATTATTTAGAATTATTTTCAGTAGCATTGAAGTTACAGTTCCCATAGCAGCAAGGTTCCCAGTGGTTTCAGGTAGCTGGGGGGACAAACTCTCTGCTGAGCAAGACTTCAGGGCTGCACTGAATTCTGAAGGATTCCTACATACAGGAATTTGTCCTTTGGCTCTCCACTCATATTTGATTTTCTGTCTAAACCCATGATTTAATTTGGGTGAATCCTGATTTATATCACCATGAATAAAAGGGAACTGAGGCCATCAGGAGTATAAATAAGTTTTTAGCTCAGTGGCAGTCTTGCCTGTGTGGGAACTGCAGGATCAGGCTGTATATTCCTGGTAGCTCTTTGGCATTTGATGAGCAAGTTACCTTTATTTATAACATGGTACAGCAGGATGTGTCATTGTGATTGACTTACAACAACTGCAAGGTCAGAAGTTTGATACTCTGAGGCAAAAGTGTCCTGGCAATGTGTGTCTGGAGATCGTGTTGAATCAGGGATATGTAAAAGGTTAAATAGGGTAAGTGTAGAAGCTTTGGGCTTTTTTATATCTCAGACTAGCTTTTTAGAAGCATCCTTGGAGGATACTAAAGAGTGCCTTCTATAGCAGAATGCTGAATTCACCCTTTCTGCCACCTTCTGTGACCTTTTCACCACCTCCTTACTTGTGCTTTGTAAAACAAGAACCACTGAAACAACCCTGTCATCAAATCCACAGCATCTATTCCTTCATTGATTCTTGAGAGGTGATAACAAGCTCAGCTAGGAACACATTTTAATAATTATATCGTTATAATTACCATTTTGGCTTTGCTAGGTTTTTTGAAAGATAAACTGTGAAATCTATTTATAAGCTTGATAAGCAGGAGGACCTTGTGCCTTTCCTTCAAGTAAATCCACGGTAAGTCTCATATGCAGATTGAAATAATCTAAAAGAGCATCAATTAAAAAAAATGGGGGTTCCAATTAAGCATAAACTTGCAGTAGGTGGGTGCAATTAATGCCTCACCAGTGAAGAGAAAGAAAGCATTGTATTTTACACAGAAATACAGACATTTCTGTAAATACTTAAAACGTGGGCATCTTCCATGGGTAAGTCCCATCCACACTAGCACTTATCCCAGAACAAATACTGGGGGCAAAAAGCTATTGCAGGAGTACCTATAGTGTATACCAAGAGGACACATTTTGAAAAAGAGCTCCATTTTATGCAGCTAGTTAGTTACATGATATGTACCTGATCATTTGCAAAATTGGATTTGTAAGCAAAAACAAGCGGAGAAAAATAACAGGAAAGACAATGAAATATGGAAACACAATTTCAAGGATGTCAGAGCAGGAGCTCTGGGTAAAGTATGAAAGCAGTCCCAAAGACAAGGCTTATGGGGTCCTGATAACGGTTTCCTAGCAACAGGAATACTATTAAAGGGGACGCTGAAGTCCAGTTTAATATGTTTATCCAATGCTCTGAAGGACAAGGAAGTAGTATCAAATTCTTCATTGTATACGGGGCTACTCAGTCATGTTCTGTAACAGCCTGTACAAGAAGAGTTTCTACAGAAATCAGTCCTGCATACATACCTATGTATTCCAGAATTTATGTGTTGGTTCTTTTCCAGCAGAAAAAGGAAACAATGTTATTAACCTGCTATGGGTTATTTAATTAGATACAAGACTGCAAATGAGTGAAACACAATTATGTGAAAGTAAACTACAATACCTGCTGCTTTTATTTCTAGGATATTTAGACTGCTAAACTCACAAAATATTATTATTGTATTTAGAACTGACTGTCATAAAAGCTAGTTCATGGCACACCCTTAATATACTTGAATGGAATTCTTTTTAGCTTAGTTGTGAAATTGCTTTAAAGTAAACAACTGCTGTTATCCCATTTTATCATACTTCTAGTAATGCAAACCTAGGCTAAAACTGTAGTTCTTCTGTAGCTAGAAGGCTTTTCATGTTAAAGAGAGATCCACATATAGCTACAAATGTAGATTGAACACTGTAGACTATGTTGTGTTAGAAATTTATTTTGAAACTCTGAGCAAGCTTTCCACAGAATAACTGCCCAAAGGAGATGATAACACCATGTAAACTTTTGGGAAGGAATTGATAACTTAGTTAAAAATATTACGTAGTTCAGTAGAAGCCCTTAGAGCTGAAGCTCAACAGCAATATTTATGAATATATTGAAGTGACTAAGACCAAAGCCAAACTGAATCACAGGGTTGGAAAGCATGGAGAAAATTATTAAAGAGCCAAGCACTGAAAAAGGTTAGCTGCTGCATGTCATCATGCTTATGTCAGTGCAGTCTTGCTCTAGCAAGCTTCAAATGTAGATAATTAATGATCACCATAGCCCCAGTAACCTCCCAAGCCAACCCTCAGAGGTCTGCCATCTGATTTCTGTGGCAGATGACCTTTTAAATGGATTCTTCACATTTTGGGGATGGGGGGGGAGGGGAAGGGACAAAAATATAATAGGATTTGGCAAGTTTTTTCTTCTGCTGATCAGGTCTAGGTTCTAGTTAGTACCTGATAATTAGGTCTGATTCTCTTCTTCAGCATTTGGCAAATCTCTAGACCTAAACAACAAATTCTAAGCTCCATTCTTTTGAAAGCCCAAAATAAACACGATGCAAATAGGCTCTATGACCTACAGCCATCCTGGAAGAAATTTACAAAGTAACCCTAGGTAGAGAATTGGTTTGCCATCAAATTTCCCATTTGGAGAATGATGTCTAGTTAGCCAACTGATGCTGAAGACTGAACACCAGCACTGTTAGGTTCAAACTGGCAAATTTGCAGGGTTTTCTCATTAAAGCGAGACAACATGAATTTTTGCTGCATTCCCTCCATTTCCCTGAATGTAAATTATTGGTTGCGTCCACCCCTTTTTTAAGGCTGTGGTTTCCAGAAGAGCTGGAAAATGGACATGTCCCCATCCCATTTGACAGGAGACCTCAGGAGCAGCCTGCAGAAGTGCCTGCAGGCATGCTCTTCCAGTGGGCCTGCTGGGGTCATAAGCTGCCTAATGGCATACTAAGCAGCTGAGCTGCTGGCAGTATTTGAGCTATCAATTCAGGTGACTCACCACAGGTACCTGCATTTTCACAAGCCATGGAGATCAGTCATGTTCACATTTAGAAATGGAATGAGACAAAGCTGACAGCCATAGAGGAAACATCATTTCCTATTTAATGTGGCAGGCTGGAAATCCCTTTACCATCTTTGCTTCCAGAAATGTCTCCATGCTCTCTCTGTATGCCTCGGTGTGGAAGTCTGAGTAGAAGCCAGTTTACACCACTTAGAAGATGGGGCAGAAACTTACATAAAACAAGGCAGCAGACAGGTGCTTTCAGACTACATAATTTCTACAAGTGAAAGTGTAATTTTACAGAATTAATTGCTATATTTTTTATCCTTCTTGAAAAAGTTCCAGGTTGTGCCTAAAAAAGCACTGCAGATTTTATTTTTTTTTTAAAGGAAAGTTGAGGTACAGTTAAGACACATTCAATGAATGAAACATTCAAGCAGGGAAACCACTTTGTTACTTTGAACCCATCTGCAAAATACCTTTGTGTATTACCTCTATAACATTCCCTTCCCACAATAAAAAAATTCCTACCTAAACACATCTCTTTGTAGAGCTTTAGGCATTTTAAGCTTCTGGTGAAATTCTTGGGACACATACTAGTAGGCTCCGCCATCACCCACAATTAAAGGAAAGACTATTTTTCTGTAGTGAAATAAATACATTTGACACCTGTTTGAGTCTGCAGCTCCCCTTTGCTGATTCTCATTGCTGTCAGTGTCAAAAACAAGGACGTGTATTACCCTTTTTTATCTTTACACCTGAGCACTTGCTCACAAAATTCTAGTGTTAACATAAAGTAAGCCAAAGGAAGGAAACAGCTGCTGGAGCCCTGGAGAAACAAACAGCAAGAAGCGCACACAGGGGTTCACACTTTTGCTGTTCTTGTCAGCAACTGGAGGAGAGTGTTATGATCTGTTCCTCCTTGTGGCTCGATGTATGAAAAATGACAACGCTTTCCACCACCACTGGCTGTGCTCTTTTTTTGTGGTAGCAGAGGGAACCGATACTTGGGGGATCTAAGGGTGTCAGGCTTGAGTCCCTGCTGCGTTGGATTCCTCACAAGAGCACAGCAAGGAAATGCCAAATTAAGGGGTTTTGGTGTGTGATGTTTTTACAGGTCGCTACGGAATAGTTTATAAAACATCAAATGATAAATGATCTTTCATTTCCCCTATTAGCTCCCTAATCCTTGTCTACCTCCTTAAAATGCAAACTGCAAAATCTTGGCAGATCTTGTTTGCCCTTTACACATTCTTGCAGATGATCATTATACATTCAATATGAACATACACTTTAGCTGTCCAAATTAGATCACATTAAGTCTTGCCTGCCTGGATCTGAGACTGAATGCCAGAATTCGTTAATTGTGGTGTTGTTAAGTGCTTAGAGATTTTAAGAAAGAAACTAACAGTTGTTCATACACTTTGGCACCGTGTCTTACTGCTCTGGCTGATCTAGAAGTAAACACTGAAGAAGGTTTCAAATGGATTAGAGACTGTGGAGCCCATTCTTTAGTGTGTGGTTGTTATTAAAAGGTTATTTAGGGGCTCTCTTATTGGGGTATCTCCAGATTAAGGATTTATGGAGATAGACCAAGGATTTATTGGTAGGTACTTAGTAGTTATATATGTACCATATGTTGCTGTTTTTGAAGTTTCCCTGTGTTTAATAGTATTACTTTTTTGGCTTTTCCTTGACATTATTTGCAGTTAGGTCAGAGGTCCACAATCCTAAACCCTGATCTGAAGGCACTGCAGATACAATAGTGGCTGAATCCATTGCTTTTCAGTAAGCCTGTATGAAGTAATTAACAATTACTGGTTAAACTTAACCCCTAAACGGACATGGATTGCAGGAGGCAGGTCTGACAACATCAAAAGAAAACCATTTAATAGTGCTCATCAGAAAGTCCATGAAAATATTAGAGACTTCATGAAACTCATTGTGAAATTCTGTTTACTCAAATCAGCACGGAGTCCAGTGAAAGTCAGAAGAAAAAAACCTCACTATTCTTCAGGCTGCAGTGAAAATGATGTTCAACTTAACAATAATTTCTACTGCAACATCTATCAAAATTCAGTTTGTTAATGATGGTCAGATAGGAACACTTGATATTGCCTATCCACCTACTCTGAAACAGATAAATGTGTGCATACCCACAAATGCAGACATACATATTTAATGTGCATTTGACTACATCCCTCTTTGATTGCTAGTTTTCATTTATCAGTCATATCCTGAGCTTATAAATGCTTTGCAATAATGACCCTTAAGTGTTCAACACAGTTCTTACAGTAAGGGCTTTATTTCTCCGTGTTAAGTGATATATATGTTACCTAATGTGAGGACAGAGTTTTGCCTGCAGGATTGTTTTTGAACAGTAAAAAATGTTCATTCTGTTGAAAAAATGCCTTGATTAGAATAGGCAGAAGCTTGATTTTCACCTGCTTGCCTCTTAAGTCTGGGTAGAACAGATGTGAAACAGTCTATAATTGAGCAAGTGGTTACATCTGCTCTCAGAGTCCCAAATGAAGTTACTAAAAAGAATCAATGAATTAACCAATGAGGACTGGAAATAGGGCAGAGTATTTTGCTTCCATGGAGGCTTGATTTTTTTTTCATGCTGCTCCTTAGATCAGTTAATACTATTATTTTATTGGTCATGATGCCTGTCCATGAGTCCCTTTCAGACACAAGCACTTCATTATTTTATTTTGGAAATGCTACCGATTTTTTTATAAGCAAATGTCATTACAGATGCTGTTATTGGCAAATCATGGCAGATCTTCCTATGGAGAGAGTACCACTCTATTGCCAGTATTAGACTGCAGCAGCAAAGCTGCTTGCTGTGACAAATTTTAAATTAAATTTTAAAAAGCACAGGAAGACAATGATTTCCAATAAATACTGTGATATTCACTTCCTATGGTAGTAAAAGACACACAAGTTACAATGCAGTAAAATGTATACATTTGCTGCAATTCACCTTTAAGGAATGCAAGAGGAACATTAGTGATTTTGAATAGATGATGTGTTTTACTTTATCGTTTGGAAGCATGCCCATTATTCAGGATCACAGAACTCATGAATTGATGATCCAAAGGGAGGCTCTTTTACTGTTGCATCTCCTGCGTTGCCTCTATAAATATCTGGGTTTTATTATTATTATGAAGTTTTTAGATTTGTTTTATGGTAATGGTTATTAATGTTGTGCCTCTGACTGTTAGGAGAATACATAGCTCTGTTAGAAGTCTGACATATCGGGGAGATTTAGTTGTGTATGTAGTTTCCTTGCAGTAAACCAATCTGCTGGACAGGGAGGGGAATATTCTGCCTTTGATAGCAGGTATATTTCTGATTACAGCTAGTGGGAATATGTGGCTTCAAACGAAACCAGCAGCCCCAAAAGTTTAAATTACTGCAAGTCCAGGGTACATAAGCTTTTTGTATGCAATTGCATGGTCTAGACAAAGAACAATGAAATAGCTACTGCTATTTATTCCTACTGGAGATTGAGGATTGGGCATGAAAATCTCATGCTCCCAATTAACTTCTCTGGGAATTTAGAGGATTGTCCAGCCATAGGAAAAACAGTGTCTTCAGCTCACCCAAAACCTCATCTAAAGGAGATCAATAGTACTAATAGCATTGATGTTTTGTTTTGTTTTTAAAACCTCCATTTTCTCTCCTGAAAATTCTATTGTGACTGCACAAAAGCTCCCCTCCCCCTACTTTCAGGATATTTCAGACCCAGAAAGGTAACTGAAATATTAGAAGATAGTACTTTGTATTTTACTTGCCTCTTTGGGGTGTAGTGAAATGACAAAACACACTGAAGAAAAAGAGTCAGCAAAACAATGACAATGAAGACTTTAAATTCTCTAGAAGGATGTACTAACTTGGAGTCCACAACCTACTGCAAATCATCTCTAATGAACCAAATTATTTGCAGACATTTAGTGAGTAATTGAGTAGCTGCTGGTGCAGCAACTCGACAGTGAGGTGGGTGAGAAGCTGTTTTATCCATGGAGGCTACAGTAAAGAAGAGAAAAGGCATAAGGAGAAAATTGTATGCGTTGCTTCTTACAGCAGGTTTTCTCAAAGTCTTGTTCTAGGGGTGATGAGGATGCCTGGGTAGCTATGCACCTTTACAACACCTTACCTTTAAAACACACTCTTTAAAGAGAAAGGAAGACCATCTTGAAAAGCCCCAGTATCACATTTAAGATCTCTCTGTACCAGCTTGCTTTGCTTGCCTTTCAGCCCTTTCTGCTCCTCTTCTGACAGAAAGCCTCTCTAACAAGCAGGTGTGAGAAGGCTGATTCTTGTGGCAAAAGCTGACAGCACCGTCGGGACTCTGGCTCTCACAGGAGCTTTGCTATTTACTTTTGCTGGGCCAGGATTTCACCCATTGCTTGTGTCAAGTTTGGCAAGGATTACTGGCATGAAACTGATCCTGAGGGAAGAAATCAGACTGCTTTTCTACACAAAAGCCCAAATGTCCAATGTGTACACAGAAAACTGGAAGGATCATAAAAACGACTAATCTTTTAGACGTGCTGAGCAGGCCTGATGATGCTCCCACTGAGGCTATGGGAGCTGACTTGAGGAGCAAGAACCATACACCAACACGAGCACTTCACCTCTGTCCCTTGTCAGGTTTCCTTTACAGCCATTGCAGGGCAGCTGTTTCTTCACTCTACAGCTCCAAATGAAAGAAGCCAGAGTGGCCCAGGAGAAATTTAAGCTGGTCACTGCAAATTGATTCATGCAAGTGTCTCTGGTATGAGGATGTGCTACTTCTCAAGCAGCAAGAGAGGGGGAAATTAAATGAAGAGGTTGTATGGCTGCTCTCAGGAGAATGGCAAGCTAACAAGAGCAGATTGGTGTTAATTTAGCTGAGAAAAGAAACCTCTTTTACTGCTTGAGGATTTGAGATTTGAGCAACAGGTTGGTGAGGTAGGCAGGGGGGAGGAGTGGGAGGGAAACAAGTCTTTCTTAAGTGATTGCTGAAGTGTGGAAGTAGGTTATGGCAGGTTAGGGAACACAAAGAAAAATACTTAAGCAAAAGCGAAACACAAAAAAAGGGGAGAGCACAAATCTAGGAGAACAGATGACTACTGCTTCTAAAGCATCTCCACTGGGGGAGCAGGGCAGAAATTTTCTGCTCTGCTCCACAAAATTAAAAACAAACAAAAACACAGAAGAAGTACTCCCTCTCTGTAGCAGGACAGATCCCATATCCTGGCTTTCAACAGGATAACATTAATGTGGAAGCAAGTATGGCTTTGGAGCCGCATTTATTCTTACCAGAGAAGACTGGAGCATGGCAGAAGCAAGCTACAATTTTGTCTTTATGTCAGCCCAAAAAAACATGTCCTGTAGCTATAATCCCATGTAAAATCTGAGCATTTAACACTGTTAATGAAAAAAAAAAACCTAGTTCCCTGCTATATAACTAGCTCAATGCAAAACCCCTAAATAGCCATGCCAACATTGGCTTGAAACTTTAACGAGTGTAAATGAGTGACTGAGTGAAGGGACAGAAAGTTAAACCACTCTTTCAAAGTCTTAGGCTGTGTGTGAAGTGGTGACTCAAGTCAGGTCTTCTGTAAAGATAAGATAATCTCCACCTAAGAGGTACTTCTTTCTAGACAGCCAGAAATTTCTCATAAAAGCTGCATTTAAGAGATGGTAAACATAACCTTGAAGACAAGTATTGCTTCATATCTGATAACATGACACAGTGTGTGGATCTTTTAATACAACTTTATAATAAAAGCATAGGTGTTTTTGAGTCCTTCTGCATTCTGGGGTTATTGTTATTCTGGTTTGTACTGTCAAAGCAGAAACAAATGGTTACCGAAGCACTGAGTATCCTTGAGAAGGCTAAAGAACAATTTTCTGAAGATGGAGAGGAGGATAGATTGGCATGAGGTAAAAGAGACACCTGCTTCAGTCCTTTTTGTTGATCCAAAGCTTCTGTTGATTCAAGGGATAAAAGAAGTCCCCTGTTGGGTGTGCCAACAGACACTTTTAATCTCTTTTTGTTGGCGAGCAAGAGATTCTCCTGCCAACACTTGCAGTACGAACTTTGTCCAGTGTCTAATGTATGAAGAGATGAGATGAAGGGGAGCCTTCCCTGCACCCCTCAGACTTAAACAGAGATGAGCCCAAGCTAGAACTTAAGATTCACACAATGTAATCTTTTGGGGAAAAGGTAAAGAAGCGATATGGGTCTAAATCCATAGGTTCCAATTAATGCCTACATCTTTGGATCTCAGAAGACCCTCAGTTTTATTTTAAATGTATCCAGTCTCCTGAAGAATGACTGGTTTAGTGCAAATTTTACTTGATGTGGTGAAAAAGCAGCTTCCAAAATGTCAGCTGATGAAACATGGAGTGAAGCAGAGGCCTGGGGCAGCTTTGTCCCAAATTCAGGGGAGAATGAGTACAAACACACCATATGGAAATTTTCATATCAACCTGCCTGGTTGCATAAGGAAGATTAATGGCTTCTTATAGCTCACTTCTGTGGAGGACAGTAGTTGCATTTCCTTCAGTTTCCAAAGAAGTTAACTTGCATGCTGCTCCAAGCAGTTCACTAAAGTTCCGTCTGGTAGGAGCTGGAATTCATGCTGAAACTAAGTATCTGTTATGCATTCTAATTTACTTTCCCTGATTACAGTAGGAATCAATCAACAACTACAAAAAAAAAAGGCACAAAACAGGGAGCAAAGAATCTCTTTGAACTAGCACCCAGCCCAAAAGCTCTTCAGGCTTTTTCTCTGAAGCCCATCCTTCTATACCTGGTGTTTTTTTCTTTGTTAGTGTGGTTTTTTTCCTCCTTTTTTTTCCAGAACCTTTGTCCTTGCAGCAATTTCTCCTACAGATACTGAAGTTTTCCCACAGAACAAGAAGGGGGTGAGGCAGGTTTACCCCTGTGTGCATGTGTTCCATCTTTGGGGTGTAGAGGTGAAGCTGCTGTAGTATCAACTTCCCCAAATGTAAGAGAAATCAGAGCCACTCACTTGTTTCCTTGCAACTATATTGAAGGGGGAACCTGTGATTAGACATTCCTTCAGCTGCTGGTTTCAAATAGATTTAAACAGGTGTGTAATTACACAGCTATTTCACCTTTACCACTTGGGGCTCAAAATGCTGACAATTCCAAAGTGCAACTACTGCCAAAGCCTTATTGCATTTGACTTCGTCAAACCTCTCGAGTTTTCAGTGGGATATACTTAACCACTTTGCTTTTGGGAAACTGACCCAAATGCTTTATCCTAGGTGGAAGAAAACAAAGCAGAACAAAACAAAAAGCAGCAGCAAGAAAAAAAACACAAATACTTCAATATATTAGAGTCAATACCTTCTCCAGTAGCTTTGCCATTAGAGGTGTTTCTGGTTAGCCAATTTAGTCACTTCATGTGAAAGCAATCAGGTGTAACTAATATCATAATGGCCATACTGTTTCCTCCCCTAATTTTTTTTTTCTTATAAAGCATTTGGCCCCTCTGTTGTTGTATCAGACTCCAATGTCAGATTCCCATGTTGTCACCTCAAAGTTGATGAAAAATTAAGCTCAGTAAAATTTCTGTTATCTCATTATGCTCCATGTACTCCTATTTGCAAAGGTACTGTTGGACCAGAGCTCTTGCAGTAATTTGGATTTGAATGTCCTGTTTTCTGAGATAGCTTTCTACATCATGCCTATCTTACAACCACTAGAATTTTCTCTCATCTTTGATAAAGGCTTTGTGGCCCCAAAATGTCTAGGATTTTTACTATCATCTTATAACTTGTAACTTAATCTCCCCTGTTCCTCATTTAACTGCTCTCTTGAAGTATCATGTCTGAGCTTATATACTTCCAACTTCGAATGAATGAAAAACATTGAACATCAGAGACAGGCAAACACTGTAATGCTTTTATGAATATTCATCTGTATTTTGAAAAGAGCTCTGCATTTCCCTGGTTTTAATTTTCACACCATAAATTTTCTGACAAGTAATATCTGTAGAGAAATATTTGCCAAAACAGCATATACTATTATAATAACATCAAGTAGTACTAAAATGTTAAAATTCAAATGAATAATTGATATTCACATCAAAAAACTGAATCAAAGAATTATCCAGTTGAGGCAAGAAGACATGCCATGTGATCTCTGTGTTAAATTGCATCAGACTGAATTTCTTTTTTGAAAACCTGCAATAAGCTGCCTGTGAATGGGCCTAAACTTGAGTTTCATTCACTGTAAATCATTCTGCATTACAAACAGACTTGCAAAAATATGTTTATAGACAATTTTCAAGTGGCAAAAGAGGCAAATGCTTTAAAGAAAAAAGTATTTACCCTGAAATATTCTCCCAGCTGAGCTCCTAGATAAGTTACTGTCAGGCAATCCAGAATGGTGTTTTCCCTTTGCATTCTCTCTTTCTCTTAAATGCTGCCAATTCAAGGACCAAAAGATTGTGCTTTGACCCTGGTATGTCAATCTTCTGCTTACCCATGCAGAAGACAACCTAGGAGTCAATGGGCTCTTCTTATTTAAAGTACTCTTTCACTCCCTGGCTAAAGTGTGCCCATATAGGGGAATCAAATTATCCCCAAGTATTCTTGCTTCACCCACTGACCCATATCACTATGACCATTACCCAAGGTGATGCCTTATTGGTATTTTTGCTCCAGTAAATCAGCTTTCCCAGAGCTAAAATATCCTTTATCAAAACATTACAAGAAAGAAGCAGTATGTACTAGAGTGGTCACCAGTAAGAAAAAAAGTCTTTTTCTACAGAAGGTGATTTTACAACATATTCCCACTCAGTGGGACAGAATAATGATCCCCAGATGAGACAGTGCTGCTTCGTTCCTCTCCTGAGAGAGGAGGGGAAAACCTAGTATAAAAAGGGGGACAAAGGAATGGTCCCATAGGCCATGTTACTCCTGGGATTTGTCTGGCTGGTTTCTTCAGTCAGAGGACCAGAAGAGAAAGAAAAGAATGCCCAGCAAGTCTTTAAGCAGCTTGGTCATGCAGCTAGGGCCATCAAAATGCAGTTATAGACAGTACTCTGTGAGGTAGGCTCATGAAAGGATGCAGTTGGGAAAGGAGAGTGCACTGCTGAAGGTGCTAGGAACCACCTGTCCATCTGCCAGCTGCAATAGGAGGGCTGGAATGGACCCAGCTCCTGCTCAGTCATTTCAGGGCATGTACAACTCAAAAAGTCCTCCTGGAGAAAAGGAGGTGACGGGAGCAGCACTGCAGAGCTGTCAGTGAGACCAGGAAGGGGGTGCCAGGCTGCTCCAGGCATTTGAGCAGGCCACGTGCTTCCCCTGGACGGCAGCGCTGCCGAAGTGGCTGTAGCAGACGGGAAGCATGGTGAGGGCAGCAGGAAAGCTGAATCTGAAAGAGGTCAAAAAGCCAGCAGGCACAGGAAGAGGTAAGATGACTCACAGAGAGAGATACTACATGTGCAAGAAACCATTCAGATTGAGGGTAAATGAATCTATCTGACAGTGAGGGGTTTAAAGACCTATTTGGATAATTATTTTTTTTAAAAAAAGAAACAGCCACCTGAGCAAAAATCGCATGTTGCAGGAAAAGAATAACACCTTGGGGGATTGTGGTACACCACCCTGGCATGGCTGGATGCAGCACATGCCAAGAGCCATCGTGCAGTAGGAGATAGGCTGGCTAATAGGCCTTGAGCTCTGAGAAAGGAGAGTGAAACCTGGGACTGTTGCATCAGCTTTCCTGTTTTTTTTCCCAACATGAGCCCTTAGTGGATTAAGGAATTTTGGTATCCTTTGACTCACCCCATATCTTTTTAGGACCCACGTGCCTTGCATAAGTGTAGGAACACCATTGCATTCATTGGCATTTGCCATGTTTTCCAAACCTTATATGTAATAGTAGCTTTCTGTTTAAATTCAGATCCAGTGCTCATGTCTCCCTTGCCTTTGTGTCCACCCATGAACTATATGATATCAGAATTGTTAATGAATCAATGTCAGAACACCTAAAAAAAATCTGTCTTTGATGTCACTTCTCTTGCTTTTTCTGTTTCCTAATGTTTGAGGTAAGAGGAAAGCAGACAAATGACAGTACAAACCAAGCCAGCAACAAAATCCTACAATGAAAACACATAGTACCCTGTTATTTGGAGAGACACCTTTCAAACCACAGTCTTTGCTTGCTGCATCTTTACATGTGTAGAATTGTGAACATCCCTGTTATTCCCAAATGAAGGAATCCAAGAGACTGGTGGCAGTTCACTGCAGCTTTTTAACACAATCGAATTGCAGGTATTCCATGCAGAAAGATGTTATTGGGCAGTGTATTCTGGGAATTATTTCATTTTCTCACACAAAGGCAAAGCCATTTATCAGCTCGGATCTATTCATTATCCTTTTCTATAAGACAATACCTCTCTACCTAGATATTGCCTTCCAAAACTCTGGCCATATTGTATGAAACAATAAACACTGGAGCTATCACTGAAAAGCATCTTTCCTGGCTTTGCCAGCAAAGCTTTTCTTACAGGGAAATCTGTGCAGACAGGATGCTCCTCCTTTTCCTTCCCAGTGACCTCCAAGCCAGCAGCTTCTGAGGACAAGGGGCCTCCCTGAGTATCGTGACTGCTGCTCAGCTGGTGACATGATAAGTCCATCTAAGAGCAAGTAGGTTGTTTCATAGGCTTTTGCTATCCATGCAAATTCTGGAATATTTCCTCCTCTGCACAAACATTATTGCAGTTAAAAAACCAAACTAACAACAACAACAACAACAAAACAAAACAAACAAACAAACAAACAAACAAAACAAAACAAAACAAAACAAAACAAAACACCCAGAAAAACAAAACCCCTTCTTGCTAATTTGTTTACTCATTGACTTTCATGTAATACAGGAACTGGCAATGCAGTCCCTGAGCTAGCTCTTCCAGTATCAGCACATCAGTATTCAGGAGTCCAACTGCTGCTGCTTGCAAATCTGTGTTGATGAATGCAGTCCAAAACTTACAAGTTGGACCAAAATATTAAACTCTATGTACTGTAGAATTAAAGGTAAGTCTTCAACAAACAAAAAATGAAACACGTAGATCTGCAAATATGAGCAAATACAAACTTCTGGATTTAATATGCTGGGAAAGAGGATTTTTGTACAGTTTCTATCTCTGACATTTCCCTGTTTTACATACATTTTCCTCTCCACAGATGTGTCTGGACTTCAAAAAGTAGATTTTGGAGGCTACATTTTAAGTTGCAGCATGAACAGTTGCTGACTTTAGTCATCGTCTATAAAAGTTGTGGCAAAATTCGGCAGTATTGATGAAGAAGATTAAGCAACTAAAGCAAAGACTATTCCCCCTGCCTTGCAAGTCCCCTTAGCACATGCTAAGCTTCATGCTCGTGGGGACACACACCAGTGCCCAAAGGGTTACTTATGATCCTGCTGTGAAGAACACTCTGCAATTTCTTCTGACATGAAGGCCCTCAATGAAACATTATTTTTTTTGGACTTGCTGAGTATATCTCTGTCAAATTTATGTTACTTTTTTTTTACACATGATAAGCTTTCCTCACTTTGAGTGTATTTGGCAGCATAGGTTGATTTTAAATGCTCTTGTAATTGAGCTCAGTGTAGTATACTGGTGGACATATGACAGAGGAAGGCGATCAGTGATATTTGTTTATGCTACTAATGTACTCCCTTGATCTAGTTGGAGAAGTTTTGAAAAGACATGCTGTGTACCAGCAATAAAAATATCTTGACACCTGGAAGATTTGGAGGCCAGCCCGAGGTGAGAGTGGGACCTCTAAGCACTTGAACTTCACACTGATGGAACTTGAGGAGCATCTTGACAGTGATGGAAATGAACCCTAGACTGAAAGCTGAAGTGTTGAGAAGCAGTTAAATGAATGCAATGGCTTTCCAAAGCACAGAGCACTGCTTGGAGCCAGCTGTATCACAACTTAAGAAGTTGTGAAGGGAATGCCAGGCTCTGAAGGGAAAATGACCAGTAATGCCACTTCCATTTTGACAGGTAGATGCTTGAGGAAGAAACATGCATCCGTGGAAATATTCTCTGCATTTGAAAGCTGGCCTTTCTCCCCAAAATGCACTTCCTAAGGCATGGTGCTATCTGAAGCATGCAGAAGTTCATGTGCAAGGAACCAACAAAAGTACAGACAGGCTGCTAAATGGAGTCCCAGGAGGAGCTGTACGCCTGTATAGTCTCATCTTAAGCAACGGAAAAGAAAGAGTAAAGATTGTCAAGGTGGGATTTTCATAGAATCATAGAATGGTTTGGCTTGGAAGAGACCTTAAAAAGATCACCGAATTCCAACCCCCCTGCCATGGGCAGGGACACCTTCAACTAGACCAGGTTGCTCAAAGCCCCATCCAACCTGGCCTTGATCACTTCCAGGGAGGGGGAATTTTGTTGATAACAAGAGTCATTCTGAGAGTAGCCACCACATTGCTTGGGCACAGGAAATGAAGTCAGCCTGACCCCTGATTGATAGGAAGTGTGGATCTGATCTGACCAGCCTGTTAGGTGCCAGTAACACACAAGCTGGTTCTGTCCTAGATACCCCACTGCGGCTGCCAGCCTGCTCTTCTGGACACGGGGTACACCTGGATTTACTCTGCTAATGAATTTCTTCTTGTCCTGCATAGAAGTAAACAGCTTAGATGCCAAAAGGCAATTCCTAAGCCTAACAATGTTCATTAGTGTGTGTTAGTCGTTAACTGGAGTTAACACATTTTGCCTAGTGTCCACAGTCAAAGCCCGTGCGTGCAGTCTCAAACCAAGGTGAGTCCATTTGAGCTGTCTTCTTCCAGTGACTAAAGAAAGTAAAGGGATTTCTCCTCAGATCACCCCAATTGGACTGGCTGTATGCAATCTTTTGACAGTGCCAGATCTACTAGTTGGCAGGTGAGTGTCTCCCTTTCTACTGCTCAGAGAACTGACTCTGGTCTAAATGTTTCTCTGTAAAAATGATACATCTCATCCACCTTTGTTCTTTTGTGGCACAAACATAGAGAAAGGCCAGATGTGTCCAACTTATCTGTGAAGGCAATAAAATTGAGAAACATCAGAGAAGCCAGTAAACTCCTAATTAAGTATGACTGCAAATAACCTTGTCTGACCTACCTAAATTGTTATGAAATTTTAGCATCCAGTCAGAAAGAATAGATGGATGCCTGGATTTCTATAGACAGTAACTGCTGCTTTGGGTGCCCTTGGCTGTAGTCTGTCCTGATGTTACGAGATCTAACTTTAAGGATTCAGATGTATTTTGCATTTGCTTGGGTCAAGTCTGAATTTAATCTGCAATGAAAAAAAAAAAAAAAAAAAAAAAAAAGAGGCAGAAGCAGGACAGTTATTTAGGAAACTGAAAATGCCAAGGGAGTTCTTGGACGCTATGCCTCTCTTTCCCATCTCACTGCATGCAAATAACAGCTTTCCTTACAATTTCCGACAGAAAGTATTTGGAGCACTCATTTTGACTTCCTGATTTGAGTGTGTGCTTGAATGTGTGCAAGTGGCTTCAGCTACCAAAAACGCTGAAACATAATGCTGTGCCTCAACATGAATATTCAAGTTCTTTCAGGAGGACACCACTAAGATCATTACAATTGCTAATTATAAAAGTGGTAGCCAAAACTCCCGCTTCCTTGTATTATTCTTACATCCTGCAGATGTTCTGATTTAGCCAGTTAATCATCAGATTCTCTTGGGAATCATCTGGTCGTTCAGTTATGTGTTTCTTTTTTTTTTTTAATAAGTTGTGTTGAATTTTTAGTGTGATGCTTCTCATTTTCTCAAATTTTCTCTTTAATTTCTTAAATATTGCATGTAATGTTGCATTTCTTAAATACTGTGCTTGGCATGTGTGCATGCACTTAAAAGGTCCCCAAGCCACGTTTCAGTTCCTGGGAAAAACAGCACATACCCCTTCAGTTAAAGCAGGCATTTCATTTTGCCTTCAATCATTATACCACCTGCTCCCTATCAGCTACAGTGGGTCTTTCAATAGCTCTGTCATGTGGATTCTGCAAGTTTTGTTTACATCTGAAAATATTGCTCCTGCATGGCAGCACGTCTGAAAACCACCCCAAGGACCGGGGTGTGCTTGTGGGCTGCTGTGATGCCATTGGCTGCAAGTGCACCTTGTGAAACAATGTTTTGGGGGAATGATAAGCAGAGTGAATGTTTGGCCAGAGTCCCCTGGCTTTTCTAGCACTTTTGTGCTACCTGTCAGCTGTAGATTTCTGGACGCCTCCTCATCTTTTCATATGCTCGTTTTCCCACAGCTAATGAGATAGTATGGGACTGCCACACCATAATCTTGAGGAAAAGGATGTGGAGGGAGGAAAGGTCACCCATTAGGAAACTGTAACCCCAAGGCCTAGAAGCACATAAGCGTTGTGTTCCACCTACTGTTGCAAGAGGCTATATTTCTAAAGTATTTATGCTGTATTATGTTTGTAATGCACTGATGGTGTGGTGTTCACTGCATGGCATAATCTGACACTGTGAAAACTCATATCCTTTGAAAAAGCAGCTAATGGAGAATGGGAATAGAGATAATTACAAGAGTTGGCAGAGCTAAACCATCAGATCACAACAGCAAATTTGGTCACTGAATTGATTAGCAGCATGAGAGACTCTTCTATAACAGGAATAGTTCTATTTTTTCCTCCTCCTCTCTTTCCGATAGTCAACAGGTCTCTGTACCAGTGTTGCAACAAAGCCATAGATTATTCTCTGTGTCTAACTCATCTCTTTTTTGTGTGTTTTGTTTTTTTTTTTTCAGTAAGCAGCGTGAAAGTTGTGTATTTATTCCTTCTGTGTGGGTTAATGTATCTGAAGATAAATTCTCTCTTTCCCCCTGCACATGCACAAACCTTTGTGCAGTATTATCACTAAAGTTTCAAGTGCCAAACTGCACGTGTAGGAGTGTAAAGCACAAATCTTGCCGTGTTTATGTTATTTACTGATTTTTCAGTCAAGCCTAAAAGTACTGGTAGGTCACCTTCCTGAAGCACTGCAGCTCACTGCTCAGAAGCTGGCCCCAGAGACACACTCCAGCCTCTTCAGAAGTGATAGCCAAAGCCATGGGAAGAGGGATACATGAAAATGGAAAAGGAATGTGAAAAGCAAGATAGGTGGGTAAAGTGGGTGATAAAAGGGAGAGTAGGGGAGGAGGCAAATATGAGAGAGAAGTAGCTCTAATGAACCTTGACAAAAATTTCACACAAAGAGAGTTTTAGGGAATGAAAAAATGGCAGACTTCTTATTTATTCTCTTTGCTGTGAATAAACCCAGGGAAAAATAAATGTATCTATATTGAATGGATGGCATTACATTGGAATTCACATTACCCAGCTATTAGGATGTTTTTTCCTCATTGCACTCCTATGTCTGTGGGATTTATGATACCATTTTAGAGAGCAGATACTGAAGTCCCAAAGGAGTTGGGGTTTCCCCTCTCTGCTGACTTGCACGGCATCTCATCATCCCAATTGGTGTGAAATACTCCCTGTGGGATTCAGGAGCAGGCAACGCCTGCTTTGTGCTGGAAAACATACCTGCACAAAGAAGCAGAAGTCAATGCCCTCAGCATCCTGCCCAAAGCCATCCATCATGCCCATTGTGCAGCCTTCACCCAATCTCCTGAGCCCCACTTATGTGTCTGAACCTCAGGAGCAACCTTCCTCTCCCAGAGCCATGTGGTGCACTAAGTTGCCATGTTCCCATGTGAGCAGATGGTCTGCAGGAGCAGAGTGAGCTACTATGCAAAATTCTCCACAGGGAGTCAGTCTTCCCATCCATTGTTGCTTTTATTCACAAGTCCTGAGGGTTGAAAACATATGAATGGGCATAAGCGATGGGCATTTATCATGCCAGGTGAGCTCCAGCCCACCAGTCAGTGTATCAACAGGTATTTGGGCTGCCTGTAGTTTTCCTGTTAGGCACAAGAGGCTTGGCAGCCATCCAGCATCCATCCCTCCTGCTGGACTGCGTCCTCCCACATCAACCATCTCACACATTTCTTAAACCTGGCCTTTGTGCAGCACGTCACATCTGTGCTGTGTAATATCAAATCCCTGGATAGCTTTCTTAATCATGGTTGAATTCCTTAGCCCAGCTTCTTCTCTTGGTTACTTGAGGCAAATCCAAATATCCTCTCAGGTGTGGCTGAGGGAAAAACTTGATGATGTTTTTGAAACTCTTCCTTTGAAATAAACACTAGATTTGGATAAATTCTTGCCTGTTATGTGAACTTATTTTTCCCCATTTGGAACTACTGAATAAACTGAACAGATTGGCAGCATATTAAAGCTTGTTTGAAACCACAAACAAAAGATTTTGTGCAGCTTAAATGCCAGCGAAATGTGTTCACATGTGATTGAACATAATAGTCCAAGATCAGAAAATCTAGCAAGAAGTGGGAGCGATTAAGAGCCTGCTCTCGTGAAAACCTTCAGATGAAAGTCAACATAATGAGGTGCACAGATGAGACTACTTTGCTGAATTGTATTACTCTATCAACAAATAAGTAGTGTGAAAAGGAAGATTTTGCTCATTTCACTTCCACTGTTATCCTACATCTAGGCACAAATATAAATTTTTAAAGCTTTGCAGTATTAAAGCTATATATTTGTGTCAGCAAATTGTACTTAATCTATTTTGTAAATATTAGGAGCTTTAAACCCGTGGGCCAAATTCTGCAATGAGATGCACACATACAACTCTGACAGTCTTCAGCTGAAGTTATGCCTGAAACAACACAAAACATAATTTGATTGAGCCAAATCCATTCCTTTTAGTAGCATAAAACATTGAAAAAGTAAGTTGGGATAAATTCTGATCTCAGATGTATTATTAATATAATTGAGATAATAACACAGTTAGCCAAGTTACTTGTCATTTAAAAATATGCTAGCAAAAAGTAGAATTATGGCTGTTTGTTGTGGAGACTTAGAGAAAGATTCTGCTTCTTGATGAGATGCTTGCTCTTAGTGTCCTGGTTTGTTGTCATGGTTTGACTCAGAATCGAAAAATAAACCAGAGACACTTAGAAGAAAGCATTAGAATCTATGTTAAATAAAAAAAAAACCCAACCCTTCTACCTATAGCAAGAGTACTGTGCATTTTGTCAGAACTGCAAAGAAGAACTACAAACAGATCTTGTAAACTATTTTTTCCTATTTACTCCACTGGAAGGATGAATCCGTGAGATCAGCTACAATGGAGTGTAACAACTCAGTGTTGTTACGCCTTGGTAGAGAGATTAATAAATAAGATTAGAATTTTCACCTGTGGTGTCTTGAATAAGATAAAATGGTATATTACTCATCTGAAAACTTCCTACCTTTCAGTGCTGGCCTCCATCATTCAGCAATGAAGGTTGTTTTTCTAGTGACACATCTCTATACTCATGAAATAAAGAAAAAGACGTATTTTTCTATATTTTAGAAACATCCCATTCTCTAAGTCTCTGGAAAGCTACCAGTTCCAGAAAGAGAATTAAAGAGCTCAAGATTAAATTTATCACACAAGCCATCTTGCATACTTTCCCTCTGCATTACACTGTAACAGAGCCTTCTATTCCCCATCTTCTTGAGCAATAAAACAAACTATGTATGTCTAGTGTAAGATGGTCCTGAACTGAATGATCTGATCTTTGGCACAGATTTTAAGGTGGAATAATTTAGATTTTTTTTTAATTTTCATTTTCAAGGAGAATAATTTCTTTATCTCATTTTGTTGTTTGCAAAACTAGTGTGTGGATCTACAACTAGATTTTAAAAACTGTGGTCAGGAGCTGTCTGATCTAGGGCTAGGAAATGGGTTCATCTCCTTTTATCTCTGTGATTTATAGTATTTTGTTGCAAGGACTATAAAGTGTTATTACAATTCAATGTGTGCTGCTACTCTCTAAGGAAAGGGCAACCTATTAGGAAAAAAGCACAAAACCCAAAGTAATTTGAAAATAACACAGCATAACTGATATTTCTTTAGAACAAGCTTATATGGAAGTGAACCAGAGGTTAATTGTGCAAAATAATATTACTGCACATCCAAATGCCATTTCTAAATGTTATAGTACATTAAAGTATACTGCAGTGAATTAATAGTCCTAACAGCAATGATAAGCATGAGTGGACTTGAGGAGGTATCCTGCAGCTGCCTTCTGTCAAATATAAGTAATATTAAGGAAACAAGCATACAATTGCTTTTGATCAAAGTTAATGAAACATAAACAATTAATAAAACGACTTTAAACCAGAACTTTCTATAGCAACTTCCTTTATAGAACTTCCTATAGCAAAATACTGCTAAACACTTTTTCTATAGTGACAGAGATGGAATGACCTTGCAGCAGAATTTGCCAAGCAAATATATATATCGATATATAACATATCGATTGCTTTCCCATATCAGGAGTACTAGTAGGGGTACTTCATGCCAAGCAAATTCCCAGCTAGCTCAGCTGGTGCAACCCAATGATCTTTCCCCAGTTTGACATCACTGACACCAGTGGATATTGGTGTAGTGTTTCCATGATATCTGCACCAGTATTCAGCAAAAGTCAAGTCAGTGCAACCAAGACTGACCAAACAATTCTCGCCAAGGGCCACATTGAACTAGTAGCTTTCAGCTGCTGAGGTGCTATGAGAAGCCTGTAGCTCTCTTGAGAGCCTGTAGCTTTCAGTGTCACCTGCTTTGTGGTGGTAGAGGTCATCTTTACAGGAAGCTACTCAGTGCTGTGGAAAGGTAAGTGGACTTCTCTCAGAGATAGAAGTAACCAGAGGACTCAGATGCCTTTTATCTATTTATTTTCAGAAAGCGTGGGACACGTACTCCGCTTTTGAAAAGTCTCCCCTGGAAAGGCTCCAGAAGAGTACTGGAAATTGTATTGCTCCATGGCCCATCCATGGCCCCAACATGCATTGCTGCTGGGCAGATCTCAGGGAAAGACGGAGGCAAAAGGCTCTTAATTGATTGTGTAGTGTTTCAGGATACATGAGGTTGTATTTATAAACCATGTCTTCAGAAACCCAGTTTAGAGGAGTGCCAGAGCATTCCAGGTAGCTGCACCGCCATCTCTGTGAACAGAAACACAATTCACTCTGCACTCAGTGCGGTTTGGAGCTGCGTGGCCTAAATTTGAGTGGAGATTCCAGAGATACTGAATAGAAGCGGCACAGAACTATCTACCACAACAATAATGCATTCTCCAAAAGAAAACCTACTCTGAAGATTGGCATACAAGTAACCACTGAATGATTACCAAGAGAAACTTAAATTTCTCTGAGTTTCGATTGCATCTATCCTGGAGAAAGTTCTCTCAAGTAATGAGGCACAACAATTTCCTTGGACTTTCATATATGTACTGATCTATTATTGCCTTAAGCAAAAAGCTGCGGCATAAATAACGGCATTACGATGCAATGCACGCTCTAGAGCGTTGTAATCTTAGGCATAATTGTAACAGCAGGTCTATGTTGTCCAGCTAAATAGAGATCTGCAATTCAGACCACGCAGAATGGAGCATGGGTTGTACCTCTCAGTATCACAAATTTAAGGTGGAAATTTTATTCTTAATGTTACGTTGCAACTTTCTTCACTGTGCGGTATCTCTATCAACCGCAAGGATAAACTCCTACATCAATTCAGTGCTAATAGGACTCCCTGGGTATCATCACCCAAGTGCCTCTGGCCAATTAAAGTTTTTCACTTAGCCAATCCAGCATAAATATTCTTTAACACCAATTAATACAATCCATTCATCATTATGATAGCTTGAAGATTGTGCCAGCTTTTGCAGACCTTGGAATACATACAGTACAGAAAAAACCCCACAGCCTGAATGAAACATCATCTTGTTATTGAAATAGCATCCTGATATTTTTATGTGTAATACGATAACAGAGAATGAATGAATGCTGAAGGATAGATGTTCAATTAAATCTTGTTTTCATTCCTGAAGTACTGCTGCTGTACAATTTAGATTGTTCTGCTCTGCTATATTATTAGGAGGAAAATATATTATTAAGGTTATTTAAAGAAGGTACCTCTTCCCTTTAAGTGGTACTGGGAGGGTTTGGGGGTATTTTTCCAGCCCCAGTCATTTTACTTCCCCCAAACAAGATTGTAATTACAGTGTAAAGGAGAAAAAGCAGATTTATGGTTTGATGACAGTGAAGGCAATAATCCTAGCAAATAGAGGACAGAGCCTAATAAAAAACAGTTATGATTTTTACCTTGTCCCTGACTATCTAATTTCCTTGTTCTATCTGTGGGAGGACACACATTGCCTGAGCTACTCCTGAGGCTCTCCAAAGTCATCTTTCACTCTTACATTTCAGCAGCAAGCACTTACAGCAAACTTTCATTCCATCTAACAGCTGCGTATTACCTAAGAAACCTCAGTTGCAGGATTGTTCAGTGTGATTCTTGGAACATAAAAATGATTGTTTTTCATTGAAATGTTCTGGTCCAATTTGATCCACTGAGACCCGCAAATAGCGAGCGCCTGAAATAAAGCATTTTCAGATGACAGAAGAAAAGGACTGAGAATTAGGAGGCTGAGGGTTCTGCCACTGGCTCCCTACACAACTTTGGCCAAACTGCTTTCTTTCTCATGTTTCCCTTCACCTGCTCTCTCCACTTCCATTGCAAGCTTTCTGTGTTTGTTTGCACAGTGCAACTCCATGTCAGAATGGGCACATTTGAAAAACTAGGCATGCTTTTTCTGTCTCCTTAACTTCAGCAGTCTCCTGTTGTCATGGGGTTTGTTGTTGTTTTTTGTTTCTTTGGTTTTGGTTGGTTGGGTTTTTTTTTAGGGATGAGGATTTGGAAATATACAATGCAAACTATATTTTTGTTTTAGGAGGGAGTAATTTTCTGGGGTTTGAGCCCACTTTCTCCTTCCTGCTGAGCCACAGGTCCAGTGAGATGCTTGTTGAAGGGGATGCTGGTAGCCCTTGTGCAGGCAGCTGGGAAGGGCTGCTGCCAGCAGCTGGTGCCTACTCCTCCCTAAACCACCTCCCTATCCCAGACCTTCTTGACCACAACCAAGAGCGGAGTTCCTTCACCTGGCTTTGGGAAAACACTGCTTACTTGGTTCAGAGATAATTCAACATGAATTTGGCAGAACTACACAGAAGGTGGAAAACAACAAAGATGTGAAGGTCCCCTCGTGCCTAGATTGTGCTGGGGTTTGTATCTAGATAGATTTTTAGCTGGCTGCTGTCGTTACCACCTTTTAAGGGCTGGGGTAATTTTCCTCCATCATCAGATTGATTGAGACCGGGTGAATTTTTCTGCCTTTCCCAGGAACCTACCTGGGTCACTAGAGAGTAAGTTCAGACTGGCCCATTTCAGCAGGTGACAGAAAGCTACTTCAGGCACTTATCTGATGAGGTATCTGATACCTTGCTTGATAAAGCCAAATCAAATGAGAGAGAAATGGAAAGCAGAGCTTCTACTATGTCACCGTGAAGGAAAAATATAAATATCCTTTTCTTAGGTCTTTAGTGCTCAAACAATTGGAGAACCCCAATATTAGGCTGGGGAGTAGCTGTGGAAAAGAGCAAGGGAGGAGATCTCCATAGGGCAGGGAGAGGGTGGGGAGTGGGGTGGAAGGGAAGGAGAAAACAGCCTTCAAGCAGGTGAAAACAATTAGGGAAGAAACTGTGACCTCTCCTGCACACGTTATTAACAGTTGTTCCCAGATGATTTTTATTAATAAAATTGTGTCCTAATTATGCCACCTGACTTGAATTTTGTTTTAGTTTCAATGCTTCTGGGACAAGAAGAAAAATATATTCAGAAGAAATGAGATGATGTTCCCGGAGACAAAAAATCCCTGACATTTTTAAAGACATATTAACCAATATACTAGTAACTTTGCTCATGGGGAAACAGACAAAACAATAAAAACGAGGAGATGACGACTAGAAAAAGGGAAGAAATGGAGTGAAAGGAAGAGCAGAGCAATGTGGAAGAAATGAAGGACACAGTGCAACTCCTTAACTTGTAAGGGAAAAACATTATTGTCAAATACCGTGCATAACATGTCTGAACAATGAATACTTGTTAAATCCTGTACAGAAGCGTGAAGGGTATAGAAATGTTTGCCAATATATACTTTCCTACAAAGATCCAGCCAGCCAGGGCAAAATTATGCAGGCAGCCTCAAAAAAGCTTGATTTGCAGGGGCTTGTTGTCTCCCCTCTCATCTTCTGGTGTTACTAGAAGAAGACCTGGAAAAAAGCAGCTTTTTTGTTCTCAGCTATGCAGTATACACTATACAGGCCTTAATTTATAAAGACTCATTTTGAATAGTCATGCTGTAGCTCCAATGGACATACCAAAGTTGAGAAAGTTCAAAAACATTGCAGGATAAAGATGTCTTCTTGGATTTTTTTAATTTTATTTATTTTTCATTTGCAGTGTGCTTTTAAAAAGCTTTCTGTTACTATGGTTATAAGTTACCATGGTCAAAGGACATGGGCAAGTTAAATTTGCAGCTCTTTACTGGCAAAAACTAATAGAGGGGTGGAAAAAGGAGATAATCTTCCTGGCATACAAGCCTTTCCTGTCTACTTTTCCAACTATACTGGTTGGTCTAATAAAAGATGCTATTTCCACCTACAAAACTTATCTCACCTGTGAAAAGATTGTAGTTCATTTACCTCTCTAAAGGCCTCATAATATGATTTATTTTAATGCTGGAACAATCCTGAACAATGTGGCTGTGTATATGATAGTCTAGATTTGAAGCACTAAAAGCAATTTGTGACATAACTCGCTCAGATTTTTTTTTTTGGGGGGTCCCAAATGCATAGCTTAACTCACATAATCACAAAGTGGATTTACAGAAGCCATTGCAGCTTTAATAGTTGAAGAAGCATGAGCAATTTAGGAAAAGGTAGTAGATAAAAAGACTGGAAATTTTAGCAAATGTTAATCCTTTCCCTTACTGAAACACACTTGCCTTGCCTGAGGCGTCATTTCTAGGGGAAAAAAAAAAAAGAAAAAAGAAAAAAGAAAAAGCAAGCTGCTTTAAGATTTAACTGCAGGGTTGAATTTAATTTTGCTTTATCAAATTTGTACACAGGAAATGTATGTTAATAACTAGTCCTTCCTGCAAAAGATATCATCAGAGCCTTGTCTGACATTATTGTAATTGCTTATGCAAAGACTGGGGAATATGATAAGGAATGCAATGTCCCAGCAGTGGTAAACTGTGTTAAAAAACAGTATAAAATAAACTATTCCTAGTTAAAGTGTTTGAGGACACCAGCACATTCACTGCTGCTTGTGCAAAACAACTCCTCTGCTCAAACACCACTAGAAGATGAACAAAAAAGAGGCAAAGAAGAGCTGGAGTACAAAGTCACAAATCATTTACTTTTCGAGTGGCATCACAACCTGGTTTGTTTTTTATGAAAACATTAAGCATGTTTTTAATACTGGATAAGTAGAGAAAACCAAATATATTAAGGATATAACAATATACCCCAGGTACCTCTTGCTGCAGCAGACAAGCAGCTTGGCAGATACGGATAGCAGAGGTAGAGACATTACAGATTCAGCTGTCATTTTGTTGTATCAGCTTACCTTCTAAACCTGTCTGGAAGAGAAAGGGAATAAACTGCTGTTTGACATGCACGCAAGAAAATTTGTTCTGCTGCTTATGTGTATGTAAGATTGAAGGATTTCTTTTGGGTTTCTCCTTAGCATAATCAGAAACATTGCACTCCATCGTTTTGTTATAGTAATCCTTGTTGTTATAGTGACAAAACAGACAGCAGGATAAATCCTTTGTTCGCTTACATTGGGACAAAGTGAAAATAATCATGTTTATAACAGATTTACTCTGGAGTTTACATCAGGGTAAATGAAATCAGAAAAACATTGCAAACGTACATGCATTAAGGACAATAACAGGTATCAACTGTAGAAAATGCAGCTTTACCACTTGAACTCAGTTTTGCCTTTCACAACATTATTGGGCTGCTTTTTTGCTCATGTCAGCTGCTCAGAAGGCTAACACCTAGTAGAAAAAAACAAAGTGAATTTTATATAACCAATAACTTTTAAGTCCTTGGATTTCCAAATTTCATGCTTCATCCAATGTGATTTCTTATGAGATCCAAAATGTGCCACCTTTTAAATTGACAATCTTATGGCTGAAGCAAAAGTTAAACAGAACTCCTAGGACTGGATTAGCATTTTTTTCTGGCAGAGGTAAAATTGTATTAACAAACTTTGCCAAGGACTGTGATACATATACTTAGGGAGCAGACAGTCTGAGAAGAAGTCAGTGCCTCCAGAGAAGTGGTTCGTTGTTGGCTGGGTGGTTCTAAATGTACCAGCTTGTTTAAATAGCAAATGATTTTAAATATGAAAGGAGGCTTCTTCCAAAAATTGTTATGTTGAGCATCACAAAATTGCTGTGGGTTTTGGTTTGGATTTTTTGTTTTGTTTTGTTGGTTTTGTGTTTTGTTGTGTTTTTTTTCCCCAAGAGCTAACCTCCATCTGTTTCTGAAAGAGCTTAGCATTCATAAAGTAACAAATTATATTCCAGAACATAGCTCTTTATCACTCACCAGTTAATGGGGCTAAGAAAAGACTTCAGAAGATTCTTCTGACTGCAGTGCAGGCTAGGAAGAAACAAAAGGAGCTGCCAGTATTTTGGTTACAACTTAACCTCTTCCAATCATAAAGCAACAAAACGACACATGGCATTTAGGTCACTACAGAAAGCACTGGCATTAACCTGGCTGTATTTCAACAGAGTTCTGAAGTCTGAAATGCTATTAGGCAAGAAACAGACAGGAAGGAATATAAGGAGAGAAAGCACTGAAAAATGCAAGAGACCAATAGCAAAGGACAATTTATTTTAGAGAAGATGCAGTTTTCAATTATTTCACCTTTTTCAATTTTTTCACCTTTTTCAATTTTTTCACCTTGAAGTTGGACAGTACAAGGAAGCAGCAATCAGTTGGTCAACCAAGATATTTCAGGGGTTTGGGATTCTTCTGTGTGTGTCTGAAAGCACTGGAGAATTTTGATTTGCATTGACCACCCAACCGGGGAGCAATGGGCGACCTTCCCAGTTACCTGATTGTCTCTGAGCAAAACACTGCTAAGCAAAACTCCTCTCTGTCTTGTGGGGAGGTCGTTACCAACAACCTTCCTGATGCTTTTCAACTCCAGATGATTAGTAATGGAAAAATGTAGCCTCAGCCCGGAGTTGCCTTTGTGATGACAGTTTTGACAAAACCAATGCATTTCTACGAGAAGTCGCTACAAGGTGGTCTGAGTCAATTAACATTTTGTTGGAAATCTTCTGACCAGAGCTGCCTAAAAAAAAAAAAATAAATATCTCTATGTACTTACCTTTCCAGTCTTACCTTTCCCCTGTTCTTTCACATATGCATTGTAACACCCTCTAAGTATGTGTCAGTTACTCTCTTCCTTAGGTTCCTTGTCTCAGTTAAGGTGTTTGAAAGGTTACCCAATGGATAAATGTTTAGTGCATTTTTCTTATCCAGTCCTTCAGTGGATAATCCTATGTGTTGGTTGGTTTGAACCTTGCATACTACACATAATTATTACTTTCTAAACAGGTTAACTTCGTTCTAAATTTATTTTAATTAAAGCAAAGCAATATATTTCTGCTTTAATTTGTCAATAGCTGAGCTTGGTAACAGAAATATTTGCTCCCACCGCACTCCAAAATCAACCTTCAAGCATAAAAAGCATGAAAAGATCGAAAAGTTAAAAGCAGTTGAAAAGCTGGATCTGATAATGGACAGTTTTCAGCGTAGCTGTCACTACTGGTAATATGCTAATCCATTTGTAAACGCTCCCACACTGCCCCATAATGTACATAAATGAATACCACATATAGTAGATAATCACAAATGTTCTAACCATGACAGTTTTATTAGTGCTAATGATACTATTTTATATACTCACAAAACATATGGCAAGCAGGTTAATACTTTTAAACTGGCTGAATGTCTCTCATTTGTGTAGCAAGTGCTACACTTGCCCTGAATTTCCAGAAGGATTTATTGCAGTTTTGGTCTCCCACCTTCAGGGCAACCACCTAGAAGTGCCCTGGAGGGGCTCAGTATTTAGCAGCAGATCAGCATTTCTTAAGGGCAGCTCCTCCAAGATAACTCACTTTGCAAAAGTCAATGTATAACACACATACAGCACTGCCAACAGCATAAGAACAGCTGTGGTACTATTCAGCTGAACTGGGGAGAAAGGATGCATTTAAGGAGACACAATACATTTCTCCAGTTGACTTGGCATAACCTGATGCAATTTTCCTTTCAATTTGCTGCAGTCCCACATGTAAGTCAGAGGGAGCAGTAACACATGTATCTGCAGCAGCTGTAGCAGTAAACTTGCTTGGGCATTGCTGGTACGTTGAGGAGTTTCATTTGGTTGTTTGGGGTATTTTTTTTTTAACGTTCAGCTTTTTTTGCTATGACTTCAGCATAGTGACATCATGGATCTCATTTTTAACAGGGTATATTCTGACCGGATCGTGTGTTGCCCTTATGGTTTGATGGATGTTCATGTACTAGGGCAACAGTAATGTTTCCGCCTTCTTAGTAAACTGTGGGCAAATCAGAAAAGAAGATAGGATTTTGGAGGTTATAAAAACGTGTTGCTGCATGTCATCTTTTTACTGCTAGCATTCTGGATGCCCCTACACCCTCTGGCTCCTCTACCCACATTCAGTTTGGAGGTACAGTGGTAAGTCCCATTTTTCAGTCTAAAATAACATCAGTCTTTTCCATTACAAAAGAGATTCGTGAGACTAAAACCTTTACAAAAAAATCTGTTCACTAAGGTTACGTGAGTGTTCCTCAGCTTTTAAATACGACATCATGAAATTCCCCTAAATGAGGAGAGGAGGGGGAAGTTTGTTCTTTCAATGTTGCAAAGTCACATTCCTGCTCTGGGAACGTACAATCCACTGAGAAGAGGCAGCTGAAGAGGAGCTCTGAGGTGGTCACAGTCTTCAACCAGCACTCAAGAGCAGCTGCTGGAAACCCTTGCCTAGAAATCTTGCTGGCTTTACCTATTTGGCAGGGATCTCAAACCTGCTACTGGAAACAAACAAAAAAAACCACCTTAAAACATTTATGCCCACAGTGAAAAACAAGGGGAAAATAAAGCTTTGCATACTGTCCTGGCACGGTCAGTACAATTACAGCCCAAAGCACACAGCCTGCGCTGAGCTATTCTGTTGTTCTTTTGGGTACCTGTAGAAATAGCTGTGAGCACCCTCCTCCTCCTCAGCAATCTCCTTCTTAAGTGTTCGGCAAACAAGAATTTCTGTTGTTGCTAATGGTGAATGATTTCTCATAGCTTTTAACTCTCCTACAGTGAGAATGGGGACAACCTCTAGAGACAGCAGTTAAGAGTTTCTGAAATGTGGATGATAAAGATGCTGAAGTCTGGAGATGTAAATGGTTTTGAATGAGGGGGAAACTGAAAACAAAAACAGTATCAAGTGAGGATACTTTTGGAGTTCCCCAATCCTTATCCTTTGTGAGGGAGAAAAAAGCAGAAAGTTTATGCAAAATCAGAAGAAAGCTCTTGTTTTTTAAAAAATAAACCTTATTATTATTATTATATAGTTAAAAGCTGAAAGTAATCCCTTGCAAGAAGCTTCTTTTCCCCTCCAAAATGAAAAAAAAACCTGAAAAAAAACCCAATTAAACTTAAATTCCCTCTGCATTCAAGCCCAAAAGGTTTGAATAGACCATAAGACTAAACGGAAAGCAGTTTTGCACTAAGCAGACAAAACTACTCATTTTACAATTCAGCATATACGAGGGCAATTGCAAGAAACAAAAAATACAGGTGAAGAGAGAAAGAGGTGTGAGCACATGTGAGTGCATGCATGTTTGTGTGCTTGCAGAATGAATTAGAAATGCATAAAAAATGCAATAAACAATTGACCCTACTGCTGTGATCTTGACAGATAAGGCAGTTGGACAGGAGTTGTCAGAGGTGGCGGGAAAATATTTTATCTGGGAACATTTTAGCTGCCTCTACTGAACGCCTTTCCCTCCATAAATACCTCATTTTCCACTTTAGGGAGGAGGGAAATTTTTTTGCTTATTTTCTTGGAAAGCACTGTAATCTACTTAGGCATACATTTTTTTAAGCCTTAGAGCTTAAAGAAAATAACTACCTTCTTCAGTGGCATTAGTACTCTTACTACTATATTTCTGGTAAACAGATATTCTGGTCAAATGCAATGCAGAAGTTAGTTTGCTTTTAAAAATCATAAAGATGGTTGAAACACTTCCATGGATTTCCTCTTAGAACTATAGCGATAAAACAACCACCACCAGCAAACCAAAGAAAAGACACCCAAAGGAAATTTAGACTTTGCTGCATTGTGCTGGCATGTGAAAAAGCCTAACTGAAGTAAACTAGCAACACTGGGGTTGCCAGCATTTAACATGTCCTGGATGATGTCCATTACTGTCCTGACTGATGAGCACCATCAGCAAGCCCATGGCAGAGCTAAACTAGGGTGAAACATCAAAGCACTGAAGGACGTGGTTGCCACCTGTACAAGGCTCCAAAAGTAGGAGAAATGGACGGACAGAACTCTCCTTAAATTCAAAAGCAAATGCAAAGTCCTGCCCTTGAGATGGGGTAATCCTGTGCTGTAACACAGGGTAGGGACTGGCAAAAAGGCAGCTCTGCAGAAAAGGACTTGAGGCCTTGGTGAACAACAGAAGTCAGCAATGCACCCTCGCAGCAATGGAGGTGGACCTCATTTGGGGCTGCTTTAGCACAAGCACAGCCAGCAGGCTAGGAAACATGATTATTCCCTTCTACATGGTACTGGAGAGGCTACACATGAAACACTTCTCAGTGCTGGGCCACCTACTCCCAGACAGCCGTGAACAAGCTGGACTAAGTTCAGTGGAGGGTCATCAAGGTCTTTGGCAGCTGGAGGACATGACACACGAGGAAAGGGAGTTGGAGTTGCTGTGTTTTCAGAAGAGAAAGTCAAGGGGAGAGCTAACTACCTTCCACTGCTTAAGGAGGAGTTACAGAGAAGGGAAACCAAACCCTTCTCAGAGACATAAAGTGAAATACAGTAGCAAGTTTCATCACGGGAAATTTGGACTGACTATAAAAATTTCTTTTCATTACAGCAAAAGTGTTTAAGGCCTTGAGCCAAGAAAGTTTGTGGAAACTCCATCACTAGAGATTTTTAAAACTTGACAGGAAAGGGCCCTGAGCAACCCTGATCTGACTTTGAAATAATTTCTGCTTTGTAGCAGGAGGTTAGACTAGTTGACCTCCAAAAGTCTCTTCTGATACAACCTTTCTATGATGGTATACTTCTTTGAAATGATTTATTCACATGGGAAATTTAACTGTCCAGGATGAAAGAAAAGCAAAGTTTACAAAACCCTATACAACTGAGCAGAAGTAATTAAAATTAGAAAACTGTTTCTGTATCACTGCCCTAAACTCCTGATTCATATCCTTATAGCTAATTTCACTAATGCGAGCACTCCAAAGACTAGTAGATAATTATATAAATCCCAAATGGGAGTTTAATGCAACAGAATGGAGCATGGGTCAGTCCAGACAGCAGGAGACAGGAGACATCTATGTGTTCTGCCCTGTCAGTCTCTGGAGATTGATTAAATGCTATATCTGAGTGCAGGTTAGCATCCTGACAGTTTGGCTTGGGGCACAGAAAGTGTGAGCCCTAATTCCTTCTTATTCTTTCAAATGCAATGAGGAGGTGACTGTAGGCTCTTTGTGGAATAAACGTGGATCTGGGCTTTGAGAAGAGAAACAGCTATGTCAGGAGACAGAGCAGAGTTTTGTGAGCAGAGCTGTGCCTTAAGTCTGCATTCCTTGACACAGGAGAAGTGGAGAGAGAGCACTCATATTCTTCTCTTCTCCCTGGGTTTACAGATTGCCATCATCTGAAAACAGACATGGACAGTCTTTCAGCAAGAGCTAGGCAAGGCAGAGGACACTGATCTTATTTTGTCTTTATACATTAGCACAGAGGTTAGTGAGCTTTTTGTGGAAGCAAAAGATGCTTTCTCAAAAGCAATATTCTACCCCCATCCCAAAGCTTGAAGTATGTCTCATGTCTTAGGAGATGCCCTAATTTTCAGTCTACAGCTTTGGGGCTGGGGGAAGCAGGGAGGGAAAGGGAAGATTCCCAATGCTGCTGTGAGAACTCCTCAATGGCTGATAAACCATTTATTTATTTATTTATATGTTTGTTTCTTTGAAAGGAAAAGGGAGGGAGGATGAGAGGAAATTTGGTTTGATCACATCTTAGAGGCTTGTGTTCTGCAAATAAACGTACGTGCTTCTACTAAATGCTGAGTCTGTGGTCCTTATCAGTTTTTGACTGAGTAATTACTTATGCAAAGACATTTACGTACAAGCCAGACAGCATTACAGATCTTTTAAGAAACACACTCACAGAAAGAAATACCCTCAAACTCAAGTATACTTGGAAGATGTGCAGGTTCAAACCTATCATTGCATGATCCCATGGCACCATCATCTTCTATACTAACATGAGGGGCAAGAGGATGAGGTTCAGCCACATTGTTTCTTCAGGTTTGCTTCTTCAGGTGTATCCCCCAGTGCAGGGCACAAGGGAAATTGCAGTGCTCGTTGAACATGTGGATAGTGACTGTGCTACAGAAGAAGAGTGGGAGTAATAGCTCCTGATATTCCCTGGTAAATATATGCTTAAGTGTTTTTGCTGGTAAACCACTCCCTATATTACTGAGTAGTTCAGGGTTGTATGGTTGTCCTCTGTTTTGGCAGTGGCAGCATAAACCAGAGTTATCTCCTTCTCCTGAAATGGGCAGTTTAGCTGTGGAAGTCTCTAGATAAGTAGTTCCATTGTAGTTTAGGTTTTTTATGTTGACTAGATTATACTCAGATTCCAATTTATCTACTGGACAGTATATTTACTTGTATAGCAAATTGAACAGAGAAATACTGTCTCTGTTACCAGACACTTGATCTACTAATGCCCTGTGACCTCAATAATAAATTATGTTGGGTTTGTGATGCCAAATATATGCTCGCTCTGACCACGCAAATAATACTGTGTAAATTGATTTGCCCCTTTGCAATAGCTTTGTGCAACATTACCAAATATTTTGCATGCTTGTTAGAAAATCAGAAGTATTGATTTGCGAAAACTTAGAATCCAAAGAGATAGCAATGAACTTGCCTGCCATGGGTTTTTTTTCCCAGAAGAAGACTGTCCAAGATGTTGTTTAAGAGATGGGAGTGAAATTCATGCAGTCTTAAATTTGCATTTTCATGAAAGCATATCCTTCCTTCCAGACTTCTATCAAATCTGCTTATGTTCTTCAAAACATCATGTACCACATCCTTTCAATTAACCTGGAAGTTCATGAGTTTTTTTCAGTTTATAAGAGCTACATTCACATTATAAAGCAGAAGATAATCCATGTGAGTGACGACAAATCCATAGACAGCTCTCACTTTAGTTGTAATTCTAATTAGAATTGCACGTTTATTGTGGAAAATGGAAGTGGTATGACTTAAACTTTCATATTGACAACACTAACCATATTATTTCTGTATTATCCGTTTACCTTTAACATATATAGCAATATAAAAAAGGATTATTAACTTAAATTCTGTATTACAAACACTGATCCATACAGTGAAGCAATTATATTACAGCAGTTAAATATATAGGGGCATGGAGCTCTTTCCACCACAGTCAAGATCAATCTAGCCATTAACTTAAATGAGAGCAAGATTAAGTCTGTACTCTAAAGGATGTAAAATGCATTTTTATAGCTTCAGTTAATGACAATGTCAAAGTAAAAATAATGAGTCAAATAATTCATTGTGTACAACTATCACTGCTATCTAAAAAAACCCACCCAAACCCCAAATCCCTATTGCTAATGGTATTTATATCATCAATCAGAAAATTTACAACATCTGGAGAAGGTAATAATTGCTTCAGCTTGGATCTAAAGTTCAGCTTGGAATTAAGTCCAAATAGCAATTAGCAGGGGCTCACCTTCATCAGATCTCAGAGACATGAAAACTCTGCAAGCTGCTGGGGACTTGTGCCTAGCAGCTCCTCACGTGTGAGTAGCTTGATGGGGTAGGCAGGCTCTGAAAGTACCAGTTGTCAGTAGTCAGAGCTGCCTGTCTACACAACCTGGAGAACTCACTAGTGCTCCTTAAAGAGAAATAATGCTGCTTTCTCTCCATTCATATACCTAAAGCTGAAAGCTCTTCCCTTGGAAATTAGAAACCAAGGTTCAATTCTCTCCTCTACTGTGACCCTGATAAAGGAGTGATTGGCTTCACTCATAAACCAGGTCATAAACTAATCTGTAGTGGAAGGTTCCTTTCCCCTTACTGTTGAAGCACTATCATCACAAAGAAAAATAAATGAAAAGATGCAAAGTGAGCACAAAAGAGCCCAACCGTACATGCAGCAGCACCGACATGGTCACCTGGAAGTGAGGTGACAAAACCTATATAAGAAGTTTCTTGCTAATGGCTCTCACAGGCACGTGAAACTCTTGTTCGAGATGAAATGCCTTCACCAAAAACGTCTTTCCAGCTTTCTTTCTGCTGTTATTCTGTGCAACCAGCTTAAATTGAGCATGTAGCAGGATTCTCTGTGAGATGAAATATTAGAGTTTGATTTTTCACAGGCTGTGGCAGAGAAATGAACTTGTGTTTCTCATAGCCAGTACTTGCTGCATGGTGTTACACTTTCTGATCACATCAGAGCTTTCAACAATTTGAATTTCTGGCTCCATTCTCTATGTGAAGTAAACCTGTGCAACTTCTCTCTTACATTATTTGTAAAACCAGGGACTAAAACCTGATAGCTTCCTAGAATGGTAGCTGTAGGTCTAAAACAAAGGCTGGGGATGCCTAGGAAACATAAAAAAGACCTGGCAGAATTGGGAGTTAAGCACTGACTTCCAGCTCTGTGCAGATTCCCAAAGGCTATTAGGCATTTTGAATTTTTGCAGAACATTGCCTGTCTTTTGCAGCACAGGAGATGAGGCAGTCAGTTCAGGCAATATGAAGAAAATCTGGCAAAATCCAGTATACCTAGAAGGAACGAAAATGTTTTCTGCCCCAAGGAAAAGCTTGAGGTTAAGTAAGAACCAAATCAACCTCTTCCCATCTTTGAAACCAAACATTAGCAAGAGTTTTTTGATGCTTGAAAATACCTTTTTTAATCCCTTCTTATGGACATTGCTGACAAAATGAGTGGGTGGTAATGTATTCAAAGCATGTCTTGTCATGTCTAATTTGCTATATAAAGAAATCAAATAGCCTCCTTCTTCAAAAATATATAGCACATTAATAAGGAATTATTGTTTTATTGGTAGAGCTGAATTTCTGTTGGCTAGGAGAAAAAAACCCACAATTGTTCTTGAATCTAACTAAGACCCAGATTTTCCATAATGTTACAGAGAAAAATTGTCAGTCAGCTGTCTAAAGTACTCCTCAATTAATGGATTTAATAGAAACAATATTGTGATAACAAAATATTATCAAAGAATATATGTCTTATAGTTTGAAAAAACATGCCCATTACTTTATCTTATAACTGTTCATGATTTGTCTTGGGATTTTTAATCTCACAAATGGAGACCATTCTCTTACAATTCTAGCCAATTGATATTATCTCTTAATAATTTTTGTAACATATTCATTGCAGGATTTGTTCAAGTAAGAAGCTATTATTTCATTTCCATGATGGATGTGCTCATTTGATGAGTATTAGATTAGTGGAGAGTATACAATTTGTATTAGCATGCATATGTCATTAAAGAATACATGGTTTTCCAGCTGTCTTCAAAAAAAAAACAAGCTTATGAGATACAGATTTGCTTTTGCAACATCTACTCATGTGGATAGTTCCAGTTATTATTCATGTGAGTAAGGATTACATAATCCAATCTACAGTTTTTGCATTTCTTTTGCTTTGTTTTGCCTGATTTTCCTTTCTTCCTGAAAACACACACACACGATTTTTTTCTTGAGATTCCTTTCCTAGCAAGATTAATTTTGGTGCTAAATGCAGCCAGAAAAAAACCAAAAGGGCAACCTTTCTTGCCTAAAGAGGATGAACACTTCTGTGCTGTAAGGAACAATCCTGCACTTCTAGAAAAAGTGAAGGAAGGGTCTAACCATAGGTCTTTTATTCTCTAAATTCCTTAATATCAATTAACTCCTATAACAAACAAAAGGACCAAATATTTACAGGGTGACAAAAAGGCAGCATAGACTTGTAGGATTTCCTGCCAAATCAGTAGTTCCTACACATTCCATGGTCCTAGCTGCCAGGAAGACCCTGCACCCAGAGTCATGTTTTTTTCTGATTCAGCCAGTCCATTGCTCCCATGTCCATCCTCATTCTTGCCTTAAGGCTCACTTAGGTTTACAATTCCAGAAGACATGTAGACTTCAGACAGACACAAAAATCTGTCTGTCTTAAACTGCTGGTGCTCAAATATGCTTCTAGCTCAAAGCTGCAAGGCAAAAGTGATGAGGAAGGTAGTACTTTCAGTAATCCAGGTGCCCACAGATCTAGGCTGGGATATGCTGAATTTCACTGCATCACCCTGCAAGAAACTCAAGGCACAAAGGGACTCTGCAAAAGGATGATGGACAACAAGGTTTATCTCAAAATGGCAGCAGTATGTGACTATGGTTTTCCTCAACAACAGAAGGTAGGAAGAGCTCCTGACTTCCAGAGTGTCCTGGTTTGAACCAGGATGAAGCCAATTTTCCTTTTACTGATCCGTTTTTCCTTCAGTAAGCTTTCTTTTAACTAGCAACAAGTGTTCCAGCTAGTGGGCTGATAACACTGGAATGTTTATGTTACTGCTGAGACTCCAAGGTCACTTCTTAGCTCTGCTGCTACAGAGGCTACTGGGGCAGGAGAATTGTATCTGTGACCCCCCTGTAGGAGAGCTGGACTAGACAGACAGCAGAATTGACCAAAGGTATTCCATCCCATATATCTACGTAAGCTCTGAGGAAGGTCATAGATCACAGAAGACAACTTCCTTCCTGCTTCTTCTTCCCTTCTCTTCCGTCCATGGCCAGCATCCAGGGAGGACTCCATCCATCCATCACTGTTGACCCCCAGGCTCGTGCAGTCCTGACCCTTATAACTCTGCCCTCAGCTCCTGTCAGTGGTCTGGGACTTTTTGGGACTGTTCACAACTCAGGAGAGTGCCGTGAGAGTTGCTTGAGGTGGGGGGAGGCAATAGGGGTTTTGCACATTCCTGAACATACTTGTATATAATTGTACATATTTTCTTCTGTCATTAGTATTTAATTAAAGCTGTCTAGTTTACTTTTCAATCCAGAAAGCCTCTCTCCTTAATTCTCTCTCTCCTTCCCTACCTGGGCGGAAGGGGGAGGGGATCAAGAGCATCGTTGTCTCTGGTTTAATTGCCAATCCTGAGTCAAACTGTGACACACAGCATAGACATAACTTTAGTTACCAAAACAAGATTTAATAACTAATTTCAAAACTGTGAGTGTGAGCTCAGCACTCAACAGTCACTTAATCCTGGTGGCACCTTTACTAAGTACCTCCTTTTTGACCCAAGATACTGGGAAGCTGAGGTCCAAAGAAGAGCAATGCCTCAACCACCTGAGGGGACCCCAGCTTCCAGGATCTCAAATCAAGCTTGTTTTGATATTACATCTTCTATGAAAGTCCCTTCTCTTTCTCTACTATTCCACCACTTCCACAGGAAGAGGTAAAAATAGGTATGAGCAATCTCAGCCTGGGGGGGAAGGTTTTCTACTTCTCGGACAAATACTAAGAATGTCCCAGCACAAAAACCTCATGTTCTTCCTGTGTTCCAGAGAAGAAAAGGTGATCCATGTCCAGCTGAAAAAAAGAAGAAATGTGGGTTGCTACCCTCAGACAAGAGTCCTACCTGTTGGATCCTGGGGCACAGCAGATCCTGCCTGCAACTTTGGTTCAGGCAACAGGACCTGAGCAGGCGGATGTGATCCAGACACCTATTAAACCCTATTAACTGTTGTAGGCAGCTCCTCTTGTGGGACACTCACCTCCCTGATCCAAAATACCAAATTCTTCTTTTTTTTTTTTCTTTTTTCTTTTTGGCACAAATGGTGCCAAATGGTGGGATTTGGTCTTCATGCAGGTAGCCAGGCATCCCAGGACTACACATTTTGACACCAAGCCTATGCTTTTTAACAGAGCAGAATCCTGTTTGGGTAAGCATTTGTCAGAATAGACATAAAGCAGCTGCAATTACTCTCTTATTCGTTTTAATGACTAAATCTCCAATAAGTTTCCAGTTGCCTTGATGCAGGTTGTTTTTAGTGGAAGCTTTCAGCATCTTTCAGGGTAGGACTGCATTAAAAAGCCAGCTCATGCATATGCAGTTAGTGGTAAATAAACAAGTATATCTCTAATTAAAACACATCTAGGGAAGTCTAAACTAATTTAATGTCTAAGTGACTGATGATAAAGGGGAAAGGGAAACCCAGAAATATTAGCCTTTTAAAAAATTGGCATAAGAATTATAAAAGGAATTGAGATAAGCATCAAGGCATCTAGCATGAAATACCAAATGAAAAAAAACTCAGAGATGAAGTTACGGAAAGAGATAAAAGTCTGTGTGCACTGCAAGTGCAAAGACATGGCAGAAACGTGCTCAGCTTCCCCAACATGCTATTAACATCCAAGAAAAACACTACTGAAATGTTACAAACTAATTAAATTGGGCATATGAGGAAACCAATGGGAATAAATTATTATGCAAATGCAAGGTTTTCCCTACATAAAGCAACTGCTAGAAGTCAGTGTGGTGTTAAGCAAGGAGTGGGGTGGATGCGGGGCTGCCCAGGAAGCGATGCTCACACCGAGGGACCCTGAGACTGCAGCATCGTGCTCGGGTGTGGATGGACCAGATCACAGAAAAAGGGATAAAATCCCACAGAAGGAGGGAGGGTAGGAAGGAAAAATGTACCTGGGACTGCTACAAAGGGAAAAAAAAGAGACTGATGCAGGACTGCTAAAGCAACAGTGCCATCTGCTGCATGCTCCCCTATGGAAGGAAGCTAATTTTAGCTGCCTCCTGCTTTGCTGCAGGGATAGAAGCAAATCTGAGAGCTCCCATGTAGCTAAGAGCTGAGGAGGGTAGGATCAAACCCGGCCTTTCCTCCAGCCTTTGTACTTAAATCTGTATACAGGCCTCCTTAAAAAAACACTGCTGGACTGTCCTTTTTGGTGACACTGCGCATTTAAAAAAAAAAAAAAAAAAAGAAAAAAAAGGTTTTCTCTCTCCTGGCATAGCAGGACCTTGTGCTCAGATATTTGGTGAAGGATCCATCCACTATAAAGCATTCCATCACCAAGACATACTTCGTGAATGTGTAAGCAACCAATCTCTCTGCCGTCCACTCTCTTTTCTATGATATATTTCTGTCACCTTGTAAAAGGGCTTTCTGTTACTTGTGGAAATCTGGTGTTGGTTTCAGTCCATATTATTATGCACAGCCCTTTTCACAGTGTTCATTACATCTCTGAATGGCTTTATATGTTATATTGTCTGAAGCAATTATAACAGACAAGTCTAATAAATATTATGAATTTTTACAATGCCTTTAATCATAGCTCTCAAAACTCATTTCTAAAGATTCGACCTGACAGAACTCGTAAAATACAGGTGTAGCCACTCTGTGCACAGTTCTGGTGGATTTAAGTCTGTAATCCACACATGCCATGCTAGGACATCCCTCTTCAAAAGTGTTTGTAGGCAAAAGGCTATTCTTGACATACTCCAGCATCTACTAATTTTCCTGATTAGACCATTGCTCAGGCACCTGTTCTTGCTACAGAATCCCTGTGGTTTGTCTGCTGTGGGTGTTAAACTTTGGTTTTCTGCTAATATGCAGACTTCCAAGCTGTCCTCTATGTCCTCTGCTACTGGAGTCCTCCATTCCTGGTGTCATTAACAACACACAGAGGCAAGGCTTTTGGAACCAGTGTGGGATTTTGGGGCAATAGATGCTCTCTGGTTACTCAGAGTTTTTTCATATTGCAGACCTGATCTTTGCAATTAGACTTGATCTTGTGCCTAAATGTGAATTTCAGAAAGGGATAAAACTTGTGATTAAGTGTTTGCTATAAAGAGAGATGCATTCCCAGAACTGAACTCAGCTCCTGTATGGGTTCAAATTATGAGTCCCAGTTCCTACTAGTAATGAATGAATGCACATACTACCACTAAAGTACCTGAATCACTGCCTTAGCACACACAGGCTGCATCAAGGATGCATTTCTTGTGACTTTCTTTCTGTCTCTTTTTTGGCTTCTTGGAACTTCATGTGATTACTTTAGATTAGAATAGCTATAAAATTTGGAGGCTTCACATTAATTATCAATCTCAGTATCTGACTCCCATATTTTAAGATCTACAGCTCTGAAAGTGGAGACACTGCTGGCAGTAGCTACCTTGGGAGGGTTTAAATTCATTATAAATCAAACTAATCTATACTGTTTCCTGCTCAAGAAATTTAATTCTGGGAGTCTGTGAGAGGCAACTCAGAGTTGACTGAGACTCCTAATTCACATAGACGAAGGACACTTGAATTAAGATAGGAAAAATCTCTTGATCTGATTCTCATTACAAATCAAATTTAGTCATTCTGGAACTCAATCTACTATATTTAAGTTAGTTAGTGGGACCTTCAAAAATGCGGAGTGGAGTCTTTGTTCTTTAAAAATAGATGCAACAAGATTATCTGTTAAAAATAGGAGATACTAATTTTGTGCATATTTCGCAAACAGATACTTGTAATCAAAAAGTGATAACAAGTTCCCATTATTTGGTTATGGGCCTCTGCTGGCTGAGGTCCCACTGTGGCAATTTTTGAGAGAGTTCTTTGTACTCATGAGCTTAATCAAAAACAAGACTCAGCTCTGTATTTTCCTCCACAAAGTCAATGGACTAAACCCATCAAAGTCGTAGGGTTAAATTTAGCTCAATGTGTCTTTGTTAAAATGTTTATAACGCAAATGGTGGCTATTAACAAAAGAAGTAACAAAGAGTCTGTAGATGGATTTGTTTCTTTGTCACCTCACTGAGCAGCTGGAAGGTATCTCCAGAAAGAAATATGTCTTCTTGTGAGTCTGAAAAAAACCCCCACCCTCCTATTCTGTAAACTCTTGGCAACCCCTTTCCAAGAAGAGGATGGGCATCTTTGTCCCATGCTTACTAGCTACAGTTAAGAAAATTCTTAAAAGCTCAGAGATGCAAATTATTCTAGCTACTGCAATAAAAACGAAGTACATAAAGTGATGGACATTCCCTCAGAATTCAGAAAATTCAGCATTTCCACTGCCTTAGATCTGCTGATCTTCAGCAAAGCCTCTGCTGTCATGGGAACTGCTTCAGGGAATGAGAAATCCCTGTAACCCCTGCCAGCCATGACCAGGGCCAGTCTCAGGTGCCTTTGTCCCAGCAAGTGCCTGCAGCGATCCAGTTTGCCTAGAAACAGCTTTCTGCTGCCAGCAGCCCCTTACTTGGGATGAAGGCCTCTGACACTGATGTCAAACACATGAAACCTTTTGAAGCAAGTGGATCCTGGTGCCACAGGCATGCTCAGTGCTAGAAGCAGACAGTGAGGGGAACTCAGATAAGAGCTGGGGGGCATGTATTAAGCTGTTAGCAGTATCTCCATGCTCTGGCTAAACCTGTGTGAGCACTGTTCCAGATAACCCAGCTGCTGATGTGTTTTGTCAGCAATGAGTTAAATTCCTAGCACACACAAGGCTGAAGAGGTGAGCATTTCTTGATTTCCAGCTTTGCAAACACCTTTGACCAGCATCTCAAAGTATGACAGCCTGAGAGCATATTAATGAGCAGCTACTTCCCAACGGGAACTATTATATCAGCATTTCTTCTCCATGTGTTGTTTCCTGCCACTACCCTGAGTGATGACATAGAGAGGCATGAGCAGCTCCAAATCAACTGCAGCAGTGTAGGTTTCTAAAACAGCCAGGAGGGCTTGGGGTACAGAAGCAAATATCCTAACCTTGGAATGACAGGTCTCTTTCATCTGGAGATGGGATTATGAATATAGCGTTTACTTTCATCCCATCAAATAGAAATGATAACATAATGGACCAGCAGTTCTGCTGTTATTCTGTGGTTATGAAAGCATGGAAGGCCAGGGGAATTATTCTTTTGCAGTTAGCCTTAATTCCTCTGCAGATACAGAAGTATAATGGGAAGCAAGAAATGGACCTCTACAATGCCCTATTTAACCTATGGGAATCTTTCTCTAAAAGAAGGGGTGGGCACACTGTGTCAGAAATTATATACAGTGCTAATGATATATTGGACAGGAGATAATAAGCCTTTCAGGGATTCCTAAATGTATTAGTTGTTAATTTAGGAGGTACCCTGGGTGCAACTTATGAGGTGGTACTAATTTAGAAGGTATCATGAGTAACTCTGATTGCTGGAGGGCTGAAATGTAAACCCCATTGTTCAACAGGGAAAACGAAAATGTTCCTTCCATTAAGTCTGTGATCTGTCCTTCACTTGCCACAGGGAATAGCATAATTTAGAAAGCTGCCTTCTAGGATGTTGAACAATCATGCCTCATCAGTGAGATCTCTAGATTAAAAATGTGAACATTTTTACATTACTAGAGGGATTATTATATCTTGCTTAATATTTCATATATTTGACATCAAACTACCAAGTAACGAGTATAATTTATTAAAATGCCCTTCTAGTCATATTATTTGCCTGCTTTTATGTAATAAGACTCTAAATGCATTTGTTCAGTGATACTGTACAGTGGTTTGATTTATATTTTGTAGTGTTGGGCTGAGAAGGGACTTTAAAACTGATTGCCATAGTCAGTTCAGATCTATCTCTTGAGTTTCTATGGCTCCTGAAAGAGGAGGCCTTCCTCAGAAGCAGAAGAGTTTTTGTATCCTTCCCTTAAATGCAAAACTGATGCAGCGCCACCTTCCATGAAGCTGGCTGCACCTTCAGGCACTCAGCAGAAAGCAATATTATTTTCAGCCTTGGTTGATTCATTTCAGAACTATTGGGTAAATAATACTACTATGCTGTTACTGTCACTCATACTATAATGCCCTGTGTACTCTGGGTCCGGCCCTCTTCGCTTCACCTACAGTTCCCACTGTATTCAATGGGAAGTGAGGATTTTAGGAGCAGTTCCCTTGGTCCTGCTTTCCTGGCATGAGTACCCCATTCAAGGAGAACCCTTCCCCCCCCAAAAAAAAAAATCATCACCTGACACGGCAGGGCAGTGCAGACCTTCACACCACACATGCAGATCAGCCAGGTCATTCCAAACCAGGAAAGTATGTGCTTCTTTACTGGATTCTTTTGCTTTTCTTTATCTTACCTTTTTACCTTCCGTCCTGAAGTTAAAGTGAGTACCTCTCTGAGAACAGCATAATTGTTACTGCACTCTGTAATTGTGGCCACGCATCATTGCCTCAACCTCAGACTGCAGCTTCTCTTTTAAAGGACTGAAACCAGAGAGTAGGAGTGTATTACACACAGGTGAAAGGGAGTGAGATGGCATATTTTTGCAGCAGAAATGGAGAACTAGAAATACATCTCACCGTCTACACATAGCAAAGTCTGGGGCTAGACAAGAGAATCTATTCCTGCTTTTATATATTTCTAAATTGTTCTGTAGCACTATGACAACCCAGGGGACTGAAATTCCTCATTTCCAAAATACAGGTAATAGAGGTAGTGAATTTAGGTAGAGCTTCACTGGGAATAGGAGAGGACCTTGGAAAAATAAGTCAGGCAAGGACAGGACTTCTTGGTTGTTCATAGTTGTGCATAGAGTCTTTCCTGTCTTTAACATTTGCAGCACCCCTTCAGTAGCTGATTAACATAAATGTCCATCTAGAATTATATTGGAGACTGAGGATTTATGAGCTACAGGGTCACAGAAAAATGCCAGTAAGTGCAAAGTACATTCTGCTCTTCAGGCTAGTTACTGCTTCCTGAACCTTGTTCACCATTTTTCACTTTTTCTATTTGGTTGGGGTTTTTTTTGTTTTGTTTTGTTTATTCTTTTCCCCCTTTATTCCCCTGTGTACTTGATGAAGACAGGCTTCAGCTAATGATTAACTTGTTTTGGAGGGCAAATTCAGAAAAGGAGGGTTGAACTGGCATCAGTCAAGTAGTCAACTTTAATTAAAAATGTCAAAACTTGTTAATAAGAAACAAAGAGGCAAAACAACAAAAAAAAAAAAAAAAAGGAGAGTGGGTAGCAACAGAAAGAGAGAACATAATAAAGCAAGGAGGAAGGACAAATGAAAAGGCAACAGAATTAATGGGAAAATGCAGATAGCTAGTACAGAAGAAACTGTATCAGTTGTCCTGACTTCTTACTAAAGTGACTAGATGTCTAGCAGTAGCCTCTAAAGTTGCAATTCATTGCCCCTCATCCTCCTTATATTTATTATTTATCTGATATTTTAAAATAGACTGTTGCTAGTATGAGCTGCAGCAAGGCAAACATGGGGGCATTTCTGACATGCATTTGCTGTTGGATATGGACACAAGCCTCCCAGGTCCTACTCAGAATAGCCAGCTGCTGTTTTGGGGAGTACAAGAGAGAGGGAACTGTTGCAGAAATCCCAGTTTGGTGACTCATCGTACCATCAACACCAGTAAGAGAAAAGTGAAACTGCTCTCCATCCAAACCTAGACTATGCTAAATTGATGTAAATGTGAAAACAACTTACTGAGAAGAGCTATTAGCTTCACAGCAAAGTCTTTAAATGTCACTGCTTTGCAACATATTAGCCAAGCTAAAGAACATTAAATATCCTCTCTAATGGACACCTGATACTCCAGAGAGAATTCCAAGTCCCTGGTGAATATCCACATCTTCTCCCAACGCTAGTCCTTATGAAGATTTGGACATGCTGGATGAATTTCCTCACCCATGCACTGTAATGCCTGCATGCCAGTCCAAGGAAGATGAAACATGTTAACTGCTGTAAATTCATAACAGAATCACAGAATCACAGAACTACCAAGGCTGGAAAAGACCTTCAAGATCATCAAGTCCAGCCTATGACCAACACCATCACACTCTCTAGACTATGGCACTAAGTGCCACATCCAGCCTTTCCTTGAACACATCCAGGGACGGTGCCTCCACCACTTCCCTGGGAAGTCTATTCCAATGTCTAATCACCCTCTCCGTGAGGAAGTACTTCCTAATATCCAACCTAAACCTCCCCTGGAGCAGCTTCAGGCTGTGCCCTCTTGTCCTGTCACTGGTTGCCTGGGAGAAGAGCCCAGTCCCCACCTGACTACAACCTCCCTTCAGGTAGTTGAAGAGAGTGATGAGGTCCCCCCTGAGTCTTCTCTTCTCCAGGCTAAACAACTCCAGCATCCTCAACCTCTCCCTATACGACTTTCCCTCTAGTCCTTTCACCAGCCTTGTTGCTCTCTGGACCCGCTCCAGCACCTCAATATCCTTCTTGAAGTGAGGGGCCCAGAACTGTACACAGTACTCGAGGTGAGGCCTCACCAGTGCTGTGTACAGGGGGAGAATTACATCCCTACTCCTGCTGGCCACACTATTCCTGATACAAGCCAGGATGCCATTGGCCTTCCAGGCCACCTGGGCACACTGCTGGCTCATGTTCAACTGGCTGTCCACCAGCACTCCCAGGTCCCTCTCTGCCAGGCTGCTCTCCAGCCACTCTTCCCCCAGCCTGTAGCGCTGCCTGGGGTTATTGTGGCCAAAGTGCAGGACCCTGCACTTGGTCTTGTTGAATTTCATGCCATTGGCCTCGGCCCAACGATCCAGCCTATCCAGGTCCTCCTGCAGCTTCTTCCTACTCTCTGGCAGATCAACACTCCGCCCTAGCTTGATGTCATCTGCGAATTTATTGAGGGTGGACTCAATCCCCACATCCAGGTTGTCAATAAAGATATTGAATAGGACTGGGCCCAGTACTGATCCCTGGGGGACACCGCTGGTCACCGGACGCCAGTTCGATGCAGCTCCATTCACCATCACTCTCTGGGCCCGGTCATCCAACCAGTTTTTGACCCAGCGAAGGGTGCCAGCGAATCCAAAGCCATGGATTGCTAGCTTCTCCAGGAGGATGCTGTGGGAGATGCTTTGAACCAAAATGAGAAACAAACCTCATCTATCCCTGATATGGGCATTTTGAAACCAAAATCTTTAACTAAAAGCATTCATTTGCTCTTCTATTCTCTCCTGTGGGTTCACTTAGACCAGAGGAACCTCTGGTGCTCCAAGCAGGGCTAGAAAATGTACTAAGTAAAGCTTGTGAGAAACTGGCTTTATGTATTCATACAGTGTAAGAAGAGACTTAAGACTCAGAGAAAAGACTGTTCTATTAACTTATGCAAATAAAAGATGGATATTGAAGGGTTAAAATATATACATCCACTTTTAATAAACAACAAACTACTAAAGTTCTTCTGAAGTTAAATTAATTTTTGAACCAGCTACTTTTCACCGCCTGTCTTTAGAAGCAGTCCAGACAACTGGGTATGAAAATGCTCTAAACTTTTCCATTTGAGCCTTCAGTTAACTATCCAGGCCTAACTGAACTCCAAAAGTATTCAGTTTGGTATCAGATCTATAAATTTTCTTAGATCAGACTGTGCAGAATTTAATTTCTTTTCCTCTTGCATGGGCTACAGTATGTATTTCAAATAGTTCAGTGCAAGAGCTACTAAACTTTTAGTGATCAATTAAAAAATCGACCAAATCTGAACTCTTCCATATTTTAAATCCCCACGTTGCTTAATAAAAGCTCCAATTAACTTTGTGAGATCTAACACTAAAAAATGCCCAGAAAAACTAGTGTACAAGAAATTCAAAAGCAATGTAATTTACCATCATGTGTTTTAAGTCCTGCTTTGATCTAAATTACCAGCATTTTATTTGCAGTGGAATATGCTACTTTTCAGTCAGCTCACACATATTCCTCAGATACTACACTGCAAAGCATTGTAAAAACCTCCTATTTACCTCCAAACATACGCACACAGAAATGTGCACACGCACACATGCTCGGAGGGATTTTTTTTAAATGAATTGAATTCAAGGTTAGTATCTTTGTAACTTCACTTGTATGTGGACAGAACACACAAACACCACATTACCATCTATTCTTTACAGCATTATTTTCCAACTGGAAAGAGAAGTGAGCGTGCTGAAACATATACAGGATCCCTGTGCACAGAAAAGCTTATGGAAAGGCCTTATCTTAACCAAGTCACACTTGATTGAATGAATTTCCCAAAGTGAAGGTATTATTCTACAGGTCTCCCATCAGTGCCATTCACAGGGCACTATATTAGTCTATGCCATAGAGACTTGTCTGCTTACACAGGCAAACTATTTAGGAACCACTAATACCATCTGTTGTCCCCCATAGGGAAAATACATACACATGCATGGACCAATACAAAACACCATATATACCTACAGAGATTTCCATTATGTTTTTGAAAACAAAGGAAAGAACAAGCAAGGGAAGTACAGAGAAAATAACTTTGTTTTCTAGATGGAAGAGATTTTTCTTCTCTAATAATTTGCTGTTACTCACTTGGTAATATCTTTTAGCTGATTTTGGAATCCCATTTCTGAAAACTATAGAGGTTTTTTAAAATGTGTCCTGCTTACCCCTGTTTTGAGGTGAAGCATTTTAATTCCCAGGAAGACAGGATTTTCTGCCATTGAAAGCATTTGGCACAAGGCATTCCAGGTGTGTTGGTGTTTCTCTGATGTATCTTCCAACCCTTCTCAGCACATCAGAATGTTCTACTATCTTGAGAGACAGTGCTTCGTGACCTGTGCACACAGGCTGTGGAGGTGAGGCCAGGCAAAGAAAAATATCTGTACCCCAAAGCTTCACTGACCTTACTTCACATGCCTAAACGAGGCTGCAGATGTCCTGGGGCTCTCTCTGGCCGGGGGGAGAAACCCTGGGACAATATGGGGCACTTACAACACTCCTTTCTTGGTGCCTGCCAGGAGTGATGCGTCCATCTCTCTCTATCAACAATGTCCAGACAGTAGTGACTGCCTGAAACCTCTAAGGCAGGTGCATAAAAATAGGTTGTGAGAACACCACCTGTTTTGGGTAGGTTACCTGTCTCATGTCTGGTGGTTGTGAAGCCTGCCAGACTCCCCCATCTTGCTCTCCTTGTGTGATGGGTGACAGATTGAATCCTTGGTACATTTTCATGCCCCACCTGGCAACACTGGCTTTGCAGGAGGGGAAAAGCAATTTATTGCTTCTGTGAATAAATACATCCATGATGCAAAGGCTGGATATCAGGAAGAAAACAGAGCAACATAAATATGCCTCAAAGAGTCACATCAAAAAAGAAAAGGAATTTTGTTCTTTTTTGGGAAGTGGAAGTTAAAAACAGGCTATCCATCAATGAATTTACCATATCTGAAACTTCACTGAGCTCTAGGAAAACCTAAAGCTCTGCCCTTTGGTCTTCTTTTCAGTCTGCCTGGGTAAGCTCACTGTATGAGGCAGAATAATTTGCAATGACCTTTTCGGAAGCCGTTGCTACACTTCCTGCTTCACTGGAAACCACCTTTTTAGCCATGCATGAGGTGCCTCCTCATAGACTGAAGCACAGATTCCAGGCTTTGTCACCAAACCCTGCGAAGCAATCTGTTGCAGTGGGCTGCCATCCTGGTGCAGGACACTGTCAGTACCACTGGGCTGCAGAAGATAGTGCTGGGGGATGATTTTTAAAAGCTGACTGGCTCTTGTTGTACTGCAGATGGAATCAATGGAGGAGGGAGGAAACGAAAGAACAATTCAAAACTAATAATGTCAGCAGTCTGCGTTTCTCTGAATTGCTGGGAAGGAGAAAAAACGTTTCTTATGTAATTTCTGCTTTTAAAAAATCTTTGTATCAATTTGATTTCCTCTTGGGATATTCCGGGTGTTCAGATAACCTAATTCATTTCTAAGGAGAGCTGTTTCAGTGCCTCTTTTTTTTCATCTTCTATAATTATTATTCTGCCTCTTACTGGTACAGTGGAAGGATTATGCAATTTTCTAAAAGGATTTTCAGACTTACTCCACATGTGAGTATGAAAGTTTACCTCTGTCCCAATATATCTAAAGCCTCATACCCATTTAAACATCTACTGAGTTGTAAATCTTGTTTTTGCTGTGTATAAAGTGGGAAAAATATATATTCTTATATAATTTCAGGCCCTCTTACAGTCAGCAGAAGTTTTCCTTTGACTGTAAATGTTTCAGGATTTCAGCTCCCATATGTGTGGATGGCAGAAGCACACGGGACATAACAATATACATATTTTCTTAATATTTTAGAAATTATTATAAATTGTTATTTTTATATAATTCATTTCATAACTATTAATTATACTTAATAAAACTGTTCAGGGCAGTCTGAAACACTCCTTGAATCACTTCAGAATTGCTGTCTGAAGGTTGTGCAGCAGATTTACCCTTGGAATTTGGTGAATCCATACTGACCAGATGATTGGTTCATTTTTTTTGCTTGCTTTCTTTATCTCTCTTTATTTACCCCTCACGTGGTGGGGACCTTTGAAGCTTCCTTTTGCCTTTTGTTAAGGGAATAAAGCGAAGTTTCAATTATTCTTTTACTTGAAGAAATTATATGCTGTGAGATGTTTTTTCAAGTAAGGTGTTGGCCTAACAAAGTAAAGAACGTGTTCAAATCTGTCCAGGATCATTGCAATACTTTTTAGATGCATCCTCATTCACTTAAACTATGACTGTAAAGTTCTTAAAAATATTAACCAAATATTAACTGAAAGATATGGTTTCCTGAAGCTACAGTGCAATAATAAGAAAGTGTTTTGGTTTGAGCTTTTAGCTTGCTCAAACCAAAACAGAAACAAATTCATTAATATCCAAAAAAAGTTTAAACTGCAGAATGCATATTCTTATAGTAAAAATGCCTAGAAACAATTCTGGCAAAAAAAGAAGAATTTTGATTAAAATTAAGAAAAGTATGTAGAAAATCTTAGCAAATTGGGAAAAAAAATTGCAGCAGTATTTTTCAACCAAAATAAAAATAATAAAATCTTAATCTGAATTTCAAGAGCTTCCAGCTGGAATCTGAAAAACGTTGTTTTTAAATGCCACCACTAGTGTGTCATGGAAATTGGCCTTTGTAGGTTCTTACTGCTTCGTTCATGTAAAGAGCTGGTGTTCCTGGCCAGATGACACTGGGAGTGCCTCACAGAGCTGCTAGGACATTTTGGGAAGCCATCAGTCACAAGCAGTGTGAGGAAGTTTGCCCTTGTGGTAGGCTTGGCCAGTAGGCCCCGAGCAGTAGGTACAACATATTTCAGATTTAACTCCCAGTGAGGTGTTACAGCAACACTTCAGATTAAAATGTTTTCCTGTCAGTCAAAGGTTGACGTCAGCAACTTCAGTTAGGCCAAGAGCCTGAAACTTTCATTTTCACTGGCTTTGCTTGTTGAGTAGACTTTTAACTTTTCACAGAATGCAGCTTTCTTTTTGATTGAAATTAGAAGTAGATGGAAGCTATACACCTCACCAAATGTACCACCAGGGTATCTGATGACAGGTAGAGAACTAATTGTATAGCCCTGTTGTATATTACATTTATCCCAACCATATGAACCCTGAAGATGTTCTTTCTACTTTGTTCTTACCCCCTTGTTTTGTCCACATCAATAATTTTTCTAAGCTCTTTGAGAGCTTCCCTGAGAAACAGCCATAGGAAAGTCACCCTCCCAAGTGAGTATCCTTTTCCATGAATGGCTCCCACTTTTTCCATTCTTTGAAGAACACCACCAATAACTACAAAAGTAATAGAAGCATGGAAAGTTATGCTGCTATGAGGCTTAGGATGAGAAAACTTAAGTGAGTACTAGAAACAAGTGTAACATTCCACATATAGTTCTCTGAAAGAGTGCAAGTCAAAATCATATCATTTAATTTACACATAGAAGTGGTTCTGTTGCAATATTTTATGAGATATTACTAGAATCGTGCAGCATTTCAGCTCCTTTTCCCCTGTCGTCTGCACAGCTAATATCAGATGACAGCACTGAGATCCAATAATCCTTTGCTAATGCCCTGCTCAAAACTAGGGCTAGCATGTGACATCATGCTTTCCACCTCCCTCCTGCACCTCTTGCTTTCTCTGTCTTGCTCCCTCTTGGATGCAAATACATATATCTTTATTTGTCTCTCATGTATATATCTACACATTAACAGTGATACAGAGTTTTTTCTTTTGACAAGAAAAATTAATAACACTACCTAAGTCATGTGAGATCATTTTCTGTATCTCTGAGAAAGCTATTTATAAGGGTCTTGACTGAGGAATGAAAGAAAGACTAGAGCAGTTCAGTAGACATTATCTTCTTAATAGTAAAATCTGAATTACACATTATAGTACAATTTATTCAATGACTTTTATTATTCTGTTTAAAAAGGCAGAGACTTTCATGTGTTTCGTGTTCTTACAAAGGTTTATTAGCTTGAGTCAAAGGTTATTATTATTCAATTGAATAATTTAATTTTAAATTATTGGTATTGCACTTCATATTATAACTGCTTTTCCAGATGCATTTGATTATGTCAAATCTGCCTTCTAATCTCCTGTCTGGAGACCATTTCCTTGAGTCATGCACTGTTTCTCACCCTCCATTGTGGTATCCTAATGAACACACACAGTCCAGTCTCACATCTTCCATGTAAATTAGTGTGCATCCCTCTTCTAGTTAGATCATATTGGAAGCTATCTGGTGTCATATAATCCTGGATACCAACACATGGAAAATCTTTTCAGGTGACTAATGCCATAGGCATCTAATTTTCCTGCAAAGCACTATTGTGGGACTGCAGTGTTTACATGAAAGCCAGACTTAGGGATATGAAATGGACATTTAGAAAAGTTAATAATCTGTGCCTAATCTCCTCCAAGAATTCTTTATTTCTTGTCATTACTTAGATCACATATTAATTTATTAGATGCATTGCTCATTGAAAAACTTGGAATTTTGCTATAAATCTTATTGCACAGTGAAATGAATGCATGTAAAGCTACACATAAAAATATCCTTGGACTTGAAACATACATTGAGCAAAAAAAGTCACAAAATAACTGTGCTTTGGTGTTTGCTTACTAGCTTTGTTTATTTGCTTAATGCTCAAGCAAAAGTGCCCTTCAGAGAGGTTTCTCATTTTCTAGAAACATAAGCTTTGTCTTTGACTGCACACTTGGAAACTGCAACTCCTGGGCGTAACACTGAAATTCTTGATTAAGATAACAAACGACACACAAAACAATCCAACATAATAAAATATCAGGGTAGGCAGGCCTGGAGTGGAATATTCTGTGAGCACCAATTCTTCATTGCTACATGCAATATTCAATACCACACTGATAATGTTAGCGTGGCCAAAGGTACTTGCATATGCCTATGACTTGTGTAACTGTCTGCTCTTATCAGGCCACTTCTGCCTCTGCTGAAGAGCTTTTCCCTCTGCTTTCCTAGAAGCAGGATCAGCCTTCCACAGCCTTCCATAATTTCAAGAAAATTATGTTTTAAAGTAATCATTGATTCCTGAGAAGTGATGTAAGATAGGAAGCATTCTAAAAGTGGCTTTGAATACTCTTAATTAGATCAAGGATTACAGACTCACTCCTATTTTACACTGCCATTACAAGCATTTATCTCAACTGATTTCAACAGAGTTTCTTCTGTTTTACACTGGTGTGAGGGAATGAAGAAAAAAAAAAAAAAAGGTTGCAAAAATTGTTAACAGCTTTCAAACTGACTGTTTATTACCAGATAAAACTTTGATGAAGGACATTCACAAAAGATCAATATGAGAAGCCATCTAAGACCAGACTTTAGTGATACTGGCTGATACTGCAAATCACAGAAATAACTATTTGTTTCTGAAGCTCTTACTTTAGCTGATGATTGGTTTGATGCTGCTTTTTCTGAAATAAATATTTCACCTTTAGGAGACGTATGGCCTCCGGAGTAAAGTTACTCCACAGCTCCAATTGCAGGGATGCAGGAAAGAGAATGGAGTGCAGTTGTTCATCAAGCAATGAGCAACTTAATCTGACAGCCTTCTTTTAAGAGAATAAGGTCCCACATTCATTTCTCTGCTTGGTGTTGATGCTGCTCCCAGCTGCTGTGATGCTCTGCTGTAGGCACCCTCAATGGGCTGCGTGTCTCAGAAGGGGAACTGGAGGCTTTGGAGAAGTTTGGGGTCTTCTTCCAAAGAACTGGGAAATTGCCTCATCGACAGCAATCTTCACCTGTAATATATAGAGGCCAGCACACAGCCATGGAGTAAACAACAAATGGTATTGAACTGGCCAGAAATATACTGTCTGTGGGCTAATATAGCTCAGGATATATTCACTGCCGAAAGTAAATTAAACATTTTCCTTGAGATTCACTTGGTTAGCAGTGTTTATTTATGTAGTGGTTTATCTGAAGAAGTGAGCAGGAGTTAAAGTGCAACTGCAATCATATATAGGAAATCTAATTTATATTAATATTCCTCCAACCTGGCAAATACAGATTTCTGCAGGTCTAGCAGCCTGCCTTGATTTGTTTCTCTCAAACGAAGAGCAAACATTTTATCACAGGTTTGAGTTTTGTTTTGTTTTGTTTTCCTAAAAAAACCCCAAACACACCAACACTGAAGGTTACCGAGGTGGCTATTTTTAGGAAGTTTACTCTTCACACACTTAATCAAGACCGTCATACTTTACTTGCTTTCCTCCAGCCGTTACTAAAGCTATTCACAGTCTTCGAAATCTGAGCATTATGAAGTGGAAATGCCTGTGCAGGGAAGCACTCTGATACGGCTGAGTCTTGATGACAGGCTTAATCCTAAACTCAGCTGAAACTCAGTTGTGCTCCTTTTTCTCCCTGAGGTAGTTGAAGAGGACATTCAGCCCCCCCTCGACGACCTCAGGCAGGGGCCGGGACAAGGGGTTGTGAGCAATGTGGAGGCCTTTGTCCATCGGGTTCCAGGCGATGCGTGGCAGCCGGCGCAGCAGGTAGAGGTCATCTGGGAGAGTCTGTATGGCATTGTAATCAACGTTTAGTAACTCCAGAGTGGTGATGAAGCAGAGGGACCGTGGCAGGGTGCGTATATTGTTGTTCTCTACAATAAAGATCTGCAAACTGACCAGATACTGGACACTCTCTGCGATGCTTTCAAGCCTGTTGGATCCTAGGTGCAAGAAGTCCAAGCTCCTCAGTGCGAAAACGCAGAGGGGAATTTGCACAAAACGGTTGTTACTGAGGTTCAGTTTCCTCAGACTTGTCAGGTCAGTGAAGCTTAAAGGCAATTGTGAGATGCAGTTGTGCGAGAGGCTCAAAACCTCCAGCTTCCTGCACAAGCTGAGCTCCGCTGGCACCTCTGTCAGGCAATTCATATTGACAAACAAGACCTTTAGGTTCCTCAGCAGCCCAATCTCTTTAGGCAGACACTTGAGGCAGTTGCCACCCAAGTTCAGCACTACCAGCCTGTCCAATTTTGCCAGCGAAGGAGGAATCACCACCAGCTGGTTACGTGAAAGGTTCAGTTTCTGTACCTCACGCAGTCCCCACAAGAAGTCAGGTGTGCTGGTCATCCCTTTCATTATGAGGCTCAAACTGACATAACGCAATCCCCGTTTCAGCAGTGACTTGGGCTCTTTCCCTGCGAGAAGAGCATCTTCCCACGCAGGCAACTTTGAACTTTTTCTCAGAAAAACCATACTTCTTCTCCTCTTGTTCTTTGAGTGGTCAGTTCCCATAACACCCTGGATCCCTCCTGAGAGACAAAGTGAGGTTTTCTTCCCTTGCAAGTGCTACACCAACATGCAAATGCCAATAGAAGATGACAGCTTGCAGGAGGCAGGAAAGTCGAAGCAAGGACACAAGGAGGAGCCTGTGAAGTGCATCTTAGTCCGCCAGTGCACTTCCCATAGCTACTGAGGGAAAGTTTCACTTTTGGGGGCTTATGTTGGTCTTGGTGCACAGTCTGTAATGAAATACTTGCTCCTGACTTGTGAGCAAACCCGTTCAATTCAAACTGAATGTCAGAAGGCAGCTGTCACTGTCATTTGGCCTGGGCTTTATTGGACAGACATGTATCTTCACTGCAAAAAGGTCACAAGGATGCTGTATATAACTTCACCATGTCAGCTTTCTTGGCTATCTGGTACATACCATGACTGCAGGACAATTAACAAGAGTGTTTTAAAAAAACAAACAAGCAAGCTATACAAGAAAACAAGCAAAAAAATGACCCATCATTTCAATTCAGATTTAAATAATATTTTAAAAATAATTTTTATTTTGGCGTTCCTGATTTCACTGAAATAGTTACCAATCCACCAGAAAACTTTGCATGCTGCAAAAGTGCTGGTGAAGACTTTTCATGTGAGTACTGGTTTTCTGTTTAGTTTAAAAAAAAAAAAATAAAATAATAATGTCATGCTTGTAAAAAGTATTATTTTTATATCTCCCTTGCGGTGAGGACAGGCTTCTTTCTTTTCAGAAAGGGTACCACCCTCACTGCAGCAGTGACATTTTCCAGTGGTATCTGTGCCCACTTGGATGATTGCTTGCTACCCACATAGCCGAGTACAAGCAGTCACATTGCACAGTCTTGCCCAAATTACTCTGTCCTAAATGTCCTGTGCTACTGGCAGCATCTGACTGTGAGATTTTTGGGGGACTGGTTCTTTCCTGCTGCAGAAAATGCAGCCACTTACTGTCCCTTTCCCCATTAACTTTCCTGTCTTTCTAGGCTATTCTAGGGTACAGGGGGACTAGCAGTCAATTAGCTTGGACTATAAATGACATTTAACTCCATGATAGAGGGACTGATGGAAGAGGAAGGAAGCAGTGAGGTATAATAATACCCAACAACAGCTGAAGCTAGCTCTGCTGATGAAAGGAAATTGTATTGCTACAGGAATATGCAGTGAGTTTACACTCAAAGGGACCTAAAAAGGATATACAAAAACTTCAGGCAACATTTAAACTAGGTAAAAATGGCAGCAAATAATACAAGACTTTCAGAGGTTTCCCTCTCCAGTGGATCTGTGGTGATGAAAATGATTTGCTGCTGCCTGAGAGATTTGGTGATGCGTGTACCCTCCTCACCAATTCATTTCAGAGATGCTCACCCTGTGGCTGTGTCTGGTGAGCAGGGTCCCACAACAGGAGAGGAGCCAGGACCACAGTGAGAAGTGTGAGAGGGTGGTGAACCAAGCAAGCCACACAATTAAAGCATGCACCTTAAAAAAGCCAAGTGGCATAAAAATAACAGGGCTGCATGGCATAAAAACAACTGGTCCTGAGTATGAAATATTGCATCATCTGGAGTGTCTGGACAGGCCTGAAAAGGGCTGAGGCCAGTTGTAGCTGTTTGGTTAGAGCAAGTTGGCAGCCTGACTGAGAGTCACAGGTCCCTCCCTCGCGAGCACTATCTGCCAATATTTGTCAGTTTACAAACAAACAGTATATTAAATCCCATCACAGCCATAAGCTCTGACTCAGTGTATTTGTTAATCATCATCCAAACATGCTGCCCAGTGTGGTGGAGATAACCCTGCTGCCATAGGCAGAGAAGCTGCTCAGTGGGGAGAGCAAACCCAGTGGCAGGCCAAGCTTGGGTCAGATTTGGCCTTGCACAACAGGGCAACCTCAGGCTAAAGTGTGTCCCTTCAGCCCAAGCAGGTGTAGAAGCAAAAACAAGAGCCTCTCATGAGTCCTGACTCAGGGTTGGCTGCCCAGCTGCTGTTCAAAATGCGGTTATTATCAGACAGCCTAAATGGATTTGAAAAAGGCATTCCCTTCTGCAGTGACAAACACAAATGGAATTAAAAAGACTTTTTGAAAGCCTATACAAAGTTAGGCATTTTCCTTCTTTTTATTGTACTGCTGGCAGGAGGAACCTGCTGCAGCCCTCTAGGGTGGCCGGTGTCCCTCCCTATAGCTGGGCCAACTCGCCCACCCACACCTCCACCGTTGCTTCACAGCTCTTCCTTCAGGAGGCCACTTTTAGTAACAAACAAAAACAAAACCCAAAGGAAGCACAGTCTCCCTGTAGTCACAGTGTGCCCCCTGGCTGGCCAGATATTTTTGGATGAGGACGTTGTCTCCAGCTCCAAAGCGCATTAGAGTTCACAGCCCAAGGGCTTGGCAGGGCCTGGTCCGGCCTCTCACCACAGAAATCCCCATTTCCTAACAGCATGAGTCAGCCAAAGCACTCTGCACCCTTCCCTGGTTTTGCATCATGCTGCCAATTTGAACCTAAGCCTCTGACATAGCCAGTACAGTCTATGTTGGGCTGTTAGAAAGCTTCACCCAGGGCTCTGTGTCAAACAACAATGCTTGCTCTGCTTCAGCCCCACAGCATCTCCTGCTGTTGCATCGCCCTATCTCCATTGCCTGTCAGGCAGCAGCGGTACAAGAGATTTAAAAAAGAAATTCCACATCTGCAGCTTCCATTGTCCAGTTCCCTTCCTGCCTCTGCGAGGACCGTAACTGCTGCAAGAAATAAAAAAACCCCAACATTTCCTTTTCTTTGTTCTCCAACAGAAAAACAGGCTATTGAGCACACTTGCAGTTGTGGAGATGGGAAACTCTGAGGTAACCAAATTAAATTCCTTTCCTGTAATTGGGATAATAAAACCACAGTGTCCTCATCTGGGCAGCTCAGGAACTAAATTTCTGAACAAAATAGTCCCTTATCTGTTAGTGTCCTGAGCCGGTTTTGCTCAAACACTTTTCAGTTCCCTTTTCTCTGGGTTGCCTGGTGCCCTGCCCAGCCCCGTGCTGTGCTGAGGACAGGCTGCTTCCTTTGCTCTTAGGTATCTGGGCAAGTGAAACACAGGCCTGTGCTGACACAGCCTGGCAGAAAGCAGAAATTAATTTAATGCATGCAAGTTTGGCAGGGAAAAAAAAAAACACACCCAACCCCCATCTGTGACACATACATGATACCAGTGTAGCTGGTAATTGCTTCATGGATTAAACAAAAGTGTTGATGTGTGAGGGAAAAAAATGGCCCAAAACTTGCTCAAGAGCTTTGTAGTCTAACTAATAAAATAAGAGAAGCTGCACTATTAGCAACGGTAAAAAACTGGCAAGCTGACAAAAATGACAAGCTATATTTTCTGATGTTCTTTGACAATGCAAATTATTAGATTTTTTTTCTTTTTTTGGGAGGAAGCAGGAATGTCAGCCCTAAAAAAAGACTGTAAGATGAGTTCACAAAGACCTGGAATTTTAAAGTCTATTATCTAGGGGCTCTTTTATTTGCCTGCAGGTTTTGAGTCTCTAGGACAAACTTGTGAAACATTTTCAAGCTTTTCTCTACAGCCAGGTGGGGGGCTGGACAACTCTTTGTTTTTAAATAAAAGTTGACATCATCACATAATTACTTTTCCATAGGATTTGAGCTTTTAATGAAATAACCGGTAGCATCAGACTTTTAATGAAATCATAGCCATCACGACACACTGAATTTAAGTTTGTTTTCCTGCAAAACCAAATTCTGTCATTGTCTTTTAAATTGGTGAACATACAATAGATACCTATCGCTTCATTAGGAAGAAAGGAAGGAAGATAGAAAGGAAGGAAGACAGGAAGTAAGACAGAAAGGATAATTGATTTTGAAGCAAATTTCATGTTCTTTATAGAGTAAAAATCTGATACAGATCCTCTGGTTCAGCTTTATTAAAAATTTATTAATATAATAAGGAATAGTTTAAGTCTTTGTGCATAGCATTTTCTAAAATGCTGGGAAGTTCAACACATACTTTTTTGGAAGAAATTTTCATTTTCATTCATTATCTAGGTGTTATAATAAACACCCAGTTAAATGAGAATGCAGAAACTACCCTACCCTTCCTCTGACAGGAAGAATGCTTTAGGTAAAAAGGGTTAATTTGTTTCAAGTCTGCAGAAAGCAGCAGTTACGCTGGAGAAATATTCACTACAAACACAACTGCAGCTATTGAACCATGTGTATGTTCCTTGTGCTGTTCCTTTCCTCTGAAGTAAATAAAGGGTTTTTTAAGTGTCAGTGCCATGCAGACTGTCAAAGATATCCCCTGGTCTTAGTGCTAAGGATGCAAATTGTGTAGGTTTTAAACTACTTTGTAGTGGTTTGTTGATCTTGCAGCTATTCTGAAATACTAAGTCAAATTTCAAAGGTAATTTGAGATTTAGGAGATGTGACACAAGACAGGAACAATTCTAAGGGCAATTTTACATTTCCTGTTAATTTGTTTTTAATTATGGTGCTGTTAACAGCATTTAATGCCCGTGTGTCCCTGGAGCTTTCCTGGAATGTTTTATTAAGGTCCCATGTGGAGCTGCTCCATCGCCTGACCCATGAAGAATTGGACCTGGAGGTGAATGACTGCCTACACAGGGGCTTTAACAAGTGCTTTGGCAGGCAACTTTGCAAACTTCTTGAAAGAAGACAAGCTCAAATTATCCATAGCAAGGAATAAAAAGTGAGAGATTTGCTTTTGTGTGTGTACGTAGACTAGAAATGGCAGGCTCGGTTCCTCTCAATAGTCAGTCTCCAGCAGCAACTCTCATGTTGCATGGAAATACAAGAAGTTTTACTTGTTTTCTGTGAACTTGTAGTAGTATTTTGAAATTCCAGAATATGCATAAACAAGTGGTTGGTCAGCTGCTGCTTCTGCCACAATTTCCCTGTGTGTGCACAAGCCAAGTAGCTAGTCTGTCTGGCTATACTAGAGGCAACCCCCAACCTGGCACCACAAGTATAGCCTGTGTCCTCTGGAACACTGGTTCACCTTGTGCCCATGATCATTTTTTCCAGCTACTGCAGAAACTGTCTTAGGTGCTTGCCCACTCCTCTGCAGGGAAAGGAAAGCTTAGGACATGGTCATGCCCTAAGGCACGACACTGACCCACAGGAGCACACTGAGGGCCTGTCCTGTTATTTAGTCATCACAGCCTGTGTGTCTCAGCCTTCTTCTTTTCTTTCTTTCTTTCTCTCCTTCCACAGTGCATCCTGCGTCCAAGGGCTATGTGTCTCTCTGGGACAAGGGAACCTCCCCACCCCTCCTAAAGTTGTTGCTCAAATTATCAGGGTTTTCTTAAACATCCGTGGGTGCAGACAGTCAAAAAATAAGCATGACTTTATGGTCTGCTGGCAGAACTCCCAGTCCCTCCTTCAAAGACTGTTTAAGTATTTTACATTTAATGAGTCACTGTAGTTACCTACTGTCCTGGTTTGGGCCAGGATGAAGCCTGATTTTTTTATTCTTTAGTGAACTCTCTTTTAAGCAGCAGGTTTTCCAGCTAGTGGACTGATAACGCTAGGCCTCTGTGTTCCTGACCCTCATAACACTCCCTCAGCTCCTGTCTGCTCTGCCGCTCTCTCTGAAAATGGTCCGGGACATTTCAGAACTGCTCACGGTTAAGGAAAGTGCCGTGGGAGTTGGTGCACATAGTTGTATATATTTGTACATATTTTCTTGTATCATTAGTGTTTAATTAAAGCTGCCTGGTTTAGTTTTCAATCCGGGAGCCTCTCTTCTTATTCTCTCTCTCCTTTCACTATCTGGGAGGGGGAGGGGATGGAGAGCATTGTTGTCATTGGTGTAATTGCTGATCCTGAGTCAAACTGTGACACCTACCTTTCTGGAAGCTGAAAATCTGTGCTCTGTTCTGGAAACAAAAGCCAAAGATAAAACTGAGGGTTCTGAGCAGAAAGAAGCATTTCCATGACATTTTAAGTGGAGTACCTGTAGTTTAGTGGCAGATAGGATTTAAGTTAGATCATTAATCCAGCATTATCTACTAAGAATCTTACAGACTGTCCCTGCTCAATCTGCCAATATGCTGATTTTGATAGACTGTTTTTAAAATAAGTAATTCTCTTCAGGCATTCCTAGTGTGAATGAGTCTGTCCTGGCTCCATGGGGTTCTGCATGCCACGGTAAAGACCCGCAGACTGAATGTTACGTATTGCAAAGTTCCTTGCTGCTGTGCCAATACCACTCTTTCTAAATTACAGTCATTCCATTCTGTTTGAAAATGCTGTTGTATCATGAAGTCTTAAGGGACAAAGCCAGAGGGAAGTTGTAAAATTGAGAAACAAAATCAACACCAAATGATCAATTTTTTTCATGCCTGGTTTTGTGTTTTAAAATAAATGCATGTTTCTCCAATGGAAAGCACAAGCCCTTTCTATCTTAGTGCTCATGAAATTTGGCAAATCTGTACTGCAAATCAACGTGACCCAGGATGAAGGGGTTTAGGTGTTTCCATCCAGAGTCCATTACAATAATGATTGCAAAAAAGAACTTAGGAAATAATTCAATAAAAGTTGCCTTGGAGTATTAATCCCAGATCCCTGACTCTCACACAAATTTCACTAATGTAAGAAGAAACTCTGCATTTACCTTTATGTGCCTGATAAATGATAAAACAGAATCCAATTAAAACTCCCTAAAACACATGCCAGTGTCTCAGTTTGGGATTTACCAGAGACATTATCAACTGATAGGGCAGACATCCCTCTAGACGTTTGAAGACTCAATGCTAACAATTAATAGCTTGACTTTTAAATTGCTGAGTGCTAACTTAAGGAAACATCAGATGCTCAGTTTCAAAGGGCTTGAATGAACAAATAAAACTTCTCAAGCAATCAGAAAAGCAATGCATCTAGGTATTATTAGCATGACAGCGACATCTGAAATCCTATGAAATAACATGGGTCATTGTATGGTCAAAGAAAGGCTGGTGAGATCTGAGTCAAGTTGCAAGCTAAGGGCATTGCACAGAGCACAGTCTGGAGGCAGAAGATATAGCCCAGTCGGTGAAAAAGGCACATGAAAAGAAACTTGCATAAAAAATTACCTTAAAAGTAATAAAATAGAGCAAATCAAAGGTAAAATTAAATCTTCAAGCTCAAGTACAGGCAAAAGAAAAGAAAAAAAAAAAAAAGAAGGCCCACCCATAATCATCATCTCTCTTATTTTACAGCCTCTAATGAGCAACTTCCCAATAGAGAGAATCAAACATGAATCTGTTCTGTACCTGAACATCAGAAGAGATTAATTGTGGTGAACAACTGCGGGGTTTCAGCACTTATTGGACTGTGAGGAAGACAGGATATTGTAGTTAATGAATCTACCTGAGGTGGAACGATGGCACATTTGGCAGCTGTGGAGATAGGCAGAAGGTGAGCACTGATGCTCTGATGTGTGGCCAGGTCAGCTAACAAAAAGGCAAGCTGTTTTGAGAAGGTGGAAAATATTGTGTGGCTTGGAAAGAATGCAAACGACAATACCAAAATTTAAGAATGAAATTAAATCAGGATGTTGGATTTGGCCAAGCAGGGTGAAAGGTTGGAGTATTTGATTTTTAATCTTACCTTTCTCGACTCAGGATGATGACAAGCAATATTTGCAGAGGACTTGAAACAACAGTGCCAGACTGCACATTTGTCATGAAATTTTACTACTCACAGAGCTCAATAAATTGATGAAAGACATTCTATTATATGGTTGCCTGTGAGATCTGGAGACTAGACCTGGTGACCCTATTGTCTGTTCCCATGCTGTGGTCTTAAATCTGCCCTCCTTTCCTGCTGTCTTCAACTTTGCAACACATGCAAAATTTGGGAGCCTCAGTTCACAGGCCACTGCACTCACATTATCTTTGGTGCTGATCTACACGTTTTCTGCCTCACTGCATTTCATTTTTAGTTTATTGGATTTGAGCAAATGCAGGCAATCAGAGCAAAATGCAATTATGACAGAGTTGCAGCCAGTTGTTTTCTAAGTGATAAGAAATCCTATCTGTAGCCAGGGTAGGGTGCAGACATAACCTGGGCTGGTGGGCTCAGAGGAACATGCTGGCAGATGTTAGCAAAGGGTTACAGTCTGTTTCCCTCTCTCATCCATGGAAATGGATTCAAGTTTTCCAAGATTAATGAACTTTGCTAAGCCATATCAAGAGTCCAAGCTGAATGTACAAGGCATTACAAATGTCTTAATTGAGTCACTTTGGCAATCCAAAAATTAATATACATGCACAGTCTTCATGAGGTGTATTTAACCAGCAGCCTGGAAACCACCAGTGCTCTATGGGTTTAGGCAGGTACCATTTCAGGAATAAAGATTTTGGCAGCTTCACTTTGAAAGCCACTGGTGGAATGGAGCAGCAAGAAAAATATTTCTAAATATGCTGTTTTTACCAACCCCTCAAATGATGGTGTCATGATGCTGGAGTAATATTGGGTAATATATGATGACAAAGGAACGGTGATATTCCCCCTCTGATAAGGCAGAGTGAGCATTTGTCTGCAGCCACCTGTTCTCGAACTTCTCTAACTGCACTTTTTCACTATCTCACTCTGGAGCACACAAGCTGCAATACAAGTGGAAAAGAGCTAAGTGCTCTTCCTTGGGTGAAAACTGATAGGGAAATACCAGACCTTGTCTGCTACCTGACATAAATACTGATCTAAAAATATACCACCTTCCCCCTGAATCCTCATTTTGCATCATAAATGAAGCATAAGCAGACCCTAGAAAGATTGAAGCAGAATGTCTACGGAATTTATGATTAATAAGCATGCCGAGTTTTATAACAGCATCCTTACGTGGACACAGCTAATGGCCTTAACATTGCTTCCAGAATCAAAATTGAATGGTTGAGCAGACTTAGCCTCAGGAAGGCCCATAGTGATAAGGGAACCATCAGAGAAAATAGGTGTATGTGTTTTTCAACCTGTCAAGTGAAAAAAAATCACAGATGATAAGTCAAGGATATGCCCTCTCATATATGAGTTTTATGAATATTTGTGCTGAACAAGGCCACATCCTAAACAAGAGGGAAAAGGTGAATGCAAGCAACAGAAAGATGCATGATTATCCTGTAAATTACACTCAACCCAAGAGCAAGAATTACTCTGAATCAGCATTTAAACAGGGAGGGACATTTTCCGTGCAGCTCAAAGGTGTTTTAATTGCTAACCCTGTAAGAAGCACAGGAAGAAAGGAGCACGCAGGTGGGCATGGCAAAAAGGGGGCCACAAATGTGGATAGAGCAACATACAGATGTAAGAATTATGTAGATTTTTGAAGAAGATTTCCACAGGTGTGCTCTGGCCAGAGAGGGGCATGCAAGCAGCATCTGGCCTGCCTTTAAATTATGTCCTGATTACAACGTTCTCTTCCTCCTCTGCCTCTGGATGTGTAGAAGACAAAGCCTGGGCAGACAGAGAGCAGGCTGCACAGACATGCTCTGTCCGTGCATGGCAAAGACATGGTTGGGAGCCTGGTAGTTGGGAGCAGAGCTGTTGACCTGGAGCCTTTATTTGGGAGGCATCACTCCTGGTTTAGGTGTGCAAATCCTGGTTTACGTGCCTTGTGTCCATGACACATTGGTGGATCCCACTTTGGTTTTAAATCTCCTCCATAAAGTAGAAATTTGGGACATTGGCTCTTCAAAGAACCAGGGAAATAATGATAGCAGGAATATAAATGCTTCAAACCCATTTCCTTGCAGTGCATCAATCCTCATTCAGAAAGATCACTTTTAGAGATAAAAGGATAATTCAATCATAATTTAGTTTCTCGTCCTCTGAGACACCCAGCCAGGAATGATTTATTGAGAATTGTCATGATAGCTGCTATATTTCAGACATTCTTGGAAAGGCTCTTTCATAACACTTAGCCAATTTGCATGGGCATGAAAATTAACTTTATTTTAATGACAGGTGTTTTAAAATATGTATTAGAGAAAAAAAAGGAAAAGACATTTGAATTTAAACTGAACAGCTATTAGCTTCCCAAGATAGTCTTTTTTAGTAACAATTGCCTATCAATTATTTACTGCCCGCAAAAGATTTTATCTCAAGCAAAATTCTTCAGATTTTGTTGGCTTTGCTGTAGTGGTTGCTGCAAAGCCTGGCACGTGGTAATTCCAAATTCCAGGCTCACTTATTACCTTTTTTTTTTCTGTGGTAAAGTTCAAACTAACTTTAATGAGATATTGGCTTCAGGAAGGGATGTGGAATTTATTAATTTGTCAGTATTACACAATATTACACAAAATGTATAAAAGTAAAACCCATTATGTTGGCAAAGCAATTAAACCCATGAACTTTGAAGGCATCCTGTGTGTCAAATGCTAATAACCTAGATCAGTACAGTGGCAGGAGGAATCCGAAGTCAGAACTTTTGAGGGAATAAAAGGCTTGATGAAAGTTGTTTTCCTTTGTTTCCAAAGAGATGAAGTTAATGTGGCACTTAGATGAGGCAAGTTAGATACTATCTCCTTAAATGTAGGAAAACGCTATAGCCAAGAAGCACCCGTTGTACTGGCATTTATTTGGATCCTTACAGATGAGCTCCCGCACTCGTGCAACCCTCTCCCACCCAAACTTCTGCAACCTTCTCTGCACTCTGCTTCTTACAGAAATGCTGTCAGGGGAACGATGTGTGAAATAAGCCTGATACTGTTAATCTTCAGGCACTATGTGCATCATGAGGACGTTCATGCAACCAGTAAGTTACATAAGGCAGGTCAACGTGCAAAACTCAGGCTTTATGCAAAGAGCTAATGCTAAACTGTTCAGGACCAGGAAAACTCCCCTGCAGACAGCCTGCCTCATCGTTTTTTCCATCAGAGTGACTGTTTTGTCTGCCTGAAGCATCCAGAGCCAGCCAGCCTCCCGCCGGGTACCGTCAACACGAAGCCCAGCTCTGCAGCAGCCAGCAGCAAGGTCCAAGTAAAACTGAACACGGGTTTTCTGATTTACTTTGTCAAAGGTGTGAAAAACGCAAGAAGTTACCAGTGAGGAAGAACCTGGTAGGCTCTGCTTGGCGAATACAGGTTGCATTGATTTCACAAGCACAGTAAAAGTGCCTGCGGGGAGGAAAGGAGTTAAAAGGTTTTGACTTGCAGTTTCACAGTGCCATCCAGTGGCTATTTTTAGTGACTGCAGAATGAAATCAGGAGAACGTGGAGCTTATTGAAGATTTCTGTGTACTAAGAATTTCATATTTGAATGAAACAAAACGTCGGTTTTAAGAGTGAAATTCTATTAAATTAATTAACTGTATTTTTTTTTAATACTTAACTTTTATTGCAAGCATTTACTGTTCAATATGCTTCAAGCACTTACCTACTTTTAAAACAACCATATTTTTTGTATTAGTATCAAAAATTTGATTAAAAACAAAAGTAAGTATCCTTCAAAATCATAATCCACTAAGGCACAGTCTCATCACAAATAAATTAGCAGTGTCTGAAAACTGAACTGGTGCTAAAAAAAATCTCATTAGGAAATCCTTAACTTACATGTTAGAGATTTGGTTTCGAATTTCAAGGTTTGTTGTTTGCTTTTTTCCTGTTGGGTCTTGTGTGTTGTATATTGTTTGTGTCATCAGCTTACAGAGTTTATAGAGTACTTTGGAAATGTTATAATACATTCACCAAACATGACTGTGTAAATTCTATGTGCTGACTTGTCTGTTTTATAACTGGCATGTTTTCAGTCACTCTTTGACTGAGCAACTTTCAGTCCTCTGTAGTTCCTGATATTTTATCAAAAATCATACACTGATAGCTATTTTTCCTGTTCCTTTCTTGTATTTATAAAAGAGCCTTCAAGGTAAATAAATAAGTAATATTTGCTTGATTGTATTGTACATATTGTACATGGTATCAGTCAGGGCTTCCCCCCCCTTTACTTTTACAAATGAGGAAAACTGAAAAAGCAAGAACGTGCTGGTTTCATGGGCAGCTTGAGATGACAGACAAACATTATCTTCAGGTTGATGGTGCCTCTTACCAGAGAGGTAGGTGCCCACTCCTGGGAGTACCTGCAGCAGGGTCACCTCAGGCTACACGATAGTAGAAGGGAAAGGGGAAGTAGAAGAGAGTTTTTGCAGATGGGGAAGAATTTTAATTGCCACTCCCAGGATTATACCTCTGCCTGCTCCCTGCAGTCGATTAGAAATGTGCAGGGAGGAATCCAGGAATGGTAAATACAGCGCTGCAGTGTCACTGCAGATAACCATTGACTAAAGCTCGATAATGTTTTCATTTGTTTAAACACAAGCATTTCTTGATTGAAGTGAAAGATGAGCTAGAGAGTTCACCTCCTAAGATATCCCCTCATAAAACTGATTGGCTTTGCATCTCATTCTCCAAAACAAGCCTCTAATTAGCAATGGAGTTTACAGAAACACTACCTTAGTAAATGCAGCCTGACAATCCATCCATCATGTGCATAATATTTAAGTAGACACAGTTGTCTCTTCTTGCAATGCGATTCAGATTCTAAACATTTCCAGTAATCTCATGAATTTTTAATTATTATTCTTTTTAAAGTGGAGCTGATATCTCGCTAGATATTAAAAAAGACTGCTTCTTTACTGATGAGCATTTGTTTACACAGCACAAAAGAGGCAGCAAATGCTACTGCCAGGCTCAGTAGCATTTAACACTGACTTTGCACTGTCGATAGCTACGTGAGTAGAAAGGGAATCAGAAAATAAGTTCTAGCCAGTGCAATTTCACTTGACAGTAATTAAAATAAGATTGCCCCATAAACTTTGTCCATTTGCCCATATTTATTTATTTATGAATTAATATCATATTTGATTTCTCCTATCTTCCAAGTCAGCCTATTCTTTCAAGACAATTTAAAGACCGATTCCATAGCTACCTGCAGGCAGTTCCATGTAAGTGTATTTAATTCAAAATAGCATAGAGTTAATTTTAAAGATAAAATGTAAGCCTTAACTCTGCTTCCATTCTGTATATTAATGGTAATGTTTGACTAGCAGAGGACCTCCCTACATAGCACTAGAAATGTGAAGCACAGAGATTTCCAGACTACATTGTCCTTTTATAATCCACTTGTGAAAATTCAATTGAAATACATGTAAGGGCACCCATCAGGTAGCAGGCAGGCACATTCACCTGCTTTTATAGACAGGACAAGTTAGTGCTGGTTTTGAAATTACGCTTTCTGAACCTCACTTTAGGATACTCCTACTGTTCCTCAAATTGGGAACCTGACACAGCTTTTTGGATTATTATTTTTCAAATGGCTTCTGGTTTCAGCCTCAGGCAGGGATAATTTCTTGAAAATTGGAAGTGATAAATTATTCAGTTTGCTAATAATGGCTTTCCAGATATGTGTAAGGCACTTTCTTGCAATAGCAGGAATGGCAGTTAAGATTAAAAAATAGCTCACATTATGTGCATATTTCCTCCCACATTAACAAAGTTAAATTGCCTCTTGAATTAGATTCTATGGGAAATTTCTCTAACAGAAGCTCAAAGCTGACATCAAATTCAGTTTAAGTGTATAAATAAATTATTTTAAGAGCTGCAGAAGACAATTGGAAATGGTAACTGTTCCACAAGTTGGATGAAGGCCACATATTTAAGCTCTTGGCTTTCATCTTCTGCTTTCTCCAAGTTTTGTTTCTTGCATTATCTCTAGATATTCTACAAAACAACAAAAAAAAGGTGATGAACCCTTGCTCATCTCACATCAAGATACGTTCTCCTAACCCAGATTTTGCATAGCTGGTATATGTCTCTGGGCAGCAAAATCTCAGCACTTGCTGTTAAAACCTTAACCACTGGAACAACACAGACATCCTATGGATCTTTTCCCAACTGCATACCTGACAACACTTGAGAAGAAATGCAAATTAACTGAAGAAAAGATCAAAGCATATGATTAACTGATTAACTACTGTTTAAGATTTTTTGCAAAATAATAAGGAAGAAAAAATCAGTCACAAACTTTAATCTGCTCTCACAAATTACTTGTGCTTTACAAGTATGAGCTAAATTATTTTATAAATTATCTATCCATTCAGAACTGAGATGTTAGGAGAACAAATTAAACTCCAATCAGCTTGCACATCTCTGTGGTGGCCAAGTTATATCCTCTTCCCTTCCTAATGCAAATCTGGAAGTGAGGGGTTTAGACCCTTCAAGTCCCACAAGTCCTTCCCATAAGCCCAAGATCAGTTTGGAGAGTATCAGTAAAATTTTTCCTACTGTTAACACTTGTTCTTCATGTTAGAGATGTCTGTCATGAACTTAACCATGGATGTTCCTTTGCCTGCATGGGTTACTGGAGCCTTCAAGCTCTTGCAGACTGTTTAATCAAAATGTAAGGAAAAATTGCAAGCCCAGACTGGAAAGAGCACTATGGAAGGGCTGTTCTGACTACCAGCAGTGACACTATTGTATTCCCTATTGTCTATGGGTTCAATTTTTTCAACAAAAGAAAAATTAATGTGAATTCACTGTGATGAATATATTTGCCATAATACAGTATACCATCCAATCATACCTGTTGGACACTAATCACAATTTCCAGCCTGTGAGATGTTCACACAAAACATGATGGGTCTTACCTCAATGAGTCAGTTCTAGTAGGAAAACAGCAGAAAACAATCAACAGGAAAACATCACCACTTATATTGCAACATGGAACCAGTGCAGCTTTATTAACCTGATTCCAAACCACTCCACCCTTTTAATCTTATTATTAAAGCACTTTTATTATACTATTTGGTATTGTGACTTTCTTATTAGGATTGGGGAAGGACCCTGCACATCCCCCGTGCAAGAAGAGCCAGTGGTGGTACTTCTGTGCTCTCCTAACTCCTACCCACATCTCCTTGGCAGAGCCTCTTTGTTGCAGCCCCTGGTGCCTTCTCCCCAGCAGCCTGGCAGAAGGTGGCTGGACCTGCTGCCTTTAGCACCAGGCTAGATTATGGCTGGCTATAGGAGGAACTGACTCCCCCTTTCAAAGTCCCTTGGGAGCCTGGAGAGATGGGCACCACCGAACCTAGGGGCTGTCAGTGGGAGGGATGTGGAGGTGCATGAAAATGGGGGCATGTACCAGGAATATGCGATAGCCTGGGCATTAAAAATCTTCTCTTCTGGGAGCAGAAGATGAATTTACATAGTTTGCTGTTTTCATTCTCCCACTTCCCACTTTTTGCATCCAGACTGCCCTACAGAGCCTGCTTATTTCCCTTCTCTCTGGTAAGCACTGGAGTCTGGGCAACTCCTGAGGTCAGTGAAACACATACCACAAAGCAGGGAAGCCCTTATGGACCTTGAGCTAGGGGACAGCCCACGCAGTGCCTTTTCTGGCCAGGCTGGAGGGATTCAATCCAATTGTGCCTTTCCGACTGCCTCACAACAGCTCCTGCAGTACTCTGGAGCAGCTGTTTCCCAGGTTCCTCCAGAACAGCTTATTTCCTTCAGTCCGCATGGAAGCCTTTGTCACCTCTGAGCTGCAGCTTAAAATCACTTTCAGGAATAGAAAGGGTAAAGACTTTTGCTGCCAATGCGGAGCATCAGGCTACCGGCAGGGGAACACCAGGAGGAATCGGGGAGCTGACCTGACCTATCCCTCTTTCCTTGGGTTGTGCTCCCAGCCCATCCAGCTGGTGTCTCTGTTGAGAGGAAGTCGTGGGCAGGGTGTGCTGTGAAGGGCCTTTTGCTTTGAATTTACTCCTCTCTTTGCTCTGTCACAGCACAGATTTATTAACCTCTGGACACACGTTTCAGAGGAAGGGAGAGAAACACAGGGTTCTGGGGAACAAATGAAGAGTTATCTAAACCAGCTTTTATTAGAGAATGAATGTCTATTAGAGGCAGACAGGCAGTTTACTGTAGTGCTTTTTTCCTCTAACTACAAGTGGTAATCATTTCCAAAATGCTTTTTCAGAACACTTGGGTGGTGCTTAGGAGATAATGAGGGAGATAGCCAGAATGGATAATAAGTGTGTGCAAAAAAGACCAAAAAACTCAGTTAAAAATTAGATACCCTTTGCTGTACAGTACAGCTATTGACACAAACCTTATTTAGCCATTAAATGTAGTTGTGAGTGGGATTCACAAATGGTTATATAGAATCATAGAATCATAGAATGGTTAAGGTTGGAAGGGATCTTAAAGATCATCAGGTTCCAACCTCCCTGCTATGAGCAGGGACTTCTCCCACTAGACCAGCCTGCACAAAGCCTCATCCAACCTAGCCTTAAAACACCTCCAGGAAGGAGGCATTGACAACCTCCCTAGGCAACCTATTCCAGCACCTTAGTAATGTCATGGTGAAGAATTTCTTTCTGATGTCTAATCTAAATCTACCCTCTTTCAGTTTAAAACCATTACCCCTTGCCCTATCACTACCCTCTCTGGTGAAAAGATCACCAGAGATCTAGTGAAAATACCAGTGTACCTCCTTCTGTAAATTATTACAAATGCGCTACCCCACTTCCAGAAGATATTGTGTCAATGGTATCCATAGTGTAAAAATGCCAATACACAGTGAGGAGAAAGGATCGTCGAGAGTGGGATGGGTGGTAAGGTGGTATGGTGGGATGTGCAAGTTATTAAATGCTATGGATGAGAAAAAGAACACACTGCTGTCAGCAATGAGTGCCCCCACTGCCCTCTGGGGTCAGGAGGTGACTTCATGCTCCTGAGGGGCCTGAAGGGAACCTGCCACTAACACAATAGCTCTGCCTTAAGCCCAGCAACATGGACAAAAGCTGAAAAAACATTTTTGGTGCTCACTTGAAGTTTACTTAGGTGCCGGATAGCAGAGGGGTTCCATTCAGACTCCGTGTATTTGGATTTTCTCCAGTTTGAATTCTCCCAAACCTCTGTTTTTGCCAAAAGCAATGTTTTTATCTATAGCTTGTTATCTACAGATGGCTAGATTAACATACTCACTTTGTGCTACCTCATCCTAAGTATTAGGACTTTCCATTCCTTTGCAACTGAAACACTTAGTCCTTAAGGCAATTCTGATTCATGAAAGTGGTGGAGAGAGAAAAAAAGATTTTAGGAAGTTCCTTGTAACCACATCTCTTGGTATTTTCTGGGTTTTTACAGATAACTTTTTTCTTGTCTTCCAGAGCAATCTTTTTTTTTTTTTTGCTTTATTTTGGAGTAAATTTTAATTAGCAAAAAAAATAAGTGTGATGTATTCAGAAATTATCCTTCCTAAAGTTTGCGTCATCTCTGTTTTTCTTTCAAGTGAAGTTGAAGCAGTAGCAAGTTAATTGTTTTACAATATAAAAGTCTCCTGTGCTATGATATGATTCTACAATTTTAATTTGCAGTGCTACCATCTATGTTAAGCATACCTGATATAGCAGTGCTCAGTGTCGTTTTATGCAGATAGGTTTTGGGGACTGTATAAACATGCACAGAAGTGCAGTTCCCTAAAATCCTTTCATTCTCATGCATGTTTCTTGACTCATTCAAGATCTTACCTGTACCACAGCATTCCATTTTCTCATAGGATTACTTTGTCAAAGATTAAAATATTTCTAATCTTCAACTTGTAATACCCTTGCTTGATGTAAACGTGCAGTGGAGTTATCCTTGCTTAAGAAGCTGAGATTCTCTTCGAACATCATAATCATTCAAAGCTTGTTAGAAACCTAGGTTAGGAAATAATTATTTTAATAGTGCCATGTCTTGAACCAGGGATCATTCTGATTGCCTGGGACTTTGCAGTACCAGCAATGAACTGTGGAAAACGGAAAGACAGAAAACACAGGATTCCTCTTCAAGAAGGTATGTACTCAAATGAAATTTGAGAAGAGTCAGTTTTATTAGGGAATTATTATAAACAAGATTGAACAACAGTGATGTAGTCCTGCAGTCTAATTCAGTGTATATGTTTCAGTTAGAAGTTGTATAGAGATATTTAGTTAAACCATAATAATCGAGTCAGATGATAAAGCCCAGAGCTGGATCTCAATATACAGTCTCTAGATCTTGTGGAATATTTGGATGAGAATAAACGCATGTAATAATAAACTGGCACTGATCATTGCATGGATTTAAGATAGTGCTCTCCCACTTGCTGTAATTTGAAGAAATGGTTAAACAGATTATAAAGCTGTAAACTGGCAGGATTTTACGTTGCACAGATGCTCCCTCTTTCCCATTCCTTTGTACTTGGCTCCCAACTGGTACTTGCAATCCGGCACAGAGGATTCCTTAACCTGACCTCTACGATTTTAGAACAAATGACAATTTGGCTCTTGAATTTTGTTTACTTTTCTCTCCACAGATGTTTTGCTTTCCTCCTCCTTCCCTGCCCTGAAATTTAAGAAGCTCCTGGTGTGAGCAGCGGACAGATCTATTGGAAAGGACAGATGTGGAGTGTTATTTATTTGCAGACTTGAAGGCCTTTGATAAGGTTTTATGGCAGAAATTTTTCATTTCTTATCTCCTTGACCTGTAAAATTTTCCTTTTCGTTTATGTTTTGAATATAAACATTGCTATGCCTTCTCAAGTATAACTCCTAATTCTGAGTTACATGACAAGAACTAACTTTATTTTCTATAAAATATGTAAATTACTATTCTTTTCCTGAATTTCTTTACTCTGATCAAGAAAAACAACCAGCCAACCAACTCTGAGCACCATGAGCAGCTGCCCCCAATTTGAAGTCTTCCAGTCGAGCTCCGCTCGTGCAGCTCATACAGATTGTTGTACTTTGAAATATGGTTTTAAATGCAATACAATACAGAGTGGCACAGTGGTTTCCTAAAAAATAATCAGCATGTGTTGTCAGTGGGAATTTGCATTTGAGCGACAGAATCTTTTGACTCAAATTCCCACACTTCAACCAACTCACGGGCACATGGCTCTTTTCCCGGGAAAACATCAATCCTTGCTGGAACTTACTTGAAATCTTCGTTAAGGAGTACTGTAGATACAAGCTCTGCTACCTGAAAAACCTTAAAATATCCTAATGGGAATGAATGCTCCTGAAATACTAAAGAAAAGTCTCTATCTTGAGGAATTTCTACAACCGGTTCGTTGTGTTATATGCTAGTTTCAAGGGAGAGCTGATCATTAAAAAGTTCCTACGGGACAAAAGTAGTCAACCTCTTAGTTTACCAACTCGTTTCACTTACGAGCATGGCTGATCAGCTGTGCTGATGTGGAGTGAAGGCTCGAAAAATACCATCATGGGCATGAAGTTTCAAAGTCGGGGGTGACAAATTTAAAAGGAAAGGCTCAGCAGCTGATTTGTGGGTTTTTCTGTTGTTTGTTTTTTGGTTTTTTTTGTTGTTTTTTTGTTTTTTAAACACGTGAAAATAACAGCCGTATAGCAATGCTGCATATTGAATTAGTTTAGCAATGCTTTCTCCCCCCCCCTCACTTTTACCTTGTTATTTTCGCATATTCACCTTTCCCTTCTGCTCCTCCTTGCAAAACCAACAACAACAACAAGTCCCACCTTTCCAAAACCTTTTTAGGCACCGGACTCGGGCTCATCGCAACCCCCTCATCACCCGCAAGACACGGCCGGGGCTGCAAAGGCTTCGGGGGCGGTTTTGTGGGGACGGTTGTGCACTTGTGGTGCGGACCCCTCAGCGTGTGAGCGTGTGAACTCGTGTGTGTGTGTGTGCGAACGTCTCTGTGTGTCTGAGCTGGCCCCCGGCGGTGCGGGCGCGGGGCGGGGCGGGCCGGGGGTGGCGGGGGAGCCGATATAAGGCGGGCGGGCGCGGCGGGGCGGGCAGCGTCCCTCCGGCGGCGGCAGCGATGGGCGGCAGCGGGTGGTGGCTGCTGTTGGCGGCGGCATCGCTGCTCTGGGCGTCGGGGCAGGGCCAGCCCCGAGGTGAGCGGAGCGCGGGGTGGCCGCGGGGGTGCGCGGCTTCTGGGTTACTCACTGCTTGCAGTGCAGTGCAATGCAGTAGGGTGCATTGGAATGCCTTCAGAGTTAGGTTGTAGCCGTTCGCCGCGTCCCGGGGCAGGCTTTCGCCTCCGTAGGGCTGGGGAGCCTTGGCGGCGAGCCCTTACCCCGCGCCGGGCACAGCCGGTGTGGGAAACCGTGCTGTATTACAAGGGGAGCCCCGCGGGGACAGGCGGCCTGGGGTCCGGCAGTGCTGGCCTCCTCTCTGCCAACGCTCTTCCCTGCCCCCTCTCCTCCCCCCCTACCCCATTCCCCTCTCTCCTCTCATCTCCGCGCTGTTCAGCCGCCCTCCCCTTTCCTGGAGCTCATTCTTTTCTCTCGGCGGCGGGGGGCCACTCCGCCCGGCCGCCTCCGGGGCCGCCCACTCCCTTTGTGGGAGCCCAGAGCCTCTGTGGAGCGGCAGAAACCCGGGGGAGGGGGCGACCCCGGCGGCACGGCCGCTGCCCCGCTCCCCGGAACAGGGGGGAGGGCTGGCGGGTGGCCCGGGCCCCCAGCGCCGCAGCCCTCGGTGCAGCCCCTGCCTCGGCTGGAGCTGGCGCTGGAGCCGGGCAGGGGCCGCAGCTCCGGGGGTCCCGCTCCGGGGAAGGGAGGGCATCAGGCAGACCCGAAGGATGATGCCTCACGCTGTCGCTAATGTAAACCAGATTAAGCTCTATTATACGGAGCGAAAGGGGATCAAAACCACTTTCCCGGCGTCAGACAGAGGTAGCGTGAGGATGTATGGGAGATAATTTACAAAAGTTTTCTTCTCTTTCTTGGCACGTGGGGCTGGCCGGTGCGTTGCAGCCGGAACGCTCCGCGGCGAGTTCTTGCTGTGCGAATAGCTTCATCACACGCATCCTCTTTGTTCAGAGTGCAGTGACTTGTGCGTTCCTAGTGAGCCTGAAGTTAGTGCCCACTGGCAGTTCACTGTTACTGGGTAGTTGACTCTGCGGCATGCTGGGTTACGAGGGAAAGCACTGGTAGGCACCAGGTGATCTCACCTTGGGCTTGATTCAGCTCCCGGTAGCTTCAGCATTTCTTCTGATTGCCACTCCCTGCATATTAGTCCCCAGCCGCGCTGGGTGTCTCTTAAAAAACAAAAACCGAAAATGGTTGGAAAGCGTATGTTGTGCAGATGTGACTTAGTTTTCTTTACGGTGGAGTATGGTGTTCAAGATGGATAGTGTGGGAGATTAGCATCTGGAGATTTACAAGCTACAGTGAAAGCGAGTGTGTTTAGTAGTATCTTCGTGTACAAAACTTCATCCTCCAGGTAAGGAGGACAAAATCATGTGCAGATAAACTGCTAGGTTCATATATTTCAGCTTGTAAATGAATACACTTCACCTTGGTTATGAAAACTCAGTCTTAAAAACAAATCAAAAGCCAGACAAAATTATGCAGAACTTTTCACAATTGTTTTTTTGTAAGGTGCCATTTTATGCACACCAAATAACCTTAATTCACTATTAAGTCATATTAAATTATGTATGTTAGCATACAGTTTAAAGGGGTAGGAATTTTCCTAAAGCTGCTTAAATATAGATTAGAAGAGTCCATACCTTTTTTCATAGAAATTGGCAATGATCACTCTACAGTAATTTGCTGCAGTTTTTGCACATAGTTTAGTGCTGATATTCCAGCTTTTATGTAGCAGCTCACATTGTTAGAGGCATTTTGATAAAATACATATTTTTGTATCAGAGATCAAAGCTACCAATATATTGGATTGCACCTAAGCCACCCCTCCTGGAGATATTTAAATTCATAATTACATTTGTCTAGTTGAAAGATCAGGTCAGGAGACCATTCTTACTGATAGATTGATTTGACAGAAATTTTCTTTTCTCAGTATGAGAGCACAGATCTGCCGTGGAAGCAGTGAGTATCAACCCCCCCCTGGTGGGTAGCTGCCATACAAAAGCCAGAATTCAAGATAACTGATCCTAAAACAATGTGAAGAATGCGATGCAGATTAGAAAAGCCATGTTGCTTTTGTAGAAAGTAAACAACTGAAGCTCAAACTTGTAAGCCTTGTGATGATCTAAAAACACTGCTGAGGCTGGAAAGATTTCTCAGCCATTGCGAGAGCATTGGAGAAACTTGGGGTAAAGGTAACCTGGCAGAACCTCTCAGCATTTCTTTTTCTTTACATTCGTGCTTTTGTTCTTGTCAGCAGATGAGGGGACTGGAGCATACAATGATTGCAAGGGTCTGTCAGAAAGTGCTGAATTCCAATCTAAGAGCAAAACAGGATGGTAAATTCACTGCACTGAACGACTTTGAAGGTTAATGATTGGTTCTTTCAGCCTAAAGATCAATATCTACATAACTATAAAGTTTAGTTGGTATTTTAATGGCAGGTGTTTTGTTAGTCTCCCCATCACGTTAAAAATTTGGTTTGTTTTGTCAACTGAGTCTTTTGTATCCACTAATGGTGTAACTCTTCATGTATCAGTAGTGTTAAAATCCAGATGAGTTATTTTACAACCTCAGAAGCAAATGGCCATTTTGGAGGCTTATGTTAGCAGCCTTACTCCACTGGAATGCATTCTTAATTATACTGGAGGTAACAGTGATACAGGTCTACAAAGTAGAAAGGGAAATTAGTTAATGATTTTGCACACTATTGCTTGTGTTCAGTAAAAGTGACTCTGCCACTTGATTTTTCTATGATGAAGAAAAACATCTTGCTACTGTAAATGTTTGGTAATTGTAACTTTCAAGACCACAGTTGGATACTAAATGCTTCCTCAGCTGTATCTTGCCCGTTTTTTTTTGTTTTTTTTTTTGTAAGCTGGTGTGCTGTAGTAGCCTGCTCTATTCCTGCCTGGCATTTTGGAATCAATAGTCAAGTACTGATGCTCAGCAGATTGAATGGCCCCAGGAAGGAGCCTGGGATGCTCCATCAGGGCAGAGCTGAACACATGTATTTCTCATGCTTATCACTTGGGATTCAAACCTGCCGTGCTTCAAGAATCTGGTTTAGTAAGTATGCTTAGGTTATGACTAATACACAAATTATGACATTATGGTCAGCAACTACATGTTTTCCTGAAATGTAAGTGATATGGTCTGCCTATAAATCAGGTCGTTAGAGCAACTTGCCCAGGAAGTGGGAGATTTAGGTTAATCTCCTTAGTTTGAGATTATTTGAACCCACTTCTCCAATTTCTGAATAGAGCGCCTTATTACCAAGTTGCTGTGACAGGTAGTGCAGGGGAGGGGGAGGCATATATGGAATCTCTCCAAGCCCCTGTTTGAAAGTGAGCTACTATGCAGCCAAGAATGCAGGTTTAAAGGGTGCAGAAGGATGATGGGCAAGAAAAAAGTGGATGCTGTAGTTGGATCACTAGGGCTCTCAAAGATGGAAGGAGAATCTAATTGCAGGCCTTCTTACTTTTGATTCACTTGTTATGAGCAGCAATCAGGCTTCCAAATTCAGCAGAAAAACTTCAAAATTGTACTTGTTAAAAATTGTATCTGTGTCTTGTGTTTGTGTTTCTACTGGCTCACTCAGGCCTGGCACCACTCAGCAGGATGACTGTGCATCCCACTTAGTGGGGAAGGACTTTTTGGTGCCTAATTCAGGGTGGTGAGTTCCAACGCAGATGTGGTGTGCTTTAATTGGATGTGTGCCAGCATTTGGCAGCAAGGTTCTTGAATCTGTTTTTTTTACATCTGGTCTTCAGTTTACAAGCCTGGATAGGTAGATCTTGAACTCCTAGCGGGCTCACTTCAGCGTCATGGATTTAGAGGTGTTTTGTGGGTTGATGTGGTTTTCTCTGACACTTCTGAAACTGAGAGACAAAATTCTAGAGTGTACTTGGATGACCATAAAGCTTTGAAGAAAGTCTTATGCCTTCAAAATTGGCTGGACATTGCATTGCAAAACACTTTCTGTGGGAAATGAAGAAGTATGTCGTAGGGGCTTTACAACTGCTGTACTGCATCGTAGGTTGGTATGTGCTAATAGCGTAAATAGAGCTTGTTTCCATCAGTCTTCAATACCAGATTTTTCAAAGGAAGGGTAAGAAACCTGCAACAAAGAATGAAGTCATACAGGCAATGGGAATTTTTTATGCCCTGCAAAGTTGGTATTTATTTTTAAATATTTGAACATCTCTGCTGTGCTTCCGCTGGTGTGAATATTTCCTGATAAGAGAAAACGGAAAGAAACCTGATGTCCCTTGAGACTTGTGGAAAATTTCAAGGCAGTGGTGTTGGCAACTTGCAGTGTGACACAAGGCTGATGAGATAAAAATACGGTAGAAGTCTGAGGAGGAATCACTTAATTTTCTGGTAAGCTGAAGACTAATTTTTGGCAAAGTTTGGCAGGAAGGTATACTTGGCTCAAGTTCTTACTTTATCCTTGAGTTCAAAACCTCAGTTACAGTGAACCTGTACACCCCTCATATGTCTTCAGGCAGATCAAGTAGCAGGGCCCCAAGATACTTATTAACTGTCCACACTCTGTTTGACTTGTTAGACTGCAAGTCTCAGGTCTGCACACAGAATGGAGCACAGGAACGAGGTGGGGCAATTCCAATAATGAATCCAGAGAAATGAGCCCTTCTGGGGCTGTCTTAGGACCACCATCAGCCCCTGGGCCAGGGCAGAGACCTATCACCATAAGCTCTGGAGAGCTTCAGCCTTAACTTAAAGGGAGTGGTAGTGGCTGTCTACAGGGGTATGGGGCTCATTATGAAATGTGGGGGAAGAACATCTTGGGATTGCATGTGACTTAGTATGGCATGAGAAGAGGAAGGGACAAAGTTGGGGTGGGAGGGTGGGATCAAGGTAGTCTGGAAAAGAAAAAATAATGGGGAGAAAAAAGAGGGGTAAAATGTTTATGGCAAATTGTGAATGTCAGTATGCTTGTCTTGCTATACCTTGTACTCTCCTAATACATCTCCTGTACTTTGTGTCCTGTCTTTTAATTAAACTGTTTCTGACTCTTCTCCTGGGTGAGGGAGTCTCTGTGCTGTGTGCACAGAGGTCTGAGTGCCAGCCACTGGAGAGGGGACCATAAGTCAGAGGAGCCTGTGTGTCTCTGGTGCCTGGACAGACCAGAGCATGTGTATTGTGTGAGTCTGTGCGTCAGTGTGTGATTGCCTGCAAGCATCAACCCACACCAGTGAGCCAGGTATCAAAGCAGCCATAGTTTGGGGATAGATACTGGAGAGATCAGGAGGTCCAAGGTAACTTCTTGGTAGGTTGTGAGGGAGACCATCTGCTCTTGTGTGTGTCTGTGCATCAGGCACCCAGTGATGAGAAAATCCAGGACCAGCTACCAGGTAGGATGAGCATCTCAGCCAGTAACTAGGGATCCTTAGTGGGTGTGTGATGGGGGTGATGTCTGTCATCAGGCAGTCCTTAAGGTAGTCTGTGGACCAGCAGCTGGAGTGGAGCTGTGGATTTCAAGGGCTCACATACCCAGGTGCCACCAACAGGGGAAACCTGGGGTCCAGGGCAGTTGCTGGACTTGGACACTTGGTCTATCTAGTTACTGAAGGAATCTACATTGCATATATATATCTGTATGTGTATTTTTCTACCTGTTTTTCATCCTGATCAGCTGGAGCAGGCAACAGGGTGAGACTTGGTGGTTGCATTTGTGTTTTTCTGACTTTGTTGATCTATATGGCTGGCCATATGTATGTGCATCTATGCATTTTATTATGTCCCTATTGAAAATACATGCATAGCTTTACTATGGACTGGACCTTGGAACATGGAGCTGCAGCAGCTGCTTCTGTTGGGCTACAGGTCTTGGCACACTCCAGCAAAACTGTTGAACTGCAACTGAAGTCTAGATCTCTGGTTTTTGTTTTCTCTGACTCAATTTGACTGTTGAGGCCTCACTGTAATGGACTTCATTCTATATAGTACTCTACAAAAGTCAGTTTTAGATGACTTATCTACCAAGTCACCTCAAACAGAGCCCACATTGTGTATCCCCAGGAGTGCTCACTTTGTGGGTACCATTGCTTTAAAATGATGAGGGTCCCTGCATTCATATTAAGCAACACAAATGTATTTTTAAATCTTTATTTAATAGAAATGCGATTTGATCATATTCAAAGGAACTTTTAAAGTAGAAAGTGTAATGGAAATGGTAATGGATCTCAACAAGGTGCAAATTTTTGTGATTGTGGTCTGACTTCTGAAGGTGGGAGAAAAGAAGAAAACCATGAGAAATTTCAATTTTTTCTGGTAGTCTGCAAAGAATGTGTTAGACATTTTTTGTGGGGAAATGTGCCTGGCCTGGATTAGAAAGCCCTACATCTAAAATCTGTTTTTTTCCTCATTTATTTTAAAAGAAAGTCAGCACCAACAAAACACAGACTATTTCTTTTTTCAGAGCACAAAGGTATGTAACAGAAGAGTCCCATGAAAGCATTCTAAATAGACTGAAGAGTAAGATAAAAAAGCATTTGTCTGTCATAAATATTTTCTCCATCCCCTGGGGACTTAGAAAACGGATCTTTGGAAATTTAGGACTATCAGTGCGTGCTGATCAGTTGTTGGTATTTACAACAGTCTCACACAGGATCTTCAGGTAAGATTTGATGCTTTCTCACCACACAGGTGAGTGCTTCATTTACTTGTGGGCCAGAGCAAAGAAAAGTTAGGTGTGTATGTTCATTCTCTTTTAGTTAGTTGTGCTATTAAAGGACTATTTTCCTGATTTCTTAATAGTTCTATATTTTTAGAGGAAAAAAAGGCTTTTGCCATGAGGTGTAATTTTGTACACATTTTTGGGTATTAAAAGCTTTATACATCACAATTTTATGGGAAAACTAGAAGATTTATTTTGTAGTTGCAGTAGAAATAAATAAGCCTGAAAATTAGAAAGCATAGAGGTGTAAGACTGTAAACTATCAAAGTACCAGCCTTCAACATTATTACAAAAGTATTTAGATGCACATAATTTAGACTTTTGCTTCTAAGGTGAAACTGCAGTTTTTGATTTGCAAAAATTTTCCCTTGTGTTTCTGGCAGAGCAAAACAGACTTACAGGATGCTTCAGTTTGCCTGCAAACCTGACTTTGTCATGGTTTGGCTCTGGGTTGGCAGTCAAACCAATAACAATAATACTCTCGATTTTCCCCCCCCTCTCCCCCAAGGTAGGGAAAGAGGGAGAAAAAAGGAGAGACAGGCTTTCTGGATTGAAAAGTGAAACAGATTAATTTTAATTATTAGTGATAAGGGAATATATATATATATTTGTAAAGGGATGTGCAACACCCAATCCCCTCCCTCCTCCCCAGCGACTCTCACAGCAACTCTTCTCCCTGGTGCCTCCCAACTGAAGGGGGGAGTGTCCGGGCGCACGGACGGGGTCCTTGGATGTCGGCTGTGAAGAAAAATGGGAAAAAAATAGAGCCAAAAGTGAGGGTGATAGAAGCAACAGTAAGCAGAAAAGAGAAAAAGGAAACAAAATGCTTGGCTTCTGAGATGTCTTAACCTATACTGAAAGCCAAACAGAGAAAATATGAAAGGAATATTCTGATTTGCTGATCCTGCCTTCAGTCTAGTCTGCTCTGCCACGGGGGGAGGCTGCAGACAGTCAGAAGTGTCCTTGGTTGTTATCAGTCCACCAGTGCTGCTACAAAAAGTTCACTGAAAGAAAAAATCAACAGAGAAAATTTGCTTCACCCTGGTTTAAAAAGTCTCCTTGGAAAATCGCTACTGCTCTTACGGCTTTGTGTACTCAGAGGGCGATGGGAAGTGAGAAGGGATGCATGGTAGGTAGTCTCACCCACCACCCTATGCACAAGTGGCCCAACCTTGCAGGCACTGTAAAGCAGCAGCTCGTGGGATGATGGACTGAGTTGGTTTGTCTTGTCTTTTCTGGGCTTTTCCTGCCAGGCAAGGCCATGGAGATCCCACTGCTGCTTTGTGTAGGGAGAGTAGATTTCAGCCTTTAGAAATTCCTTCTGTTTTATCAGATTTAACTTGTTAGCTTTTGATGATTTTTTTAAACTGTCATTTAATACAGCTATGACTTCGTCAGAGATATTCCCTAGCCAATTCTTTTAGATTAAAGTTTCAGATCTGAGAGATGTTTTGCAAGCATAATGTAATTCCTTTCCGTGAGCTCATTTATTGTGCTGTGAGATCTATCCCCCCTCTTGATTCTCGCATGAGAATAAAGGTTAAAAAGCTGTTTAAGAAATGGTCTTCCTGAAGCGGAAATTTTATTTTCCCCTTGGCTCTACCTGCATTTTTACTGCTGTTTTGCTTTAAAATGACCTTGAAGTGTCCACTGCTTCCTTTGTCATATTTGTGTAAACTTTTATTTGCTGAGATGCTGAAAAGACAGTGCAGTATAGGTAACTTGAAACAACTTCTATAGTCTTGATTTGATTATTGGATGTTTTTTCCTTGTGAAGCTGATTAAGCAAGAGGTCTTTAGTAGCAAAATCTTAGCTTTTTACAGTTCAGTGGTGTAAGTCGTGCTGACTATAATCAACCTTGGAATTCAGCCATGGAGCATAAATACAAACTGGAGCAAACACTGATGCTTACTTGGATTAGTATTGATAGTTTATTCAGTTTTATAAAAGCACAACTGGCAATTTTGTCTTCTGTCACAAAATTCATTTGATCAAAGGTGTGTAAAGAACTGTTTGTGTGAGAGGAAATAAAAAAAAACAAGCCAGTAGTCTTTGGCACTTCCAATGCAGTTTGATAGTGCTGCCCTTCTTGGAAGGACTGGAGCAAGGTTCTGAGTTGTCCCACATTTTGTTCACACGGGCACTGGCAGAACAGGCTGAGCAACCACAGTGCAGGGTGGTGGGTGCCTGGCAGGATGGTGGGCTGGGGACTCTGCCTGTCCAGCCATGCTCCTCTGCCATCTCTTCCCCGGGATGGAGCTGCTGCTGCTCTGCTGGATGGAGCCTGGCCAGTCTTCACTGACTTCTCGGAGTTAATCGAGATCTATCCAAGAGTATCTAGAGAGTGAGTGGATGGATGAGAGACTAGCAGCAGCCTATGCTTGAAAAACCAATTAATCCAATTATACCATCCCTGTTTCTGCCTGTTGCTTTACAGAAGTGAGGAAACCAGCTGCTGAAGACACTTTGCTATTAATTCTGTGGAAGAGTCTCCACTGTTTTTTTTGTCTCGTTTTCCCTTACAAACGTTTCTCATTCTAATGCATGAATAGCTAATGTGTGTTTTGTTATTCTCCACGCCGCACTATTCATGTATTTTACCTGCCTTTACAATGCTGTCTTTTGTGCGTATCTTGCACTGTTGTAAGAGAGGGCAAAAAAGGCATGTAACTGTGTGCTAGTGTCTCTGATTAGGTTGTTACTACTTCATTGGCTGAGAAGGGCTAGATAACTGAAGCCTGAAGGTTCTTTGAATTGTCAGGATCTGTGGAAACCCTGGTTTAAATTAGGGTTGTGAAATAGATGCTGTTGAAATTTCTAGGATTCCTTTTAGCTTTAGCCTGTAAAATCTCTAAAACGTACTCAATTACTTCTACTAGAAAATATCCTTTAAAGTATGCTGAAGAAATAAATTTTGGGAAAATGAAGGATCAAATGAACTCCACTGACTTTGGGAGAACTGCTGTGAATTTGCATTAATCTACAGACAATCGTTCATTCCTTCAATAGTTGCTACCTGGTGTGGTGGTTTGGGAAGGTGCTTTTTTTAATTGCCCAAATAGTCCAATTTCCATTTATGTGATAATATATTTCATTTACTGGATTAAGAAAAACATTTTCACAAATAGAAAGCAAATCTGCCATGTATCTGGAATTCCAAGATTTGTGAATAGAACTGAGTATTTTTGAGGGTTATCTTGCTAAAGTTGATTGGAAATTTAGAGATGATAATTTTTTTAATAATGCAAAAATGTGAGCTTGTGATTGAGATTGACTTTAAAAGTAAACATTAGTTTTTAGCTAAAACTTATTCCTGTAAGTTTTTCTAAGCCCTATTCCAGTTCATCTTCCTTGAAGTAGGTTTATAGTGTATCTGCCAACATCCTCCAGAGCAAGTTTATCATTGCTAAAGGCATGCAGCAAATGCAAATACCAGAGTCAAATGGATGACCACTCTACTTGGGAGTGGTCACAAAAGGGATAGCTTAGTTTCTTGCATAGTTGATAATACTGTGATGGTGTCGCGGCCGATATCAAAGGCATTCCCTCGAATCTTAAGTGGGGGAAGGGAAAATGGTCTGTTCCCCACAGATGGCGACATTTCTAATTGAAGCAATTATTCTGCAAAGTACAGGCTGTTCTTCGCAAGCAATGAGAAGGATGTATGTGGCTGGCAGGGAACTTCCAAAATAAATTGTGAGTACTAAAGGAGAATAGATCTTTCCATAGTGGTGGGTGATAGTACATGATCTGAAGGCAGCAATGAAGTAGTAGATATGAATTGTGACTGCTCGTGGGCAGTTGTATGCAATATGTCTATGGGCATGGACCAGAGGTTGCCTCTCATGTTGCTCTGAAACTTTTTACTGTGGATACTTGGTGTAAGGGTCTGCTATAGTTGTCCTGCCACGGCTAGCAGTATTAATAGACAAATCCCAGTTTGTGTATGTCTGGTAGGCTGAGAATGCTGTTTCAGTGATGGGTAAGGAGGGGCTTCTCAGTGGTGCAGTGGCAGGGAAGAGGTCAGGATGTTTGCCCCAAAGAAGAGAAACCTTTCTATACACCACATAGTACTGACTGATGATATATTATCTCTCTAAAACTTAAGCAGCCATCCTCCTATTTTTCTGTTCCTAAGGACAATGAGGAATAAGCTTCCCACTCTGCAGCTCTACCTATATGATAACTGCATTTCCTACAGTAATCCAGAAAAATGTTTGGGGTGTTTCACGGTAGGATCCAAAATGTGCCTTGCTGTTTTTGCAGTGGTACTGAAGCATTCCTGAATTTTAAATTAAATTACTTTAACTCCCAATCCTGGTCTTCAAGCTGTTAAAATTTTCTTAAAAAATTGCCCTATAGCCTGAAATGCATTGTTCTTTGTTTTCAGGCCAAAGGCAAAATACTTTCAGGACGCTAGATTAAACTTGATGCAGCTGACTGAGTTATTGAGCATTGATCACAATATAGAAGAGAACTTTTTAAAAAGTTTGCAATATTGGTGGTTCCCCCCCTTTATTTTTCTGTCCTTAAAATTACACTTTTCCAGGAATTTATCCTATGTGACAAAAATGCCTTGATTTTCATGAGGGCATTTGCTGTCAAATAATAAAATTAGGGTTTGAATAGTAGTGGGGGCTTGAAACACAGAAAATGTGCAACAAGTGACTTGCTATTATTTTTAAAACAGTTGCAATATGTGCCCTGTACATTTGTTAATCTATGTGCCCGGAGGTCAGCAGGTGGAAGTAAACAAAGCATGGTGATGCGCAATTTTACTTTCTTGCCTAGAGTAAAATACCTAGGAAAAAAGCAGGATGTATTTTACTTTTGCAAAGAGCAGAAATCCACCTCTGTAGCACGTTGAACAGTTGGTTATAACTGAAAACACCACCTTTACAGAGGTTATTTCACAATTAACCATTTAAATCAGATAGCAAAATCCTGTCAGTAGAGATAAAGGAATGATTAAGTTTTGCATGTCTGTGTTGTTACACAGTTGCAAATCCTTTCGGCTCCATTCAAGCTGGAGGAAATGTGCTCCTCTCAACCCAGGGAGATCTGGCAGTGATACAGGGCTGAATGTGTCCCATAGTGGCTCTGCCTGTTAGAATGAAAACATTTTTCTTCTATGTCTGAAAAAACCCAAACCCCACTTCTTTGTAAAACAGCGAAGCTTGTAGCTCTGAAGTGCCAAAAGCTCTTCAACAGCTTTTGTTCATTAATGGGAAAATTCCACTTATTTTAAATAGAAATTTAACTTCATCTAAGGCAGCTGCAATTTCTGATATTAAGATAGTGCATTCATATTGGGAGTGTTAAAAAAATCAGTTTTTGAAATTAGGAAAGTGAAATTTTGGTTTTATATATGGCTGGTGAATAACAAGCTTAAATGAACTAAGTGAAAATACACTTCAGAGTTCCTTTGTAGTGTAGCTACTTGTTGTAAAACTTGGTTTATGATCACAAGGAAATGCCAGCTGCTTCCAAGAGGTCCTTCTTTTTGTTTACACAGGAAAAGAAGTAGTAACACTTTGGTTGTGATACTGAGTTGCAGTACAGAAGTGACTGGGACCACTAAACTTTTAAAATTTTATTCAAGTTCAGGTCTCTCAGACTTTGCAAGTGATGAATATAAATTTAGAATCAGGAGAGAGCTAATAGATACTTGGGTTATAACTTCCTATTCATTATGATGAATGATTCAGTGTGAAGCCTAAAGCTGCACATTTATGAATGCAAATTTAATTACAATGAAGCACGGACATGATTTTCATTTACAAGGAAGACTTGCCTCAGGTTGAAAACTGGTAATAGGAAAGAAGAGCAGGGTGAGCTGTTACTTGTTGAGGTAGTCACAGTAAAAGATTCAGGGGAGGGGAAAAGGCTACTTTAGATCTAACATCAGTAAGAAAAATGTTGATATAGGAACACATCATAAGTGGCAAATGACTGAGGTCCCTAATATTTGCCATGCCAATCACACTGACAGTACTACTGTCATATTGATCTAAGCTAGTGTTTCTTAGGCTGCATATAAGAAACTGACAAGACACTGAAGTATTTAGTAGCTGTTACTTGTATTTACTTCAGGTTTGAGTGAAAATAATTCCCAAGATTAAGGTGACTTCAGGGAAAAAAAAGTGTAATGCTAAGAGAGAACAAACCCCAGACCAACAAACACAATGATGTAGACTCCTCAAAGTGTGGAAGAAGCTTTGGGTGAACAAAGAACTAATTTCATGGTCTGGCAGGTTTGTTGTTCCTTGGCAGTCTGCCCATCTGTCAACTTTTGGCTCTTTTGCTTTGGTGTAAATGCTGTGACAATTTCTAGGCAGGATCTTCAACAGGCCAACACCATACAAAAAAAATCAATACTAGCAAGACATGACTTAGAAGAAATATTGATTATACTCTAAAAATGCGTGATATATAGAAAGTACAAATTACCTTTTTTATCAAGTTGTACTGTCTGGTGCTAAACATTACCATAAAAGCTAGTTCTTTTCTTCCTACTGCTTCTTAGTTAGTTCTGGTTGAAAGAAAGCAGCAAGTTACTGCCAATATGGAAGGTAATAGAAATTGCTGTGATAAAAAGAGCTTTTTGATGCTCTATTTTTATTCCCAAGAACTGTACTTAATTTTTTTTTGCCTCAGATCCCTGAAGTTCGTTAATTTGACCAAGCTGTAATACTAGAAAACACACTCAGGGCTGTGATCTAAATTATTAAACCTATTGTATTTACCAGTGTTTTCTGTTCTTTCAAAACATTCAGCTAAAGGCTGTCAAGGGTGATGTCCACTCCTTTGGGAAACAAGGGAGCTCATTTGTAGAAATCTCTGGATAGGACTGAAAATCTGGTGCTCAGAATCCTGCAATTTGAAGCATTTGCATGCTGATCCATGTCTTTGCATCCTTATCCTCTTTACTGCCACTCTGAGTACATGTGTTGTGACTAGTCTCCATATGATCTATACCTATCTTTGCAATCTTGGAGCATGAGAGGGACTCAGAAGTGTCCATTGTAAAGTTTATGTTAGCTAAATTGTTACTAGTACTTGACTTCAGAATCTAAGGTATGCTTTTTTTAGTATTCACTCTAAACTAGACCCTCATCTGTGGGGTTAACCTTGATGCTTGTGTAATAAAGCATTAGTTACTGGGTAACTAACAGAGGTGACAAGCTTCAGTTTTGTGTAGAGATCTGTTAGTATTGCTTGGCCATCCTTTCTCTAAACATTCAACCTGGAAGTCTGTTTTCTTTGTTGACATTTTTCAGTGAGTTTGATAATTCCTTAATTTTAACACTATCCTCCCAATACTGCGTATTGGGAAGTCTTTCAATTAAGACTTAATTGGGATGTAAAGCTTTCTGTCCTCTACCTTTAGTTTCTATTGCTTTTTATATTCAGCATGCTGCTTCTTACCCTTTGAAATTTAAAATCTCAGTAGCATCCAGGTTTCCTGCTGTTTGTTTGAAAAAACATTTTGTCTTGTTCAAATTCTCTGCTGCATCCTGGCTATCAACCAGGTTGTGTGCTGGTGTTTGAGAATTAGAGAGAAGACATGCAAGTTATGCCAAACTCTTGCTCTTTCACCTTTGCCAACTGTATGGAGAAAACTGGGGGGGAGAGACTAGTACAGCTGATGCTTATACTTGAGTAAGCAAACTTTTGCCTTCTGTTTCCAGTCTGACTTTTGACAGAATACATCTTTATTAATTTGCAGTGTTACACTTTTTTTCCAATACAATTCTGAGCACTGAATGTCAATTAGCACATCATCTAGCCCAAGGCAGACCACAGTAGGTAGATGCCTGTTGCTGCTAGTATCCTTACTCCATTAAGGGTCTCATTAATACTGCTGAATGCACATAAGCAGCAGCAGAGAATTTTTGGCAAAGAAGCCCTTTGCCATTTGGACAGAGGAAGGGGCAAAGTTTGGTCCTCTGTAACTTGTTTGTGTTCTAACAGCTTGTGGGTTTCAAGCAGAATGGTTCTGGTCACATTAACTGCTGTAATGGACTTTGTCGTTCTTTCTTCTGGTGCTTCGGTTGGGTTGTTTTAAGTGTGATTTGCAAAAGCTTGACACAACCAGAGCTGTAAAATAATAGATTGTTCTGAAAGCAAGTGTTTGAGTGCTCAGCAAATGGCTGCAAACTAATCTGTTTTACAGATAACCTGAGCTCATCACAAGGCCTTCACTACTGACCAGGTTGCAATACAACAGAAAAGGATCTTTTATTTATCTTAGCATGTAATGCAAACTGAACTGTAGTACCTTGAACAGAACACAAAACTTATTCTCGGGTGTGTTAACATAATTGTCAAGAATTTAAGAATTATTCTACTCCAGTTGATGCTGATGAGGTCTGAGGAGCCTGCACGGTTGGAGAGATGCAAACTGCCAAGAGTTCAGAAGGATAAGAGGTTTAGAAAATTGCCTGTGGAAAGATTGAAAGGGTTGTTTATTTAGTCTGGAAAATAGAAAAGGGTGTGTGATAACAGCATTTTAGGTAATCAAAAGCTGTAATTAAGATCATGAAAGACACAAATGCAGCAAAGAGGGCTAAACATGTGCAGCTTTTAAAGTGATGAAGCACCAGAGTAGACTTGTCAGGGATGTTAAGGAATATCCCTAATTGGAAGCTCTTGAGAACAAACTTAGTATGTTATTATATTGAAAACTGATCAAATGAAATAACAGTAATATTTCCCAGATAGTGGTTCTATGGTTGACACATTAGTCAGCTTTGCTCTACGGTATGAGAAGAAATGGAGGACGGGGTTTAGGAGAAGATTGTAATCTGTCATGGTAGCGTGGTTTTAATCTGAAGTAGTTTAATCTAAACATTGCATATTGAGGTTTGCAGAGCTTCTGCTAATAAAACCATATCCCTTAGTTAACTCTTGTAAACTGTGCTGTGCGAGCAGAAATTCTCCTCTCTGTAGGGCTGCAGAAAAAAGAGTGATCAGTTTTCAAAATAATTTCTAACTAGTGGCTTGCTGCCTAAGCCTATTGTGTAAGTTGTTGCGAAGCTTTCAGCTTTTCAAATGGATCGATGCTGCAGGTAATGCATATTTTTAGGCAAAGTCTACACAAAATGGATTGTAAGGCAGGTTGAGTGTTTTACCCCAGATTTCTTGTTGACTCTACGAACAGGGAATTAGTGCCTTAATTCCTGCAGTTAGAAGTTGGCCATTTCAGCCCATTTATTTTAGGGAAATCAGCCTGGATTTTCATGGTGATTACAGGGTAGGATTCTGATGAAAGTGTGTAGAAAAGGTTAAGCTTAGGGATATTTGCTGGTAAAGTATAATGAGAGTAAATATATTTAACAGGAATCTGAACCCAAGCCTGATAGTTCCAGGGCTTTTATTTAGTAAACTCATTTAATCCAAAACTTAAAGGCAGAACAACTAAAACAAACCTGTGCTTTTGAAAACTGAGAACATTACAAAGAATGTGACAGACTTCTGCGGTGTAATACTATTACATATTTTGTACATTCTAATACTCTGACACTTTATTACATTTTGTCCTTAGCCCTTTGTTTTCCTGAAGTGCATCAAACTATTCTGAACTGTCACTGTGTGTTCTGTAAATGTTTTCAATAAATGAAAAATCTATTGCTTGTGAGCAAACTTCAGCATTGCTTGCTTATGAACCATTGATTGCATTAACATTTTAAAAAACGCTAAATTGCAAATGAGATTAGACCCCTTGAAGTATTCCTGTGTTCTGAAAAATGACACAATAAAAAGCTCATTGTTACTGCACACATCAGCTCTTATATGTTTAAGTCACATCTACTTTGTTCACTTGCGAATTACTGCTCTATTATGCTCAGCACAAAAAAGCCAATATATATGGGGGGAAAATCAGCCTGTTGCTTTGCTAAATGCCTCAGTAGAGTTGCTCACTAAAGTCTAGTTGGGAGTCTTCCTTGTCTACAGTGATGAACAATCCAGAAGATATTTTATCACCTTCTTGACTGATAGACTATGCTGAGTTGGAAGGGACCCATCAGGATCATTGAGTCCAACTCCTGTCCCTATGTAGGGCACTCCAGGAATCACACCACGTGCCTGAGAGCATCATCCAAATGCTTCTTGAACTCTGGCAGGCTTGGTGCTGTGACTACTTCCCTGAGGAGCTTGTTGCTTGTTTCACCCTCTGGGTGAAAAAAGCTTTTCCTGATATCCGACCTAAACCTCCCCTGATTCAGCTTCCTGCCATTTCCCGGAGTCTTGTAATTGATCACAGGAGTGAAGAGATCAGTACCTGCCCCATTTCTTCCCCTTGTGAGGAAGCCATAGACTGCAATGAGGTCACCCCTCAGCCTCTTCTTCTCCAAGCTAAATAATCCAAGTGACTTTAGACACTCCTCATAAGTCATACAATCCCGACCCTTCACCATCCTCATGGCTCTCCTTTGGACACTCTCCAATAGCTTGATGTCCTTTCTATATTGTGATACCTAAAACTGCATGCAATACTCAAGGTGAAGGTGCACTGGTGCAGAGTAGAGTGGGACAATCACCTCCCTCGACTGGCTGGCAATGCTGTGCTTGATGCACCCCAGGACATGGTTGGCCCTCCTGGCTGCCAGGGCACACTCCTGGCTCATGTTCAACTTGCCATCAACCAGGACACCCAGGTACCCCTCTGCTGTGCTGCTCTCCAGCCACTTGCTCCCTAGTCTGTACTTACCACCAGGGTTGCCCCATCCCAGATGCAGAATCTGGCACTTACCCTTGTTAAACTTCACGTAGTTGGTGACTGCCCATCTCTCTAATGTGTCAAGGTCTCTCTGCAAGGCCTGCCTGCCCTCAAGGGAGTCAAGGCTTGCTTGAATTCTTGGCTTGCTTCAGATAATACTTTGTCTTCATTTCCCATCAGTTTTTTGCCTTCTGATGGCATAAAAAAACCACCCCAACAGCTGCCTCCCTAATTTATTCAGCTCTCAGGGGATATCAAGCAGATATTAGTGAATCTGTAGTCAGAGGGATGCTGTCTTTAATGTGGCCTTCCTGTAAGAAGTCTTACCATCATCACTGTATTGATGAGGATACCAAAAGGTCTTACCATCTTTATTGTGCTTATTGAATATATTTGCTGACATAGTGAAGCCTGTGTAAAGCAGAACTCTCATAGGTATCCTTCTGTTTGTACAACTGTTTGTTAAATAAATTAATTTAATCAGCAGTGCCTCTACTAGGAAGATTGCTGTTGTGGGGAGTGTCTCCCTTCTTCCACATCGGTAAAAAGTGGAGAAGTAGTTTCATCCTGTCGCAGTCATATTGTGAGAATCCACACAGTAAAACATGGTCAAAACCACAGACAGTGCATGGATTTTGCCAAAATGCACAACTCCACTTTCCTTCTGCCTGAAACAGAACAATCATTAAATACTATTAATTTCCTGAGTGTAAAAATAATTAATTGGGAATGGAATTGGGGTTTCATTCAAACCTAGCTGTACAGAACGCAGTCAAGAGTCCTAAACTAAGAATACTTTTTAAAGATAAGGAAGGGATTAACTATGTCTAAAAAGCTTTTGATAAATGGCACACAGCTGCATGTGGTTTCCATATTTCCATTAGAGACATGTATGTGCTGTGGTCTGAGCATAGAAAGTGATGCCTTTGCACTGATGCTTCTGTACATGGCCAGGCTATCTGAGCTGGACAAAATTGCTCAATCCCAGGATATTTCAGATCCACTCTGCAAATATGGAATTGGTCTGCTTATGTGCAGTAAATCATCTGTATCCAGAAAGTATCAACAGATGTGCATTGGTCTCAGTTGGAGTTGCTAGAACCCTGGAAGTGTCCCAAATCTTTGAAATTCTTCTTGATGAAAACTTCAGGGGTTCTTGGTGGTCTATTCCTATAACAAAATCAAAATTTATAAACCCACAAAGAATCAAGTTGAGTCACCAAGGAAGATGATGATACTTAGATCTGCAACAATGAGCTTGTGAGGACTTCTGTAGACCCTGGTTTCAGGTAGGATAATTCCCTAAGAAGTGTAGGCTATATGATTAGCCATAGGCTTTACAACAGAGGGTTAGCCCTCCTTGTGGCAGACATTTTAAACTTACGCAGTGATGTATCTCATGGTGACTTGGTATGTATTGTCAACACTTTAAATCTGCCCTAATAAGCTGCACGTTCTAATTGTCACCATTCATTCTGAAGGATTAGAGTCAATAGGCATATTGAAACACACATATTAGAAGCTGACCGCTTCATCTACCTGAAGGCTCTTTGCCAGTCTTCCTTTTCCCTGGCATGCTGACCACCTGTTCATCATTAAAATATCTTGCAGCTGGCTTTGTTATGAACAAGCCTTTTCCTTGACTTCTGGTGAAACATTAATGCTATGTCCTTCACCACAAGGTCTGCCTGCCGAGCTATACATACAACAAATTAATCTAACCTTTGAATTCTTCCTCCTAGTCATTTCCTTAAGAATGAGACATTGTAGAGTGTGAATGTGACAAGTTCTGCCATATCCACATGGCAGACTGCTTTATTAAGGATTTGATTCCCTCTTTCTTACTTTGAGCTTGGGGCATTTTGCTCCTCTAGGACAGCTCTAAATTACATACTTCTGACAGTGCTCAGATTTTCCATTTTCCTGTAGTGAGTTTTAGTCATGCATCTGGCTAAAAACAATTCCTTTCAAATGAGAGCAACTTATTTAAACATCTAATGAAAATATTGTGCTTCACTTTTGTGCCGAGCTATAGTGAACTAGTTATACTTGCTTAAGGTGATGTTAGCAACTCTACACTTCATGTTTTGGTACTGGATGGTGTGTGAATCTCTGGTTTAGGGCAAATGGCTAGCTGAGTAGCTGTAAAAATCAAGTTAAGGAGTTTACCTTGCCATGAAAAGAGCTGGCCAGCAGTTAGAAGTAAATTAGTGTAATTTAAAAATTCTTCCACTTTTTTCAGGACTTTGCAAAATGCTGAAGAGTAATTCCCAGCGATAGGGTTGATGGTGGAAAGATGAAGTTGCAAGTACTTATGTGCAAAATTAGCTGCAAGGTGTTTTAACAAATAGAATATAGTAAACCAAACTATATTATCATAGAATCATCCTAGTTGAAAAGGACCTTGAAGATCGTCAAGTCCAACCATAACCTCAATCCACCCACCATAACCTCATGTACCTGTTCAGTACCTAAATCATGTCGCTAAGCACCATATCAATATTTCTTTCAAATACTTCCAGGGACGGTGACTCCACCACCTCCCTGGGCAGCCTGTTCCAGTGTCCAACTAGTCTTTCAGTAAAGAAATTCTAAACCTCTCCTGGCGGAACTGCAGGCCATTCCCTCTCATCCTGTCATTATTCACTGGAGAGAACAGGCCAACTCCCACTTCCCTACAACCTCCTTTCAGGTAGTTGTAGAGAGCAATGAGGTCACCCCTCAGCCTCCTTCAAACTAAACAATCCCAGTTCCCTCAGCCTCTCCTCATAGGACTTATTCTCCAGACCTTTCATGGGCTTGGTGGCTCTTCTTTGGACATGCTCTAGCAACTCTACATCCTTCTTGCAGTGGGGGGCCCAGAACTGGACATGGTACTCAAAGTGTGGCCACACCAATGCTGAGTACAGGGGTATGATCACCTCTCTACTCCTGCTGGCCACACTATTTGTGATTTAGGCCAGGATGCCATTGGCCTTGGCCACCTGGGCACACTGCTGGCTCATGTTAAGTCGGCTGTCAACCAGCACCCCCAGGTCCTTCTCTACCCTGGAGCTTTCCAACCACTCATCCCCAAGCCTGTAGCTTTGCATGGGGTTGTTGCAACTGAAGTGCAGGACCCGGCACTTGGCCTCGTTACACCTCATACAATTGTCCTTGGCCCATCGATCCAGTCTGTCCAGGTCTCTCTGCAGAGCCTTCCTACCCTCAAGCAAATCAGCCCTTCTTCCCAGCTTAGTGTCATCTGCAAAATTACTTAGGAAGAACTCTATCCCCTCATCTAGGTCATTAATAAAGATATTGAACAAGACTGGACCCAAAACAGCCCTGGGGATGCCACTGGTGGCTGGCTGCCAACTGGATCCAACCCCATTCGGTATAACTGTCTGGGCTCGGCCAGCCAGTCAGTTTTTTACCCAGTGGAGAGTGCACCTATCTACTCTATGTGCCTCCAGCTTCTCCAGGAGAATGCTGTGGGGGCTGGCGTCAAAGGCTTTACCAAAGTCTGGATAGACAACATCAACAGCTCTTCCCTCATCCACCAGGTGGGTCACCTGATCATAGAAAGAGATCAGGTTAGTCAAGCAGGACCTGCCTTTCCTGAACCTATGCTGGCTGGGCCTGATCCTATGGCTATCCTGCACTTGCCATGTGAACGCACTCAAGATGAGCCTCTCCATGATTTTCCCTGGTACTGAGGTCAGGCTGACAGGCCTGTAGTTCCCAGGATCCTTCTAGAGGTCTGCTACTGAATTCTTTATAGATCTGTATGGATTTGTTGCCATCTATGTAAAGATGTCTCAAAGCTGTGATTGTCTAATGTGATAATGGAGACTGATAGCTCAGCAGTGAAACAGTGAGGGCTTTGAAGGTAGCACTTGTACTTTCTAGTGAGAAGAAGTATGATTAATCCAATTCAATCAATCATTTGTGCTGGACTTCAGATAGCAAACTGTAAATGTTTCATCAATGTCTTCAAGAATGCAAATATAATTTTCTAAAACTTCCATTTAATGAAATGCGGTATCTTCTGCCAGAGTTTTATGTCTGTTATCATCACTTGGTTTTTAAAGCAGGATGTGATGATGCTCACCTATTTATCTGTAAATAGCTTGTTTAAGTGACTGATTCTGTGGTTGCTTGTCTTTATCATAACTACCTCTTCCTAAGAGAGAGAGAGATATTTTACTAGATGGTTTTATTCCTCTCTTTGGTAGGTTTTTTGTGTGGTTGTTGTGTTGGGCTTTTGTTGGGGTTGATGGGGAGGGAAATGGATGGTGTTCTCAGTCTCCCCTGAAATCAGTGGCTGGCCACACCTCTGCAGATTGTTTTAAAATGTGATTGTGTTAAAGGGAATCAGAGGTAACATAATCAGCTAGGATTTGAAGAGATATAGTACCTTGCAGGATGAAGCTAACAACCTCTTGCTTTTTATTTGGATCCTGCGGCAAAACTCCAGTGCAACTCAGTTGGATGGAAGTGTTTGATCTTCTTATCTCTGTGGGACCTAGAAAACTCATCATGAGACCTTAGTGTTACCACACCATTATTAATTTCATTATCAATCAGCAAATTTGTGAGAAGTCAGTGAGGTGCTTGATTACAAGCAGACAGAAGGGCTGAGTCCAGGGTGAATGCTACGGTGACTTGAGCTTGGGGTTTTGGAGTGAAGCTTGGCCAGTACAGCACTTGCCATCAGCAGTTTTTCTTTAGAGCTTTGCTATTACTTTGGCACAAGTCCATTGACTGAAGGTTATTGTAGGCAAATTATGTCACTGTAACAAATGACCCTGGAAAGAAATGGCTGGGTTACTGTGTAATGTGAGTGAAGGGAATGAATGATCTGGGAAGTAATGGATAGCTCTTGAAGACTGGCTGATAGACCCCTCCATGAGCAGTAATGAATACTGAATAAGGAAGATCTTACGTCATTGGAGTGTAATGTAAAAAAGAATACCGTCTTCCACCACTGAGCTTTCTTGTCCAAAAGGAAAATGGAGGATGGCATTTCTGCTTTGTCTCCAGCTTTAGGTCTGGATCAATTCTGCACTCGTACTGCATGAGGTGAGAGAAGGCTGTGCAGAAAGCACATTCCTGGCAAAATAGCCTCACCAAAGTGGTCAACAGGGTGTCTTCAACATCCCTATCTGCTTCTGGTTGAGATATAATGAGAACAGGGCATCTGACCTAGTCAGATTTAATGTAAAGGAAATCAGGATTCAAAAAAGAAAAAACACTCCAGCTTCTTCCTGTTAAGTTTCAAGTACAGCACAATTGAAAACACACTGTTATTCATACTGGTGCAGAGAGTTTGGATTTAGCCATGTATTCAATAGCTGAGGTCAAGGTTTAAATAAAACTAAAACTTTTCTCCAGGCTTTCCAGGGTAATGCAATACTGGGCAGATAAAGACACTTTAAATTAAAGGAGTATATAATGATGCCTTATTGAGATGGACAGCTAAGAAAAGCAAAATACTAAAATTACAGTATTTTTTTGATGGAAGTCATAAAGTAAAAAAAACATAGTTTTGATAGTGATTGAAGTACGTAAGTAAGACTTTGTTTTGTTTTCAGAATTTCTTGTAACAAAAAAAGTTATTTTAATCTCACTATTGCAACAGTAGAGATTCATGCAGCTCTGTCAATATGTCATACCAAGATTTTAGCTTTGATTTCAGCCCATTGTGTTTAATCTCTAAACATGGGACTCTTTTTTTCCAAACTAATTTTCATAGTTGCTTCTGAGTGGCAATGGAGTATTTGTTATACCATAACTGTGTAAGAAATAAAAGCTTTTTAGTTTGGGAGGGAAGACTGGAAACTGATCATAATGTTGCTGAGTATCTGTGCTTTAACCTCTTTGTGTCTCATACAGTATTCTTTAAATTTTATCTGTAGCCTTCAAGCCAAAGTAAAACCTTACTTCTTTTAGAAAGTAATAATTCCTGGTTTTATTGCAGTAATCTTGAAATGCTTAGTCTGTTGTTTCATTATTCCAGCACACGAGAATGTTTGAAACATTTGAAAGTACGGAAAAGTTTTTGTGTAAAGATTGGTAAGTGGTAGGCAAAATATTCCATGGACTTTACACAGACTTCAGAAAAGCTGGGTACAAAGTTCTAAAATGCAGCCCTTAAAATGTGTGAGCTCAGGTCGTGTTGTTCAGGGAAGTGGCATTGCTGCTGCTGAGAGCTCCTGGGGAATCCATTTTCCACACTAGCTGAAGCGTGTGTTGTATGGTTCTTCCTTGCTTCTGGCGGTGGGCCAGTTTTTCTTCTGGTTTTGATCAATTTACAGTGTGAAGAGAAGGTTTAGCAACTGAAAGAGGTTTTTTACTAAAATCTCGTGTTCCTCAACAATAAAGTGCCCAAAGGTGGAGTGAAATAACAGGGTTATTGCGGTCAGGGTGACACGAGGGCCAGGGGCTCAGCTCCTTGAGGGCCACGGGGATTTCCTGCAGGGTCTTTCAGGGCAAGGCCTGGCAGCCAGGCTCTGTCCCACCACCCCAGCCAGGATCAGGGCAGTGAGGGCCACTGAAGAAGCCCCAGCACTGGCACTGGGCACGTGCCTGGGGACAGGCCAAGTTTGGGCTGAGACGTGGGCCCCATGGCTGGGCAGGGCTGTAGGGAGCTGGAGACCGGCCCTGCTGTGGCATCACTGAAAGAGGGGCTGATGGCCCTGGCAGGCTGAAATGGGGTCCTAGGCTGTGGGCAGGGTTGATGAAGCTGCAGGGTGGTGGTCAGTGACAGGGTTGCCGTGCTCCAGTGCTATGATGATTCGCGTTCTGGTGTCAGTGTGGTATGATAATGTTTTCACAAAATAAATTGTTTTAATTGTATTTTTCTGTATCTCTGACTCTAAGCTAGAAGCTTGTCATGAAGCCCAGTATGTTCAGAGATTTGTCTCACACCCATGTCTGTATTTTGCTTGCCTTATGATATGGCTGATAATCGTTATTTGTTTCAAGGCCTGTTCCCTGCCATTTTGAACCTGGCCAGCAATGCTCATATCTCTACCAATGCCACCTGTGGAGAGAAGGGACCAGAGATGTTCTGCAAACTGGTGGAGCACGTCCCAGGACGGCCCCTGCGCAATGCCCAGTGCCGTGTCTGTGACCACCGCAGTGCCAATCCCAAAGGCAAGTTTCATGTGGTTTTTTAACGGGTTTGTGTCATTCTTTTTGACCCTTCCCCGTGAGTACAGGGTGTATTGGGGTCAAATACTTTTTACTTTTAGTCTCTCTACTACATTAGTGAAACTGCCTTTGAGCAAAGGGCAGAAGGCTTGAGCACCTTAAATAGCTTTTAAGCACTGCAGAGTTCAATGACAGCCTTCTTGTCTGAAGGCAGATTTCAGCTTTTGCCTCTTTATGCCAGGAAGAAATTGTGCTCACTGTGAAATAAATGTTCTGAGTCAGACAAAATGCCGTGAGATGTATTTTCAAGAGATGTTTAAATTTTTGCTTTAAAACAGAGCAGCACCCAATTTCCAGTGCAATCGATGGTACCAATAACTGGTGGCAAAGTCCTAGCATTCAGAACGGGAGGCAATACCACTGGGTCACAATCACCTTGGATTTAAGGCAGGTGAGTAACATTTAGGTGAGCATCATTTATTGTGAGTAGGATATAAACCAGTGCAATTCACTGTAGTTCTTCTGTGTTTAGATGTAAGATATTTGGTAGTTAACCATTTATTAGCACATGGATAGTTAAAGCTAGTATGAACTAATATTAAACAGGTGTATTTTTCAATTATTGTTTTAGAGCATCTTAGAGATTTCATTCCTATCAGTCTGGAGTGGAAGTGACTATGCTTGTAAGCATATAGGTCACAGTTTGTAAATCATAGCACAGTAACAATTCTATATGTGTGGATGAAAGTTTACACAGGTGTTCCTTCTGTCTTGGTGGCCTTTCTCTACCTGGCCCTGCTGTGTTTTCCCTATCAGTCCTCTGATGATGTTTTCCTTCACCTTTGATTTCAGGCAAGTTACTTAAAGTCTGGGTTATCAAAGACTCTTTTTAAGCAGCAGTGTTTTCAGAGTATGGTCGTAAGGGTACATGTCGTATGTGAGAATGCATCTGTTTCCAATATTATTAACTATTACTATCAGCCTATCAACTGATTATTGTACAGTTTCTTAGTAAAAGAGTAAATTATTTGGAGTAGGACATGTTAGAAACATTTGACATTTTCTGTAAGAAAACAGAGCACAATATACTTTGAAAGATTAACTATTTTGATCGATAGATATTGTAACTCAGATACTAAGTTTCAGAGGATGAGAGAAAGGTAAGTAGATGATTATTGTATTCATATCAATTATCTCACGGTAGATCTCAAGTTAAACTATTCTGTTTAAAATTCTCCCTATTTTTGCGTATTTACATTAAATATGTAAACCTGTTAATGCAATGTAAAATTAAAGAACCCTGGAAACAGACTTTCCTCAGCTGATGGAGGTCTTTCAGGACTAGAAAGCAAATCATGCACAAAATGGGGCAAAGTTAGTGTTGCTGAAAGAAGTTGATTTGCCACTTGCTGGAAAGAACACTAGGAAGAAATGTTCTGTATTGTATCTTCTATGAAATTTTGCTGTCAGTTATTCTGAAGAGTTAGGGATTGTATCTCCAAAACATTGATATCTGATCCTGGGGAGGCTGGAACTGGGCAGAAGTTGGTTCCTCTGTTTTGGCATTTTACGCAAAGTGCTGTCATCATTCTTAGACTGGAGGCTCTGAAACTGTACAGAGCGTTTCCTAATTTGTTAGTTTGTCTGTTAGACATGAAAGAAACACAAGTCTCCTATCCTGCTTCAAGAAAAGATAAAATATTTTTCTTGGCTTTTTCTTGCTGTTTTGCTTTGAACAGATATATGTGTTGGCCTATCTAAGCTGTTTAAAAATAATAGCTCAACAGTCCATTATTAATATGGAGATGCTTTCAAATTCTGGAAGAAGATTTGCTACTAAGAAAGGCGTACTTAAAGTGTACAGTTGGTAAAAAGCTTTTACAAGATCTCTAGATTCTTCTTGAAAGTTATTTTAACGTTCAAAACAGAAGGTTTAACTTTGATGTTTTAAAATGAAGCATGGGTTAAACAAGTGCCCAGTTTGCTCTTTAATTAGAAAGCAGAACAGAACTGTTAGGACAGTAATAACAGGGTATCTTTTGTCAGTGAGAGGTTTGGATAGTGTTTTCCTGTTGTTTGAAGAGTTTACTTTGTGTTTGTTTTGTAAATGGACAAACAGGAAGAAAAAACAAAGGAGATGGGAATGCCTTAGTTTTTATCCTCCTAGAACATATTCACTTTGGAAACAGACCAGCTGAACTGCCCTCTAAATCTTTTATTCTCCAGCCTTAGTGCTGTTGGTGTTTTCACCAAATACATATCTTTCCTTTCCTGACCCATGCTCAGTTTCACTAATTCAATTTGAAAAGTTTCCCCCAAGGGGCCTTTCTTCTGTGTTTTCCTTAGAGTTTGAGAGAGGGAGAAGGCATCTAGGGCTATGCAAACTGAATGTAAATTACTGCTCTGTGAGAAAGGATTTGGTTAATAGAGATTGCTTGAAGTCAGTGAATTATTAGAAGTGACTTGGTGTGCTTATTTTGAGTTAACACAAGTAAAAAAAACACAGAAGGAAAGTGTATGAAGGATCTTAGTGATTTTAGTAATTGTTTACTTCATAAATTTGCTTGAGAAAGCACTAAAATACTCTTCTAGAAACCTTTGAAAGTATTCCTGAAAGTCTTCTTCTGACTATGTGATACAGTATATCTTTAGCATTGGTACGTTGTTTTTTTTACATTTCAATCTTTGTGCATTAAATTTGTCAAGTAGTGTATTAAAACATGTCCTTTAACTTTGCTTGCCAGAATATAGACTACATTCACACCCTTTTGTGATGTGAAGAATGACCATCTGGTCATTATTAATGTTTTTTGAGTAATTACCAGAAGTTCTAGCAGTAAGAGAAATTAATTGCTTCTTGGGATTGTTACCCATGTACACCTTAGAGATATAATCCAGCAGGTGGGTTGGTAGGTGCTGGAACATAGCCTTGGCTGGCTATGTTTTCACCTTAGCTGGTGAAAATTTGATCCACTCAAATTTATCCTAGTTGAAGTTGTTTCCCCAATCTGTCCTGTGTCCTTTCTGTAGTTGGTTGTATTCATCTCTTGGCTCGAAGTTGGAGGGAGCAGAGGATATGAATTCAGCTGGTATTCTGCCTTGCACTTTATGTAGTCTAAAAACAGCTGGACTGAAGAGCAGTTCGATGGAATCTTAGTAAGAAAAGAGGACTGGCTAGTAAAATCAGTATTGAAATTGCTGTTTTGATCTTTCTCCTTTGCAGAGTCTGTGCTATTTATAACTAATGCAAGTGTTTTGTAAGGGTAGCCAGTGGCTATGTCATGATTTCTTAGCTCACATGGATCATAACTAGGTATTAGTTATGTATTCTAGTGTGCTGGTGTGTGTGCCTTTCAGTTTTTCCAGGACCCAGATGTATGATTTTCCCTTTCCATTAAATGTATGGCAGTGATCCAGAACTGGGTAAAGAGTAGTTTATCAATGAGGTGTAGTATTGATGTACAAGATATCAAGATTTGGTTTATGACCTTATATTTCCTACCCTGGAAATTCTACAGAAACAAAGTGTGCAGCAGCAGTTTTAGCTAAAAACAAGCATTTTTGCCTGAGTTTGACTCCTCTGGACAGCTATGTTTGAAATGATAATGGATTAAAATAAATGCTGACTATTATAAACATCAGAAGTGCACTTGGGCCAGCCGTCACACCATGAAATGAAGAATACTTTCCTCAGTTTTTTTATCATGCTTCAGACTTTTAAAGGTATTTAAAGGTACTTTATACTAGGCATAGCAGAAAGGCACAAGTCTGTATATCAAAGAAGTGTAAAGTGTATATCTTGAAGTGTAAAGCAAGACCAGTTCTTGAAAGACCCATAGTATCAAGTTGAGAAAACACCTCCTCTTCGGTTTATGTCATAGCTCGTGAATATTTAATGAGCACTGGATTAACACTGAGGCTGATGTCAGAGTAATTTGTGATTTCCACTATTAGAAAGTAAAAGAATATAAATATTATACTATGATTTCTACAGAGCTCTTGTCTCAAATCAGTTGGCAAGAAGGATTTCTGTAAGGACAAATCCTTTGCAGATGCAAAAAGATACTTTTCTGTTGCCTTCACTGGACCAGTACTAATTTATTGTGTGTGACAAGGTTCCTTAAAAGCCTTTTTCTGGCTTTTGTAAAACTGATGATGCAAGATTCAAGGTGCTTATCTGTACATTCTTACAAAACACTTCTGGAGTGAAATGAATTTTTCTTGCATACCAAAATAAGGGTTGTACATAATGAGTCAAAATCTTAAACAACAGGTAGCTCAGGAGACTAGCAATTCTACTGGATTTGCACTTTTAATGTCACAGACTCCTCAGAACAAAATGTCATGAGCAATTGCTAGGCCTCACAGTCTCTAAAAGCCTGAAGCCATCTTTATCCCTTAAAAAGACATTTCTGTGAACAGTATAGGCTGATATCCAGAATGCCCCTTCATGTAGTCTTCTATTCTTTGGGAGTTTGTAAACATTAATTTTAGACTTTTTGGACATTAAAACTAAATCTAAGAAAAAGAGGCTTTTCTGGTAACCAGGTTTATGTCTGTTGACAGCACTGAACAGAATCAATTTTGCAGTTTCACTTAAAATGTGGAGTAATGTTAGTTGTAATAAACATTTTCACCACAGGACTCGTCATGCTATTTTGAAAAACATACTTAGTAGTTTGGTTTTTTTTAGATTCTTGTTCTGCACCTGATGCCAAAGGGAGGAGTTAGCTGAATTTAAAAAAACAGGAGGAACCAGTCGCCAAGAGCCTTGCATTCCTCCAGGCTTGTTCAATTTGCAGTCTTCTGCATTATGTGGTTTACATTATGCCAATGTGATTTCAGTAAGATACGCAGTAGGACACAAAGATATCCTGAGGTCCTAAATCATATCCTCCTTTCAAATTTTTTTTTTCAATGTCAGTAGGGTTTGGATTTGAATTGGGGTGTAGGTTTGAAGTAGCAGTTGGTACCTCTGTTCTTAATAGGTTAAACATTTCTAAAATTTAGGGAAAAATGTGTTGGGACACATCTTTAACTTTCCACTTTGGAGCCTGAGGCTCAAATGCCCATAGATAGGAAAAGACAGGACCTTCCCTTATTGTTGTCTCCATTTCTGTAAATTGAAATATATAACTGAGAATCTTTATCCAAAAAGACTACTGGGAAAACTGCTTGCCAGGGTACAGATCTGTGTGGCTTGTAGAGCACTGACCATGCCTATGGAAATGGAGACTTTAGGCTAGCATCTGTGTGGCCACTGCTGGCAAGTTTGCAGTCTTCAGAAAAAAAAAATTGCATGATTTCCTGCTGAATGGGGAGAAAGGTTCATTTATAAATCTGTTCCAAGAATAATGCACTTGGTGTTCCTCGATCTGTGTTCAGGGAACCAAAGAGGATAGAAAGGCTAAATAAAGCTGAAGTTACTTGTTACATGGGTATGGCTGCTACGAAAAAGAGGTTCCTCAGTACAGGTTTATTTGGCTGGTCTTTACAGTTGGGATTAAAGTGCCTGTAAAATGACACTTTTAATCTATGGCTGCTTGGGAATTACTAACTTGCTTTGGCTTGCCCTTTTTACCCTTGTAGCACAATAAGGAAATGAGTTCTGGGAAAGCTATACAGTCAAATTAAAGTGTATAAATCATTAGCTCTTGCCACACAGCTCAAATTTATCACATGGCTGATTGGTGGACAATGGATGTGCAAAGTGGTAAGAAACTGCCTTCAGCAATGTTCAAGTAAAAATAAAGATCTGTAAAGTGCTCTAAGGATGTTAGAAAATCAGCTTGCATTACATTAATTCCTGGTTCAGTTCGCTTTTGGGCTGCAGAGGCTGAGGGATATGAGGTCTTCAAAACCCCTACCTGCTGACATTTCTTAAAACATCTTCATTTGCAAACACTGAGAACACTTTAACCCCTTCCTCCAGCTTCATTCATAAATTGTCTTAAGACTGCTTGACTGCAGGAGAATTTATACAAAATCCTTTCATTTCTGTATTTATCCTACATTATTTCAGGGTCTGAGAAATTTTCCTGGTGTTGCTGATACTAGTTACCCTGTGAATTTACCTATGAAGCTTATTTTGGGTATCTATGGGCTATGTGGGTAAATGGAGGAGAAGCTGAGAGGATCTGGGGGATAAGGCAGCCATAGTTTGCTACACTGTGCATACTTAAATGTTTAGGGAACCATTCACTGATTTTTGAATACCTCTTTTGGGTTCATAGTGTCAAATATCTTCATTTCAGCTCTTGGTGAACTGTAGGCATGCAGGAAAAATGAGTCCCTAGATGTCTTGAGTACCAAATATGGCTGCAGTTTTTCTGGATAAATGTTGACTTGAAAATATTTAATGTATTGGATTGTGCATACGCACAGTAGCTGTGTAAATTTTATCTTTAACTGGCTATTCCCTTCACTGCCACCTCACCAAAAAACTTGATATTTAAAACTATATTTAACTTGCACACTCTTGTGAATGTGTTTTATTTCTGCAGCAGTGGTTGCAGTTAGTATGTGATGAAGGATAGCTCATTGTTACTTGTTGGAACTGGATTTAAAACTAGCTACATCAGCTGCAGACTATAATGGGTCTTGAAAAATCTCAATGTAATCAAAAGTAGATCATTTGTTGTTCAGCCAACTGTGTAATAAGTAGGGAAGTAGCTTAGTTGATGACAGCAAGCCGAGGGGAAAAAAATGAATGAAAGATATGTAAGAAGAGTTTTTGAGGATAGTTTTCTGCCATGGCTTTGGAAAAAAAAAATGGGGTTTCAATCTTGCATTTTTTATGCTTTTGAGAGACATGATTGACTTCAAAGAAACTTGGAGGTGCAAATCCTAAGCTCAGTTAATAAAACTTGCCTAGTTTTAATAGTTTTCTGCAATTCTCTTCTGTGATGGAGAAAATACTCATAAGTGACTCATCACATACAGGTGTCTTCAGGTTAGGGATCCCAAAATAATACCCTAGTTTCTGCTTGCGTGTAACTTGGTGTGAAAAAGCTATATAATTCAACTGCTGTTAACTGAATCAATGAAATCAGGGTTGTAGGTAGGGAATACAGTTGCTTAACTTGGAGTCTGCCTGAATTCTGTTCCTTTCCCTTTAAAAACATGTATTTTAGCATTTTTTCCAGTTGGAGCTTGTTGGCATGATATAAATTTTATTAAAGGCGCTCTGCACTTCATGGAAGCTGGATTATAATTCTTGATACTCAAACTTTGATCAGATTTTAAGATTGTGCTGAACAACAGAGGATTCACAGACCCCGGGGACTGAAGGCTGTGGCTGAACATTGAGCTGGCTTTTCTTTTTGTTCACTTCTGCTTGCATTGCTGAAGTGTCATATAATCCAACAGTTTGTGTAATAATGTAACGTCACTTTGTGTAAATTTTCATATTTATTGAAACAACTGGAAACATTCTGTTAGTATGTGCTTGGTATTTCAAAGGATGAAACTGGAGTGCCTGAAAAGAAAATCGGACCAAATGAATATCATGTTTTAAGTTACATCTGATTTTAATCAAAGCTGAGTTTGTTTGACTTCTTTAAACGTATTAAATCTAGTAAGTTATTTGAAGATTTTTTTCTTATGTCTGCAAGGCCTCCTAAGCAAAGCTCTGTTCACGGGAAGATGGTTTTGTTTCAAAAGTAGTTTCCTGAATTCCATATGCAGTGCAGTTACTGTTTATGTCTGTGTTTAATTCCCCATGTAGCAAAATCAAAATCTGCTTTTATGTGGCAAGTGCCATTATTGCTCTGGCTTTAATCTGTATTGCAAAAAAACCCACATCAAAACGACCCCAAAAATTAGTAAATTTAAAAATGTTTGAAAGAACTGATCATGGCCAAATTGGAACTCAATACAGTATTAATACTGCACATGTGGGCAAGAGTTATGATTATACCAGCCAACCAGGCAGTCTGCTCAAAGTGAGAATGTGTACTTCTGAGGTGGTTAATGATACAGCGTTTTTGTTTCATCTTTTGTTTCATCTCAATGTGGCTTGATACTGTAGTGCATGTAAAACATTAAACTCCTATAAGTCTTACCAATTTGCAAAGACAGCCTTTTAAAATGAGGTGATATAGTGGATATTATGTAGGGAAGAAGGTAGTAGCTTTACAGTAAGTGCACTTCAGTGTTAGTGTCTAATGCTGTAGTTAGTTGGGGGCCATCTAGCTGCCATGACAAGGTCATTTGAAAGGTGGTTTAAACTTAATTACTGCCCTGCCAACTCACAGAAGTGCTGAACAGTGCTGTTGTGTGGATGGGGACTTCACTTTGGACTCAGGACAGCTAAAAAAGAATAAAAATAGTCAAGATACCTGTATAGCTTAGAGAGTACAAATCTTAAAAGAGCTACTGTTCTTCAAGTTTATCCATCCTTTTGTTTGTCACATTGATCTTTTTTTTTGTCCGTGTGTGTTTTCAGCAGTATCTGTAAATAGTCTTGTGCTTTAAATAACTTTAACACATAATGAACATGGAATGCACAGAGGTTTTCAATACAGGGTGTAAAGAGCTTATCAGAAATGCTATTACTGAGAGGATTAAATTCCCAGCTAAAATGTGAAACAAAGAGTTGTTTGGGCTGCAACTGTTTTGAAAGAAACCAACCCACTTTGAAGCCCTCAGAGGTTCATAAAAGCTAAACAGCACATTTCCCATAGAAAGAATGTTAGACCCAAGTAATCCTTAAATGTACAGTGTAGAGACACATTTCAACAATTTCATTAACACGGAGTAGTGCACTGAATAAATATAGTCGTCTTTTAGTCACATAATCAAATGTTTTGTTGTAATGTTCAGAATTGTGACAAAAAATGATACATATTTCTGTTAGTAAAAGATTAGACTGGCCTTTTGTCAAAAGTCTGGGTGAAAATTTTATCCAGAGTCATGGTCCTAAATTTTACCCTCTCTGTGTAATTACTTCTTTTAACCATAAACTTATTCACTTTTAAAACTTGAATTTAGCACCCAATTGGTTTCTAGTGGTCTTTTACTGGATAATTAAGTGTTACAATTTTATTCTTGCCTTTTTTTTTTTTTTTTTTTTTTTTTTTTTTTTAGGTCTTTCAAGTTGCATATGTCATCATCAAAGCTGCTAATGCTCCACGACCTGGAAACTGGATTTTGGAACGCTCCATAGATGGCACAGAGTTCAGACCATGGCAGTACTATGCAATTAGTGATACAGAATGTTTGACTCGTTATAATATTACACCAAGAATTGGGCCGCCAACTTATAAGAGAGATGATGAAGTGATCTGCACCTCCTATTATTCCAGACTAGTTCCCCTGGAACATGGAGAGGTATGTTTGTTTCTGCATTTGTGGTTTGCGAGCAAAAACATGGACTGATAGCAATTTGAAAATGTTTGGATTATGGTTACAGAGTTCATGACTCTCAGCTCTACCAGATGATATGTTGTTGTTCTTCAATGATACTATCTTTACATGATGTACCAGTATAGCAAACTTTTAAATGTAGGGATGAAACATATCTTTGGCTTTACATATTACTGTTACTAAACTCTTTGTACTCTCCATGTGATTTGATGGCAGCTATTAGCTGTAAATTATTACTTGCTTTATCCCGAAAGACTAACAGAGACTCTGTTTTGCCAGGTTTTTCATTTAATAAAAAACCCTCCTGTGTTAGGAACACCTGGTTGTGTGAGATAAAGCTGCAAACACTGTTGAAGTGCTCAGCACAGCTGGAACTCCTAAACAAGCCCTGGCATTGTTTCAGGGATGTAGCATAATTAACAGAGCTACAAGTAGTGCAGCCTCGCTGTTGATTGTTCTTTCTTTTAACAAACTCTATTCATGGTACTTGTGTGATTGATTATATAGAGGCAGGCACATAATGAAATGATACAGTAAAACCAGCGGTTATTCTATTGTGAATGCTATAATGTAACAGTGAGATAAGAAATGCAGCGTTATCCCATGGAGAATGTTAGTAACTCTTAGCTTAATAGAAGCCAATATGGTTTTATTTCTTAGCTTAAAAACGACTGCAGGGTATGTAGCTAAGGGCTAAAGTGTGTCAAACTTTCACATAATCTTAAAACTATGTTTCAGCAAGAAAAAAAAGAAAATTGGTAACATCAAGTCCCATTCACTTTAAGCAAAAGTTTATTACAGTGATGTAAGCGTATGCCCACAGATCAGATGGCAGAGACAAAGCAACTTTACCTGTCTCTCCATACAGTTAACCAGAAAGCCTTTAGGTTGACTCTGTATGAACAGCACCTCTTGTGATGTATAGCTGATGTCTGATGGGCCACACAACTCCAAACCCAGGAATGCCAGAGATTCAGTTCAGTGCCGTTTATTCTCATTTATATTTCCTGATATATGCACAATTAATTAGTTGACACAATCCAGAATATCGCTTTTTTCTGAGTGCAGTAACATAAAAATGTGAGAACATAAAAAATGACAGAAATAATTGCTGTGTACTACTTAGAACCATGGAACAATTTAGATTGGAGAAGACCTTTAGGATCATTGAGTCCAACCATAAACCTAACACTGCCAAGTCTACCACTAAACCATGTCCTTAAGTGACGCATCTATGTGTCTTTTAAATACCTCCAGAGATGGTGGCTCCACCACTTCCCAGGGCAGCCTGTTCCAGTGCCTGGCAATCCTTTCAGTGAAGAAGTACCTTCTAATATCCAGTCTAAGCATCCCTTGTTACAATTTGAGGCCGTTTCATCTTGTCCTATCACTTGTTACTAGGAAGAAGAGATCAACCCCCACCTCACTACAGCCTCCTTTCAGGCAGCTGTAGAGAGCAATATGGTCTCACCTCAGCGTCCTTTTCTCCAGGCAAAACAATGCCAGTTCCCTCAGCTGCTCCTTGTAAGACTCGCCCTCTAGACCCTCCACCAGCATTGTTGCCCTTCTCTGGACTCTCTCCAGCACCTCAATGTTTTTCTTATTGTGGGGCACCCAAAACCGAACACAGTATTTGAGGTGCAGCCTCATCAGTGCGGACTACATCCATGTCATGTACTCTAAAATGTAGCTGACAAGAGCAAAGCTTATTTGTTGTGGACACCAACTGAACTGTTAGACATTTGTTTGTGGCCTGTAGAGTCTAAATTTTTCATAAATTTTTCAATTTTTCCTCCATAAAGTGGAGGAGGAACTGCATGTTCATAGGATACCAAATCCTTGTGTGTTACTTTGGAGAGAAGGAAGGGGCTGTTGCCAGAATAAGTTGTGCAGCTAGATACCAAAAGCCATCTTAGTGGTTCTAGTTGGGATTGCGTGAGAGAGATGGAGACCAGATGGGTTGGTTTGTGGTGGCAGCCCCTTGCTTTCAGTTATCATCTGTGTTGGGGCTTCCCACTGTGCTCTCATATCACTGAGTACTCCTTGCTGATTGGGCAGCCCTCTCCCAGCATGTCATGGGATTACTGACCCCAGATGGTGCATGTGTGCCTTGTGGTGTTTTGCAATAGGATCTTTACAAACTGCGAAGGACGAATCTATAAGGACAAAACTGTGCTTATGGCCAGAGTTACATGTTCCATCTCAGTAAGGGAAAGGAAGGAAGACCACAGGAACTAAAGACTAGCTTGTGACACTGTTTCCCTTTATGCTACCTCCACAAAAGTCCAGGGGACTTGAAACTATGGTGAGCTGAGAGTGGTGGTTTCAGAACTGTGTGAGTCAGGAAGCAGGAATGTTACCTGCAGGTAGAGAATGGGGAAGAAAAGAGACTTCCGGATAGTTCAACATCTCACCATCTTGAGCTGTTGGAAAACAAGCTTAAGTTCTATGTTTTTAATTTTTACGTTAAATTGTTTGTTGTTGCTAATGAACCTCAGCTATGTTTATGATTAAGCCAGTCTCTCTTCCTAGATTCACACATCACTGATCAACGGTAGGCCTAGCGCCGATGATCCATCACCAAAGCTTTTGGAGTTCACTTCTGCACGATACATTCGCCTGCGACTGCAGCGGATTAGAACTCTAAATGCTGACCTCATGACTCTCAGCCATAATGATCCTAAAGAACTAGACCCTATTGTTACCAGAAGGGTAAGCTAATTGTTTGTAAACAGTATTCAGTTTGACTTGACGGGAGAGCCTTTTCTGATCTGTCTGAGGAGGAGGCAGTACCTGATCATTGCCATTCACAGAGTTATTTTTGTAGGTTGTTAAATAATTATTTCGTTCCCTTTGACGTGATTAACAACAATACACTGTTAGAAGCAACTTTGAATGAAATGCTTCTTAAGAGATTTTGGTTTCCTTTTTTGTTTTCTTTGTCTGTGTAAATGATTTATGCCAGGAACAGTGTTTATAATGCTTTGTCATAAAAATAAAAAAATATGCTTTAGCTGATGGAAATGTCACTTGAGGTTGCTCTTGGTGCAACTGCAGTACCTTTTCTGGTCTATCAAGGATTTCAAGACCCAGTGCTCTGGTTCATAAAAATAGTAATTTGAAAACCTTGCAGTTGTGAATTTTGATGTCTGGTGAGACTTTTGTTCAATTTTTAAAGGCTGTTGTAATAAATTGCTTCAAGTGTTAACTGATCTTTTTGCACACCTGATATGGAAACTGGGGAAACCGAAGCACCAAGGACTTAGATTGACTTTTTCAAGCTCTCACAGAATTTCAGTATTGGAGCCTATAGTAAGCAGTATTTCTGCTTTGTATTTTGCCATTTTGACCCTCTTAATTTGTCTGAGACCCCTAGGTTAGTATATCAGTGGTTTCAAGTTTTTCTGTGGAGGTAGGCTTTCTGATGAGGACAGAAGAATATGAGAAGTGTTTCCTCTTCCCATTCCTCTGTAGCTCTTTGCCTTGAAGAACATCTGCAGGCAATTCCTCCTTGTGCAGCAACAGGACTCTTGCAATTTGTGACTTCTCTGATACAACCAATCCTTGTGCATTGACACTGCTTCTATGAGGTGTGGCTGGATAGCTGTGTACAGAAGGGAGAAAGGAACATGAATTTGTTCAGAGATTGGTGGGTACTTTCCAGGCAGCCCCACTCTTACCTTGGTCATGGAGGTGCCCATTCAGCTGCAGCATTTCTAAAGTGTGAAATATGTATATTCTGCTTGTTCTGTCTGCCCCATAGGGGACTTGCTGGCATGGAGACTGCAAGCACAGAGTATTGGGCAGCTGCTCCAGCTGTGCCTTGCTGGCCATAGAGAAATGGTTAATGCACAGCCTGAACAGGTGAGATGTTCCCATGGAGCAGGCTCAGGTCTGTTGATAGTATTGTAATATCAAAAAATACAGTTAAAAAAAAAAAGGCTCAATGTGAAAGCATACAAACCTCCGTGGGTGTTGATGACAAGCACTGCTGTTGCTTTTGTAACACACACAGTTGTGCAATCCAGGGATTAGTACTACCCCATCTAGCACTACTTGGTGCAGTTTTGCATGGAAAGCTACACTTCTTCATTTTCACAAGATGTGGGGTTTGTTGGGCAGGATTCCCAAATCCTGATATCTTGCCTTGTGTCTTACTGCACAAGCAACTACAACCAAGGTAATGACTTCCAGCTTTCTGGATTGTGTTCTTACTGTTTCTGAAGATTTACATCCAGTGGTTCATACCAATTGCATTTAGTTTCACAGAATTTTCCTGGTTGGAAAAGACCTTTAGGATCGTCGAGTACAGCCATTAACCTAATGCTGCCAAGTCCAGTGCTCAACTATGTCCTTAAGCACCACATCTACACATCTTTTAAACACCTCCCAGGATGATGATTCAACCACTGCCCTGGGCAGCCTGTTCCAGTGTTTAATAACCCTTCTAATATCCAATCTAAAGATCCCTTGTTACAACTTGAGGCCATTCCCTCTTGTCCTACTACTTGCAGAGAGCCATAAGGTCTCCCCTCGGCCTCCTTTTCTCCAGACTAAACAGCCCCAGTTCCCTCAGCTGCTTCTTCTAAGACTTGCCCTCTAGACCCTTCACCAGCTTTGTTGCCCTTCTCTGGACTTGCTCCAGGATCTTTATGTTTTCTTGTAGTGGGGTTTCTTTTCTAGTAGTTTCTTGTACATAGTCTTGAGAAGAGCTGATGCAGAACCTTTCTGTGTTCAACAGCACCATTATTTCTATATTCTATTTATTTACTTCTGTCTGTAGCATTTGATTAGTATTGGTGTCTCGTTCAGCTTCAAGCTGCACACAGCTGCTGTGAGCCATACAGAGTTTTAAGCAAACAAGACAAAAGAAATTAAGCAGGGAATGCAGTGAGAAACACAGCTCTAATTTTGTCCTAGTTTTCTGAGTCTAGACCTCCTTCTCTGTAGTTAAGGACTTACTGTTCATAAGGCCCTGAGTGCTTTTTGTAATTCAAGCCCAAAACATTAAAAAAGTACTCAAATACTAAACATAATAAAAAATTTTAAAACCTAAAAATTAAGTATGAAATTAAAGAGGCTAGTTTGCTCTAGCTCCAAGGTCCTTCAAAGAAATAACAGTCCAGGAAGTCGGCATGTCTGACCACCCAAGGCCACCTCTTCCTCCTGAACCAGACTGCAGGGTTGTTAGGTCTGAGAGTCTTGAACTCTTTCCTTAGAAGTATCCCCAGAAAATGTTTCTTTTTCATTTCCCTGTGCTACATACTTCCCAGGATACAAACAGGCCAACCATGTTGATACTGCAGCTGTAACTGAACCCAGATGGTCATCGTGCCTCTTCCTTGCCTTGAAAATTAAATCCTTTCCTTATGTATGTTGCTTTGTGCTCACCACCTGGCAATATTAATGGATTGTAACCTGCTGTATCACCACTTTTTAAGATAAGAATTTGGATAGAGTAATACACTTCCTACACAGTAGTAGCAGAGAGTTGGTCTGGAAGCAAGTGCACAAACTGGTTTTAAGAGAGGGCAGAGCTCCCATTTGAAGAAATCATACTCTTACTCCCCAGACTGAAATTAAAATACAGCAATTTGTTATGCTTCATGAGTTCTTATAGAGTGAAAAAAGGAGGTTTTTAAAAGTAAATTTTGGCTGAGTTCACATTTGATGGTCTTTCTTGAAGTTGAGGAATTGTGCTTACTTATTTAAAGTTAGAAGTCAGTTACTGTTTTGTACCAGTGAAGAAAAACTTAAAGGTGGGGGGGAGGAAATCACAAAATGAAAGGTTCGCCCAGCTGGCAAAAATTCAAAGCTGCTTTTATTTTAAAGTATTTCTTTTATATTTCAAGTGCAGGTATTTTATTTTCCAGAGTAAGGAGAAACGTGTAAATACATGTAAATATCTTTTATTCATCACTTTTTCATCCTTTTTTTGTAGTACTACTATTCAATAAAAGACATCTCTGTTGGTGGTATGTGTATTTGTTATGGCCATGCTCGAAGCTGCCCTCTGGATGAAATCACAAAGGTATTTTTAAATGTCATTAATTTATTTTCAGACAACAACTTTTCCAATTAAAAAAAAAAAAAAGACTTTGAGGAGAATGAGAAAGAGGAGATGAAAGAGATGTTACGTAATATTATGATGCAGACAGCTTATTTGCTGTGATTTTCTTCCTTTTCTGTGCAAGCATATCTGAGTCTCTGTTAATGTAAGTTTCTTGAAGTAAACTCTTTCTTCGGCAGTAAATTTAAACAATTCAAGGGGCACAACACAGGTGATTCTAGAAAGGCTATTCCCCAATATGTTGATACAGTGTGGTTGAGCAGCCTAATGCTAATTGTGAGGTATTTGTGGGTCTTGGCATATTTTGGAGTAAGTCTGTTATTAGGCAGACTTTTGGAAACATTTATTAAATTACCTATTAAGAAGTCTTTCAAAAATTTTTTTTATTCTTAGAAATTGCAGTGCCAGTGTGAACACAACACATGTGGAGAGAGCTGTAACAAGTGCTGTCCAGGCTTCCACCAGAAACTGTGGAGACCAGGAACCATTTCTGCTGGGAACAAATGTGAGAGTAAGTTTGCACAGAAGTTTAGCTAGTTTTGTAAAGACTTGTTCTTTTCTTGTTCGAAGTTGCTTTTCATTCACATCTATATTAATTCCCAAGAAAAATCCAGAAACTATTAACTAACTGTCTTCATGGGATTGTTTTAAAGGTAAAGGACCTACCTCTAACCATAACTGTTAAGATTGTTTTAAATGTTCTGTCCGATATGACTCCCCGGCTAGTGGAGTTGTCATGCAGTAAAGCTTTCAGAGTATCTTTTTCAAAGAGACCAGAGGATTTATTATACTCCTGTAAAAAGTAGCAGATTTGCATCAAGCATTCCGTTAGCTAATTGAAATGCAAATTTCTTATATTGATCATAAATTTCGTCAGACAAACAATTTTGTTCTGATAACAAATGTTTTGAAAGAAACTCCTTATCGGCCAGTTACATTTCAGATTTTCTGACATTGTCTTGAGTTGTGCCAGTATGGCTGAATGCATTGCTGGCGCTAGTTAGTTGATTTTTTATCTTCAGATTGCTAATGCATAGCAGAAACTGCAGACAATTAAGAACCTATTAGATAAAATTTACAGTTGCAAATGGAAAAAGGCTTTTTAGTTGCAGTTTTCACAGAAGTCTTTATGTTACTCTTCATGATGTAGGTGTTTATGACTATTTGGACTGAAGTATCCTCTAATCTAAATCAGATTTATACTTATGTACTGGCATTATTGACTTCTCAGGCTTTTGTCTATGATACAAATAAGAGAAGAATTAGGCAGATTTTATTCTGTAATGCAGAGGACAGAAAATAAAAGAACAGTTATTGCTAATAGCACACATCACAATGTACATCAGTCCTGACCAGATTGCCTCAGTGGGATCTACAGAATACTGTTAAAAACAGTGCTATTAAATAGTGACAGTGGTTTTGAACTGTGCTTACTTGCTAAGAAATATAGTGTATTAGGACTGCTGAAGCATATAGCATGGTTAAAGGGGAAAAAAAGCACACTTCTGAGATTAATTGATATGCCCTTCTACTTACATTTTCCACTTTGAAAAATGTCAGTGTTACAGGAAACGTTATACACTGAAAATGAAAAAAAAATGTATTTCTTTTCAGAGTGCAACTGTCATAACAAAGCAGAAGATTGTTATTACAATCAGAGTATTGCAGATCAGAAAAGGAGCATGGATATTCATGGCCAGTATATTGGAGGTGGTGTGTGTTTAAACTGTACTCAACATACTACTGGGATCAACTGTGAAATGTGTTCTGATGGATATTTTAGACCACACAAAGTAAGATTTCAAAAATACCATTCTAATGTTTTGGTGAATTACGACATGGTATGATGCTGTGTATTTCAGCTGATTGTAATGACTGTATGTTGCTATCAGCTGCAGAACAACTAAGAACTATAGAGGTTTTTTTAATAGACAACATACCACCAAACCTTTCAGAGAAGAAAAAAAAAACACAACACTTGTCCAGTTGTGTGAGAGGGCAGGTCAAGCTAATGGAGAAGTGAAGATGACGCTTGAAGTCCTAGTGTGGAAATGTAGGTGTTCTGATAGGAAACCCATTCCTCCTGTCAATAAAGCTCTATAAAGTTACCAGTATTGAAGTGTCAGTGTCTTCAGAAGAGCCAAAATTGTGTACCATCCAATATCAACCAGTGTTAGAACAGGCCTTTACATAGCTCTAAGATCAGGCTCTTTGTCTCATGAGATGATGCAACATATATTCTTTTTGACATGATTATTGTAAAACATGCCTTCTGAGCCTGTGTACTTCCCTGTTTGTTGACAAGTGTCACTCTTTGGAAAAATTACTTAAACTCCACAAAAGACATTTGTTAAGATGAGACAGAGTTAAACATAGGAACTTCCTGTGATGTTAGAGTTCTCTGTAGAATGAGACATACTGAACTAAATTTCTACTTCATAAGGTCTTGCTTTAGTGGGTTCATGCATATTTTGGAAAACCTGTGCTTTGGAAATCCAGTAAAATTGGTGTAGAGAGGAAGTGTGAGTCTGTAGAAGTATGGTTAGACAGCAGGTACAGCTCATCCAAAGAGGTAAACCTGAGTCAGAGGTTGTCTCACTCGTTTGCTGTGAAAAGCATTGAAGGAAAGTTTTCAATCAACTCGTAGCCAATACATATTTATCTAGAGGTCATTACTGATTTGCTTTACATCTGAAGAACCTCAAAGGAAAATTTGCACTGAAAGAAAATAAAATACTTGCCATATGAATTGCATTGTCTTCTATTTCAAAGATTTATAGATCATGAAGTCAGAGTGAATCTTCATAAACAGATAATCTGTCTTCCCACTGAACACAGAGCCAAGGATTTCTTTAATTTCCTTCCTCTTTGAACTAGAGTATCTTTGCAAAAAGCACCCATTCTTGTCTAAACATTTCCATAGTCTCTGGCAAACCATCATAGTGGTTAATTGCTGTTACATTAAAAATGTTTATGCTGAATGTGTCAGGCTTCAGCTTCCAGCCATCAGCAGTTACTGTACCTTTGTCTGTGCTATTGAAGACCAAACTTTATTCCCGCGTTCAAATTTTTTCTAGGCTGCAGTCCCCATATCTTCGCTTTCCTAAATTAGTTCCTTGATCTATTGCTGTGTATTAGTGTTTCCAGTCTTCATTCATATTAGTTCTGGTGATCCCAGACAAGAAACAAATGTTAACTTCACTTTTTCCAGTTAGTAATTTGAGAATTTGACAGAGAAGGTTTGTTTTGTAGGTTTCTCCCTATGAGGATCACCCCTGCTATCCCTGTGACTGTGACCCATTCGGCTCTCTGAGTTCTAACTGCATTAAAGATGAGCATCATTCTGACTCGCAGCATGGTAAGGGAGCAGGAAATGCCTTTTCTCTAAACTTCAAATCTGGCTGTATTTCTGGACGTGAAAGTTTGAGGGAACACCACCTACTTGTGAATGGCTGCCAGTTAGGTACCACTTCAAAACAATGGTAAATATATTTAGGAAGGAGAGGTGAGGCATAACATACTTCTAGGATTTTAAGGTATGTCATGTTCCTGAATGTGTTCTTGTGTGGGGATGTCAGGCTCTGATTATGTAAAACAATGTGAAGGATAGAGATCTAACAGCTGTCACAAAATCCATTTTGCTGCAGTTCCTGTGCATCTGGGTATTATAAACATGAAAAGTAAATGATGAGACTGACATTATGCCAAGTATCTGTGTGGAATGTAACATGGAGGAATGCTAAATTACTTGCACCCTTCGAGGCATCTTGAATCCAGCTCATTGCCTATTTGTTTCTCTATTTTTGCTTTTCAAGGTACTTGGCCAGGTCAGTGTCAATGCAGAGAAGGTTACACAGGAGAAAAATGTGATCGTTGTGCATTTGGATATCGAGGCTATCCAAACTGCCTACGTTGTAACTGCAGCCTGATTGGTAGCATCAACGAAGATCCATGCACAGAACCTTGTCTTTGCAAAGTGAGTATTAGACTGCCAGTTTTGTTAAAAATCAAATCTGCGGATTGATTTGTAAATTCCTTTTTAATAAGGGAAATTGCTTCATTAACCAGAGAGATCACTTCTTTTATAGGAAGTAACCTGGTGTAACTACATACCTGACAACCTAAAACCTAAAATTGCTCATTATTTTCTGTACTGAAAAATACGATAATTGAATAGATCTGTATGTAACTGATACACCATTTTCTATAATAATGGGCCAGACTGACACTGATTTCTTGTAAAGAAAGGATGTGTTTTTGTAACATCTGCCTTGTGTGAATAAACAGCATGCATTTGGAAAGAACTATTGGAATAATTACATTAGATGTATGTATGAAATACTAATTATTCAATTAAAAAAAGAGTGTTTTTGCAGCCATCTTTTATTTTTTTTTGTAAATATCCAAACCCCTTGAAGTATCTTGCAGCTGCAGATTCTGCTAAACTTTATGACAAAGCTGTGTGTCAGTATTTAAAGAGGTTACAGTTTTCTAAACCAAATGTTAGCTAGTTTATGTGTTTGTTGCCAAGTATGACAGTGAACCAGAGCCAAAAAAACCCTAGTTTGTTTGACAATTTTTCTGAAACTTCTTAGTCCTCTTGCAGATTTTAACTCATCCAAATATCAAACATATAAATAAAGAGAGTCTGGAAAAAGAAATAGCTTCAATGGCCAACTTAAATATGAAAAAGTAGATTCAACCATTTTGCCTGATTTTGGGCTAGCTGTATCAGTTGAGGCAGCTAATTGGTGAAAATGTTGGTATAAACTGGACAAGAAACTGTCCCCTTTCAGTGCTGTTGTGGGCATGAGCCTGGCATGCAGAATTTTTAGGCCAGATCACTGAGAGTGTCAGCAGCCAGCCGTTCACCTATAGAGGTGAAATGAAGGAAGGAGAAAAGTTGTGAACTCCAAATATCAAAACAAAGAGACAGGATTTCTAAGCCTATGCAGTCTCTGGAACACAGTAGTGCATGTTATTCCTTTTTATACTCTGAATTTCATAATATTTGATCTTTTGTGAAGCACAGGTCTTGAGGTCTAGTCATTGGGTAAGATTTTTATTTTTCATTAAGAAATACATATTTATTTCTGTCTAATAGTGCTGCGAAGTGAAATGTATAAGGCACTGAAGACTGAGAAATAAAAAAAGTTGAAAAGAGCATATAAATACTATTTCCGTAAAAATCCAAGATTTTGAAATCTTATTATCTCAGGAGGCCCTTTGCTTGAGATTTTTCCTAAGTTTGGATATTACCAAATAGAAAGCAGTTATCTCCAGACATTGAATCAGAGCTTGGGATCATACATTTTTCATGTTTTTCAAAACCAGTTTGTACTTCACTTACAAAAGCACATAACCTACCTGTTTAGAGAGTTCTTAAGTAAACTCGACAAGCCAAACTGGTCCAGAAGAGACAGCTGGTAGTGTTTCCACCAAAGGTCTCAGATTTCTTTCGGGTAAGCCTGAAATTTGCTCCATGGAACCAAATCTGATCTAAGTCTGGAATCTGGGGTGATTCTTTTGGCTGAAGTGAAGTTACCCTAGTAATTGCTTCTGAAGGCAGAATTTGGTCCACTGGCTTTCATTTAATATTGCAATGCAGAGCTCATACAGGCCTCCTCAAAATAGCAAGATAAGTATACTTCTCTGTGTGCCCTGCAGTCCTGGTGTCTTAACCATATGTATCAGGGAACTTCAAGATGTGCTCTGTGAAGTTCTTGCCATTGTAGCCAAGTTTTCCCACAGTTGAAACCAGAGGTTGAGATGGGAGAGTGATGCATGTCTATGTCTTGTCCTGATTTGAAGTTAGGACATAATCAGAATCTTGTCCCTGGCCACAGAAAATGTTCTGTATCTTACAGTGTATGAATACCCATGGAGACTTACTATTTACACAGCTTGGTGGGCACTTTCCAAACATTTTCTTTACTGGTTTGCTTGTCAGCAGCAATTGTCTAAACATTTTGAAGAAATAACTACATACTGTCTGTACAAATTTTACAAGAAGAAAATTGGGTGGACTGTTTTGGATTTCTGCCCTCCCCAAAAAATTCTACATTGAAAGAAGTATGTAGCAGAATGCTCCAAACTACCTAATATTCATGGCAATGAGGCAGCAGGCCAGTGATAGGAGATAAAGGAGTGGAGCACCTCTACTTTTTGAGTAGGAATTTCTGGATGACAGAAGTAGACTGGAAGCTGGCAGTCGCTTGTCAAACCCTGTCTGTGGTTAAATTTCACTGCAATAGAGCCTTTGCCAGGGCATGTTTAGATTTTGATGAACTGGCAAATTCTGATGAATTTTTGCAATCAGTTTTAGTTTTAAGCCCTTGAGTCTTTTTCAATAATCCTGCTGTGCTGAAATCTGTTTTCTTTCATAATCTTCTGAAGGCTGTTGTGCCTAAATCCAGTGTAATCCACTGTATTTGTTACCATAATAATGCTGATGCTAAATGTTATGTGCCATTTACAGGACAATGTAGAAGGTGCAAACTGTGATCTCTGTAAACCAGGATTCTACAATTTGCAAGAAAGAAATCCTCAGGGCTGCACAGAGTGTTTCTGCTTTGGAGTTTCTGACGTCTGTGACAGCCTAACATGGCCCATCAGTCAGGTATTTATGTTAACGTCCATGACCTAATATTCTTTCCTCAGGCAGCTGCAAAATGTGCTGTATCTCTCTTGGACATGTGTCCAAGTGAACTCCAAATTCTGGCATGTGTCTCCTTACAGAGGAATGGATTTTCAGCGTTATTCTGCAGCTCTGAGGTAGTCAACGTGTCATCCCAGTGCAGCCTTTGGCCCCACTGACTGGCAGTAGTATCAGAAGCATTGGGTAATGGAGGCTGCAATAATGCACTGGAAACATGTTTTTTTTTTTTCTCACCTTGTGCTGTTAAGAGTTCCATTGCATACTGAAGAGATGAACTCAAACCTGTTTCCTTGCTCTCATACCTATTGGGCAAGGCTAGAGTGACTTCTGGCAGTATTGCCAATGCTATCTCTTAAAAAACAGTGATTATCAATATCACTGTCTTCTGAATAGACATTTATTGATTTTTAAGGGACTTTGGGAACACTTTTTCTAGCAAATTTATTGTATGTCTTTGCAGAGCTAGTCACACTTTAGTCTCCTGATTTGTGTGCCAGTAAAAAGAGAGGAAAACACATGGAATTGACTGAAATTCTGAGATGCTTGTACAAAACTCAAGAGGAACAAAGTTCTCTCATCTTGCTCCCTCTTCTGGGTCTCTGAATTTAACTTTCCTCCAGCTCAGCTCTGTCTATAAATGTAGGCAATCGGCCTCAAAGCCCTTGAAGATCTGTAATTCTATCTCAGGAGATTACATAGGCATAATGCTAATTTTATTATTAAAATCACACTAATTATATTTTTGTTCCTATCCATTTTTTGTTCCTATCATGAGAGGTAGAAACAATCTCAATCTGAAGTGGCATATTTACATTTATTGAAGATCAGACTGGGCTAACGGAAGTGTTACAGATCCATCAGTTCGAAAGAATATCTAGGGAGGGGTTGAGTTATTGACTGCTTTCTCAGTGACACAAAACTTGACTTCATTAATATTATTGTTCTTTCTCGCAGATATCAGACATGACTGGATGGGTTGTTACTGATCTGTATAACACAAGGAGTGTGCAACCTCAGCGAAGCCAATTCGATGGACCCCGTCAAATAAGCATTAACCACAGTGAAGCTGTGAAAGTACTGAAACATACTTATTACTGGTCAGCACCTGAGACATATCTAGGAAATAAAGTAAGTTCTCAGCTAGACTCAAAACTCCTTCATAGTTGCTCTATTTTAATCATAACATATTGCTCTAAATATATAGGTTTTTTTAATTAAAAATTACACATAAACCCCAATATTACCAGAGTTCTCAATCTATCTCAGCTCTTCAATTCATAGTGCTCCTGGCCAGACATTCCCAGTACCCTGTTCTTGCTCTTTGAGCTTCTTCATCTCCTTGCTTCCTTCTCTGCCTATCCTTCACACAATATAATCTCTCTTTTTCTCTTGACTGTTGCTAATTTATATGCTCACACTGTCCATACTCTTGGCTCCTATCCCAAAGCTTACACTCGTCATGCCTTGTCCCAATACAGTAGACAGGTCCATTAAATTCCTCACATCTGCCTCTTGGCCATCTCCCATTTCATGTTTATTAGCTTCCAGCCAGCTAGTCTTTCAATTTTTGCCCTGATCTCTTATTCATTTAATATAGGTCTAACTGTTTGTACTACTTTTTAACCTACATTAAGGTAGTCAGAAGCAGCTGTGGGGCTAAGGAACCTGAAAGGTATAATGTGGAATGTGACTAACTCCAATATGCTGTGCCCCTCGGCTAGGATGGTAGTGTAGACCTCTGCTGTTCTCTGAAAGCCCTGTAGGTGTTTCACTGAATGAGGGCACTTATCTGAATCATCTGTAGAGCCTTCAGCTAGCTTTCCTCACTTGCACAGCAACAAGCCAGCACTTATTTAACATACACATGGCATGTTAAATTTTACCTGGAAATTGGTATTAGTTAGCAATGTACTCCTATAATTTGGACATCGTACTGTCCTGTATCACTTCTTTGTATTGGTTGGAGGTTATCATGTTGTTAAGACTTTGCTTTTTGTTATTTCAGCTCACAGCTTTTGGTGGAGACTTGAAATATACAGTATCTTATGACATTCCAATGGAGAGTGTTGACAGTGATATAGTATCTACTGTGGATGTCGTCATTCAGGTGGATTTTTTTTTTCCGGCTTGTTACTATTCAGACATTATTAGGAAATTAAGTGGAGTTAAAAAAAGGAAAATAAAATAATATTTCTATAGTTGTAGTTTTGCCAATTTTAAGTCCCTTCTTAAAAGTCACTGCTAAAATTTTGTTACTACTAATTTTTTTAATTTTCTGATCCATTTCTCTGAAATGGTAGGGATACAATACTAGTTTTAAATAATAAATACTTAAGCTTTGTGTAAATAGGGGAGTTTTTCATTAGGAAATGTGCACAGCTCTGTTTACAAAAGAAACTACAATAAACTGGAAGGACTTCTATTTATGAAATAGCTGAGTGTTCTTGCTGATTGCTTGCTTTTCTAGATTTGTGTTGCAGTTAAAAAGTAAGGCTCTGTATTGAATCAAGACACCTTCAAAAAATGTTATTTTCTAAAACATACTTAGCAATAGAACAAAAGAGAAGAGATTCTGTTCTGTAGAGGAGTTTGATTTTTGAAATTTAATTATTTTTCAAAAGAAAATAAAATATTTCTGAAGTCTCTGCATCAAAAGAGAATGGGATTCTAGTCTTCCTGAAGCCACAGAAAATGCAGGCCTTTTATTTTCTTTTCTAGTGCAAGAAGCCTAGTTTGATTGCCTTCTTTCTGTGTTATCTGGAGGTATATCTGATACAATATGAAATTGCAAAATAAAATGTGCACACAGCTATGGAAAATGTTTTCTCTGTCTTTCAATTTCAGGGTAATGGGCAGATTTTGAGTACAAGAGCAGCAGGCTTGTCATTACAGCCGTATGAGGAGTACTCTAATGCAGTGAGATTTGTATCAGAGAATTTCATAGACTACAATACAAAAAAAGCTATAGACCGGGAAAGGTTGATGACTGTTCTGGTAAATGTGACCCATCTTCTGATCAGGGCCAACTACAACATTGCCAAAAAAGCCGTGTACAGGTGAGGAAGAGAAAATACTCAAGTTAATCTATGTGCTTCTGTTATTTTTGTGCATATGAAACACTGTTCATAATGGCACTATTCCTCAGGTTTTACATTAATTTCTAGGGAAAAAAAATAATTATTGAGTTTTCTCAAGATCAGATTTGTCACCCAAATACATTAATGTGGAATGTGTGGAAAAGGACTTCCGGTTGTTTTGAAGATATCCGATAGCAGAAACATTGTTTTCTGCTTTTAAGGAGTACTGCATAAAAGCCTTATTACAATGGCAGTGTTGTTAGAGGGAAAGACCTCGGAAATTCTCAACAATATGCTTATTTTGGTATGTGGCAAGTTAATCCATCACTGACTATTGAAAACCTGCCAGTAAAATTGTTGGCTGTAATGTCTTTTAACGTCTCTTCGTAGATGTTACAGATGCTCATCTCCTCTAAGGGAATGCTTAATAGGAAAATTGGGCTGGAACAGATTAAGTGATCATTCCATAGTCTCAAGTCAGCATTAAGCAATATCTGCATCAGTCCTTACAGGTCTTTTGTACCTGTTCACCAAGATACACAGGGATAAAGTCTATTGGTATACATCTAATACCATGGCAGATGGGGAAGGTTTTTTAAATCTTTCCACAGGAGAAGAGACAATGGTAGCAACAATAACAGGAGGAGGGCACATCTACTCCCAGAACTGCAAATGCAGTGATAACACTATGATCATAGTCTTTTTACAGCAGAGATTTGTGCTGTTCCTCAGCTGTCACTGCTGGGGAGCAGCACTCGGCAGTGTTACTCCCCTAGAAGCAAACTGTCTGTTTCAAAATCAAGTTTGGGGAAAAAAATAAAGTGATGTTTTCATGCTTTATTGTAGGCTGGACTCTGTGACCCTGGATACTGCAAATGCAAATGTTATAGATCTTTCTTCAGCACCAGATGTGGAATTCTGTGAATGTCCTCAAGGTTACACAGGAATATCTTGTGAGGTAACCTCTTGCACTGTTTTATGTGTGTAAAATTATCTCCTATCTAAAAGGATTTAGGTTTTAAAGGCAGGCTGCCTTTAATTGTACTGCCATAAAAGTATGTTCTGTGGTGAAATAGTGTCTACTGTACACAGTGTTGTAGGTATTTTCTTCCAGATACACTAAATGAGCTTTTAAGCTTATTTCTTAAATTCTATTTGATGGCACTTAAGGATGATCATACACTTTAGAACATCAGTGTTGCAGAGGGAGCATCTGTAAATGCTCTGTGAAGCTGTTTTGAGCTTACCTTTCTCATTAATAGCACTTCCTGGATCTAAATTGTGTACAGTTTATTTCTGTTCTATGTCATTAGGTTTATGGAGGCAATAAGGAATCTTAGCAGGGAGGAATGCTAGCCTTTGGAAGAACCCACATGGGTCAAATGTGTCACGCAAGGTGATGTGTTGTATATCTGTGAATAGAAGATTAAGGATGCAGAGCACCATCTGCAGAATAGCAGGAATTATTTTGATGAATAATTTCAGTGTGAAGCCTCGTGCCGTAGCATCGCTAATGATTCTGCCGAGATAGGACATCTATTTTTTATTGTCCCACAATAAAGAAGGTCACATATTCAGCTGCTCAAAACTCAGCTTACATGCCTCCAGGGAAAAAAAGGTTAAATCAAAGTTTCATGGAGTTAGTTCTTAGCCCCTTTATCATGTGCAAGTAAAAAAGAACCACCAGAAAAGAGCTGCAGTGACATCAACAGAGTTGAAAGAGCTTTCAGTTACCACAATGTGACTGAGTCAGATGGGGGGAAGTGAGCTCTTTGAAAATGTTTTAATGTATACTTTTAACACACATAATGCTACTGCTTTTTTCTTCTCGTTTCTTTTCAGTCCTGTCTCCCTGGGTACTACCGTGTGGATGGAATACTCTTTGGAGGTATTTGTCAACCCTGCAAATGCAATGGGCATGCAACTGAGTGTGATATTCATGGTGTTTGCTTTGTAAGTCATCCTTCAAAGTGTTTGTGTTTTAACCCTCTATTTTGCAATTAGGCGAGTATTTTGTCTGTGGGAGACAAGTGTACAGTGTATGTAAATTTCGAGCTATGGGTACCAAGTGTTTATTTTTCTTGCTTTTGCTTGTTTACTTCAGAATATCTTCAGGGGGCTCCATTAAAGTGTTTTCCCATAAAGGGTTTGTTTCAGTTTATCATTTCAAGTGGGGAATAATCAGAACTAAAACTAAAATGTCACCATATCCTGGCTGATAAAAACCTTAACTTTGTTTGCTGCAGGTGACAATAAAACTTTTCCTGAAGGAACCAAAATTAAGCAGTGTTTTGGGTGACTATTTGTGTTTAGGTATATGACTGACATCAGTGGAAATTACTCATTACCTTCTAAAGAGATAAATCAGCTCTCAGATGTCTTGTGAAATTTAGAAGTCACAGAAATACAATACCTAAGCACCAGTAAGAAATGTGTAAGAAGTGTGTTGCTGCAAATGTGTGCAGTATGCAAAATAAGTTTCAGTTTGTATATAAGTAATGCATCTGGTTTCATGCTGCAAAGTATATACTAAAACATAGAGAAGAAACAATTAGGATTTGTTGTTACAACTCAGAAAAACTCCTATTTATTTTCAGCATTCTACTCTGTTCTTCATGGCTGTCTCCTTGAATGTTATACTGCATGCAGACTCCTACAGGCATCCCTCAGGGGCCAGAAAACCATCAGTAGTAAATATAAAAAGTTTTTTTCCATATCTCACAGGCTTGTCAGCACAACACAACAGGACCTTTCTGTGATCAGTGCTTACCTGGCTTCTATGGAAGTCCATCCCAAGGAACTTCTGAAGACTGTCAGCCCTGTGCATGTCCTCTGAGTTCTGCTGCAAACAAGTAAGCTGTTTATGTGAGATTTTCTTTAGCACCTTCAGCAAAATCAGAAAGTGATATGAAGAAAAAATGTTGGAAAATCTAAAGGAGAGAGGAAGGACTTTTTGTATCCCTCTTCATTTGAATGTATCTCATAGAAACTGTTTTCCCAGATATGCATATTTATAGACTAAGCTAAGACAGGCTAAGTGAACTGGCACAATTTGTACATGAAGGGTAAAAATAATACTTAAATCTATCCTTGAACTTAGCAGCAAAAAATCACCATTATCTTTCATGTTGTTTCAAAAGACACCAGAAGGACAGAAGTGTTGCCTGTGAAAAAGAGGATCTTGGTATAGAAACGGGACAGAATTGCTAGAAAGAGGATCAGGATTTTAGGAACTACCAAAAAAAAAAAAAATCCCAAGAAGAGTTTTTTAAAATCATAACCATTTTGACATTCTGTAATGTTTAAAACATTGATGATAATCTCAAAATCAATTTGTAATCACATAGTTATATAGATAGGTATGTGGTCTCGAAGGGTTGATATTGAGTGTTTGTAGAAGTCTTGTGATTCTGTGTATTGATACTGACCACCATAAATACTGTTCATAGTTTCAGTCCTACTTGCCAGCTGAGCGAAGAAGGTGGAATTGTTTGTGACAGATGTCTTCCAGGCTATACAGGTTCTCAGTGTGAAAGGTATGTACACTGGCTTTGGGTAAAACCACCATATCTTTGTCATCACTAAGCATTCATCATCCTACCTGCCTTGAATTTAAAACAAAACTGTAATAGAAAATACTTCCTTGGGTGGGAAGAGTGACATCACTGCATTCCAGCTGATAGTTTCTAATCTCTGGTGCAGGTGTGCTAATGGTTACTATGGAAATCCACTCATGCCTGGACAATCATGTGCTCCTTGTGAATGCAGTGGCAACGTAAACCCTCAAGAAGATGGCCACTGTGATACATTCACAGGACAATGCCTGAAATGTCTGGGGAACACAGCGGGTCACCACTGTGAAAAGTGTGCTGATGGGTACTATGGGAATGCAGTGATTGAGAAAAACTGTCGTGGTAAGCTATTACTATTTTTGCTCTCAAAATTTAAAAAACACAAAAATGTGGTGTGCATGTAGCAGAATGCACAGGGAGATGTAAACCTCGGCTGAAAGGGTTAACCTTCAAGTTCTGAGTTGGTCAAGTGCAGGTTGAAAACTATGGGGTTTGGTTAGCCTGAGGAAGGAATGCAGTATGCCGGGGACTGACACTTCATATTCCTGAAACTTGTTGGCTTGCTTAATTAATAGTGTCCATTCAGTCACCTGCTGTAGACATTTCCTACATCTGAATGTTACATATAGAGCTGGAAGAAACAAACTTCTCAAGTGTATCTATTCACAAGAGATGTTTTGTATCTTTTAACCCACACGTGTAGTACAGGTATTACTGTAGTATATATTAATATATATAGGATATAAACAGGTAAAACACATTTATACCAAATTTGGAAATCTGTATAATAATGAATGCATATAGATAGACATAATTTTTTTAATTTGGTTTCTTTTTGTCTAAACATAAGCCTGTGAGTGCCATGTGAATGGTTCCCTTTCAAGTACTTGTCATCATGAGACAGGCTCCTGTCATTGCAAAGCAAATGTGATCGGAGAAAGATGTGATAAGTGCTTGGTAAGCAAATATTTGCCTGTTCCTAATATCTGCATTTTTTTGATCTTCCCGTTTATCTCTAGATGCTGATTCAACCTCATAGAGGGAATAGCAGCAACTGTATTCAGGGATGAGGGGACCTATTGCTGCAGCAAAGACCAAAGGTTTCTCTGTACAGGCTTTTGTGGTTGCAAATTGCTCTGCCTGTGCTCTTTGCAGATGTGAAGCTGTGTAGTTGACTCAGCACCCTTCTGAATAGGGCTGTCGAAGCTACTGCTGTACTGACTGACAGCACACAGTGTTGGCTTACTGAGAAAAAGAAACTAGACACTGGTAAATTGAAGGGATCATAGCCCTGCATTTCTGCAAAATGAAGTCTTGGGTGGGAATATCTAAAGAATGCAGTTGGTGATAATAAATACATCATGGCTGAACACCAAAGAGGGATTCAGCTAGAAGACGGGCCTGTTACAAGAACAAGTAGATATTCACCCATGATAAAAAACAGCAGTTTCCAGGCTTTGCTAAGTGTAGAACTGCCTCGGAGACCAGAGCAGGAAATCTGTGCCCAGTTACTGTCCTTGTGCCAGCCCAGCTGAATGCAATTCAATCCTCATGTACGATAGGTCACTGACATGCTCTGTTCTGGTCTTTTATTCACATTAACAGAAATCTGTGCCTGATCAGCACAGGCCACCATCACTTCATGGAAGTCTTTAAATTAACATAACCTCAGACTTTAAAACAAAGTCTCACTGATAAGATCAGAGGACCATAAGAGCATTTCAGTGTTCAGTTTTTCACCCAAATGCATAACTGCATATAGCTGGAAACAGTGAAGAGATAAGGCCAGGGAATCCTCCCATAGGAGTCACACAATGCTGACCAGTATTCATCCAGGGTAGACAGCAGGGAAAGTAAATGAGGAAATAAGAGTACACATCATGTTGTTTTCAAAAATGAAGGAAATACAGCTCAAATGTATTTACTTCTTGTCCAACAGAATGGTTATTATGGCCTGCTTACTGGGCTTGGCTGCATTCCCTGCAACTGCAGTCAATTTGGCTCAATCTCTGCGGACTGCAATAATCAGGGGCAGTGTCACTGTGTACCAGGAGTGGCTGGAGAAAAGTGTGATCGTTGTGCTCATGGTTTTCATGCGTTCCAGGATGGTGGCTGCACACGTAAGCTCTAATCCATGATCCTTTCAGGCTTTGTCTGGAATTTCTTTCAGCAGTATATTTTATGTTAAACTCTTGCAAAGGTCAGTTGTTGCGATGACTATACACAAAAATCTGTAGAATAGTTTCCTAATGCATTGATTAAGCTTGGGAACAAAGCATTTCTTTGATTGCCTCTTGTGTGCTTCCTTGTAGCAGGTGGTGACTATGAAATAAAAACACATGAAGGTTGCATGAGAGAAATACATCCTCAATAGCTCCTTCATCCCTTTTTTTTTTTTAACAAAACCCTTCAGTCCTTCAGAGAGAATAGAAACTTCTCTTTTTTCTGCAATCATAGCAGAGCTACTACTCTTACAGATTTTTACCTTATTTTTTCATTTAATTTTTGAAAAGTACATTTTATTGTTTGTTAAGATGTCATTGACTCTATTTTCCCATCATCGCCTGGGTGTGTACAATTTTTAGTCATGATACAGAGGAAAATGTTAATCCAAACGGACAACATGCTATCAAAAACCCTAATTTATCATGTTAATAAGATGCCCTTTTCAACACAGTATAGCTTAAGGAATGCCTGCCTTTTCTCCAACCTGACATATTTGCTATAGTAATATGAAATCTGCAGAAAGATTATGTGATAGGATTATGTTTTGGAACATATATACTGTGTCTTCACTAAGAATCAAAGATCTCTTAGATACCTTTAACCATTTCAGTCTCAAAAATTTTGTAGATCTTATTAAAACAATAAAACCAATTTTCTGAACTTCTGCTTTTTAGCAAGAATATTGTATTTTGTCAATAGGCAAGAGCTTCCTGCAGGAGTTAGTTATTATGAAGTTATCCATCCCTATTATTCACTAAGCATTTATTGAAAAGTACTGCTTCCTGAGATAAATCCTTTCATCTGCTTGAGAACATTACCGTATCTCCTGATGAGTTTTGTACCCTCTATATTAGTTTTTTTGTTACTATGAGTTTACTCTTACCCACAGTAATTTGGGTGGGTTTTGTTGCTTCCCCTGTGGAAATACAGTGCTGCTTTTTAAACCACCAAACGGGCTATGTCAAGATGCAGTAATGGACTGTCAATAAAAAGATGAAATGTCACTTTGTTTTTCAGCAATGAGGGATGGCAAGGACTTCCTAGCAGAATCGATAAACTTTACTCTAAAATTAAGAAAAGTAAGACTATAAGTAGTCTTGGAGTTTCTTCTCTATAGCTAAAGCAAGGACAAAGTTAATAATTCAGTCCCTGTTTCTCTTGCAGCCTGTGACTGTGCTCATACTCAGAACAACTGTGATGCTGATTCTGGCCGATGCATTTGTCCCCCTCACACTCAGGGACCAAAATGTGAACTCTGTGAAGAAAATTACTGGGGACTGTCTCCTGAACTTGGCTGCAAGGTATGGTAAGCTGGCTGAAAAGCAATGTCTGTTAAAAGCAATTTGCCTTATACTAATGTCAGAATGGAACCTCTGTTTTGAGAACGTCAATCTTTATTCTCTGTCTCAAAGTGTTAGTGTGATGTGCTCATATAAAAAAAATAATTTAAAAAATCAGACTAAAGTGTTTACTAAAGAACCTTCTAAGAAAGTTGTCTTTGAAATTACTGATCAGAATGCCTATTCTGGGTAGGTGCATAGATCATATCAAAATTTCAAAGCTTGTATTCTAACTTTTAATTGCTTAAATAGTGATACTAAAATAGATTTACAGTAACAGTCAGTAATAAGAAACAGTTTCAAGAACATTTGGTAACAAGAAACGTGTTTTCTACATCAATCAAGGAGTGATGATATTATGTTTTGAAATGAAATCTAGTTTATCTTGAAAGTCACTACATCCTTTTTTTCTGAATATTTAGAATTAAAGTGTTATAAGGTAGTTCATGTTTCACTAATGGTAAAATAGTGACTCCTATAATCTCAGATTAATATTTATGATTAAGCAGTAAAATGCCAACTTGGTGCAGATCCAAGGAATAGCAATCATTTATGCAGTTAGGTTCATGCAGTAAATTCCTGACAGATGTGGCATTGGGCCAATTTTTATTTTATGAATGTTGAGGTTTTAAAAAGCCTCAGAATTACATGAATTGTAATTGGGTAATTTCAATGGAGAAACCACAAATATAATCAACTTGACAAGATCTGTCATTATATGCAGTAAGTACTTGACAAGTACAAGTAGGAACCAAATTGTTTTCTTTTTTCTCTCTGTAAATCTGTTGGAGTAAGTCTTATAATATCTCCTCAGAGTTTACCTTTTTAGTGATTTATAGTAAATTACTTGGCAGCTGGTCTTCAAACCATTGCTTTGTCAGCTACCAGCTACTGTCATTCTTTACTAATGTTCTGCAAATACAATGTGCTGGTCCCTGTGCATTTCCCTTGAGGTGTTCCTTTCATAGGTGATTCCACAGCACTTGCCAACAATCAACTGCAATTAAATATGTAACTTCTCACTTTTGCTAAGTTGTTTAACATTCCTTTTGGTTATAGCATGGTCAGTACCATGAATTACTCTAAGGTATTTTAGTTACTTTCTTGATGCAACAAACAGTACTGTTATCTGTAAGTAACAGTCCCAACAGAGACTCCCCTCTGCTGAATAGTCAGCTGTGGCAGATTGAGATCCAGTGCAACGTCTACTGGCAAACTCTGAAAAGGCTCTTCCATGCTCTGCTACATGGATGAGATAGGGGAGATGGTGTCAGAAACCCAGCTGGTTCTTCTTTTCCAACACAGACTGCATTAGTGGGTTACTTCATCTGACTCCCATTTCTTGCAGTTTTCTTGGTATTCAGCATCTGTTTCTGGATGCAGTGAAAGAGCAGAGCTGTAGCCATGTTTTGCTTGCAACCCTTTTCAAGTGTGCTGCAGCACAGTTAATTTTACCTTAGAGTCCTTATTTATCTTTATCACATACAGAGACTGAAGTACAAGTAAATTATTTCTGTTACTATGATTCTTAAAATAACGTTTGATATTCAGAGCTGTAGACCTTTAATGATGTCTAGGGGCCAAAGTTGTGAACTTGCTTGGTTGTAAAGTTCTTTAGACTAGGCAGTGTAGTACCTAGTGCTTGCTGCTGGAGTAAAAACTGATTAATACAAAGAATACTAATAGTGAGCAGCAAACTTGGGAAGAATTCTAAAGAATACATAGTGGTGCTCATAGATTTTGTTGGTCTTTATGTGGAGTGCCTTACAACGTAGGGCTTTTTTTATCTCGAAGACAGATGATAAGGAAAGAAGACTCAGGGAAAATGTTCAGTCAGGTGGTGATAGATGGAATTTACTTTTTTCCTGCACTGTTGGAAATAACCACAGAGCAAAATGGGACTCTTAAAGTAACTACAGATACGAAATGAAGACTGAATATTAGATCCAGTCTGCTTCAAAAAGAATGACAAATTAAGTACATCCACTTTGCCTGTTGGTAAAAACAGGTTCTTACTACTGATTACTGAAGGATGAGCTCTGCCAGGGAACAGTATTCCTTTGGTACTGAGCTGCAGTGCATGCTGAGCTGACCACTTTTGAATCAAATGAGAGTCTTCGTTCCTCATCAAACAGTAAATAAAGTTTAAGCAAGATGTGTATACTCTATTGATGCTTCTTGAAATCTTAAAAGAACATCAGTATTAAGATTTTTCATTCTATCCTATTTATAAAATAATTGTACTTAGAAATTTTTTTCATCCAACATGTATATAATATTGTTTTAATTTACTTGCTGCACTCCTATATATAGTACTTTAGATAAATTATTCTGGATTTTTTTGTTGTTGTTCTGGAACAGGTTACTTCAGCTCCTTTGATTTCTGGCACAGATTTGGGAATCAACGGAGCTTCTTAATTTTTGCCATACCGTGTTTACTGGACACAAAGTTATTTGTTCAAATGCAAAACAAACAACCCCATTTGTGTGTGGAAGTTCTTACTTTTTATTATTTTATAGTAGCTGTTGGCAAACATTGAGTTTTAAGGGCCACTCTAAATTTACTGCGCTCTTTCTGTTGTAACAAAATTGTTTTTAAAGATCTGCTATACATTAACATTTCTTCTTTTCATCTAAGGCTTGCAATTGTAGCGATACTGGTTCAACCAGTCTCCAGTGTGATGTATTGATGGGCCAATGCCAATGCAAAGTTGAATTTGGAGGACAAGACTGTTCCAGATGTGCATTAGGCTACAGAGACTACCCAGACTGTGTTGCTTGTGACTGTGACTTGAATGGAACGAAAGCAGAGATGTGTGATGACACTAAAGGACTTTGTGGCTGCGAAGAAGAAACTGGCATGTGTACCTGCAAGGTACTGAAATATTCAGATACTTTTGGGACAGCATTGGGATTTTCTGATCATTTGTTACATAAGTGTCGTGGAAGGTGTAGGGCTTAAAGGACTGCAAAAGGCAGTCTGCATCCCTTGTCTGAGACATATCTGAGTACACCTAAATAACCTCTGTAGGATTTTCTGTGTCAATGCTAAACAAATCTTATTATTAGTCAATGGATTTTAAAACTGCCAGATGAGTTTCTTCACTTTGGACAGACATAACACAGCTGTAGGCAGACAAGATAGCAATGTTACCAACATGGCATTGAAATTTCTGTTCTCAGAAATTCCTGTGATAATACTAGGCAATTTGTCTTTCCTACCTCCCTCTGTTTTATTTTACATAGCCAGGTAATTTTGTTTAGAGTTTGTGGTCATAAAATTACTGTAGCACAGTACTGTAGTTCTCTTTTAGTCAAATTTAGTGGAATTTGGTGTGCACGTGTGTTAAGAAGTCAGGATTAAGACCCATTGTATGCATAATCACAAAAAGTAATTTCTAGCTGACTAATGCTGACTCCTTGCTAAGTTTACAAAACAGCCACTGTACCTCTGATAGGAAAATGGCTGGTATCTTTCTAGCCTTGTACAGGGTTTGGTGTATTTCATGACTTCAGTCTCACTGCACTCCTAAATTCAAATGGATTGTATTTGCTCAGTGTAGGATACATGTGTTTATTCTTTATTAAGTGAATTTTTGTAACTACATTATTCTTGTAGTACATTCAGAATTCTCTCTTCTGTGAATTAGTATTGTAAGGTGGAAATGAATGAGGATGCATTTGTCTTGCTTTTCCTTTTGCTCCTAGATTTCTGTCTGCCTCCTTTTGAGTAGGACAAAGCACTGGCCATAGTACTGGGCCAAAATTTTTGTAAATCTTGCTAAATATATGAGACTGGCACTAGTGACTTCAGTGTCACTATATTTCTGTGGATGATAGAAATGTTTTCTGATACCAAGAACAGTGCTGTATGAACCATTTTTAATGGTACAATTTTTATGTGTTTCATTTATCCCACTTGCGTTTTTTCTACAGTTGCATTTTGCCTTGCAAATAGTTCCAATAATAATAGTTCATAGCTCATATGTTATTTCTTAGTTGCTATTCAAAAGTCTTTTTTTTTTATCAGTACACACAGAACATTGAAAAGTGTTCTGATGCAATGAGCAATACAGAGAAAATGTTTCTATTGTCAAGGCAGGGAAAACAATTCCTTCACAGAGTCTAGAAATACTTTGCTGCAATAGTTACACTTCCGAGTGCAGGTCACATTAACTGATACCATCTTGAAGGTTCTGAGCAGATAACCTCTGATAAAAAGGTTGCTTTTTTCTTAATTTAAAAGTATTAATTCCCTGTGTGCTGTTTTGGCAATGAGTTGTTTCATTCTCTATGTAAAGATAGATAGACAGCACTTCTACAGCTTCTTCCATCCTAGATGTGAAAGTATTTTAAAAAAAACTAATTCATTGTTAGAAAACTCCAGTGAAAAAGCCATTATATTCTTATCATTATTGTACAAGTGGAAAAAATGAAATACTGAGAAGTTTTTTCTGCTCATATGCATGTGGTTTTATTAGGTTTGGGAACAGCACATTGTTTCAGATGATGTAGCCTGCTCTTTTGAAAGTGCAAATGATAATGATAGGAAGAAACCAATAAATACAGAACAGAGAATTTCAGCATTTTTTAAAAAGTGGTTATGTTGCAAGTTCACAGTTTTTCCTATGCTCTAACCAAAGGCAATGCCTAAGAGTAACTCTCATATATTGTTAATAATGAAGTCTGAATTGACTTTTTTTGTATAAAAAATGGAAAAATAAATACAGTGATTTAGTAGTATAGATTTTTTTGAAAAGGTGGTAAACTGTTCTTGAAAGACTGACAGAAAAGAACTTGATTAAAGGCAATGAATATATGCCTTCAGACATCTCTCTGCATCTTTTGGTTAAAGGTGCCAATGAGCAGTGACTGTAGTTTTGGGGGTTTCTTCAGCTTGGACCTACCAGTTGGGAATTGGATACAAAAACAGACACTTGGGAATAGGTTCCCTGACTTCTATTGATACTGAGCACTTTCTTTTGCTTTAAGAGCCTGTTTTCCAGATGGAGGACGGGAGGAAATCTATCTTGAGTGGAAATGTATAGCTGCTAATTTTTGCTAGAAATTCAAATATATGAGTTTAGCTTGAATGCTTTGTGGAGTTTTTTGTGTTTTTGTGGGTTTTTTAACAGCATTGGAAAATAATGAAAATAAAAATGTACTGCATAATAAAACAGAATAGATACAATAATTGACTGGCTATTATTTAGTTTACATAACAACTAGTTTTTCTTCCAAAAAGAAGCATCTTTCATTCAACTAGCGAAGTAACATGAGTGTGCTGTTATGTTTTTTTTTGTTTGTTTCATATAGGAAAATGTATTTGGTCTACAATGCAGTGAGTGTAAACCTGGAACTTTTGCTCTGTCTGCTAACAATGCACTAGGGTGTACTCCATGCTTCTGTTTTGGGATATCCACATTGTGTTCGGAACTAGAAGGTCATGTGAGAATTCCTGTAAGTAAAGTGACGTAGATATTCAGACACAGTTTGGTGTCATCCGCATGTTAGGTACCACACTGGTGTGCCTCAGATTGCACACATTTCAGCAGTCAGGCTGAATCTAGTTGGCTTACAGATGCAGTGGCATGTGACAGAAGAAAAAAAGAAAGCCCAGTCTTATTTCTGAAACTCTGTGTTTCACTCTTCGCTTTTTATAAAAAGAAATATAAAATGTTTCCCAATTTTTTTGTTTAGGCATTTGTTACTCTAAGATGGACTATTGAGTATCTCAAAGCAGCTAAAACTTTTAGCAGTATGTTATGCTGAGGTAGAATATTTTTGTTCAGTTATTCTTTTGCTATTTGTGTTGCAGATAACCTTAACTCCAGATCAGTCCATTCTACGTGTAGTAGCTCAAAGTAACCTGACTGGAACAGTGGAAGGAGTGTTTTCACAATTTCCTGATGTTTTACTGGATGCTGCCATAGTCAGAAAATACTTAAATACAGGAACATTTTACTGGAGGTTACCAGAGCAGTTTCAGGGAGACCAGGTAAAATAAATAGTTGGAATGCTCTGTAGATAACGTATTTCATAGTCACTCTTTTATCGTATAATAGTCACTTTATCATGATAACATTTTCCTGCATTACTTCTATTCTTGTAGGTCATAATGTTATTAATTCAGTGACTGAACTTACTTACAGCAAGCACAAGCAAGATGTTTATATTACCCTTTCCTAATGAGATTTTTCTTGACCCTGTGAACTGGTAACACCGATATTTAATTAGCATGTTACCCTTCAGAGATTGTATAAGGAGGAGATAGTGATGTGTTCAATTTTTACTTTAGAAACCTTAAGGGGTTTTCAGCCTTGACACTAGGTTCAGTGCATAGATCATGGAATCCCTGTTGCGTAGGAATTAAATGAAAATTGAGTGCACACCTGGAAAGATCATAGAAGAAGAAACTCAAACTGCTTTTTAGAAATACGCTTTTAACCTTGGTGCTAAAGCTGCAGAGTTTAAGTCAATTTTAATGTGTTATTGCCAATTCTTCAAAGAACTGACAGTTTTGAAGTCTTCAGATGATGTTAAAATATTTTCGTATTGACCTTGGAATAAATAAAAGTAATAATTTTTTATCTAAACAGCTCATGGCCTATGGAGGGAAGCTGAGATATACTGTTGCTTTTTATGCTTTGGATGGCTTTGGAACCTCAAATTTTGAGCCCCAGATTCTAATGAAAGGAGGTCACACGAGCAAATTGGTCATCTATGTAGACGTCCCTTCTCCAGAAAACGGAGTAAGAACTGACAAGGAAATAGAAATGAAGGAGGTAAGCAAAACACAGGTTTGGAAACATTTGCTTTCTTTTATGAGCTTTCACAGAAAATGTCTATATATTTAAAAAATACTTTGAAAAATGTATCTCTGATTTCAAATAGGTTGAGTAAACAGGGCGCTTGGACTAAAATGCTTCTATTTTAGGGAAAAAAATGGCTGGGAATTTTGTGCTGTAACAGCAAATAACATTTTGACATTGTTTCTTCTTTTGGAAGTGCTGAAGGTGTTGCTGTAGCAAGCTTTTCACAGACTCAGAGATGAATGATAGGCAGCCAGGTCTTGTCATTCTTGGGCAGTCTCATAACACTCACAACTCAGGAGCATCACAATGGACGTGAATCTTAGCCTAGCAGTAAGTTGCAGTAGCACCCAGCAGACAGTTTCAGGGGAGATAATGATGACCTCCTTTGATTGCTGGGAGTCTCTGCTGACTGGGGCTGAGGTGAGGTCTAGTCTCTCTTCTTGACAGGAGGCTGGACACAGTTACAGCAGCTGTTTCTAACTGCACATAAAACGAGTGCTGTGAAGTCCTGGTGTTTTGGCAACCTGGGTTTTCATGATCTAGCCAGAAAAAGCTGTGCGATGCTGGCCTGAACTGCTTTCCTGTAGAAACTGTTCATGGAAGTTGGGTACAGGGAAGAGGAGATGGGACCTGATATAAAACCATGTCTTGTTCTAACATGGAGCAAGATTTTGGATTTTTTGGGGCCTAGAGTTAAAGACGTAGTGACCATGACTGCATTTCTGAAAGAACACATAAGGAGGAACAGAGCATTATCTTAAAGTGAACTTGAACATTCATGGTTTTAATAATGTGTTACATTTCCCTAGGATTATTGGAAGTATTTCAACTCTGTGTCTGATGAGCCTGTCTTACGTTCTGACTTCATGTCTGTGTTAAGCAATGTTGAATATATCCTTATCAAGGCAGCTTATGGCCAAGGATTACAGCAAAGCAGGTAAAGCAATCTCTGATTGCATTTACTTATTGCATGTACTGTAATTTAACCTAGAAATAGTCCCAACTGATCCATACAATAAAGGTTTAACTCAAATTAGAGAAATTTCTGATTTCATATTTATGACTTCTGTTCTTCCTCTGATAAGAAAAATTTTATGACCTTTAATGGCAGCAGAATCCTTCTTCTTTCTGTGAAACGCTAAATGTCTCTGCTGCTTATTTTGGTAGAAAAGCCCATAAAGAAGTACAGAGCCTTACAGGCAGATGCAGTGTTCTGCAAGATGGGTGATATAGACATTTTCTAAATTATTTCTTTCCCATCTTATTTTCACGGGTATTGAAATGTGTTTTGTTGTGTTTTTTTTTTCACTGGAAACACACGGTCTTCTGAGTTCTTTGGTTTGTACCAATCTACACCTCTCCTGTAGCTTTATGTACTCTGGGCAGTGGTGGTAAAGTATTCCCACCTCAGAATGGTAGCATTTTACTGCCATTTTGAACAGAACTGGTTACTAATGACAGGAAGGCAATGCTGTATGGTCGTTTCATCTGTCAGTTCAGAAACTTAACAAGACAAGCATGCAATGAAAACCTGGTATCTGTGCACCTTCACAGCTGCGAAGAAGTGTTATTACACCTTCAGATCTGGGATTATTTTTGATTCACATGCCCTCAACTGTATTTTTGTTAGCTCTGTCCAAAAATCTGTGGGACAAAACAGATGTATTTATTTCTAGTGTTTCTGAGGCAGAAATACATACTCTAGTATGGTGTGTTTGTCAAGTTTTGCACACAAGTGGGAATCAACCTATATTACTTTGAAGTGCTTCTGATGTATTTGTTGTAGGTCCTTAAATCCCCTGTAAAGAATCTTCAGAATTGATTGAGACACTTGCATGGGAAAAAGGGGAGACTATGTATGGTAGCCTTGACTTTGAAACTTTAAAATACTTGGATCTCAGTTTTGTTTCTAGAACTTCTTTAGATGTTCATGGTGTCCTCTGCATATATCTTGTAGAATTGCAAATATCTCAATGGAAATTGCAGTGAAGTTTGAAGAAATGCATCTAGGCAGAGCTAGAGCTCATCTTGTAGAGCAATGTAGATGTCCTGCTGGTTATGCTGGCTTTTCCTGTCAGGTACAGAACCTTGAATTCTTTCTGTGTTTCTAAGAGTGAAATAATAAAAAAGTTACTTAAATGGCTTTTGAAATTGTTTGTAACTATTAACAGCCATATGATGATATATTTTTTTATTTTACTCTCCTCACAAATAGAGATGTGCTCCGGGATACTACAGGGGAAAGCATACAGAATTCAGTGGAAAAGACCCTCACGTTGTCATAGGACCTTGTGTGCCATGTCAGTGCAACAACCACAGTGAAACCTGTGATCCTGAAACTGGGAAGTGCTTGGTATGTACAATTTATACATTTTTCTATTGGTTTAACGTGAGCTTACAATGGCTGTAACTGATGGCAGGAGTTTCTGGGAGAAGTGTATGGCTGTACCATTTGGTATAGTATAATTTCTTCCCCCCGAATCTGAAAAAGGGAAAATCTGAGCCCTTAGGATTCATTCAGTAAAATGATTAAGCTTTTTGGTTACTAACAACTTAAAAATCATGAATAACTTTACTTTTAAAATAACTCATGTGGTAGTTCTTTTTTTCCTGTGAGACTTTCTGATCTTCCATCTTTGGTCAGGCCAAGGTCTGCTTAGTCACACAAAAAAAGTAAAGGAAGCAGTAAGCCATACCACACCACAGACTAGGTCAAAGTCAAATTCTTAGTCTCTCAGGAAGAGAATCCTCTGGGAAGCTTTAAGTAAGGCTTTTTTAACTCTCACAGACTGAAGTAGTATAAGGATGTGCCTCAGCTAAGTTAATTTACTCATCTCATTTTATCCGAAAGGTTGCCAATAGGGGCCACATCTGTCTAACACATTGCCCTTCTCTTGTGGGCTCACACGCCTGTAGACAGCAAATTCTTAGCTGACCAAATGAAACACATTAAGTCTGTTCTCTGGTATGGCTTCTATGCTTTCCTAAAGTTGCTTTGTTTTTCCAATAGTTAATTGGTTAGTTCAAAGTCAACTCCTACCGAATTCATTCTTGAAGTCAGTTTTTAAAGTGATTTTCCTTATTCCTTCAGGCTTTTGTAAATAATCTGAGCAACCTGATCTAGTGGGAGGTGTCCCTGCCCATGCAGGGGGGATGGAACTAGGTGATCTTTAAGGTCCCTTCCAACTCAAACCATTCTATGATTCTATGAATTATTTTGCTTTCAGGGTTGTCCTAAAGTTCGTATCTCATGAGTGAGAACAACAGTTCTCAATTCTACAAGACCAAAACACATAGGTCCTTCAGACCAGTGCATATACTAGTCATTCTTCCTCTCAGTTTCTTGTTGCAGGGGTGGCAAGTCACCTATGTGTTGAGATTACTACTTAGACTTCTCCGACTGAGTGTAGTGCAGGCGAAAGAGATGGTTTTCACCTCTGACTTCTGTTCCCATATAATAGAAAGCTGCACTGCTGCTGTCTTCAACTAACCTCAAAGTATCCACACTCATGAGAATATGAATAGAAAAAAAAAAAAAAGGAAAACAGAAAAAAAGGAGAAACTGAATTTTATTCACCTAGGGGACTAATCAGTTAAATTATGTTTATCATACCTTTAATATTAATAGCACTGGCTGTTGATCAGTACTGTTGACAAATAAAACGTAGTGTCTGTGAATCCTAACTGTGGATGGTCCTTGATTTATAGCATTAAAATGCATTTTCTGAAACATTGAAACTTACATTTTTCATCCAGGTAACCTTTTCAGTTTACCACCAGTTGCTTTTTTTTTGAGTATTTTTTTTTCCTTCGTACTGTGATTTCCTGGCCTGAATTGGATTAATAGAAGCAGAAATACATAAACCGTAATGGAAATTAGGTCAGCCTGCCTGAGGGGGCATTCTTATCAGAGAAAATATGCTGCCATTCTGCTTTTTTGCATAAAAAGATTCCTTCACTCAGAGAACGCTGACCAATGGGTAGTGACATTTAGAGATGATTGTTGGAAACTGTATACGGTTATTGATTAGGGGGAAGATAAAGTTGCTGTTGTTGTTTGTTGTTGTTTTAAATGGTCTGAACTCCTTTTTGTGTACCAGAACTGCAGAGATAACACAGTTGGTGATTACTGCAGTGCTTGTGCCCCAGGCTACTATGGGAAAGTAATTGGATCTGTCAACGACTGCTCTCTTTGTGCCTGTCCCAGAGCCAACCCTGTTAGGTAACCAGAACTTATTAACCCCAATATATACTTTAGCATTCTGGATTTCTTGTGTTTTATGTAATACCTCCTACTCTCTCCATACTATTACAACTAGAGTTAGTTATCATTACACATCCTTAATTTTTAGACGTTTGAAAGCTACCTATTTTAGTAAATGAAGCTTAAATTTTTAGTTCTTCACAGCTAGTAGTAACTCTGTGAGATTTTAAAATAGATGAACTGATAAGTCAATTTATTTTTTCTCTAAGAGTAGGTCAGCCACATAGAGCTCTTTATATTTTAATGGAGTAAGTTGCTCTGACATGTTTCAGTTTCAAATATGGGTTTCTGTCTTTATTTGAGAAACAGTGCTTTTGTATTTACAAAGATTTGGGCCATCTCCAGCCAATGCAGGAACCTTTCATGCGATCAATCCTAGGGGAAAAACAAGTACTCTTTTGTTTGAAATTTGTACATCTGTTTGTTTGGGTAGAAGAACAGTTGACTTCATATTTTGAGAATTCAAAATGCTGTGCAGGCTGTTTTTGCTCCAGAAGCTTGAAAAGCATATTTGTTGTTTGCTTTTGAATAACTGAATAATAGTCTAGCAAGTCTGATGCAAGTCTCTGTTATATACTATAGCCATATCATGCAGCATCTGTTTTTCATTGTCTTATCTTTTGAAAGGTCATAGGGTTTAAAAGGCCAAAGGCATATTATACAGTAATGGAGTCAAATTTGGAAAGCAAACTTTTAAAGAAACAAATAATACAAAACACAAATCCTTGAGTGCTGCATCAGATTGAGCAGAGGATGCTGTTACTTACAGTATTTAACCTGTGTCTGAAGATGTTCTCTGTCTTTGTATGGTCTTCCATTTATGTGCTAGTAGGTATTTGTTTATCCTTCCTCCAGTTTTAGTCCCACTTGTGTCCTGAAAGGTGTTCAGGATTACTACTGTGATGCTTGTCTCCCAGGATATGAAGGACAGTACTGTGAAAGGTGAGTTACATGTGACATCCCCATTTATCCCCAACTCCCAGGGACAGTTTGATTAATATGAGCAATATTTGTTCTTGGAATAGATTATTCAGTGTTCATAAATAAATATACGAATGAGTGCTCAAGGACTCAGAGTGATTTGTTAGTTACTGTTAAGAAGCCCCTAATTAAAAATCTATCAGTGATTCTCAAAGATAAGTATAACATCTCATTTCATTATGAATATCCCTTGATGTTCAGTGTCTCATTCCTCCCTGTATAGGTGCTCCCTTGGATATTATGGTGACCCTAAGCTTCCCAATGGCAGCTGCCACCCATGTCGGTGCAATCCAAGTGGATCTGTTCATGTTACTTGTGATCGTGCAACTGGCCAGTGCCTCTGTAAGCAAGGTGTGACAGGACAGCTCTGTGAGGAGTGTGAACCAAGACATCATCTTGTGGAAGACGAGTGTGTTTGTAGGTGTTTTGGTTTTTTAATTGCTTGCTTTCCCAGTGGGCTTTGGTCTGTTCCAGTGAGATTTATGTGCACATGGTTGTTACTTGAATGTTTTTGTGATGTCAGGCCCTTTTTTTTTTTTTTTCTATGAAAGGAAATCCTAATTTAATATCTCTGTAAAATAGTTTGGGTTGAACTAGATAATCTCCAGAGGTCTCTTCCAACCTCAATCACTCTGTGAACACAGAGGAAACTGCTGTGGAGATCATAATATCAGGCATACAGTTAACGCTTTAAATGGCTTAAATATTACAGACAAGTTTGAGGAAAGATAATTGCAATAGTTTTTTGCTGTCTGAGGCATACCTTTATTTATTGAAGATGTTTAATTCCTGTGTCATTGATCCTTTAGATGAGAGCTTGGATGTGATAGTACTTAGGGAGTTATCCCAGGTATGTGGGCATTCCTCTCCAATAATCAGTCATATGCTACCAATAATTAGTCATGTAATTCTGTATGAGAGAGTGGATAGCTGAAAGCCACGGTAAGTACAGTAATCTGCTTTTACATGAATTGGGATTTCGGACTCGGATTTTGCTTTGTATAAGTAAAAAAAGCCACAAGGAATAAACAGAACAGTCTTCCTAACCTGCTTGTGTAGCTATCAGTAGCATCACCCTGGATTTACAGCAATATAGCTAAATGGGCTCAATGTATTTATAATACAACGAGCAGATCAATAGTCATTCAGATCAGTAAAATTTGAGTTTGTGCTAACCTAAGTGGACTATGTTAGGAATAGGTCCACACTTGGGGCAGGAAGGGGAGGGCAATATGACAAATCTGTATGCTCAAAATTATTATATCTAATCACTCAACTCAAAAGATGAAGGCACATACTGTGTAAATCAAAATAAGTGTTGGTATTTGTTGACTTCTTTTTAATTCTAATATTGCTTTCTCATCTTAAAATGTTTTCTTTAGCATGTGATGACAATTGCACAGGAGTTCTGTTAAGCAGTTTGGATAATCTCAACGAGGCCATACTTTCAATGAACCTCACTGGTGTTGCCCGTGTGCCCTATGGGATATTGTCGGAGTTGGAGAATGCAACAAAACATCTGAAGGTAAAATGAATGCACAAGTAGTAGAAGTACTCAGGCACACCTTTAAAGCAAAACTTACAGCCACTCGTGTGCAAGTAATTTTAACAGAAGCTGTCCTGAAGTTCATGGTTTGAATGTGTGTATGTGTAAGGGATAGCAGGTTTAAGACTATTATATTTGGTATAGAACCTTCAGTTATTTAGCTGCCTGTATTAATTTATTTTCATAAATAGATTACATGGATGAATATATTTTTCAATCAGCACTGTGATTATTGGATGTGTTGTATGTGTGTGCTTCACCTATATTATGTGTATCCCTAGAAATATTAGGCTAGGTCTTTTCCCTTTTTGGTCCCTTTGCTGAAGAACTGCCAAGGCATAGATCTTGAGTCTGTTCCATCCTGTAGTCTCCCTAGGGCTTTCCTGGAGTCCTTCCCTAGAGTGGCAGGCTGCTTCTTCAGTAGCCAGAGTGCCTGTGATGCAGCAGTTTGCTTTGCTTTTGGCTGTTTGGCTGTCCAAGTGCCTTACTCTGTTCTCCATCTTGGGACACAAAAGCTAGGTGGAATGTTTCAGTGTTGCACACTTTCAGGCTGCTTGTGGCGAACTTTGCTTCCATCTCCTTTCCCCCATAAACAAAGCATGAAATATCACATTTTGTGGTTCTAGAGGGTCTTTTGTTATTGCTGAGGGTTGAATTCATGTGGTCTCTGCGCAAATCCAGAGATAAACAGAATCCTTCTTCACAACCACTAAAATACGCACATTGATTGATAAGAGTCTGCTCAGCAGTAAGTCAAGCAAGACAAGCTCTAAGATGAGCAAAGCTTTCTTTTTTGTGTTCCAACATATCACAACAAAATAAAAATGATATGAGCCTTCTTGTGCCGCTGGATTTGACAAATTATGAGTTTGAATTAAATTTTCTTCTGTAAAAGATGTGAATTTCAATCAATGTACATAAAAATCTTAATAATTACAGTATCTGAAGGCAAATGATTATATTATGTGTTCATGCTTCAGCAGATACTCTTATCCTTTAGTTTTAGTTAGCAACAGTTATAAAGCTTCAGTTATACTTCTCTGCCTTTATGTCACAAGGCATAAACATATTGCATTATTTTAGTATTTTTAGGGTACAATTGACTTGCTGTAATAGTTTTGTGTTTGTACAGGAGCATCATCTTCTGGAATTACAAACATCACACAACATGTAGCTTTTATTTAGCACTTCAATTATAAAAAAACCTCCAAATCTTATGTAAAAATAAAAGCAATTTAAGCTTCTCCTGTAGTATATGCATTCTTTTATATTAAAATCAAATAAGTGCCAGGTGTCACTTCCTTGAAAATGGGATGCTAAAAGTGATATAAAACCTGATATGCGTCTGTGATGTGAGTTCTGTTTTTGTAAGATCACAATGTTTTTTACACAACTCAATCTTGAAGGGTAAGTTGGTAGTCTTGTAATTTTTCTCTGTTTGGAAGCAGATATTCCCTTCCGGCTAATCAAAGTTTACCTTCCCTTTTGTGTTGTACTAAAGTAAGTGTAGCTGGAAGCCAGAAAATCCCCAAGTTGATTTGTGTGAATTACAGGTCTTTCCTGAAGAACTGTATTGCATCTTTACTTCATGCTGGTTGCTCAGGAATTAGAGTATTTCTTCTTTTCTCTGCATTAGGTGTGGGACTTTCAATAGTGAGAAAGTTATCAGATCAAATCATCTACACCTCAGTGCTTCTGCATGTCCAGTGTAGTTGAGGACTTCTGTTTTCTAGTTAAAGCCATGTGCTTTGCACCTCCTAGACATACTTGCTGTTCCGTCCTGTGTTTTTGAACTGGGCTTCTAGAGAAACCTTGCTGTGCTTTATCCCAGGAGGCTCAAGAGCATCAGCTTCTATTTCTCTTCACTTGTTCTTTCCTCATCCTGAGGAAAAGACTTTGAAATTTCCACTTGACACAGGCTGTTGGATAGTCCTGTGAATTACTTCTTTTAAAGTTGGGTCAAATGATACTTCTTATAGTATTTACAGTGGTTGGCTCTGAAACATGTGAAATCTAAAAATAAACTTCCCCAGACTTGCTCTCTTTGTAAGAGATGCCTTAAGTTTCTTTGCAGCTTTAGAGAAGTGGCATTCCATTGCAGGCCTTGACTGTATCAAATATTATACACTTGCGTACAATGGCCTATTTATGGCCATATAGAGCAGTTTTGAGGTGACCTTGAAAACAAATACAGCCTCTTATTCTCTCTTACTGGTGAGAGGATCTGCAGGGCTGCTTGCATTACCTTATAGTGTCTGGAGGCCAAATATTCTGAACTCCTTAGAGCCATGCGCTGGTTTTTGACGTGGAAATACAGGGTCATCCTTGCAGATAGCTGCATCTGGGGTGTGTTTTGAGAAGACCAGCTGCTGAAACAGTAGCAGCTGTGAGACTGGATGGACGCATGTAATTTAATGGGCCTTTGAACTTCTCAAAGTACCTTAATTGGACAGCTCAGACTCTGGTGAAATTGGGAATCAGGAAAGCAGAAATTAGGCTTCTCTCTTACTACATCATTTAAAGTGCAATATGACTGGATTTAGAGATTTGTTTCCTTACTTAAGGAAATGTTTTGTTGCATGAACTGTATGTATGTAATTCCTTTGTTATTTTACGTGCCTTGCAAATCAGTCATTTAAAACATAAATAATCAAAATAGGGTGTGTATTTATTTTCTTCCCAGAACTCTCCTGGACACACAATAAAGTCCTTAAGTTGCAGTGTGGTGTTTCTTCTTGTTTCTTACAGGGGTCTATAGTTCCTAGAGAAGATGCAACTTATTCATTAGCTACAGCAGAAGAAAGTCTTTTGAGTTTATCAGGAGGAATTGATCATCTGTATGAAGAGGTGGGTGCTGGCTTCTTTATTCTTAGCCTTTCTGGAGAAATCTTTTGAGATTTCATAGCATGGTACATAAATTATTTTAAATTTGGAGAGTTCAATTAAAGATTCCAGGCCATTCTGTAGTCTTTCTGAGGAGGGGAGTTGATTGGTCTGTGAGTTCTTCTGTAAACTACCGTGTTTTTAAGATACTGTACAGGAGATATACGTAGTTTTTTTTTGAAAGTTCAGAATCTTTTTAAACTGTGATCATTTAAGGCCCTAAAACAGGAGAAAGGAAATACATCTTACTGGTTCTAAATTGTGGAACTTACTCAAAATTATGTCGTAGCTGAAAATTCACCAAAAAGTCTTTGATACTTTTAGTATTGTGTTCAAAATTATCTCAGCAGAATTAAACCTGTTGAAAATCTACCTGAAAAGTAGACAACATTTGTATTCTTTATTCAGTTTTAACACAAGAAAAATTGTAGGTAGCAAATTGACAATAGTACTTCAGCCATTAGATCTCTTTTGCTGACCATGTGTACCTACAATCTTCTGACTATGTATGTATAATCTAATTAGGTGCTTGGACTGACAGAGGTGTTACTGCTTAAAGTCATGTATCCAGAGGAGTGATTATCTCAAGATACATTAATTGTAGTTAAAAATATATGAAACGTTTACTTTGTTAAAGAAATACCTTTGGAAATTAAGTTCTTTTTGGTTATTAAAATAATTGATAACAGAATTCTTCACTGATATTAGAGGCTGGAACTTTCAATATGATTAAGGCATCTGCAGGCATGAAAGCATCAGCGATTTATGAATCAACTAGGTCTGCCTTATCAAAAGACATTGTTTCCTGTTACAAAGTATTCTCAATATTGGGGAAAAAAAGTGTAAAAACCATAGACAAAGTCATAAACTATTCAGTGTTTTAGGAGAAATGTCAAAGATTATCTCTGATTTTATTCTAGTTGTCTAGAATTTTGAAAAAAGCTTGGCAGCTTAACACAATGACTCAGGAAACCAGGAATAAAACTCAAGCACTGACTGGATTTGTTGGCACAGCACATGCAACCATCAAAGGTATCCTCCTTTTAAGATGCTTCCACTTGTGTACAAAATTTAGAGGGATATTTCCCTTACAACTCTTAAAGAACTATTTACATGGGAAGTGCTGCAATTTGCACAGGGGGTTCACATATATTCTTTTGTTAATGGTATGACTAAATTGTATACTTTCCTTCTTAGTACTTGCTGAAGTTGCTATGTCACTAAATGAAACACTGGGCCTGCATCTCCCTCTGTCAAATGCTGCATCTCAGAGCCTGCAAGATAATATTTCTGCCCTATTGGATGCATTACGCAAGAAAGACTTTGTTCAAAAGCACCTTAATGCTAGCACTGTCCTAAAGTAAGCCTGTTCTACTGACATCTTCATTTTGTATTTGTCTATACTATGTAACACTTTTTGGAGAGAGATCTCAAGAAATGTTGTGCTGTAATGATAAGCAGTGTGATGGATAACTAGCCAAGATGGAGCTATACAAACTCTAAATTTGGAGTGACATGATTTGAAGGTACTTGGGTATCCTATGTGATACTGATACAACCAGAGCCTGTTCATTTGGACGTGAGAAAAAATACCATTGCAATAACTGAAAAGACTCACTGGTTTTGGTTTGATTCAGATCTGACCCTAATACACATCTCCTTGTTGCCTTTATCTAGTCTCAGTCAATTGCAAGCCCAGGACATGCCAGTTCTGCTGAGGGACATGATTATATATTGTCACTGGAGTATGTATTGCATAGATTTGCAAATGAAATGAGGCATTTGCTTCAGCATTCTGAGCCACTGTTCAGGATTGCATTGCATTGTCTTGATTCGTCCCCAGTTAAAGGCTATTTTAAAATGGCTTTTGTATTCACTATTAGGTCTTACTGCCAGACGTAGCAATATAAACACTGACTGTCCCAACAGTCAGTAAAATTTTTGTTCCAACTTCAGAAACCCTAAGTATTGCCCTAGACCACCAAAAACTGTAAGCCTGTTAACATTGGCTTCAAGGGAGAACGATTTAGACCAGAGTGGCATATTTCTGAAAATTTTACCTTTAAGTGCTTTGGATCAGGCAGGATAGAATGTTTATGTTGGCAGAATATCTGATTTTGTTCAACAGACTACTGTTTTGTTCTTATACTGAATATTGAATTGTATAGAAGCTAAATGGTCATGAAAATGGACTAGAAATATACCATTTATTCTTATATTTATGAGGAACTGCAAATAGCGCTTTTTTGCACTTATAAAAATGCCTCAATGTCCTGTTGCATAGTAACAGAATGTTCTGAGTTTCAACATCAGCTTTTGAGCTGTTATACAAGGCATTTGTAAATTTTTCAATTGTAGGCTCTGTTGAAATTTCTGAAAGTTCTCTGATAACTGTCCTTCAACAGATCAAGGAAGAGAGTTAATAAAATTTATAAGGTTGTTTCCTCTGCAGAATTTATCATGTAATGCAGCTGTATATTCAAAACTGACTTAAATAAGCAGCTTGACAGCCCATGTTTCAGGGAGCAGAAGTTACCACGTGGCTCACAGTGGGCTGAGCTTCTGATGACATACTCTTTAAGCAGCACTTGTAAACTGAGTTATCTGCACATTTGCCTTTTAACTCTTTTAAGGCTATGGTTTTTGAGTGTAAGGACTCTGAATTATTACTGTTAAGAAATACATGCAAATGCACATCTGCTATTCAATAAGATGTAATGTGTTTTGCTGTGTATAATTGTGAAATAAGCTATGTTTCTTTTGCTTTGGCCAAGGATCTGTATGGTTTGAAATAGACTTTTAGGTTCATGTTCAGTTCCTTCAATAGTGGAAAGTGTTTTAATGGACATACAAATATTCCCAAATAGAACAGCTGAAGTGAAAAACAACTGACAAATTTTGGGGGATTTGCTATTACCCAAATAATGCCTTTTTCTGATTTCAAGAGACAAGTGCAGAGATTGCTCATATTAGTGTTCATTCTAGTTAGGCTATTTATCTTTATTTGATACTTGAACTTTTCAGGACTCTTGTATTTATGTCTCCTGGTTCTGGTTACTTGTTTCTTTCCATTGTCAGTCCTCATATTCAGTGTTTTGATCTTACATTCAAACTATGAATCACTGCAATTAAGACACAGAACAGCCCCAGAGGGATGTTTCAGGGAGGTTTTGATGTGGAGGATGTTCCAAATAAGTCCAGGCAAATGGGGTTTATACTAAACTGTTTCCCCTTTAGTCACCATATAAAAAGTTTATAAACCGTATTCCTGCCCTCTTCCCCAGACAGTCACCTTTCGTATGGTAAGACAAGTAACTAAGCCAATGTGTATGTATACTATGATTGGAAAATCTGCAGGCTTTTGAAAGAAGATGCATTTACATTAGTTGTACAGAACCCCATTTTCTCCTCAAGAAATCCATGCCTAAGTTTCTCCTTCACCATTTATTTATTTTCTGATTCTCTCTTTGTCAGAGCTGCAGAAAATTTGTTGTTCCATGTTCAGAAAGAGTATCTTAAACCCCAGCAGGAGCTTGCTGAACTAAAAAAGGATGCAAGCAAGCTCTTATCAAAGCACAGCAGCAGACTTCAAGATGCCCAGGACCTGGTGAATAAGGCACTCGCTAACATCAATGAGACCAATTGCTTGTTTCCTCTTATCTCAAGCAACCTGGCAGAGTTAAATGTAAGACGGGACAATCAGTGTTGTTGTCTAAGAATATTAAATATGAAAATGTGTTTAAAAGCTGCTTTTTAGATTTTGATAAGTTTGAACATGTCTAAATATGTTAATACATGTGATACCTTAAAAACTCAAAGGAAACCAGACCCCTGTTTGAAAAATATGTGAACTCATCTGCACTACCTGGCTTTACAGACTACTATAAAACATTTGATTTATGCTGTAGGACAAAAAGGTAAATATAAAGGAAGCTGAAGAAGTCTTGGCCATGCTCATTAAAGAAGGGAAGGTCCTTGTGAATGTTGCTGCTGCTCTTGCCCAAGATGTAAAGAACTCCACATCTGTAAGTTCTTAAGTTTAACATCCTCTGTGACACTATCAGGTAGATTTTGCTATTGAAAAAAAGAGGAAACCTTTTTGTTGTGCAGAACTTGGAGGTCCACCAGGATGGGTTAGTCCTATGGAGCACCAAACTGCGACACCATGTGGATAAGCTGGTAATGCAGATGTCTGTGAGAGGAGTGCTTGACCTGGTCTATAGAGCTGAGGACCATGCTGCCCAGTTCCAGAGACTTGCAGATGCGCTAGAGAGGTAAAAACTCGAGAAATATTGGGAGAGAGATTGGGAAAGATCTACAGTAGTGTCAGTTTTATTTAAGTAGGTAGTATCTTAATCCACTTGAGGAATTCCCTGTCCACAGCAGGGGGATTGAACTAGATGATCTTTAAAGGCCCCATCCAACCCAAACAATTCTAGAATTCTTTGATCAATTTTTATTCCCAGTTTCAAGTACTTTTAATGCAGCATACATTTATTAAATGATATAGAGGAGGCTGATTAGTCTCATATTTCATGTGACTGACTTACACAGTAACAAGTGAATTATTCAATGGTTAGTGGCTATATTGTGGAATGACTTGAATAGCTTCTGGTCTATGCATGAATAGTTCTTGACAATATATCTGAATCTCATCAAGAAGTAATTCCTGCTATGCCTCCATTATTGTTGCTTTCAAAACGTCTTGCAGAAATGAGTGGGTTGCAATCCCAAGTCAACTCAAATGCACTCTTAGAATTTGCAATTTAAAGTCATTCCAGTTAATTCAGTGGAAATCAATTTTCTATACCAGGAATCCTTCCAGGATTCATGCTGTTCTGTCCATTAAATATATCAAATTGGAAAATGCACATGTATTTTGAGTTTGAGAATGTAAAATTTTGCTCTGTGTAACACTGAGCAACTCTGCTGAATTCACTGCAGGCAGATACATTCAATAAAGCAAAGTTTAATACAGAATAGCTTTCAGGTCCTTATAATTTCCTCCTAGTTTCTGTATTTCTGTACTCTGCTTTTGAGTTCCAGGTAGGAACCTTGTTCTGTTCTCTTTAGGCGATGCCATTTGTTTGTTCTTCGTGCAAAATGTAGCCAAGTGGCTTTATAAATTGAAAAACTGACTATAAACAAAGAGGAATAAAATAGAAAAAAGAGTAAAATACTTAAGGATTTCATCTGACTTTGAACTGATTTTTTCAGTTCAAAATAATGTACTTAAAGCCCTTTACACAACACGTACAAGTCAAGCTCAATTTTTCATTGCATTATGTGTTCTAGAAAGATGTTAATTTTGTAACTGAAGATGTTGATACTAGTGCTTGATTAATAGATGTGGGGAACAGACTATTTTTCCTTCACCTCCCACACAAGATGGAATGCCTCGGTAGAGCAATAGCCCTAATATTGGCCCGTGACAATATACTTTCATGACAACAGAACTACTTGTTAATTCTCTATTTAGTGGCCTCTCTAAAATAAGAAATGTGACTCTGAACACAACTGCTGCTGTCTACACGCACTCCAGCATTAAAAGTGTGATTGAAAGAACAGAGAGTTTGGCAGATGATGCATCTAGAGTTGTGAATGGCCCCTTGGATTTAGTAAGTATTAATATTAGTATTTTTAATTAACATCTTTCTCCTTCCCATTTTGGAATATTTATTCTTACTAGTTTTGTATTTGCTAAACTCTATGGAGGCATGTATGGCAGCCTGTCCTGCCAACTGTTAGTGTATACTGTATCTTGAATCTGTACATTGAGGCAGTAATGGTGCCAGATTTCATGTTCTGTTTACCTTGCTTTTATTTCCACCATTTTACCATTTTTGGTTTTGTTTTTTTTTTTATGTCTAAGGCATTGTTAACTGGTCTGGATTTGATCCTATGTGTTTTCTCTATCAGTCGTCTGACATGCATTCCTGTAGAACTTAAGTTCCCAAACATCTGGTGCTCCCTTTCACCTTTGGAATTATTCGACCATCCCCTTATTTGACCTTATTCTTCAGTTTCCCTCTAGGTATTCTCCACTACAACTATTTTGTATAGTCAAGGACATTTCATAACCAAATGTATGTTTTTATCTCATCTGCTATCCTTCTGCCTTGCAAGATTATCAGGTTGTTACCGAAACAATAGATGAGGAGTTACCAGTCTGACCCTATTACTTTCGTATTATTCTGTTTCCCCCCTTTTATCTCTCTCCTTTTCAAGACTGTAAACTGGAGGAAGGAATGGGCAGTGTTTTACAAGTGTCATGCACATGATGCATGGAGAAACAGATAAGTGACAAACATGTACATGATAGTGATCAAAATACTTGGCATTGTTGTGAGAGCTTGTATGTTATTTTATACAACTCTGTCTTATTAGAGTTTTGTACAGCATGAATTCTTCAAGGTACTTTTCCAGATTTTCCAGTTGGAGAAGCAGATTAAACGAACATTTGTAAGACTTGAATTTTGAGATATCTCACTTAGAAGTTCTCAGTGCTGCCAATTTTGACCTGGGCCTGGAACTAGAATTACTGCAAAGGCAGCGCTGAATCAGCAGCAGTGTTCAAACTAGAATTTGGTAGATTTTCTTCCAGTCTTCTCTTTATGTTAACTCATAATGAGATTCAATGTCACTTTCTTGGAAAAATGATTATAACTTGTATTTTTATTTTTAATTTATGCTTAATAAGGTAATAAACAGAATATTCCATAAATAATGACAATTTTCAGTAACATGAAGCAGACATCCGCAGATCCTTAGATGTTTTCAGTTGAATTTCTGTTTTTCATATCTGGCAACTGATGTCTGTGTTTTTCAGCCTGAAGAGTCTCTCAGTCTTCTTGGAAAAGAAGCTCTACTCCTTAGCTCCAAATTTCAGAATGAAACTAAAAATATGAAGGAAAGAAGTGATGGTCAGTTTTTTAGAGTTCAAATTTCTGCTTCTATTTCTTTTTCTAGTTCCTGTTTTGTGGGATTTTTAATGTGGGGTCTTTCTGTGCTTAGGTTTTTTAATGAGCATAAACTATGGTAAAATACTGCATATGACTCTGCATAGTGTTATACAAATAAGATTAATATATTATGGAGTTGTGTATTATTTTACTTTTCTCAGTAAAAATATAATTTTTCTCTGTAAACATGTAAAAAATTGGCCTTCACTATAGCTCATTTACCTTCAAGTAATGCTGTCTTTCAATGGTTGGTTTTCCAAATGTTATGAATTAAATCATTAGGGATCGTGCAGTCGATGACGAACAAATGTCCACTTTTATCTAATAAATAATGGATTACATAAGTATGTAGGATGATATATTTAAATAATAGTAATTTATACTTGTTCCTTACAGCTGAAACACAGAAACGAGCTGAATTTTTTTTTCCTGTCTGTATGAAGTGCCTTTTGGTTTGGAGTATTTCTCTAATTTGCAATATCCTTTTGAGTTTTTTTGTTACTTCAATATATCAGCAAGACATGGGAGTCTGCACCGTGGAAGTTCAGAAAGGCATTTTGAACACAAACTGTGTGGGACTAGAGAGAGGCTGGTCCTAATGGATATTTTGGATTAAATTGGACAGAAAGTGAATGTTTCACAGAGATAAACTGTAACTGTAGAATGAGCTTTGCTTTTAGAATAAGTGGTTTTACAAATACGTACACATTTTATGTAATTCAGATGGACAGAATACATATAATCTTTGTTCCTTCTCTTCTACATCTCTATTTTTAGTGATAGGATTCTTCAAACAGATCACAAGTAAATAGGGGAAAGACACTTCTTTGAATGGCTCCTGTCACATATCACAAAAAAGTGAAGAGCATCATAAAAATTGCAGGGGTTCAAAACCATGGAATTGTTTTAATTTATAGCATTTTCTTGGCTTTTTCTACCAGTTCAATGTGATGGTATTGGCCAAAAACGGTAACTTTGAATGGAACAGTGCTCATAGATGCTTATCTGTGCATACTGCATTCATTTTGCATTCCTGTTGGTTAAATGTCTTTCTGTTAAAAAAAACCCACAACAAACAAGTTCCACTGATTAAATAAGTGAATGCTTGTTATCCCTATACCTAGGGTTTGTGTGGGTTGTATGGTATTTGTTTATGCATAGAAAAATCACAATTATTTCTTCCAACAGGCCTTTTATTTGGATTGACTGGGCTGAACAAAAAGGTAGAAAAGATTCAGGAAAGTACTAATAGAGTTGTCAACCAGCTTAATGATTCCTTGTTGACACTCAGAGCATTGCCTAATGGTAAGTGACATATATATTGACATTTTCCTTATTATAGAATTGTCTAGTGCAACCACAGTAAAATTCCGTTTGATGTCTGATTGCAGAGATCTAGCAATAAACTATGCTGGAGACTCATTTAGCCTTCAGCCTTACAAGGAATATTTTCCATTTATTTGGTAAACCACGAAACATAACTGGGTTATCATAGAAGGTCTGTAGTCTTATTCCCATTTCACACTGCTGTAAATCAGGAGGGGCTCTGAAAGCAATACAATTACACAGACAAGAAGAGAGTGAAATCCTAGAATATTTAATACTACATGGAGAGAAACAAATACGGAACTGTAAGGTTTTGCTTTCTTTTAATAGCTTGTTTCAAAATTGTTTATACTGCGCTGTGAATCTTATCATCTGCATCTAATTGTTTTCTTGTAAATGCTGACTTCATTTGACTCATTAAAATATTATTTCTGTGCTTTTCCAAAACAAAAGAATTTCCTTTACAAAGAAGTAACGGCAAGACCTAGAGTTTATAGAAACTAAAAGAGAAAATATCTTTGAAGCTGTGATTAAGAGAATCTAAAATATTTTGCCAGCCACAATAATGTTTTTTGTTTGTTTTTGTTGTTGTTGGTTTGGTTTGGTTGGGGTTTTTTTTGTTTGTTTTGGTTGTTATTAAGGGATCATAGCCAAAAGCAAAGCATATAATAGACCTCTGCTGCCTTACCAGCTTCCTGTAGATTCAAAACATAAAGTCTCAGACTAGTGACTCTGGGTGCCAACACTCATTCAGGAAACTTAAACACTGATGTATTTGTGTAATCTTGGGATAGGCATAATCAAGTTTGCATCACTGCATCCTGGGTCTATGTTGTAATCAGAGCTGGTAATGAAAAATAAAACATTTTTCCTAGAATTGAAAACTTGGATTAATCAAGTCTTTTAATCAGAAGACTTGAAAATCTGAACTGATGAGCCTTAATTTAACCTGCTGCAAATTCTATTATTTATATATGTGTGTAATATATTTTATTATTATATACTGCTGTGTTTGTGTGTGAACTCAACTACAGTTTGTAGGTCTATCCATATCTTTATCCACCAGCTTGGGAACATTTACCATGGTTTTTGTACATGGCCATAGCTGGGGCAATTTTCCAAATTAATAACTGACCAAGAGGATTTACACCAGCCTTCTGGAACTCCAGTTTCACAGAAAGCGAACTTCCCGATCTGTAAGCCATGGTGCATTCAGCAGTTAAGCAAAGTTAGCTCACCGTTGGTGTTGGTTTGGAGCTCCTCTCACAGTCTGAAGAATGCAAACAAAAATATGATTCTTACTAGGAAAGGAATATAACTGACAGCATTTCTATTGTTTTAATTATGTATGTAACTTAGTATGCAGCCAGGCATTTACTATGCCCCTGTATGTACGAAAGCTGTGATTTTATTTTTTAATCTGGGAATTATGTTTCAGATACAAAGAAATACATGCTTGAGGTGAAGGAGCTGGCTGTGTCTGCAAGCACCAGTGCTGTGGTGGGTTTAAGGCACTTTGGGGATTTCAGTCAGAAGCTGCTGAATACTTCTTCTACATTGTCCCAAGTCAATGATACATTGAGGAAAACTAGTGAACTTATAACTGATTCATCCAAAGCTGGTAAGTTTGCTGCTTCATTGCTCTTTAGAAATGTCACTGCTTGCAGAAGAAGTACTAATATTCAATTTTAATAGACATTAACTGTGAGTCTGGTGGCCTGAAAGTTTCTTCCTATTTCAATAAAAATGTGCTAGCTTCTAAAAAGACCTCTAGGAGTCAAATGGGATACCCTTAAGTATGCATATTCTTTACTGATGTTTAAGATGACTGAAAACAAAATTATTAGAAACAGGCCACCTTGGCTAAGTATTTTAGTAATAAACAGTGCATTTCTCTTTAAACCTAGCTCAACATTTCATTTATGTTTTGGCAGCAATCACAGCTGAAAAACAAGTTAAAGAAGTCGAAGCACAAGCAAGTCTCTTATTGGATAGGCTGAAACCTTTGAAAGTGCTAGAGGAGAACCTGAACAGAAATCTGTCTGAAATTAAAGAACTCATCAGCCAGGCCCGAAAGCAGGCAGCATCTGTAAGTTCCATCATCCCAGTCTTTGCTGGCTTCACTTTCACTTTTAGCAGGGAAGTTCTTTAAGATAAAGAGCCTAAAATTTACTGTCAAAGTACCTGGTGGTGGGGTTTCCCTGAAGTCCAAGAGCACTGACTGATGCTAAAAGCATACTGGCAGGGCTGTTGGTACATTTTATAGTTTTCGTTTCAAGTTTCTTGTGGCATTTGTGAGTTTGTCAGAACAGCAAGGCAGTAATTTATTTACTATTTCTTCGGGTTTCCTCTAGAAATAATGAACTACAGTATGTCAGAAAGCAATCAGAGATACTTTGATGAGAAAGCAGTAAGTGAGGGGGTGGTGCCTCCATTCTTTTTAGGACAAGATGTTAATTTCTAAGCTTATTTTAGGGACTGGTGTGGGGTACATCCACACAGCATCAAGTATCATTACAAATTTTTTAATAAGTGCGTTGATTCTATCAATAAATTTTCTGTCTGTGCCCTGCCATGTCCCTATGTTCTTCTTTGCAAGAAGCTGCTATGCATCCAGAATACTTTAAGACAAATAATACATGTGTTTTTAAATCTCTGCTCCCTCCTTAAAGACAATAAAAATGAATCAACTATACGATGGACCTCATTAAACCAAGGCAAATATGAAAAGGACTTTGCACTCAGTAATTTTTGGTATGCCTTTAGTATGGGTATGTTATTGTAAGGTTTAGGGAGGTTTTGTTTTAAAAAATAAAAGGCTTTCAGTTCTTTCTGCAAACCTCCTTAATTACATGGTTATAGCTTCTCTGTCACAGTCTACTGAAGCTTAATGAATCCACTGCAGAAAAGAGGGAGTAGTATTTTCCAAAGTGTCATAAACCACAGAGGTTCCTGGCAGGATGAAAAGAAGTGTTAGCAAAATCTCCTTTTCCAATTTTGAGAGTTTGTTTTGTCATTTTTTAAACTTTACCAGAGGAGAGAAACTTTAGGTATCTGTGTCTATGCACATATACACATGCATGCTTTATGTGTTTAGTTGTTACAGGGCATATTCAATGAAATTGGTGAAGTTAAGGCTTTTCTCTTAAAAGGAGTTTTCTGTCATTACACTTCCAAGCTCCTTGAAGTTTGGCTGCATTTAGCTTGAATCGGTCCTATCACTGTACTAGATAGGCAGTGTTCAAAGAAGTTAGTGGTATAACAACAGAAATATTAATTTCTCTGCTTAATCTTACAAGTTTAACTTGTAATGCAACAAATGTTTTTGTTGAATAATCATGTAAACTGTGTTTTAAAACTTTGAAATAGCCAGAAATATTGCAGATTCTTACGTATCTTAATTTTTTTTCTCTCATAGACTAGAAATTGTTTCCTTTTTCTTAAAAGGTTTTGAATTTCTGTATCTTTATTTTCTGATATTATTACAGAGACTTTTACTGGTACATAGGCTTCTGACCCAAGATTCAGTGTGGGTTTTTTTCTGAGTAATTTGAATATTTACATTTACTGCTAAGCACCTATTCCAGAAATATGTGCTGTGTACACAGAGACTTGTTTAGATTCCATTTCCTCCTTTCCTCCCCAGATTAAAGTTGCGGTATCAGCAGACAGAGATTGCATTCGTGCCTACCAACCCCAAATTTCATCTATGAATTACAACACTTTAACACTCAATGTGAAAACTGCTGAACCAGATAACCTCCTTTTCTACCTGGGCAGCAATGGAAAGGTAAGTTTCTGGTGTTACATTTACTGAAGATGATGGTAGTCAAATGTTTTAAATGACCATATATATTTTTTTTCCTACTTGACTTCAAACTAAATATCCAAGTGAGGCCCCTTGCAGACCAAATTTCACTAGGTGTGGAAATATTTTTTGTGCCTTAGAAGATTCCAGAAATCCTTGAAGGTAAAGAATAAAAGCACCTGATTCCTTAGTGATGCCTCTTGGCCATGTCATGAAACTTCCTTTTCCCATCCCGTGCACTAACCTCATGGAGTGTAACACTCTGCAGTGCTTTCGCATAGCATGCCGGAGTATGTCAATCAATTTGCCTGGTATCACAGACAAACTACTTGAATTTGGCCCTCATGAAGCATGGTGCATCCACCCACTCGAAAAGGAGCGTGAGGGTTCACTGTCACATTGTCCTCTTCTTCCCTCCCTCTGTAATCCTAATAAATGCACAGCTGTTAGCTCTGTGTGGCACGCTGTCATGCAATAGTACTTTTTCACAGACTGCTAGGTCACATCACATGCACTCAGAAGTATGTGCTTCTATATTTCTACAGGTGTGTGTACATCACATGTTTTTACATATCAGCAAAGAAAACATTCACCTACTTGTGTACGAGCTGAGGTGTTGGGTTTCATTAAAAGTAAAAAACAGTGAAAACTTTTTGGGCCTGATTTTGCTAAGAGTCAGCTCCTGTAATATGGGATGTACAGACATGACTCTGGCAAGAGTTTCTCAATGTTACATGTTAAAATAGACAAAACATAAACTGAACGTTTCATGCCATGTGTTAGAACTAGCCCTGTTGTTTTTCAGACAGACTTCCTTGCGGTGGAGATGCGACGTGGTAAGGTAGCTCTTCTTTGGGATTTGGGCTCTGGATCAACAAGAGTGGAATACCCTGATTTTCAAATTGACAATAACAAATGGCACAGGATACATGCAACCAGGTGATTAAAATGAGAATGGCATAAATGTTGGACAGGAAAAAATATTTTTATTTATTAATGAGATGGCTGTATTGTAGAAATGTCCAGCTACTTAGTGAACTTGACATAAACAACATAATCCATCTGAATTTTCCAGTGACAAAATTTTGCTTGTCCTTAAAAAGAGAAGCCAATAGCATGTTTTGATTAAGCCTGGTGATTTCTAAAATTTGTATTTGTATTTGACAGGTTTGGAAAAACAGGTACACTCAGCATAGAGGAAATAAACTCCAATCAGAAACCTTCATCTAAATCTGCAACCTCTCCAGGAACAGCCAGCATACTGGATGTTAACAAATCAACCCTAATGTTTATTGGAGGACTTGGAGGGCAAATCAAGGTTACATTCTTAGATTAGCGTTCTATAAAATGTTTTTATCATGTTTGAAATCTACTTTTGCCTTAGAAATAATAGCATTAATTGGTTACTTCATCAAGAAATGCCAGGTACTCTGAACGTGAAGCGAAGATGCTATAAGGATGTTCTAGTATCCTGAAGTTCATTTTGGAAATTTTTGTAGTGAAGCAGGACAGGATGTGTGCACGCACGTGATGCACAGACATTACACAAGTAATTTGTTTTTAGTTTCTGTCTTCCATGGCTTCTTTTACTTTGCCATTTTTATTCATGCCAAGAGGCATGTAAGAAGGTCAAGGACATAGTTATTTTACTTTTACTTGCTGCAAAACTAATCTACTATGATTTAAATGATAATTGTTAATAGTTACGCTAAAGCATGTTGGGTTTTTATTATGATTTATATCTAACGAAGTTAAAGTTCAAGGAAAACAAGCAAAAATTTGGCTGCATAATTTTCAGAGTACTTAACATTGATTTTATGTATGTATTGCTTGTCCTATAGAAATCACCTGCTGTTAAAGTGACCCATTTTAAAGGGTGCATGGGAGAGGCATCTCTGAATGGCAAATCTATTGGTCTTTGGAACTACATAGAAAGGGAGGGCAAGTGCAGTGGCTGTTTTGGAAGGTATTTTGTCTCACTCTTCTTTGTTGTAACACATTTGGAGTAATTTACATCTGTAATATATATTTCTGTGTTAGCTAAAAATAATGAACTTGGGCAAATTGCAGTGTTTCATTGATCAATAACTTACAGTTCTGAACACACTACTCTGAATGTGCCAGTGGTGTAAAATAATTTCATTGTATGGAATTTTATCACTTACTAATTACTTTTTCAGAGCAGTTCTATTGCTGTGGTCTATTTTGTGCATTGAAAGTAGAGACTGCCAGTGAACAAAACTATTTTGGAACATTTGCTTACAGTAATTCCAGCAAGACAAGTTTATTCTTTCCTAGAATAAGAAACAGTGTGAAGCACTCCTATATAAAATAAATCTATAGCAAAACTGTAGCCACTGAGCTTGCTACTGTTCTTGTAATAATTTTGAAAGGGGTTTGTAGACTGTAATATTTTTATGTTTAAGAAATCGAAAACAAATATGCATGACCATATTCCCTTTTGCAGGATGTTTCATGCAGAAACAGCAGAGGGTGCTGCTTGATTGCATGAGAGAGTTTTTACGAGTATTACGTGGCAGGAAAAGGGGCTAATAGAACATGCATTGCAAGTGCAATTATGCAAAGCATTTTGGTAAACAGATGACATGTTTTAAGTAAGAGGGTGTATGTTGGTAACAATCATGTTTTCCCTTAAGAAATAATTGAGGTTTTTTCTTACATAAGGAGAGAACATTTTTTTGTCTTATATACGTATTTCCCCATGGCTAAGTCATGTATTGTGAGATTCTGTAATTAAAATGTCCTTTGGCTGGAATTATTCATACCATCAAGATTCAAGTCTCTTTCCAAGCTTTCTAATTGTACTGCCTTGTACACCAATAGATCCAACTTTTCTTGTATTTTATATAAAAGTGCCTGGAAAAGCACAAATCTGCACTTAACATTTTTAACTCTGTTTTCTACTTTTGTAGCCCACAGGATGAGGACACTTCATTCCATTTTGATGGCAGTGGATACTCAGTTGTGGAAAAGGCACTCCGCTCAACAGTGACCCAGATAATAATATTTTTCAGTACCTTTTCACCTAATGGGCTGCTTCTGTATCTTGCTTCAAATGGCACTGTAAGAAAATGGATCAGATTCGTAAGCTGTCAAAAACTATGCTTAGACCACTGGATGGTTTCTCGCTTTCTTCTTTATTTTTCAGCTTATGTGTATTAAAACAAGTTATTATCTTTATATATATTATCACCTATGATCTCCAGACCTTGATTATCACATCATGCAGTTTACCGCATACTTAGCTGGTGGCTTTCTTTTCCTGAAGGAAGACAAAGCTTTGTTTAGATACATGTTGTTTCAGAGTCATAGAATCACAGAATGGTGGTTTGAGTTGGAAGGGACCTTAAAGATCATCTAGTTCCAACGCCCCTGCATGGTCAGGGACACCTCCCACTAGATCAGGTTGCTCAGGGGCCCATGCAGCCTGGTCTTGAACACTTCTAGGAATGGGGCTTCCACAACTTCCCTGGGCAACCTGCTCCAGTGTCTCACCACCCTCACACTAAAGAATTTCCTCCTTAAGTCTAACCTAATCTCCCCTCTTCCAGTTTTGATCCATCACCTCTTGGTATCTGACTTAAATTTTACAGTTCAGAGGGGGCACTTTTAATACAATTCAGAAAGTCTTTATTTACTGTGTGAAGAACCTCTTTGCTTCTCGCAGAAAAACTATTGCAGTGTTTGATCATTATGTCAGCAGTCAAATCAAACTACTCTCAACTTCATAAAAAAAACCGAACAAACAAATGTGATGTTTGTTATTTAAACCTTCCTCAGCTGGGTAATCAAACCTAATGATGCATGGAAGTAAGAGCAGTAACAAAATAAAAAGACATCCTTGTGATGTACATGTAATCTGATTTTCCTAAGTGCATAGCAAAAATAAGTGTCTTAGGCCTAACGAATAGACTAGGTACAAGAGTTACCAAAACGTTTTCACACAGTAGCCCGAACATGCCAAGGGTACATCCTTATGGAAGATTTTATTTCCAGGAATTTAATCTGTTGTTTGTTTGTTTTTTGTTTTTCTCCCAGAAAGATTTCTTGTCCCTTGAGCTTGTTGATGGCAAAGTGAGAATGACTGTTGATCTAGGTTCAGGACCTCTTGCTCTTACAACAGAAAATCGTTACAACAATGGAACGTGGTATAAAATTTCATTTAGTCGGAACAAGAAACAAGGTAGGCTACAGACTGAAAGAAACAGGTTTCTGCACATTTACAATACAAATATCTAAGCCACAGGGAACATCACTGCAACCAAATTTGGTCAATTCCAGTGCAGGTTCTTTAGCAGCCACACCTATGTTACTTTTCTTTTAGGACAGCAGTGTAAATCTTGTGCTTAGTTTGACACATCTTATAAAGAGCAGAAGCAATAGTCTTAAAAGAATGAGAAATCCTTTTCCAAGTCTATATATCAGGGATTCTGTTTTCTGTGTTTTAATAGTACCTAGTACAACAGTATTTAGGGCCTAAATTTGGGAAGTAATTCACTACAAATAAGAACTATAGTAACTATAACACATTTTTTCCTGTAGATATCCCCAGATTTGTTTTTGTCAGAGAAAATTAATGAGATAAACAGAATAGCTGGAAGTACAATAAATTATTTGTTCTAAGAAGATTTTCAATGAGTATTTGAGTCAATGAATACATTTTTCTTCCTTAGAGACAAGAGTGCCAAAATGGCAGAATGTGTATTTATGTCCTTCTCCAGATCGTTACTCTCTTTTCTTTGCAGGAAATTTGGCAGTCATGGATGCATATAACCTTAATTATAAAGAAACCAAGCAAGGAGAATCTCCTGGGGTTGCTTCAGACCTGAATCGCTCTGATAAGGATCCAATCTTCATTGGTGGGCTGCCAAGATCAAGGAGTGTGAGGTAGTGTGTGCTCTTGCTTTGCCCCCTTAACTGAGACTCTTCTAAGTAGAGGGAAAGATTTTAGTCAACTCTGCTATTTCTACTGAAATTAGTGAAAACCAGTGAGGTCTGAAGGCTTCTTTATGGCCCTGTATACCACAGAATATCTGTCCTTTGCCTTCAATCTATAATATGGAGCTTTTCAATGGTAGGTCTGACAGTGCAGTTTAGATCAGAAACAAGCTTCTGTTTTTCCCCTCCATGGATGATTTCCACTATAGCAGCTGTCATGTTCAGCACTGCTGCCTGGAACGATGCACCTTTGATCCCTACCTGTGCAAACCAGCTGGCTTTTATGGGCAAAACTGCACTTGAGGATAAAACTCTACTTCAGACAAAAATTCTTATAATTCAGTTACTTGGAACAGATCAAGAAAAACATATATACACACACACTCACATTCATATATATAACATATATATAAATACACACTATATATATTTTTTTTTTTTTATAGCATGTCTCCAGTTTATACTTTTTGTATTAGACCTCCCTGCTGAACTTTTACAGTTACATTTCTTCCAGTGGCTTCACTTTGAAAGAAAAAAAAAGAATAATGCAACTGTCTGCGTGCTCTTGACAATAAGGTAAATTCCAGGAGTTACTGCAGAGATGCAGACTTGTTAATCTGAGTTGACATAGCATCCTGTAAGGGATTCTGGCAGGACAGCCTTAGATTTCTCTGACTTTAAACTGGAATTAAATTAGGCATTCTCCAGACTTAAGAAATGAACAAGTACTGCTAGGTAGTAGAGTGCTACAGTTACCCTTACAGACAAAAGCTGTTACATTTCAGCTGAAGATTCATCTTAAAGTTTTGAAAAATGACCTGACCTGGCAATGCAGCACTACACACGTTTTCATTTGGGGACAATGTTACCTGACTCTCTTTAGGATCAGAATTGTGATCCGCTAGGAGTAAAAACCAAATTAACCCTGATTTCACTTACAGTGGACTGATGGCATTCTTTAAAACAGATCTCTTTTTCTTACTGAAGAGAACTTACTGTTTTCTCCCAGGAGATTCCAAATACTACTCCTTGAAAAAACAAGCTTTGTTTTGTATTTCAGGAAGGGTCTTAATAGCAGAATGTATGTGGGATGCATCAAGAATCTGGAAATATCCCGTTCAACATTTGACTTGCTTAGAAATTCATACGGAGTACGAAAAGGCTGTGTATTGGAGGTAGGAGACTTTTAGGTTTTGTGACCTATCTTTATTCTTGGAACAATGAATAGTAATGTTTGTGAAAGAATATAGTAAGTTGAAATGGGTTTATCTTGAAAAAATTAAAAAATAATGTAATCTAGACTTGCTTTTCTTTTTTTCCCCAATGGGTGCTAGGTAGGGAGAAAGTCAATAATTATTTCTCTTCCTTATAAAATAGCCTATTCATAGTGTGAGCATCTTGAACAATGGATACATTGAGTTGGTACCTAAGTCCTTAAGCCCAGAATCAGAACTGATGGCAACTTTTGCTACAAAGAACAGCAGTGGCATCATCCTTGCTGGACTCAGCAGGGGACTGGAAAAGCGACGACGTAGACAAGCACATTTGGCAAGTACTGAAAACAAAGGGGGTTTTGGGGTTTTTTTTGCCATTTTTGGGTGGTGGTAGTGGTATAGAAAAGCTTCTGTGTTTTCACCTGAATTTATCATGAGTAGAGAAATTTACAGCTTTCATCTTTTCTGTTAGAAGGCTTTGCCCTCTGAGAGGTACCAATACATGCCTACTAGTCTTCGAGTTTCATTTAAATGTTTGTTTATAACAAAGCTGGAGGTGAATTTTTCCGAAGTATGTTCTATTTAAACAATGAATGAGTGATAAGAAATTGAGTTATAGTTAAAAATTAATCTTTTGGTTAAATCCACAGCCCTTCTTTTCCATCATGCTGATTGATGGTCATCTTGCAGTGCATGTTAATGCTGGAGATAGAGCAAGTACTAGAAAAGTAATTCTGCAGTCTGCTAATGGAACATACAGTGATGGACAAGAACACTCCATCATCCTAATCCGCAATAAGAGGTACATGTGACTGCAAACAGTATTCCCTGGTTTAGTTATTGTATGCTGTTGCTAGTTCAGTGTGCTCTCTGCCTTTGCTATCTCATTTAGTAGAATGACCCGGGCTGTTTTTCTCTTCTGTGGAGGTGTTCTGATTTACATGGTAATTGTGTACAGCATACAGCCACTGATGAAGTTGTAGTTAAAAGTTCTCAAAATCTCTAGACAGCTTGGGCCACTGAAGTAAAGTATACTAAGCAGCATTAGAAGAAAATACAGCTATCAAAATAATTTAGAACTATGCCTGGTTTTATACCCCCTATTTTTTAAAAGGGGAAAAAGGAAGACCCAGGGAGCTACAGGCCGGTCAGTGTCACCTCTCTGCCCGGGAAGATCATGGAACAGATCCTCCTGGAAAATCTGCTAAGGCACATGAAAAATAAGGAGGTGATAGGTGACAGACAACATGGCTTCACTAAGGGCAAATCATGCCTGACCAATTTGGTGGCCTTCTATATCACAAAGCCACAGAGATGGTGGGTAGTGGCAGAGCAACTGACGTCATCTACCTGGATTTGTGCAAAGCATTTGACACTGCTTTGCACGACAACCACACGACATCCTGGACTCCAAACTGACAAGGCATGGATTTGACAGATGGACCACTTGGTGGATAAGTAATTGGCTGGATCGCCACACCCAGAGAATTGTGGTCAATGGTTCAGTGTCCAAGTGGAGGCAAGTGACAAGTGGTGTTCCTCAGGGGCCAGTATTGGAACCAGTGCTGTTTAACATCTTTGTTGGAGACATGGACAGTGGGATTGAGTGTATCCTCAGCAAGTTTGCTGACAATTCCAAGCTGTGTGGAGTAGTTGACACCCTGGAGGGAAGAGGTGCCATCCAGAGGGACCTCGACAGGCTGGAGACATGGGCCAATGCTAATCTCATGAAGTTCAGTGAGGCCAAGTGCAATGTTCTGCACCTGGGTCAGCACAACCCCAGGCACAAATACAGGCTGGGGGGAGAATGGCTAGAGAGCAGTCCCGAGGAGAAGGACTTAGGGGTGGTAGTAGATGAGAAGCTTGACATAAGCTGCCAGTGTCTGCATGCAGCCCAGAGGCCCAACTACATCCTGGGCTGCATCAAAAGAAGTGTGGCCAGCAGGGCCAGGGAGGTGATTCTGCCCCTCTACTCTGCTCTCGTGAGGCTGCACCTGGAGTATTGTGTACAGCTCTGGAGCCCTCATCACAGGAAAGATGTGGAGCTGTTGGAGAGGTTCTAGAGAAGGACCACGAAGATGATCAGAGGGCTGGAGCATCTCTCCTATGAAGACAGACTGAGGGAGTTGGGGCTGTTCAGCCTGGAGAAGAGAAGGCTCCAGGGAGACCTTATAGCAGCCTTCCAGTACCTGAAGGGGCCTACAGGAAAGCTGGGGAGGGGCTTTTCACCAGAGAGGGCAGTGATAGGACAAGCGATAATGGCTTTAAACTGAAAGAGGGTAGATTTAGGTTAGACATCAGGAAGAAATTCTTCACCATGAGGGTAGTAAGGCACTGGAATAGGTTGCCTAGGGGGATTGTGGAAGCCCCCTCCCTGGAGGTGTATACGGCCAGGTTAGATGATGCTTTGTGCAGTCTGGTCTAGTGGGAGGTATCCCTGCTTATAGCAGGGAGGTTGGAACCTGATGATCTTTAATGTCCTTTCTAAACCTTAACCATTCTATGATTCTATCCAAATAATTTAGAAAGACATTTGGCGAAATTCTACATGTTAAAAATTATGTAAAAAAGAATGTCATCTAGTTTTAAGACATTGAAGGCATTATCAAAGTGATGGAATCTTTATTTCTTACAACAGAATCTTTATTTCTTTCTTTTGAGGCTGAAAGGAATGCTTTTCATTTGAAAATTATTTCTAAGGTCATTGTTGAATGTTTTCCCTACTTTATCTTTTCAGGATCATAACTGTACAGATGGATGAAAGTAACCCTGCAGAACTGAGGCTTGGTTCATCAGCAGAAATGAGTCCCATGAATATTTCTAACTTCTATGCTGGTGGCATTCCAGCAGGAGAGGGCATCTTAGGTCTAAAAATGGCTGGCTCCTTTCAAGGCTGTATCAGCAATCTTATTTTTAACAAGGAGTAAGTTAGAGGAATAACTGTCCTGTTTTGGAAAATTGTGTATATTAATTATTAATTGCAGTTTGAAATCTCTTTCATGACATCCATTTGCCTGGTTTTTAACATAACACAAGCATGATCTGGGTAGTATAACAGGCAGAAAATTGATATTAGCAGCTATGTTTTCAAATAGCATAAAAAATGTCTTTAATGTGTATAGAGACACTGCACAAAATGCAGGTTTCTCTTCTATAGTTTCATCTGTTTTCACTGACAGAATGGTTTTCCAGGAATGTTGTCTATTAGTACTGTTATATGGTCAGATGTATTTGCTACTTTCTCAATCTTTTTTTCCAGCATGCCACTTCTTTCCCTTTTTACACCTTTTCCCTTTTACTATTGAAAGACCCTGTAAAATACTTTCCTTGTGCTTGGGAAATGTAGGGATTTGAGATTTCACCTCTTAAAATGTAGGTTTTTTTAAAACACAGGCTTTTATATTTCACCACTTCCATGAAGTATGAACGTGTGAATATGGGCAGCTGCTTTTTGTCAGAGAAGTCTAAACCAGCCATAGAGCCTGAAGACACTGAGATTCAACCTGAACGTCAGGCTTTACCAGTTCCACGGAGATCTCTTACAAACACAAGAAAAGTATGTATTAGAGCAAAGCTCTACTCCCTCTTATAGGAAAGTGTTCAACATAAAGATGCATTTTAGCTTTGTGTAGAATTTTCAAAGTATGAACTGTGTATATTTGCTTCTTCAGTGATATGAAATGGTTCAACGAAGGTGGATTTGAGATTATTATTTTCATAGAGAAACTGTGATATAAACCTTTCTAGCAGCCTGTTTGCCTTTTAAAAGGGAAATGTAGTTAGGTTTGTCATTATTCGGGCAGCAACACTAAAAAAGAAAAGAAAAAGTGGAGTGATAATCCCCCAGCAGAAGGACTTGACAGTAACTATTATCTTTAGTATGTTTCTGCCAAAGTGGCTGTGCTGATACTTGCATTAGCTGTACAATTCAGCATTCATATTTTCCTGGTCACACACATGGAGTCTCTGTTGTGTCAAAGAGCAGAGCCATTCCAGAGACAGAGTGTCTGAAAGCAGCTTGCATGGCACTGGTGTCCTCTCTCACAGTCCCTATTCCCAAGAGAGAAGGCAGCTTTACTTTTCCCCTTCTGCAGCTACACATCTTTATAATTAACTGCTTCCAAAACATTCTGAAATAATTTGTCTGTGGCAACAAAAAGCAGGATTTTATGTATTTCATACAACTGGGGCTATAAAAAGAAATAAGCTGTCCTTCTTAGAGCTAAAGTATAGCTCTGGATCATACTCTGCTATTCAGTTTCCATCTCCCAAACCATAACAGAAATGTGCATCCTCACCAAATGGGAAAATATTTCTACCAAGTCCATAAGATTATCACACTGAAATTGTACTCTACCTTCCAGCATTTGTTATCAAAAGGGCTATCAGTTAGACAAAAGGTGAATTAATACTCTTAAAACTACAAACATTTCTCAGTAGAAAAGACCGGTGCTGTCCATGAGACATAGCTTAATCATTCGAACTAGTTCTATTTTGAGCTTAAAGGTGACTCAGAGTGATTGGGAGTTGAGCCAATTGATGTTGCTGTGTGTTTTGTAGTTATCATGTGGCTCATTTTTGCTTCTTACGAAGTTTTGCATAGGCACATTGCCATTCAGCACTTGTTGGCCAGCAACTGATATTATTCTTAATAAAGTCTTTTCATTAACAGATAGTTTGTGCAAAAGATGAGCTGCCCGATCATATTCAAGGTGCCCATCAGTTTGGACTTGCCAAAGGCAGCCACTTGACACTGCTCTTCAATCAGTCTACTGTCAGGAAGAAGTGAGTATATCCTGAATCACACATGCACTCAGTGTGTTACCTTGTATTGAGCTACAGGAACTGCAATGATGGGTTTCATGAATGATGTATTACCAGCTTTGAACGTGGCCCATGCCTCAGGTTTCTGTCTTTCCCAGTTTTGTGGTCATGAGTTTAACTCATGGTCAGAGTTCTGCATTTTTTTCCCCTCAGACTTAAGAGCTCCACTATACCTTCTGTAAGAATTTTGATATCTGCTTTCCACATACAGAGCTCAGCTGGTCTCTATCCTATTGACCAATGTAGATAATGCCTCACCCTCTTCTCTGAATTTTCTGCAATTACACCTTCCATGTCTGCTTCACTCCCCAGTTCACTTGAAGGAGCTAAAACTACCGAGAAGAATCAGTCTGTTGAGACTTAATGTGTGATAGCCTTCCTCTTTGCCATTCTTATTTGTATGAGTGGCTCCTGACAAGGTCCTCAAAACACAGCCTACAAACTACTTGCATATGCTTCTTTCAACTCAGGAAGCCTCTGCAGGTGTTGAGAAAAGAGCCTTTTTAGCTCCTAGCCCTTCTGTTGTAACAGTTGAACATAAGGACATTGCAGAGGATTGAGGCTAGCCTGAACTTAGAGCCTCTTTAATAAATGGCTCAATAAGCTCCTCTACCTTTTAAGCCTCCCTTTTTTCTCAGTCTGTTCATTATATCCCAGCAAGCCTGGCTGATACTAATGGATGCCATAACATTATCCTGGAATTTGTTCCTTCTTTGGGCAATAGGCAAGCCTGCAGTCACAAACAGCTGAGCCTGTCCCTCTTAAAGCCCAGCTCACTCTGTGACAAGCACTTTTTCTGTCTCTGACAGGTATGGCACTGATTTCTATTATGAAGTGCATTATAGGTCATGCTTTCTTAGAATCAATGCAAATTCTACTTTTCTGGCCTTTGTAATAATAAATTTCCTGTCATAATAATAAATTGTTTGAGGCAGTTCTCTGCCTCTAGAAAAGCTTTTTATCAATTTAAAAGACATATCTTTCACTAACACTGAATTTTTATTGTCTAGACTTTCTGTCCAGCTGAATCTCAGAACCTTTGCCTCCAGTGGCCTGATTTACTACATGGCTCACCAGAACCAGGTTGATTATGCAGCCCTACAGCTTCATGGGGGACAGCTCTATTTCTCATTTGATCTAGGCAAAGGAAAAGCAGTAGCTTTTCACCCTGCTGTTATCAGTGATGGAAAATGGCATACGGTAGGTAGTCTCCAATCTTGTCCTCCATTTTCTCTTTCCTGGAGTTACTGGGATGGCTTTTCCCTGCCTTTCCTGCACACTTTGTGTTGCAAAGTCAAAAAGGTTTTAACCCAATCACAAAACCATTCATAACTTGTGTTTGAGTATCCTTTTTAAATTTTTATTAATTATGCATCAGTTCCAACATCCAAATACTGTCGAATATCTCAGATTATCTAGAAATAAAATAGTTCAACTGTGTAATAATGGTCATCTTCACTAGAGAAGAACACAACAGAGAGTTCTAGAAACTCTGACATTTTCCTCGGAGAGCTTTCCATGCACGGTGTTATAGAAAATCTGCAGCTCAGTGTGTGACAGGGTGAAAGAGATTGGTAGGTTGCACAGTCTGCTTTCTCCCATTCTCCCACTTATCACTTAATACCTGAATATGTCATAGCAGCTAGTGCTAACAGAGAAGCACTGAACCTTTCCTCAGTTGATGCAAGATGAGAAAGGTACATGTTTGGAAAGAATAGAGGCTGGAGGGGGAGGCCTTGGCATGAGCAGGGTTTGATGAGAAATTACGGCTTCAGCTTTCAGGTGTCACATAGCATTCAGTCCCTTATTTACACAGACCCTGTGTCAGTCTCTGTTGGCCCAGTTCCTCTGAGCAACCTGCCTGCTGCTGACTGCCTTTCTTAATGAGAAATCACTGATGTGTGCATGAGTTTTAAAAGCAACTATTGACCATGTTACTTAAAGCAGGTGAGGATGAAAATACTCATCCTGCTAAGCTTCCATTCTCTTGTCCATATGTTAAGCTTTACATCTAGGAAGTGGCTTCTGTTGGGCAAAGTGATGGATGATACAAAGTTGCCACCTTTTCTAGGTGCCTTGGGAATCATCAGTGTGTAATGTTTTTACATACGTGACCAGCAGAAGAAAAACCAGCAATAACTAACATAAAGAAAGCAAACGTGAACTTCTGTCATAGCTAAGCTCTACTGCCTACTCTGGAAGGAAGAACACCCCAAGACTTACAGCTGCATGTTTAAAATCAAATATACTCACTAAAACTCATATTCACACTATGCCATTTTTAAGAGATGAACAGTTTCCATATGAGAGCTAAACTGCCTTTACTACCCAGGACATAAAAACGTGAGCTTGAACCTTTTTTCAGAGGTTAAGGCTGAGTTGTACTACTTCACAGCTGGGGGTGATTATTGCAGTAGCTATCAATTTAATAATTGCCGAGGAAATAAGCACTTCTTTCCATTCTCTGCCATCTGCTCATACCACTATACCACTTTACCAACCCAAATATTCCTGACACCTCATGTTGAACACGGTCAGGATTCTTACTGGGGTTAAAAGCAGCCAGAGAATGGCTAACTGATTTCAAATTAAGTCCCTAATCTGCATGTGAGTAGTTGCTTTAGTGTAAGGAAAGCATACGGACATCAACGAACAAGATGGACTGAACTGGAAAGCTTTTTGGTCATAGAAAATCCAACACTGCCCATCCTAAAATTAACAGTGTAGGAGTGTGTACTTCGGAGAGCTAAGATGGCTCAGCTGGTGGGCAGCACAGTAATTTCAGAAGACTAGCACAGTACTCCCCTCTTCAAACTGAAGTGATGTACTCATACCCTAAGGCAATAAAACTAGTGGTTTTAAATAATGACTGTTAAGACACCGAAAAACTCATGCAGGACAACATATAATCATTGTGAGCCCTTGGGGAGGCAAGGAAGCAGTTTAGTTGCTCAGTTGCATGCTGAAATGGCCTCAGCCTCACAATGAATTTCGGGAGGATGCCTCAGTACAGTGTGCCAAGACCATCTAGTCACTAAGAAATTGTCTCGCTTCTATGGCAGTTGATGACTGGGTAACTGATTTAGCTACTGATCCATTTGTGTGCTCTCATTTTTTCCAGATAAAGACAGAATACGTTAAAAGAAAAGGTATAATCATTGTGGATGGACAGGAATTGGTAGCAGTCAGTGCTCTGGGAGATGGGAGCACTTTGGATGTGGAGGGGAAGCTCTATGTGGGAGGACTTCCCTTAGACTACGTGCCGAAGAATCTTGGGAATGTAAGAAGCTTTGGGACGGTGGGGCATCTTCTGACATTTTGCAGTACTAGAATGAGTACACTGCATCAAATCCATCAAATTCAGTATCCTGTCTCTGAGCAAAAAAACCAAGTACTTAGGGAAAGAAGCAACAAAGAAAGTAATGGCCCTTTGCCAGATAAATGTTTCCAGCTTTCTATGGCTCAGTGACTCTAGCTAGAGCTTGTATCCTTGTGTTTTTGTAATAGCTCCTAATAGATATTTTTCTTCTATCAATCTCTGTTACAAATGGATCAAGAGTATGAATTCCTGTGTTTCATAGTATAAGATAAAAATATGACTTAGAACCTCAGATTTTGGTACCTAAATCCTGTTGCATTCAAATAGGTATTAGATGCCTTAAAGATGCCTGAAAGGCTGAGTTTAGGTGTTTGAGGTTAAAACATACTTCTTTTATGCATACTTTTAGAGGGTAGATTTTGGTTGCCATCCTCCTTATTCAGCCCATTATCTCAGGGAGGATTCCAGTGATGATAATATTTTTCAATTCCTGGGCATACTTTCTTCACCTGTGTTTTTTAATTGGACTAACAAATATTTGAATACTTTGAAACTGTAATTGCTGAAAACAGGAATAGTGAGAAATCCTAATTAATCTTTCTGTTAGATACGACTCCAGTGATCTCTACTTGCAAAATGTCGTACAAAATCTTCCTATAGTTGTTAATTTACTGAGGCATGTTTGGAGTGTGCCTGCTCACATTCAAGCAAATAGTTTTTTCTGTATGTTACAGAGAGTGTATACAGGGTTTCTAAACCATATTTATTTTTACTCTGAAGATAAAATGTACATTTGTAATCTTATATAAGTATATGTAATAATACAAATGTAATTACATGTATATTTTCAATCCTGCTGTGTTTAGGTCAGAGAAAAATTTATTTACAGTAACTTCAGGTGGATCACTAAGAGATCATTGCAGCAGTTTGTATTACACTCTTATATTTCAATACGCCTAGGTGACTCACAGTATTCCTGCCTGCATTGGTAACATGACAATTAATAGCAAACAACTGGACAATGAGAGCCCTGTGTCCATCTTTGCTGTGAATAAATGCTATAGAACTGCACAGGACGGTACTTTCTTTGATGGGAGTGGATTTGCTGCTCTTGGTAAGTGTCATTAAATGAAAGCAGTACCTTGCTGAATAAATGTTAGTGAAAATGTACTCTTTTTAGGTCTTTCTGGAACTGTGTATAATTGACTTCTATTACACAGAGTGCGTCCCCTGCATATGTGTTTCTAACTGAGTCCCTTTACTCCATATGTTCAAAAGTGACCATTTCTGCAAAGGACAAGCTTCCACAAGTGAAAGAGCTTATGATTATAGCACTGGGAAAGAAATTAACTGCCTTTTTCTTCAGCTATGAATATCCATGTTCGTGATGTTAAGGTCTGTTAAAGGGTATGGAGACAAAAGATGTAGGGGACTTCCATCCCCAAGTTGGATGGGGGTTTCGAGCACCCTAGTCCAGTGGAAGGTGTCCCTGCCCCTGGCAGGAGGGTTTGAGTTAGAAGTTCTTTAAGGTCCCTTCCAACCCAAACCATTCTATGATTCAATGACTTGTGGAGTAATGTGAAGCATTATGTTTGTACTCTTTACTGTTTCTTACAAATGAGATAGAATATATTAAATCTAAATTAATAGAAGAACTTATTTGGGAATTCATCTTTTCCAGTATAAAATGTGAATTATGGCTTTGAAAAACTTACTCCCCAGAGGTTCTGCAATGTCATATTCCAGCAGAGTAATTAACAAGCTTTTAGGTCTTTTAATGATACTGTATGTATTCTGCTTTGTACTGTGGGTTACAAGTCCTCTGTTACAAGCTTATAACTTCTTTTCAGTCAGAGAAGGTTACAAAGTCCGGTCTGATGTGAACATCACACTGGAGTTTCGTACAACAGCGGTGCATGGTGTTCTCCTCGGGGTCAGCAGTGCTAAGGTTGATGCCATTGGACTGGAGATTGTAAATGGCAAGGTAGGCTCCTCTGTGCTGGCACACTCATTTTACAAGGCTTGCTTAAAACTGGGTGGCTAGAGCTGCTGAGTAGCACTAAATAGGCAGATTTTCAGTCTCAAGGTTTCTCATCATTATCACCACATGACAGAATGGGAGATTAGGAGAAGTCATTGTGATTTTTTGCCTTTTTAATGAGTGTAATTTATGTTAGTCTGTAGCCACCGTGACCTCCTGTACTACATAACTTCTATGTTAGACCAAATACATGCCTCTCTTGTAGCTTAATACTTTTTCTGCCATAATGCTATACTTGTTCTTGATAAACATATTATTGCATCTACAAAGCACCCTGTTTTGTGATTTCTTCTTCAATATTAATGAGCAATTAACTCACTCTCTACTTCTGCTGGTCATTATGCTCCATAAACCTTTTAACAATCAATACATAGTTCTCCACTCATCTCCTGTATAAAAAATGTATACTGGATTGCTCTTAAGTGTTTCCTTTTCTCAGAAATAGCTCATTTTTTATTCAAACTTCCTAGCTAGAGACTGTTAAATATCACTGCTTTTGTGGGATGTACTTTCTCAGTTTATATCCATGTATTAATCCTCACCATATAGTTGAGGAAATACCTACTGCTTTGAAAAACAAATACATTAAATAAAGCAATACAAGTATTGGCAATGAAAAGTGCATTCAGCCCATTCTCTTTCCCTTTAGTTAGAGACAGTGGATCTTCTTTCAAATCTGAATTCTCAGCTTCTTGGAGAAAATTACCTGATTTGTATTAGTAAGAAAAATTGAAAACCCAAGTGAAGTATACCAAGCTAACCCAACAAGCCATTCATTTAATGGATAGATCTAAGTCTTTTAGATTTTAAAGATACCTCAATAAGGACACACCCTATCCATCAAAGTAAACATTAGAATTGCATAATTACCAAACATTTATTAAAATAGAAGTCTCTGAACCAGCATGGTTGTGCTTTTATCAGTTCATGTAGTCTTACTTGGTTGGCATCTGGCTGTTTATACAGGTTTTATTCCATGTCAACAATGGAGCTGGCAGAATAATGGCTACATATGAACCAAGAGGCACAAATAGTTTGTGTGATGGAAAATGGCACAAGCTTCAAGCAAACAAAAGCAAACATCGCATTTCACTGATAATTGATGGGAATTTGGTTCAAACTGATAATCCCTACATCCAGTCAACATCTGCAGATACAAACAATCCCATTTATGTTGGAGGCTATCCTGGTAGGTACAATATTATTTCTCTTCCCTTCTCTCCTACTCTTGCTGTCTCATGTAAGAATGACTCTTAACACATGTGCTCCCTCCCTCCCTCTCTCTCTCCACCCCCCCATCCCCACCCCAATGTTACCATTTCCTGCCTTGTCACTGAGATCACAGCATACTAATATTTGTGTATACTGTCTTTGTGAGGGACTGCATTTAGCTGTTGAGTGTGTTGGTTGGTAAGATCAACTGAACTCATATCGCTTTCCTACACAAAACGCTCCTTAGTTTCTGAAAAGGATTTCCTCCATGTGATTTGTCTTTCAGTCTCTCTTTGCAACATCCCTGCCTATGTTGCTGAGGTGTGGATCATCATATTCATATTTAGGCTTTCCTTCACTTTCATCTAAGTAAGGTTTCTAATAATGCTCTTCTCTGCTTAATTTTTGTTAATGTTTAGTGTCAGAAGCTGTGCAGGCAGAAGTCAAGCTGCTGCAGGTTAACATATATTTTCCTTTTTCTGTGTAAATTCCCTTCTGATGTAACTGCCAGCCATACTACAATGGTAATAGAAAAATACAGTAACAGAAAAATAATTTAATTATTTTTCAATTAGGTCGTGCAACTCATTAGTTGATAATTTGAGCCAAGACAATGTATTCATTAAGAGGATTGAATTTCTAACATCATGAGTTTGGCCTTTTTTGCAGGCATAATTTTTAATGAACACATCCATTCTGAGAGTGAGTAGGCTTTGTACAGTTTTGAGTATCTTATCCATTGAAACACAGCATCAAGTGCCCATATTACCTGTGTCTCTGAAACAGCTATTAGAATTTATCAGTTCAAGTAGTTCCATTTCTGTGAAAACAAAGTGATGAGGTCTGAAGAGCATGCTCAGCTATTAAATATTTGGAAAACTTTAGGAATAGCTTGAATTATTACAGAGCCATCTGTTGGACAAGGTTTTGGTGCTTTATGAAAAATAAATTAATGCTAATTAAGCATTCAATTATGCTCTTTCAAGCAGCCTTACCAGCATCTTATGAACCCCCTTTTTTTTTTTTTTTAAATAGTGTAATGTGATACTAACTGTTTTGTTAGTGCTTTATCTGTGAAGATGAGGGTCCATAGAGGACAGAGAAATTCTTCAGTTTTAGTTGAGTACTGTAGAAGTGGCATGAATTGTCTCACAGGTTGTATGGAAAGAAGAGTGGGACTCTACCAACTTCATGTTTAGGTTTGCCATGGAGTCCATAATTGTGTACAGCTCAGCTATTTATTGCTTCATATTCTACCAGTTTCAGTTTTAACTGGGAAGACACCTTAGGTGAAGTGGCTGTCTCATCTCTTTTTCCCTTTCTTATCTCCTGTTGTCCCCTGAGGCTAATTGTCTCTGCAGACTCTGCACAAGTTATCCCAGAGCATGGCTTAAGCTTGAACGCAGCAGGGACTGTCCATGGTGGGCTGTTCCAGATCATCTAAACATGAGTGGAACTTGGTGCTTCTTAAGGGTGTTGGTTTTGTCTCTCATTTGGCAGGGACGGGAAACAGTTGAATAATAACCTGGACCTTTGTATTGTTTGAATTCACTGGAAATAAATTCTACATATTTCACATTTGTTTTTCAGCTGATGTGAAGCAGAATTGCCTCACAAGCAAGAGCTCATTCCATGGCTGCATGAGGAACCTCATGTTGAATAAGGGCCAACAAGCAGAATTGTTTGACTTCAGCAGAGCTTTTGACCTGCGTGGAGTCTTTCCTCATTCCTGCCCTGGGGCTGAGCACTGAACTGCTCCAAGCCTGTCTGGACTGAGAGGGTGGTTTTGTGTTGATCTGTTGTTTTTCATTCTCATTTCGTAATGAAGAGAATTGGTGAGAACCTGCATTTCTTTGATTTTCTGGTTGTTTTCCAACTCAGGTCATTTATATTTTTTAGTCAGAAGCTCTGTCTGCATTTTAACTAAAAGGTTTTAAACAACAAATACCTCTACTACAATGTTAATGGCATTAATTGGGTACTTTTCTTTGGGGAATTTTTATTAATCAGTGTTTACAGTATGCTTTATTTTGATTACTTGACAGTATTTTCATTTTATTGTGTGTTGGTCATTTTATAAAAAGGTAATAATTTTGGACCACATAATAAAACTACAATAAAATGTGCATAATTTCATGTAGTTCAGTTGTTGTCCATACATTTCAGTTAGGAAAAAAAAGAGCCAGAAGGCTAAGAAGTGAAAAGTACAAGTGAATAGAGGCCAGCAGAGGGAGCAGGAGCCTGAAAGCGTAACTCGGACTCAATTCAGAGTCTCATGAATAGAATTTTCTTATTTATACTTGGTATGGTAGCTCCAAACTTTTTCCTTCTGCCTTAATATCCAGTGCTTCTGACCCCCATTATAGCCACATTGTCTAGCAGGATTATGTTCCTGTTTATGTTTTCATGTAATCAGCTGCAGGAGAAGCAGCAAATCTACAGCACAGAGGCACATACAAAGTGTGTTGGTGAAGAAACCATTTGGGTCTGGTGTGGGAACAACTATGTATTTTGGCAGTGAGAACTAACGCATCTTTCCTGGGAAAACAGTATTTCTTACAGGACACAGAGAAGCACCTTTGGTGCCCTGTGATTTCTGATTCATAAGCCAGGCAGAAGTTCTGTCTTTACATATCTTCCTATTGCACCTGCCTCTGTTCCAAAATGAGGCTTCCAGTAATTCTGTTTGAGCCAGGTTTGGGGGACATGCACTCAGTCTTACTCAAGTAAGGATATCTGTTCATCAACTGGCCAGATCACTGGCTGACAACCGTGTCTCATACGTGAAGATGCATTTGTAATAAATAAAGTTTTTTACAAGTTACTTTCATCTCCTTTTTTCTCTTTGAACTAGCAATCTTTTTGTTTGGTGCTTACAATTTTGTTTGACTTTTACTATGCATTTTAATAATTCATTCTAAAGTCAGTTTTGCTCTGTGTATTTCGTACTAGTTTAAAAAATACAGGCTCAGATGAAACCCTAAAGCCATTTCTCATTTATTTGAATGAGGCAGGATTCCAAGCAGTGTTGTTTTGTGCCTTGCATTGAGGTAGTCCAAGAGAAGAGCTCCTGGAGCAAAGAACTGCTCCACTTGAGCCAGGATGGCAGGATGTGGTCCTTTGAGTAGCTAGCTGTTCAGGTGCTGTAACAGCAGAGTTGCCTTTAAGACAGATTCACCACTGCTTTTTGCAATTTCTGTCACCTGCTTCTATCCAAAAACCACGTGTTTAGATTTGAAGAGCTTTCTTTGTTGGTATTGGTTTTATTTTTGACATGAATACAATACAATGGACTTATTCTGCTGTACAAATACACTTACGTCTGGGCTTACTTCAACAAAACACATAACATAATGAGGATTGTAAGGGAAACGTACATACAAACAGTTTTGCTTTGATTAGTGGCATTGTAGTATTTTCCAGAGAAGACACACATTAATGGAAAGCCATTGGAAAGTAAAAACTGAAACACAGTATGTTTGCATTTGTTGTCTGTTAACGCAAAGATCTGATCTCATAATGTTCACATTACAAGCAGTAATCGAGGCAACATGGTTTGGCAAAAATTTCATCCATATTCTGAAATAAGTATTTTAATATAAATTGTTTGTATTTTCCAAATCTTGCCCCTTCAAAGGAGAAACATTTTACCAATGTAAAATACTAGTGGAGAGGTGAATTTAATAATTGACAGTTTTGGAATAGTAAACCTCTAAGCCAAAATCTTTTTCCTGGAAAATGCAGAGTGAGGTAGTTAATATTATACACAGACACAGACACATTTGCACACACTCACATATTCTAATGATACTAGCTGCATAAACAGGTTAAGAGCATTCCAGTCTGTTTCCAATACCTACTTCTTGCTATACTCTTTCTCTCTGCTGATATGCAAAGTTCTGTCTTTGTAGAACCATGGAGTACTTAAATGCTTGAAGCATCTTTGGGGTTTGCTGAATAGATTTCTCCCTCCTTGCTATCACTTTCTTCTTGGTAACTTTCCACATATGTTGCTTTTTGCTAGGTGACAATCCTATCACAACTTTGTTTTGACTTAACTGCTGTTAGGAGGAACAAAATTCCAGGTGCCTCCAGCAGCATTCTGAAATATAAGGCCTAAAGTTGACACCTTATATTAAAAAGTATTGTTAGAGGTTGTTCAGTTTGTCTGCTCCGTATTAAACCAAGTTAGTGCACCACAACAACAGAAAACAATTTAATGTGTAACAGCATTAACCACAGTACACATAGGTCCATTAGGTCCATTTGTATCAAAAAAGGATTTTACCATTCTTTTTCAGAGACAGCAGGTATTTGGCCATGCTGTAGTCTGAGCACTACTTGTAAAATCTAGTTCATCTGCTAATCTGCATGTCTTTAAAAGTTATAGGCAATTTTAGTATAAAACAAGCATTCACAGGATGGATTTCATTATATCAGATTTGGCTTTCCTAAGTTGCAAAGTGGTAAAAGGTGAAAGTCTTGCAAAAACTTCTTGTATCTTGTATGGAATACAGCGAGATCTATTTCATAAATAGTTTTGATGAAGTCCTCACTGCAGGGTCCAGAACGTGCTGAGTGAGTCACTGTTTGAGCAGCACATGGGTGCTCTGTACTTTCCCTTGCATGGCCATTGAGAACACAGAGTGAAGTGAGTGGGCAAGATGGGGAGGTCAATGTGTTTGTCTGAAAGTACTGGGAAAGGTTATCTCATCTGCTACATCATTTTCAATCCTTTAGTTAATGTTCAGGCTTTCTATATAGTCATAAAAACTTTTGTTGACTATAAATACAATGATGCTCAGCATTTTTATGATGGTCTTCATATTCAAAGCACTCTGCACATAAAACCCCTTTGCTGAGTTTGTCCCTCTGAGATGGATGCTTATAACTCCCGCTCAAAGAACTGTTTGGCGTGCATCTGAGAGCAGAATTTAAGTACTAGTCCTGTTTTACAGATAAAAGAAAAGGGCAGCATATTAGAGTTGTCTGTTGCCATAGAAGGAACTAAAGGGAATCAGGAACAAAGCACTTAATAAAACATTTATGTTTAGTCCTATGAACAAACCACAGATCTATTCTCTCTCATATACCTAAAATAAATAGTTGTCAAAATAAGCAGCGTATTTTATAATACAACTGTCCTGGTCTTCATCTGGCTGCAACTGTGCATCCAGTAGTGTTAAGAGGGGGAAAAAAAAGGTAAGTTAAAAATTCCCCTGTTTTAAAGAAAATTAATAATGTTGCTAAATTTCATCATTTTTTATCTCATGAATGTGAGAAATACAATGGGATCTGCCCTCTGTATACATTATTGTTACTGGTAAAATTACTGAATTAATGTGGTTTCTTTCACTGAACACTAACAATGGAAGCTAACTTCTGGAGAACACAATTAACTTTGAACCAGAAGTAGGGTTTTTAGAAAGTGAGAGTACTCATCAGACAGCTTCAGCAGAGCATCACATGCTGCAGGTTTCTCTGTGGGACAGCTTGCTTGATGTTCACCTGGAAGACTTGGTTCAGAACTCTTTTACATCGCTACCTGGTAAACAGCTTCTTCCTCATCAGTGAGTCCAGGTCAGGAACAAAACCTACTGCTCAGACTGTGAGTGCATTTATTCTGCTCTGTCATCATCCAATGATAGAGACATTGCAATGCAGTTGAAGGCATTAGTTCCCATTTTTTGTGAAAGACAAAAGATGAAAAAAATCCTTGCGGTTTTCCAGAGACTTGTGATTTCCCTACTCAACAAACATGCTTTAGTCCCGTAAAGTACAGCCCAAAACCAGAGGATTAGGTGAAGAATGGTTCTACCCCTTGTGACTGGCTACAAACCAGGCATACTGTCTAACATCTGCTGTGCTGCATTCCCAATGCCATCACAGCCTACAGTTCTCTTGTCAGCCTGTGTTTTCACAGGTTACATGCCAGCTGTAATAGGAGCTGCAATTTACTATGTTGTTTGTAAAACCCCCAGGACAATTGGGCCTAGTTTGGCTACGGTTTTAAGGCTCTAATGTGTAAATGTTAAATGAGAGTATTAAATCCCTCTACTCATTGGAAGCTCTTTTTCTTCTCCATGCTGTATTACACGAGATCCAGGCAAAGGTCTTGCTTCTCAATGCAGCTGAATAGTATAAAAGTTGCTTACATATTAAAGCTAAAATAAACAAATGGAAAAGAATTAGGCTACAAATGAAGAAACTATAATGTTGAACAAAAAAAGCGATGGCTGTAAGTGGCACCATTAACACATATCTCCTATTATGGCATTACACAGACTTAAATCTGAGAGTATCAAGTGAAAGATAGAGCTAGGAGAACACGCCCTTTCTTACCTAACGTTTGTCTCCCAGAACTTGTGTGTGTGACAGAGCAAGGATGGAGAAAATGATTTGTGGCTCTGCAATTGCACACAGTAATGTGATTCCGATGGACAACTTTGGAAAACTGGTAGTAATATATACAGTGGTACATACATAAAGCAGTATAGCTGCCCATACAGTAGTTCTTCCTCCTGCCTCCCTCCCTCCTCCACCATCAGGTACTTACGAGGAGTGGCTAAGAGACATATCTATTGCCGTAATGCACACTGTACAGGTTTACTTTCAGCAGAAAGGTTGATTTTGTCACACAGCTACATCTTGGCACCGCTGCAGGTTGAGGTCCACTCTTCCATGCTTGACAGATACCTTCTCTTATTGAATGTCTCTGTGATGCTTCTATGTTATGCCGTGGTCTGTAGTGTTTCATGCATCTGCGAATGCCACTGGATTCTTTCAAAAAATTCATGTTCTAACACCAGGTCAGGAAACAAGCAACTCGGTATGTGACAGGTTATTTTCTGTGCACCGTACCTTGGTCCATCCTCCTTCACTCCTGAGCCACCTGGCACAAGTGTAACCCATATGAAGCATAACTGATGTGATATTTTCAGATGGTCCAGAAGCCGGAGTGATAACGCTTATACCAAAAGTAGTACATGGTGAACATCAGTTGGACAGTATGGTAGGAAGGAGTGATATCCTGTAGCTACCACTTTGTTTCATCTCTGTCAAGAGCTTCTTAAAGTGACAGGCATCGCTGTTGTTCCTTTGGCTTTTGTCCAGTAAGCCACAGCCTTCTGCTTCAGCTTGCTTTTGGTTTTATCACCCATTCTGCCTGAGGATTTGCACGGTAAACATCTAACATGTATGCATCCGGATCCAAACAGTGCTGACCTGAAACGGAAATCAACAGCCATGAGTCATAGGATGTTTTGAGCACATGATTGAAGGGGACAGAGCTACATTAAAATGTCCTTGATTGTATCTCTGACTTGCACAATGCGAGCCCAGTTTGGTGTGTCCAGCTGACATCTTGCCTGGATACAGGCAGGAGCTTTGGTAAATTTGCCAGTTATTTTATTCAGTGAGAGCCATGAATTCACTTTCACTTCCAGGCAAGATGCCCTGTGCTACACTGAGTTATGGGCAAAGTATTTAGTAAAAGGGTGAACAAATATTATGGTTTCAATAGAAGCATTAACAACACTTTCTTCTAAGTGCCACAGTATGGTGGGGTTTTTTATTTCTTTGGATTTACTGGACTGGAATTAAGACTCTGTGACTTCGTTTCTGCACTGTTTTTAAATGCTGAAAAAATAACTCTAAACCCATGTGTTCTCATCCAGCTAGGATCTTGCAAAGAAATACAGGAACTATATCAAGGTTTTTGGCAGTTGCTGCTTTGCTGATTGAAAAAATAAATTTAGAGTCCTCAGAAGTCTGGCAGTTTACAGGTTTCATTAGGTGGTGACTGAAAATAGAAGTTGGCTGGGGAGTCCCTGCTGCCTTTGCCACAGAAAGAGGCATTTGGTGCTTCTTAACAGAGTAATAAGGCAATAAAGTCTTGAGTTGATTTATTGGACTATATTGCATTTACACTGGGTGATGAAGTAATTTAACTAGTGAGATTACACTGCAAGTTGTAGTAAAATTTTTGTTCAGTTACTTACAAGGTCACTGAGGTCCTAATGATTTTATTAAAGTGAAAGCAATATAAATGAATTAATGCATTACCAATGTAATAAGGTATCCTGGAAGATCTAGGGCTATAAAAATAGTTTTAATGAAGATGCCAATTAAATGCCCAGATTTTTGAAAGAGCATGGTGGGACTACTTGAGATTTTTTCACAAACCCTTCAGGATCTTCTCCTGTTTTAGGGTCAGTTGGTCATCCTGCTTACCCAGGCAAAACAATTCACTAATCAACTTTAACTTTGTATATCATCAATAATAAAAACTTTGCTTCTCAATGTCTGCTGAAGCAAGTCTGTTGTTTTGTAATAACTTTATAGAAACTGTTTAGAGAGGAATCTAGAAGAATGAAAAAATAATCTAATGAGACAGTTGACAAAAGGCTCCAACAGAGCATCCAGAATTTTAGTATGAATAGAGAGAGAGTCAGTACTGCGCAATATCAAATTAAAATCTGGTTTTTGACCTTTAGAGCAGGAACTTGTGTGGCAAACCACTGTTGTTATTACAAGAATGTCACTGCATGAAACATGGAAGAAGACAAAATCCTTATTGCAAGGAATTTACAATCTAAATAAAGCACATGTGTTAGGATGAGTATAGTGCACCCATACATGCAGGGGCTGAATTCTCAAGTCTGTGTTTCTGATTTGGAGGAGGTTAACACTTAAATACAATGAAGAAGAAACAGGTCTTGGGAATAGGCTTGAGAGCGAGGTGGTATGTGCTTGTGAGAGGAAGACTAAGGTTCTCTTAACCATGGAAAAATGCTCAATTATGAGAGTGAGAGAGGTAAGCGAAAAGTCAGATGAATTTGGCAAGACTGTAAGGAGTCCTGCTGAGATCAGGTCACTATCTCCTACAGCATGCCCTTCCAGTCATGCTGGAGTTGGAAGGAACCATTACATTGCTTTTAACAGCTTTAAGGTCAGACACCTTTCCTACAGATGGAGTAGAAAGTAGGAGAAGCCCAGCTGTGTGAAAACAGCACTGCCCTCAGGTGTTCCAGGAGGCTAAGGACATTCAGAATCAAATTTTCAAAATGAGACCTACCTATATTTCCTCCAATTTCATGTAAACTTTGGATCTGGCCTCTCATGTTCTGTGATGAACCACGGCTAGGACAGAAAAAAACCTTCAGTTTGTCTTTCTGTTATAACCACTGTCTTATCCACCACCATCTATATTAAGCTAAAAATGTATAACTTTGCACCTGTGAACTTCCTTATCAAAAGCAAGGGCTTCCACCAAATGGAGGACTGCAGAATACAGAATCTGCTGCAGAGGTAGATTACTGTGTCACCATTAACTAAGCCTTCTATTGTATTATTTATTTTTAATTATTTACTTAAATAACAGAATTACGTAGTAACATTGGAAACTTTTCAGAAAAGACTTTCAGATACAATTTGCCATTTTTCCATTACCATTACATTTGCCATGTTAATAATTATTACTTTGCAGAAATAAAAACGTTAACATTTTATGGGCAGATGTAAGACAATCCCTCTGGTTTCTCTATGCAGCAAGTCTATAAAACGTGGATTTAGTAGTGGCATAACAGAGGGCAGATTGATACTGTATTTTAAAATTTCTTTGACCAATGTAACCATACATTAGCAATTTTAGATTAGAAATAAGAGTTCTTGTAACGCAATGAGTCTCTGAAAATGGGACAATCTATTCATTAATGGTTCTGACATTATTGTTCAGGAAAAACCAGATGTTCTGATTTACCCACCTGTTTTCACAGTGGAATCGAGCCAGGATGTCTTTGGCTTTTGTTTGGCTGTTGAGTTGAATTGCCATGGAGACTTTTGAATGCAGTGGAGCATAAACTCTTATCACCCCCTCGGGTATGTCGGACTGCAGGTATGGGGGAAAAGTGACAGCTCCCTAAAATAAATATTCAGTAGAGTAAGTTTAAAGCACATATTCCTGTAGCTCTATTCAGAAGCAGTTCTGCAATGCCTCTGAGGTTGCTTGCAAAAATCATTGTCCTGTATCCATGTAATCACTAAAAAAACATATTAACAGTCATACACAAATTTATAGCTACGGTATAATAAGATATGACACAAAACTCAAACTCCTTGGTAAGCATCACATAAATGCATGCAGAATTAAGTACCAACTCTTGAATTTTAATTGCTTGCAGTAATATTGAATCAAATTGTTACCTGAGATTTTTTAAGTTATTGCTGTTAACATTGGTCAGTGAACCAACTGCTCATTGAAAAAAAAAAAAAAAGTTTAAATTACTAGGAATACTGGATCTTCCTTTTAAAGATTAAATTCTCCTGAGGCATGAAATCTAGTTCTCTGTTTCTGCTTCCTATAGCTTCAACTAGATCAAAACTTATGTTGAGTAAAATATGAAAGTGCCATATGGTTTCTGTTAATTTGAAATTTGACCTTGCATAGGGTTCAAAAGATCATCTATGAAGTTTATGCACTCTTCCATGATTAATGGCAGATAAATCAATTAGCAAGGTTTGCATTCCAGTTCTAATCCAGTTAATACCATGCTTAGCAGGGTACAATAGTACCCTAGTCTCTGTCCCTGTGTAATTTAGAACATCTGAGAGCCAGAGTTTGTGTTAAGTGCTCTCAGAATTCAAGTCAGTTCTCCAAACAGAGCTTGCCTCCAAGTTATCCTTCATATTTCAGCTACCTGCCATGGCCAGTCTCATTTTTATTAGATGCAAAGCCAATTACTATGATCAATGAACTTGCATTCCCAAAGGTGCAATGACTGCAGTAATTGACTCTCCTTAGAAGCTCTGACTGTATTCATTCCAGGGTGAATAGAGTTTTGTAACACAATAGTCTATACCACCATTTTAAACAAACATCTATGTCTCCATCTGCAGCACCAATTGTGTATACCCACAATATATTTCAGACAGTGTTGGCAAATGAATCCTAAAGGAAGGGAACCTTAAAGATCATCTAATTCCAAACTCCTCCATGGTCAGGGACACCTCCCACTAGACCAGGTTGCTAAAAGCCCCATCCAACCTGGCCTTGAACACTTCCAGGGAGGGGACATCCACAATGTCCCTGAGCAACGTTTTCCAGTGTCTCACCACCCCCACAGTAAATAATTTCTTCCTAATGTCTAACCTACTCTCCCCTCTTCTAGTTTTAATCCGTTCCCCCCCCCTTGTCCTATCATTACAAGGCCTTGTAGAAAGCCCCTCCCCAGCTTTCCTATAGGCCCCTTCAGGTACTGGAAGGCTGCTATATGGTCTCCCCAGGGCCTTCTTTTTTCCAGGCTGAACAACCCCAACTCTCTCTCATAGGAGAGGTGCTCCAGGCCTCTGATCATATATAGAATTTCTTTTTTTTTTTTCCCAGATGTTCGCTTCTGCATTTTCCCTGTTGTCTGTATTAGGTGGCTTATTCTCTACTTCTTATAATCTCTTAATATCACTCTTATTTGTCTTTTCTTTTGTTCTTCAAGAATATTCTTGAAGTCCTTGACCAGTTCCTTGATTACTCCAGTTCACCAGTCTGCTTCCTTTAAAACCCCAACTCTGAAGACTTCCTCTCCAGGTTATTAAAGGTAGTTACTACATGGAAGTACCTTATATAAGCTGCCATAGGGACTGTAAATGTTGGGCATGTGTACCCAACATGCTTTGTTGCACAAATTATGTTACATCTAATGTGTAAGTTAATTTTAGCTGTCTGTTGAAATAGCATACCTCGGGCAAGTTCCTAAACTCCATATCCAGGCAGTGGGGGAAAAGTTGGTGGCTTTAAGCTCTCCGAAGGAAGACTTCGTATAGGACTTTCCTAAGTCTGAACTGCACTTGGAGCTCTGGAAAGCCTCAAAAGTATCCACCTCTTTCCTCTGTCTATATGGGGAGCAGCAACACAAACTACTTAATTGACACTTAAAATTTAGAACCAGTTTTGGTGTCTGTGTTAGGCAAACTGGGTTTTTCTCTCTGCTTAGGAAGTTAGTGCAAAGCTATAAAACTAAAGCTTGCAAGGAAAATAGCAAATGGCCTGGACCAGGGCACGGGTAAATACAATTAATCCTAATATTGACCATCCTACTACTCAACTACAGATCCTTGCATTCATTGAGTATCTACAGATCATTTCTGTCAAGGACTGTCCACATATGACCATTTTCTTACAAAACAGGTATAAAACCAGCATTGTAACTAGCTGTCTTATAGCTTGGGCTGCTAGAAATCATTCTGCTTTCCTCACCTTTTTTTCTCAATCAATTCCCAAAGTTCTGTCTTTTCAGGATGTTGGACTGTGACGCATATCTTTCAAGATACCTCCCAAATCAACTTATTTTGTATGTCAAAATTTCCTCCTCACCCCCAAAAGCTTTTATGAGATAAGAAATGAGGGAGGCTGCTTAAAGCTGCCCTTGAAAATTATCTATTTTTTTAATCACACCTCTGGTCTTTCAGGTCTTTCCCGTTCCATGGTCTTTCTCCTCAGAAGTTTTCTCACTCCTTTGTCAAACATCAGCTGCCTCTTGCTGTTGTTCATTGCTGCCTCATTCATTTTTCTCACCTGGGATATCAGGAAGGATGGGACCTAAAGGGAGAAAACCAGAGCTGAGAATACACAGTCATTTTTTCCCTCATAAAATTGGTGTTGGGCCTTCAGAAAGGTGTCAAATTTTAGGCAGCAGAAGCTCTATTTATTCTGAGAAGATACACGCAATTAGTAGCTCCCATAACAACCCACAGTTGTTCCTTTGGTGAAACTATAGGTCACCTTTCATGCCGTATGAAACATCTTAGTGATATTTGCAGTTGTACAAACTTCATTAGGAGGTTGTCTTTGCAATCCCCATCATACCCTCCCTCCGTTGTGAAGCAAAGAGCTGAGACAGTAATTATCTTCATACCAACCTTTGGAAGTCCAGCAAGTAGTATACACTTTTGGCCTATATTATTATGGACTAGACTCTAAACAGACATTTAACCCTATCCAAATTTAGATATCTCACCTAGGCACCTAGACTGAATAATTTTCCTATGCATTCATCTGTATAAACAATGATGTGGGATAGGTACCTCCAGAGGTCAATTTTTGCTAAAATAGATGTCTTAGGTGAGGTAAATCTCCATCCAGAGGTACCTCTCACTCTATCTCATTCTAGATCTAGAAGACTCCAGCCAGTTTCCAAAGAATTGCTAACTGTTTCTGTTAGGAAGATCAATTTACTCTGATTTCTACTGAGCTGCTGCATATAGCAAAGTATTGCTCTGTTTGGGAGCCATAAAGGGGGGGAACCAGCATTACTCACTGTCCACAGGATGTCCTGGTACCGAATTAAAAGCCTCACAATGTGCGCTGTGGTGGCAGCTGCTTGCATTTCTTGTTGGTTTGCACGTTTCCCTTTGTAGATGAAGAGGTTCGGTGCAACAATCATAGAAACATTCCACAAGTTCATTTTGTTTTTCCCTTCATTAGCAACCACCTTCTTCAGGAACTGAAGAAAGGCCTGGAAAAACAACACTTGTTGAGTCTCACAAAATAGTTTACTTTTTAAATGCAGCATTTTCAAATGCACAACATGTCTGGCTCAAAAGCTGTAATATTTGCACTTGGAGGTGAAAGTTAGGGGTTTTGGTATTCTAATTTGGACTACTCTGATATTTGCTGGCACAACCACCTGCGTCAATCACAGAGAAATAGTTAATGTTATCAAAATACATATTAATAAGTTATCTATCATTTAGAGCATAATCCTAAATCCATAAGTCCAGTGCAGTGTCTGCACGAAGGCTCTGAATCCTGTGGTAAGCAAAAGATATAAAGGTGTTGCAATGGAATAGTTAATTTTTTCATAGATTTCAAGGTGCCCATTTTGATGTATCTGGCCAAGGCTTTTTATGTTGTAATCACCAGGGTGATCAGCCTCCCTTCAAATGTACAGCAGTTCCATATGTGATATAATTTGAGGAATTTTTGCCAGCAACCCCCAAACTTTTATTCTGGGATAATGAAAGCAAGAAGAGTCCAGTGATTGTTGACGTCACTTCAGAATTTTGCTTGAGTGTCTGAATAGGATAGATTGCAGCTGTGGTTAGAGTTGGGGTCTGCCAATGAGTCTTTTTGCAACACCATACCATTAAAAACCACTATATTTGTACCCTGACATTGCAATTAAAACATTTTTACAAACCCAGGAATTACAAAACAGACGCTACGCTGGAAAAATTTTTAAAATCTCATTATAGATATCAAGTAGGGATGCTTTCAGTTTTGTCATCACTTCTATTTTCATATAAAAGCCTAGTAATAATTAAGAACACTCATCTGGCATGCATTTTACACATACTGCTCTGTATCAATATGGACTTTGCTAAAAGAAAGAGCACCCATTCTTCACAGAGCACTTGTAGACCTCCAGATGCTTTAAAGAGGGTTGTTATTCTTGTCCCTTTTTATTGTATAAATAAATACAGGTAAAGAAGGCACCTGGACTCAGAAAGCTCTATCTAAATTTACTGATGGGAGACTTTCAGAGGGGGGGACCTTCAAGGTCCTGGTGATCAGGAGACCTGATGAAATGTGTGGGGGCTCCCAGGCAGCTTGTTCACCCAGGTTTCCTCTATGTGGAAACAAGTCCAAAGACTCTTAAGAGTCAGGGTATAACTGCAGTCAGACCTGGGAGCTCTCAAGCAACCAAAATGCTTATAGCCACTGTCTGTATCAGGAAGTAGTACATGGCTGTGGTTGTGAGTTCTTTAAGCAAAACACTTGAGGCCGAGGCCCTGACATCTCTGCTACAGATGTATGTTGCAGGCGTTTTTTTACTTTGGACTACCTCCTTCAGTGTGGTCCAGTGCCCTGGAAGCCCCTGATCACTGGTAGTGCACTAGGTGAGCTTCTGGGGGGCAGCTTCTTGTTTAATTTCATGTAGGAGAATTCCAGTTGTACAGAAACACCAGAAACTTGACCTTCTTTTTCCAAACTATGCGAGGAACATGCCTCTTTTAAATGAATGCTACAGAATAAATGAAGCCTGGGAGCCATTTACTGACAGGAGCAGCTGGATGCCTCCAGCAACTATTTCTTAATTGCTTGTAAAATAAATGACAGCCAGGGAATGGGAACACCTTTTCAAGGAAATGTTGAAAAACACAGATGAATACTTTCATAGTGTGTCTGATCACTGACTGTTAGAAAAAAAAAAAGATCTCTCATTTAAAAGTTAAAAGCATCACAGATGGCAGATGATAGCAAAAGAACTTACCTTGGCTGTGTCTCTGTTGGCTTCAGGCAGCAGCATGATCAACAGATGCAAAGCTTGCAGCTGTAATTTGATCTTGGAGATTTCTAAGAATATGAATAATTAATGTTTTTTAAATCCCTGTTACAATTGGTTTGTTCTTACCCTTGTTGGTCAGCAGTTCTAGAAACTCAACCACCACTGCCCGGTTGAAAGTAGCACGTTGAGATATTTATTAACCATAACCTTTTCTCCAAATATAAAAATGAGTGGATTTTTCCTTATTCTCTTGGGTGTTTGTCAGAGGGGGAGACAAGACTCTGAAATCCTGTCTAAATAGCAAAGAGACAGTATTTTTCAATACTAGCCAATTTCTCTTTGATATTGTGGTCCAGCTGTGATGTATATGGATCAAGTGTTTTCCCCCTTTTAAACTGAAATGGATTTTTTTCTTCAGAAAATTTTCAAACTGCTGTTACTGAGTAATTTGCTGAACACTTGTGCCATTGGAGTGGAGACTGATTGCTTATAACTCAAAAAGTATTTGTCCCAAGTCTAGCACTTTGGAGCCCCTTGTCAGTTACAAAACACCATCATGTTTTCAAGAAGTGGTATATATTGATACTGTGCAAAGATCACTGTAAGAGCTGGGATGAGGAAGATGGGAAAAATAGATCTGTCATTTGTTTCCAGTTGGGGGGTGAGAGAGGTTTGGAGGAAAAGAGTGTTGCGGACAGTGTGTCTGTTAGAGGGCACAGACACCTCATATTCAGTCTTCTCCTCCAAACTGAGAAGCCATCACAACTGCTTGCAGTCTCGGACTCACAAGGAGCACACTCAAGTACATGAAGGTTACAGGAAGGGGTCACCTCCTTGTGCCCTTTAAACAACCTCATCGAGATCCTGAAAAACTGGCTGCAACCTCATATAAAAATTCTAAGATTTCTGTACCCATTTGCCTAATCACCATCCTGATGGTTTCACTCTGTCCTAGCTCAAGTGAATTTACAATGAAGTCAATAGGTATTGCAAGGTACCACTGTGTTCTCCCTGGAAGAGAAATTAACAAAATGTACTGAGAAAGAGGGAGTATATGTACACTGAAAACAAGACCCGACTGCCTGAAGCTTTCTGTGGTCACATATATCTTTGTACGAATATTCTGACCCCAGCATAAACCCAGAGAGAAATAAAATAGAACCAAGAGAATGTCAGCTAAAGGACAGTGACCTGAATTTACCTTGCAGAAATTTTCATTTGTAAAATCTGTAATTTGTATGAATCAGGGTCTATATATGAAAGTAATTGCTCAGCCAGCATTTGCTCAAAGATTTCAAATCTTATGTTAAACATTTGTGTCACTCACACGAGTCTAGGCTGTTAGCTAAGCAGAGACTTTTTTCCATTTTTTAAGGGAAAGCTTGCAGAAAATTTAAATGTTTAGGCAAGGCACTGGGCCTTGTTTTTCTCTCTGCTTCAGAAAGAGAAAAAATGTAACATCTACTATTACATTTTATCTAGGTCAGTCCATATTAACTCCTTTTCCACCTACTTTCCACTAGTGTGATGAAAGCAGGCAGATATTCTACTGTGAAGAGCGGGCTTGGGAGTTCTCTTATAAACATTTTCAGCAGGCCTGCTGCGTCGTTATTTCGTACTTGGTCCCAGTCAAAAGTGTCGTCATAAAATTTTGCCTCAAGCTCTTGATGGAGATTCTGAAAGATAAAAGGAACATCTGACCTTTAATCATTGCTTCTGACCCGGCTGTTTGAGATCAATTCAGAAGTCCCATTACAAACAAAAGGCAGGTTTACACCATAGTTAAAGTAGCCCTAAACCAGTAGCAGCCTAGTTACAGCCATGTGGAGTTGAGAGCAGGTTAACAGATCAGGTTCCTGGGGATATTTTGCAACCCAGGCTAAATTTGGTTTATATTAGCTGCATTTCTGCCAGTGACCCATTTGAACCATTTTAAAAGAAGAAAAAAATGTGCAATGTCCTTATAACAGAAAATTCAGTTAAACAGAATTTTTAGCGCGGCTGTTCTTTTTGAGACACTCTCCAGAGGTTTTGACCCTTAAATCACAAAGAAGTGGCATTCCTTCCTCACTGGCAGTGAACTTGCTAGACAATCCCTCAGCATCGGAGTCCATGGGCCTTGAGCAAAAGGCTTTAACTTAAGGTCTTTCTGTCTTTAGGACAACGTTTTCTTTTAGGATAACTATAATTAGATTTGATCACTTCATAGAAAAATAAAGGTATCTAAGCATTATTCTAAGAAAACCTCCACTTCATTCATGTCAAAAAACCCCTCTAAAACTACAAGAGCTATCTCAGACAGAATTAATTATACCATTTTGGGTACCCATTTAATCCTACTGTTCTCCAGAGTTAGCATCTTGCTCTACAACAGAGGTTTGTTTAGTTCTGGAGGGTAACTAATCAATGTTTCACACACATGTGTGAATGGGAAATATTCAGTAAGGTTCCTAGTAGGAACAGAATTTGGCTGCAAACCCAGATCACTGTTTGGAAAATGTAAACTCCTCTAAAAATGTTTTGGGTTAATAAGATTGATGGAGGCTATTGTAATAGGAGGATATAAATAAATAGTGCGGCTTTCACAATTATTGCTGGCCAAACACTGCCTTATCCATAGGAAGTTTGTTGCTGCTTTTTGTGAAACTCTTTTTGACAAATTACAAGTGTAGCTAATATTCAGGTTTCAGATTATGTTTTTGAAATGTACCTTAATATCACACAAAGAAAGTTTAGTCTATTCAGACAGAAAACTTGAAAAAATAGATTCTGTTTACCGTACCTCACATGAATGGAAGGAAATTACATATCAAATATGGTCACACATAATGAAGTGAAATGGTTGGCACAAAAGGAAATGGAAAGTCATTCAGGATTTGGAATATAATGTTACAATCTTATTTTTACTAGCACATTTTATTGGTTGTAATCTGGGCTATCTCAGCTTCAGCTGTATTTACATCCTTTGCACATAATCCATACAAACACCTGGATTAAATTATCTTCTGGTTACTGGCTGGGAAATGGGGAACAGAAATCCTCACCTCATCAAAACCACAAGGGGAGAGAAAAACTACTCCACATTTTTCTGCTGAGAACTGGGAAAAACCCATAGAAACACAGAAATAGCAAGCAAGATTTTTGAAACATAAATGTTTAGTATATACATATGCACATGTGAGCATATATTTATATTTTATACACTCACCCCCTCCCCATATATATATCTATATATATGTATGCACCTTGTAAAAAACTTTTTTTTTTTTTTCCCTAAAGATGACTGATCCTACAGTACACTATCAAGCATTTTGGTCCACTGGAGATCTTGTTACAAACCAGATTACAGAGGAAAACTTGTATTTATTTCTTCTGTTCTTTGTTTTATTGAAGAGTAATCTTTAATCACTTCCATATGCCTTTTCTTTCTCCAAATAAGACTGAAATAATATTGGAATACCCTCAAATCATAATGTCATAATAATGTATGAAGGCTTTGAAGGATGAAATCTGGATCTGCTTTGAAAAAAAAATCTCTCTCTAGCTGGTTGGCTTGTTGGACAGACTTCAACGAAGCCAAAACTCAAACAGTTTAAACTTTCATACGGGCAGTTTAACTTACCACCCAGTAAAGGAGAGTTACATATAAAGACATATCTCACAGCAGTTCCCTGAATATAGGTTGTGAAAAAGAAGTGAACAAGGCACAGTACAGTATATGCAGAGAATATGAAAGTAATTTAATTAGGTAGAGCACAGCCCTGCTGTGTAATCTCCCTGGAGATGCTGGAAATAATTGAGATTGCATGAAATAATACTTTAAGTATTTGCATGAAAAAAATGAGGAAGATTAAAAGTACTGGCCAAATGAGGAGCTCCCTTCTGCAAGATGTGTCACTTTTGTAGGTACTGAGTGCTTTTATCAGTCCATAGAATGAAAGGGAGCTGGGGTGCTACTGCCTATCTTTGATACATTTCATGTAATGCTGCTTCTTCTTGTACAGTCATTTTTTAATGATTCCTAGCCCGTCAGCATTTAGCAATCCCCAGCATTGCTCTTGGTGTGGCTGCCATGACACTGAGACTTCCTACCTCAGAAAGCAAGACTTGTTTTCTTGAGGATGAGAAAGTGGGTTTGGGATGCACTATAAGAAGTTCCTTAAACCAGATTAAAAAAAAACCCAAACAAACATAGAAAAAACAAAAATCTGGGAAAGTGGAAGACACTACCAAGTCCAGCAAAAAGTTGTTTTCCTAATTTGTCTCTGCCAGAGCCTTCCAGTTCCTGGAACCAAGTTAGTCTGGAGAAACAATTACAAGCATTACTGCACTGCAGTGTCAGGCTATTTGGTACCAACCAGCCTGTGTTCATAGCCCGCAAAAAGCCTGTGAAAATGTTGTACTCAAGGCTGCCAAACAGTGAACACAGGCCAAATTTCTCTCACTTGGAACATGAAATTGTAAGATCATAGAAGATAAATGAGAAATAAAGTGACACAAAGGTTAAAATGACATAGAATTAGATCTTTATCTGAAGCTCACTCAGTTTAGCAACTCTGGATTTCTGAAATAAATTAAAACAGAGATAAGATCACAGCAATTTTGGATGACAGAGATAAACTGAAAGGGTCCCTCAATGTGTAGTGGAGAAAAACTGCATTCAATGTCAAGTCTGTGCTTTATATAGAACATTAACAAATGCAAAGCAATAGACCATATGTTCTGTGATTTGTTGGTTCCCAGGAACCAATCTGACCTTCCACTGGTAGGAGTAGAAATGCTGATCTACACACATCAGTATTTATGTGCAGTGGGCATTTGTGTGTGCTGTATTATTTTACATAGAGTCTCTGGTCCAGAAGACAGAAAACTGGCATGAATGTGTACCTTGACTCTGGAGGCAGATCCAGGCACTCGTAGAATTCCTTCGGTTTCTAAGCCTGTTTCCTCAAGCTTGAGCAGCAACTGAAAAAACCCAACAAAACCCAGGAAAATACTCAGAAGCAATTAAAAATACTATTAACTTTTTTTTTATCAGTCTAGCTATCCCTGAGACTAATTTGAAAAAAATACTTTTCTATGTAATTTGCTAATGAAAACAGGCCAGCTCATGTAAGTAAACCTTCCTGAGTATGCGGAGTATGGAAAACTGATAATGCAATAGGTCCCTCTGTCCTTGATTTGAAACTTGGCACTACTATAGAACAATTAGCATGTAAGTGTACTCATAAAAGGGCAGATACACTGGGTAAAACACAATGGTGTTTTGAGGGAAACTTAACCTCTGAGAAATGTTTAAGTCTTTCCCTGAGGAGCACAATGGAAAGGTCTATAGATAACATACATTTCTGGGAACTGAGAACTCTGATTAGAAAATGGTCCCAGAATATTTTAGTTTGAATTGTCTGTGAATAGGCTTTCTACTCTAATTCTTAATTAAAAAATAAATATGTTTTGATTTAACATAACTTAGAACGAGGACAAAAAAAAAATTCCTAACATATATTCATACAGCTCTGGATTTTTCACCACCAGCTCTGTTTCCTGCCCTAGCTGTTAGATCCTTCTAATATCCCATGGTATCTTGACAGTGTAGCTGTGGAACTGATTGCAAAATCATGTAAATATTCAAGTCATATCAGTCTTTCCCTTGACACTCCACACCACTTCCCCTTTTGTCAGTATTTACAGGAAAATTTGTTGTAGTTTTGAGTCCATGTAAACCTATGTAAGTGTGTGTATTTGCTTCTGTCTGCGTGCCTGTCTTTAAGACAATTGTGGATGCATTTGTGCTGCCAAATGGCTTACATAAATGATCTTGTCTTATACAAACCTCAATGAGAAGATGCCACTGCCATTCTGGAAATAATGGCTAAATAATACCTAAGATGTGAATTCGTGTGAAATTAAAGCTCCTGAGACAGCTCATCTCTGGCCCCTTTGCACAGATGCCCCATTTTCCATGGCTCTCTAATTTAATGAGAAAGGGAAAGAGAAATCCAGATGTTTGTTTCCCAAAGTTTCCTGTATGGTATGATAAAATTACAAACACTGAAAGAGGTCTCTACCACTTTCACACAGAAAAGGAGCAAATTTTGTCTCCTTGTTACAAGGTTTTCAAACCACAACATTCAGAGAACCTGTAGAAACCTTCAAGTCTTCCTGCATCTTCTTTTATCTGATTACTGTTTTAAGTGTCAGTGTAAAAGATGGAGAAACAAATCTTAGTGGCTGAGGAGACTGAGTTATACTCACTTTTTGGAAGATGAGGGGAACTTTTATTCCAGGAACCTTCTTTTGATCATTCTCCAGCAGTATGGTGAGGGGTACTCCAAACAGACCATTTTCTTAAAAACAATAACAGCAAATGTGAAAGAGAGAAAACACAGCCTCCTACACGTCTTCATAGCTACTCTGAGCAGCACCCAGGTGGCTGCCATGGGGATGCCACAGCACAGTACCTCGTCCCCGCACCCTCTCCACACGATTCCTCTTCAGCTCCACTCCCAGTGCATCGTAGAAGGCCGTTAGCTCAATCAGGGAGAGGTAGCGGATCTTCTTCATGTCTTCAGGAGAAAGGTCTCCAACTTCCGTCAGCCCAAACCGGCTTTTCCGAACTATGAATTTCTACAGTAGAGATGAGTTGCATCTTTCTTAATTACAGGATGTGCATTTTTGTTTTGAAAGCAGTGCCAGTATGTAATAGGCAGCCATATTAGGATAGATGGACAACACCAAACAGCTGTACTACAACCCTGTGTATTGTCCTGGTACATTGACTTAACTTGCATCCACCTGAAATGTAAAATAGAGCTTGATGCTCATCAGAGCACTGGAACAGACTGCCCAGAGAGGTTGTGGAGTCTCCTTCACTGGAGACATTCAAAACCCCCCTGGACGCGTTCCTGTGTGATGTGCTCTAGGTGACCCTGCCTGGCAGGGGGGTTGGACTAGATGATCTTTCGGGGTCCCTTCCAACCCCTAGGATTCTGTGATTCTGTGCTTCTGTGAAGTTTGACTGGTAAGTAGCGCTGGAGCAGAGGTAACCTCAGTGCCTGTACTCCAGCTGGAAGAAATGAGCTACATGCTACTTAAACATTCACCCGGTTTCAGCAGGATATAACATTTTGCTCTGTCTCTGCCTCCCCCACAGTGTCTTTGAATGCATTTGAAGTAGCTGACACATTTCATCATGGACATTGTTGTGTATCAATTGTGTGTGTGTGTGTGTGTGTAATGAATCCATGCCTGCTTTGCATATTACTATTAATTTATGAGGTCTTACAGGGGAGTTCGAACTAAAGATCTGAGGAAAAGCCCAGAAGCAAAATCACTTAGTCCGGATGCCAACCTGCCAATTTACTCGTACTTCTTATTACTCAAGAAGCATTTAGGCTTAGAAACAGGACTCCCAGCAGCTAAGAAATAATTTACACAAGGAGTCTTGAACTAAATGATACTTACTAATTTGGGGGCATGTGAAGATGTCCACATACTTTAGAAACTGCAGTGTTGTGGACCAGAGCCAGGAATGTTGTGTCACGACAGAAGCATTTGTACAAATGTCAAGAAGAACAAGGACGCATCAGTTTTTGACATAATTGTTAGACATAATAACCAAGTTGAAGTAAAAACCATGCTTTTCAAAGAACTGTGGATCCTTGTTATTGTATATTTTTGTAATCAATTGTAATTTAAACCAGTCATTGTTAGTCAGAGGTACAAATAAATAGCATTACAAATCATCTCCTCCCCTTTGGGAACTGAGTGGAAACCCAGCCTCTAATGATGTTTTGCTTCTGAAGATTACAGCCCAGTCCTTCCTTTTTTAAACAAATTTGGACTTGATAGGTTTAACCCATCTTTAGAAGAAGCCAACTGAACAGATTAAGAAAAAAACAAACAAAAAAAGAATTAAATTTACACCAGATTTCAAAAGTAAGAGAGGACAAATGACATCTAGATCACATAGGTTCTAAATCACATTGCATGTGGTCTTTCAGTTCAGGTTAATCATAACTGAGGGAGATAGAGTGCCAGACGTGGAATAACCAATTTACATATTGTCTGTGGCATTTTAGGCCAGAATCTTCCCTCACCAGAAGGCAGCAATACCACTGTTACTTTTATGCTAGAACTTAATAATGTAACAAAAGCTACATGAAGCATAGTCTTCAGAAGACACATAAAATACTAAAAAATATCTATGTATTTTAATTCCAGTTGTGCAAAAAGTCCAAAAGCAGTCAAAGATCAATCAATCATCTTAAAAATAAGAAATACCACACAGTACATGTATATTTTCTGAGGGGAAAGAGAAAAAAGTATGTTTGCCAAAAAAAATGACCAACACTCCAAAACCAATTACAAAGGGTAGCTACAATGATTTTCCATGATGGCTGGTTGACTCTTAGGGTCACTATGACGTAATGCAGTATTAACACAAGATTTGGGGCCAGGCTTTTTTCTTCTGTCTTTTATTGCAATTTTCCAGTGATTTTTCTTACAAAAAGTGGAGTCACAGTATGCAGCACTGAAGGAGGCTGTGCTATTGAGAAATTAGATGGCTAGCATTTTGGCTAAGGAGCAAGTCTGGTATCGTGTGATGTGTTGCTTCTGCGTGGAACTATACATTGTACCAAGATGGGCCTGAAATACTTACTGACTCTTAGTTCTGCAACATCTTCAACTAAGTTACATTGATCATGGTCCCACATTGGGGCATTGCATGCAACCCTTTGCAGATGGTGATGTTGAGTTGGCTCTTCTGGGAGCTGCAGGGGACATACTATTTTACAACATATAATGTCTCTCTGTGTAGCTCAGCATATGGTATCCATGAAGCTGGTTATCTTAATGGATCAGACCTGCTCCGGAGAACCCACTAGCTAGAAAGTATGATGTTGTATAGACTTCAGTCTGTCCCTGTTAGCTTCCTTGAGGAAGGGGACACAGTCCTTCGGTAGGTGTAGGTGACTGGTTGCTCTGTGTAACAGAACAACAGGTGATTTTTTTTGCTGGGGCCTGTTATGGTCTGAGCCACTATGGGAAAAACCAACTACCACGAGTGGTAGCATATGAAGTAAGAGAAATGCCAATGTCAGCACTGACTTTATTTAAAAACTCTCTGTCTGTGATGACCTGGAATATTTCTTGTTTACTCTTCTGAGCACACAAAATGATGTCTTGCATGCAGAACAGTTCATCTCCTGCACAATGCTGGCCTTTTCTAATATTAATCAATTATGCATCCGCAGGTTCACGTTGCATCTTCTCTTCCCTGTTTGTCACCAGTTTCCCTGCTCTATCAACTGGAAATTGTCCAAGTTGTTGCAGAGAAAAAATATGTGTGTGTTGTAGTGAAGGCTGTTGTCCTAGGTTTGCTATTGCAAGGAGCAAAGATGAACCTCTGGTTTGCCAGAATCATGAGGTATGCAGAGATATCCTTACTCTCCACAAGACACCAAGTTATCCCCACCAGAAAAAAACAAAACAAAACAAAAACCCCCCAAAACCGGACACATTAAAACACAGGGATTTTACACCAGTTCTAATCTACTTGGTGTCTTATCCCTCCTTTCAAAAGGAAAGCTTACTTCTTCATCTCAGGTTCTTCTTCCTTGGTGGTGCCTGAGATGGACAAATAGATAATTCTCAGATAATTCAATGTCTGTGTGGATAGTGACAATTTCAGATTAGTTCAGGACCTCAGGATATCATGAAATTCAGGAAATGCTTCCAAATAATTTCCAGCTATTTCATACATTTCACTAAGAAGGTGGTATCTGAAGCACAAACCTAATGCTCCAGTTTCCAATCATGGAATTTTTGAGGTCTGATGGAAATAGAAAACTGACATCCTTGACTTTGAGAAATAATTCCAGACAATGGCATGACTGCTCACTGTATGTCTGGTTGGATGATACGATAAACTTTCCTCCTTTAGCCATTTACATCGTATCCCCTACAGTGTAATTACACTGGATACTGATCAGAGAAAACCAGTACTGCTGCAGCACTAAGGTTTGCTTTCCCCCCTTCATCTGTGAAGCAATTTTAAATCCCTGTTTTAACAAAGGCAGATAATCTGTAGGGGAATAAAGTAGGAAAGCAGACCGGTAATGAAAATGATTGCTAGTTTTAGTGCCAGTAACTGGACTTTACTGGTGAAAAATGTGTACATGATGGAATATTTGTGAATTGAGTTGCAATGGGTACAAGTGAAAACCAGAATTGAATATTCAGTTCAGCTTTGGTGCCTCTCTGGGAATCAGTCACAAGCAGTAGGCAGGCACAGCTGGCAGACTATAAATCACACCTAGCAAAGGAGAGCTAATGTATCTTAATGGACTCCAATGTGCTGGGAATATAAAGCAGGAAATCACTGGGTTGAAAAAAAAATAATTGAGGAAATAGGTCAAGTACAAACTTACAGGTAAAGCAGAGTCCTCCTTTTTGAACCTCTGGTTTTTCGGCCATTCCTGGTTTTTTGGAAGGACTGTAATGGATTCTGAGAAAGAGACCTCATAGGAGAGCTCTTCTGTTACAGATGGGTTGGCTTTATCTAGTCCGCAGTCTAGACAACTGTTAGCTGAAAATAAGGGAAACCATATATGAAAGCTGAATGTATGCTTGCATTTAGTACAGAGACATTAAAAACTGAACCAAGATGACAACAATCTTGAGAAAGTAATACAGGAAGTGCTTCAAAAGGAATTTCAGTGTAAACCACAGCATGTTCCTGTTTTGTCCGGAGGAAACAACCCCTTAGAAAGAAAATCCCTATTTTAATTTTAGATCATTTGACATGTTGCTTTTCGTGAGAAAGATAGTCAAGATGAAACTTCCTGTTTATCAGGAATTATCAAGTTTTTATACTCCATCCTTGTCTACCCAGGCAGGCAAACTGTGTTGGCACTTGTCTAACAAACAATTAAAAGAAATTGACAGAAAAATGCTGCTGACACGGTTCCTTAGGTAATTATTGACTTATTTACAATGATAAGACATTGTGCATATATTTTATTTGCTCACATACATATATTTCTCACAGTTGCTAGTTTAGGTATGTAGCACCAAAACCGGATTCACTGTACAATCTTCCAGTCTGAAAAACACTTTATCTACTGGAATTATTGGTAGATATTGTGAAATTACTTATTGCTCTACTCTAAAAATGTCACTTTCTGAAATTAGTGGATGCCAGAGGAAAATTTTTGAAATCAGTACAATCAACTACAGAAATATCCTATTGTCATGAAGTCCAAAGTGTGATAACATGCATGAGTTCCAGTGTTGCCAACTTTCATGACTGATCTCTTGCTTCTCAGGACAGTTTTATGTTTTCCCTTAGGGTCCAGCTCCTAGACTCAGTCAATTGGAACAGAATCATAATTTTCATTGGAAGTAAAGTAAAATTTCAGCCCCCAGGACTGCAGAGAAGAATTTACTAACACGACCCAAGTGCATTCAAGAGCCATGGAAATCAGTGAATTAAAAAGTGTTAAATATTTTATAAACATGTGTGTGCCCTGTGGTATCTGAATCATTGCATTTACAGATAGAGGGGCTCCAACATTTTTGGCAACACCCTCTATTTTGCAAGTATGGTATGAAAAAGCTAAATGTGTTAATAAGTGTCTTCTGGCTTCTGAACTGTGGCCTTAGATGTTACCTACAGGCCAAGCCATTTAAGATGTTTTCCATCTCTCTTTCCATCCTTGGATCTGGGATCACAGATTGTCCACGGTATCCCTGGACATTTGGTTCCCCATCTGTTCTAGTACTACTGCTTGTGGAGCAGAGGTATCAACAGAGCAGCTTTTGCAACCAAGGAACATGTCTGCATCACTATATACAGAGGTAAACATCAAAGGACTAGTTCAGAAACTTGGGTATTAATATCCCTTTAGTTAAGCCCTGAACAATGATTATGGGAACAGCTTTCAAAATAAAAGATGGACATTCCTGTGGAAGGCTGCTGACAGTTATCCAGACCCTGAGCAGAGCAGAGCTATAATTTTCATTAGCACTGCCAGCCACTGTCAGGGCAAAGTATTTGAGATGTTCAAAATAACATCATTAGTAGATCAGAATAATAGGGCAGAAACAGAAAAATAATAAATTTCTAATACTACGGTTTCTGCAGTACTGGAGAAGAAATGTGAAATAAATCTGCATCTTTCTTGTCCTGATTTGCAACAAGAAAATACACTGCTGACATATTTTGGACAAATTCCGCACCGTATTGTTTAAAATAAAACATACTATTTTTACATTCCTAGCCTTGCAACGATCAGTACCTTTTAGACACTGATGCCTCAAGGGCAGCAGTCTGTGTCTGCACAACACTGGTCTTGAGTGGGAAACTTTGGTTCCTGCATGACAATAAGCTGACAATGATTTTAAAAAAATACATGCAGCATGGTCCCAGGAGAGGGGACTAACCTCTGAAGCACAGAAGGATCGTTCTGTCTATCATTTCTCTACGAGGAAGTGAACACTGGTTACATGTTGGCATACTCACAGCTAACTGATTTCCAAACTGGCTTCTGCCCAGGAAGCTGGATACCATTAGAAGGAACTGGTGACACTGGAACTGTCTCAAATGTGGGCTGATAGGCAAGGAAAAATGATCAGACTGCAGTGAAGGTAAACGTCTGTGGACAGAAACTGCTACGGTTCAAGCAACAGCGTATCATTCTCAGCTTACACTCTTTTGCCAAGTTTAAACAACCTGTTGTGATTCACCAGAGTACATTTTTCATTGTGAAGCCTGAGAATTAATCTTCCCGAGGCTGCACAGAATTGGATCATGTTGAGGTCAGTAATATTGCAGCTCACTGTAGCTAATGATTCCCGTCCTATATAATGACTGAAATTAGCTAAGTAAATTGCTGTATGTAACTGTACTAAGCAAAAGGTCCTTGATAAATTGCAATCCATCTTGCTTTTAATAATTTTGGCCACAAATCTTTTTGAGGGCTCTTGGAGACATTTCCAACATCCGCTGCTCCCAAGCACCTGTCAGAAACCAGGCTGTTCACCACCTTTTGGGATTTGGGGACCAGCAAATTATTAATGGATGGGTGTCTTCCTATAGGTTATATACTAACACTTTATCAGAGAACTGCAAAAACAATTTTAGGGAAAAAGACCTTTTCTATAGTAAAATTAATTTCTTTCCACACCAGAAATCATTCTGCACTGTGTGAAAATTGGGGCAGTGTGTGTGGTACAGCAGAGAAAGGGCTTGGAAGCCCAGGGGGTGACTTTCACGCACTGTCACCTCTTGGCAGCTGAATTTTGCCTTTGTTCGCAGCAGTTTGGGGACTGTCAAAAGACAAATCTGAGTGTTTGTGTGTTCACAGGGCAGTGGCAGCTCATCTGCATGTTCTTAGGTTAAAAAAAAAGTGACAGGAATTTTTAAAATGCTCTGAAGGGTACTCAGTGAAAATAACTACAATGCCTCAGACCAGCCTCGTGGTTTTTCTGCTGTCCTTTGCATCCTGGTGGGAGCCCTTGGAGCTCCTCCTTTCTCAAACCTGCTGCCTCACCCTCCCTGAGCCTGCTGGAGCAGCCCCAGCTTGCTAGCTGAACCTGCAGCTGAGGGCCCCGATAAGCCCACAACAGCCACTCTTTAAATTGCTAAATCGGCTGTTATCAACTAGCAGCAATGCCTCAGGACAGAAATGTTGTCTTCCCCATTTGTAGCCAGTGCACAGGAGCAGCATTCAGGCTGCTAAAAATGTCAGATATTCAAAAGACAGACAGCTCTTCCAATTGGAAGCCTGAAATAATGTTGTAGTTGTTTTATTCAGTTTTATTCTCTGAGCTTTTTGGGTAACGACGTCAAACGTAATGTGAATAAAATCTCTCCTGAGAGAGTACACTCAGTGGCCAACTAACTTGATGGCAAACAGGATCTGAGTCACATGGACTTCCTTTGCCAGAAGACTGTAAGGACCATTGATTTTTAAAAGAGAACTGTAGGATGCTTTTATTAAAAAAATCCCATAATATTTACACAAAAGACTTTAGGACATAAAATGTGAGATAAATTTTAGGTGGGAGTAGTGGAGAGGATGGTTAAATTTGCCTCAGTAACTTGGGAAAATCAAATATAAAAGTAGCCATCCTGCTGCTTAAGATCCAGATGGACAAACTGATGTCAAACCTTAGCAACTAGGTCATCTACTGTCACTGCTCAAAACGTCTGACCCTGAGAACAGTATTCAGAATAGATTCCCAGTGAACCAAGTTTATTAAGCTAAAAATTCCTTCTGGCCTGGTTACACAGGTGAAATCAATAGTGAAGCAACGGCAGCAACCAGGTCGGGCTAAACACAGTGGAGCTGGTGGATGGGAGCTGACAGTGGGACTCGGCCTCACGCCCAGCAGTGTTTGCAACAGCCTGCAGGCTCCTCTAGCTTGTGACAACTCGGTACAATGTCAGGGGAAGCTAAAAAATACCCTACTCTCCTTTTCATTTCCCAGCCTCCACAGGAGAAAAGGTTTTAGTGCATTGACTTGAAAGATCCATATTGCTTCTTGAGTAAAAAAGAAAGTGAAAAAATGCTGGAAACTCATGTCTTCATGAATGTGAAAGGGCAAGAGTCAAATTTTGTCCTTAACTAAATTGGGACTGCTTTATTCATTTGCCTGAGGCTCCAGAGAAGGCAAGACTTCACATATCCTGATTTCTGACTGAAAGTGATTCATTAGACAGTTCTCATTATACAATACTAAAAATGAGCCCAGTGTTTACTGGCACAATTTACACAGGAATTTCCAATGGGAAGAAGAAATCAGAAGGGCAAGGAAAAGATGGAGATGAGGTAGATAGTTCTTTAGTAGCTGCCTTCATTGTAGAAGATGTAAAAACAAATAACTGGAGCACCAAAGTGACCAAATTCTACTGTCAGCCCTGCAGCTAAGGGAAATAAATGCAAAGGAGGATAGCCTTATAGCTCTGGTCAGGATACAAGTTGCCCATGCTTTGGATATATTAATGTTTTCCAAGCACTGTCATCACAAATACCTTTTCATGCAAATAGATCTGGGTTAGTTAATGATTTGTCTTCAATTAGGACATTATTTTCTCATGCATTGCTCCAGTAAAATGCTCCTAAATCTCTTGAGGTGTTAGCTGATCACAAGGTACAGAGTTGGGCTATTGACGAGCATGATGCTTCATTTCCTCCCTCTGATAATATAAATCAATGTTCTCCCCCCATTTGTATTCTGCTGTTAATTTTTCTAGGCTTTGAGCACTAGCAGAGCAAATAGCTTCTGATGGAAGTGATGGGGTATCAGCAGTAAGGACAAGCAGGCCACTCTGTTTAATAAAACATTCAATTTAAATCCCCCTAGTGATGCTGTCAGTGGAGCCTGCTGCATATAGGCCTGTCCTGGGACAGGCTGGTCCACCGAGGCATCACTCTTAGAGGTGTGAGGTACAAGGTACAGTAGGTGCTGCATTTTGCCCCCAGGGATCGTGGCACCTTTCCATGGTGGGCAACAGAAAAAAACAAACAACCCAACCCAAACCAAACCACGAACAACAAAGCATATCACCAAAGAAAACAATAATAAAATATGGCTTCATTTCCTTTCTTTTCAGTCCACTTGGTCTACTGAGGGAACAATCCTGCCCTGAGGGGATGGATCCCAAGGTGGGATGAAGGTAAAACACCCTCTGCTCTGTGTTGACTCACACAGAGGCTGGCCACCAAGCAGTAACAGCAAAACATCTAGCAGGAAGTTTTTTTCAGAAGAAACTCGGCAAATCTCTCTTCTCTCCCCCTTCCTGGATGACAACAGTTTATGCCTCTTCAGTGGTCCCCTAAATCTCATCCCAGGTGACCCTATTGAGCTAATCACCTTTTCTCTCTCATTAGTCTCAGAAGACACTAATCCATCCTTTGACCCATCCCCTCTAGGCTCCTGCAATGCTTAAGTTGTTGAGAAGAGGGTGTAAATCGATCCTCCTAATGGGGAGGATTGTAGAGTTTTATGAAGCAATTAGAGTTGTTTTGTTATTTGCAAAATGTTTACTTCTTCTTTTCCCAACTAAAAAGCAGAATGGGAAAGTAAAACTGCACGTCATTTCAAGCAGTCTTTTCGACAGCCTGTCTTCAGCAGCTGTGCTGAAAAAATTAGCCCCTCCCTGTCCCCTGTTGCTCTTCTTTTTTTCACGGGGTTGTTTTTAATGCAAATGATTTTCACTACCTGCTTCATTACAAAGATTCAACAACAGCTGTAGTGCCATGCTCAAAGAGGCAGCAGAGCATGGGGGGTTGCTTCGGCTGATACCCCCTCATCAGGAAATTCTCAGTTTGGGGCACAACACTTCCCCTACAATGCATCTGTCCCCGAGAAGCTTTTAATTAGGCCAAAGTTTCTAAATTCCATAATGAGCAGCAGAGATAGGAGCAATGGTCAGTGGAAATGCCCAAAGGGTGTTGGGAACCTTGCAGGTTTTTCAAAATACAATCTGTTTCTTAGTCCATCGGAGGAAGGTGAGGTGTGCTTTGCAGCAGTATTTGTGTATCTATGTTTGGCATTTAGGTAAGCACCCTGCATATTTTTGTGGGAAGAAGAATTAGAAGTCTTAATTACTTTTTTCAGTCTTTCAGACTTTCACAATGTCAAACTACTAAGTGAGCTGAATTTCAGAGGAGGTAAAACAGTGATTTGAAGGGCAAAGGTTCTGAAGCTCCTGATTCTTTTAGCAAGTGAGAAACAGAGGTGAAAAATAAGCAGGTCAATAATGTGCCCATATGAGAGAACAAGTACAAAACTTATTTGCCTGATTGAAATTTACTAGGAAACTTAAGCTTTCTTACACTTTTAAAAAGTTGAACACATAAAGGTTCACTGATACTTGAAATGGGAATAGTGTGCTAATCTGGGTAAGAAGTGCCATCAGATATTTAATGTTCATGCAAACATGCCTGATGATTTTTCATGCAAGAAAGTCTGCCCAAGGGAAACTACTGGATGCTTTTGGATATATTTGTGGGTTATGTGCAAAAGGTTCAAAAAAGCCCAGATACTTAGACTGGAGACAAATGACCTCTTTAACCATTATGTCTTTGTAATTGTAATATAACTATGCTGCTACAAATTTTCTCCCATTTTTTTTGTTTTAAATTCATCCAGGATGCCAAGCCTTGTGGAGAACGTAGGACAAATAGAAAAGGACAAAACAATTTTATAATGAAAAAAAGTGTCTTGGAGATTTGTAATGGCAAGAATTTTGATATTAATTTGAAAGGTGAGCTTGTGAGCTTATTGGTGACTCCCATTTAAGATAGCATAAGTGACTATATAAAGTCATGCATGCTGCTTTGAGCATTGGAATAAATTAACACAGTTGACTGCATTCACCAAAATCGAAGTATGTAGGAATAGGAACTGGTACATTTAGAGCTATCCACAGGGAAAAGTGGACAAAACCACTGGAGACAATGCTCATTTCTGAAGCCATGAAGCAAATGAACAGTTAATAGATTTTCATTTGCTACGTAAGTGAAATGTAACTGCCAGTGTACTAGTTGCAATCATGATGGCAGGTGCTAAATTGCTTATGCGTATTTGAACCACAGTTGCTTCTTTAGAGAAATTTTACTTCACTGCTGAGACTGCTGAGTGAATAGCAAATGTCCCCAGAAGCCAGCAAAAATTTGAATAGCTGCCAAGAGTAACTCACCAATTTCCAGAAAATAAGGGAGTAAATGTTAGCCTTGATAGGAGATTGCAGGAGGAAGACTGGCAACAGATACAACATTATGTTATAAGTTAGTTGCAAAACTGTGAACCATCTATTTTATTTGGTTTCTTCCTTTCCTCTCAAAATGTAGCATATACAGCATTAAGTCTGTACTCAGTGTCAGGAACTGCAACTGGCTGGCTGTACATTGTCAGCAGAAAAGGCTTCCTGTCTCAAATAAACTTTGATGAGCTAATTGCAAAATTTATAAAAATTAAGCTCAAAGGCATTTGATAGCATGCATTGGCTACTTACAGAAGAGTCATTGGTACCAAAGATGTCTCTCACATCCCGCACTGTGTGCTTGTTCTTCTTCCTCAGGGTCTGAGTGTAAGTGTTGTACCTCTTCTGTACGGCGGCAGCTTGAGTTCGGGTCAGAGTGGACAGCAGGGCTTGGCCATCCTCCTCTTCAGCTCCCGAGATCAACGTAGACAAACCTACGTCTTGCAGCCATTCTGCCTCTAGCTCCCCTTCTGCAGAGGAAGAGACTGTATTACCAGGCCTGGTATGGGAAGCAGAGGGGACTAAAAGAAGGGAGATAGCATGGTGTAGCACTGTCTTAGCCTTAACCTTGAGAAGACTCCAATTCCAATCTTTCTTAGGCCAAAAGTGTAAGTTTAGTTTTGTCAACATATTGTCAACTTTCAGTTTGGCAGTGCCTGCATAGAAGAGGCTTAGGAGAAGAACAGAAGAGGTATTTTTAACCTGAGTATCAACATGTTCATGTGAAGAAGGCAGTAGACAGCCTAGCCTGTCACAGCAACGTTAATAAAACTAATTCCTCATTCGAGAGCATAAATCCCCTTGGTTTATACCATCTTGTACTAGACAAATCAATTTGGCAGGTGGAAATTAAACTGGTATTCCAACTAAAAATACTGAAGTGTTATCTACAATAGAATAATGTATTTGCACACTAAGGATGAGATTGGAAATGTAGAGAGTCAGCTGATAATCAGGCACCTAGTGAAGATGCCACACTGAGAGAAGTGTGATGTCCACCTAAACCAATAGCCTCTTTTGCATAAGATGGTTAAGAGTTAGAGCCACTCACTTAAGAGTTCAGGTAGGGATAGGTATCAAGGAGGTCAGGTAGGGGTGGAAGATGCAAAAATAGCTATCTTTGCATGCTAGGAGTCATCCTGATTTTCTAGTAATTAAAGATTGGCTAGCACTATATACCTTGGGTTTTCCTGATATTCTGATTAGTGACTAATACTTTCCTGAATCCTGTTCAAAACTTCTTTATTAAGTGGTTCAGCGTGGCAGCTGGTTCTGTAGTATGATTATGTACCATGTGAAGAAGTATTTTCTTTCCTCACATTTCAGCTTGCTGCCTGGTACATTAAATTAATATTGCTGGACACTGTAAGACAGGGAGAAGCTCCCAATCTACCATCCTCAAATAATTAAGTATTTTTTAATTTTGCTGTCATTGCCTTTTTATTAGTCTGCCTTTTAAAAAGCCAGAGTCTTTAAAAATCTCTCTTCACACAGGAGGTTTTGAGGGTCTTCATTTTAATTCTGCCTGTGAACAATCCCAGCTCAGCAATATGCTGTTAGAGACAAGACAATAATTGCATTCTGGCTTTGACTGAAGAAGAGGTATTACAAATAAACATGTCAAACAGGAAATGGTTTCATTTGCAGCGTATTCTATAGAATAACTAGTCAATGCACTTATTGTTCTTGTTCCAGCACTGGTCTTAATGGCAGGTTGGTATTTCCACTCTCCCTTTATTGCCTCTTGACACCAGAATGCACGCAGATTGATAGATAACAGTTTGCTGCACTTTGGCAGCTAGATTTCCACACACAAAAAATTATGGGGCTGGACTGTAGGGACAAGTGAAAGGATCTTCCAGATGTGCCTTCACTGACTTTATTGTTAACTGCCTGGTCTCTTTACAAAGCTCTAGAAAAAAATCTTTGCTTCTCAAACCCCTGCTCTGTGCTCGATGAAGTGTGACCAGCCCTGTATCCCATGAGACTGCTTGTGTCCACTCTGATCCTTTCTGTATTCACAGATAGAATGGCAGGCTGTTCCTTTCCCACCTTGAACCAACAGTTCTGCCATCTTCACTCTTCTAACAAGGTCTCTTTTCATTTCCATGTGCCACTGTTCTAACCACATTCATTCATGTTTCAGTTACTTTATTAATTTCAGCTTTTGTCTTGAAACATTATTTCCAACAACTTAGCTTTTAATCAAACTTGGCTTTCATGATGCTATGAAAAACAGAAAGCCGACATGAAATTGTACCTGCTTACCAGCCACCATGTGACTTGTTGTCTCTGGCTTTTGCCCTTTTCTTGTGTCAACAACTCACAAACAATAGGTGAAAAAATAATGACAACAACCAGAGGAGTAAAACTACTATGGAATTTCTGCATTAAAAAAAAATAATCAAAATTTTATTACACATAGGTTTAAATAAGGGCTAAAACAAAAACATATTGTTTTACAAAACATTATTTTTATAGTGTTAGCTACTTATACTGCAGGATCTTGATGCTGTGTTTGATTCTGCTGCAGCAGAAGACAAACAGATAATCAAGAGGGTTCCCTGTGGTTGGTAATTCTCTTTTGCTCATAGAGATTGCTAGGAAAGAGGTGTGCCTTTCTTTGAGTTTCAGATATAACCTCAAAAAACTCACAGCATCACAGCCTTTTAACACCAAGTGTTAAAACAGCTCTGCACATCACTGCCATCTTAAATAACCCATGACTTCATCTATCCCCCTATATTTTCATCCTTTGATCTTCTGTTCTTTCTTGACCATAGTTCCTAATGTCAACAGTGTAAGTGTGCTGATCTTTTCTCCTTGCACGTGGTGTGGCAAAAAAAACCACTGTGGTTTCAACAATATCAATGGTGCCTGGCTGCTATCACCCTTTGGATACTTTCTTAAGGATTCTGCATCTCTTCCTCTCAAAGACATCTCAAAAAAGTGATAAATTTTGTTTTTATTTTGCTCCAAGGACTTCCACATTGATTTTCAGTGTTTTGATTCTGAGCAAGGATTATTATTGTATTAGGAGCTTAATAGAACTCACTATTATTTTCAAGATTAATAATCCCAAACTGAATATATTCCTGAACTTAGTAACTAGGACAAGCACTGCCTGGTTGCGTGTATGCCATATATATGTGTGTGTTTAAAACAACAGTATGAAAGTAAGTGATGTGTGGAGATGTATTTTACCTTGAGTTTTCATTTTTAATTCAGGACAGAGGGCAAAAAAATCAATGCAATGTAATGAGTTGTAATCAGACAAAGGGTAATAGGGCGCTGCAGCAGAGTTTGCACTGTTGTGGAGGTTTAGCTCAGCAGTGATGAAACTGATGGAAAAGTTTCTGACAACATGGAAAGTGGGCTCCTGTATTGACTTGTCATACTAAAATTACCTAGCTTGGAAATTCCTCATGCTGACAGTAGCATGAAGGAGACACTGAGAGCTTCACGATCTCTTTCTGGGGTCTCCAAGCTAGGGAGCATGATCAGACAGTAATTTTCCCAATAAGGTCAAACTGATCAAGGCAGATTGCTTTTCTGCCTTCCCATCAAGTTCCGATGTTACACCTCGACCTATTTTTATTTGATGCCACATGCCAGCACAAAGAAGTGCTGTTTGGATTAAGCTGCCAGACCATAAATCTCATAGCAGACCAAGACTCAGGACGAATGGAGGTTTTTCCTTTTGCTTCCACAAAGCCCTGCCTGGAACTAGTGAGTGGGAGGCGATCCCTGTGGAAATGGTAGATGGTTGGAGCTAGATACCACTGTGTGGGATACATGACTGGTTATATAATGGACCGTTCACCCATTTTCCTGGTAGCAGAATTAATGACATCCCATTGCACGTCAAGGTAAGAAAAATACATCGTCACTCATGTTAATAATTGTATGGAAAGAACACACCATTGTTTCAAAATCTGTCCCTAGATCAGCAGTTACCAGACTAGTGGCCATGATTTGCAGAAGGGTTGCAGCAGCTATCACTGGGTCATGACCTCAAAAGAAATTTGGTTTCATCCTATCGTAACACCTGGTGTTTTGTGTTACCCAATATAATGCATTTGTAAGTGGAGTTATAGCTGGAGAAAAATGAGAACTGCTGTTCTAGATGTTATCAAATCCTAAAACACAAAGCTGCACTGCAACAAGCTAGTGCAGACTATTACACATGCTTTCAGATACATTATGAAAAAGGAGAGGGGGAAACTTTAAGGTAACAGAATGGGGTAGTAATACTTTCAGCATAATTAGTATAAGTGATGAATGAGTTTTGACAAGTTGGGAGTCTGGATGATGTAGGCATCTATATATTCAGATTTATCTCTAATCTCTCCTTGAATTCTATCTAAATTGGGCAATCTCAGGGAAACAGGCAATAATCAAATTTCTGATAGCACCAAACGATACCTAACTAAAAGCTGCTTCAAGACTTTCATGACTTCTGCATTATATCCTGCTGAAAGCCAGAAAATTGAATATTTCAGCACACTAAATTAATTTTTTGTTCCTTTAATATGTTTTAGTTTAGCTTATTTAATGCTGGGAATAAAGTTTTCATTTAGTCCCTCTCTTTTCAGAATATCTGTCCATATCTGTCTTCCTGAAGCAGAAATCAAATCGATGCAAAAATACTTACTTCAGAAGCTAATTACCAGCCCTCATGCATAAACCAGACTGAATTATTGTTTCTTTCCAGTGACATCTCAAACACTGAAAGTGATAATCAGAAGTGGAGTTGCAATGATCATAGAGCCAGCCGAGTACTTTTGCTCTTACTGGATGACACAAGGAGGGAAATCAGGACATCACTAAACAGATGAGGCAAAGCCAAGGTATGAGGAAGAAGTGGTGTTTCTGTGCTCACCGTCAGCAGTTTTGAACTCCAAGAGCGTTGCTTCTTCAGATCCATCTTCACTGCTCTCCTTGATGCTCTCCACTTCACACCAGAAGTCCTCCATGGAGGTGCTGTCCATGGAGGCCTGTGAGTTGGAGCGACTGAACGCAGGAGGAGGTGTCGACTCACTGGAAAGCATCCTGTTAAGTCTTCGACAGCGAGAGAGAGACTTTCTGCATAGAGATAGTAATGAAAATAGAAATTGCTTTCTACCATGCTAACTTGTATCAGGCAGGCAAAACATGCAACTAGGATTGTACCTGTTGACTCTACCAGTCACATTTACCTATGACTGTATTAGGGAGGCAATTTGTTTTGGAACAAAATGCACATTTCTGGTGGTCTCCTTGATCTCTCTTAATCGTAAAAGTTATGGCTGGAAATTTATTTTTCATCTAATAATTTATCTCTTTCATGTCCTTTAGTATTTTACATCCTAGAGGGGGACTCAGGAGATACAATTTCTATTTCTAATAGTGCTGGCCATCTAATTAGATACTGTAAAAGTAATTTAATTCTTTGTGCCTCAGTTTCTCTTTCTATCCCTTCTTTCTCTGCTTACTGGCTGAAATCCTTCAGTGCAAACTTCTCTGGAGAAAAATAATCAGACTTGGGAACTCTGAAATATTTTACAAACTCATCTTGGCTCCACTGACTGCATATTATAAAGAAAAAAATTAAAAACTTGAAATGTTTTAATTCAGTGTAATTCATGGTAAACCCTTTTAGAAACAATACTTTTTTATTAAATTAAAACAAATTACATCTTAAAAAATATTTTGGAATGAAATTATATATTTTAGGCCAAACAGAAGGTTTTGGTTACAGGTTCAAAAAAATTCATGATTCACTAAAAATCAAATTTCAAGGTATGATTCAATACAGAGATTGAACCAAAACAAAGAAGTTTGTGCTTTACTCTTTTGTTCTTGTCTGTTCCCACCATAAATTCTTGCAGCTGAAGACAGTTATACAAGTTCATTCAAAATCTTTTAAAATACCCACCATGAAAGGCTTGTCTGACTTTCTTCTTTCATATTATTATGGCTGCAATACTGTAAGCTGCTTTTGTAAGTGTAATTACAGTAGTTACAGTAAACAGTAATAATAAGCACAAGAATATTTATACAAAGGATTCAGGAGGTAGCGTAATTAAGGTAGAGAGCTAGATTACAGGATTAATGGAAAATTCTGTCATAAGGTCTTCTGGCCTTCACTTATCTGAATAAATACAAAGGCAGTTTCCCTTTCTCTTCCTTTTCTTTATGGTATCATCCTGCCAACAGACCTTTGTTTAAAACCACAGGCATCACTTTTAGTCCACTAAAGAAAAGAAAAAGATACTTCCTTTTCAGAATTTCCCTCCTTGTCAAAGTTTTTGCAATGGATGTATAAACAATATACTATTCAGTAAAGCTGACTGGACATGCTTTTCCCCCTTTGCACTCTTGCCTCTGCTGCATCTTGCCTCATAAGCAAAGGGCTGGCTGCTTCCCTGAGGCTTCTGCAGCCACCTCACTTTGTCTTTGTCTGGGTGGTCTCAGGCAATTCCTTCTGGGTGAGGTCTGAGGAATTGTGGTGAGCAACTGAGCACAACAAATTCAGCTGTGGAGATCATCAGTGCTTAAAAAGAGGCAAAGCTCAGGCCTTTGCCTCTTTTTGAGCACAAGGAGGTGTAATATGGATGATTCAGCTACCAAACATGCCCATGTGCTCTTGGTCAGCTGCTGGGAAGCAGAGATTTCAGAGAGGTGACGGTATTTTGGCAAAAGAAAATGTAGTATGGCACAGTGAAGACACAGGTTTTCCAGGAAGAGAAGTGCTATCTTCAGTGTTTCAGTCACTTTTTTCCCCATAAAGAGATTGTTTGCTTTTAAACATAGCACTGAAACTGTTATTGTTTTAATTAGAACAAGCCACAGTCACCAAATCTGAGAAGAATTTGTGACACAAGTGTGGTTAAAGCTATTTGAGTGCTTTCCACACAGCTCTCCCTCTGGGGAGACACGAGCTTTTCAGTCAGCTTTTGTTCTCAAAGCCTCAAATGACTGAGGTACCTGATAAATCATAGCTACTGGAATTATAAATCTAGAAGTTGCAGCTTTTTTTTTTTTAAATAGATTGAGCTATCTCTCTTCCCTGCATCAGTATCAGCAAGTAAATAAAAAAAAAAAGCAAGCAAGTCTCAAAGGACTTAAATAGCACGAGTTAATATTGAACCACCCACCCTGGAGCAGAGTTTTTAAATGCCAGAAGCAGAACCCCTGAGAAACAGCCAGAACCACCCCCCATCTCTTCAGCTGGGATCTGGTGGGGAAACAGCTCCCGCCAGCCAATTGCTCTCTGCTGTGAAAAGCTGCACTCTTTTGTTTAAAAGGTGATTGTGAACATAAATAAGGGAAAAGGCAAAACTTCCTGGCACTCTAACAGTATTTGGGGCCCCTTTTCACCGAGTGCTGTACAAGCAGAGAGAAATGCCCAGGGCTGGTGTCAGGCGTGCAGCGGGTGCCCGTCACTGGGCCACAGCCTGTCCTTCCCAGCCTCCTCTTCAGCCCGGGGCTCTGCCTCAGCCCCCACTCTGCTGCCTGCTGTGCAATTCCTGTCCCTGCTTAGTATAAACCTCCGTGAAAAGTAAGTGCCTACATCTGCTACATAGCACAGCCCAGAGCACCCACATCAGCAAAAGGAAAAAATGCTCTCTCTAGTCTGGAATCAAACACGTGCTGGGATGAGAAGAGGGCTTTTTCCCTGATAGGACCACTGGCTGACATAATTTAGTCAAGGTCAGGGAATTAAAACATTTCTTGCCCTCCCAGTGTGAATCTCGACCATGATCTTTGTGCTCCTCACGCACACCAGACCGATCCTTGGGCTTTGACTACATCAGCACTTCAGCTAGCTCAAACCAAGGCTTTTCATTTCACCATATTAGGAAAAATGAGGCTTGGTGGGTTGTTTCTTTTCTCCTCATAGCGAGTATGCTGTTTTTTAATATTACCATACCAAAAAGCGAAATGCAAAACAGACCATGTAGCATGGCAACAACTACTGTGACAACCAGCTTTACCAAATATGTCTAAGGTTCCTGGGTAATTAACGTGTATTTACAACAATGTTAAAAGTACAGAGCTTATTTGGAAAATTGGCTGAACAAAGTCACTGGAGAACCTCATACCTGAGGCTTGTTATCTCAGCCCGAATTAAATCAAGCTCTGTAAAATGCCTGCAACAAGAAAGGTTAGGCAGAGGTGCTTTATCCCTATGGGTAAACAGCTGAAACTTGCTTTCAGGTGGTCTCGTAAAAGACTTCTGCAATTATTCTGAGTCTGCCAATTAAAAGCTTACTTGTTTGAAAAGACCTCCAGCTGCTGTTTTGACCCATATACCTGTGGCTTTTGTCCTGGAGGAAGTGGTCTTGCTTTTATGTGATAGTAGCAGTTATCTCCATTTCCTCCAGCCAAAGCTGTTTCAGGAAAAAAAAAAAAAAAAAAAAATCCTACTGCAGAAGCAAAGCATATTCTTCACTGCTTTTAATTCCTTCTTGAAGGACATTGAATGAGCACTGACTCAGCAAACTGCTTGCCTGTCTCAGAAATAGCTGAACAAACTCAGGTTGTCTGTCACCTGGGAACTCTCCTATAAGAATACCTGTGTTGCCGATACCTTTTTTACCCTAAAGGCTTTTTAGCTTGTTTGCTCTTTTTCTCAATATCTGTAGAGAAGTTTACAAGGATGAAATGTTTTCATTAAACCAATCTGTTGTTCTTGCAGAAAATTTGAAAACCAGTCTTGTGAGGTAAGTAGCAATCATGAAGCTCATGCTCAGTTTCACACACATGGGCAGTGGTGAGCTAATCTGAAAGGCTGACTAAATTAAGCACAGGAGGGATCTCATATCCTGGCTACCTACATGGAAAATGCTGAGAATGAAAGACAAACCTTAAAGCAATGTGCAAATATTACAGTGACTTCACTGAATGAGCTGAAATTCTTTTCAGAGTGGAATAAAAAAACCTAAACAAACGAAACCCCACACAGACACTAACCCAAGCCCTTGAAAAAAGGAAAGAAAAAGAAAGAAGGGAAAAGTATACTACAATGGCCAATGTTATCAAAGAACACCTCTATTGCTGGATATTGGTCACAGAAGAAAGGGTTAAAGGGTACCAGTAAGGAGAAATATGATGATATCATGGAGTTAGCTTTCTGTGGAAAGATTTTTGCGAAGAAGCAGGGCATTTCCATGGGACACAAAGAGGCTGATTCAGTTGTGCATGACTCTGGTTTTGCCCTGATGTATGAACACTGACGAAATGCAATAACAAAGCAGGCCCACTGAACCTGTATTTTATGTTCTGTGTATCATGCAGCAGTGTGTTCAAGATCTGACATCACACATCAATTTCAGGATAGCCAAGCCAAATCCAATACGCAATTCTTATCCTATCCCCAAAGTGCAGCTTTGTCAAACCTCACAAAGAGCTGGTTCAGTGACACCTAATGATTCCTCACAGGCTAACTGATGATAAAGCCAGGCTTGTGTTTTAATTTTAATTAAGTAATGGGTGGTAAAGAATCCATAAAGCAAACAGGAGTAATAAAGCCATCTGGTAGTTAAAACCAGCATTTAATCCTTGTTTATACAAAGAGACAGGACATCTTACTCTTGTGGGTCATTATGCTTCATTTCATTCAGCGGGTCCTGAACCTGCTTCACCAGTTAGTGACATTTATAAGAATGCGGAAGATGAGGGAAGCAAATTCTCCTGGTCATTTTAGGACCGAGATCCACCTTTTCATATTGCAATGGTTTTATCAGTATAGCTCCTTAATGTAGTGCAGTCAGTAGTGTCTGAAAACTGCAACTGTGGCAGAGTGGAGTGTTGTTTCCTGTATCCAGATCTTCCTGTTCTTCAGTTTACCATAACAATTCACTAAGTTCTGACCAAAATAATTACCATCTCTCTACTCAGCTCTCCCTAAGTTTGAAAAATGGGATGCTAGATTACATTGACAGGGAAACAAAATTTCTTCCTCTTTATTAAGACCTATAGTTTTCTGTTTTCTCTGTTCTGAAATGTTAGGAATCAGTCATGTGCCAATATTTCCTTTTTTTTTTTTTTTTTTTTTTAAATAAATGTTTACAAAATCCAGGAAAAGGCAGAGTCCAGCAATTGGTAATAGTATCTTTTGCACAGCTCACTCTTGCCTCAAATCTCGTCTTCTGGTTCCTTCCTGGCAACCCTGTTCAAACACTGTTTGGTGCCTGCTTGTTTACTTCTCTCCATGCTTGGTGGCTTCTGCTCACAGAGGGGGGCGTAACTAAGACAATATCCCCCCAACTCTATCTGCACACTTCGGCTTCTGGTTATCTTGCAGATGGTAGGAAAGCTGTAGGCAGTGGATCCTTAAGTTGCCCCTTTCTCTAACGTCCAGCATAGCAAATATTTAACCTATTGTGCTCATTGATTTCACAGAGGTGTCCTTGTAACATTATTTGAGTGAGAAGCAAAATAGGATTTTATTTCATTAATAATTTCCTCATCCTTCTGCCTAGCAGAACTCCAAAATCATATTAATCTGATGGCTGTTTCTTATCACATTACTGTATCAGTTAGACTTGAAAACACAGGAATTCAGTACTTTGTATGTATCTGTATTCTACAAACATTCTGCAAAATATGCTTCTGTAAATTATTGATTTTATTTCTAAATGTGCCTTTCTGTCTCCACAAACATTTTTTGATTGAAAGGACTTGTTCAATGAGTCTTAAGATTTAAAGATTTTAAAAAGACTTATAAGATTTAAAGGAATTAAAACAGTTTAATTTATTGATTCATAACTCATCTGCAATTCATTCAAGGACTAACTGGAGTTAGGAGATTCAACTGTAGTGTTTGCATGCCAGTGTTACCTGCCAGAATTTAAAAATTAATTTCACCTTGGGTTCTTCAGCTCTCTCTTACACAACCTTTTCATAAGTGGTACGGAAGTCCCCCGCCTGCAACAAGGGCCACATTGTGGCCACTCTGCTGCTGAGTGTGGAGATTGCAGAAGAACTTCTCTCTGTTTCTGTGTGAGGGCTCTCACAATCAGACCCTTTGAACCAAGGGAGGGCAAGGAATATGCTCTCTAGGTATTGCCTGCTGGCAATGATGGCCTTTGGGGACATGACCCAGACCTCTCCTCCACACTGGCAATCACATTACTTCAGTGCTGGCCTGATGCAACAGAGACACTGCATTACACGGCTTCAGTGTGTCTGTCAAAATCTGAAAGGAACTCTATTTTGTCTTCATTCTCCTAACAAAGCTGGTCCTAAAGGGCAGCAGGGATTCCCAAATAATTAACACTAACAAGAATATGTTCTGTTAACCCTTTTTTTTTCAAGGGAATTGGAAAGAATTCTTTTCATAAAGACATGAGCAGATCATGGCAGAGTATGTTAGATGTAGTTTTCAATGCGTATGGGCAAAATAAGAAGCATCTGGACATGGCCTATAGCAGGCAAAAGCTGGTTGTGAGCATCCAGTTTAAACATCTTAAACATTTCCGACACAATTTTATTGTTAGAGGTGACATTCTTCTGTTGTGTTGTTGCTTGCTTAAGTCCAATTGCTTTTGTATGGAACAAAGCCACGTACCCAGGGCAGACCAAAGTTTTCCAGGAAGAAGGACAGGCATGTGGGCCATGTACTGTAGGCTTAGGAAATCCCATGCTTCCAGGAAACATTTGATCTATTGTGCATGTACAGTACAAGTAATTTGTGTCTGAGCATTGAACTCTCAGGAGCATTGGACTCACTGTGCATGCACCACACAATTTATCCACTGATGTTGAGTAGATGTCTCCAAAAACTCCAGCTGTCTGGCACTCACTCAGAGAGATCGCTAGGTAGCTAAGCACACAAAATCCAAGGCAAACCCTTCAAATTCCACATGGACTGAATTTGAAATAAAGATGTATGACAGCCCTGGATATAGTACTGTAATATTACTAGTCCTTGGGATGAATTACCTGGTTAAGGCACACCCTAAGCATGAGGCAGACACGTTTCATTCTGCAGCTTGGTGCAAGCAGCAACCCAGTGTAGTACCCCACGTAGGAAGCAAAGATGAAGCAGACTCACATGAATGAAGAGGGGGGGAAGCACATACACGCTGGATCCTGCTTAAACTCTGGTACTGCACAAAGTTTCATGCTGTTCACTGCATTCAGTCAATCCCTCCTCAGACAACAATCTGTAGTAGTGAGGCAGCTCTCACAAAAGGCAGTGGAAAAGCTGTATTTCTCTTTTCTTTCCTACTGCTCTGGCAGTGTCACTTCTAAGGTAAACAGCAGCCCTGTAAGCATTTCCGGGGGACAGCACCATCTCAAGCCAGCTGAAGTTCAGCAGGCCACTATGTGTGCAACTACCAATACCAAGGAGGTTGGAGAGAGGAGGGTAATGTGCAGACTAATCCAGGATCTTCTCTCACAATAAAATTGATAAACCTGTGCCAGCAACTCACACTTAGCCAGGCTCGTTATTTATAACACAATAGGGTACAGTTAAAACTGCAGGGAATTAACAGGTTTGAGAGCTCTGATGAGGCTTAAATCATTCAACAAACAAAGAAGCAAACCAAGTAAAACCCACAAGGGGTGTAAACTGGAAAGTGTTTTGACTCTAGAACCAGAAATTCAATTTTATAAAGAAAAATAAATATTAAAATATTGATCAGTTACGACAAAAATGCTGAAACATAAAGGGTCAAATTTTCTACATCTGTCTGTACAGTTTCTAAAATTGACTGCATATACATAGCAATTGTGCAAGAATATCTACTTAGTTTTAGTGTAGATGGTTCTAAAGAAGCTATCATTTCAACCAGCATTAAGGAACTCACAGTATTTATAGGACTTTCTGAAACACTTCAGACAAATTCAGTAATTTGGTTGAATTAATATAACAATGTAAAAACTGGACCTTACTATCTACTGGAAGGCATCTAATGCAACTACATAGACTGCAAGTGTAAGCTCTTTAAGCTCCTGACACAATCAATGAAGGGAGGCAGATACTTCTTGAGAGTGAACATGTAAACTAAACAGGACCTTGAATTAATAAAATAGAATCACAGAATCATGAAATTGCTTTGTTTGGAAAAGATCTTTAAGATCATCAAGTCCAACCATTAGGGAAATGCAATATGCCTTTGAAGTTTTCTTTGTGCTTAGTTTGAAGTGAACTTCAGCTATTACTTTCTCCCTTCCTATAATTAATGCACCCTTTTAAGTAAATGTCACCACTCCACCCATTACATTTATTTCAAAGGATTCAGGACCTAAGCAAACAAGCAGTTCTGATTTTCTTGAGTTACTGGGTTTTCCTTTAAATGTGTTCTAATGAATATGGAAGACAAAGGCTGAGCTACACGATATGACTATGCAAACTCTCTAATGTATTAATTTACATTGTAGTAATGAATGCTATTAGTTACCCTGCAATTAATGCGAAATAATTTTGAACATTATACTTGGTAGTATTCACAGGACAGCACTGAAGTAAAACAACACACTGAACTTTTAGAGCTAAGCAACACACAAGTTTTAAAGCTATTTTATTGAAAAGAAAATGCTTATGTGGTGAAGATACTGTTAGATGTCTTGACAGAGTGAGGAGCAACTTCACACTGTCACTATAAAAATCCTGATTTGATTCCCAGATAGTTATAAACTGTTACAACCTCCCTGGCTTAATTTATCCCTTATGTTTAAATTCAGAACATCCTTCTTTGTAGTATTGATAATGTTGAAGTTATTACAAATCACAAACCATTTAGATTTTTCTCAGAAACTCTGGGTTGGCTGTCAGGCAATTCTGAACCCTCAGCTTGTATTTTCCATAGTGTGTTGTACTTTGTGGCATACTGAATCAGCCAGAAGGAATGAAAAATTCTCTGGAAAATGCTGTAGCTAAATACAAATCAAAGTGTGCACATAGTTCTATTTTTTGCCACAAGCACATTGGTAAAGATTGTATGAGTTACTTTGGAAAGAGTCCTAAATTTGCTGAGTAGGTTGTTCTTTTGTTAAAGGGACTGCTTGATAAAGCAGTGTAGATAACTAATGTGCAATGAATAAAACAAGGTAGATGAATCTTGGAGAGTGTCTTGAAGTTCCTATTTTTACCTGAAGAAAAACGGTTAGGCATCAGCTGGAAACTGATGGAAAGTACATCAACCTGGAAACCCTTAACAATGTCCTGAACAGTCTGAGACTTTATTCTGGGCTACTTGAAGCAACATAGGGCCTCATCTCTACTTCTATCTGCCTTCTCATCCCTCAATCTGCAGCCATCCCTGAACCCTCCTTCTTTCCCTTCCTTTTCCATTTTCCAGAAAGCAAGTGCTGCTGAACTGGGTGAGAGCCTTGTGTAGAGGTGGAACAAGCAGGGAAGCTGATGGGGGCTTTCTGTGCAGAGAGGTGGTGATACCAGTGTGACCCAGTGTGACCTTACACACAGGGCAATGGATGGGGATTGCAGGTGATAGGAGTGTTTCCACATGTTTCTTCAACAGCATTTGACCATTGTATCTCTTTATCAGAGGTCAGACACCAGGCTCACTCTCCATCCTGTTCTAAATATTTACAAAATGCTGAGACACAAAGCCACCAGGATTCTTTATATTCTAAAAAAAAAAACACCCAAAAATTACTAAAAAAATCCCAATCAGCTAGGCAATATTAAGACATGTAAATTCTCTTGATTCTGCTGAAGCCAATGGAAGTTTTGCTAATGCCATGCACATTTCACCTTTAAGCTTTAAAAAGCAATCTATATTAGAATAGGTTTTTGACTTACATTTTCGAGGGAAAAAATTAATAAAAAATTTCTTGCTAATGAACTAATCTTTTTGGTCAAAATTTTAGGATGTTTCACTCACTTTATAATTTAATAGTAGTATTTTATTTGCTATCATCTCCGATTAAGGACATCAATAGCTATACATGTGTAACAGTGAAAGCCTAAAGCTAAATTTAAAGCAAAAGCTGGTAGAAGGCTCCTACTGGAGATTGGTCTAGAGATTTTTCATTTATAATCTAGGCATAGAGATATGTTGACAAGAATCTCTTGAGTTTTTCTATGAGTCTAGATGCATTACCAGTACTATGAAAGGTCATGGTGAGATGATCCTAAATGTAACCATAAGAAAGGACAGAGCAGAGCTGAAGATGAAGAGCAGAAATGTTATGTGGTGCAGACACAACAGACAGGAAACACCGAGTAGAAGATAATAGGTCTCCAAAGAGCAGACATTCCCATTTTTGAAGGAAACAATGGAACACAAAATCAAATTTAGTTTATTATATTCTCAGATCTGCAACAGAGGAATGAAGAGGGAAAGGAAAAAAGCAATGCATCTTCTTATACTTTGGCTATACAATTCCAGTCAATGTGGTATAAAAGTTTTTCTGTAATTTTAAACTGTTTTCTAGGAGATACAGGGAATATCTTTAAGAGAATTGTCAAGGCTACACCTTAAATTTCAAATTTTTCTAATTTGTGTTCAAATGTTTGTACTACCTGCCTGTGAAAAATATGACCTTTCCATGTAAGGAGCCAAACGAATCAGCAATGATTCCAAACCACTTGGACTACAGTGAGAGTTGGAATATCTGACTGTTACAGCTTTTTTTATGATGCTCATAAAGAAGACAAATAACAGAATAAGAAAAATCATGCTTAAATGAGAATACTAGTACATGGTACACAGCAGCTTTCCAGTTTCCTTTAGCTACCTTTTTTTTTTTTCTCCTGCTTAATTTATTTTAGAGGACTTTGGAAAATTGCCTATTTAAGCTGTGTTAAGTTCTCTTCAATCACAGCTGGGAATCTGAACCCAGATACCACATCATCATGTCGTGGATAGTAACAACAGAATGTAGAATTTAGTAACTACTAAAACACCCCAACCATCCTCTGTAGCATTTAATTAACTATATGGGCAAGAGAAAATTAATCATAACAGGACCACGGAGATATTATCAAATAAGAATTAGAGAGGGAGGTAAAGGGACACCTCTAAAATCCTACAGATGTTTTGTCACAGAAGAGGGTTAAAAATACAAGCTAGTGTAGAGCTTGTTCGTGACTTAAAGCTATGGTAAACCATGAGTAATAGAACCCCTAATCTTCTCTAAGTCTTGTGGAGCTTGGCTGAAATTTCTAACTGAGCTTTGCCAGGCTTGTACATATTCTTGGCTGTATAGCCTCTCAAAAGTAATTAATATTGCTATGCAAACACAGTAAATCATGTTTGAAAGCTCACATGCTCATGTCAAATGAGTACGACTAAGCTGCTATTGTGCCCTCTGTCATCGTGAGTACATGCTCCTCTTCCCACTCCTGCCTAGATAACAGCCATGATTCATGATAGGAGATAAAGATTCACAGGGCATTCATCCATCTTTTAATGATCGTGTTAGATCTTTCACTATGCAGGCACTTTATGAATGTTGTGAAGCTGTAATACCATCAAGGACACTAAATTACTTATCCATGCTTTTGATATAAAGCATCTTGGCTGAACTGTTGCAGCTCTCTTGCTCTGGAAGATTTCCAGTCAAGAGCTCTATTTATGTCAGTTACAATTGATTCAAAATGCTTCCACGGGATCTTGAACAGACTAACATATCTGCATGAGTTTAATGTGAAACAGAGATGATAGATGGCTTTCCAGTAAAACATGCTTGCACCTCTAGTTCGTTGGTTTGAGTTGGTATCCCTGGTTGGTATTCAGCCACTGCTTAGACCAGCATCTTTTTTGGACTTTCAGGTGATTAGAGATTGTGTTTCCAAAAGAGACTCAGGAAGGTAGTAATTTAATTCCAATTTTCATGAAAGGATTGAAGGATTCAGGAGCACCAACCCTACAGACTTACAGGGAGAGCGATTGCTCCTGCACACAAAGTCAATTTTGAAGGTGGTACTTGGGCTTTTAAGTCAGAGAAGCACTTCTGCAAATTTGCTTTCATCTTAATTGCATACCATTACATTGTATCTGTCCTTGGAGTTCTTATTTTTGGGTGAGCATTAAGCTTTCCTAGTTTGGGGGGGATTTTGACCACCTAAATTCAAGTTTATATTTTAAATTTGGCTTTGATTAACACAGCTGTTATTTATTCTTTGGCTTGGCAGGAGCTTCTGCAAGACCTCCATAAAGTCAGCCTGTTTGTATTGCATTGTACTGTTAATCTCCTTTTCCTTTATGACATACTTACACAATATCCTTAGGGAAAGATTACTTTACATATATATGGATCCATACTTGCATGTAAATATATGTGTGAATACACAACAAAGATGGGAACAAAGGGAGGGAATATTTCGGTAATGTCCTAAAAGCCTTTGTGAAGAAGTCTAGATAGCACATAAAATGGAATGTTTTGTAAGGCACAAACCAGGGGATCAACCTGAATTTGTTGTGAAATGGAAGCATAATTCAAGATAAAAATGGAACGGACTTTATTCAAAGTAGTTGGAACCATTTGGGTGGAAGAAAGATCTGTCAAATTAAGAGGCTGCTATATCATTATGATTACTTACGCACAGCTCACCACCTAAGGTATTCCAAAATAATACATTTGAAAATACTTTCTAATAAGAAGGAATTGAAAGAGGTGAAGAAAACACGATGTTGCTTTGAGTTGTGATATTAATTTTCACCAGAATTTGGTCATTATCTGAAGACAACATCAACAGCAGAATTTCTAGCTATCTAGAAATATCTACATGTCTGTGTCTCAGAGACTTTCTGAATTAGGAATCACTTTGCAATTGCACTCCAAAGTTCTGCCTGAAAAAGCCCTGAGACCCAAGGGCCAGCTGCCTTTTCATTGCATGGAGAGGATCACCCCCATGGAAAACAAACAGGAGCAGGAGCAAAGCCGGTTATGGGAGATCCCTCAGAATTCTTCCATTCATATGAAAAAAAAGTCACAAAATCACAAAAAGCCTTTTGGACAATCGTTCATGCCAGTGAGCCCTACCTCCCATCCTGGCAGAACACTGCTGGGACTCATAACTACACTATATTTGCTGAAGAAATCAGTGCTAGGAGTATAACTGTCTGGTGGAAATTTTACAATAATCCTGCTGATTTGTTTCTTTTTTCTAAACAAATCAGTCAAGAATCTAGGTAGCAAAAGTCACATCTCCAGGCATATTAGTTGCCTGGATTTCCTTTCAGTGACACTACATGTTTGACAACAGAAAAAGAAAGTCCTTGTTCTTTCATCTTGATTAAAGTCAACAAAAACCTATTATGTGCTCATCATATTGGACCATGATCATTATATTGTGCTGCCCTGCAGCATTTAATACCATTTCAGATTTCCCTTTGATCCCCAGTATAGGCCTTGTGCTGCCCCTACAGAGGGAATAACAGCAGAAGAAATCCTTGAAAAGTTTTCCCCAAGGCAAGGAGTATTATTTCTGCTGATGGTCATGACCCCAGCTCATGATATTTTGCTGCAGGGGGACTTTGGAACCGGAAAGGTTGTGCTGGCCATTTCAGTGTGTGCAAACTACCATGAAGCAAGAGCTGCTAAATGAATCTCCTGAAACACTCCTGATGTTTGCTCTCAAGGTGTAGAGCTGCAAGCGTCATACAAGCCATCCAGCAGGAGAGAAATCCCCTGGAATCCCTCTGTGAGGGATGAGAAAGCCTGTCCTTGAGTGCTGGTCTATTTGTTTGCATTTTTATTTATTTAGACTATATAAACAAGCTTCCAGTTTCCCTAAAAAAGGTGTGGACAAGTCCTGGTTTCCAGCTCCCTTGAATTTTTCCAGTTTTCATTACTAGGTAAACAGTTTCAGCAGCTCTTCACCATCAGTTCTCTGCTTCCCTGGGTTTGTAGTTGTTTACCAGACATACACACCTTCAAACTGAGAGTAGCCATCAGAAAGAGCCCACACTACCAGTAAATCCCTGCCTGCCAAGTATACAGAACAGAGATTTAAGCACAATTTTTAAAAAGCGGATTTGGATAATGTATTTGTGAATGTAGAAACACTTCAGCTCATTTAGTCATGTAATCTGTATGAATGTATAATTTTAATTGTCAGATCAGGCTTTTCTCCCATGGAATGACATACATTTCTTCTTTCCTCACACTTAGGTTTGTATAAAGCTCCACTAGTGTAAGTTAAATTATAGTAATGACTATGAGCTGCATCAGTCTAATAAACATCTATATGATATCAGAAGGCAAAAGTTGAAAAAGGAAAATTTCTGACCCCAAGACAAATGAAAGCAAAAATGGGGAAGTCCATGATTAACCCAATTTGAAGTGAAGATTCTGCTCCCTCTGGAACATTATTGCAGTGGTACAGTGGTGAGGAAAAGTTGTATTGTAACAGAGTATAATATCCTAGAAGCACACTTTACTAAATAAATCCCTGAATGCATTCATGTTAATAGATTATTGAAGTGTAATTTTTAATAACTTGAGTCAATGCAAAGCATGCATAAGCCTATCCTGCAGTCATTTTAGCCAGCACTATGTCCAGTTGTTTTTCTACAGTGGATCTTTTTTTATTGTTGTTCCCCCCTTTCCTCCCTGGTAAAGCTGGAAAATTCCACTAGTGATAACTCTGACAGCTTGCTCCCCCTCCTGTCACTCCTCCTTAAAGAAAACAAGAGGGAGGGAGTAGTTAGCATCTGTAAGGCTGAGAAGTTACTGATTTAGTAAATTCTGCAAGTCTTACCTCGGAGCAGAACAAAGCCTTGGTGTTATCCTTAAAGGAGCAGAGCAGAGTCCTTCTGAAACCAAACTTCTTCATTCATGCTCCTAGTGGCAGTGAGTCCCTCCTCAGCCTATGATCACCAAGTTCTATATTCTGGGAGCTATCTGACAGCCTGTGATAGGGTGTTCTGCCTCTAGTCATACAAGGGCTGCGGAAACAAAGAGCAGTGGAGCTTTGGCCCTTATGGGAAACGGACTGACTCTGCTCCATCGCTATTTAAAGAGTAGATGTCTTCAGGATAAATCCTCTTAGTGTGTTTTCCTGTTTGTGTCAGAACTTAAACCTTTTATCCATATCCTAAGAGGAGAAATAAAAAAGTAATCAGCACTAAGCTGCGCTGTAATTCAGGAGAGTCCCTGTGGGGTGGCTCAGAAAAAGACAGAGCCAATTTATGTTTTCTGCTAAAGGGTTATGAGACACTACCATTAGCATAAGGAAAAAAAATCATAAATGGCCAGATGCAAACTAATGAGGAGCTCTCTCTGTGTGGAGATGGCTGCTCCACCCAGAGCAGCAGTGTAGTGCACAATACCAGCGCTGAAGGAGGAGTGAGCCAGAGTACAGCTGTTAAGAAATCAAATATTTATGGGGAAGCCTTTCTTGCTTTTTCTACAGTGGGATGATCAGTAGGAGGCCTAGATGATTGCTGACAAAAGCACGCACCAGGTTTTGCATGAACAGTGGCCCAGAATGGGGTTTGGACTACAAGATAGATAAAGTCTTGAAATTCAGGGATGATTTTGAGTGCAGCTGGGGGATGAGGAAACAAACTGTGCAGTTTCCCCACCCCAGGCTGTTAATACAGTCAAAGGAGCCCTAGGAAAAAACCCCTAAGCATGGAAAGCATATGAGATGGTCAGACTTTACTCCCTCCACCACACCTTTGTTTATCCATTGAAATGCTTAAACTGGTCTATCAAATTTACAGCATTCCTGTCATCATTCCTCCAGCCTGAAATACAGGAGGAAAAGCTGACTTTCTGGTTGTAAGATTTTTTATATCCTTCACTTCTTCCAAAAACATGGCTAAAGCCCTTCAGCAGAATAAAGGGAAAAGATAGACTTGTTATTTAATCAGAACAAGCAGAGAATGAAAAAAAACAAAGCTAAAAAAAAAAGGAAGAGAGAAAGGAAAGAACTTCCTGAATCAGTCAGACTTCCTAAGGGGACAGAAAAGAGCAAAACCAGAATTAGTTTGATTCTACATTTCATCTTGAAGTTAAATCTGCTTTATGTTTTTGAGGGACTTCATGTCGCCTTTCTATTTCTTCCAGTGAACTTTTAAATCCTTGAAAATTTTGGGAACTTCCAGTTATTTATGACTGTCTAGAGGTCTGTTTAGGGACTGATACAGGTCATGCTTTAAAGGATTGACTGCAAGGAAGAGCGTGGCTCAGGAATTTCACAGTGGACTGTAGAGCTGTTCATGCTACAAATCCAGCTGGTGTTGGTGGGGACCAGAAACTGCTTGGCAGCTACTGCTGCTTTGCAGGAAATGATACAGTGATGCTAGTTCATATCATCTGGATAACACAGGTCTCTAGCATTACCTCCTGCAGGCATTCAGAGGTCACCTGACTGCCCTCCCCACCTCCTTCAAGGATGTTTTCACTCTCTTTTTAGTTAAATGATACATTGCTGACACTATTACTCTCCCTGAGTTGTTGCTGTATGAAGGAATTACAGCCATTTTATACCTAATTCTAGGCTTTGTCTGAAAAGCCAGATAAATACAGTTTCAGGATTGCCTTCTCCCAAAGTTTCTCTCTGATGGAGTTTAAGCAAGCCTTGGTAACAGCAACTTAGATTTTCCTAGGAATTAAGGTGAGATTTGGTTGCATTTGGAAAATATGAAAGTGGGTTCCCATTTGCAACAGAGGCCCCTGCGTTGCTCACTGATAGTGCAGTACAGAAGAATGTGGTCGGGGAGGGAGGGGAAGAATCAGAAGTCGACTCACTTGCGGCAATTCACAATGAGCGTATCTTCCTTCTGGCTGCTGTCAGCAATTAAAACACTCCCTGTGTTTCAGTCATCACTGGAACCTCTCATCTAACATTAGATGTTGAACCAGGACATGTCAGTTAGCCTGCTTGCCACAGGTTCTTGATCACAGCCAGTGGAAAGAAAGTCACTTGCAAAGAGCAATTCAGCTCACTCGGGGATGAGATGTCTCTCTTGTTGTCCATAAAGGGAGAGGAAAGGGAGGGACTCACCAAAGAGCTATTAAATGCCCAAAGTGGGTAAGTGCTTACTAGGCACTAGGTACACTTAAAATTAAAGGAACTGTGACCCTCTCCCTGCAGTGTCCTTGCACTCAACATCTTCCACCTTCAAAATACTGTATATGCTTTACAATTTCAACAAACTTTTAGGTTAAAAGTCCTGCCATAAATCTATGCAAATATGTTTAAACATCTTTTTTTCCCGTCTCCTTCTGGATCAGTGCAATGGTGAACCCTAATCCCAGCTGTCCTGTGAAAAATAAACAGTGGTGAACTTGTATACCCAGGTGACACACTGAAGCCAGTGGGGATTTGCATGATAGACATTCACTTGCACTGGTGCTTTTATTCAGATTTTAGTAGTCTCTTTCATGGTTTGTACAAAAGTATCTCTGAACAAATTCCATATATGGGACATAACAATGACATTTTTCAGCAGATATACTGATTATCATATAGCTAATAAATACTGACACGTGGTTGCATGCTATTCTTTTTCTAAAGTTAAATACTGAGATATAAAATAGACATGCTGTTGAATCCTTTTTATGACTGTAGAAATACATAGATTATTTTTACAATGAGACCCATATTTAAGCTTTTTGCTGCATTTAGATGTAAGAACCAGTCATAAACAATTAGCTGTGTAAAAAAACGATTTTTCAGGACTTTGGCCAAAGAAGTCATTGAACAAAATCTTCATTTCAAGTTCATCTGCAATAAACCCATTTGCTTTTCCTGTAGAATAAACATTTGAATCTCATAGATTTGTTTTACTTTTCTGTTGGAAGTTAAATCGCATAAATTAGAAACAAAACAGTTCATTTAGAAGATGTTGCAATTAAATGTTTCAGCGTTTCCTGACTTTTGCCTCTTTTGATTTCTTGTCTCAAAAAAATACTTTGTAGATATTCTGATTAGTCCAAACCTTGGAAAAGAAATGTTGCTCTTTTTTGGTCCCATTTCTAAATACAGTCTCCTGTTTTAACAGGTCACTGCTGCTGGAGAATAGCTTTAAGTACTTGTTTAACTGATTTCATATGGCAAGCATGAAAATTAAACTACAAAGAAGGAACTGGAAGAATTATCATTGGATGAATTACTCCTCAGAAATTAAACTGGCATGATCATAATAATGTGGTGATTTTTTCTGAAACATGACTGCTATTTCCAGGGTCTCTATATATTGATCTATTTCAGCTGTTAGTGAGCAAAAATCAGAGGCTCTTCTCCAGCCTGGAGTTTACATTAACATTGGGATACTTTAAGCACACATGCTCCAAATCTGGCTTGTTTTTCATGGTGGAAAAATGGCAATATACTAAAACTTAATAAGTGATGTATTTGAAAGCAACTATGTAGATAGGAAGAAGATAGTCATTCATGGCCAAGCAGTTCAGACTTGGCATTAGCTCCTCAGATGCCGTGAAAGATTAAACCTTCTCTTAGCAGATCTCTGAAGATCTGCTTCTTCTGTCTGGTCTTTGGCAGGGGATCTGTGAAATTTTGTACCTACATTTATGATTGATTAAGATTTAATTGTGATCTTAGCTCTGCCTAGGAGGCCATTAATTTACAGAATGGGGCTTTTTCAAGAGAAACTACTTAACCTCAAGACCATTTAGACATAAAACCAGTCAGGCAAGAGAAGAGGGTTTACAGAGCGTGACAAAAGAAGCATTGCAAAATATGCAGCTCCAACATATGAAAACTGTGGAACAGGGAAACCCTTGCAGTGTCTGTAGGAAGGGTTTTGTTTTGCAATGTCCCTGAGCCTCACAGGAGGCCCACGGCCAGCCACTGAGCTGGGTTTCACAAATGCACTGAGGTGGCATTCTTTATCTGCAGCAATGCTCGGTGTCAGCTGTGAAGGTCACTTTGACAAATGAACTTGCCTGGTGGAAGAAAAACCTCCTCCATGAGTAAATCAGCAGAAAGAGACTGAGCTTTTTTTCTAGTGCCCATTGCAGCAGCCACAGATCAGGGCTGTATGTACACTGGAAACAGTGGAGCCACGTGATGAGGGAGCCATTTTTTTTGTGCTGAATTTGCACGTTTTTTTCAGGTGGCACTTTGATTTTTGGAGAAATACTATTTGTCACTTTAATTTCCAGTCAGCTGGTGACATTTGACAATATTCTCCCATTAGGTTCCTACAACAACAGCCTGTCTTGCATTAAACTTAATCGTAGGTGAGCTATTAGCTAGACTAATCCCAAGGATTTACAGTATAATTACCAAAGAAAGCCATTTACTCTCCCTTAGAGCCATTATTTCTTTCAAAGCTAAACGGGCCAAGGCCAAGAATAGAAAGGTGCCAGCCTGGTGGAAGAGTCAGCTAGTATAAGAAATGAGTAAGAAACCCTATCAGTCACCTAGCAAGAAGATGAAGAAAATAATTACTTGCTAGTATCCCTGAATTTCAGTGAATTTTCACCTCTAAAGAAGGACCTGACCTGAAGCTGTAATGCTATCATTTTGTACACTCCAGGACCAGTTTCTGGCTTTTGCTCCTCTGCAGCAATATGACCATGCTCACACCAGGTGTGGTCCTGAAGAGGCTTTTCTAGATACAATTTGAATCACTCCTCAAGAGCAGTGAAATTTGGACATTGAAATTTTTGTTCATTTGTTTTGGTTTGGTTTTTTGTTTTTGTTTTTTTTTCAGCTCCTCCCCTGTTTTTCTTTTCCTCATCCCAAACCATGTTTCCAAAGTGGTCTTTTTGCTACTTTTTCTCCTTGGTGTTGCTCCATGTCTTTGACGCACAGGGAAATGTCCCTGAATTCTAAAATGATTGCTTACCTCTCTTGTCCAGAAAAAGAATATTCAAAACATATGATGTGGGCTAAGGGTTCAAAGATTATTATAAAGAATATGGAAAACCCAGCATGCATGACATCAAGCACTGAAGGATTACTGCAGCTTAAGCAAAAACAGAGGAATTTTTTGTAAACCAAAACAAAGCCAAGCAGTGGGTAAAAGCCCTGGCTTACTGATTGCCAAATGTAAGACATTTATTCCCCTTCCTCTCTTAGATGTTAACTTAGCACTGCTAAACTGACTACAGCTAAACCACTGTAATGCATCAGAGATATTTTTATATTAACAGATGTTCTTCACTAATGTGACATTAAAATTAACAGTAACTGCCAAATTCATGTTTGGCCAGTAACCTTTATTTTAAGAATTGTGGTGAGTTTCTACTGAGTTTCTAATGGTCTATCAACCAATTCACTTCTTCTTAAAGATGAGGATTTTATTTAAACAAAATATCTTACTAGTTTCACCCATTAGGTAATGTCAATTTAATCAACAATATTACTTGAGGGGGACTGTAAGTCATTAAATGTGTTCCAGTAAAAGGACTTAAAAAAATATATATATATCCCTAACTAAACAGGCATTACATCTGAAAATTCTGTTGGACACAACGGACAAAGGAAAAAAAGTTGGTTTTACTTTCTATACATAATTATGGCTCTGAATATGCTCGATCAATTACAAATATCCAATCTCTAAGGTCTGTTCCTTTAAACAGAAAAATACATAAGTCAAAGACATATCTAATTACCATGTGTAACATATATATTAGGTTAGTCTGAAATTTTGTGGATTATTTGACATGAAAGCAGACCTTAGCTTGGCAGTCAAGCAGAATTCAAGATGCCTGTCTTGTACAATGCAGCAAAAGAGAGGGTAGGATAAAAGAAACTTCAGTTAGCAAGTTTAAGAGAAGGAATCCATGTAAACCACTCCACTGTGAACCATCAACATAAAAAATAGAATACAAGAAATTAAAAAATATTGTGAGGTAAAAAAAGAACAAAAAAAAATAGCAGCCCTCCTCAAAATTAAATGTAATGCTATCATTTACCATTGCCACAATTCAATGGTGTGAGAGTGACAGTAGCTGAGGCCACAGATCTCCCTTGACTGACTTCAATCCAGAGATGATGTAGAGACCGCCATGGTCAGGCACACCCAGTGCAGCCAAAATGCTGCCCATGTCACCTAAGGAACCAGGGCCATCACTAGCACTATTGAAAGTGATATTTTTCCCCTACTTGTGAATTGCTGCGGTGGGTATAAGCTAGAGGAGAGACTCAAGCCTACAAAAGCACTTTTATCTGCTTGGGAAATTAGCATATTCCTTTTCAAATGCAAATGCCTTCACTAGCCTGAATGAGGTTCCTGCTTGCTCACACGATCAAGGCTTTTATTAAGATCTAGAAATCTCTGGCTTCATCAGCACTGTCCAAACAAGATGTACCTAGGGCCATGATTTTCATGAACGGTGATATACAAAAAAGCACTTCAGGGCCACCCGTCACCTGCTGTCTCCAGCTTTTCTTTCTCAGTCCCTCTCACACGTGCACAAATCTAGCTGGGAGGCCTGAGGACACCAGCCATGTGACAATGTCACAGGTTTCATGCAGTCCTGCGAGATGTTTATCTGACAGTTATTTTGCAGCACTCTCCCTTGCATCATAGAATCATAGAATGGTTTGGGTTCAAAGGACCCTTAAAGATCATCTAGATACAACACCCCTGGATTGGCAGGGACTAGACCAGGTTGCTCAGAGCCCCATCCAGCCTGGCCTTGAACACTTCCAGGGAGGGGGTTATTAAAGAGCTTCATGTTCCTGTTGTTCATGTAACAACTAGTACTGACCCCTGTGCCAGCAGCTTCACCAGCAGAGCTTTTTTTGCATTGGCAAGACAGAAGAAAAATGCTGATTATGACTGATAGAAAGTGCTGGATCAGAGAGAGGGAAAATTCAGGATATTTGATAAGAAATGGTGTTTTGAAAAGCCTTTCCTGGCAGCACTGTCAAAACTGCAGCAACAGCCTCTTTGGCCAGCTGTCACAACTGCAGGCAGCCTCCTTGGATGCTCTGATGGATGAAAGTTTCACATGGCCCCAGTTCTAGTTTTTCTGTAGATCCATATGAGCTGAGAGGGCAACTTGCATCTTATAGGACATGCAATATTAACTTACTTAGTGGTGAGTTATGGCAGATGGAAAAAAACACATGCTTTTAAAATTGGCAGCAGTGAAATCTGACCATGTCACTCACACAGGACACATACAAGTGCTATCTGATGAAGATGCCCCTCCTTCTCTGCCCTACCGCCATCTGTATCAGGGGTGTGGGTGTGAGAGATCTCCCAAGTCATCCCATGAGGCCAGGTCTTGGTAGGGATGTGGTGCTGTTTCTAGTTTGGCCCGATTTCAGCATATTTTGAGGCCTGCTTAGAGTACTCATGAAATTCCAGTGTGCTACTTACACCACCTCTGCTCACTGCTTTTGTTTCTATGTGCTGTGAAAATGTTGTTGTTGTTATTATTATTATTATTACTAGTATTCTTATGCATTGGAGGTGTGAGTCAGAAGCAGAAACCTTCTGGGGTGCTGTCATTTCTACCAGCTGTGCTGAAAAATGCCATTTACCATCAAGAGCCTCCAGCCCACCTCTGCCCATTCTGAGTGCTGTGCTCCCTGGCCATGTCCTGACTGCAGTTCAGGCAGATAAATGTTGTTTTATACCTCTAAGATAGCTGCATTTCAGAGATGGAATTACTTACTTCTCACTACACAAACTCAGAAAGTTAAAGGTATAAAGAAAACATAACTATAACAACAGAAAGTCAGAATCTTTCCCACATTCAATTACATGGCAATTTTTAAGCTGCAGTCCTGGGTCCTACAAGGCAGAGCACTCTGGTCAAGTGAAGAATCAATCATTTCTAGCCTCAGAGGGTATGGAGGTATGTGCAGACATACAAGGCCTTAATCTAATCAGTCATCCAGGACTAGATTTGTCTTTTTCAGCCCCTGGGCCAATTTTATAACTGAGGAAAAGAGGTAAATATTTCCTTTTTTTTTTTTTTTTTTTTTTTTTTTTTTTCTTTCTGGCTGGTTGCTTAGAGAATATAGCAGCTATTTGAAGATGACTGGAGGTTTGCAAGGTTTGCAATGCCAGTACATTTTTTTTTTGGGGGGGGGTGAAATGGGGAGTGAGCATGGGGCAGGTGATGAGTAGTGTTCCTGGGAAGTATGGTTTTCAACATGGCTAAAATGCTGGATGTCTGCAGTTCGGTACTGATGCATTGCAGGTAGCTAACACACAGCAGACACATACATACATGTATGGATGCACAAATGGGTGGGGAGTATGGGAGAGACCATACCACGGTGAATCTGCACACCTCAAGGATTTTTAAAGCATTGAGTAATGCTCAGCTGATATGGGAATTATGCAGCCTGACCCTGAAACTAAAACCTTGAGCAGACTTGCTATGACAGCAAAAAGTGTGTTTCTGCTTGCTTTGTCATCCCTATCTCACTCATTATAGTCTTCAGGCTGGTTAGAGATCTGGCTATACGATTCTAAAATTTGCGTAGGATTTGTAATTTACTGCTGCTCTTTGCAAAGATTCACTGTTATTGGAATTAGATGGAAGTTGAGTGCACAGAAGGTTACACCTTGTGGTGACAGTAGCGTTTAGAGTTATCGACTTGAGTATTTCATGTCAGGTACACCACGAGTCCCGGTTTTCTAGGGATTTCTTTGATTTGATTTAACAGCCCATTGCCCCTTTGGAACATATGCTGACAGTGTCCAAGAATTTATTACATTCTCTCCCTTCTCCTCTAAAGTTTTTCTTTTCCACCATTTGAGCAAAAGGAGTTTTTAATAACTCCAGGTAGGACCTCAGTTCAGGCTAAAATATTGTCCTCTGGAGTTTCCTGAGAGACCAAAGGGCTATACTGGAGTTTCCACAGTGGGCAACCAGTGGCCTAAACCTGCTTGACACTGACTATTCTGAATAAAAAAGAAAAAACACAGGGGATTTTGTGGGTTGGGGAAGGAAAATCTTGGTCAGAAGTGCCAGGGCTCAGAGCTGGATAGAGTTTTTTTTCTAAAAACCAGAAAAATTAAGCAAGGGCTGACTCCTGTGAAGTGCTCAGCATGTTGGCTACAATCCAGTAAAGCACTTCATGTTAAGCAGGCTCTGGAGAGTGCCATAGGAACAGTGTGAGCACTAAGTACCCAGCAGGATCAAGATCCAAATAGGGACAGACATAAACCAGATGGTATTATGTTAGCTTTGCCATATTAATGAGCTCTTTGGTTTGCATGGTAATCTCTCTCTCTCTCTCTCTCTCTTGTTTTACCCTTTTTTGCTTTGCTTTTTCCATAAAACCATCCATAGGTGCACTGGGAGAGAAAGGTAATGTAATGCAATTGCCCCTTATCACCTTTTCACACACATGGAGCTAAAGCCAGACATGGGAAAACTGCTGCTTGTTTCAAACACGGATCTGGCTTAATCAGTGATGCCTGCACAAGAACCATCACAAGTTCAGAGCTGCTGAAAGAAGGAAAACGCTGTCTCTGTCATCTAAGGAGCTCCCCAAACATGTGTGGTGAGTGTGCCATTGTGTTAGAGAGCACCAGCACCTGCATTAGAGGTTATTCCAATGTCTTGGGGTTTTTTTTGGGGGGAGGCAGGCAGACTGGCTTAGCAGGGACAACAGGAGATAGCTCTCTGCATGTTCATAAACTGAGCTCAAACTGAACTGAAGTGAGTCCTGTCATGCAGTGCTTAGCCCTCACGGATCCACTAAGGTCATCTGCCAGAAGCCAGCAGGAAGAAAATAAACCCATAGCTGCCACTTTGTTGTTTTAAACAAGATCCTGGCGTTCCACTTCTTCCTTTCCAGCACAGTTACAACTATCTCCAGAACTTCCTCAGACCTGTGATTTGTTCAGATGCCAGCTTTTACGTGGATGTTTTTGAAGCACAGCACTGCCATACTGGAAGCTATCCTAGCTGGAGCCACTTTCCTGCAGGGAGGCAGGGTGAGCAGCTGAAGTGGGACACGTGCCTCTGTGCTGCTGGCACTGCTGACTCTCAAGACAGGCTGCAGCCATCGCTTGTGCTGGAGCTCTGCATGCATGTGGTGAGACCTAAGAGGAAATTTCTGTGATTATTTTAGCATTTGGGCAACTGGAAAAGCAACTGACAGAGGCGCCAGGCCTTTGCTTTCATGACTGCATTAATCTTATTCTGGCCTTGGAGAGAAATTTTAGATGAACTTTGCGTATGTTCTCAAAGAGCTTTCTTTCTCAGTTATTAGAGCTTTGGATCCTGCACTGATGAATGATAATGCCAGTGAAATGGAAAATATACATAAAACTTTGCTTGATAATCTCATTTTAGTGAAGATGCCTGTTGCTGTGTTGTTATTTCAGAAGCTGACAGTAAACTACCGTGGTACAGAACTTTGAAGACACATAGACTAAAACATTTTTTTTCCCCATAAAAGAAGGTAGTGGTGGGGACAGGAGGAAGCACTAGTGTCTCCTTTTTTCATATCTACGTATCACTCAAGAAAATTTCTTTCTTAGGTGTAGGTATAGAGTCCAGGGGAAAAGGGTTTCAGATGGATATAATTTTAAGAACAAATACAAATAATGTTATTGCTACAGCTGGAAAAATACCTGGTTGGCAACAGAGCTATATTAACTACTATGTGAAAGTTTAGTCCATGGCAAATGTGGCATAATTCAGGGTTATTCTGCCATGAAAGTGGTAAAATCCTAGGGAACTTACTGTTTATTTGCCTTGTGCTAAGAGCAGGTCCCTGGACAGTTACAAAAGCTCACTTTGTAAGTGGTGGCTTGTTAAGTCACGGCAACTTGCTGTTGCTTCTGACTCCTAATAGACCCAGGAGGGAATTAAACTAGTTTGGAGAGAAATGACTACCAGACAGCAGCTATAGACTTAGCAGGAACTTGACAGTAACTTTTGATCAAAAAAGGGACAAACTGAAACGACACCATATTCTATTTGTGAACTGCCTGTGTTTCTAGAAAATGCTCACATAGATGCAATTGTCACAGCTCCAGGAAGTACACAATTCAGTGGGCAGCTGTTTTGTTTGTTTTTCCTACACTTTCTGTCCATATGGTCGCCATAAACAGAGCTCCATTTCTGAAAACTGACAGAGAAAGTTTTCTGGCCTCATTATAGAACTTTGAGGCAATGATCTGAGCTGGGAGATGGGTCAGGAGGACCCCAGAGCACCCCCTAGCACATCACACAGGCAAGCTTAGGAGTCACCGGATTCTGTCCTTCATGGGCAACTGGACAGCACAATGCCCCCAGGTGCCCATCTGTAACAAAAGTAGAATTCAACAATTTATATAGACCATTTCTATATGAAACAGAATAATGTGGGACTCATGCCCAGCAAACACTGCAGGAAACACAGGACAAGTGCTACTAAGTTTATGATAGTTTTTGTCCAATGAAACTTAGACAACTATAGCAACTCAAAGGAGCCACAGAGCTGCTCTATTTATCTTGTCTCTAGGATTAAAACCAGCCCATCCATCAAAAGCTGTTCAAAGTGCTCAGAAATACAGCAAATCAGAAAGCTTTCTATGGTACAGACAGAAGTGTATAAATCAAGAAATTCCGTTCAAGATATTATCTGATTGGTTTTCTTCATGCAAAATTAACTAATTCAATTTTCCTTAGGCAAACATTGGATCATAGCATGAGGTCAACAGCTAACCAAGAATCTACTCCCTTATCATAATTTTTAGGGAAGCAGGACTTTCCTATTTACATATGGTATAGGATAATAGTCAGAGCTCAAATACAGTGTAATAAATAATTTGACCTTGGGCATTTCAAGGGTTGCATCAAAGAGATGTACAGACTTGACCTTTCAAAAAAGTTCTCCCATCATATCTGGAATAAACATGTATTTTCTTATGCTTTCTTTGTTGAAATGCCTGGTGACATCCGTGCATTTCATTACTTGTTTAGACTTCTGAGTAACTATTTTCATTTCCACAATCAGTGTTTAATATTCTAGTCACAAACTTTCTTTTCCGCATAATGCAATCACAGAACTTTTCAAGAGCTTTGATTTCAACAACTGCATGATTAAATCAGTAAATTAAATAAAATACCACAGAAAAACTAAAAGTTGAAATCAAGATTCATTTAAAATAAGCATGAACTACAGAATATTCCATGATCTTTCATCTACTTTCATCATGGTTTTGATCTATCCTTCACTTCACTACTTAGTAATAGAAGAGTGTATCTACTCAGCAAGATCTCTTCCAATGCTGTCAAACATGTCTTACTTATAAAAACTGACTAGCCAAGTCTTGTTTGATAAGAAGGTAAATGCAAAAAATACCCCTCATCTACGTAGCCAAAACATTTACATAAAAGCATGGCTGTAATAAAATTAGATTTTAGATTTTAGATTTTACTTATGTAATTACTACTTCCATACCTAATTACCACTTTATCCATAAATGTTGAGTTCTCTGTTGAGTTTGTTTAGATTCTTTCAATGATTGGAAGTTTCATTTAGGTTTCTGTTTTGTTGTTGTTTTACGTTATTTTAACTTTACATAAGCTACATATTCTGAAAACACAGATAGGATGACATAAACTTCCATCAATCTTCTTATCTTAGGCACTTAAAAATCATATTTATATCCATTCAAATTGCTATCTATGATCAAAATCAATTCAATGATTCAGCCCTAAAAGGCACAACCTCAACTGCAGAGACCAAAATACCTTCCCCATTCTCAAACTCTACAGGTCTTACTGCAACACCACAAAAGAGCAACTCATCAGCAGTGAAAAGTAATAAAAGCATTGAGAATATCACAGGTAGAGGGAAAAATGCCACAGTTTGATACTTACAGAATTTCTCAAAAACTAGCCACTCCTTTCCAGCTGCTGGCCAGAGGATAGCTGTGTGTGAGGCAGAGACACAAAGAGTTCACCCTTTGTTACCTGTCCACAGGGCTATTTGAAGTCTGCTAAAGAGCAAACTTCTGGCAGTTATTCGATGACAAAATAACACGAAGGAAAAACACATACATGTTTTTGTGTCAGCTCTTTTGCTTTCTGCACAGCTATTCCCATGAAGATCACAATGTAGAGTATTTTTTTGCTGTTAGTATTGCTCACTTCGAGTTTTTATAGCTGCTTGGAGATCTGCAGCATTGTATTTGATTTCAGCTAATCAAGCATTAAAATGAACAGGAATGCAGACACACAGCGCTGTAAAAAACACAGAAGGAAGTTTTTTCAAACCAGATCCCTTTATTAGGCAGTGGTTCCAGTGATGCAATCAGAATAGGAAGGAAAGTCTGTGTTGCTTCATTGTTTTGTTTGGATTTTGGGGTCCAGTGCTAACTTGTGATAATATTTCCACTTGTAAGTATATTTCTCTGAGGGCAATCAAAAAAAGTGACTATGATGAATCTAATAGGAAAAATATCCCATTGAACTTGCTAAGTTTTTCCATCGTGTGTGAGCATTACAGAATTACCTCAGTCATTATCTTTCCTGTGTAGTCCAGTAGATTTTGGCTAAGTTCATTGTTTTTTATCAAAGTCCAATAAATGCAAAAGGTGGATTCAATAGAAATGTATTTACAGAGAAATTCAAGAACTGATTAATGCCTGCGAGAGATTTTTAGTAAGAAAATTGAGTGAAGAACATAAATGACCAAAGAGAAACACTGCAACATATATTGAGGGTACAGAGTTGCTTGCAGGGACATCTAGATCTTTAAAGACAAACCCAAAGCCTACTGCTGCCAAGAGGAGTTTTCGATCCAACCTCAAATGTTATGCCAATTACATTTGTAATCCAAAGATTCAACTCTCTATAACCTCCACAGTTCAACAGTCAAATATGTCCTCTCTACAGACATGACTTAGCTGATCCACCCATCACACCACATAATTCTAAACAGGATTTTCCAGGTGGCATGTACAGAGCGCTGTATCATTTATCTGGCTTTAGATAGCATGGTTTAAGCATGAGAAAGGCCAATGGTGGCAGAAATGTCAGCTTCAGCAAACAGAACTTTTCCTTATGTCTCCCAAACATAAAATGCACAGCAGCAGTTTTTCAAAGTGACTGAATTATTTTCATCAAACGTAAAATTGATATGGAAGATCAAAGAAGTTTCCTCCCCTTCTGTCACTTATGTCACTTCTCTCACCATATGTAAGTGTGTGTTGTTCGTTGTTTATTCCCAAGACCTACTCATCTCTTTCAAGTGATCTCCAGAAGATGCTAGATTTGGTCTGCTTTAACCACATTATAGGGCGTTACGCATTTTATAGGTTGTCACAAATGATTGAAAAGTGGTATTAAGTTTTAAACTAAATATAGATCACAGAAAAGAAAGAGAAATAAATACTGAGCTTATTATCTTCAGTTGTACCAGTTGCTTAAGTGTAGTGACGTCAGTGAATGTTGTAAGACCCTGTGAAGATGGCCAAATCCATAAGTATGTGTTTTCTGTAAAGATACCAGAAAAACTCTTCCCACTGTTATTTTTCCTGGCTGTTTCTGGTATCTGTTGCAAACTGCTTTACTTAATTTCAAGGATGAATACAATACTAAGCTTAAATTTATTTGAAGTCTTCAAAGATTGCCTATCAAATGTTATTGCTACTGCTACATCCAGTGGATTCATGGGATGTGGGTATCTGTGGGCTTTAGGGTGGTCCCACAGATGTGTGTCATTTCAGTGTTCGGTTCATTTCTGTTGTGACACAGTCTGAGGTACCCTTTCAACTGGAAGAAATATAAAATCTATCTCAGTGATGGAAACTCATCATCAAATAGTCTCAAAGGAGGTAACTTAATCTCCACTGCCATAATTAGGAATGCACTTTGTCAGCCTTTGAGGGTTTAGCTACAGCTGGTTGGGTTCAAGGCAGTCTCAGAAACCTATCTGTTCTTAGTAACACCATCTCCTTCACAGAATTACAGACATACTTTCAGCAGATATACCCAGCTAACTGCTGAATGATGTTTTTCCACCCACTTATGCAGTAGTCAATGTCTTTTTCAGCGTAACTGAAGTCCTGGATCAATGCCATGAAATTATTCAGAAACCAAAGCCTGGACTGACAGCTCAAGAATAAAGGTTATGAACCTTATTTACAATGTTTGAATGTGGCTTCATTCAGCCTCTGAACATCATCATATTCCTGATCCAGCTGATGAGATTTAATTGGAAAAGAGAGATTCAAAAGGATAGTCAGATGCTGACTGGCCTATCTATTGTTCAAGAAATGAAAATATATTTTAGGCTCTGTTTTCTAGGAAAATCAGAACTCTCCTCTTTACATGGATTAGCTGAATTAGGGGAAAAAAATCTAACCTAATAAAAATTTAAAATCTTTCTGAAATATATTCATCAGGATTACTTCTAGCTCCCTGCTGAATTCTTGACTCTTCTGCTGGAGTCTGGAGGGATTCAGATTATGAATACCTTCATAGTCTTGTCAATAAGCTTTTCTAACTGAGTATCACAAGCACCACTCCATTTTCATGTGTTTTGCTCTGGTAGGAACCTGATTTGCACAAATGAATGAGATACTCTGTTAGGGTTCAAGTAAGTTGGATTAAGTTTTCCCTGCAGCCTGGAAAATATATGAGAAAAGTGCAGTATAGCTTTCTGCCTATTTACTTTAAACATCTAGACCTGAAAATACCCAGCCTAACCTATTAATCAGTGGAGTGGCCTGTTCAGAAAAAAACATACCCCCTTTTTTTTTTTCTTCTTATCAGTCCTGAAGCATTAGTCTAAACACTTTGAATTCCAGCTTTCAAGGTTCCACCTACAGCTGTGTCAGTGGACTGGGTACAGGCTTCCCAGGCCAGAAGCCCTACAGCTGCCATAGCGTGGTGCTGCTCCTGCTTCTCGGCTTGGGCAAAACAACTCTGCTGACATCACTGTGCAGCTCCTGGACACAGGCAAAGGGAGGTGGAATTGCTTGCAGCCACCCCATAAAAGATACCCTGAATTCCTGTATCATAACGATTATGTGGTGATTATGTACTTTTTCATTGTTTTATTTCGTTCTTTTTTGCCTGTAATACAGATTTTCAGTAGGTGTCAGAATAGAGGCATCACAACTGGGCCTTAAATACCAATAGAACATTCAGTGTGCTGTGTCTCAGAGCAAAAAAAAAAACCCACCTGAATTAAACAAAAAGGCAATACACTTCCTTCTTGCTTCATGTCTCCATGTAAGTAGGCGATAGTTAACTTTGAAAAGTGCAAAATACTTTATCTTTTAGAATTCTCGATAGCACTAATGGTGTAAATTATAGACACCCTCATTACCCACATTAATATCATACCCTGTGCTTGAATCTGGAAAGTGAAAATGGGCCTCCAAGGGCATCCTATGACAACAAACTCCCCGTACAAATGGGCAATTACAGCTACAGTGACTCACTGTTGCATGACATGTAATGTAATTAACTGCAGATTTACTTATGTTCAGTGTAGACTGAGGCAAGCTGGTTTGGTTTGAATTGTCTTACTGCATTGCTGAGTGTGGCACAGTTAACTTCAGGCCTTGCTTAGTTAAGAATTATAAAAAAATTTCAGTAGTTAAAAAAAGCCCTAAGAGCTGGAGTTCATTACACATGAAATGTATCTTGACCACACAAAACAGCTGCAGAGTCAATGTCCCTCCTGAAAATCTGTGGTGTGCTTCCTAAATACAGAACATGGAGGTCCTGTATGTTAAAGCAGGCTTTTCAAAAATTGATATAGTGGGTTCCTTTGTTTATTTTTCATTGCCATTCTTCGTCAGAGGTGGCTTAAAGAAATATGCTTGAAAAAGATTCCAGTTAATTTTTTACTTGTGGGCTAAGTCATTCTAATATTTACCATATATTCTGTGAATTACCAATGCCACATGGGTACCCTTAAGCCTCATGTGCTATCTATGGACTTGTGCATATTCTACATGCATGTAAATAAGAATAAATTAATATTTCCAAAAATTTCACGTTACCAGTAATGTTACACTTAGCTTCTCATGGTTTAATCACTTTTGTTAATTGAAAGAGAGAAGGAGGGAAGAAAGCAAGCAAGTAAGGTATTTCCAGGGACTGCAGCAGATCACTGGGGATTATGGGGAGACTAAAGACTGCCACATATTTAAAAGACCAGTCTCCTGTGCTTGGCCAGCTGTCCCTGCTTCCTTCTGCCCACCCTATTCTCCAAAAGTGAGCACTTTCAATGTGAAATCCTGCTGCAGCCTGAGTACAAAGGCTTCCCTTGTCTGTTCATCAGGGTGAACTTGCTGTTTCCTTTCACTTCCTTGCACATGCATGATCTGGGCACCATCTGGCCCAGAAATGGTCAAGGACAGCCAAGCCTGCAAAGCATCTTCAGAGAATGCCTTAGGCTCTCCTGCTCCATGTTTCACCTGTAACTACAGCAAAGATTTTGTATTCATCTCTGACACATCCAGACAAATATTTAGAACTCAAATTTCCAAAATATTTGACTAATAGAGGGAAGTATTGCAAAAGGAAGACAGGCCTAGTCACGATTATGTTTTAATTATCCAAGACTTCATACTGATGACTTATCCTGCACAAATCCTATTAAATAGAAAGTCAGCCTGAGCTGAGACAAGAGACAACATTATCAGATCATGCCCTGTAAGCAAAGTTATAGACAGAAACCCCCTGTATTCTGATGGCTTGATCCCATTTCCACTGAATTCAGAGGTAAAACTTCCATTACTACACCTAAATATCCATTAACTCAGTCCATATGTATAAATAAGGCTCATATCCCACTTGATGTTCCACTGCAGGATCTATAATTGACCTTTTATTAGAATGGAATACAAATAATAGCATTTCATGTCAGATTGAATGCTAAAACTATCCAATTACTGCACTCATACTAATGTCAACCTTAAGAAGGATCTGGCATTCTCACTTTTAGGTTTCCTCTTAACTGCTAGGTATGATTATTACTGGGATAGAAAATAATCTGAGAAGTTCTTTTGTTCTGAGCTTTCATTTGCCAGAGACAGAAAAACTGATAGGCTGGAGGCTCTCCATCGCCTTATCTAGGGTTTGCAGAGACTAACCGAGAGTCTAGGTAACTGCAGACTCTCTGACGTCTGCAGGGGCTTAGTTAGTGAGGAACCTACTACTCAGTGAGTCAAATTCAGGCCTTGTATAAATTTGTTATTCCCTGCCCAAATCTGTCCTTTGGGAAGCTAGTATTTTTCTGATTAGCTGTAGTAAAATATGATGAATTAGAGCTTCTTCCATCTGTGGTAGCAAACTGTAAGAGTAACCTGATATCTGATGTCCTTAAGTTTAACCTACAGATTTTTAAAACACAGTTCCCCAACTTGCTTCTTGCTTTACTTTTCTTTCAGCTGGTAAATGATGTCAACCCAATATAGGTCTTCAATATATATCTCCCTCGGTCTCTCTGCAGTGGTAGGGCCCTTCTACCTTCCACAAAAAGACATACAGTCATTATTTTGCTCATAATATACCTAGAGCAATTTCTACAGAAAAAAATGTTATAAAAAGATCATATAGTCCTCAGGTAGAAATAAAATTATTACAATACTTAGTAGCAGAGACTTCTGTTTGTCTTTTGTTTGGCATTCTTCTGTAAATATCCAGCATAGGTCTATCTAAAGCTGGAGAATTTCACACATCTGAAAATCCCATAGGCTTTCAGTAGCCGAGTATTACACATAGCATCCCGAATGAGAAAACATAATGGTCTTCCACCAAACAAGCCTAAAATAGGATCCCTGCTCCACTGTTTCACTCTCCTCAGAGATCAGATGCTCCATCAGTGTCTAGAAAGCTAACAGATACAGTTGGGGAAGACATGAATTACAGAGACGAGGGATCCCTCACAAAGCATCAGTCTTTCCCTTGCGTTAATTTCAAGGGATGCCAACTCATGCAGTTCTGCTGTCCTCTCCTAAAATAGCTTTTCAGGGTAATAGGGGCTGCTTTTAAAGCAACCTGTCTTTTAAACTATTTCAGCTTTTAACTTAAAAATCACCCTTTAAATGCTGTTCCAAAACCCGCTGCCACATGTGTCTGGTGGAACTCAAGGGTCAACTGTAAATGTCCCCACTACACAAAGTCCTTTGGGAGACGGTTCTTTTCTCACTCCAACTCCTTTTACAGAATCACAGAATTGTCACAGTTGAAAAGGACCTCTGAGATCACCTGCATCCAACCATCAACAACAAACCCCACAACCTCAGGCACTAGAGCATGCCCTGAAGTGCCACATCTACATGTTTCTTGAATAACTCCAGGGATGGTGACTCAACCACCTCCCTGGGCATTTTATTTGCACACAAAGAGTAGAATCAAGTCAAATAGCTGTGAAGGTGGTCCTCCTCCTATCCTCCTTTGCTCCCCTCTTCCTCCCATCCCCTTCAGAGTCCCTGGCATATATAACAGAACTTGGAAGACCATGATGGGGGCTCTTTCCACTGAGAGAGAAAGAAGGAGACAGGCAAAGGGTCCAAAATCCTAGATAGGATTCATTCACCAGCTTGGGATGTGACTCTGGATATACTCTTTTCCTGGATTCCCTCCTATGGTTTTTTTAATGCACCCACCACAGTGGTGCAGAGCTGCACTGAGCACAGTCCCACCCCAATGGTGGACACGCTGCCTGCCATTCTTGCCCCACCACGCTGCCTGGCCAGCTGGAGCAAAGCACTGCAGTGGGCTAAGTTGCTGCTAGTACTGTGGTTAGTCAAAATCCAGGATGTTAACTTGATTGTTTGCTGTGGATACTCTACACTATTTCAGGATGTGATTCTGTATTTGTTCAGTGCTAACCAGATGCTTTTCAGATACTGTTCCAGCTAGGACTTTCACTAGTGTTCCATAGTCATGTCTTGCAGTTCCCATCACTGTGCATTTTCCACACATTTACACTGAATTTATTTTGATCTCCTGTGCAAAAATAACACTTTACAGTTCTTGATTCCTGGCTGTTCATTATGCCAGTGCTGTCACTCTGCCAGATGCAATCTGACGGTGTCTGTGCAGGGTACACAGGACTCGCAGGTCCTAGAGGTTTTTTTTGTGGGCAGCTCCAACCCTCATGTAATCAGAGATAAGTGACTTAGTTAAAAATGAACAGGGCAGCTGGCTAAATGCTCAACCGAGCAAAATGATCAAAGGGACAGAGCCAGATGTTTTTCATCAGCTCTACGTATGGAGGTACCAGGGAGAGCAGCAGGAGCACCAAACTAAAAAGAAACCAGAGAAGCCAACTCTAGTTTCAACCATAACATAAGGAACTGGCTATAAATACTACATTCCTCTGTGAAGCTCCCAGAGGACATTCTGTAGGTATTTCTAAAACCTACAGGAAAAACATGTCTACTATTGTCTGGCTTTGTTATACGCATCCTCCCAGTAAATGTTTTACAAAAGGATTATCATTCTCAGCATCTGTAAAAAATATATCTTTAAAATAAAATTCTAGAAAGCTACTAGAAATTATAAAAACTATTTTTTCCCAAAAACATCCTTTTTTGCCCAGCTTATGCCAATACAGTCTTTTCCTAGACTATTGTTTTGTGGAGTTTTCTTTTACAAGTTTTAGTACATTTAAAATTTTTAATTTAATAGGTTTTGAGTCCAAGTTACTGCAAGGAAAAGGAGCCAGCTTTTTATTTTTGTCTTCTGGGGAAGTTTATGGTAGAGTGAGATAAACATCCAAAATAGCTAAGGTTGTTTATCCTGCATCACTTAGAAGACATTCTTGACACCACTTGTACACAACTGAGAAGGGTAGCTGCTCAATCAGCAGTTGACAGAAATTAAACCCAGATCACCGAGCCTCAGGGCATACAGTCTTTACTTCAGTGTGATAAAATCTGCTTCTGTTGGGATAAAAACAAGCCAAATTTTGGTGTATAAGGGCTCCTCTTCCATTTTTTTTTCAGTTATTATTTCAGGACACTTTATCTCACCATGACATATCTCTGTAGTATCTTGAGTTTTGCAAGAGGGGATGAATATTGCAAAAGGATCTGGTGCCATGCTTGTCCAGTGTAATGGCTTTACTATTGGCCCCAAATCTGCACATTTTAGACTTGGAGACCAGGGATCCTGGAAGCTACCAGCAGGTAATTCAAGGCAACATAGGAACTTCAGAATTTTTTCCTGTTCTTTTTTGACTCTATAGTTTAATGATTCCTGCCTGAAAGTCACTCCCTGACAGTAGGAGGAGGGAGACATGCTCCACATTAAGAGATTGGAATGACATTTCCCTGGAAAAACTGGACGTGCCAAACTTGCCCTTGGCAAGGGAAAAAGCTAAGAAGAGGTCTTGGCTGTGTTTTTCAGTGGTTCTGAACCTATGTAATATGCTCCTCGATTTGGTAGTATATATGCTGCTCTTTGTATAACTATTGATTATAAAGAGATTTATTCCATGTACGAAAAGCCTGATGTGCCCTTTAAAAGCTGCTGTAAACCCATTCTGCAGGAACGAATCCTGTGAACATACTTTTTCTTTCCCCTGATTTTTATCTGAAGCACATACAAGCCTAAGGCACTCATTGGACTGGAAATATCTGTGATTTGCAGTGCAGGATGAGTTCTTTGCTGGTAGATAGCTAGTAACAAATGGGTTGAAGAACCCACTAACTCTCATACTTGAGTCAAAGAAAGCTTGAGCATGACTCACTTAGGAATGCTTTGTACTCCCCTAATTGCATAATTACTTCAGAGAGCTCACTGGCCATTTGGCATAGAGGTCATGCCTGTTTCCTCTGAGCACAGGAATAACTCCTCCTAGCTTCTCCTAGCAGGATAAATAGGAGATGTGAGGAAGCTGTGTGGCCATGGCCCCACTTTTCCTCTATATAACCTAGGAATGACATTTGTACACAGCTACAAAGTCCTTCTCTGAAGCAAGGATGGAAAAGTTGACCATTACTTAACATAAATCCCTTTCACTTTTCATAGTGCCCTTTCACCTTTGCATTAAGACAGCATCTGTATTTAAAGGGATAGTAGTGTGATATTCTGGGTGTTTAGTACTGCTACTTGTGACATCTGAGTTCTAATAAATGGGATTTAAAAAAAGTGAGGTGGATGCCACAAACACAGGAACCTTCCTCACTATACTCATACGCCCTAGAATTAGTCTAACTGCCAAGCAAAGAAAATGGAGATCTTTCCAACACCTTTTTTTAAAAAGCAATAAATAAAAAAGATATGAATGGTATAAATGCTATAAAAAATTGCAATCATGCAAAGCAGATGACAAGTGAAGTGAAGGGACCTGAATGCCCCATGAGAGAAATGGAAAATGAACTTGCTAGTTGCACTAATGGAATTAAAGGAAGATTTGTCTGGAGAATTCTCTTGGACTTCTAGCAAACTCAACAGTTTTCAGGGATCACCCCATGTATGGAACTGGTAAAGGAAATAAGTCTGCAAGAGGGAACAAAAGGAGAAAGATAGAAATGAGTTATATAGATAGCTGAGGAGGAGGTACTTAAGTATAGTTGTCTTTAGTCCCCATGATGCTCTTTTGTTCTGGAGAATGTCTGGAATTTGTGGTCCTTTTCCTTTTTATTAACATAATTCAACAGTAAATTTAGAAGCTAGATTTCTTCTTTGCAGATTGGTGACTGCATCACCATGTAGTCAACCTTTCATCCTGCTCTCCCCTTCATTACACCTATGAATTTACTATCCTTCATTGCACAGTGCTGCATCTTCCCTTCAAAGCAGTTAAAGAACATCTTCTCCTATCCCCCATACAGCACATCAGCTAATACCCCCTAAAATAGAATGGGGGTATATATGCACTTCTTCCACTGGGCTTATAAATGAAAATACTTGTGGCTGCTATACTTCATGCTGATGGTAATGCTGCCAGGGCCTGTTTTAGGGATGTGACCAGGATGGGCCCTTCAAGAAGTGCAGATGGATGTGAATCCTCCAAGTGCTCTCATGCATCTCAGTTACTTTATTAGTGTAAACTTTGGTGACCATGGGCTCCTCAGCTGTGTACGTAGCTTGGCAAGAGTGTTTAAGATTACTCATTTGTTTAGAGGTTCATGATGGCTGCTTAAATCTTTCCTTTTTTTTTTTTTTAATCAGTGTCTTTAAATAGTGGGAAGCAAAGCAGTTTCATGCCAACTGAAGCTGCATTAGCTTCCCCTTTGTGTGAGAAACCTCTGCTTAGAAGGTTCCCAAAGTGAAAGTGTTTGCAAGAGAAAACATAGCTGGGAGACACATCCAAGCCTGGCTTTGGTGAGTGGAGCTGTTCTGCTGATATAAAGAGAGCTGAACTCAAAAGCAAGATAAAAGTTTTGGGGAGAGAAAGAAAATGAAAGATCATGCTTCCAAAGCTGAGAGGGAACTGGTCAGCAGTTTATCAAATTAAGGGCTGATATCCAAGACTGTTTCTGTTCTCACAGAAGATATCTGAGGTATGACCTTCCTTAGAGCTACATCTAACTCAACCCAACCAAATTCAGAGGGAAGTCAGGCTCTGGGTCCCAACTGCTTTTGTTATCAAACAAAAAATAGATAACACCTCTGTTCACTGCATGATTTTTCAAAGCATCCTCCTGGAGAGTCAAGGAATTACTATGCCGTAGTGTGGTTGGCTACCCTAGGGATCAAGGAACACCAGACATAGTCTACAGTAAAGCTTCTCATGTTAGGATGGCGGCAGAGGAAACTGCAGAAAATGCAGTCCAGAAAGAGTTCTTAGAAGATGAAGCAGGGATTAAGCCAGAGCCTATTTTACCATTTGCTAAAACGCTCAGTGCATTTGCCTTCATGGATTCTGCATTCCAGAGGACTGGGTTAATAAAATCCCTCTCTTGAACACGCTTTGGGAACTCAGACAGTCACTGACTGCCCATATGGCAGAATTTGGCTTTTGCTACTAGACAGCTGCAGGAAGTTGAGGACAAGAAAGGGGAGACAGTACCAAAACCTTACGGATACACAGACATATAGAGAGCCGCACGGCTTTGTCTCATGGTAGGAGCTTCCAAAACATGTTCCTCATCAAAATACCAGGATCCTCTTTTATTTTTTTTTTCTTTCAGGAACCGCAGTTTGTACTTCTGCTTTTCTTAGGTGATATGCATGTGATTTAAAACCTCATACACCCTGAGCTTTAGTTCCAAGAGCATTTTAAAGCAATTAGCACACCACATATCCGTTGCTCACAGACTCAAAGGGAGACTCAGTTTAGCATTCTTCAATGGGGAAGAAATGACATGTTCCCCAGTAACCCAATGCCAAATCACTGCTGTTTTGAGTAGCAAATGCCATTCTTACTGCATCTAAAAGCCCAGACTGTGTTTCTTTTCTTAACGAGAAGTTGTGTATTTTGGTACTGCTCTCAAACAACAGTTTAACAGAACAAAGGAGTTATCTTTATGAGACAGGCAAGGAAATACACAAAGAACAGGAAGATGCAGCTAACCTAAATAATGACATTGAAAACAAAATAGCTGTGGGGCTATAAATAAACAAAATGAAGTAAATATAATTATTTTTATTAAGAGAACACACAGACTTAATTCTTGGGGATAAAGACATCTACTGTTTCCTCAAACTTTAGCTCTATTTTTTTTCTGTCAGGCCACAGAATAACATTTCCTACTTTCTTCAAATTTTTGCAGTATGAACTTTCATACCACTTCTTTTGGAGAAAGCAGCAAAACCCAAACACGTATGTTTAGGAGAAAGGTCAGATTTTTCTAAAACAATAAAACTACCCCAACTGCTGTTTTTGAACTGAGCAAATACATGCATTCTCATAGGGCAGGGAAGTAAACATACACATGACTGAATTAATTAAGACAATACTTCGTTTTCTGCAACCTAAAGGAGTTATCTTACTTAGACTAAGTCTGTAACGATGCAGTCTCCCATTGTGTATATGTGGGTGTGCAAAGCAGCGACTGCAATTGCACAGAAAGCCAAGGACTGGTCCTGATCTGGTGGGTGAATGGGGAAGGAATTAAATAACCCTCTAAACCGAAGCCAGAATCAACTTTCTGAGCGCCAGACTCAGTCACTCCAGCCTTCTCACTTTCGTAATACAGTCCTAAACGACCTGAGCAGAAGCCTGATTCACGTGCATTTTTTTATTTTTTTTTCCTGGGGATTGTCTTGTTGAGTGTCTTGGGCAGGAAACTGGCCTGATCTGTGGACTTACAAGATTTAAAATAAGCACTTGCCTTTCCCCCTCTCCGTCCTGACCGGCAGCCCTGGGCTGAATCACTTCCCCGGTGGAGGAAAGACACATGCAAGAGCAGAGTGCTCGCCAAGTGGCCGAGGAATCGGGAAACACTCTCAGGCTGACACACAGTCAGCAAAAACCCAGCGAAATGGAATGATCCCCGTCTCTCAAGCTTTACCTGTTGGTGGGCGAATGGCTGGGAGGGATGTCCTGCACAAAACTCTGATCCATGCCCGGGATCCTCGCCGGGTTGTGGGGATGGTAAGCTGTGAGGACCACACTGCCTGAGTCCTTCATCTCCATGGTCATAGGCACATGTCGGCCCTGCTGCCGGTGACAAAGGCCCCGACGGGAGGGCGAGGGGTCCTTGTCATCAGCGCATGGCCCGGCTCCGGAGCAGCCTCTCGCCACTAGTTGCTGTCAGGAGAGCTGTGTAACTGAGACACGGCTCCTCTCCCTGTCAGGAAAGCTGAATTAGCATATATTCAAAAACACCGCCCACAAAACAACCCACGGGGAAGTTACTACGTTCCTAGGAAACTAGAAACCTGAGATAATCCTGCATGGCACCGAGTGACTGCCAGGAAGGCTTCTTGCTTGCTTTCTTTTTCTTTCCTTTTAGAAGCCAATGTCTTAATCCTGCTCCTGCTCCTGAAATAGGCTCAGCTAAGTAAAAATTTTTACTGGTTAAGCAGCAGGATAAGCAGAGAGCACTACTCAAACACAAAATCTGGTTTGGCAGAGCAGGGAGTGACATTTAAGCTGTTCACAAGAGAGATTCAGAAACCAAGTGGCCTCTGCTCTGTTTAAAATATCAAGGAGAAAGAAGAGCCTTGATTTCCTACATGCTGGATCATTTCAGTGGAAGGGAACTGCACTTGCTTTCTTCTGAAAACAGAGATTAAAGTTTCATTTTGTCTGCTAGGGGTGTGCACATAATTAGAAAGGCACTGGGAAATGAGTGAAAAATTTTTACAATAATGTGTGTTTATCTGGAGTAATACCACAAAAAAATGCACTCTGAGACACTTGCTTTTTTTTTCACGCTTGTGCTTGATCTTTGTAGGATAATTAAATGTGTTTGCTCAAAAAGAAATCAGCAAGCAAAACTGTTGGGGTCCAATTCTGGAGTAACACCAAGAGAAAACTTTGTAGACAAAATGAGAAAACTTACAGCATCCTTTAATTTCCTCTTCAACTTCTTCAGTGTTTGGAATTTTTTTGAAAATAAATGTTCTGATAAATACCTGTTCCTGGAAACTATTGTCCTTCCTATGAAATAATGGGAAGGATGTTCCCTAATTTTACTCTCTCACTGTTTTTCAGCCATAGATCTCTGATCATCTTGTGAGCACAAGGGTGAAACACCAGCCTCTGTGCATCTTTGTCACAGCTGCTGCCAGTGTCCTCAGCACAGCTACTGTGCAAAATGCCTGTCAGGCTCCTCTTTTGCACCCCCTTGAGCAGAGATGCTCTCCCTGGCACTACTCTAGGGCTGCCTAAATTACACAGGTTTTGAAGGGCACAAAAATGATTCATCTTATCTCAACCTTTCCCCTGAGCGCTGTATCCTGCCTGGAGGGGCAGGACCGTTTCACTCAAATATGTCGCTGCGACTCATGTAGGCAGTACCCAAGTTAATTTTAAATTAGCCAGCACAGGACACTGATAACAGCACACTTGGCAGCACTTCTTGCCAGACTCACCCAGGAAGCATAAATATTTGAACATGCGGAATCTCTAGGCTTGCTTTTGCTACGCTGTTAACATGTCTTGGATTAAATATTTTAAATCCAGGTTGCACTGGATAAAATAATGGTTGCTTCCATGGCAGCGAGGAGGCCCTCTGGGAGCCACTTTGCAGCTGTGTACATATGTTAGAAATGAAGGTGAAGGTTCGAAGATAACTCTGGAAGCATCGCCTACTTCTTGTGGCATCAAGACTACATCCCACAGTGCCACTAGTGAAGACTGGGGTTAATGCAACAAGCAGTGAAGACCTCATTGTGCTCTGTGGTTACTGGGATATTCAGAAGAGTGAAAAAAGTCTGAAAAACTAGAATAGGTGCTATAGGATCACATATCCCAACTCTGTGGAGCACCGATTGAATGCCAGGTTGATGCCTGGCTGCTGGTTGACCAGGGATGCTACTAGCAACGTAATTTTTTCCCCTTCATACCCCAGCCTCACATTCCCCTTCCTGAACCAGAAGGTGGGTACCCCACTTCTCTGATGATGGGGAGTAAATTATAAATATAAATTTGCATTTAGCACAAGTGCAAATATGTATTTTGAAAATTTATCAGCCAAAGTACGTATCTCAAACTAAGAGCAAAAAAATGTATATGAACTATAAAATATCTGCTGACACCCTCTAAGGGTATTCTCCACAATTTACTTCAAGAAACTAAACATCTGAAGAACTATACATAGTGGAAGGCACCAAACACTATCGGAAATGTAGGAAGCTCCAGGAAAGTTATTTTTCTCCCCTTCCTAGAATAATAGACCTCAGCTTTCTCCAGCGCCATCAGACAACAAAATGATGCTTGTGTGCTTTAGGCTATGTGTAGATAAAGACCACAGCAGAAATACTGAGTATTTTTAGTATTATTTTTAGTATTATTTTTATTTCTTCTCTTCCCATAATAAAAAACCACACAAAACAAAACAAACAAAAAACAACCCAAACACCAATATGACTTAGAAAAGAATATGTTTAGCCTCTCAATAATAAAATGTATATAAAGAAAAGAGGCCCACACTTATTAAATGGGATTTTCTCTCTAAGAAAAATAAACACAGAAGATTTTATTTGGAGATTTATAAAGTACAAGTGCATAAACTGCAGGCTTATATGGAAATGACAGATTGTTGGCACAAGTACAAATAGATATTTTGAAAATTAATCAGCCAAAATACGTATATCAAACTGTGAGCTAAAAATGTTTATATATGTAATGACTCTTGGGGTTAGACATCTGCATATTATTGAAAACTAAAAAGGATGTTAAATCTAGTAGAGATACACATTAGTCATTAAAAAAGTTTTAACTGGACTAGTGGTACAGCCTTAAGACGAGAGTGCAAGCCAACATGGGCCAGATTCCTCCATCAGTTCTATCTGTGCAACTCCATTATCTAAATGAGAATTTATTATCCTGGCTTCTAAAGATGCAAGTAAGAAAATATTTAATCCAATATGCTTGTGTTTCTACAAGATCCCCTTCAATACTAGATCATGGTGTACTCAGGACTATGACAGTTCTGATTGTTTTTTTAAGTCGTTGATAGCTCCATAGACCTTTCAAATACTCTGGAAATGCCAGTTTCGGGAGAATGTTCTTGGTGGCAACCACTAAAGAGAAGCTACAGCAGAGAGGAATCTGTGGGGTGTCTGTAGCCAGTGAACCCATAAGCAGCTCTCCCTTGGGTTTGGTAGGGAAAGACCTTGTGCTTTCATATGTTACATTGTACTTGTGCCAAGGGGAGTGCTTTCCATGTTCACAAATCTGGAAAATGAAATGTGTGTAAATGGATCAGTGGGCCCAGTGGGCTCTGAGAACAAGGAGTGAAAAACCTTTCTTAAGGTATTGTTTCAGAAAGGGAAGTCAGTGGCAATATAGTTATATGATGCTCTTCTGCTGAAGATCTGTGACAGCCATATACAAGAAGTATAAACACACAGAAAGCCACTAGTTAAAGCTTACTGAGACGAAAAAGAAATGGTCACTGTTGCTAATAAGATTTATGTATTTACATAATATTAATCAGTAGTTGTTGTGGCAGTAACATGATGGGCAACCCTCGTGTAGCAGATTTAATGCCTGTTTCTTGGAAATAAACTAATAATGTTTTCATATAGATTTTAAACAGCCTTTTCTGGTTAAGTGTAAGGAGGGCTGTCACTGAGAGGAAGGGGATTTGTCATCTAGGTGTTCCTGTCCCACGATGGCAGGGGCATGCACCTATAATAGGAGTAGACACACAGAGCCCTGAAAAATGCAGAATTCCCCTTTCAGCTACAAATCACATAAAAATCTCTGAGTATTGAATTTCTTTGCTTGCTTCCAGCTTAAATTAGCCAGGACAAAGTTGGACAGAAATTGCAAAACTTTGAAGTTAATTTTGGATGAGGTTAATGTGAACTTGGATTAGATTAAGTTTTAAAAGGAAGCTGTGTAAAAGACAGCATTTTCCACTGATTAAATTAAAGGAAATGGAGTGGAGCAATACACAGAAAAATGTTGTCTTAACACTGTGCTTAAATTTCCTCATCCTTCTTGTCTGGGCAGTAGTATACAGTAAATTTTGTATCTATATGTGCGAGAGAAACCAAAGCCAGAATCACTGTATTCCTCTATGCTTTTGGAAAAGAGAAAAATAAATAAATAAATAAAAATTTAAAAAGAGGCCATCTATTGTCTCTAATTCCTCATTTGGATGGAATGATGCTTGAGGGTTGGGGGGCAGAAAGACTCACCACATCAAAGATTTGGTATGGGCCAAAAGCACCTAGGCAGTCTGAAAACAAGTGGTGCCACAAAGCTGATTAAAAGTCAAGGCTAGTGGTGTGTCAACCTTCTGCTGCTCAGTACAAATATGTTCTGTGAAAAAATGCTCTGAGAAGGGTCTGACTCTTGTGTCAAGAAAATTTTCACTGTGGCTTGAGGTCTATTTCCTTTAAAAGAATTTTAAGCATCATGAAGGCTAGTTTCTAATGCTTGATTTAGCCTCTGTGCTTTCTATTCCTGTAATGCTGCAAGGATTACAGTCTTTGGGGTTTTTTTTCACTATAAAGGTGAGGTGTTTGTGTGCCTCTGTGTGGGCAGCTGGGAACGTGAGCAAATGGGTGAGATTTCTTAGTAGCATCAAAGTACACCCACTGCTTTTATAGCGTTGAAGAATTCATAAGCCCCCCAAAAGACCAAAATTAGAGGAAAGTCTTTGTTATTCTGCTTTCTTTGTACTTTCAAACTGAGATTAAAAACAACATTGAGAAAACTATTCCTTGTCCTCTACAAACAGGTTAAGTAACAAGGCTATTTAGGCAGAGAGAATAGAAATCAGGTATTGTGGCAATTGGTGGTGTTTCGAAGGCTTTTAATTAGAGTATGCAACAAAACATTCATCTTTGTTAAATATAACCTCACATATTTTAGTCCCAGGCCCAACCCAAATATACATCATACTTTAGTGAACTCTAACATGGTCTTTTTTTAATTGAATGATTCACTGTGGATTCTTTTATCTTAAAAAAAAGACACAGCAGCATAGAAAAAAATCTTTAGACAGCTTTGAGTGGCTGCTTGCTTAGTAAGGACTGTAATTTATTTTCTAGGAGTTCAAAAGTTGTTTCTTCTTAGCCCCAGATTAGACTACCCATATATTATTCCCATGTTGATTATGTACAGAAAAGGAAACTTCCTTAATCTGTCTGCCACAATAGAGCTTTCTGGAGGTTTACTTTAAGAAAAAGCTCACATCCAAGTAAAAGCTCATATCCTTTCATTCATCCATTAGGTTCATGCTCCTTCATGACATGTTGATCTAACCATTTCAACTGGGACAGCTGACATCCACAGCTGAATACTGTGGTCTGTTTTTTTGTTCTGAGGCGGTAAGTTAAAATTACATGAAGGAGTGGTAATGTGGTTAAGTTAGGAAAAGTAGCATTGGGAGAGGCTGGCTGCTTCTCTGAAATATTTCTGTAAGCACAAACTGGAAATGAGAATTGATTTCTGCAGCATGGAAGGAGAAAAATTGTCAGGGATAGACAGCAATGAGCATTTTCAATGCATGTGTCTCCATCCTTATGCCTCTAAAATGTCAGAATTGGGATAGACATTTGCATTTAGCACAGGGAAAATGGGTCCTCATGTTAAAATTACATGCATATACTTATAAATTCCACATCAAATAGGGTTATAATGTGAAAAAATATAGGAAGATAGTTTCTTGTATAAAAAGGCAACCAGACACAGCTTTATAACATTATCCTTTTGAAAACTACTTTTTTCCAGGAGTCAGACAAATACTTAAGCAGCTGTATGCGTGTGTGTACATACACATATACATGTTTTCTTAGGATATGTGTATATACTCATATAATTCCCCCTCCACCTCTAGTCACTGTTTTAATATTTAGAAAAGGTATTCTGTTTTAAAAACGCTATGAACAGGAAAATGCAGCTTTCTGAAGGTGGGTTTATGCATCTACCTTTGCCATTATGGTGTCACTTTGGTAGGATATCTGAAGAAAACGTTTTAAAAAAAAGGATTGTAGCCCCTTTCTTGGTACATTCATAAGTGACTGCATATTCAGCCTTTTTGTAACATTTTTTAAGCTGTAAACCCCTCCATTTTTAAGGAAGGCTTTACCTAAGGTACAGTGGGTATTTCTTTATTACTATGCCAATGATTTATTCAATTGTGCCATTTTCATAGTCAAGTCTGTTTCCCAGGGAGCAGCAGTAGACCACAGCTCTGCTGGCTTATTGGGAAGTTGTACTGAGTGAGCCAGTCACCGGGGCACCCCTCTGTTTATTGTACCAGACTCTGAGCTCTGTTTCTAGGGATACATTTTGAAATTGATGAAGCAAAGTCGAGAGGCGTTAACACAAACCTCAGATCTTTCTCAGGCACAGAACGGGAGACACGTCAATAGTAGCTATCGTGTATTGATTGCATTCTACTCTTTTAAAATCAAGACCCATGGTTTTGAAAATTAAAGAGTCCAACAGCACTATTAACTGGATTTCCCACATCTGCATCCAAAAGGAGAAGCTCCAAACTCTTATTTCCATTTAGAGAAGAGCAGTGTATTCTGACAAAGTGTAACTTGCATCTCCATCCTGCTTTGATGTTCTGTGGCTTGATTGCTTGAATTCCTGAAGTTACTAAATTTACTTTTGCCTTTTCTGTTGAAAAATTTAAGAAACTTTTCTGCTTATCTGCTGATTTCTTCAAGGTACTCCCATATCACCACTAAAGTAGTAACTGAGGTTGCTAGAGGAGTCTTGTTCTTGTATTGCTCATACCAGTATGATGTATCAGACCTTCCCTGAAATATCTGTGTGTGTACTGAAGAGTTGTGAGGACAAAAATAAACTTTCTGATATTTGTATAAGAAAATGCAGAATGATGCAGGTGTTCAAGTAGGGTGTCTGGGCTGGTGGATCTATCCATCTACCCCACATAGTACCTACTTCTGGGAATTCTGTGAACATGTTGCCATCACCATAGAGCCAAGCATGCTCAAGCTGGCCAGAAAACACCATGCAACACGCAGTTCTTGGTTTTGAAACAACTCAAAAGTTGTCAGGGACATGAATGGAAATCTGTGAACTTCTGCATTCTGAGTGTTGGATGCTCCTTTTAAGCATCTAAGTTACTGCAAAATGAAGTGAGTTCTACTCAAAAGTGATTTTCCTACTTTGATAGAGAAATTTTAATAAATTAGTAGCTTCAAATTTAGATCTGCCACAGAAGTAAATTATTTATTGACTTAAACTAGCTCTAAAGATTTTCAGGAAGAGGAGGAAAAAAAGTAAACCTAACTAAAATCTCTATAAATGAATTTAATACTATAATTTATATAACAAGTTTTTTATAATTTTAAATGCTAATTCTAAGGCCTCTGTAGTTCATGAACAGTAAGAAGAGTCTCAAATTAAAAATGAAACAGTTTGAATATACTTAAGCAATTCCAAATGAAACATAAAAGCACTGGAATGTACAGTTATTAATGGTCATTTGCATTTTGACATAATATTGCCAGAGGTATGCGTTTACTTTATAGCATTGCTAAATTAAACATATCCATGGGAAGGGCATATTTCATTAATTTCTGTACAAACACCCTATATTTCAGAAACAGAGAAATCGAACTGACTTTTCCAGAAAAATGCAGTGGCATAACCATAGAGGAACCTAAGCTGCCTGACTCACAGTCCTGTGCCCTAATCACATGTGAGGCAGCAGCTTAATTAACAGTTTGTAAAGTACTTTTGTAAAGGAATGGCTGAAAAAGATAATGCTTTCAATCAGCCACAGAAAGAGAATCACGACAGGAGAGTCATAGAATCATAGAATCACAGAATCATCATAGAATCACAGAATCATAGAATCATAGAATGGTTTGGGCTGGAAGCTACCTTCAAGATCATCTAGTTTCAACCCCCCCACCCCTGCATGGGCACTTTCCACTAGATCAGGTTTCTCAAAGCCCCATGCAATCTGGCCTTGAACACTTCCAGGGATGGGACATCCACAACTTCCCTGGGCAACCTGTGCCAGTGTCTCACCACCCTCACCCTAAAGAACTTCTTCCTAATGTCTAACCTAAATCTACCCTCTTCCAGCTTAAAACCATCACCTCTCGTCCTATGTGAGACATGTGGAGAACACACCATGTGAGCCACAGAAATGACACATCTTCCCGGCAAATGGTTAGTTAGCAATTTATTTTCTGCAGAGTGTAGGTGCTATATTTTTGTGGAATGTCAAGGGAGACTAGAGGGCATTCCACCTAATGATTATTGAATCATACAGATTAGTCCTTAGCACAAACACATAAATTAATGTAACTTTGCTAAGCACATTACCAGACATGTTTCTAGGCTACTTTCATGGCACAGTATTGAACACCATGAGCTTAAATATGTTTTAGAAGCATCAGAAATAATTTTTGACACTCCTCCAAGTGGATGGTAGCATCACCATCATCACCATCCACTAAATCTTGATCTAAATGAGCAATGATAATCATAGGGTAACAGAAAGGAATTTTGCAATATAAAGCACCTGGGAATTACCAGCTTGGGAGATTGTGAAGAACATTTCAAATATTTTTGCTTAAAAAGGTCAATCATGAGCCTTCCCCTCTGTGTTACTGGCACCAGGAATTTTGTTTCATAGTTGAAAGATATATTGGAGTTTGAGGACATGGAAATTTAGCATTAAATTGTATCATTGTACACTGTTCATAGTAAAATAAGGATTCCCAGCGTTACCGTGCCAATTTTGTTAGTGTAAATTGCTAGCCTTCTCAACACAAAAGAAAAAAAGAAATTGCAGTTATCCCAAAGGCATTTCTGTTAGAGGAAAAAAAATGCATGTAGTTATTATTTATTTGTTTATTTCATTTGGGTTTTGTTTTTATTCACATATAATTTATCAGTGGCCTCAATGGGCTACAATCCATGGTATGCAACCCTATTAAAACAGAACAGCGTCCCACAAGAGATGAAATGGATCCTTTTTCTCCAAATTAATTCAACAGATGAATGTTTCATGCCATGAGGAAGCCAAGACTGCTGATGACTTGTTTTTGGTTTGGAACTTCAGGGAACAGATGGGAAAACAGCAGCATTAATATACCTTAATGGATCCACAGGACTGTGTTTGTTATTTGGCTTGAGTTCAGATTTATATATTTTTTTCAGTGACTGTGACTTGCTGAATCACCTCAGAGGCTCTTCAGAACCATTGCCTTCATTTCTCTACTGTATTTTCTCCCTACTTTTGATCTTCCCTTTGTTGTCATGCTTGGTTATGGATTTCAGACTCAGAAAAACATGGGAAGTCTCTAGCTGTTTTTGCAAAGTGACAATCATACAGAGAGATGCTTGAAGGACTGAAGGGAATAGGCAGGAATGGGCCTTCTCAGCCCCTGTTTCAGTGACTGTGGATACTGCGGAGTAGGAGGAGAAAGGTCTGCAGAAAGAAGCTCAACTTGCGTGCTCTTCTAACCTCATCTCTTATTGCCACTGTTGGAGACAGAGGACAGGGCTTGATGGACCAAAGGACTGACCTCATAGGGCATTCCTTGTGGTCTTCTGTTCTTGGAATGAATTTTTATTAATTACTGTAGGATAGAACAGGCACAAAACTAGAGAGGACACAGGTTATCCATGTAGGATAAGGTTTTGTTTCCAGCCGTTGTAGTCTCCCAGTATACAGATATAGGTTGTCATCATTAAAATACTTTTATTTGGGAGCATGGTGATATAAGAAGCTAAGAAAAAAACAATACAAAATAAAAACACTATATAATTTATTACAAAATTGTTTATATCCAGTTCACGATGGTGTTTTTATGCAGTTATAACAAAATGAAAGAATTGGTGTCAAAGAAATGAAGTTTCAAAGATCTTTACCTTTGGAATGGAGGGTAAACTCAAGAGACCCTGGAGATGAGATGCAGCTTAGAAACAAAAAATAAAACTTATGATGATGGTTCTGCTTATTTTTGCTTTTACCATCCTAGTCTAAGCCAAGCAAGTTCCTGTTATTTAAGGAGAAAGGCATCATGAGATTATCTGTAAGTAAAGGCAAAGCAAATTCACTGATTTTCTACCTTTGAACTCCAGCCTACTAAGGATCAATGATGACAGCCTGTGGAGGACCTCGAATTCGACTTGCAGCCCTGCTTGCCTTTTTATTCAGGAAGGCATTGGATAAATGTATATCTTGTCTATGAATACAGCTTGCCTTCTAAATTTGCGTGAGTGCAGTCCCCCACGAGGAGCTACCGTGGCCCATCAACTGTACTTTTGTAGACCTACCAAACTGCAGTGTTCCTGTTCAGAGGACTCTTGTCTGGTATCAGTCCACACAGTGCACAGAAAGGCTTGGCTTACGTTTACACACAGCATCAAAATTCTCTGGACTGCTACTAATAGTGTTGTCTCTTTGCATATGTCTCCTGCATGTTATGTGCAACATAATTTTATTTTATGTCTTGCAAACAGCAGTTTCATTATATCTTTCTCGTTGTTTTGCTCTCTGACATTTCCATTTGTCTTACTTTCTACTGAACTGGAAAACAATACCATTAAGTGAAACTTGAAAAGAAAGAGAGAAACCACTAAACTAATAATTTATTAAGTGTAGTTCAGCGTGACTCAAATAAGTACAAAGAAGTAAAAAAGGAAAAAACAAAAAAGATACTGGCAAATTGGGAGTGTTTTGCCCTCCTCAAAGTCTCACCAGCTGATGAATGAGATACTACAGGTCTTTTACAATACTGAAAATAAACTACTTGTGTAATCATGCTGAGTGTACATGTCTCAGCAAAGATATAATGACAAAGATACGTGGAGAAATCTGAATTACAGCAGCATAGGATTCTATTTAGTCATCCAAGTTTTTACTCAGCAACCAAACTGGCACTGCAAACCTGGCACTTGCTTGCATAAAATAGATAACAGAAACTCTGAGTAAGCTCCGTTTTCCAGGGAAATTACTGGTATTGCAACAAAGAAATAAAAAGGCTTTCACATGCAGAATGCAAGGCCATGCATTTTCCTGGGTGATCCATTGTATCAGTGCCCAAAGAGTGCCTTACTCTGTCTCAAAACAACAGCTATAAATAGGCAGGCACTTTGTGCCATTTTAATGCTGAGTATTACACATTCCAGCAACTTCAGTTGTTCAGCTGGTTATTTTTATTTTCCTTTGTTGTGACTGAGCAAGTGAGCCCAGCTTACTGAAATAATAGCCACTCCCTGAAAGAAAAGTCTAGGAATAAACTCACATATCAGGAAAGAGCTCTGCCTAGAAATGCTCCTGAAATGAGGAGGTGAGAATGCAGAAAGCTAAGTGAGTGGTGATCTGAATGCAGGGAGCATTTTGTTTGCAAACAGCAATTAACTTTTGTCTGAAAAACCCTGCCTTTTCTGGTTTTATTTTAATCCCAGTCCCTAACAAGGAGCATCACTAGACTCAGGAGAGATGAAGGATTATTTTTTTTTTTTATAGCAAGTAAGAAAGCTGCCTGAAAATTATTTTTTTTGTGATATGGCCCCCTATTGTTTCCATACACTTGTATCTGGCATTCGGAGAGCTAGTAATTTCCTCTGAACACTTTTAGAAAACACCAGGAATTATATAGAACATTAATGTCCCTTACGAATAATTTCAGTTTGTGAGGGAACTGTCACAGCATGAAGACACATTTACAATGCATCACCCTATTATCTTTAGCAATGCAGCCCTCAAACTTGGAATCACCATCCTGCTAGCAAAAAATTTCTAAATCTGCATTGTGTCAGTAACAGTTCCATAGAGTTATAGAATCATAGAATCATAGAAGCATAGAATCATAGAATGGCTGGGGTTGGAAAAGACCTTAAAGATCATCTAGTCCCAACCTCCCTGTATGGGCAGGGACACCTCCCACTAGATCAGGTTTCTCAAAGCCCCATGCAATCTGGCCTTGAACACTTCCAGGGAGGGGGCATCCACAACCTCCCTGGGCAACCTGTTCCAGTGTCTCACCACCCTCACAGTAAAGAATTTCTTCCTAATGTCTAACCTCTTGTTAGACAAGAGGTCTACCCCTTCTACCCCCTCTACCCCTTGTCCTATCACTACACACCCTGGTAAAAAGTCCCTCCCCAGCTTTCCTGTAGGCCCCTTCAGGTACTGGAAGGTTGTTATAAGGTCTCTCCAGAGCCTTCTCTTCTCCAGGCTGAACAGCCCCAACTGTCTCAGCCTATCCTCATAGAAGAGGTGCTGCAGCCCTCTGATGATCTTTACAGCCCTCCTCTGGACTTGCTCCTTCCTATGTTGAGGGCTCCAGAACTGGACAAGGTACTCCAGGTGGGGTCTCATGAATGTGGAGTAGAGGGGCAGGATGCCCTTCTTGTTAACAGACTTGGCTTAATGCCAAGTCCTTAGTTTTCACCTGACTGCTGAAATCTGTTCTGGACCCATGCTCTGGTATCAATCTGGGCCTTGTGTTGCCCATATAGGCAGCCTGGACTCTGGATGCCTGGGAATCCCACATCCCCTGATGGCAGGCGATGGTAAGACTCTTCCAGGGACAACTGCAGGAAGAGCCATCTGCTTAATCTTAGGCACTACATTAAGGACAGACATGGTAGAAATAGAATGTCAGAGGAGCTGCATCATGCTGGGGCTGTTTGTTGTGAATGCAGCCGTGAAACTGTGTGTTTTGGAAAACCCAGGGTGTACACAATATTTTTCTGGGAGAGATTTACCAGCTGGTTTGCCCAACCTGGTCTGTGAGAGTACTCTAAAGAATAATCACCCAGCAAATCTGACCTTGAGCTATCAATACATTGAATAGCTTTACTGTCCCTCTTCTGAGGATTTGTAAGTTTAATAATGAATTATGCAAAACTCCTGTTCCTGGGAAACATTGTCTATGTGGGATCATAACTATTCTGTATACTGGCAGACTGTAATCCTTGTGGTCTCATATTGATGTCACTGCAGTTTTATTCTGGGCTAAACTTCTCTGACCAAAATAGAATTACTCTTTATTTATGCCGCTGCAAACAAGGTTAGTACAAATGGTTGAGCAAAGCAACTGTTCCAACTTCTAATGTCTGGGCTTGGAATGGTACTGGGAGCTGTGACTCCATGGTTCTGCACTGCTCAGGAGGAGGCCCGTTTGCACAAAGCTTCGATGCTCTAAACTTCTGCTGCAGTTTTGGTCCTTCACTAGGCCACCCTCCTAGGCTCTTGGCCCTCCTCCATCTCTTCAGTAATTCTTCCAGCCCCATAAACAAAGTTGCAGATTTGTTGTGTTGGTTTAGTGCTTAATTTTATCTCTATGGTGGATTTTGTTACAGCAAACACTACAGGCCACTGACTATCTGGACTTAAACACAAGAAAAGGCTTGAACATGACTGCATTTCCTGTGCTGCAGCCTGCACTCTAGTAACAGGTATCTACAGTTGGCAACTTTTTCCTTCATAAGCTGATGAAAATGGGTTATTTGTGCTTGCAGAAGGGCAACCATCCAAATATGGGCTGCTGTGTAACACACACAGGGCCTTCTCTGCACTGACAGCAGCTCTGGGTGCTGCAGACTGATGTTTTGTCCTTTACTACGTAATCTAACTCCTACTCTCATTATGTGTCTGAGAGCTGTGTCCTCATTCAGATGCTGAAAATTGATTAAAACAAGTTAAAAGATTTTTTTTTTTTATTTCTTTGTGACTCCGAGTAATCACCAAGATTTTCTTCCTTTGCAATTACTGCACTAGCCAAAAGAGATTGTGTCCAGCAAATCACTGGCAGTAAAATGCCAATCTGCCAGAGAAGCTTGATCACCTGACTTTGCTTCATTTGCAGAGAAGATTAAAGAGATTTCTTACTGCAAATGTTGTGCTTATTCTATTGCAAGACAATGCCATTGTCAACTGTATATACCATTTTAACTTGCAAGTAATCCCCTAAATGGCTTTAACAAGGTCTGCTTCACAGTGCACCAAAGGTGCAAAAAGGGAGGCAGAATGCAAAAAATTGTTATGTGGCTTCCAACTTCAGCTCTCTGACTGCTGTGAATGATGAATTTTGTGCTAGTGTTTTTGAGTCAGATACTGCTAACTTACTTTTTTGGGAACGGCCTAGAGCAGGAGCAGTTATCATATGTATGGAAAGAAAAACACAAGAGCAAAGTATGCCCTTTCACCTGGAGTATATGATTAGAAACCAGAGAAGGCAACATAAAAAATGTGCAGCACAAGGACAGGAAGAGCCTGTCCAACTCAATATGCCCAGTCTTTTCTTTGCGTCCTTGTTTATCTGAAAGTAACTTCCCTTCTTTTTTCACTCCACTCCTCTAACTCATTCTGAACTTGTCCTAAATTTGCATCACTTTTTCCATTAGCACTATGTAAAATCTGGGCATAAAATTGTTGTGAAGGAAACATTTCCCAGTTTTGTCTAAGTTTTTGAACTTGGGGGAAGCTCTAATCTATTTGCCTGTAGTTTTAAAAAGCAGTGCAGAGAGTGGTCCCACAGCTTTAGTCTGCTGGCTGGATGGACATTGCAACTTAGCTGAGTTTTAAAATTCTGGTGGCAAATTAGATTAGCCTGAAAGTTGTTTTTAAATAAATAAAATAAATAAAGTTTTATATAAACGCAATTGCTTGTGGCCATAATTTTCCACCAGTATGGCATGGATCTGTACCATCAGTCTTCCCATTTAAGCAAGGACAAGAGAACATTGTAAGAAATACATAGTTTTCCCTATGTCATCTGGGTTTAATCAACTTGGAAAATTCTGTCACATTGCATGAGGCAGGTAAATTTGTGATAGCTGTGAGAGACAAAGTGGATATACCCCATCAGAAACCATGGCCATTGATTTTTAAAACTGTCATTAAAATTACTCACACCTCAATATTGTTAGGGTGTTTAAAGCATATACTTCAACTAACCATGCCATAAGCAGTAACCTCTTTTTGTCTTTAATAATAGCTGAGCATCATTCTCTGTTCTTCTTTACTTCAGGAGAAAATTTTTATCCTACACTAAATCTTAGCCTTTGTTCTATACCTTTTATCCAGTAATCTTTGACATGGAGTAATGCTAATTATATTCAGAAAACCTAATTAAATTAGAATTCCCCTTATCTATCATGGCAGTAATATATTCAAAGAATTCCAAGAAGTTAGTTAGGGTTGAATGCTTTTGCTTCAATACAGTCCAAGTATCTTGAGAAGTTATCCCTCTAACACAGAGCTCTTGAAAATAGTTTTCAATAAATTCTTTGGATCACCATCTCGTCCTACCTCTCCCATGTCATCTTTTTGATGATAATTGACCTTATATTGTCTTTTTTGTGGTATACAAGGATCCCACTGTAAGTTATTGAACATCATATCAAAATTAAAATAAAAAAAAAAAATTGTGTTCAAAGGTTCCCTTTCTCCTCTTACTCACAAATGTCCATGGACATCACTTTGATTAAATGAAATTCTACTAACCAATTACATTATCTGCCAAACAGAACGTATTCTTTCCTCTTTGACTTTGGAGACTGATTCCTAGCTGAGAGGAGTTTGTTCTGTATTTCTTTTTCAAGGGATGGAAAAATAATATAGATTTAATAATATATTACTTTTAATCCCATAGTAACCTCCTGATTTTATCTTTTTAAAATTCCAGTATGCAAATGTAACATATAGGTGGGACAGGATCAGGTGGATTTAGATGAGGTCTTGGTATTGAGAGCCATGCTATCACTTATGGTTGATTAATTTTTGCTCTAATTTTATTTAAAAAATAATTTCTAGTTTGTTTGTGTTCTTTTCCCTCATAACATTCTGGGTGTTTCAGATTGTCAGCTCCTTTTTCACTTGCAGATCTGTACACATACCGTAAGTTTACAGTGTGTCCTGGAATAGTTTCATTTTTTTCTTGATAATTTCACCTGTGCTTGCACAGAAATTGCCCAGCATCTGGCTGCACGAAGTGAAAGGGTCAGCTGGGCTCCCTCCATTTCTGCCGCTGCCTGATGCCTCCCAGCACCTGTGAGCTTTCAGTTCCTTCTCTGGGGTTGCATGGAGGTTTGTCCATGAGCCAGGAAGCATGGGCATAAATACATGTAGAAGACGGAGATATATCTCAGGAGACCTACTGTTTTCTTAAAATGGGCAAACAGAAATGAGATTGAAAATTGTCTCCTGTAAGAGAGCAAGGGCCAGAATCTTGCTTCTGCTAAGCTGTACTATTGCAGCCCTGCAATGCATGGCCAGCAGGCGTAATTTACACAGTGGTACCCAGGGAGGAGGAACCCCTCATCAGTGACCCCATTTAAGGGCCTGCAACGGCCCTGTTCTCTCCTCTGCTCTGCCAGGGCACGGATCAGCAGGGCTTACAGTGGTGTCCATGCCCCATGGCTGCCATGGTGTGGATGGTGTAACAGTTGTTGCTTAAACATTACAGAGCAGCTTCAGTAATTCAGTAATACTCTTGTTTAGTTTAATACTACTCTCTAATCATTTGCACAAACTAAAAAAGTTATGAAAAAATCAAGGGTATCTTGAATTGAAAACCTACTTTTGAGGCTAACATCTGTTTCATTTAAGTAGGACATCCTTTTTGGCAGGTTTACAAGCATGTGTCAGACAAATGTTTTACAACAAAAACATTTCACTACAATCACGGGCTGATAGAATGACTGATTATCATTTAAGAGATTCTTTGTTCAGACTCCTCAGAGGTCTCCTCATGTGCTTACAGTCTGAGATTCATTTCTCTCTGAAATTGAATTCATATGTGCTGGAGAAAATAAATCTATACCCTCATTCTTCTACTATGAGGTCTTTTTCTTTCCCCCCATGTCTGATTTTCATAGTCCTGTAACAGATTTTCATAGCCTGAAATGATAATTTTGTAACTACATTCAATGTAGCTCAAAGAGCATAGAAGTGAAGCTCAGGCCCAGGAAGCAAGGAATTGCCTGGACTATCTATGGAGTCCAGTGTGAAGACACCCATGTCAACTTTGAAAGAGGTGCCTTGGTACAGAAAACAATGCAGTTCCTTCACAGAAGGGACTCATTGCTCTTATTCCTCCTAACACAGAACTCAGGCACAGAGATTAATTAATAGCAGCCCTCTGAGGTAGTGAAATATTACACCTAGAAGAGTTGCCTGCAGTCAGAAGCTGCATCTGAGCCAGGAGCTGAACACAGCCTGGAGTTCCAGTCTGGTGCCTTTTACCACTTCCTTCTCTCACATGACTATTTACATTACTGACCTTTGGAATAAAAGCCCAGATATTTATATATACTCATATTTGCACACAGAGTTCTTGGTTTTGAAACATCTTTAAACCCTCTGCAGTCCAAAGGTCTCTAAACCCTGGTGTGTCAAAAGGAAAGCACAGACTGAAAATAAAAATTTGAATTCTCCTAACATTTGAACAGAGATATAACCAGTCTGGTAAATCCTGTTTTGCCACATTGATTCCCTTTGGCACAGAATACAGGAATGTAGGGGTAGCTGCTGGGAAACTTCTAGGAAAAACAGTAGCACTGTTTAGGTGGCAACAGTGGCTTAGATCTTACAGGGGTTTCAGGAGCGTGGTCTTGATTGCTCTCTACTGCAGACCCCAAGTTAAGCAGCCCTAAGAACAGAGCTCTTCCTCAGCAACGAATTTGTCTAGGTGGCAGGATAAATGTTCTCCACAGGCATAAAATCCTGGAAAGAAAATTTGGTTGCTCCTTTGGTTGCTTCTTGGCATTGCTATATAGGCAGTGCAATGCTCATTAGCTCAATTTATTGTTTGTACCATTTCTGCTATAAGCAGTGATTTATACTTGACAGGATAAGAGCACCTCTACATTTTCAAATATAAAACATTTTGCTCTATCTTCTTAAATATCCAGACAAACCCCTTTTTATTATTTTTATTCCTCCCCTCTTTTTATTTTTCTTTTTCAGCCAACAGCTAACTTCCTTGGGTTAATAGAGAGAGAGACTTATCGAGGCTTGTAAAAACAGAATAATAATTTCCAGGTTTTTGGACATCTGTGTAAAATTTCTTTGCCCAACTGAGACAGCACATGTAATTTAAAGAGGCCTAAAAAATTATCTAACAGGCTTCACAATCCAAAGAATAAAGAAATGAGAATGTATATATTTACACAATTTTTAACTTGAAATATTGCAAACCAAACTGTAAATGTTTCTCTGCATTGGCCTCTATTAATGTGATAAAAGCTGTCCTGCATCATCTAAGGCCAAAGCTTAACAGTGGTCTTAGCTGCCTCAAGCACTTTCAGTCCACCATGGGGTGAACAAGCTGTTTAATTAGTTTATGGAAGTAAACCCACTATTTTATTTGGTGGTCCTCTTAATGCAGATTTGTAAAATGTTGACTTTATTGACTTCTTTGGCTAAAATTTGAATTTTTTAATTCACTCTACTGATCTAAATACCCGTCTTTGGATATCTAGGGTTCATCTAGACTCTGCCATCAATGTAGGTGCCTGGTCCTCTGCAGAGGGCATGCTGTCCCCCTTTACTGAGCAGATACTACCTGTTTTAGCCTAGGTGTGCTGAGCCCAGTCCTAGATCACCAGCCTTCACAACCGAATAAAGGATTTTGACTTGGAGAGGGCACAATGGAGGCAATGTGCAAATGCAGAGCAGCAGTCCTGCAGTTTTCAGGCAGCTCTGAGGTCACTAGAAGCCACTGTAATTTAGAGGATTCTTTATGTCTTCCTGGAAAGTGAAACTGCTGTAAAAGCAGAATAGTGACATACAAAATGCTCAAATTAAAAATACAGATACTTATCTCTTTCAGTTTTCAGAGTTAACACATCTAGAACTGTTGTTTCATGACACTGACAGGGTGTGTTGCCCTTTTACAATGTCATGTAGCATAAATTAATCTGAAAAAATTACTAAATCTGAAATTAAGGGAGAATTTCAGTTACTTGCCTCCAAAAATCTTTCTCAGGTGATTCTATACATGGCATCATTATCAGTTCATATGCAAAATGAATTGGTAGAGGAATATATGTAAAAATAAAAATACTGTACCTTAAGGCTCCTACATTCTAATGAAAGGTATGGTAGTCTGAAAAGAAAAAAAAAAAAAATCTTACTTGTGTTGTACTGAAGCCTAAATGCACAGATGATCTCTGTGTTTGTACACACACAGAGAAAACAAAATGCAGCTGTAAGGTCCAATTTTAGGGGCCACTAACCTTGATCATCTTTTAACAACCACAGAATCACAGACTCACAGAGTCGTCATGGTTGGAATGGACCTCTGAGATCACTGAGTCAAACCATCAGCACAAAAAAAGCAGCCAAACAAACACAAAAAACCACACACACGCCACCAAAAAACACCCACAAAAAACCCCACAACCTCAGGCACTAGAACATGCTCTTAAGTGCAACATCTGCATGTTTCTTAAATACCTCTAAGGATGGTGACCCAACCACCTCCCTGGGCAGCCTGTTCCAGTGCCTGACCACTCTTTCAGTGTAGAAATTCTTGCTAATATCCAATCTAAACCTCTCCTGCCACAACTTCTGGCTATTTCTTCTGGTCTTATCATTATTTACTTGGGAGAAGAGGCCAACACCCACCTCCCTACAACCTCCTTTTAGGTAGTTGTAGAGGGCAACCTCCCCTCAGCCCCCTCTTCTTCAAATAAACAACCCCAGTACCCTCAGCCGCTCCTCGTATGACTTGTTCTCTAGACCCTTCTCCAGCTTGGTAGCTCTCCTCTGGACACGCTCCAGCACCAAAATGTTCTTCTCATAGTGAGGGGCCAAGAACTGAACACAGTACTTAAGGTGTGACCTCGCCAGTGCCAAGTATAGGGGCATGACCACTTCTCTAGTCCTGCTGGCCATGCTATTCCTGATACAGGCCAGGATGCTATTGGCCTTCTTGGCCACCTGGGCACACTGCTGGCTCATGTTCATCTGGCTGTCAACCAGCACCCCCAGGTATTTTTCTGCTGGGCAGCTTCCCAGGCAATCTTCTCCAAGCCTGTACCATTGCACGGGGCTGTTGTGACTGAAATGCAGGACCCGGCACTTGGCCTTGTTGAACCTCATACAATTGGCCTCAGCCCATCGATCCAGCCTGTCCAGGCCCCTCTGTAGAGCCTTGCTATCCTCAAGCAGATCAACACTTCCACCCAATTTGGTGTCATCTGCAAACTTACTGAGGGTGCACTCAATTCCCTCATCCAGATCATTGATGTTGAACAAGACTGGCTCCAAAACTGAGCCCTGAGGGACACCACTGGTGACCAGTTGCCAACTAGATTTGATCCTGTTTACCACAACTCTTTGGGCATGGCCATCCAGCCAGTTTTTTACCCAGTGAAGAGTAGACTTGTCTATGCCATGATTTGCCAGCTTCTCCAGGAGAATGCTGTAGGAGACTGTGTCAAAGGCCTTACCAAAGTCTAGGTAGACAACATCCACAGCCTTAGCATTCCCTTCATCCAATAGGTGGGTCACATGATCATAGAAAGAGATCAAGTTGGTCAAGCAAGGCCTCCCTTCTATAAACCCATGCTGGCTGGCCCTGATCCCCTGGCTGCTCTGCACTTGCCATGTGAACTCACTTAAGATGAACATCTCTGCGATTTTTCCTGGTACCAAGATCAGACTGAAAGGCCTATAGTTCCCCAGATCCTCCTTCCAGCCCTTCCTGTAGATGGGTGTCACATTAACCAGCCTCCAGTCATCTGGGACCTCCCCTGTTGACCAGGATTGTTGATAAATCATTGAGAGAGGCTTAGTGAGCTCCCCCGCCAGCTCTCTCAGTACTCTATGGTGGATCCCATCAGGCCCCAAAGACCTGTGTGTGTCCAGGTGCTGAACCACCTTGTTGTTCTGCTCTTTCTTCTTCTGTTCTTCCTATTTGGGAATTTAAAGATTCAAGAAGGGCATAACCTTGAGGTTTTTAACCAGCCCTTGAAACTAGTATTCACATTGTGTCATCTGATTTTAGAAACAGTATTGTCAGACTGCACTAGTAAATAACAGTTTGACCATGAGGTCTTTCTGTGGTGTATGTACAAAATTAGGGTGTCCTGGAAGCTGAAACGTCATCTTAAATATAAACAGCACAGAGGGTTCCACAAGGATGTTTCAGCTGAAAGAAATGTGCTAGGAGGCTAATATCACATTCCTGTCTCAATCATAACACAGATAAAAAGCAGAAGTAAAAATCTTACATTCTTCAAATCCCCTGCCAAGCTGCCTCTCTCAAAAGTTCATACCTCTGAAGAGGAACTTTGTTAGGGTTTTCTGGCAAATAAATGAGGAATTACTGAAAAAGACCTGAAATAATCCTTATGCTCAATTGTTTTCTTTTCCTTCAGCATTCCCAGTTGAATCTCACGAAATTAAAGCTTTTATACATTTTGGACCAGCTGCTGGTTTTAAAAAAAAACTGCAGAATTTGCTACTTCCTAATGTGCTTTTTGTTTGAAACCTTCTTATGTGACAGCTGACTCACAATATGAAGACAAAAAGTGTAACTAAACGTAACCCTTCATGTGATTTAATTCACTTAGAGGAACTTGTGATATATAAAAGCAACGAAATAAAACAAGCATATGCATCCATTAAAACATGAAGCATAAGGGAGGTCTCAGTCCTGTCCTGCAGTGACAGAGCAGCTCCACAGTAGCATTTGAGTGATGCCCTGTACAACCAGTCTGAAAATGCTAGAAGAACAATTCCAAAGTACAGAACTTCTGCAGTAGGGAATAGAGCTAAGCTGAGGTCGGGATGAGTTAAACCTTAGCCCGCCATATACAATGTTTTCTCAGTTGCTGTTAAAATTCTGGTGCCTGAGCATCATCTGCTGTTTTTAGGTTTGCCTATGATGGCATTCATGAATAATATTCCAGAATGGTCTTAAAGGAAAGTTCCACAGCAAATTCCGTTCCCTATCATTTTTGTATCTTATGACCACAACTTTGTACAGTCCCTCCCACATAACTGCTCAGTTGTATTTCAAAATCAGAACGATTCCCTGCATTCCTGGTTAGCACATTCAGAGGTTAAACATAAACCAGAAACCAACACTGACTATCATTAAGCATTCCTGTGCCAAATACCTTGCTGAAGAAAAATGATAAAAGCTCAGCACGTCATTCTTGGCAGGTATGACAGATTTTTTTTTTTTTAATGCTTCTATTAATATTCTTATTTACTATGGTCTCACAATTACTTTTATTCATATTTTTGATTCCACTTTGTTTAATCTTGTGAGCCATTATTTCTGACTTAGTCCCGTGTTACATACCAAAAAAAGGCTGCAGGAGTTCACAGCTCATTATTATATACTGTAATAAACTGCTGTGGAGCTAATGTGATATCATGTGAGTTGAAAAAATGTTAGGTGAAATGTAATTCTAAGAAGCAACCAGAGGAAATGGGCACCTATTTACTCATATGTTTTTCCCACTTAGCCAGAATGGGCGCAGACTCTTTGTGATGAACTGTAGTTGGCTTTCTGCTTCCCACTCACATTTATGTCTGTTAGCACAGATTGTTCCCATCCAACTGTCAAACACCTTTCCACTGGTTGCTTTCTTCAATATGTAGGGATTCTTTTTCCTTGCTACTCTCTTTCAGTGGCTGCAGGCACTCCAGAAAAAGGTGGAAAGGAATAAGCAGTTCACAGGCCCTGATGTGTGCAGCTACAGGTCATGGAACTGAACTGGCTTTCAATCAGTGCATCACTCATACAGTATTTTAAACCCTGTTATTATCAAAACCCACTAATTCCTGATAGTGGTCATTTATGAGGTTTTCTGAACTTAGTTGAAACTGGCATGTGAGATAAAACCACAAAACCAAAAAATATCAACAGTAACCAATGGGAATGGTATCGATACATATGGAATGGTGTATCGTTGATCTTTTATGTTATACCTTACTGTTTTGAGTCTTCTCCATACTCCTACATCCAAATAGATTACAGGCTTGACAATGAAAAGGAGTATCAGTCTCTGGAACATTAACAGAATTGATTATGCCTCTCCAGTACTCAGAAATTACGTACATTACTAGGGTCTTTCCCAATCCCATTTCTTCTCTTCCGAAATTTGATAAAAATGAAAATAGTGTACATGAAGTACTTGACAGTGCAATCTGTTAATTTCCTCTCCTTTGAGAAAAACAGCATTACTGTAGATTCATAACACAGTGGGTTCTGCTTATGCAATAAACCCCACCACCTTATCTATCCATTTTGAGTCCAGCGAGGATTGGGAAATATAACTTCCAAGAAAGGCTGCCAGACACAGGCAGAATAAGTCATGGAAAAAGGTGGAATTTCTCTGGTTTTCTCTTCAAGTGGAAGAATTGGGACAGTTGCAATCGCCTTTGTGTTTCCCAACACAAATTTTCCTTATCTTCTTTAAAAGGGCTGCTTAATATAGCAAGAGGGGAAACATAAAAAAATGCATGAAAATGTGTAATAAATAAAGTTATGGAATCCTCCTGAATATTTGGAATAACTTTAATTATTTTGACTAGAATCCCTCAAATCCGACTGTCCAAAACAGGGAATCACTGACATCCTATTAAAAAAGATAATATTGTGATAAAAATATGACTTGCTTAGCTTTTTCTGAATTAGTTCAAAGAGGTTGCAAAGGTGTGAAAGACTGAAAAACAAAGACTTTCCATAGATACAGTTCATTTAAAATACTGATTTCACCTCTGATTTTCAAGCTCCTTCCGAAAATAGCCAGCCAAACAAAAATTACACTATGCCCAGATAGTTCCTTTATAAGCAAGAACAAATGAGTCTTGGCATAACAGGGATTTTTCATCTGACCTTTCTGAGAAGAGTATTTCTGGTTAAAGAACTTAATTTCAGCATTAAAAAACAGAGATAATCTCTCTTCTCCTCCCCAAGAGTTCTTTCTCTTGTTTTTATAGTCTTTGAACACCAGACACTCTCTATCTGCCCTGAAGATACAACAATATTATCAAAATTAAAAACCCTTATTTTTCAGGAGTTTTGTGTGGTTCTTCTCCTTGATGATGTTTTCAAACATGCCAAATAGAAGCAGAATTTCCTTGCCACAGAGAAATCACCCAAAACACCACCAGAAAAAGTTGAAGTTGAGAGAAAAACTCCCCTTTAAGTTTTTTTTCTTGCTAAACTCACAACTTAAGTCAGCCAAACTAGTTCATGCTGCTTCTAAAAGGTATCTCAGCATTAGTTGTTTCTTTTGTTGGATATTTTTCCCTTAGAAGAGGAAAAATTCTTTATACTTTGGTTTTTCTCACTTATTTTCCTGCGATTTCCTGAAGTTCCCATCAATCTTATCAGATTTAGTTGTAGCATTTGGGTAGTTTAGAACTTAATTCTTAGAGAAATAAACCCCAAACAAGATTTTATAATCTGGAATTCTTCTTTTATGCACCCCTTTTACATATCATAAGAAATTTTGAGACTAATAGCACTGATTTTGAAAGATTTTCTGAGTACCTTTAAAGAGCAAAGTAAAGTAAAAAACATTTGGCCATGGACCATACATTTAGAAAATGCTTGTATTTTGAAAAAAGTCAATATTCTTTGTCTGTACATCCTAATTTACATTAGTTTTTGCTCATTTGAGGAATATTTTCCATCCTCATCTGCTTATTCATTGCTTGCTGCAGTGTGAAAAATTAATCTATAATCCTCTGAATGATACCAGTCACTGTTATGGATGGTCTCTCATCGAGAGAATTTTCTTTTGTTTATTATTCTTTCTATTGAAATCAATATTCTAAACAACATTAATGAAGAAAGAGGTTTTGACCTCTATGAGAAGATATTCACATTTACCTAACTATTTAAATCCCGTTCTCGTATAACTGATGTTAACCAGAATAATTCAGTTGATGCATCATGCAATGTGATGTGCCTACTGCATGAAAAAAATGCTGAAGAATTGGTAGAGAAAAAACATATCGACTTAGAAAATAGTTGAGTTTCAAATGCAACTCGTGGGATGTAACTGGAGTAGCAGATGTAGCTCTAATACTGGTTTTGTCTGAGAGCAGTAGCTACTAGGCAGTCAGCAGACACTAGACTCTCCCTGGGAAGCAGATGTGGATTTTCTGCAAAACACCTCTCTGGCTGTTGCTGGCTGTGGACCGAGATCCCTGTGACAATTATGAGCATCTGCTTATGAGCAACTGTTAATCCTCTGTCATGTAGGATACAAGATGTGATTGGAGGGAATTCCACACGTCAAGCACGAGATCTTTTAACAGAAAATTACAACATTACAAGATGGATTATCAAGCACGGAATATGTTCTTACACTTTTCTTATCTCTACTTAGGAAAAAAAATAGATCCTTACTAAAAAGTTCTAATGGCTATTCTTCCAATAAAAGTTGACGTTGATTACTTTCATTGTCATGCTATTAGTGACTGCTTTATTTATTTATTTATTTTAATACTTCTAAAAGACCTTAATGGGACTGTGTAATTTAACCTAGTTACATTTAGTTTTAATTTAATCTAGTTCAGCTCACAAGAGCAGGAATCCATCTGTTCACCTACTTCACATGTGAAACCATTACTTGGCCCTAGTTTTGCATGAAATATTAAGCTTAATATATTTCTCAACATCCCTGGACTGAAAGGAAGCCCGAGCTTGTAATAAATAGGGAAATAGTTGATCTGAATGTAACGACTGCTGAACAGTAGTCTGGTATGCTGCATTTTGTAGAGGACAGTAGTATATGTGCAAGATTTAAGAACATAATGAAAGCATAATGTTTTCTATTTGTAATATTAACAAATGGTCAATTTATGCTATTCTGCTGCTTATAACGATATGGCAGATGTATCTCAATGTAGGACAGATAAATTAATATTGTCAAACTGAACAAAATAAGATCTATTAAATATAAGACCATAATAAGTTTCCTGAAAATATAAATTAATGTAGCAATATTACTCTTTTATAATAAGTGATCTGGTAGTTAACAGTAACCATATTTTTTTACTTAGCTTACCCATCCTATAAAAGAATCAGCAATGACAAGCCTTTGCAGCTTTTATACTTTCTTACTGTAGTTAATCTTATTTTATAATCTTCAGACCAATCTGAAAGAATGAAGACTCAGGTTGCTCTGAGACCAGAAGTGATTGCTTACATTGCTAAGTTGCATGCAATTATCTTTTTTGGTCTTAAGAATAGTTTTCTGAATGGATCTTTGGCAAGTATATTTTTTTACCAAACTTTGGGTAATGAAGTACCAGAAAGGCATCCTTTTCCAATCATGATGAAAGGTTCAGAAAGACACAGCAAAAACAAATTTGCAGGATGAGAAGCCCTTGTCACCAAGAGGGGAAAATTCAAATGCAAAGCATTTCAATTCTTTAGCTCATATTGCTATTTTAAGTATTGGCATCTCTGGAGTGGAGAAGGTCATTTTAGAAAGGGAATAGCAGCTGCTGATTTGAGAGCTAGAAAGACAACCAAAGGTATTTATGGTAGCTGTAACAGTATGAAGTATGACCTCCACAAAATCTCAAGAATCTGCAGGGAAGCACTTCAGAATGGACTACTCTAATTATTAACAAAGCTTCAATTACAACCCACGCCACATGCCAACAGTTGTCAGTGGCTACCGTATAAAAGATATTTAGTGAGCATACAAGGATGTAGGATAAGCCTGTTTCTCTGTACCCCAGGTGTCAGAACTTATTTATTGTTAATATTCCTATTATACCACTACAAGTATTTCAAACAGGAGAGAAACATGTTTTGCCAAACATCAACAATGGTTGATCTACTTGAGCAGATCAGAAATATAGTGAATTGACCAGGAAGAGGGAGGAAAGTATAGTGTTTTGGAGAACTTAATAAATGAATTTTGAATCCCAGGTTAAGTTCATAACTTTAACCAGGATGTGCTTCTCTGACATCTACTATATGCCTTTACACCCTTATGAAGAAATAGTTTCTGAAAATAGTTTGCCTTGTTCCCAGGTTGGAGATAATAATCAGATATCACATTTTAATTTGTGGTTACTGAATTCACAATATCTTGAAAGTCTGATAGCCCTGTCATACACAAATTTCAGTGGCCAGTTGGTCTGTAGGAGCTACTGAAGCTACCAAACATTGAACAAAGAAGGCAAGAGTTAAAGCATGAATTTGAATAAGGATTCATGAGAGGTAAATCGCATGCAGACATAGAAAATTTTTGACAGGCGAATGGAAGCAAGTGGTCCAGGTTTCAAGGTATTTTATTTTCAGGATGCCTGTTTTTTGGTGTGGTGTTTTTTTGTTTGTTTGTTGTTTGTTTATTTGTTCGTTTTTAATCTGTACACATGTGGATTTGATTAGAGATTTGTGAATAGCATCTGTGTAAAACAGAAAGACTCAAAACTGCACAAGGATCCTGAAAAGGATGGATAAAGGGTCTCTCTGAGAAGTCTGTGGTGGACTCAGTGTCAGGTGGTTACATCTCAAAGGCCTAGTTGTCAGAGGAGATGGTAGGCAAGGATCTACACTTGAAGAAAAAGACGGCCCACAAAAAGGAAATGCCTCATGCTTGTTGGCTTAAGTTGGAATGAAGATTTTCTGCGAGTAAATTTTGATCCTGTTGCCAGTTTATTGTTGATTCTTTGGGTTTAGTGGGCAACATAATGACTGCCTACATTCACTTCTGTGTTCCACTCACATATATTTTGTACTTCTATAGCTTTTTTCTAATGTTGTAAAGCCTCTTTCTACCAAGAACGAATGACCTCACTATAACCTGTTAAAGTAAACATTTCATCCCTATTTTATGGGAATCTGATGTACTGGCTGATTAGATGACTGACCTGCTATTACACCCAACAGAGCTGTGGCAAAACTGAATGCAGAACATTGATCTTTTCCTATGGCTTATTACCCTGTGACTTTTTGTCGCAGAAAGTCCAACTATTTAGCTTGTTTTCATATCAGTTGATGTACCTGTATCTCAGCCTCAGAATTATGCCTACTGATCCCCTCAGTGCCTTCAGATCCATCCACCTGCATTTCCTTCTGAGGATTCTCAGAATTTCTCAGCTGCCCTCTTTTCTCCATCGGTGATCTGTGAGGTATCTGCCATAGCTTGACCAGCAGCTTATGTGTCAGTTGGCTCATCAGCAGGCAAGAAGAGATGGCTAATAAGCTTACAGTTTTTCTCAGAAAGACCATTAACTGGGTTTCTCTTCTCTACTCAGGTGACAGTTTTCATGAAACTTGTATGAATTTTACTATCTTTAAGATTGTCATTCTTCCATCATACCTGTTTAAAATGTCCAATTAGGTCAAATTGATTGGAGAGGGGTTGAAATAAAAGATGTGATTGCAATATACCTTGCCTCCAAAGAAATCAGGTAAAACAAAACCTAATCTAATTGAAATATAAGCTCCGTACACTGAAGAAGAAATGAACTGACTCTGAAACCTAAAAATAATTCTTTTGTGATATTCACAGAATCACAGAATCACCAAGGCTGGAAAAGACCTTCAAGATCATCAAGTCCAGCCTATGATCTAACACCACCACATCAGCTAGACCATGGCACTAAGTGCCACATCCAGCCTTTCCTTGAACACATCCAGGGATGGTGCCTCCACCACTTCCCTGGGAAGTCCATTCCAATGTCTAATCACCCTGTTTGTGAAGAAGTGCTTCCTAATATCCAGCCTAAACCTCCCCTGGCACAGCTTCAGGCCATGCCCTCTTGTCTTGTCACTAGTTGCCAGAGAGAAGAGCCCGACCCCCACCTGACTACAACTTCCCTTCAGGTAGTTCTAGAGAGTGATAAGGTCCTCCCTGAGTCTCCTCTTCTCCAGGCTAAACAACCCCAGCTCCCTCAGCCTATCTCTATAAGACTTTCCCGCTAGCCCCTTCACCAGCCTTGTTGCTCTCCTCTGAACCTGCTCCAGCACCTCAACGTCCTTCTTGAAGTGAGGGGTCCAGAACTGCACACAGTACTCGAGGTGAGGCCTCACCAGTGCTGAGTACAGGGGGAGAATTACATCCCTACTCCTGCTGGCCACACTATTCCTGATACAATTATCTTTCTACATGCCTTTACAATATCGTTAAATGCTTCCTAATTCACCTGCCCTTTTTCTGAAGTTGATACATCCTTTTTTTATTTCTGAGTTTCTTTCCTTTTCCTTTGAAGCTTCCGATAGCTGTGGATATCTGAGGCAAGGAGCAAAACTTCAAATGTTGAGGCAGAAAATCTTGGCTTTTACTTTTTCCAGATGAGAAACTGCAATGATGAATAGATCCCATACTGTGATTTATCTATGAAGCTCAGCTAGATCATTCGGTCTTCTGCCCCTAATTGTTTGATAGATCCATTACACACCAGGATTTGTCATGGCCAATTTTTGACTAAGGAAAAGGCCACTACTTGACAAATGGTCCTTCTGTTCCTGTTCTGTCTGAGCCTTCTGATCGCGCTTTGCTTCTCTGCCTGGCATTAACCTTCTGTTTGGCTGAGGGGCAGGTGGGCAGTGTTATTACACTGGGAGTGCTTGGCTTGTGTAACTACATTTCTGTCAGTGTTTATCATAACAAACACTTTTTTCCTTTCAGTGGAGTCCAAATTAGAGTCTGAAAGCTGGCTCAAGGCTGTCTTAATATATCAAGGGCCCAGTTCTTCTTTCAATTACATAAAAGTAAGTCCAGGGCAGTTAATAGAATTGATATAGATTTATGCCAGTGAGATCAAAGTCTAATCCAAGTTTCTGCTAAGGAATATATTTTCCACAATTTTGGGGAAAAAAAAACACAAACAACTTGATGTATTTGTTATGTTAGTAGCTTGATGAGAAAATGGCAGTTTCCTTGATAAAGATGTTTTCCCCTCTGCTTTATTCCCACAGTGGATGTCTGGTTGTGATGAACACCTGCATCTGGGAAGACTGCAGGCAGCATTACTGGATGTAGGATCCAGGTTAGCTGTCTGTACCCAGCATGGGTTAAACACCTTCAAAGAGGTACAGCAAGGAAAAACGGTGAAGACAGGCTCACTCCATAGCTGGTGACAGGATTGTCTGGAGGCACAAGGTATTTTAGGGCTTCTATTGCCCCTTGTGCAGATAATGTCAAGTACAGAAGATTGATAAGGACATTTCTTGCAGGAATGTAATGCCTCCTATCTCAGAAACTGAGAGCTAAACTGAAGATCTATTCACACTTAAGCAAGCACACTGGACTGAGAGTACTGGCACTCAGGGGGTTGCTTTAGGAGAATGTAATAGCACAAAAATACCAACAGGACTTCCAGCAGCCTCCGCCAGAGGGGATGTGGCATACAGATAGTGTAGGCAAGGGTTATTTTTTTCACTAGGAGACACTTATATTTACAGGTGTACTGTGAATGAATCCACTGGGGGTTGAAGGTATTCACATAATCTATTATAAACACACAACACAAATGAAGAGCTGGTCCTTTTAGTCTTAACAGGAGACGTAGGCTTGTCCTGCGCTATCATGCTCATGCTTAAAGCAGTCTGAGCTGGTTTTCTCTAAGTGGTCTGATTAAAAGCAATCATAGGTGATTTTTATTATTTCCAGCAAAATATTAAGAAGTGATAATCTCTCTATCATGCAAACAATCATAGGAACTTTGCCTGTCTGATATGGAAATATATTCTGAATAAGATATTTCTTCTTCCTTGACTGGAGCTATTAATTCTCAAGTCTTTATTTTTCTCTTGCTTAATTTGTACTTCAGTTTTATTTCCTCGTTTAGTTTGCATATACCAGTTTATTTTATTTATGGGACATCTGAGGTTGATTGTAGCTTTGTCATTGAATTCAATATGCAAATGTGGAATTAGGGCAGTAGATCAGGAAGAGGATGTCTAAAAGTTTGCTGCCAAACCAAGGTTTAGCTATGTTAAGTCCAATAAAAATGCTTAGCTCTCTTTGGTTTTCCTTATTCCTGGGTCTGTCTTCTGACTAAAAGGATCAGATTTAGGCCAACACTGTTTTTATTCTAACTTCTGATAGTTAGAAGGATCATAGCATGGGAGCCAGTAGTTGATACAGGATGAGAAGGTAGGAAGACGACCAATGTGTATACAGACTTGTCTGTGTTTTCTTTGAGGAACTGAACAGCTAAGCTCTTGCCTCACACAGGGTAGGTATTTTTATTTCCAGTACTTCAGAACTAATTAGTGTGTGTGCAACTCTGGTTTGTACCTCACTGTAGGGCACTGTAGTGTCTGCTGTACAAATCATGCTGTCATGTGCAATCTTCCAGCTGTATCTGTATCAATTAAATTTGAATATGGCATTGACAAACTCAGACACATGAAAAACCCAGAGTGTCAATATTTTCAAACTGCTAGGGCATTTTTCAGAAGTACTGTGTCATGAATTAAGTGATTCATACCCTAGTTTACAGGAATAAATTGATTCCAGAGCCTAATATGCTGAACAGCACATTCCTGAAAGGAATTTGCTAATGTATTAACAAATGATGATCCCAAGATGTACTGCTTAAAAGTCGGTCAAGGTTTCTTTTACACCGAGCACTCGATATCCTAGCCACATTTAGAAGGGAGGCTGAGTCCTGAGAAGAAATGAGTGTAATTATTTATGGAATCACAGTGGCATCTTTGCAGAGGCAGCTGACTGATGTCGTGGGGTGTTTTCAAAACTTTTATTGTGGACAGATGTTCAATTGAAAAAGCTCTGATTTTTCTGCAAACTTACAGGAGGAGGCATAAGCACTCTGGGATGCAGATTTGTTCACAAAATCACTTCTGTTTGATGCTATCCCTTGACACATGGATAACAAACAAGACAAGTAAATGATCATGGCTGTTAAAAAACAACTGTGTCAGGAAGAAAAGCATGTGCTAGGAATTTCCCACAGAGATGTTTTGAATAATACAGTTACGTTGCTGTCCATCATGTAGATGCCTTTTGTCTTTTGCCAAAATTCTATACACAATATAAAGCTATTTCACATTAAATCTAAAAAAGGATATTTTAATTTTTTGGATTATTTATAGGCAGCTATATAAAATTCAGCACTTTTCCATCCCAGAAGTGGTAAGAAAAAGGCAGTTTTAGTAAGATTTTACAGAAAGCCACAAGCTTTGTATAAAAAAGGTACAGGTAGTTAACTAACACAGTGTTAGTCTGGTATTTGAGATTAAAGTGTATCGCTTTACATTAATTTTAAACTGCTAGGAATGAACAATTTAAAAAATCAGTACTTTAGGATGGATTTCCAACACTTACAGGCCTGAATGACTGCTGAGTGTTTGGCTTCTTTGAGAAACTGGTGTTGATTGCAGAATTTTTCATCTAAGGTTCATCCTTCATTAAGTGCCATTGCAGAATCATGAAGCAGAGAGCTTCTGTTTTCCTTTTCTATTTTTCTCTATTTACACTTCCATTCATTTTGAAAATTAGATGTCAGTGTTCTCCTCCGAAGTAGAAAGGGGACTTTGGCATGTAGTTTTTGCAATGCATCGAAAAACTGGTGAAGTGTCAACTAATTTCCTCAAAACAGGAATAAAAAATAAAGCTTCACAAGTTTCAGAAGGTGATATCCATATGAAAATCACTGATATGGTAAAAAAATTTCGCAAGAAATATTTGGTGTCTGGCAGTAAATTTATTGTGGTGCATAACAAATTCTAACTAATCTGGCATATCAGTGCTTCTGATAGGTTTGTACCCTGGAGTTGGATGTTCATGTTGTTTGGAATTTGTTGAACTTTCAGGCATGTAAAACTCAAAGTCTTGTTTGAAATTTAAGGTAATTTCCTTCTTTAGGACCTTACCCAAGGGTGTGCGGGAAAAGATCTTCCTGATTTTCATAGGTCAAGTCTTTATCTTTGGTTAATTAGTTTAATCAAACTGATTGGATACTTTTGAAATCATTGCATTCAGTTAGGTAATTCTGGTGCACGTACCATCATAATTTAATCAGGTAAATATTTCACCTCTCCAGTGAGGAAATGGCTGACCCTCTTTTAGTCAAATAATGTTGGATAGATTTCAAAGTGTGTTTTCTTGATCAGTCATGGAGTTAGATCCAGCTAAATGGAGCTAAAGGGAGCTAAATGAAGAAGGAAAATCCTACAGTTGGTAGTGTTCCATTTTATGCTGCAGAAATAAAGGGAATACATTTTAAAGCCTAAAACTAGCTGTAGATTGCAACTGTTTATGGCCACTTGGTACATGTGGTACGTGGAATTTGGTTTAAATTTTATCTAAAGCGTAAACACATCTGTGCGTGTCTCTGAGGTCCTAGGTAGGGATGCACATCCATAAGATCCTGTCTAAATGTTTGGATGGCAGTATTTGGGTGAGATATGAACCTAACCCTTTCCATTCCAGGTTGAATGGGAGTCTGGGCACGTGTGCAGTGCAAACACAATTTCTGGGACTTCAGTCCTTGAAATAAGTATACCTTCCAGTATAGGACCACTTGCATTTAGAATGAGGCTTTTTAAACAATGAATTCATTAAAAGTACAGATAAAAATCACACAAACCCATAAATAAATGGCCTGTGTGATATTTATAGAACTAAGTAATAAATCACCTGGGATAGCTACCTTCTCTGAAACAAAAGAATATACTGTGAAAGAAACCATGCAAACAGAAGTGCACACACTTTGGTAAATGTTGGAGCTGAAGCTGCACAGACCTCCATACCAGTGCTGAACACGGACATGTATTAAAAATATGATCTGTCGCAGGTAAGAGTAAAGGTCATGATGGTCTGAAACGTGTTATACATAATGTTTTTAATGAACAACAACAGTATAATCATATAATAGCTAATTGTGCAACACTTTCAATAAAGGACACGTTTATAACTGAGTGAAAAATGGCAATCTTTTTTGCCAAAAATGTTCCTCTTTTTCTCCTTTTTGAAAGGAGAAAAACACAAGCCGGGTTTGTTTACAGAGTGTGATCACACTCAGCTGAGTGCTGTTAAAAGGCAGCTGTATAAGCTCAACTCAAGCCTGTGGATTCAGCAGAAATAAGGAACTGTCATTTGAAAACACAAAATCTATGAAATGCCTGTCTTAGTTCCTCAGATAGGACATATTAATATGCATGCTACTGTATTTTAGTGCTCTAAAACAAAGTAGCTGCATTAACTTAGTTGTCTGTGTTGCCTATTACTCCAAGTGAATGACAAGAGAGAGTCAATGACAAGTGTATCCAAAGGGGCAATTTTTGTCCTGGCTGAAAAAAAGATTTCAGAATTGACAAAATTTCTATTGCATAGGTCAAGAAAGAAGCTGCAAGATCACCCAGCATTTGTCCAGAAGGGCAAAAGAGAAAATTTTCTGGACTTCAAGTCTTACGATCAGTGCTGAAGGAACAGTGCAGTAATGATTCAGATCTGTTGAGTGTAATGCAAAATGAAACAATCAAACATCGATTGCAGAGCCATATTATTTAATGTGGATACAAAACAACAGAGTATTATTATTCTAAGGAAATTAAATTTTATTTTGACTATGGAAACAGTAGAGAAGTTTAAAGCAAAATTTGTTTCATCTTCTGGTTGTAAAAACAGTAAGAATATGTGTAATTATTCATACATATATTTTAAAGTGGTCTCCCTTTCTAAACAGGAGATGAGGTTGTATTCCTCCACTTAAGCCATTAACCATGTGTTCAAATAGGGCAGTTAAAACTGAGTTTGCTATAAATTCCAAAGAACCATGTTTGGTATGCAGGAGGGGCCATATTCTACATATTTTAATATTTTCTAAATCCTAAAATGCGATTTATTCCAGTGATCCTTCTCCAGCAAAAATTTAATTTCCTCCAATCAGCAAAGGCTAATGGTGATTACAGGGAAAGCAAAGACCTTTATAAATGACAAGACAGAAGATTCCTCATATTGAGTTAGTTGCTGATTGTATTTGCAAAAACAAAATGAGGTTGAGTGGAAGCACATGGACTTTCATAGAACTTTATAGCTTAAATATTATCTCAAAAGGTTTCCTGTGACAGTACAGAACTTGCAGAAAGAGAATTCCCTTCAGTAAATCTAAGCATAATGTACTTGTATTCAGCAAGATAGGCTGCACATTCAAGTTGGCTGTTCTGCATTAATGGATGCACACTGTTCCAACTAAAACTATTCTAGGATTCTATTTGTTATTCAGGTGTTCTGCATTTAAGCCAAGTTCATTTGGTGTGATTATTAGACCAAAAATATACTAAAGAGGAATGATACAGATCTTGGAGTGCTATCCAACAATGAATTTTAAAAAAAAAACGAACTACAATATGGGTAAGGAACCATAAAGACAGACTGAAGGATTGAGGCAGAATTTCAGTAAGTAAGAGAAAAGCAGTAAGTTAAAGATCAGTCTAACAAATCGGTCTACCATACTCTTATCTATTAGACACATATTTTGAGCAATGGGAGCTTAAGTGGAGATAAAAGTACAAGCAATAGGTGATATATCTGAGAAATCTCAGGCAAGTGCTGATAGAAGCAGAAAGGTAAAACCACAGTTCTGCAAGGCACAGATAAGGAAATGCAGTTCCTGCCAGGAAAATCACTGCAGGCATCAGCACTGCCATGGTCCTTAGGTACAGAATTATTCAAGAGACCAAATTCACCTGCACTGCCAAGCTTGTGTAAGCATGGTGGAAACTAAACTCTCATCAGTTCACTAAGTTCATAGCCAATGTGTTTGTGCATCTTCACTCAGACAAGTGAGTATAGGTAAACACCTAAATAATGAACTACATTCAATACAAACAATGTGTTTCCAGAAATGTGTGCTTTTACTCAGCTGACTGATCCAATTTTAGTGCTTGGATGGTTCATAAAAGTGACAAAGCACCACTGCTGACAAATCTGATTACTAAGTGCCTGTCTCCTGATTCCCACCGGCTTATTGAACATGGCATGTTCTACACGTAAAACTATTTTGCCACATCTGGTATAGTACAGACAGACATCAGAAAGCATGGGATGACCTGGAAGCTGCCTGTGTCTATATTACATTGGCCAGACAGATTTCCCAGTAGCACACAAAATAGTTCCTGTGTTCCAACAGTAGTAATTCCCAAAATAATAATAGTAGTAGTAACAGCCCTAGAAGGAACTTTGATCATTTAGTTCATCCCTTTGCTGAAGTATTTCAGATAAGACTTTTCTCATCTAGAAGAGAGTTAAAATATAGCTTCCTATATCTTGTAGAGAATAATATAATAAAAATAATATAATATAATGTAATAACTATAATAAATATGATAAATACAATATATCATATATTTCATAATATTGTATTACATCATATCTTATATAATGTATATTATATAAATTATATATGCATCATATAATATCTAGCATAATATACAGTATAATATTAATATTACATCATATGATATGCACCACATATTTAATAAATATATTTCTATTAAATACATATAATATGTTTATAAATATGTATGATGTATAATATATATAAACATAATGTATAAATATAAATTATATAAATATATTTCTCCTTTACATATAATTGTAATAATAATATTTATATTTTATATTATATAAACATATATATTTATACATTATATAACAATATTATATAACTATATTTTATTATTTATGTATTATAATAATATTATTTATATTTTTATAATTATACATAAAAATGTATAATATATAATATATTTATATAGCATGTAAATATAATATTTATTAATATATAATATGTATATTAAATAAACAATTTATAATATAATATTATATTATATTATATTAATTATATTATAGCTGGGGAGGGGCTTTTTACAGGAGTCCATAATGATAGGAGAAGAGGTAGTGGTTTGAAACTGCAGGAGGAGAGATTTAGGTTAGAGATCAGAAGGAAATCCTTTAGTGTGAGGATAGTGAGACACTGGAATGGGTTGCCCAGAGAAGTTATGGAGGCTCCATCCCTGGGGGCATTCAAGCTCAGGTTGGATGGGGCTCTAAGCAGCCTGGTCTAGTGGGAGGTGTCCCTGCTTATGCAGGGGAGTTGGAACTCGATGATCTTGAAGGTCCCTTCCAACTCTAACCATTCTATGATTCTATGATAACACAACATCACATAACACATAACACATAACACATAACGTAACGTAACGTAACGTAACATAACATAACATAACATAACATAACATAACATAACATAACATAACATAACATAACATAGATAATAATATCTTTTCTAGATCCTGGTTAGGCATTTCCCACCACTGTTTGTCTTTAGAATCATAGAATGGCTAGGGTTGGAAGGGACCTTAGAGATTATATAGATCCAACCCCCATGCACTGGGGGGAAGTATTGGGTTCATTGCTATATTGAGTTCAAATTGTGTTCTATGCTAGCATTTCTTAAATGCCTTTCTGTGTTTCTGTGTAACTAGCAGTCCTACTTCAATATGATTTCCTTATTGAAACACATTTGAATTATTTTAGAACATTTCAAACTCAAATTTTGTCTTCTAGCTTGATTGACTACCCTTACAGGCTTATTTTAAAAAATATTTTTTTCTACTATTGAGACCATTAATTTAAATGTGTAATAGTGTCAGATAATTTATGGAATGGTTGTGCTATGCTATTTATCCTAATTTGTACAGTTATCCATTTTTCATATTAATCATAAACTCTCAAAAAAGAAAGCTTATTCACAGAAAGACCTGATCCAGTTCAAGCACCTGAAGAATAACCCTCTTGCATTATGTCAATAAATCCTCATCCACCTGTGAATAAAACAGGACCATGTATGAGCTGATGAAAATTAAAAGGGAGACACCCAGAGGATGAAAATGAGTGAAACCTGCTGAACTGTTGAACTAAAACAAGTAACTGTGTTTCAAGTACTGATAAAGATTCTTGGTGGGGTTTCTTTTTGCGGTGTTAGTGGCTTTTTGTTTTGTTTTCGTTTCTTTGTTTATTTATTTGTTTGGGATTTTTTGTTTGCTTGTTTGTTTTTTTTTTTTGGGGGGGGTTGTGGGTGTGTACTAGCCTGTCCCATTTTACAGAAGCATAGTGCATAATTTTTCTTTTTTGGGTAAAAGTCTCAATGCTAATGTTTGTGTTGATGAGCTTAGCTGGTGCAAGAAAGCTTAGAAGAAGTACAAAGACAATATTGAGTACAGTAATATCATGCTGAATTGTGTGAATAAGGATTAAAAATAAATAAATTTGGAAGAGTTCCTAATTAATGCATATGCCAATTTCTTCATCAAAGAATCACTTGTCCTTTGAGCAGACTACTTCATGAACTTCTTACTCCAGAGTTCAGAAAGGCAGAGTAAGAAACATCTAATCTGAGTTAGGGAAAGAATATAAGATAGAGTGCTGGTATAACATGAAATGACAAACTCAATACTTTGTGTATAATCTGATGAAATTTTTTTTAAAAATTGGTTTGTAAAACTGACGAAACTTCTGTTCCTTGTGGCTTTGCAAGAAAATGTCCCTTTTAGCTTCTAGATAATGTGTCCCTTTTAGTAATTGCTGCTGATATATTGCTTTTAGTAATTGCTGCTGATATATTAAAAATATTTTAATACAATTTCATTTGTCAGATAGATGACCATCCCTGTTACATTCTTCATTTCCATGTAAGTAAATAGTGACAATAAAAAGCTTTATTTGCCACTAGTGCAAAAGTTTCCAGAATAAGCTTCTTCATGCAACTATATACAGGTATATAGTGTTTTGTGCAATTACAGACTTAAGAATATAGTGAAATAAACAAGTTGCATTTAGTGTTCACACCTAGAGGAATCCCATCTGTGTTTTAGTTATCCTAGGAAAAAGTCTACACATGCTATATAATGTAAATAAGAAAAGTCTGTTGCTATTGTTCCGTGATATTCAGTTCTTTGGATCCAATACAGGATTTATTTATGACAGCAACATTATAATTCTCAATATAACACAAAAATGCTATTCAGATAATACTAAAAAATTGAGAAAATAACTTTAATGTCTGTTCAGGAACAATTCCTGACTGATCCCAGAGAGCAGCAACGTCAACACTCAACTACAAATGAGACCTTTGGATTTTTAATTGTGATTGGCATGTGGCAAATTCTACCTCAACATATACAAATACTCCAGCCATGTTTCTCCACGGAAAGTAGATTTCTCCTTATGGGAGAAATAGTCTCAGTGGCGAGTACTCCACTGAGTGATACATGGATTTGCAAAGAGTCACAGTCACAGAATTGTCATGGTTGGAAAAGACCTCTAAGATCCCCTAATCCACTGTCCACCTGGGGGGGGGGGACGGTGGGGAGGTGGGGAAACAACAGAACCCACTCAAACAAAAAACAACAACAAAACCACAACCACACACCCCACAAAAAATCCACCATGCTCAATAGAGCATGCCCTGAAGTGCCACATCTACATGTTTCTTGAATACTTCCAGGGATGGTGACTCTACCACCACCTTGGGCAGCCTGTTCCAGTGTCTAACTACTCTTTCAGTCCAAGTATGATACACTCTAAGTTCTATCAAAGAGAACATGCAAAACACAGAACATAGACCAAAAGATAGGGCTCTGACAAGAAGGCTCTTGCTATATCTTCATCTGTTGTTACATAGTCATTGCTGAGGACACTAGATGGCTAAATGGCCATGAGTTGGTTTATACAAGCATATGTATATTGAACATTAAAGTAAGAAAAAATCAGCTATATATAATATTCAGAAATATCCCTGGTAAAAATGAATCATGTTGCAGAAAAGAAACAAACCAACAATGACCTGCCCTCCCTCTATGGAATTGCTGGAAAAACCTAGAACACATGAGATTAAATTAACATGATTGAATACACATCTCAGAATGATTTGCCATGAAATATAAAGCACAATTTAAAAAATCATAAATATTAAACTTTCATTCATACTAATACAAAGCAAAACAGCTAATGTATCTTCATGGAAGACTCAGTGATGCATTAACTGTAATCTTGTCTCTGCCATTCCAAAGACTTGGCATACCAATGATCAGATCCTCTGAGGTGCAACCTACAAGATTTTACAAAGAAGCAATTATTGCTCTGCCTGTTATTAGAAGGAGATAACTTATCTTTTGAAAAAAAGGTGTTTTCCTAAGATGTCCCTACTCACTAATTGGAATAAAATACTTCTGAAAATTTTCGTTCTACTTTATATATATATATATATATATATATATATATATATATATATATATATATAGTTTACCAGCATGGATATTCACATTATTGACTTTTTCTGGCAATTTTCAAATAATATATCAGTAATTACTTTAAGGAACTTCCACTTTTTCTTGCTCACACCTCTCAGAATGGGTTTTATTTTCAATGTACTTCAAGCCTCAAATTTTGAAATTTATCTGAAACTCAAATATAGGAAGTCAGAAGGTGCACCAAATCTGGAGAACAGATGACCTAATCACTTTTCCTTGTGTTGCCCCTCAAAATCCAAGGAAGTGAAAAGAGGCTGCTTGACATTATTTATGCCCTGCAGTTTGGCAAGACTACTCTGGATGTGATGTGGTGCTGTCTTGTGGATACTGCATTGACATGCCTTCCAGACATGAGAGCAAGTGCCCCAAAAATCTTGGGGTCAATAAAATTTTGAAGTTCTCATTTGAAGCACTACTGTGCTCAAAGGAGGAGTTGAGGACATGGTTATCATAGAATCATAGAATGGTTAGAGTCGGAAGGGACCTTCAAGATCATTGAGTTCCAACTCCCCTGCATGAGCAGGACACCTCCCACTAGACCGGGTTGTTCAGAGCCCCATCCAACCTGGGCTTGAACGCCCTCAGGGATGGAGCCTCCACAACTTCTCTGGGCAACCTGTTCCAGTGTCTCACTACCCAAATGAAGCCACACTGGCTGCTAAACAACTGAATTGTCTCCTAGTCTCACATATGAGAGTGGGGGACATCAGCTTGTGATACTATTGTTGGGGAAACAACAAGACAACTGTACTTTATTAGGCAATATTTACAGTTGACAAACCTGAGAAACAAGCACAAAATTCACAAATACAGTAATGAGAGAGTAATTATTTGTATACTCAGTATTTGTCTCACCAGGCTAATTCTACTTAATTCATTGTACAGCTCTTGCAAAATTACTCTAAGTTCAGAATAGAGAACAGATTCATTTGAGAAAAATAAGAATGACTGAAGTATAGTAAGCAGCAGTAACCCAAGAAGGATAGACTTTTTTTTCTTTGATAAAAAGAGGTAAGTCATCTGTAAAATCTAAATTCTTCCTCAAGGAAAAAAGATATTAATGATCTCAAAGTGGACAATTACCTAATGAACTATGAAATGTTATCAAGTCAGATGATTCAATAGTAGTCTTCAATATAGAATGGAAAAACTGCTCAAACAGAAAAAAAAATGTAGAGGTATTCCACTGTCTCAACCTCTGGAGATAAAAACAATATTTATTGTCATAATGTTTAATTTAATATTTATTTATTGTAATATTTCTAGAATCAAAGATTCTCCTTCAAATATTCTAAAATTTTGGGGAAGACTGATTTTGAAATCTATAAATAAACTATTTCTAGGAATGGTAGTCAACTTCTGTCTTGGTTGATGAGGTGAACCTTGACTTCGGAAGTCTACAAAAATATTAAATAAAGAAAACATATCAAAGGATTTACTGAAGATTTTTGGATGTCTACAAATAGATGTTCTTTCATATGAACAGTATTAAAAATATATAAATCTGTCTGTCCAGCTATCTGCAACAGACTTATCTGCAGACAAATCATTGTAGCTTAAACAATGGAGTACACCTTCATTATACCTGCTTATGTCCTACACTGGGGTTGAGGCAACCCCTGTTATCAATACAGACTGGGGGATGAAGGGATTGAGAGCAGCCCTGTGGAGAAGGACTTGGGGCTACTGGTGGATGGAAAGCTGAACGTGAGGTGGCAATGTGAGCTCACAGCCCAGAAAGTCAACCGTGTCCTGGGCTGCATCAAAAGAAGCATGACCAGCAGGCCGAGGGAGGTGATTCTCCCCTTTTACTCTGCTCTTATGAGACTCCACCTGGAGTACTGTGTCCAGTTCTGGAGTCCTCAGCAAGGGAAAGACGTGGACCTGTTGGAGCAGGTCTGGAGGAGTACCAACAACATTATCAGAGGAATGGAACACCCCTCCTATGAGGAAAGGCTGAGAGAGCTGGGGTTGTTCAGTCTGGAGAAGAGAAGGCTCCTGGGAGACCTTTATTGTGGCCTTTCAATATATGAAGAAAGCGTATAAAAGAGTTGGAAAAAGACATTTTAATAGGGTCTGTAGCAAGAGGACAAGGGGCAATGGTTTTAAACTGAGAGGGTAGGTTTAGATTTGGCATAAAGAATAATTTTTTTGTTATGAGGATGGCCCTGCTCATTGCATGGAGGTTGGATTAGACAACATTTAAAGGTCCCTTCCATCCCAAACCATGCTATGATTTTATGATTCTAAGTCTTTTTGCACTGAATCTGTCATCGCTTTTCACGTGAGTTTCCTGTAAAGTCTGATGCGAATATGATGATGTTCTAAAACTTGATGCTACAAGTTTGTGCTGTGCTTTGTTTCTATCGTTTCTATTTAATGAGCAAAATATCCAGCTTTTCTGCTTTTGTTTTCCTTAGGCAAAGTCACTGCCTGCAGCAGAAGTTCCTTATGTAAACCCACTGATAGCTGCTTTTGAGCAGAACTATAACAAAAATAAGTCTGCTTACATTCTAATGCAAACATGGTAGTGGATCATACGAATGCAGCTTCAAAGAGTAATTTATACGTGACTTTTTCTTACTTTCAGTGCAACTGGTTTTGAATTCCATTGCTGTAATCTGTTTTCTAATTATCAAAAATGATGATCCAGTTCAAAATACCCTCTAACGAAATTAGTCCTTTTAATTAAAAAAAACTAAGGGTTTAATTTAGTTTGTAGTTTTAAATATGCAACTTTTTGGTAGGTCCTCACACTTACAGATTTTGCATTGTATTGTTCTACTATTCAGACTGGAGTTTTTACTTGTGATTACTTGCACACTATTCATCAGGCATGCAGTGAAGAATTTTGAAAATTTTATTATATTTAGATGGTTTTGCTAGTTGTGAAATTGGGGAGAAAGAATTGCAACAAAATTTAATTATGTAGATTCATGATTTGTGAAAAATGCTTTAAAATTGCATTACTTTGCATGAGAATGATCTGGTTATGAAAATACCTTTAGGATGCTGTGCCACCGATCACACATCTTGCAGTTCTTTCTTCCTTTGTACTCTTTTTCCTGTGTATTTTTACTTCACAGAACCTTACTTAAAATTTCCCAAACGCTTTCATCAGGCTTAATTATAATTCACTACCTTTGGAGAGGCAGTGTTAGTATTCCTGTTCTACAAATGGTAATTCTGATGTCCAGTCTTGCCTAAGGTCGATGTGGCTCATCAGGAGAACTGAGCTGACTGTAGCCTGGGTATAATCAGTTCCCTGGGATATGAATCCAAGCCCAGAGGATCCTTCCCTTTGCCCTTAGGAATTCACATGGTTATTTTATAAATTTTCTTAAAGCTTAATGACCACTACAGGAAATTTCAGTTAAATGAAGTTATGCTGGTGAAGGATAACAGAACTAAACAAAGCTGTTTTAGCAGCTCATGTTTTATGAGAAACAGAGGTAAGGGAGAAACCACCCACATGTTCTAGGGTGACAGTTGTGGTAAGAGAGCATGGTTCCTTTGAGGTTTGAGTGCTGCAATAATCAACAGAGATAATTAAAATGCAGAATTCCCCAACCTTTTAGCAATGTGAACTTCCAGAAGGACATAAAATTATCACCAAAGCAAGATCTTAAAATATTTAAAAAATCCTGCCCGTTTTCTCTAGCAGTGCTAAATTTGCCCTGAAAATGGCTGATCTCCCTTTTTCAGGATTATATAAGGGAAATGAGGTTTATGTAACATTGATCAAACAACTGTATTAATGGCTTCCTTTAGGATTAGGCCAAAGAGGGACTCTACATTTGATATGCCAAAGTTGAGAGAAACCCTTCAGTGTTTGTAAAACCTGGCCCAAATACGCTGGATACGAATGTGTGAAACAGAGTGAGCAGTAACACGCTGACTACTGTGAATAACAGATGGCAACATTCAGTGTGAACTGGTAAGGGTAGGCAGCCCAGCAAAGTGCCAAAATCTGCCAAGATCCTCTCTCTCTAAATGTGCATCTATCCATTGGGAAAAATACTCTCACACACTATTGCTCAAAAAGTGGAATTTATGAGATCTCATAATGTGAAACCTTCACTGCTTCTTGCTTTGCCCACAGAAAGCTTCTCCATTCATTATCTGGACTCAATCTACTCCCACTGCAGACTGAGCAGGCAGCCAACTTGTTTGCCAAAACAAACGTTTGCCAAGTCCAGCATAGGCCTTCTCTAAACTGTGCAAATTTTAGTTCAGTAAAAATAAAAATAAAATAAAATAAAATAAAATTAAAAAAAAAATAAAAATGTGGAGAATGGGAAGATAGTTTATGAAAAAATAAAACTCCTTTGCACTTACAGTCCTTTAAGGAGGATGTAAGTGTTTAATGATTGACAACACTAGTTGATATAAAAAGAGCATCTTAATAGTGAGTGTCATGGTGTTACTATGTTTTCAGACCAGGGATAAATGAATCTCCATGGAACTCTGTCTACTTCAATATCCTCCTATTTCTTAGGGGAAAACCTTGCAGAAAGGCTGTGGAAACCCTATATAAAAGTCTCCCTTACCTTGCTTCCCCAGGACCTGGGTACACTACCCTTCAGCCTGGTTCCCTACCTGATGTACCTGCTAGGTCCTGGGGGCTGATGCTCCTTTACAGCAGCCCTGTTCTGCTGCAGATCTTTGCTGCTTCTTTTTATTGCTGGAACTTGCTCCAAATAACATCTATGAAGAAGAAAGGGATTTTGGAAAGGAAATTACAGCCAGCTCCAGCCCTGGCCAAGGCACAGAGAGGCACAAGACTATTCAGAATAAAGCAGCAGGATCTAGGCCTGCAATGTTGTTTAAAATCATGGTTAGAGAATTGCAAGAAAGGTATTTCTGAAAAGAGAGCTTTTATTTATTGGCCAAACAGAGCCTAATTATGAATTCTTTCAAGCTATTTCCTCTTGGCCAGCTTAGCTCAGCTGGAGGGATGCTGCAGGCTGGAAACAGTATAGTTGTAGCAGCTTCACCCCAGCTGAACTCTTTAGAAGAGCAGAAATGCAGAATAGTTATTCTGTATTCTTAATGCTGAGGCAATTAAACTGCAACGTGGAATTGCAACAGCTCCAGTCTGATTTCCTGGATAAACCCAACCTCCCCCTACCCACTCCCCCAAGCTAGCAACTAGAATTGCCTTTTCTTTGTAAATGTTTTTAAAACATGAGATAAACATAAAGATTGCCTATTTAAATAAAGGAACAAGGAATCTAAGTAAGTAAGTAAGTAGTAAGTCTATAATGGCTGATTAATCAGAGAGAGAAAGTAGATTGGCACTATTGTAGGGTAATAGCATAAATCTTCCATGTTTTAAAATCGTTACAGGAAATCAGGGAGCATTTAGAAGTAGGGAAAAATATGTGTAACCTGTGAAACCCACACACAGACAGGAGACTTCATTAAAATAAGAATACTAACTTTTAATTGAGATTAAAAAAACTGCCCACTCCAAAGAACTGGGAAAGCTCTCACCCCAGTCCCAGCTGCAGGACTGAGGCATCTCAGCACAAGTGAAGTCAGGGTAGCTGTGCTCATACTGGCCAGGATGAAGAGAGAATGATCAGGAGAGAAGTGAAGGGGTGAGAGAAAGCAATGCCAGTCTGAAGCTGGAATGGCAGTTTTCAAAGAGTGGAGTTGTCTCTCATAATGGCTCAAAAATAAACTGGCTCTGAAGCTATATTAATTTCACCAGGCTAGGGCAGTTTGTAGGCTGGGAAGGTAATTGACCCTCTGTGCCTTTTCCATTTTCCTTTTCATCTTGCATTAAAACAATCAGAGAATGATTGAGGTTGGAAGGGACCTATGGAGGTCATATGATCCAACCTTCTGTTCAAGTGGGGACACCAAGACCATGTCCAGATGGCTTTTGAATATCTCCAAGGTTGGAGACTTCACAATGACCTGGGGCAACATGTGGTAGTGCTCAGTCATCCTCACAGTAAAGAAGTGTTTGCTGATGTTCAGAGGCAACCTCCTGTGTGTCAGTTTGTGCCCATTGCCTCTGGTCCTGTTATGCTGCACAATTGAAGAGATCCTGGCTCTATCTTCCTTGCAACCTCCTTTCAGGAATTTTTATATATTGATAAGATCCTCCTGAGCTTTCTCTTCCCCAGGATGAGCAGTCCCAGCTCTCAGCCTTTCCTCATGTGAGACCTTTACATGATCTAATGGCTCTTCACTGGACTCTCTTCAGTATGTCCACAAGTCTGTTGTACTAAGCAGCCCCAGAACTGGACACAGAATTCTGGATGACGATGTCACCAGTGCTGGTTAGAGAGGTAGGATCACCTCCCTCAACCTGCTAATGCAGCTGAGGATACAGCCTTTTTTTTCAGAAAGGACACACTGCTGGCTTATGTCTAGCTTGATGTCCACTAGGACCCCCAGGTCCTTATCTTTTTAGCTGCTTTCCAGCAAGGTGTTCCTCAGCATGTACTGGTGTATGGAGTTATTCCTCCCCAGGTGCAGGACTTGGCACTTCTTGTTGAACTTCATGAGGAGTTCTGAGAGTTCCTTCTATAGTGGGAAGGAAAAGAATCTGATCTCTTAATTTTCCTACTAATGGAAACTTTACTTTTTAAGAGCTTTGAAAAAGGATAAAATATATAACAATATATAATATATTTAAGATGAGAAATAAATTTTTCTAACTCTTAGATGCCAAAAATATATTTCAATTTATTTTGCTTTTGGCTATTTTCTTCTACTGTGTTGTTTTGGGTTTTTTTAGGATAAAAACAAATGAGACTTGTATTTTTTTATATATATATGAACACTGATTAACAAAGTGATAAACACTCACCTTACTGAAGCCAAGTGAGCTTTTCCCAGGCAGGACATATTTCTTAAGGTAGCCACTAATTCTACACTTAGTTTACATTTGTACTAGTTTCATCAGTAAAGAAGTCAGACTTAAAGGTTTCTAAGTCCTGCAGAAGCTTTTAAAAAATGTTTGATACCACATTTGCTACATTCCAGTCCTTGGGCACCATGGGAATCTTAAGCCACAAGTTAGATAGTGCTGTTATTAATTTAGTCATTTCATCCTTGAAATCTCTTAAAGCTCTTTGGGGGCACATAATCCAGGCCTGGTGATGTTTTTAGAGTTCATTTTGTCAGTTTGTTTCACAGCCCCTTCTACAATCACTTTGGTTTCAGACAGGCTAAAGAAGGAGTTTATGGAGGGTGAATTTCTCTTGTTTCTACAGCTAGTGTCAAGGCAAAGAATTTATGTAACATTATATCCTGACCATCAGCTGTCCCTGCTAATAGTGTGTGGGTTTCTTCTCCTGAAGTGTTTGAGGGATTTAGCATTAGGTCTTATTTGTTGTTATTAGCTTCAAGTTTTGTTTTAGTCTGCTTTATTTTTCTTCTCATTTGATATGCCTGAGTTTCTTTGGTATGTTGATTTGAATATGCATGATTTCAGAAATTTGAAAGATATTTTTCTATGTCTAGCAAACTCCCTTCCTTGCCATTCTGTCTTGTTTTCATCCTTATTTAAGACTTTCTTACTGTAACATGTACATTGCCTGTAAAAATTTAATTTTCTTAGCTTCTCCTTTCACCTTCCCTTTTCACAGGCTCCCTTATTTTATATAGTTCTCTTTCTTCATGCGTGACTTCATGAAATAATGCCTGAACTGGGATAACTGTTTTTCATGTGTAATCTTTTTCTTGTTCGTAGAAAGATGTACAAGGCCACAAATTATTTTTGTTCCCATAGCAGCAATTCCTGTATGCTGAAAACAACATGAGTCAATAGAAATGGACTGGACAACTTCTTGAATGGTAGTTGTATCAGTTGCAGCAGATGTGATCTCCAGTTCAGGAAGTTGTTAGCTAATTGCTGGAAACTGAGATGGTGTACCAGGGGAAATATTACCCTTTATGCATTCTCCATCTCACATATACCTCCCTAAGCATACCAATCACTGTCCAAGACAGGATATTGAGGCAAATGGCTTTTTTGCTAAAACTCCATATGTTTGATTTCTAGAAAGTAAATCTGTTAAGAAGGAAATGCTTCATGGAGTGAGTTAGATTTCCCAGAACGGTATTTAATAGGAAAACAGAGGAAAAAGTACTGACATTATTCAGTTATTCATTTTAATCTACTTTGAATGTAAAATTATCAATTTATGAAAAAAATACAAAAATTAAATGAAATAATTTTATTGCAACATAAAGTTTCCCTTGGTCCAAAATATTTTTTCTTCCAGTATCTTCAGAACTGGGTCACAATTGTCAGTCTTTAATCCTTTCAGAGCATCATAGGCTTTGCAATCTTGAAAGACTTTCACAAATCAAAACATTCAAAGCTTTGAAAACTCAAACAGCCTCAAGAATAGACAAAATATAAATTCCTTCCTGGCATATGAGAAGATTTGGTTATACTGAAATGAAAATCTACTGCCTTTGGTGTTTTCCTGACGTTTCTGTTCTGAAAAGCATTACGGCAAAACCAGACCATGTAATACAAATTTAAAAGTAAGTTACAGTCAGGGTGTAACCCAAAATGCTTTTGTTTTCTATTACATGCTTCCCAGGCACATTTTACAAACCTTCATTACTGCGTCATTTCACTTTTGTATCTGAGCTATGGTTCTTCCCTTGAAGGAGCCTGGTTACCTCACCCAGCTTTCATCCTGTTAGCAATGGACATAGGCTTTTAAAACTTCCTTTGGAAAGGGATTTGATTATAAAAGTGAACTGACCTTGAAGCTCTTTGGTGGTCATCAGCTTGGAGGAACACACACAGTTTGTTGTGATAATGGGCTGTTTCTAATGGTCTGCCCATACAGCCTGCTCCCCTGGCCATTCCTATGAATTTGGGAGAGTCTGTTTATTTGGCCTACTATGGAATGTGAAAATTCTGAATTACACAGTAAATTTTAACTATTAACTATTATTTGCTTATCAATGCATTCCTCACTGCTTCAGGTGTCTTGTACTCCTTGCTGTTTTATTAACCACAAAGATATACTGACTTTAATAAAAAGAAGTAAATAACATACTTTTAATAAATAATTATATATATTTTTAATATATATCCTATTTTTTATATATATCCTAATTACGAGCATATTAAATCCTAGGAAGTGAAGCAGAAATTTGATCATTCTTAAAAAGCATTATCTGACTTTGAACGGACCACCACAACTGACATAAAAACCTGTGTTTAAATGAAAATGCAATACAGAGAAAGGGTCAGTAATGATACTGAAGGAACTCTCATCTTAAACTACTGGGAAACAAATAAATACTCATATTAATTCTTGGCCTGTACTGGGGACTTGAGCATACCCCTGATAGGAAACTTACTGGGTAGGTTTAGTTTGTATGGGGCATTGCCTGCAAAATTGGTAATTTTATAACCAGCCCTGTAGTAGTAACTTGGGTGCAGATATCCAAAGCAACATGCATATTTCAGAATCCACAGTGCTAAGTTTGTTTTCCTTCGGGGGTCCAGCCTTACTTTAAAGGAGGGCTTTTTTGAGAGAAATCAATTTATCTTGGTAAAAATTCTCAGAAGTACTGGATTTTCCCTCGCTTTTTGTTAGGATGTGAAGCCTACTTTTATATCTCTCCATATTTTCTGTGAAGCCTTGAGCCAGCTCTGCCAGTTTGGCTATAAAGCTGTTACCCAGCTGTCAGCTTGCAAAGTGATATTTTTAATAGCTCTGATATCTCAAGCTAAGTCTGCTTAAGCTTCCAGGAAATACTTGTTCTGCCTTGGATGTGCTCAAGTGCACAGCAGATTTGTTGGAGTAGTCACTCCATACTAGCTGTCATCATATCTGTTAAATTGGTGGTTTCGCTTGCAGTCATGAGAGAAGAAAGTGCGACCTTTAAAGCCCTGCCTCAGTTTGGTGACTCCTAGGTCTTGCACCTTGCATAGTTCTTAGTCCTTCTTTCTTTTTCCTTTTTCTCCTCTGTTTCTGCTGGGCCCATCCCTTTCCTTTGCCCTTGCTCAAGGGTGGCAGCAGGATGCAAGGGCAGAAGCTGCAGCACGTTGCTGCATGGGAGGACACACTCTTGACCTCATAGCATAGCCCTAAAGAAACAAAGGTTCTTCTTGCTGTCTGCTTTTTTTTTTTTTTTTTTTTTTTTTTTGGGGGGGGGGTGTGGGGGGGGTGGGACCTCAAAATTAGTGCTCCCAAGATATTCCCTTTCACTGCAAGGAATGAATCATAGGTTTAAAAACACAAAGACTCAATTCTCACATAACTGCAGTAACAATGGCTTTAAGAAAAGGTCAAAAAAGAAGAAAAAGAAATAGTAACATACTCAGATTAAACTGAAAACAGAGCTGCAATATGACAGTAACATTTTTGTTGTTGAAAGGAAAAAAATGTTTTTAGAAGAAAATATTAAAAATATTGTTAAACTTGGATCTTCCCTGTAAAGGAAAATCTTTGGTGTTATAATGCCCATTTCTAATTGGGTGAATAATTATTTAAAAATGTTTTTTATTTTCTATTTTCTTATTCCTCTTCTACACAAGAGCAAGTTTTCTTATGTCTCCAAAATACAATAATCTCTAAATGTAGTAATTTTGACATGTACATAGTCCCGTAAAAGACACTGACAAAACACGCTGGGTTTTTAGGTATACGTGGGTTCAATTTCATACCAAATATCAGATTTTCTGATTCAGCCAACCTGTTAAGCATGTACTTTTCTTGAAGCCAAGGATAACTCCATTGACCTTAACAATCCTGTTAGCAGGTTTACCTTGGTTTTAAACTCACAAATGTCTCATTAAAATAAATGACACTGTCTGTATAGACTTTTAACTCACAGCCCAGGCAGACAGACATGATTAAACTTTTCTGTTCTGGGTCAAGACCACAGTATTCACTGTCTAACAACTTTATCATTTATGTGTGATAAGGTATACAATTAAGTATAAGTTTAGGTTCTCACGACTGGCCCAATTTATGAAACATTAATTTCTGCTTTGGTAAAGTGTTGAAATTATCTATGTAGCTTGTACAAAGAACATGTTTTCTTTTCTCATCTTGCATCCAGCACAAAATCTTCCCTTCACCAGACCTTGACCTGGATTCTTCCCCTCTCCTATTTCCCTTCTCAGAGATTAATAGATCTTTTATAGTTGCAGCAGCTAACAATTTTAAAATTGTAAGAAAAAATCCTATAATGAGTTTAGAGAAAGTGTACATTTAAGTTTCAGAACTTCCAGAACATATATTTAATGCTTTGTATTGTGAGTGTATTCACAGCTTTGAAATCTACACCCTTTTAATGACTCTTGCTAGTACTAACTGCAGTCATAAATTTTGTAACATCAGATAAAACATTGCTAAGTAGGTTCTTAAAGAGGAACTCAGTAGTTTAATGTGCTGTGCTGCTTATATAAAACATTGTGCTAACAAACTGACAGAATATCCTAATTAAATGTGGTACAAGTTGCAGAATGCAGTGGTTAGTAAATCTATGTTACTGACTCAGGAGCAAGGTACACTAAATTATACATGGTGATCACCAGAAATTAAAACAGAAAATGTGCAGGTTTAACAATCAAAACACAGGTGATTAAATGTAGGGTTAATCCCCCTTTTAAACTCAGATTTTTTAAAAGCCCTTTGTCACGATCCGTTCTCCACACCCTTTTCTAAAATATGAAATGTAAGAAGTGTAGTATTGTTTTTAGTAGAAATCTAACACTTCTGAGGTGAGCGTAGTCATAAAAAAACAACCAAACAAACAAAAACCAAACCAAAACAAACAGCTCCAATCACAGGAACTGTGAGTCAAATGCAGTCTACAACGCAGGAGGCTTCAGTCAAGCGAGAGCAATCAGCTGCTTTATATGACAGGAAACTACCACTGATTGTTACCCAGCTATTTTTACCCACTATTACTATTGTTACCCAGCTCCTTTACTAAGGAGCAATTTTAACATAGAAGCAACCAAATAGAAAACCTCTGAGTATTAAAGCTGTAAGAGAGATGGTTGTTTGTCCTAGAAGTGTACAAATCTTACAGTAGGCATCTGCTACTGACCTCCAAACCAAGATGATAAGGCAAATGAAGCAATATTTGGGTCACTTAAGCAAGCTTCTGATCAACAGAACTTGGTTCTTACAGGTGACTTCAACTACTTCAACTATGAGGACTGCTTCCTCATACAAATGTTAGAATGAGGAATGAGGCACTGCTGGACTTGCTGCTCACAAACCAAGAAAACCTGCTTTGTGATGTCTTGGTTATTGATAGCCTTGGCTGCAGTGATCACAATATTGTAGAGTTTGGGATCCTGCTGAGCACGCTGAAGGTTAGTACTAAGACAAAGTTTAGATTTTAGAAAAGTAAACTTCAGTTCACTCAGAGGTCAACTGGGAGAGATTCTGTGGGAAGCTTCCATGGAGGATAAAACCAAAAAAGTGTACCAGAGATGGAAAGCAGAAGAATACCCATTGAGAACTACAAGGACATTGCCAGGGCATATAGAGATGCAGTTAGAAAAGCAAAAGCTCAACTTAAATTGAAATTGGCCAGAGATGTCAAAAACTACAAGAAAGGGTTCTTCAGAAACAGCTACAAGCAGAAACAGAAGGAAAATACTGGCCCACTGTTAAACAAGAGAGGTGAATTAGTCACCAACAACACTGAAAAGTCAGAAGTTCTCAATGCTTTCTTCTCCTCTGCCTTTACCAGCACTGTTAGGCCCAGGTGTGGAAACAAAAATCCAGGTAAGTGCAAATACAGATCCGCTATCAATGAAGGAAGAGTTTGTATAATGAACTATTACTGGGGCTTCACCCATACAAATCAATGGGCCCTGATCCTATCCACCCAAGGATGTTAAGAGATCTGTCTGACATTGTTGCGAGGCCTTTCTCCATAATCTTTGAGAAGTTGTGGGGACTGGGGAACCTCTCAGATGACTGGAAAAAGGCTACTATCACCCCCATATACAAGAAGGTCTTAAAAGAGGATCCAGGAAATTATAGGCCCAGCAGTCTTACTTCAGTCTCTGGGAAAGTTATGGAATAAATCCACCTGGGGACTGTAACAAGTTTAATGCAGCACATGATTGGGAAAAGCCAGCACAGATTCACCAAAGGCATATTGTGCTTGACTAACCTCATTGCCTTCTACAATAACATAAACTGTTCAGCTGGTGTAGGACAAGTGGTGGACATTGTCTACGTGGATTTCTCCAAGGCTTTCAATACTGTTCCCCATGGCCTCCTCCTAGAGAAAATGATGCTTTACAGTCTAGACAAGTGGTCTATGTGGTGAGTGGGGAGCTGGGCTGACAGGCCGCACCCAGAGGGGGGTGGTAAATAGTTCCTTTTCAAACTGGCAATGGGTCACAAGCAGGGTCCCCAGAGATCAATATTGGGCCCAACACCATTGAATATCTTCATAAGTGGTCTAGATGTTGGAATCAAGTACACCCTGATGAAGTCTGCTGATGATACCACACTGAGTGGGGAAGGGGATGCTTTGGAAGGGAGAGCCGCACTACAGGAAGACCTAGATAGGCTGGAAGAGTGGGCTGACAAGAATCCTATGAAGTTCAGCAAAGACAAATGTAAGGTCTTGCACTGGGGAAAACATAATCCAGGAGTGCATCACAGACTGGAATCCACCTGACTAGGGAGCAGCTCTGTGGAAAGGGACCTGAGTGTCCTGCTGGACGACAAGCTCAGTATGAGTGAACAGTGTGCTGCTGTGACAAAGCTGACAGGATGTTGGGTTGCATCAACCAGCAGAGATTCGTTAGCATTCAGCACTTGTCAGGCCACACCTGGAATATGGACTTCAGTTCTGTTCCCCACTACACAAAAAAAGATGCAGACGTGCTGGAGAGGATCCAGAGAAGGGCCAAAAAGATAATGGAAGGACTGGGAAGGCTGCCACGTGAGGAAAGGCTGAGACAACCGGATTTGTCCAGCCTTCAGAAAAGAAGACTTAGGGGAGACCTCATTACCATGTTCCAGTGCGTAAAGGATAGCTACAAATATGGAGACTCCCTTTTTACAAGGAATCACATGGAAAAGACAAGGGGTAATGGGTACAAGTTACTTCTGTGGAGATTCTAATTGGACCCAATAGGAACATTTTTCACACTGAGAAAAATCAGCCACTGGAATAATCTCCCCAAGACAGTGGTGGATTCCCCAACATTGGACACTTGATAGTGTCAGATATCAAGATACAGCTGGACAGTGTGCTGGACCATTTTGTCTAAAATGTGTTTTTGCCAAGAAATGTTGGACGAGATGGTCCTTGAAGTCCCTTCCAATCTAATATTCTGTTATTCTCTATGATTCTATGAAATCATTAACACGAGAGGTGGGAATTCTTAGTAGTTACTAACACTTTGTTGACAACTGTAATTAATAATGGATAAAAATTCAATGGATTATCTATTAATTTACAGTATCAAAAGAATGCACATCCTGAATGGCATTTAACACCAATCATTTTAGAAAGACTTCATAACAAAGCAAAAGGATATGATGTTTTAAGAATACAACATAAAGGTTAAAGAGACATAGTTGTAAGTTAGTCAGGTTTTCTGCTGGATAAGAATAGCATGCTCTAAAAGAAGTCATAATAATGGAAATGGGTATCTTCATATTTTAATCAGGATGAACTAAAATAATGAGATAGAGTGTGAATTTTGAAGTGAACATGGTATGCATAGCACAAATCTAGTAATAAAAGCTTAGGTTAGATGGCCCTAATAACAAGACTGTTTCAGGGACTTTTTATCTGCAGAGATTAGAGGCGTTTATAGTAACAGGGAAAGAAGCAAAGCAGGAGATTCTTCTGATGGATTAATTACTAATATTCTCTTCCTTAGACAAGGATGTTCAATAGCCAACAAAGAAATTAAGTTATTAACTCAAGCTGCCTTTACCAGTTCTGTCATTAGATTTCACTCAGGCTTGCACTACAGCAATCCTGTGGTGTAACAACACTGAAGGAACAGTAATGGATTGTGGATGTATATGAGTTTATACATGTTTATCTCTACACTCAAGTGTGTTGACTGACATTTAACTCCCTTACACATCTGAAAAGAAATATTTTAAAAATAAGTGTTTACTGAGTAAGCTTAAATGCAGAATAATATCTACTTACAGATGGATAATGTCGCGGACATTAAATTTACATATTATAAATAGAATTTATTGGCAAGCATTTACTGATTTTTTTTTTAACTTGATCCCAAAATACTGTTTTATATAAAAAAATATTTAGAATGTTCTAGGATGACTCCAAAAGACTCTGGTAAGCATTGGATCAGGTCCTCATATAATCTGGCATGTGAAATGACATTGATCACTCATGGCATTTTTAATATGTGTTCAGAAAAAAAGCTATGGATAGTTTATAATGCAGGGTTTTTTCAATAACATTTGAATTATTTATCTATCTTTAAAAATCCAAGATGCTAATAATTAAATATTTAAGATTAAGGTGCAATGTTTTAGACTACAAGGAAATGGTGAAGATAAATTAGTAGCTGATATACCATCTGGTCACTGTCACTAAACATCCAGTCCTATCTGATCAATTTATGTGTGCAGTTGGGTTTTCTCCTACACAACCACTTTAATTTCTTAAGCACCACCTATGAACTATTGCTCCATTACTTTCTAAATGTCTACAAGTGCTAAACTTGCTGTTATTGAAACTTTGACTAGTACCTATTTTTCCACACAGCGTAAGCTTTACAAAACAGCTACTGTTTCTAGTATGCTGGCAGCGTTTGTATTATTTTTTTATGGGCTAATCTATAATTTTTACCCATCAGCACAGAAAAGGTGGGAATACGTGACAGGTGTCCTTCAGAAAGGGACAGATTTATTTTCCACAGATAAAATGTCTAACTATAATTAATGAAGGAATGTAGAGTAAGGAATAATTAAGAATTAATTTTATGAGAAAGTACTGAACAATAATTCATGGCATATTAAACATATCTATAATTAAATATTTCAGTTTAATGTGATATGTCATAGGAAAGAACATCAGTTATAATACAGTCATTGGCCATGGACTGTGAAAAACTATTCTGAGTCCAGGAAAATGATTGTTGCTGGTCTATTAGCAAAGCAAATGTGAAATGTCCCCAGATTCTTTTCACAAAAGTGTTCTCTATATTGTCTTGAGAAAAATGACTGTTGGGCTAAATGCTTTGTAAATTTTTTACCTGTGCTATGCCAGTACTAGAAGATAATCCTTAATTTTATTTCAATGAAGGTACACTGAAAGATAGATGAATATGCTGATACAAATCTACTTGTGCTTGGATACATCTCACTGTTATGTTTGGTCAAATAATTGATTTTAATTAACATGGCTTGTATGTTCGTCTCCCGCTGAGTGACATGACCTCATGAGTCCTGAAGAGTTTATTATGCAGACAGTTAATCCAAGCAGAGGGGCTCCTTGAGACAGGACTTCTGCTGGACCCCAGGAGTTTCAAAGGAGGTAGACGGGCCTTCCTAATGCAGCCTCTGCCTTCAAAATCTTGAGAATGCCACTGTCTGGAAGCTGAAAGGAAGCAGTCCTTGCTGTGCACGCCTTGCTTTTCTGTTTTTCCCCAACCATATCCTCTAGATGACTCTTTGCTCTCATTCAGCTCAGTATTCAGTTTTTATGTATTTCCTTAGTCACGTGAAGGTGAGTGAGAATTTTTCACACACATAACAAGGGAGCAAGAATTCTGGAACCAAAAGGATGGCTACACAACAGGAATTGACCTAAAAAACATTTCACCAGGCAGTTGTGCCAGGCCTTTCTACTCAGAATTACTTAGACCCAATGTGTGTGTCACCAGCATGTACATTTCTATCCAGGCAGCTTACGATAGGTTCTCCGAATGCGAGAAAGTTATAAGAAGAAAACATTGGATGCTACTACGTGAAAGAAATTTCATGACCATGTTATTGCCAGAAAACCTTAGAGAGTCTTACATTCTTTTTGCTATGAAAGGTTCATGAGGCAAATGGCCGACATGATTCCCTTGTGGAAGGAAATCCTGGATAAGGTGGAGCTCGAACAACACAAAAGATCCAGCTAGTTTTGTAGTCCTAGTACTTTGGGGGAAGGGACAACTGGTGAAGGTGTCACATTGAAACCACTTGTTGATGTAGTAACACAGTTTAAAATAGTCTCCACAGTCACAGCAACCTCCAGAAGTCCTTCAGCATAATCTCCTAATTGTAAATTGTTGGCAAATAGCATTGAGCAAGGATAAGATGGCGAAGGGGTCTTGATAAACTAAGGCAGTCTTGATAAACCATGGGACTTGATTGATTACTTTAGTCTCTCTTTCACCAATGTAGAACAATCTTTCCTTGTATTAAATTGTTACGGTTTAGCTCAGGATCAGCAATTAAATGAGTGACAATAATGCTCTTGATCCCCTCCTCCTCCCACCCAGGTAGGGAAAGGAGAGAGAGAATAAGGAGAGAGGCTTTCGGCTTGAAAACTAAACTAGACAGCTTTAACTAAATACCAATGATAAAATAAAATGCATACAAATATATACAGATATGTGCAGGAATGTGCAAAACCCCTATCACGTCCCCCTACCCCCAGCAGCTCCCACGGCACTCTGCTGAGCTGTGAGCAGTTCTGAAACGTCTTGAATCACTTCCAGAGACAGCAGCAGAGCAAAACAGGAGCTGAGGGTAGAGTTATGAGGGTCAGGAATGCATGAGCCTAGGGATCAAAGGAGATGGATAGATGGAGTCCTCCTCAGCCCCTGGCCATGGACGGAAGAGAAGGGAAGAAGAAGGGCTTGACTTCTGTGATCGCTGAATGTATATCAAGTGCTACACATATATGGAGGGAGTATCTCTTTGGCCAGTTTTGCCATCTGTCCAATCCACTTCTTCCTGTGAGAGGGTTGTAGATATGGCTCTTCTGCTCCTTTAGTGTCCAAAGCAGCAAATTCAACAAGCAGAGCAAAGTGTCCTTGGTCTCAGCAGTAACTATAAATATCTGAGCATTATGTGTCCACTAGTTGGAAAACTTGCTGCTAGTTTCAGCAAGTGTGCTGCTTCAAAGAGAGTTCACTGAAGAAAAAAACAACTCAGTAAAAATAAAATCCGTCCTGACTCAAACCAGGACATAACTGATATTTTAATTCATTTCTGAAATTAAAATCTTGACAAATAATTGCAGAATAGTCTCATGAAGAATTTAAAAGTTTGTGTTAGAAGCAGAAGTTTTACCATGTGTTCAGAGTAAAACACTATTATACTGCAAAGATCTCTGCAATAACAGAGTCTGAAATGAAAGCTGAAACCAGCATTTATAAACTATAAAACTTACACTATATTATATAGATTCCATAGCAATTGCATGAAAATTGTGTGTATTTATTTACTAGGAAATACTGGGACAATCTTCTACGTGTCCTTTTGCGTGATAATATTTCTTCCAAATTTATTTACTTATTACAATGGTATGATCCATCTTGCAATTAGTAATTTTAATTATATGCAGGTACATGGTCATTTCATACAAAATAGTTTTAATAGCGAGCAGTTCTTTAGCTCTGAAGTGTTCAAGTCTTTGAATTTATTGGCAAGTTTTCTATGAAGCATAAAGACGCTCTCTATATATAAGGTTTAATTTCTTTTCAGCACAGTCCTGTAACATCCTGACTCATGTTTCCAAGGCCCAGACACAAGATGGGACAGTCCTGCTCTCTCTCAGGGTGAAACTGCAGATTTCCTTCCTGTTTTAATTTCGGAAGTTGCACACAGCAACCTTGGCCTCCTGAGTGCTGCTGACTTGAATGTACCTAATTTGTAATTTAAACAATGTTTTGCAAGTTTCAATTTTTTATTGAAAAATGAAAATCTCTATTTTAATGAAAAAGACACACTCCAAGCAAAAGAACATTTAAGATGTGGCATTCAGAGATGTGCATCTCAGCAAATTTCTTGCAGCGAATATAATCTTTAGCAGAAGTTAGTGTGTTTTGGTTTAGATTCAATAGACTTTGCAGAGAGAGTTCACCAGATTTCAGACTGGCAGTGAGGAAAGCAGCAGAGTTTTGGGGCAGCTTCAACAGGGGACCTAAACAGAGCTGCATACTGGCACTTTGAAAAAAGAATTTGCTTTTTGTTTTTCCAGCTTCCCTGAGCTTCAGAAGGTAAGATATAGAGGCACTTCTTTCTGCTAGGGAGCTCTTGCAGCGGTGTTGTGAAATCAGGATATCCATGTGCTCTGCATGGGCTGCAGAAATAATACTGAATGCCTCATTAGCTGCCAAGAGAATATACTAATAGGACCCATGTCCTCTATTATCAGAGCTCAAACAAAATCTATGTCTGCTGCCAAAAATTATTGCTTGCTTGTGGCATATCCTTTGAGGTCCTCATACTTCCACCACCTGTAAATCATGGGAGCACAGGCCCTGTAAATATGAGCTCTGCTAAATAACAGTGTTGCAGGGGTAATTTGGGTCCCAGAGAGGCAGTAGCTCAGGTTTATTCTAATCTGTGAGCATCTAGCTGACTCAGTTCTTTTACTAGTGGATCAGTTCAAACATTTACCAAGTAAGGTCTGACCTCTTGCCTTCCATCTACCCCCTGCCTTGGCTGATGTGGCAGGTGGTCCCGCCTCACATGAATCAAATGTGGCCATAGGACTGGTGAGGTCAGCCCTGCCTCTGCCCTTGTAATAAGCTCTTCTAATATTGACACAGCTTGCACTGGCACCATTGTGGTTATTGCCCAGGTAGCTTGTAGGGACTTCCCTGACTGAAGTAAACTGAGTGAGAATTTAAGATTTTGCTCATGCAGATGGTGCATGCAAACTAGTAGGCTGAAGTAATGTACCAGTAAAGGAGTTTTGTGAGTAGACATGACTGATGTGAACCTTGTAGTAATAAGTAGAAGCTGACCAAAAAAAGATGCAATGGGTAAACAGTTTGTCATTAATGCTGTAAGATAAAGCCCAGGCCAAGTCTAAGACCTGCTTTTTCTCCTCCGTTGTACAGTCAAACCTTTTCTTGCTGCCTGCACAGTTAACAGCCTACATATTCAATGGATTGGACATAATACTAATGATTTTCCCACCTGCTGTTCTGCTAGGCAGCTTTGCCCACACCTGTATCCACAGCCCCTCTGCAGTGCTGGTGCTATGAGCATTGTTGGTGCCCAAAGCCTCCAAAACTCTTTGGAGTCACGGAGGGAGACAGAAAAGGGTGAGAAACTCTCTGAATCCTGTTAAAGATGAGTTAGGGTTGCATTTATGTTGAGCTATGTGGGCATTACAATATAGTTCTCTGATAGCTGTTTTATCTTAGATTAATAGGACTTTGTGTTGCAAAATATACTGCAGAGATCTTCCAGTGCTCTTTGCATGTGCGCATGGACTTATGCCCTCAGAGAAGCATGTTAACACAGACAATTATATTTACATATAAGTACCTGTATTTGGAAAACATACGACCTTTTATTTGGTATTCCTTTTGTTTCTTGCTTTTGCTGGTGATCTTTCATGTTGTTACAGTTAATTGAACACAGAATTCATTTGATCACCACTTTATTAACAAGAGAAATCATTATCAAGTAGGCTGGCATTTTTAGTGAGCAACCATAAATTTCCTGATTTGACTTTCTATGCACTATTTTATGACAAAGCTGATCAACATTCTACTAGTTACTATTTACATAAATACTAGCTTTCTATCAGAGGTCAAACAATGTATAATCTCTACAGAAACCTGAGTGGCTTATAATGAAGTCAGATGTGGGGTAAAATGGAGAGTTTCTGTTATTCTTGGCTCAGTAATATGCAATTAGGGTAATTTCTACCACCATACTCAGTGCCTGTGCTTTTGTGACAAAACAGAAGAGGCCTTTGCTTGGCTGTTTCTCTGCCATTAGGAACATGATGACTTAACCATGTTAATGCAGGCTAAAGACTTTCTGTGTCAGAGATATTTTTACCTGCACTTGAGAGATAGAAGAAGAGTATGAGCAGGTTTTATAAGCAAAGTGCTTTATTGTGCACTGAAAAAAAGTGCTTTATTATGCACATAGGTATATGAACACAGAGGTTGTTATTCCTCCCAGGTGGCCAACATCTTCCCCACTTTAATGGCTATCTCCAAGAAAGAGGTTGCTAAAACCCTGCTAGTAGCTGAAGGTCCAGCTAAATTTAGCAGTTTAGTAGAGGCTCAGAAAGCATGGGCAGGAGTAACACACAGAGCAGTCGGGAGTCAATGGACTCTGCTGTCTCATAGTTCATTAAAAATTCCTGTGAATGTCAGGTATGGGTGAAGGAGACAAAAGGGCTTTTACCAGAAACTCCAAAAATCTACTAAGAATAACAATGATTTGGAGAGTAAGTAATAAAGCTAATAAATAATTATAAAATAATTTAGTAACTTCTCAGTTTCAAGTACATGACTAGATCTGTTGAAATAATGCTGTAGAAATAAAGTTAAGGAATTTTTTTAAAAAAATTATTTCTATTTTTTGCTATCAGCTTGGCAAAGAGAAAGAGCAAGAAATACAGAAAGAAACCCTTGCTTTACATGCTGGTGGAGAGGATGTTGTATTCCTTCTACTTACTCCATCCATGAATGTGTGAAGTAGGAGATGGATGCCATCTTCACATAAAAAAACAAAGCAAAGAAAAAACATGTCAGGCAATTTACATTTCCACTTAGCATGGAAAGTGAGAGCAAACAAAATTAGAACAGAATTAAGCTTTTTTTTCTTCTTTTCATTAAAGTATGAACAAGAGATATGTAATTTCTTTGCCAGACATGAGATTCCTATTACATTTGCTAGAGCTATCTAAGTAATAATTTTGTTTCTATTGTCATAGGCATCATTAAACAGAGAACCTACAATTCGCCTGGAATATACATTTCCTGAGTTATAATCACCATTAACCTGAATTGTAACTATTCATATCTCAGAGCCTTCATTCATTATAACTGTTAATATTTTCTAGCATCTACTAATGATTTGCAACATAAACATTGTTGAAAGATGTTGTTCTTTCCTTGAAACAATCAACAACAAAAAATTAATATGGAACATGCGTAAGGCTAGAATTCAGATTTACTAAGAAACTGGCATCTATTTCAGCAGGCAATAACTAGTTTATGACAAATAATCAAGTAGTTCATAACACTAATATACCACCCAGATGAAGATGTAGTAAGTTCTGTACTCCTCAAAGCAGCTGGTCACCCATGCCAAGATAGAAAACACATGGTTCGAGAAGGACTGTTTGCTACATCTGAACATTCACCACCCTTGGGGACTTCCAATAGTTTCAAGTTAATGAAAATTATGTGACAGGTCATAGACTGAAAAACTGGCAAATTTTACTGTTTTTTTTTTGCAAATAACCAAACCCTTGCTCTTAAGAACAGTAATTATGTAGACAGCGGTGAAATATTAACCACATTACCAATGCACAATTTGTAGGTAATAGGAGTACTATTTAATTGGTTTGTGAATTTGAAAGAGTAGTGTTATTGCTGCATATTGTATCTTGGTATTGTCACTGTGCAGAGCTGAGTGCAACCACACTTCAACTTTATGTCAAAAATAGCTAAGTTATTTATATTTCCCATCTCTAAGCACTGTCCTTTCAGAAAGATTCCTTTTCACAGTGGATGTTTCTGATCATGACTCATCAGTTGGCTGAATTAAATCTAAACAGATAAAAGACACAATACTTTTATGCAATTTAATGTCTGTGAGAACCCACTCATTCTTTTGCATATTTCTACAAAATCTGTGTAAGGCCTCTGTTATTAGATTAATTCAGCTCAGAGGGATGTGATATTTTGCTTTTATGACTCTGTGTAATCCTTCGCCCTGCAGTTGAAGATGTGTTGTCCCCTGACTCACAAAAAGTGATGAATTATGAGATAGCGCTGCCAATTTTCCAATACACACAAGATGAGGAATATAAACAATAATTTCCTTGTAACAGCAGCATGAACTAAGCTGGGCTCAACAAAATAAAAGTAAAACGTGCACAATAACAACATTAATTTTTCTTATAGACTGCGATTCAGTGTCTCCTTTGGGTCCCATATTTGAAACTGGGTATAAAAAATGGAGGATTCATTTCTATAAGCCACCAACCAACCATGGCCAAGTGGGGATAGCATTAATCTAAACAGATGCACTTGTATGTACCTTTAGGCATGAACATGCACACATGCATAAGTTGTCTGTATTATGAGTATGATAACTCAGAGCTATAATTTCTTGAGCCCTCACTTACCTTCTCATGGTTATTTGCTTTTTTCTTTTAATTGTAGGTTTAAAATTCAAGAGCTCTGTACCTTAAATCAGGAAGATAATATCTTTTTTTGCCCTGAGTTCAACTTCTGCTAAAAACTCTAATAAACCTTACAAATATTTCCCTTTTTCTCAGGGCCTTATTGTATTTCAAATATTGTTATAACAGAACTATCACTTACTCATGTTTTCGTGTGTCTTAGGGCCTTGCTTTAATTGCCAAGATAGTCAGAAGCTTCAGGACTGCTTTACAAACTTTCTGTCTTCACTACTGATCCTTCAAGACTTGTAAATCTTTGTGGTTTGTGGAACAAAAAATTCACATTACCCTGTAAACTGGGACGTGCAGAAAAACAGGACAAAGGATAAGCAGGGAAAGAGGTACAGATGCGTGCAAATACAGTTATATTCAAAAAAGCAGAAATGTTGATGTCTGCCCATTCAAGTTTGAAAAAAATCCACCACATTCATTTCTTCCTTTCTTTGCCTTCACTGTATGTTTTTTGGAATAGCAAATGTCACTGCTTTCATTATCTTTGACCCTGAAGTATCTATGTGAGTATCTATGAAAGGATGTAAACCTCCTTTGTTATTACTCATAGGCACCAGAATGTTATCCAGGACTTCTTTTCCCAGTTTAAAGGAGCTGAAATCTCCATGAAGAATTGAGTTTCTCATAAGAAGAAGAGGACAGAACTGATTCACAAGTCAGAATGAAGGGGAGCTTTGAAAGTGAGCTAAAAAAAGGCTGAAAATAGTAAGGAGATTTGAAGAAGAAACCATACCATTGCAGACTAGTAGGAAGCAAAGATTTTTGGCTCTGATGCTTTGGTTGGTCCAAAAACAGCCTGCAGAATAAGGACCTGAAAGAACAGGTTACAAGAGGTGTGAGAAGAAGTGATTGACCGTGCAGGAGAAAGTGGTGACAGCTAAGGGGAGACTGATGTGACTTAGCAAAAAGGGCACTTTAGAGGAGGTGAAGAGAGAAGAGTTGGAAAAAAATCCACAAAATCAGAGAAACTAATAACAAAGAAACCATAATAGTATATGGGGATTAAGAAAAGAAAGGAGAAGAGTAAATTATTTAAGCCATCTTTCCATTTTAGTTAAGCAGAAGCAAAGTATGGGTGCAAATCTTGTCCCTCAGTCATCTGTACGTACAGACTGCCAACGGCAGGCCATGATGACAAAATCTACCCCAAACCCTTGCAGAATACAATATTGATTCAAATCTGGGAGTCTGGAAGTGATGTATTCTCTTCACACTTATAAAATAAGCAACATCTCTCAGAGGGAAGAGAGACAATTTCGGAACAGGCAAAAAGCAACATGAAAGCCATGTCTTCTGAACTGTGAAGCAGAGATGTGGATGAGCAGTAGGATATTCATACTTCAATGCTCAGATGGGGATCTTACAGAAGAGATCTTTTTGTAGCTCACTGTGCATGCGGTTGTACACGTGGCTGTATGCTGTTGCATGCAAAAATGAGAAGGAGGAGTCAAGATAGTGGATGTGCCAGTGACTTATTGAGTAAATGCTGATAGGAAGTTGGGATTGGAACATGTTTTTCTTCTGTACATGCAAATTTCCATAGCACTGGCAGCTGTCTGGGTCAGCTGTTTAGTGAGTCTCATTATCAGGCTAATTTTTGTGAAGCAGCAATTTTTGTCTAGAATGTTCTTGTTAAGGTGAAAAGAAGACAGCAGAATAAAGGGCTGAAAGAAACCAGCTGAGAGATCAAAAGAATACTGCCAGGAGATTTGTGTTTCAGAAGGCTCCCCCTTTGAGCAAAGCTGTTTTACCTAAATCTTGCTTGCACACTGTCTGCAAGTTCAAACTGAGATCTAGAAGCTGTTATTCCTTCCAGAGAGGTGATGTATGCAAGCCATCACCTTCTGAAATTCTGAATGTGCAAGATAGTGAATGATAACAAAGCATCAAAAACTGATACTATCACTGTACCTCTTAATATCCAGTGAAGCTGTCTGCACATATACTGATAAGGTAAGCAGAAGCAAAGTATGAGTGCAAATGTTGTCCCTCAGTCATTTGTATGTACAGACTGCCAATGGCAAGTTGGCCTCTCCTAAATACAGCCTGGAAGTAGTTTAGAGGTAGCCTGGACCAGGGACTTTTCTGAACAGGCTGTCTGGATGAGGCCTGTGTGGAGGGTGCTGGTTTGGTGTTTCCCCCCATGACCCTTTGGGGCCAAGGGCTGCCTTCACTGCCTCCAGCTGTGGGAGAAGGGACAGAGAGGGAGTGAAAACATCCCTCTGCTTCTGAAGCTGTTTAAATTAGCATGATTCATTTACTCTTGAAAATGACCTGCAAACAACTACTTTCCTAAACAGAAACAACTAAGATGTGTTTAGACTCTTGCAAAATTACTAAATGCAGAAGATTAATTCTAGTATCTGAGTAGGTACATAAATATATCCCTTATAGAGTAAGACAAGATGGAAATGATTATTGATATATTTCAATATTTTACACTTTAATTATTAATATACTGCTTAGCCAACAAAAGAGAGGCTAGTAACTGAATCAGTGAACCTGAAGAGAGAGGCAGTATTGTGCATAAATATTTGGAAACATGGACATCAGTGCAATTATCAATAGTAGATAATTTTCCAGAAGTTATCAATTTTTACCTAGAAAAACTGTTATGGTTTGCATTTAACTAATTAAAAAATAAAATTATTTCAGTAAATGGCATCTGTAGAAACTTGCAACTAAAAATGCTCAAGGTAACAATACTCTCTGAGATTTATATACCTTGACTTTTCTCATCCTGGGTGAGAAGCCAGATAAAAGTTCTTTTGTTTATAGTCAGCAATGACATACGAACTAATTGTAACAAACTTTATGCACTTTTTTTGCCCAAACTTCCACAGATCCAAGGGAAATTTACCTAGAAGAAAAAAAGATCTTCCTCAGAAGCTGGGCTCTGTAACTACTTCCACCCATGACTTCAACACAGCACTACCAACAAACAATGCCGTAATCAGCCAGGGTCCTGCCACAGTTCCCTGCAAAAACACTACTGTGTTTATTTACATGTTCAGGCAGTTTTGATGCACGTCTTGTTTCATTGGCAGATCGGAAAAGGGCACATTTTTTAGCAATGACACACTCTTGGATGCAGCCCCAAAAGTGCATCAGACTGCACAGGATGTGTTGTTATCTGCTCTGTAACACTTAGACAGTAAATTAACTGCTATCAGCCAGGCGACAGACAACTAAATTGAACATTTTCATATAGTTTCCTTTAATTGGCTGTATTTCTTGATACCTTTCTTTTCTGAGATTGCTCCCATATCAGATGTGAGAAGATTAAATCTGTCAGAACAACGGGGGAAATTATGATAAACAGCAAAGATATGACACGCCAGCAGTGGCAGACACTTTTCAAACTAATGCCTTGTAGTGTATATTACCCACGTTCACAAGCCCTCATTTCATGGTTCTACAAGAGTATTTTATCCTATGAAAAAAAAAATACATTCACAACTTTCTCAAACATGCCAGCAATTGCTTCAAGTCCTTGAGGAGCCTCAAACAATTGTATCTTGAAGTGTAATATTTTTAGGAATGCACAAAAAATACTAAAGCACTTTTAGAGGGGCTGTGGATACAATTTTTAGAAGGATTTTATGACTTTTCAATTCAGTACAATTGGATTACTTATAAAAAATGAATTTTGATATGTACCTGAGGCTGAAAATCCTAAATGCACAGAGTATAGTTTGGGAAAATTATCCTTTCAATCAAAATCACTAAGTAAGGAAATCCATTAGTCAGAAAAATGCCGAATTCAGTCACTCACTTAAGGCTAAATGATATTTTCAGTGCATGTCTCCCAGCTATCAGATTACTGAAAAAACCCCCATATGCTCCTGTAATATACACTAGACATTTATACAGATGACTCTCTAAGAATTTACAAATTTCACTGAAAGTCTCTTACTGCTACTATGTTTCAGGATGTAGGTATACCACTTGTCCTGAAAAGCTCAACGGTGGAGCAGAATCCTATGGCCTGAATATGTGTTACTGTATAAAAGCCTCTGTCCCGCTCTTGCAGAACATATTTTGTTATCTTTTACAGCAATACTAACCACACAGCTGAAAGATGAAACAAAAATAAATATATTGCCTCTTCTTATCACACCAGAAATGTTATCTGCTGCAAAATCCAAGTAAGCAAACGCATGATGGTAATTATTTAGACTAAGGAGGCCGGTTATTGATACTATCAATTATCTTTCTGTGAAAATTAATTTATTGAATTACTGTGTATGACAGTGGTTTGCTAGTTGGTTTACAAAGGGCATTTATGTGGAGGAGAGGCAGCAATAATTTGCGGTATAAACTAATTGTATGGTGAACAAGTTTGTGCCTTATGTGATGTTCTTACGCTGTCTCAGACGTGCCAAGGAATCAAGTGGTGTTTTGGAGGGGGTAGTGCCTGTGCCAATGAGACTGGGAATGAATGCAGTGCGGAGTTAAAGGCCAGAAAATTGCATTTTTACAGAATGAATGTTTTAGAGGGCTTCATACAAGGTCATTTAAGGCAGTGTATTTTAGGACAACTGTATATATATTTTCTTTCCCCATGTTGTAATTGGTATCTCTGATTAAAACACTTGCTTTCTTATTTCCGCAACATCTTACCTTATGTTACTGACATCATAAAATTGTAATTTTGATGAAATTATCTTGGCCTGTTGTTGCTGATATTTGTGACCTTCATGACCAAGTATATATATTCCTATAGCCCTGGTTGATAGGTGAGTCTTGACTGTTTTTTTTGGTTTTTTTGTTTGTTTTTGTTTTGTTTTTGTTTTTTTTGTTTGTTTGTTTGTTTTTTTAAATTGACATTTGAAAAACCTGTTTTCCTACTGATTACATCTTGCACGGTAATTTTTTGGGAAAAAGAAAAATTTCCTTGCCATACGTGTCCCCTAACTTATGAATTATTCAACCACTACACTGGAAAACATTATCTTTTTTTTTTTTTTTTAATTTACAGTACATTAAATGGTGCAGTAACATCAGTCAATTGACTTTATTGTGCCATCCTCAGAGCTGTAAACGAACCAGATTTCAGCTGCAGACAGAATAAATAAATAAATAAATAAATATCTGTAGAAAATAATAAACAGTCAGATAGAGTAACAATTCCATAAAATTTTGTAAGAGGGATTTGAAGTTGTATGTAAAAATCCCTCAAGCCTGTGTTCTGATCATCATTAGCCTTGGCAAGTACACTGGGCTTCATTAGATAGCTTCATTAGCCAAGCAGAGTTTACCTCAAGTCACAGATGTTTTTGGAAGGTGAAAACTGATAATCACTTTTTGATTGTAAGATTGATGTTGAGAATAAAGGCATGTAATTTCCCTTAGGACAAAAGCTGAGCATTTCTTGTATGTTTTATAGAGTTTTTGCTTTGTTCTGCTGGAAGTAAAAAGCTAAAGGTTGGAAAGGAACATGGGAATTTAAAATTAATAATGCCTTTTCTTCTCAAAATATTTATGTTTATTTTGTAGCCATGTACCTGATAGCTCATAAAAACAATAATCACATCAGTGCCAAAGTACAAAGAAGTAAAAACAGCCCAAGGTAATGATTTTCCAAAGCTACAGATACTATAGATGCTGAAATATGCGGAAAAAAAAAAAAAAAAGAATTGTTGTTGGCAGAACATGGAGGGCAGCGATTAATGTCAGGAAGAAAGGGGCAGATGTCAGACATTCACCAGCATGCAACACAAGTGAAAAGCATTTAGAAAAAAAAGATGCTTATGTTGCCCCAGGATAGCTCATCTTTCAAGCAAATATAGTAAGCATGACCATATCAACATTTAGCTTCAAAATGTCTTCTGTGATGGATGGTATAATATTTCTTTACTCCTTTTTTGCATTTCTTAGGACATGCTGATTTTCCGAAACAAAAGAAAGACCATTTGAATAGAGTCTCTCGTGTACAATGGGAAGAGAAAAGAATCTCATTCATGAGGATATCTTTCTGATTTCTTTTTGTAGTATTTGGTACATATTTATTACATCATTGGCTTTACTTCTTGTACTGAATTTTGAAAGCATCTTCAGAGATCCACTGTAAGAGTCTCGGTGTAATATTCCTTCTTGTGTTTGTGCATTAAATCACTGTTATCTAGAGGGAGAAGCTGGACTCACATCTGTATCATCATAAATGTCCACAAAATTATGGGTGCTTCGTACACCAGCCTGGAGAGGAGCTTCATTTTCATACTGAGATTAAGAGTTGTTTGCACAATGAGACTGGTTCCCAGTGCTCTAAAGGCTATTAACAAGCATTTATGCACAAGAGTGGCTGCTGCTTTTTTATTCCTGTGCAATGAATGTTATTTGTAATATATTACAAAAGGTGAAGTGTTTACAGTCCTGTTTGGTTTTGTTAAGATAAGCAGATAACCAGCCAAGGCTAAGGTAGGGATGGTCTTGGTCAGGAATGGCCTTGATGCTGTGGGCTGTGATGGCAGACAGGATATGAGGACATCCCAAACATGGTTATTGTCACCAAAGCAGGGACAGAGGCAACTGAGCTATGTGTTGCACATCCCAGCAACTCAAACATCTGGAGCTGATCCAGGCACCATTCTGGGCCTTACCCTTTACACCTCTTCCCTTCACTATTTTATTTTTGTCTAAAAAATGAACCACTGGCTTTTGCAGGGATTTGTGGGTCCAAGCTTGCTAGACACTGAAACAGGCTTCATATGAACATGTCTGAACTTGAGTGGTGTACAGCAGTAGTATCTTTTTCAGGGAAAGAGCACTGGAAGAGAATAGTCTCCTCAATCCAGAGGATTCCAAACTTCATACCAGTTTGCATTTTACCACCATCTTTCAGAAACCTCTAAGTTGGGCAAATTTGAACTTTTACATTCACTAACCCTTTCGATAACTTACAGTGACTCTACTTCAGGTTTCACAGTATTATGCCAGAGGCTTCTGAATCAGCCTCATGAGCTCATCTGCAGCCCCAATTCCTTTTCTAGCAATGGTGCTTACCTCTTGCAGTTCACCCAGTTTCCATAAAAAGTAGCCAACAGAGTGGAAAGTGTCTTGAGGATGTGTTCAAGGAGTAGCCTTCAAACTAGCTGTTCTTATAAAAGGAAACCTCAGAAGCAGGATATATAAATTTGTGACAGGGATTAATTACAACACAGAACCTAAACAAACACTTCTTGTAATCACTGGAAATAACTACAGCAGGGCTATGATATTTGCAATGTGAACACATGAATCAACAAACTCCTCTGATAAAAGGCTGAGAGCATTTGGATAAGATACTTAAAATTTCTGCTGATCTGATTAAACCTTTTTTGGTGGATAGATTAAGTGATACAGGCTGCAGGACACCAGAGGGCTGGTGATTTGGCTGAAATATAGCTAAATGCTTCCTGAAAGGCATAAATTTGACATAATATCTCTGATTGGGAACAAACTGGATTACGGAAGTCCTGTCAGCTAGAAAGATTATGCTTATGTGAATTTATCCAGTGATATCAAATCAACTTCTGTTCAGGGAGAAAGCAAGTACTGAATGAAAAGTAGACCTAGAATATGTTTTCACGACAGTGTGCAGGAAGAACTACAATTCACAGTGAGTGTGAGTTGAAAAAAATCTTCAATCATCTCTCTCTAATTCACAGTAAATAAAATCACTTTCTGAACAGTTGTGATCCATTGTCCATTGTTAGCTGGCAAACTATGAATATTGCATCTTGTTTAGCTTTCTTTCTTTCTTTCTTTCTTTCTTTCTTTCTTTCTTTCTTTCTTTCTTTCTTTCTTTCTTTCTTTCTTTCTTTCTTTCTTTCTTTCTTTCTTTCTTTCTTTCTTTCTTTCTTTCTTTCTTTCTTTCTTTCTTTCTTTCTTTCTTTCTTTCTTTCTTTCTTTCTTTCTTTCTTTCTTTCTTTCTTTCTTTCTTTCTTTCTTTCTTTCTTTCTTTCTTTCTTTCTTTCTTTCTTTCTTTCTTTCTTTCTTTCTTTCTTTCTTTCTTTCTTTCTTTTGTTATATCATTCTTTCGTTCTTTCGTTCTTTCGTTCTTTCTTTCGTTCTTTCTTTTTCATACAGGGTCTAACACTCCTGTAGTTAAAGAACAGAGCATTCAGGGTAGCATTATTCTGCCACATATTCCCTGATTCTTTCAGCAGGCAGGGATCAAGATTCACACATGATCCTGCAAGTAACACATCTGGAAATCCAGAAATAAATGTGTATGTCATGTAACACTTGCTGATTACTGACAAGCTTCACTGTGGAGCTATAAGGAGTCACACCAAGACCTCACAAAATCCAACTGCTCTTCCTTCCATGTCTCTCCCACCTCATTTGCACACTTTGGCAAATTCTGGCAGCTGGAGTCATCCGGCCTCAGTGTTATATCCGTCCAACCTATCCACTCATCCCATCTGCTTGTAATCTGTCATAAATTTAACTTCCATTATTGGCAGAATTTATGAGCTGAGATTAGTCTATCTTTGTAGCAGAGACTAGGTGAATACTTCTATGGCAACATACTATGAACAGCTTTCTGAGGATGTAAAACATTGAAAGTCACCCTAGCCATTTCGGAAGATGAGATCAAAATTCCTTGGAAACAATCCCATAAAACTACTGGAACTAATACTATTTTTAGGGTCTAGTTTTTTAAAGAACTCTGAGCAGTGCTCTGCCAGACTCTGCAAGACTTCTGTCCGTTTTCAGACTTGATTTAGGCACTAAAGCTGAAAGCCACAAAAAAAATCTAAAGGTGAGATGGTGACTTGGGGCCTTCAGCAGGGAGATGCAGGATGAAACCCTTAGAAAGAGAAAAGTGACCTGAAATCCAATCTTTCCTATTACAGGAAGCCACTCTGACTTCCTTACAGTTCACAGGATACAGGTGTTTATCTGCTCTGCCTTCAGCCTCCTACACCCCGAGTTTTCCTTGCAACCAAATCTGCCGAGTACGGTCTGAGAAAGACAAACTAGTTTGGGCCTTCCAAATCTTTTTTTGGAAATCTAATGTAGTTGAAATACAGTATAGCTACCATGCCCATCAGCATTACCAAAGATTTAAAATGCTCTCAGCTTGTCAAGAAACAATCTGGAAAATATGCAGGGGAGGATATGGATGGCCCTTTGGGACCACGGGGAATTCTAGCCAGGCTTTGTGGAGTAAAGATTGTGAGGTGCTGGCTAGACATGTTTGTTCTTTCATGGACCTAGTCCTTAGTCTTGTTGAATGTCATTGGGATTTAGTCTTCTTCATGGACAAGTCATGACTAAAAGTGAGTCTTGTAATACTAGTTGCCAGCAATGTGCCCTTGTGGCCAAGAAGGCCAGTGGCATCCTGGGGTGCATTAGAAAGGGTGTGGTTAGTAGATCAAGAGAGGTTCTCCTCCCCCTCTATTCTGCATTGGTGAGGCCGCATCTGGAGTATTGTGTCCAGTTCTGGGCCCCTCAGTTCAAGAAGGACAGGGAACTGCTTGAAAGAGTCCAGCGCAGAGCCACAAAGATGATTAAGGGAGTGGAACATCTCCCTTATGAGGAAAGGCTGAGGGAGCTGGGTCTCTTTAGCTTGGAAAAAAGGAGGCTGAGGGGTGACCTCTAGCTTGTGGGTATGAATTTTAGTATGCTAATACCTCATTAATATATTAATATATTACTCAGTGTGTTCTTCCCCAGTGCTTTAGGCTGTAATCAAGGTAAGCTGTGGGGAGTGCTTCTTTCCATCCCTTTCATCTGTCCTGCAGGTGTCCTGCAGGCCTGTCTGAAGGCCAGGCTGTTGACTACTTGGAGAGTTTTTCTCTAATTGGAATCTGGTTTTGTCTAATTCTTACTGTTTCACTGTTATCTAGGCCTTGTTTTTATTCTTTGTGTCACTTATGTTCTATTTTATGTGATTTTTTCCTAAATGTGATTTTTTCCCCCCAAATTTTACTTATTTCAATTAATAACTGACAACACTAGGTCTTGTAATACTAGGTGATCTCAGAGTGTCTTTACATTTGCTCTCAGAAGAAGGTGTTCAGGCAGAGCCCCATCACAGAAGAGATTAATCATTTCTTCTGATAGCTGAAAAGGAGGGTTTGAGGGGAAAGGAACAGACCAGGAACTCTTGAACTCATGGTGGGAGGAGGAAGAGAAGATGACATTAGTGGGAGGTTCCTGCAGGCTCTGCTTCCTAGCTCTGATCCAGTCTCATTCCCTGACACAGATCTTATCTTGCTATCTTTCCCTTCCCTGCCCCTCCCTCTTACTGTTCTGAGTGGAGCAGAAAACAAGCAAATTCCTCTGCCTTGCCCACAGCTCCCCTTCTTTCCCCTGTGCTGTGCATTTTCTCTGTCTTCCCATTCAGACCTAGTTCTGTCTGGTGTCACCAGGGCTGCTGGTAGAGCACATCTCAGCACAACAGAAAGGATAAAAGAAGCCATAGAGGCTTGAGAAGGCAGAGTCACAATAACCATGGGTAGTAGATTGAGTTGTGCTATACGCACGTGTGTGTGGTCACTTGGCATGCTCATGCCTTCAGCAGCTAAGGTCCAAATAACATCCTGAATGCGAGAGCCACCCTGTTACGTTAGCTGCCTGGTCTTTGCCATCCCAATCCCAAGCAGAGGAACAAAACCACAAGGCAGTTGTGCAGCCCACAGCAGGGATCTGAAATTAAAAGAATGAGGGGAGTATTTGTGTCCAGTCAGCCATGTAGTCATCATCACCTTGTAGGAAGGTTTGAGTTTACAAGGGTGTCTTCCCTGTCACCCCCAGAAGAAAAAGGTTACCAATCCCTTTCCCATTACCACCACTAAGGTGTGTTTGGTTGGCAAGGTACAAGATGTGAAGCCAGGAACACTGCACGCAGCAAGCATTGTGGTTTCACTCCTTAAACAGCAGACACAGAATGAGCAAGAACAGAAATGATTTCTTGCTTCATGCCAGAGCTCATACAGAAGACAGCAGTAGGAGCTGATACGTGTTCCAAGCATATCACTGGGAAAGACAGAAAAGACTGGGATTAAATCCCTGGTTCTGGCTCCTTGTCTAGAGAGAAAGGATTCTCTCCCCATGAAAGCAATTCCACAGTGACTGAGGCATCTGCTTGTTATGAAAACCTGAGGTTCACTGAGAAAGCCAAAGCAGCAGCTCTTGGAATTATTGGTGCCAAAACAACACACCTTCAACCTCCTGCAGTTGCTAACAAAATTCATGGCATGCTATGCTGGATTTTGGTATAGACCCTGATAATCTCAGAAGTTCCCTAGACTCTTCAAGGAGGCAGCAGTGATTGAATTGCACCAGAATGAAAATTGACATCCATATGTATCCCCCTCAGCAATAATGTTGTTGGATAATGCATACCAATGATACACTATAATATAGAGGAAAGCAGATAGCATTGTAGGATGGATAGTGTACACTTAGGAAATGAAAATGAAAGGGAAACGAAGAGCAATCATTATGAGTGCTTTTAATATTAAAGCTGTCCCGGAAACGAGGTTTAATTGTGGTAAAGCTGAAGTCTCTTTCAAAGTTTGGATGCTGAATTAATGCCATCTAGTGGTGGTACGGTTGTTGTTTTTTTTTTCTTTTTTCCCTTTTTTTTTATTTTATTTTTTTTTATAGTCATGAATTTTGCACCCAGTTTAACATCTTCAAAATTCCACCTAATAAGTAGAAAAAGTTCTTTCATATCCTTGTGAAAATTGTCGAAATATTCCTCCAAGCTGAGCAACTAAAAGCCATTGATGTATGACGATCAAGATATGAAAAATTCAGAAAAAATTACATTTCCATTAGTTCAAATAACTGCATGCATCACATGTGTCCTTTTTATTGAAGGCAGCATTGCATCAAAACTTATCTAACACTCCCAATTTTAAAATAACTATGATGTAAGGAGATAGAAACACCATTCCGGACAGCACCAACAGCCTTATATCAGTTTGCCTAATAAAGGTATTTCTTCTGATGATAGGCCTTACAATGAGCTGAATTTTCTTAGCTTTTAATTATAAACATCGAGTTCCCAGGTGTTCGTCATTCCACCTGGCTCCTCAGCAATAAATTATCCTATGTCAACAAGAGTTGACAGGAACAGGAGTTAACAAGCAGCATTTGTTTCAAAGCTTCACAGCTTTGAAGTAAAGAAGTTCTGAGCCCCCTGCAGGCGTATATATGAAAAATGAACTACTTTGGTGGTCTGTTGTTTGCTTGCAGAGTACTGGGAGAAATAAAATGTCAGAAACAAATGTAGTCTCATCTCATTATCCCTATGAGTTGACTGTAGTAGTGGGTGTAAATTAGAAGACATACACAGTTGTGAGGATTTTACTTTATTCTCATGAGGCAAGAGTGCTGAAATTGCATCCTACATATCAACTGATCATTTCCTTAATATATTCCTCACTCAAGGATTTATAGTGAGTAGATATATTCATAAAGGTTTAGTATTCTGCTCAATGCATTAAATGCAGCTCTCTGATAAGCTGTTGCTTTGATTTATTCCTAGTATCAGTATTGATCTACAGCTTACCTGGCAACAGGGACAGAGGAGATGAGGGTTGCACTAAAATGTGAAATAGAGGTGCGCTGAGTACCAAAATTCAGTGAAGACTGAGTGCCAGAGAGACAACTAGAGGTGACAAAATCAAAGGTTCTTTGGAGAGCAAAGGAGCCTTGTAAAAACTGCAGTGAGAGGATTATTTGCTTTTTGTTTACTATATTTTTTTTTTTGTTACATTGTGCTCTTTTTATGGTTAACCCTACTCTTTCTTTTTTTCCTTTATGGGTTCCATAAGGCTCTTCAAATGTGTCCTTTTACTGAGATGCAAATCCAGCCTTATCTTGTAAACAAGGCTCAGATTTGTTTTCCTAACTTGAATGCTGCTACAAACTTTTCCACCCTTGTGAAAAAAGCCCCCTGGGACTTTATTAAAAAAACCCCAACAACACTGGAGCTACAGGTCCTTACACCTGTGAAGCTCTAATACCTTTTTATAAACCTAAGTGAATGAATCTGAAACTTAAGAAGTTTTGTAAAAGCAAAGTATCTTTACCTATCCAGTACAGGAAAAATCTGTACAGGTATATTGAATATCTGAAGAGAGATATAGATATAGATATATATAAAGTAATATGCCTTATATTGCAGAGTAGAATCACATACCATCCTTGTTTCCTTTCCAAATGGTTGTAGTTCTATGCTCTTTCTGACAGTACTTGAAAGAATTAAGAACTGCTGTTGTCTGCCCTTCCAAACAGGGGTAAATCAGCAATAAATGAAGGAAAACAGTCAGCGACATATTTTTTTAATTTATCTCCATCAGAGGCAACACATTGCCAGCTAGAATTACTGTAAACTTTCAGTGAAGTCTATTTTTAATGGGAATTTGATACCTCAACTGTAACAACAGTACAAACCTTCAGAAATTACCATAAATGCTACCACCACTGGGCTGTAATATCTTATCTGCATATCTTCTCGCTTGCATCAGCTCGCCCTTCAAAAGCTTGTGAGATAGTATTCTTTTCAAACACTTTCTTTTCCTGGGCATAAAGTCATATATTTCCCAGCTGGACTGGATGACCCACAGATGAAATGCAAAGAGTAAATTTATTTTGGTTATCTCTCCAACCAGGGCATCCCCAAAGCAGCACCTGGGCAGATGCACATCAGCAGGGATGCAGGCACTGCTGAGCTTGGTCCGTGGCAGAGGATTGCCAACCGTGCTGCTTTCACCTTGCTCAGGGAGTCACGCAGTTATAGTTTATCCCCATGCTTTGATCTTCTCCATAAAAGGGCAGGAATCTCAAGTGTGTTCAATAGGGTGCCTCTAAGCTTAAATGCTTCCTCATGTCAAGTCCAAAACTCTCCTGAGGAATGCAGCTTTGAGCTATTCCTCCTCTCTGTGTGGCTTGATGGGCGTCAGCTCTGGCACAGAGAGGGGATGTCCAATAGGGGTGATCTCTGTGCTGCAGGGCTGGTTTCTGTCATGGCCTGAGAGAAGAGTATCAGCACTGGGTTTGTCCTTGGGGGCACAGTGGCTGGTGCTGTCAGAGATGGCCAGCAGCTGTGTCAAGTGCATGGCCACAAGGAGCAGGGACAGCCCCATGAGCCCCTGGCACAGGGACTGCCTTGGGCCAGCACCCCAAAGGTTTTCCTCCCAAGGGTGCTGGGCAGAGGGGTGGCGAGAGCAGGGGCATGCACACGAGGGGGCCCAGTCACCACTGACAATGCAGCAGTCACAGTGGCCTGGGGCAGTAGAAAAGAGGGCATCCTCCCATGTCCCACTGCCAGAGCTGGCCTGAGGGCAGTATGAGGACATCCGAGAGGAAGTTCTGGAGGAGCTGGTGGAATTATTTGGAGGGGGCTGAGAAAGTAGCCAGTGGAGTTACTCAGAGGGGGCTGAAAGAAGAAGACTGGAGGCTGGGTGAGGTTGCTGGAGAGAAGAACCATCAACCCCTGGAGGTGCCCTGGGCATCCAGGCTTTTTCAGTTGGAGAGCAATGGCAAGAGCAAGGGAGTATCTTCTTGAGAAGCACTGCAGAGCTCAGTGCCCTCATCCCCTGTGGAGACAGTGGCAGCAGTCATAAGAATTGGGATGCAGAGATGCTGCCAGGGGTCCCAATGCTTTGGAGCACCCACTGGTGCCCTGTCAGGCACAGGAAGGATTCTTGCCCCCAAAGTAGATCATGCCAGGGGCATTTGACTGCTGTGGGAAGACCCTGAGATGGCTCCAGGTAGAGGGAGAACAGGGCTTGGGCATCTCTTGGGAGGAGTGACCAGCCTGTGGGATGAGGAGACAGGTCTTGCTCATATGCTCAGGGAATAGCTGATAGCCATCTCTACTGGGGCCAGGAAGGAATTTTCCCCTGGGGCAGACTGGTCCTGGTTCTCCAGGGGTTTTTTTGCCTTCGTCTGCAGCATTGAGCATGACCCCTTGTCCGGTCAGGGTTCCCATTGTCCATTTTGGCTAGGTTACTGCCTGCTGCTCATGCACCACAAAGGCGGCCTCTTATGCCCTGCAGCTGGGAGAAGGAAGGCTTTTTTTCCCCCCACAGTGGGCTAGCAAGTGTCTATATTTTTTTGCCTTCCTCTGCAGCACTGAGCACAGGCTCTTGCCCAGGGTCCTTTGGGCCATTTTGGCCAGGTGCCTGCCTCTCCTGTTCCATGAAGGTGGCCCTCATGCCCTCAGACTCCCAGAATGGGCCCCCAGACTGGGCCCCAGGGGTTGCTTCTTGTCCTCTGCAGTATTGAGCACAGCTCTTTGTCAGGGCTCCCCTGGGCCCTTTCAGCCAGGTTCTTGCCTGCTGTTCTTGCACCTCCACTGTGTTTCTTGTGCCCTGGCTCTCTCGGGTTCTCTTGCCCATTGTGTTTCCCATCTGCTCTTTCCTTGGCTCTATTTCCCCAGGGGTTCTTGTGGGTGCAAAACAGCCTGCATTTGGAAGGGTTCCAGGCTTGATGCACCATCTGGAGCTGCCACTTTTCATGCAATAGAAGCACAGGGCAGGCACAAGAGCGCTTGTCATATGTCACTGGCCAAGAAGCAGAGCGGAGCAAGTTTTGGAAGGCAAAAAGGAGGCTTGTCATTGCTATGTGTCCTACTTCAGAAAATAGCCCATGGTATCACACGCCTCATCTTCTTCTCCCTCTTCTTCCTCTTGTTGCTGTTGTTCTTTTGTGTGTGGTTGGTACGAATCCTCCTTATTCACATTCTCACTCTTCAGGAAACAAGGATTGCTTGGCCTGTATTTCTGATGTGACTGCCTGCAGCTGTGTCACTTGCCTTTGCCAGACTACAAAGAATGTTTTTTCAAGCTAAGCTGAAGAATGCATCAGCCTGATCCTGGCTACAAATGCACCTTGTGTTAATCCTTGTGAGCATCAGCTCTGAAACAGCTTCAGAACAGCTCTTGCCCACAAAGTGACAGAGCCAGTGCCAGCTGTGCAGCTTGGGTGAAGTGGGAGAAGTGGAATCGAGGGCAACAGCAGCATTGGGCTATTTTTACAGTTTGGAAGGGTTGCTGTTTTCCTGGTTGCGCTTTGGGCACTTACCCAAATACTCCAGCTTCATGAGCCGGCACAGGCAGGACATGGGAATAACCACAAAACCATGGATGAAATGCAAAGAGTAAAATTATTTTTATTACTTTGCCAACCAAGGAATCCCCAAAGCAGTACCTGGGCAGAGGCACAGGAGTGAGGATGCAGGCATCACTGAGTTTGGTCCAATATGTTTCATTTGCTGGAGAATTGAATGCTTTAGATAAGGTAGCCTTGAAAACATCAGTGGCCTTCCTAATTCCAGGGAGAAGCTTTTTGTAAAGTGGGAGAGGGCTGACCAGTCTTCTTCCATGGAGTGTTCTTTCTCAGTCCTTACAAAAATAGCCTGAAGAACCATCTATGTGTTGGCTGTTGTTACCCAAGAATTGGTCTGATACGAACACATTCCATTGAAGGTGCCAGTAACTTAAATTAATCTTTGTTAATGCTTCAGGAAATGAAACAAGCATGGTAATATGGGAAACAATTCCTCATACCAACAGTAGCTGAATTGGAAGTGCCTCAATGACTCATTGTATGCATTTTTCCACCTATTTTTGCTGCAAGATTTGCATGGTTTTGCAATGCATCCTTTCTTCTCAAGGTGTCTTGGGGCTATTCCCATAGGATCTTTCTGTGGTCAGTTTCTATGAAGTCACCATCCCTGGAGGCAACTAAAAGACACATAGATATGGTGTATAGGGACATGGTTTAGCAGTGGACTTGGCAGTGCTAGGTTAACTGTTGGACTTGATGACCTTAAAGGTATTTTTCAATCAAAACAATTCTATGATTTCAATCATCTAGGTTGCAAGGTTTGTGAAATTTTTCAGTCAATTTCTTGTCAAAAACAGTTAGGAGATGAGAGCTAGTTGAGTGTCTGTAGGAGAAAGTGCACACTTTTTCCCTCACCTGGTTCAGGTTCTATGAGGGAAGATCTCCAAATGAAAGCCACCTTTAAGTACCTCAAGAGGTTGGAGAGAAAGTTACTTGGGGCAGGGGACATGGTACCTATGTCATAGGGAGAACTGCAGGAATAGAATGACAAGTGTTAGAACCATGAACAGCCAGGCATCTTTCCTAAGGGAAGTCAAACTACTGCAGTTTTCAGCTTCATAATTACAAAAAGAATTGGAGGAGGGAAGTCAGGAGGCAGACAGGGAGATTTCAGCTTTTGAGTCATATGCGGATTATTTTCAAACAAACCCTTTGTGTCCCCTTTCAACAAAAAATATTATATCGAGCATCAACATAAAATGAGACAAGAAAGCAAGGACAGAGTTCAGTAGGCTGGATCAAAGGAGTCAGGGAACTTGTTTCAGAATTCAGAAGACAGTCTGGAGGAGAAGCACTTAGGTGTGATAGTGGACAAGGAAGCTTAACATGAGCTGGCAATGTGTGCTTGCAGCCCAGAAAGCCAACCATGTCCTGGGCTGCATCAAATGAAGCATGGCCAGCAGGGCCAGGGGGGTGATTCTCCCACTTTTCTCACCTCTTGTGAGACCCCACCTGGAGTACTTTTTCAGTTCTAGAGCTCCCAACACAGGAAGGACATGGAGCTGTTGGATCAAGTCCAAAGGGGGGGCCATGAAGATGATCCAAGGGGTGGAGCACATCTCCTATGAGGACAGGTTGAGAGAGTTGGGGTCGCTCAGCCTGGAGAAGAGAAAGCTCCAGGGAGACCTTATAGTGGTCTTCCAGTACCTGAAGGAGACCTTCGGGAAATCTGGGCAGGGACTTTTACAAAGGCTTGTAGTGACAGGATGAGGAATAATGCCTTTAAACTGAAAGAAGGTGGATGTAGGTTAGACATCAGGAGGAAATTCTTTAGTGTGACGGTGGTGAGACACTGGAACAGGTTGTCCAGGGAACCTGTGGATGCCCCATCCCTGGAAGTTTTCAAGGCCAGGTTTGATGGGGCTCTGAGCAACCTTATCTAGTGGGAGGTGTCCCTGGCCATGCAGGAGGGTTGGATGTCAGTGATTGATATGGTTCCTTCCAACCCAAAGCATTCTATGATTCTGTGATTGGGATTTACTTCAGACAAGGTTTAGAGCTTTGGGAGTGAGTCCCCATAGAAGTGTTTGTAAGAATGTGGTACAAAAACAATAGCTGGTGGCACTGTGAAGGGGCTGTATCTCTTGGTATTCAACCTTTCCTGTATACTCCTTCCAGCAATTATTTTAATAATCTGCAGTAACAGCCCCTGCTTTTAAAATTTTCCACAGACTGAGAGATGAAAAATACTTTTTTCCCCCTCTTTAAACTATGTGGAGATTATACTTGAAGTTTAGACTGGGCTCAGTGTTGAACTTGCCAAATGTCCAGTGTAATCCAGGAGGCTACTTGGGAAAAGGCTTAGCAGAAGCCAGGTAATATAGGCTTGGCCATCCTTTGCTGTCCCCTCTGCCTTGCAGTGACTTCCAGGGCCCAATGTTGGGCAGACAAGATGGGCCCTAACTTTTCCTTCAGCGAGTGCCACCTATTACAGATGAGGCTTAGTGGTAGAGAGAATACAGACCACTCTCTGGTGGAACTTTGTATCTTGTTCTCAAGGTGACAGTTGGATCACTGTCACACTCCCACTAAGCCATCAGAGCTGAAACTCTGTCTTGTCATATGTCACCTCCCACCACATTACACCCTGGCATTAACCTGAAATGGTAAAGTCTGTCTATCCAGCTGTAAGTTCGACAATGTTGTTCAGTTTAGGCAGCTGTAACACTGATTGTTATGAAGCCAAGGTTGGTCAGGTCTGGGAGGCAGCTCTGGCATTCCTGGCCACCTGTTGACCAGGGATCTGTGAGGCTATTCTGTACATCTTCATTCTTATCGATGGGGGGTGCATAAGTCTTAGGCAGCTCAAAAGTAAAAAAAAAAGAGAATAAAAATCTTCTCCTTGCCAAGGTCTCATGTGATAACACACAGCTGAAAGGGTTTTTTGTTTGTTTGTTTTAAAAAAAGTATTCTCTCTCTTCCCAAAGCCTTGTGCTGACATTGTTTGCAATTTGAGCAGAGAAGCAAGGGATGCTGTGCAAACCACCCCTGCTGTTGGTGAGGGTTATTATGACATAATTGGTGAAATAACACTGGCCTCTTTTGAATATGTTTGAAGATAATTTTAATTATAAAGTCCAATGAAATATCCTTCATGCTTTATTAAGTAGCATGAACTAGTAGTCACTATTCGGAGAATTTTTTATTAATGAAAGAAAATGAATGTCAAATAAAAGGATAATGAAATGACACTTACTCTTTTCCTCCTGTGAATGAACATGGTATTACAATTTTATTTCTGCAGAGCTTCTGAGCACTCCTGATATGTCTTTCCACTGTGGAGAGCTCATGGCAATTCCCCAAAGAGTTACAACATAAGGATATTATAGGGTCACAGATGCGCCCTACTTCTACACAAGGTACCCCGAGGTGTTTTCTTGTTCCTCTTCTAATTTCCTTGTGCTTAATTTTTGATAGTTTATGGAAAGTCCTAAGAAAAATGATTAATTCCTACATCTTTGGATGATTACACACCTTTGAGAAACTCAATGGAGGACAATTTTGGTTTTATCAGTTAGAATCAATTGCAAAGACTATTGCTGTGATGCCATCTTTATGCTAAAAAAATCCACGTTTGCTAACTGAACAAAACTCAGTCACCTGAACAGAATATTGCCCTTCTGTTTTCAGTCACTCCTCCATCACCTGCTGTTTGTCTCCAGGTGTTTTGTAAGAAATAGCTGATTTCCTCCAAAATACCATGTAACCTTAAGCAACTGGTAGCTGATCAGATGTTATGAAGAAAGAATGTTTTTAAACCACACATTAATGTTGCAGTTTAATGAACAGTGTTTTGCAGGCAAAGGATAAGCATGATTTATGAGCAATGGTGTTCCATTCTTCTCTCCTGAGTGGTAATTTTCATGTGTAAGACAACTTACGAAATGCAATGTAGCAAATTGTACTGAGAAAAGATAGCACTAAATACGAGTTTACAAAATATCCCACCTTTTGGGGAATGGCTTCCTCAGCAGTGGAATCCCCTTTCATTCAAAATCCATTTGCGTTGTTATCTTGATCATCCACAGGACTCCAGAATATGAAAGCTGGTTAGAGACTCAGGTGGCTCTAGGACAGAAACATTGGACTAATGTAATATGTTTCTGACACTATGCAAGTCAAGTGTCTTATTGCCTGATAAATTATTTCTCTTTTGACAGAAGTGCAGGAGATACCACATTTCTGATTAGACTACACAAAGAGACTGCGTTACGTGCTCCTCAGAATAATTGCCACACATGAAAATGTGTATGTATATAGGACACTGAAAATGTAAATTTCCTTCCTTCCTTCCTTCCTTCCTTCCTTCCTTCCTTCCTTCCTTCCTTCCTTCCTTCCTTCCTTCCTCCCTCCCTCCCTCCCTCCCTCCCTCCCTCCCTCCCTTTTTAATCCACAACAAAGTATCAGTGATTTTTACAGCAACTTATTTTCAAATAAATATTCTGCTGTACCATGTATTTGCCATAGTTTCTAGATGAAGCAGCTTCATATAACATACAAATATGTTTGTATTTCTTTCTGACTTCAGGAAAGATATTTTCAGAAGCTGCTTATCAGCCAGCACCCAGTTTTCTTGAAGAGAAATCCTGCAAGCTTTGGTGAGGAATAACAGCCATATCCCCTAAATGACATTCAAAGGGAATTTAGAGCCATGGGATTAGAATAGTCACTTATTGAGGACAAGACTTGTTTAGTGTGCATGGGTGTCTTCCAGAAATGAAATTGTGTTTCATGAATTGCATTCCTACAGCAACCCTCCTCCCTCTGAATCAGGCACTGTCTCTGAATGAAACCTCTAAGTGAACCACTGAGAAAGCAGGGAATAAAAAATACTGTAAGCCAGCCTCAGCTGTCCCTGGCTAGGCCTAATCATCAGCAATTGTGTCACAAAGTAAGACCTGGAGCTCAGTATCTCTAGCATTATGCATTTAAAGTGAACTTTAAAGTGGAGGTTGCAAGGGTGTGTCAGAGCTTCCAATGCTCCCCTCTCTTGTCAGATTTCCAGATTTCTTCTGGGTTCAAGGACATCAGATAAGGAACCGTGTAACACCATCTTTACCCCTAATTTCTTCCTCTGTGAAGAAAAATGCAACGATTTGCCATGTGGGCTATATATATGCTTTTATCCCTGTAACTAAGCAAGATGTGATTTTGGTTTCTGTCACTATTGTGTTACACAAGCAGACAGATTTTTGATTTTATTGGTTTTTTTCCTTTGAGTTAGGCATATTTAAATACTACTGAATAATGAAATCAGAAAATAAATTCCAACTACAGTAAATGGATACATGGATTTATATCTTAAGTTATAAGAAAAATGAATACCAAGGCTTTTCTTAATTATAAAGGCAAAATAAAATTCTTAGAAAATGCTACTAATAAACACATCTGGCAATTTAGCCACATCACTGAATCCTACCCATGATGAAAGACAGTCTCACAACAGTCAGGCAAATGCATATACTTGCATTTGTTGTACATATCTTCAGTATCTATATATATGGCATATATTTCAGTGAAGATAAATAAAATCACCACCTAGCTGGTATGCCATAATCACTAAAATTGTAACTATAGTCCAGAATTACTCTTACAAATAGAATCTAAGTGGTATCACACTCATGGGGAAAGAACATGAGTTAGAGCCAAGAGTCAATGCACTAACTGGCAAGATCACTGCAGCAGATCAGAGCAAGAAATGAAGAAAATAGGAGAATGCTACTTGATAGTGTAAGAGTCGATCAGAAGATTGGTATTGTCTCAACATTGTCATCAGTAACTAGACCCCAAAATCTGGACTAACATCTTGACATGAGTTTGCAGTGGCTTGCTGAACTGGCTATTATCAGATGCAGAAACCATGGAGAACAGACTGAGGTACCAACAGTGTCAGTACCTGGTACAGGTCTATTCTACTGGAGCAGCAATGCAAAGAACTGCTGTCGAGGAAGATGGATCGCGCTTGCTGTGCCAACACTGATGAAGATAATACAAAAGCACACCTCCTGTTAAGAAGCTACCTGCCTCCAAAGCTGGCCACGCCTCAGACACTCCTCTCTGGGCATGCATGGAAGCCTCACTCCAGACAGATGGAGATTGGCACATTTCCATGGGACAGAGGTGCAGTGGAGGTGGGTCCAAGGAGCAGCAAGGTGTGCTACCCAGAATAAAAGGTGGTTCCTTAGTAACCTAATTTCAAAGATCTTCCCCACCGAGAGATCACGACGATTGAAGAAACAGCAGCGGAACGCCTTCTGGATTCAGGAGCATAGGGACACCCTTGGACCCATAGTGGTAGCTATTATCCTCTTTCCCCCCCTTTTTACCTCATCCTTCCTATTTTTCTTCCTTTCTATCACATGCCGCTTTACAGGCAAGTCCAATAAAGTCATTGTGTGTTGGTAACGTAACTCCCTGGGCTTGTTGCCATTTCATTTTTTGCACTTCAGGATCACAGCTGAAACAAACCATCATGCGTCCACCGAGGAGTGGACCATGACAGATAGGAATAGAGATTTTAAAAGTAGACTGCAAGCTTTTCTACAGTGGACCAAACAAAAATCAGCAGGAAGAAGAAACAGCAGCCAAAACACAGGAAGTATTGAGCAAGTTTTGAACTACCACAGCAAAAATGCATATTGTCTGCCAACAGTGTTTAGTTAGATATTCACACATTAAATGTTCAATTAAAGTAATAGGATCAAAGCAGACAGAAAGTAGTGCAGGAAATGTCAAATGTTGCATGAATTCTTTGTGCTCTCTCAGATGATTGGCCACCCAGCTCAATAGCCTGTCTTCAGAGGTGGTCAGCTACTGTGCTTCAAGGGAAAGCTAATAAACAAGTAAGAAGCAAAACAGAAGTGATGCTGTGGGAAGAAACATCCTCTTTAGCTTTGTCAAGACACTGAATGAAACTCTGGAACTTGAGGTTTAGCTAGAATGTGGTTTTTTTAACAAAGACCTACCAGAGTCAAGAGCATGTGAGGGGCTCCAAAGGAGATGGATGAACGTGAGAACTCAGAACCCCACATTTCAAGTCCAGATAGACCATGATTATTATTTGTCTGAGCTCTCACCTGACACGTTTCTCCACAGACAGAATGGAGAATGTGTGTCCCATCCACTCCCCCCTCCCCCTCAAAGAGCACACTGAAATTCTTTTTAAAAATTGTTGTTTCATGCTAAGAATGCTCAGTGATGGGCCTATATACCACTGTCCGTGGTTAAACTGGATGAATATTAAACCAGATTAGTTTCCATAGCTTTGAGTTGCAGCAACTAGACCTTCACATCAGCTTATCAGACACTTAAGAAGGCATCATATTTGTCCCTATACCTAAACACAGTGGTCAAGTTTCCTGCTGTCTGCTTTTTGGGCATAGGAGTGAACCAAGGTCCTTACACACTAATTAGAAATGTTGCTTTCCAACTGCTGCATCTTTCAGTGTATTTTGAAATTTGTCCAGTTTTCACGGTCATCTTGAAGCACAGTCAACAACTGCAAGCTAAGGCTAGGCCCCTTCCTTACTTTTATGTCACCATCCTTCCCTAGACAGCTAAAGATTCTCTTCATTATAGAGAAAGGATCAAGTAATTATATTTCTTATAAGAAATTCTGGGCTAATTACCTTGCACTTCTCAGTCACTGTTTTCTAGTACTTCATTTGCAATCCCACAAGCATTTAAAGTTCCAAATTTTTCACATATTCCACTTAAAAGGTGAAACTGTACTGGATGAGTATTTTCCTATTTGTTTAGTTTTATTGATAACTGAAGAAATTTTTAGATATCTAAGTTCATGTATGGGGAAAACTGTTATTTTTAATGGAAGTGGTTGACATTAGTTTGGGGTTGATACCAAGCAAAATAGATTTTCAGATTTTTTTAATTAGCAAAAAAGGTTGATGGAAAAGGACCCCTATAAACAACTAAATTATTTTATTTTATACTATCATCATTTCTTACTTGCTTTTCCTGAGTTACATTCTGTTCATCTGGGCGATTATATGGCTTGAGAAGAAATTAATCTCTCTGATTACCTAATCTTATTCTAAAGTCTGCACTATTTTAGACAGAGAATCATTAAGAGCTTGATGAACTTACTGCTCTTATTTCTAAAAATGTTAATAAAATATGCCAATTTAAAAAATAGAATTAATTTACATTTGCTTCTAAGTTATGATGTTTACTCCTTAAAAAGAGGACATAGGTGCCTGTTCCCAGTACAGATTCAAGTCAAGACCTTATTTTTAATTCACAGGGTTAAAGACTGTATCCATACAGCTGTGGATCATTATAAATAGGTCTTGAGTTCAGGTTAGTGTACTGTTTACTGCAGTAATTATAATAGCTAGAAGTTTATTAACATACACAGAAAAAGAAGTAGCAAACAATATGATGTCTTTGACACAGGTAGCTTTTATCAGACCCTGTGTGATGGAAAATTTCTCAGCTTCATCTTTCCACATTTGACAGCTAATTTAAAGTACTTTGATTTTATATACCACCTACACAGTTCTTTAGTAAGTAAAAATTATTATTGTTTGTAAATAGACACCAAATCTAGGGTCAATTTGCAGTAATTTATTCCAACACACTTGGCCTGAAGATGTTATAATGGATAAATATTTCTAAGTAGATATGATACATTTTACTGAATGGCCTACTATAAAATCAGATTTGTGACTCGTCAAGCTATTAACACAAGATAAACATTATGTAGACTGCAAATATTTAATCATCCTAATTTTATTTTGTCTCTCTAGTTTAATAGATTACTTCCTATTTTTCATTCCAGCTGAACTTTGAATGTTAAATAGCCAACAATATTAGAAGCAGCTGCATCCATAAGGAGAGCTGAATTTTGATTATTCAGAATGTTAAGAAAATAGAGATAAGGGAGGGCTACTGTAAGAAAATATGAACCTTAATTTACTGATGCAAATGCTCTAATCACCAGGGTTGATTCACTAGACTGTGGCTACAGTGCTACTATAGTCAGAGTGAGATTATAGCCTGTTGTTTAGGACAATCACTTGGGAAAGGGAAAACTTGGGGATCAGTCACTTCTGCAATTACCCCTTCATGTAAATACTTTAATTTAACTTCAGATTCTTCCTGCTGTCTTTTCCATGTTCTTTTTGAAGACTTCTTGTTTTGCTGGAAAATCGTTTTATATTTGTTTTTCTTCTTTTTGATGGGATTTTTTCGCTGTCAAAGCAACTCTTTTCTTTCTACTAGTTATGTTATACTTGGCAATGAACTTTGATTGACTGAGTATTTGCCTTTCTGAAAATGGATAAGCAGGATTTCATACTTGTGGTCTAAGGGCTGTTCATTAGGAGTCAGGACATGAAAAGCAACTAGGGAGGAAAAGGGCATATAGTGGAAAATAATTTTAACAATTCTGAAAACTTAGAAAATCTATGTTTTATGTGTGAACGGTGCAAAAGGTGACAATGATATGTAATGAAAAAGGCAGTAAATAAAAGAAAAGCATACCCAAAAGAAGCAATGAAAATTCTGAAGGCATGCATCAGTTAAATAACTGATTATGCATTTGAATAATATGCTGTTGTGAATATTGCACTTGCAGGAAATTTTGCAATTTTGAAAACAGCATTAAAAGATTTTCTATACAGCTTTTTCATGAAATTATTGTGGGGAAACAATGCATCCAATTACTAATCTACACCTGAATGTGCAGGATGTGGCACATTACCATCAAGAACAACTGAGGTCAGAAATGCAAACCAATGTTATATGTGTGAAAACTCTTACTTTTACTAGTTTTTACATGTATTACACTGTGTTGTTACTATTGTTGTTACTAAATATCATAATAAAATAGATCTATTGAACTCAGTCCTTTTGTATAGATTATTTTGCATAAATTATTAAAACTCTACAATCCACTTGAGTAATATCTCCATCAGAGATGTACAGAATTAAGAATGTATTTCCCTTTCAGCAGCTATTTCTGGAGGATAATACCAATAAGTATAATAAATAAAGCTTTAGTATGCTGAAACAGGGAATGGATTTTCAAACTAGAAAAAAGCTATTACAGAAAGATATGGTTCATCCATTTTTCATTTTACATGAATTCTTCCTCTCTTACTTCAGAGAATTCCCATTTTTAGAGGTTTTTTTAAATGAAAAATAGTTAAATAGATCTGCACACAGAGTGCACTGCATTTAATTAATTTTCTTAACAAAAATGTTTAATAAAATTTTCTAACAACTTCCAAATATTTTAGTTTTCATGGAAGTTGGCAGAAGTGCTAATTATGAATGAGGTCTACGAAGGAGTGTTCCTCAAAATGTTTAAAAAAAGGGCAACAGGGAAAAATCATTGCCATTTTTAAAAAGGGCAAAATAGAGGACTCTGGGATTGAAACACACGGAAGACAGGGACAAGATTAGAGACAGCCAACACAGCTTCACCAAGGGCAAATAATGCCTGACTAATCTAGTGGCCTTCTACAGTGGAATGTCTGTGTTAGCAGATAAGGGAAGAGCAACTGATGTCATCTATCTTGACTTCTGTAAGGCCTTTGATACAGTATCAGACAATATCCTAGTAGCTAAATTGGAGAGATATGGGTTTGATGGATGGATTGTGAGATGGATAAGGCATTGGCTGGAGAGTGTCCAGAGAGTCACAGCCATTGTCTCAATGTCTCAATGGAAATCAGTAACGAATGTTGTTCTCCAAGGTCTGGACTGGAACCAATATTATTTAGTATCTTCGTAAGTGACATAGAAAGTGGAATTGAGTTCACCCACAGCAAGTTTGCAGATGACACAATGCTGAATGGTGCAGTTGAGGGACTTTCACAGACTTGAGAAGTAAGCCAATGTGAACCTTGTGGAGTTCAAGTGCAAGGTCCTGCACCTGGGTTGGGGCAATCCTTAATATCAATACATCAAAAGAAGCATGGCCAACAGGCCAAGGAAGATAATTCTCCCTCTCTGCTCTCCTGAGAACACATTAGCTCCAGCTCTGTGATCCCCAGTACAAGAAATACACAGACCTTTTAAAATGGGTCCAGAGGAAGGCCACAAAAACGATCAGAAAGCTGGAACATCTCTCATGTGAAGAAAGGCTGAAAGAGTTGGTGTTATTCAGCCTAGAGAAAAGGCTTTGAAGATATGTTATTGCAGCATTTCAACATATAAAGAGGTTTTATAGGAAAGATGAAAAAAGACATTTTACCAAGGACTGTAGTGACACGACAAGGGACAAGAGTTGTAAGCTATAAGAAGGTAGGTTTAGATTGGACATAAGGAAGAGTTTTTTTAGAATGAGGGTGGTGAGACACTGGCACGGGTTGCCCAGGGAAGTTGTGGATGCCCCCTATCTGGAAGTGTTCAAGGCCAGGTTGGATGGGGCTTTGAGCAACCTGGTCTACTGGGAGGTGCCTCTGCCCACGCAGGGGTGTTGGAACTAGGTGATCTTTAAGGTTTCTTCCAATCCAAACCATTTAATGATTTTATGATAGTGTAAATCGTCCAAAGAAGATGTTTCATGAGTAGATCAGGCTTGTATGTTATTGCTCACCCTGGACCCCCAAAGCATTAGATTTTTAAAATTCAATTTCTAAACTACAAGTCAGTCAGCCTCATTCACTTTAATCACTGGTGAAATCATGGAGAGTGTTCCCTTGGAACATACTTCTGAGCATGTGAAGGAGAAGATGATGAGTAAGAGCCTTCATGGTTCTGCCGAGGGTGGCTGCTGCCTGAGCAGCCTGACTGCCCTTGGTAATACAATGACTGTCTGGATGGAAGGGGACTGGACAGCAGAAGTCATTTACTGTGGCTTTAGCAGAGTTTTTGTCACTTTGTCCTGCAATGTTCTTGTATCCAAGTCAGGCTGTTACGGTCTGGATGAAGGGCCACAAGGATGTTTGGGAATGGCGAACTTGTTCTCTAGGGTGAGACTGAGCGACTGGAGCTGGTCCATCCTGGAGAAAAGAAGGCTTTGGGGGTAACTAACAGCAGCCCCTGCTAAGTACTGGTTTACCCAGAAAACAAAAACAGGCTCTTCACAGTGACACATGGTGGAAGGGTGAGAGACAACAGGCATAAATGAAAAAAAGAGAGGTTAAGCCTGGATTTAAGGAAATTTTTCAGTCTGAGGACAGTCAGTCAGGGGCACAGGTTTCCCAAAGAGGATGTGCAGTCTCTGTCCTTGTAGGTTTTCAAGACTTAACTGTACAAAGCCCTGAGCAACCTGGTTGGATCTCACAGCTGACCCTGCTTGGAGCAGGAGGCTGGACCAGAGACCTCTCAGGGTTACTTCCCACAAGTATTGCTGTGAGATTAAAACTGATCTATAGCTGGCTAAAATACTCACTATAACTGCAAAAACTTAATCTATTTTGAGAAATCCTTTCCATGTTCTCTCAGGCCTGTGAAGGAAAGATGATACCTGCAAAGGGTCCTGTTGCTTACTAAGGCTGGTACAGTATCTGCAGCTTGATCTCTGTAGAAACAATTGTAGATAGCTTTGATGTAAATACAGTAATCAGAATTCATTCATCTGACAGTGTAACATGACATTTCATTTTACAGAACAAAAAAAAGGAAAATATTTCACAAGGAAGCAGAAATCTCTTACTTTTCCAGAAACTGAGCACAAGCTGGCACTCACAATCACAGCTTTGAATTAAGTGGAGCAGTTTTACAGATAAAGGGGTGTTAGTGTCACAGTGAAATTTCTAAAGGTCCTTGTTTTGTTTTGTGGGGGGTTTTTGTTTTGTTTTGTTTGTTTGTTTGTTTTCTTTTCTTAAAAGGGAGAATAAACCTGCAGAAAAGTGGACTGATTTTCAAGCATACACTGGAGCATTTGCCTGGCTCTGTCCATGACCTCTCGATCCCAGGTGCACAGGACAGGTGCTATGTGTGCTGCTGGGTTCTGCAAACCTGAGGCAGACATGCATTTAGCTGAAGTGCTGTCAGTCTTGTTGGCATATGTGAAAACTTGAGAGCAAATGGGAAAAGTGCATGTGGATTCAGCGTGTGAGCCCTGGAAAGATGCCCTAATCTGTATGTAGTGGGCTTGTGTTAAATCATTGAGAGTAAGACTGATGTCTGTCTCCTCAAAGAAAACTTTGTTTGGGAATGCTGAGCTGTGGCAGGAAGTGTATGGTGGTGGCAATATTACTGTGGCATTATAAAATATGGGCCAGTGCTGACTCTCAGTCTTCCAGCACTAAGTAAATGCCTCCAGAAAAAAAAAAAAACAAAAAAAACCACAACATGGGCCACACAGTTCTCTCTTGTTCTCTTTCTTTTCAAGCCTGTAAGTGGCACTAATTGTTTTTGGCCAAGAAAGAACAGTTAGGAGCTTTTAGCTCAATGAACCCATCTTGGTGGGGAACAGCATTTTGAAAAAATATCAAATCTGTAGTATTATCACCAGTTTGCTGACCTGCTAAGTAGGCAAATGGGCTAAACTCTGAAATGGGATAAAACTCTGAAGGTATCATGGGGTGGTAATCACAAGGCTACCAAACCAGTCATTCAGCATTACTGGTACTTTGCTGTAAGAAAAGCCTAGTAATCCCAAGTATCCATGTTTGTTTCCAGATACATTAACACGCTGTAGCTGTGCTAATTTTGTTTTTATATACAGGAAAAGTGTCATGAATAACAAGTAAGCCATCTTCCAAGAGTAACACTGTCGCGGACCGAGATGGGTAAAGCTGCGACCCACACCCCCTCCTCAGGGGATCGAGGGCTGAGGACCACTCCCTGTCACACTCACAAACAACGCTTAGGAATCAGTAGGTTTATTAAAGGCACTGAGGGTTTGGCAAGTCCGATATCAAATGGCAGTACATCTATATACCAATAACAACACCCAAAAAGACAATAGATAAACCCCCTTCCCGGACAGGGATAAGAGGGAAAACCTGGAGAGAGCCTCTGGAAAATAGAGGAAAATTGAAAAGAGAAGTGAGTGTCTGGTATGTGTGAATGTTATGTATGAATGTTGGTAAGAAGTGTCAGGATGTAGTTCGCAAATCTCACCACCGGGGTACGGCCGAAGCCGATCCCTGGTCGGGATTCTCTTTCTTTCCACTGCGACTCCGGGCAAGCAGTCCGTTCGGTACGTCCACACACCACCAACCACAGGAAAAGGCGCTCTACAGCTTCACGGCAGCCTCACAAACACTAATACCTAAAGCTTCTGTTAACATCGATATACTGAAAGAAACGGGATGTTAAATACTCCATGAAAGACAGTTGCTTCACAAAAGTCTGTTCTGCATTCAAAGTCCCCTCTGATGATATAAAACTGCAATGTTGAGTGTATATGTAGAACTGTAGCTATTTGAACATCGTTTATCATTGTTTCAGGATTGTAAAAGTAACCTTAGAGTAGACATGAAGGAGATGGCTGACAAGCTGTACAGCAGGTCTAACTTTGATTTCAATGAGGTTCTGAAATGCAAATTCATGTAGTCAAGAGCAGTTCTACATACACTATTCTTCAACAAAATTAGCCCTGCTATATCATTTTAGGCGTATGCATCTGCCATTACATATTCATTTTTTAAATGAACTAACAGAAAAATATGGTATTATGAGCAATGGATGCATTCTATCCTTATCAAAAATGAGCCAATGATGTAACAATAAACATAAGGAAAGCATATTAGTAGCTTGAACATTTTCTTGCTTTCACTTAATGAATCTCCCCAAGGAAGTTTCCACTTTTTAAAAGAGCAGTCACGTGAGAAGTGAATGGTGAATTATTTGAAGTCCATGACAAAACTCTGATCTACTTCAAAAGGACCAGGATTTCACTCATGATTATATTATGGGTTTGCTGGAAAGATTTCCAAAAGATACTGAGGAAAAAACCTAAGGGTTATGAAATGTGATTGTGGGCATCCACCTGCAACAAAGACTGATGGATTGCATAGCATATTCAGCAGTGTGTTACAAGAACCTCACATTTTTTTATGAGTCTAAACAGTCAGTAAGACAGTATTAATGCAAGGGATTATTACAAATGTATGTTGCTTTCTTATCTAGCAGAAACTGAATTTTAACCAGAAATACACTTTGATAGTTAATGACTTTTTAGAGCATATCTTTGTCAGTAGATTTACATGTTGAATATCACAGCCTAGAATTCAGTCTTCAATTTCCCTCTTCTTTTATTAATCATGTTATTCTTTGCAATTAATGGCAAGAACTTCCAACAAAAGACAAAAACTAAATGGCCTCATAAGAGAGCATACTAAATTATTCTGTGTTTAAATATCTTAGTTGTCAAGGTGTAACCTCAGACTCCTTACTCCTCGTGTAGACATGAGAAGAATAATTGGCTGGAAAGGAGAGGAACTTTCTTAGCTGATTCTACAAAATAAATAAATGAACCCTGACTAAATGGCCAGTGAAACTCTGCCTGAACACGTGTAATTCAGTGGTTACTGAGAAGTTATTTTAAACTTTATTAATTTAGATTAAAAAGGATTTTCAAAAATTGCTGAAAATCTCTGGCAGCATGTCTTTGCATTTTCAGAGATATGCTGTAGAGGTTATTAGGCTGTATTATTGAGCTATTAGTGAGCTGCATGAAGAGGAGCATGGGAAACAGTAAAGTCAGTGTCTTTACAGAAATCATTGGCATCTTTTCAAAATGAGTAGACTATACAGGATTTTGGTCACTGCATCAAAAACAACCCCAAAAGAAACTGAAGCAGCCCAGAAGCTCTGACAGAAAAATTGCAGCTCTAGAGTTTCTTCACATAAAAAGGTGAGATAAACACCCGCACCACCTCATTTTGAAATGAGGTGATGTGACAGATACGTACGAAAATGCATGTTATTTTGACTGTCATTCAGATGTTCTGGAAATAAAGAAGTGTGAAAGCCCACGATGAAGCAGAAAGGAAGGCAGGAAGGCAAGTTCTTATTAATGAAATGTATAAATATGAGGAAGAAGTAGATGGAAATGTTAGGAAAGAGAATAATTCTTCATGTATTTAATTATTTCAATGATAACCATAGAAAAGGCAAGAGGAGTTCTTCTCATTGCTTTTTCTGAGTAAGGTGACCTCACCACAAGCCCTGGCATAATGCTTGGATATCTCTGAGCCACCTTCTACCCAACCTTAGAGCTTCTGTTCGGTTCTGTGTCCCAAATTCAGCCTCTTGGTCTCAGTGGTGACTTTTTTGACCAGGAACAAAGTGTCAGCCTGCAGGTCCTCTTGAAGACAGACTGTGTCATTAGTGAATCTGCTGTCAGTCACCACTCTAGGGATTAGCAAAGCTGAAACTGTAGCAGACTCTTGGAGGGTGAGAAGAGATAATGCAGCTGAACTCCCAGTTTCACAGCTCTCCAATTCTAGATGATCAGTGAGAATAGTTTCAGACTGTTTTAACTCACCTCCAGCTGCCTATAACCCATCAGAACAATTTTGGCAGCTAAGAACAGATACAGCACAAGGGCCTTTGGCTTTACTTTTTCCACCTTAGCTTTGCTATCTGATATGTCACCCACTGTTCCCATTTACACATGGGAAATTCTCTAATATCAAGTTCAGCTGTCTCTCTGATTGCTTCACTGGACAAGCAGCAGGCTCCAATCCTGTTCTCTGGCATAGATTTTCCCATATCCACTGTAGTACCTCTAGGGAAATCTTTCGTTCTACTGTTCCTCTTCCTTTTTGCAGCATTAGTCAGCATTTCTTGTATCTTGTCTCACGATTTGGTCAATAGCCTGAGTGATAGTAGGCATTTGCAGTATACTTGCATCCCACTGACTCCCATTAAAGTATAGTGATTTTTATGGATCTCTTGGGATCTGACCAGTAGGCTGTTCTCTCTCCAACAGCAACATTTGCAATGCATCCGGAACTTTTATAGAGCTATCAGCAGAAAATATATAGAATAAACTACTGCACTGTGCAATCCCAACATCCAAACCTTAGCCTTGCAGCCACTCTATGCCAAAATTTTGCACACCGGTGATTCTAAGCCTGTGTGGTATTTAAAAAAACCAAACCAAATAGGAAAGTTTTGTTGTTTTCAATTATTTTAAACAACAACAGCAAATAATCAGAGTAATTGTATTGAAATGAGTGACTTCTTTTTTTGTTTCAGGCTGTTCTGATCTATTGCATTCCTCAGGGGTCAGTACTGGGACTGGTGCTGTTTAACATCTTTGCCAGCAACATGGATAGTGGAATTGAGTTCACCCTCAGCAAGTTTGCTGATGATACCAGGCAGTGTGGTGTGGTTGGCACACTGGAGGGAAGGGATGCCATTTAAAGAGACCTTGTTAGGCTTGAGAGGTGTACCTCTGCCAACCTCAAGACATTCAACAAGGCCAAGTGCAAGGTCCTGCACCTGTCTTGGGGCAACCCCAAGCAAAAATACAGGCTGGGCAGAGGATGCATTGAGAACAGCCTTGAGGAGAGGGACCTGGGGGTATTGGTCAATGAAAAGCTCAATATGAGCCAGCAATGTGCAATCCCAACCCAGAAAGCCAACCATGTCCTGGGCTGCATCAAAAGAAGCATGGTCAGCAGGTCACTGGAAGTGATTCTGCCCCTCTACTCCTCACTCGAAGACCCCACCTGGAGTACTGTGTCCAGTTCTGGAGCCCTCAACACAGGAAGGACATAAAGCTCTTGGAGCAAGTCCAGAGGAGGGCCGCAAAGATTATTAGAGGGCAAGAGCACTTTTCCTACAAGGACAGGCTGAGAGAGTTGGGGCTGTTCAGCCTGGAGAAGAGAAGGCTCCAGGGAGACCTTATAGTGGCTTTCCTGTACCTGAAGGGGCCTACAGAAAAGCTGCGGAGGGGCTTTTTTCCAAGATGTGTAGTGATAGGATGAGGGGTAATGGCTTTAAGCTGGAAGAGGGTAGATTTAGGTTAGACAATAGGAAGAAATTCTTTAGTGTGAGGGTGGTGAGACACTGGAACAGGTTTCTCAGGGAGGTCGTGGATGTCCCATTTCTGGAAGCATTCAAGGCCAGGTTGGATGGGGCTTTGAGCAATCTGGTCTAGTGGGTGGTGTCCCTGCCCATGCAGAGGGGTTGGAACTAGGTGATCTTTAAGGTTCCTTCCAACTCAAACTATTCCATGATTCTATGATTCTATTATTCTAAACAGCACACCTCCGTTCTGTTAGTTAAGGTAAACATGACAAGTATACATGTCCAGTGCTTCTGAACTTGTTTTTGGATAGAGCTTTGGATAGACTGAGGACTTTACAGATAAAAACAATCATTTTTGCTCAGTGTTAAATCAGTTCAGATGGTTGCAAAGAACATAGGCACTGTCTCTCTTGTGTGAGGGCTTTTTTTCTCTTCATTATTGTTTTTTCAAACTCAGATATACTTCAGACTGAAAAAATGTAAATTCTTTGGGAAGTAGAGCAACCTAAAGCAACCTTTCCTTAGCCAATTCACTTCAACTTATGGTGTTCGAATTCTGATTTTTCAGGACAAACAATTATTTATTATTATAGTACTGCAGAAATAGCCATGCAGATTGCTATTCCTATTTAGAAAATTTATATTGAGAGAAAACGAGAGGTGACCGATCTATATCTCAATAGAAATGCTAGATGTAGATGGCTTTGATTTTTGAAAAACAAAAGAGACTAAATCTAGAACATCAAGAGCTTTTACAACCATCTGACTTGCCTCTCCTTTGGTATTTATACAGGTGGTTTATATTAATCAGTTCTGATGAAACCTCATGCAGGAGTATTGGTGAAGCAAAAAATATTCTGTTTTAAGAGTGAGCACTTCTTGAACATTGGAGAATTACAGAGAAGAAAGTAAAGCAGAAAGCAGCACCAGACAAGTAGTTGAGTGGCCATGAGCTATATGGGTTTTGCTGTCTTGGAAGGCTTTTAAAAGTAGCCACATTCAGACTGTCAGGATGCCAGCTTGTTTTACTTAGTGTTAGATGTGGAGAGCAGAGGCAGAGGGGAGGGAGGTTGCCACATGCTGGCATTTCTTCCCAGGCATCCTTTTCCTGTAAAACATGCATACTATAATATGAATTCCAGATCCTGTTGCTACAGCCTAGCTCATCCTGTTCTCTGTTGTGGGTAGCACTCACCTCTTCTTTTCCTTAGTGCAAGAAAATATTCCAATATATATTCCAGTGTTTGCGTGTATATGTGTGCATATGGATGCATATAAAACATTTGTACATCTATGCACATATTACATTATTTTAAAATCTTTTTTAAGGAGTGTGGCAATCACTTACATTGCTTTTTTTTACCCAGTGATTGACTACGTGTATGCATGTGTGAGTGTGTGTGCACACAGGCAGAGAACATGGGGGACTGAGATTGTGAGAGCAAGATGGAAGAGCAGACTGACATTCTAACACCCCTGTTTGATGTGTGCTACATTTGAGCACTGGTATAACATTTTTTTGAAATATTGCCTGCTGCACTACTTGCTGCACTTACTTCAGCATAAACATTTTTGCTGCATTTTTCCAACCTATTAACTGAAGAAGAAAAGGAATAAAATAAATTCCAGCCCAAGGCAAGACTTTTCAGTGTGTACATTAATAGTGCAGCTAACACCTGATACAGAAACCGAATAAAATAGTAAGATTTTCTGTCCTTTTTATCATGATGATATCATTTGCATTAAACAAATAAAATTTATCTTTTTTTTTTTTTTTACTTTTGAAGTAGCATAAAATCTCAAAAATACCCAAACAAGCAGTTTAGTTTTTCTGGGAGAGAATAAGACCTCTTTCACAGGCAGCTGCATAGATTATGTATTCTCTTCCTACAACCACAATTTGCTCTTTTCTTATATATGGCTATTTCATACTCAAAGTACACAGCCCTGAAATGGGCAGGCTTTTCTTAATGGCATTCATATTGCAAAAATTAATTTGAGGTTGTCCTAGATGTTGAGACACATGCAATCTTTCAAGGATTAAGCCCCAGAATTGTGTGTTTGCTTTATTCCCAGCACATTTATGAAGTAAAAAGTGAGAAAAAACTTCAGAAAGGATCATATGGTAATACTACAACTAATAAGAATATTTTGCTGGTGTTTTCCTGTTAAGCTAAAAAGTTCAAACGGAAATAATTGAAAATTTGTGTATTGGATGAAGAGCATACATCAAATGGCAAATGCAGGAATGATACCTTATCTCATGCTTAGCGTCAGACTCAAGTGTAATTATTTTTACAGTAGTGGAAGATGCAACACTTTTTTTTTCTGAATACATTAATGATACTTAAAAATGCCAGATGGATTCTAGCCTTTGAAGTAAAGAGATTCTCATCTATGGTACTGTTAGTCAGCAAAATGCATTGTTAGGCAAAATCATGCAAAACGACACTGAGATTAACTTTTGTTTACAATGGAAACATCAAAGAAAATAGCTGAAAGTCCCATGCCTGAGAGCATATTATTCACTGTTTTTCTTCAAAAAAATTAAGTTTTGGTTTCAGCTGATAGACACTTTGCTACATATTTTCACTCTCTTCTTTGTGAGAGATTTAATAGCATGAAGAAATATAAATGAAAGAAGATAAGTGGTAGGTTCAGAGGAGGTGCAAGAATAAGATTCCAAGAAAGACCTGGTATTTCCTTCCCCTTCAGGATAACATATGTATGTAAACTCCAAGGCTCCCCATACCACACTTGTACTTTGTTGCAGACAGAAAATAACTGACTCAAAATATGTTTATACATTTGCATTTATAGTAGATACTTTTTAAAGTGAGCATAAATATTCTTTTCCTTGAAAATAAACAGGCTGATAAGATGACAGTTTAGTATTTGTGATGTTCGCTGAACTTCGTGATTCATGTTCTGATTAATTTTTTAAAGTATTTTTTTTTCAGTGTTTTTCAGTCAGGCACTTCGACAATTGCAGTCAACTCATAAATTCTGTGCATTGTTTTTGCACAGGTACCTGTGGTGAGAACAGCTTTAGAAACTGGTGTATGAGCCTACACACATATGATTCAGGTGTGGGCTGGCAGTTACACTGCCAGTACTTACCTGGGCGTTGATTCAACTGGCACTGCAATTTACATTCAGTCTTCTTATGGTGGAAAGTTTCATAGAACTCTCATTCTGTTCTCAGCTGGGGGACTGGCATGGTAATTAGTCACAAAAACATTTGCTTTTTTAAAAATGGAAGCAAACATTTTAAAAGTAAATATGGATGGAAAGAACTACAGAAAAAGCAAACATGCATATCTATGTATTGTCATATTTATAAAGCTATTAAGTTTAAAAGCTAGTGTGGTCAAGATGATTTTTTTATTGAAAACTGGACTTCTCCCAGTAGTGTTAGAGTTCTTCACATAGAACCACCCTCCCCTCTGTGCTTTAAAATACAAAATACTTAAATACTTAAAATACAATACTTAAAAAAAGTATTTTTAATACTTTTAACCAGTATTAAAAAATACAGTTTCCACAGTTAGGTGGCACTGTTTCCTTTTTTCTTATTAAAACTTTAAGCTTTTGAAGTCACTGAGCTCCAGAAACACTAAAAAAGCAAAAGCTTCACTCTGAAAAGGAACTGGACAAACATCAGCCTGTCCCATGGGTCTGTAATTATTCCCTTCCCTTCTCTTTGAAGCTGACGAGTGTTTCCTACAGTCTTTTGTCTCTCAGGTTTTATAACGTGCTAAAATTACTGTGGGTATTTTCTAGCTCAGAGAAATGATTGCAGGTGAAATTTCCATCCTCCCCAGGTTCCCTGCACTTACTGCTGTGCCCTGCTTTCTCTAATCCTGCAGCACCACGAGAGACGTGTGTCCAACACACGTACATCAACCATGTTGACAATCCTCAAAAGTAAAAATATGGTCCAAAAGACCATGTCTGTAGTAAAATTATGATAGTGAGGGGAAGAGATGGCTCCACTTTATCCACAGTTTTTCAGGAGCCATCCTTCTACAACTGATCCTCTGCAAACTGAACTGTCTTGAAGAAAAAGGAATTGAACATTTTGAGGGACTGCCATTGAAACTAGAACATGAGAAACTCTGGGTTTATAACAGGTCATAAGATATCAGAACCCACAGTATTTAATGTAAGCTATAGCTACAGTATCAACAACTGCCTCATTATTTCACCAATATTTAAAAATTGCTACCATATTCTCTATGTTTTTTTTACTTCATAAAATTACTTCATAAAATTTTGAATTGTGCCAAAATCAGGATTTGTTAAGACAGGGACTGGCAGCTATCATCCTTTGACACTGTGCAAAGAAGTAAAAAGGTAGTCCATGTTTTTTGTTAAGACGAAACATAGGGTTGAAATAGTTCATGAAGTGCGCTGAGATGTTCTGGGAAGTGTTGTCTTCCCTAAAACATAGTGGTCTTATCCAAACATTTGTAAAACAAGGTGAAAGGATCAAGTGCCCAAGTTTGCACCTCTGGAGGTTTGACCCATATTTTCTATATTACAGCCAGGTGCGACGCCTTATTTCAAAAAATCACACTTACTAGTAAGAAAGATCCTTATTTTTTTCTAGGCAGTTGCAACAGTGACGCCACTTTGAGTGCTGTTCCTTGACTTCTCAAATTAAGCCTGAACTTCAGTTTATGTGTTACCAAAAAGATTCAGACGTGCTGGACTGAGCCTGAGGAAAGCAACAATGCTTTGTCATTTTTTAGTTGCTTTTTTGTTACGTGATTCTGGTATGGTCGACTGATTCAAATCAGGTAACCCCTGAATGTTGCCTCTAGTAGTGGTCTTGCCTGCTTGATGTTATTTTACATTATTATATTTTAATAAAACTGCACTATTGAGTCATTGTGCCTTTTTGAAAAGCTACCTCTTTTGGATATAGTTTATATCTGCTCTATAATATGACAGGTTTTTTAGTTCATTTGTTTTGTTATGTTTTGGTTTTTTGTGTTGTTTGTTTTTGTTTTTTTTTAAGTGGGAGCTAACTAAACTATGAAACTTGGCTTTACTGTGTGCCTGAGTGTTCTTCTCACCCTTTCCTTTCCAATGTTTTCCACAAAGCTTTATGTTATCCTTTAATTGACAATAGTCTATAGTTTTACTAGAGACTTTGAGAACTTCAGATGTTACCAGCTATCTTTATACCGTAAGTTACTGAACATCATCAAGAATCTTTTGCTACTCTGATACCCCATCTATGAAAGTAAACACCAGGGAATGCAAGAGGTCTACTAAGGTACGCAGCTGTTGCTACTATTTTTTATTTAATTATTCCCTATCTCTCTATAGGCATTGAACTTAAATAGCATTTTTCACCGACTTTGACCAAATCTTTGCAAGTTGTGAAGGTGCTGACTAAATTCTCTCTTCTATAGTAGAGGCTTACTGTGCAAAAAACCTCTAAAAACGAAGTAAAACCCCCCAGACTACTCACAGACCTGGAAGACATATTTTTTTTTAGGATGTCTGTGGACATATTTATTAGAAAACCTGGAGGAATGCAGAGATTTACAGTAGAAGTTGGGTATTTCTCCTTACCCAAAGGCATCACCTCTTCAGGGTTAGCAGGCAACGGTCCCAAAACTTGTCTTTAATTAATCTTCTGAACTCCAAGAAGGTGACAACAGCTCTGGGGCAGGGAACTGATGGATCTTTACTTGTTTGGTAAGATCTGCTTGATCAAGCTTACTCCTCTCCTCAACACAACTGTCTTTCTTTGTGTAACAAAACAAATGAAAGAAGACTCACTCCATAACTGAAATCTGTTGGACTTTCTGTTCTGTCTGAAGGAAAACGTGTAGGGAATTTATGTGCCTTGGGAAGGTCAAAAAGGAAGTTCTCAGCTACAGTAATGTTTCTTTGGAAATCCCTCAGTAACAACTAAGAATTAAAAAATAAAACATTTTTCTCCAGAAAGGATACAGAATTTTACTTAAGATTAAGGAAATGTAATAAAATGAAATCATTTTCCTGAAATATTCAGCTAAATACTCAGCTTCAAAATGTCAGGTAGGGAATACTTCAGCATTTGAAATGGGTTTCCAGTCTTTCTAAACCAAAAATTAATATCTACAGTGAATATAGTATATATTATATACTATTTAATACAGATGTGCTTCCTAACAACTGTTAGATAGCAAAGAAAAAAGCAGTTATTACACATATTAAAAGATATATATACAATATTATCACAGCTCCATTTTAATCTGTTCATAAATATTACTATATCTGCAAAGCTGCTTAGTTCTGCGTAATGTGTATAGCAGACATATAGGTCTGTTCTTTTGCTTTATTTGCAGAGTTTCAGTGGCTCACTGTACCTTAAGAAATTATTCCCTATGCTTGTAATGAAGCATATGAACAGCAGAGTTGAAATACTAGGTAAAATGCAGCAAATTATTAAATAAATAACTGTTAGGTCTATTGTGGATAGTTCTCAATATACTCTGAGGTCCTATATATAATTTATTTTGATTTTGTCTGATTCTTTTGCTGTTTCTTGATATCTGTAAATGAATGTAATTTGTCAATATGACAGATGAATTTTAAATTTGCAGGTTTTATTTCTTCAACAGTTCAGTTGTTCACTTTAATGTCAACAGTGATGCAGGCTTTACATGATGTACTTTCTGGTATCTTCAATTCCAGATCTGTGTGGCATCGATGAAGAGGCATATATATAAATTCCTCAGTGGAGCAGACATTTTTATTTTCTAGAGATCTCCCTCAAACAGCACCATAAGCTTTTCTGAAGTCATGAGACCATCCCTGTTTAACTTAATCTTCCACTGGGTCATCAAATTGACATGCACGGGAGTTACTCTAAGAGCTGGAAAGGCGTGGCTCTGCTTCTCTTCCCTGCCAGCAGCCCTGCCACAAGACAGAGGTTCAAGATTGTCTTAATGACCTTAATCCCTCTGTTTCTATATGTTTTTCTAAGGGAGTATGTGAAAAGCATGCTCACTTTTTCTCTGTCACAGCCTGACAATAGTTCTCTCTTTTTTGTCTTTAAATATGAGCTGTTTGATTTCTGTTATTATGCCTTTGCCCCCCCAAAATAAAAACAACCAAAGACAAAGAATATTATGAAAACTACTGAGGAGAAAAGTCTTATTTAAACCACTGTTTTTAGTATTTATGAATGTGACAGAATTAAATGTAACCTTTCACAACATGCTTTTGGTGAGAAGAACGGAATCTGTATGGCCTGCTGTTTTCCTCTTTAACCCAGTATTAGCCTCTTAGGAAAAATACAGGTACTGATCCCAAATGTTGGGTTAAACCAAAGGGAAGCCCAGCTTTTTGCCTCCCCAGGAGTAGATCTGGCCAGTTGTCCTGAGGCTCTCAATTTGTTGCAGGACAGAGATCTTAACCACGCCACTGGATCGCAAACTCCTTTTTGTTTTTCCAGTGGAAGCTGCTGGGCAAACAATTACATCAGCTTTCTCTTTGTTTTGAGTATCACCTTTTTTTCATTTCCATTTCACTGAATCTGCAGCAAAGGCACAGCACAATGCTACCAGTCATTTTAAAAGAGCAAAATTTCCACAACACAACAGCTGTCAGGCTTACCATATGGAAACAAAACCCAACAAACAAATCCACAACAGAAAATGTATCCCAACTTGGTACAAACCATCTGATAATAAGGTAGCAACAATAACAAAGCAGTTTGCTAGCAGGCTAAAAATATAGCTACAGAATTAATTATCAATATAAAGAATATCTGTATTTGAAAGTGCTGGATACTTTCAATTTTTTGGAAGGTATCTTTATTTGAGCTAACAAATTGATTCTTGATTTTAGAGTCCTGTACAAAAAAGGACTTTATAATGTTCAGACAAAACATCTTCAATTAATGACAATGGCCACACTCTGCATTCCCTTACAAACTTCTCTATGAAATATGCCATTTAACAAGCTATAATTAAATATATGCAGATATCACAATAATAAGAGCTTGATTAACCCCATTCTATAGGAAGCTGCATATTAATTTCCATAATGCTTAAAATTAGATGAGTTCCATCTGAATTTTAATGTTTTTCCTTGCCAAATGAAGATGCTAATCGCACTATTCAAATGTTTGACGAGAGAATTGGGAAGCTTAGTGCAGACAAAAAATCTATAGTGTTACCATTTTAGCAATACTCATGTGTCCAACTTACCCAATCATGAATTAAGCCCTTTTACTTAAATATTTGGGAAATGCCTACTACATTTCAACAAACCGAGATTTTTAATATTCATCTGCAGAAAATTAAAATGGAATGGATGTTCTCTAAATAGATTACCATGGTATTGATTCTTCTTGAGAGAGACAGTCAGCACAATTGTCTTAAATATAAAATTAGATGAATTTTAGAATGTTTTTATCTAAATCCTACTTCAGAGAAAACATATACGTTTTGATGTATTGACTGTTATTGACTATTGGTTGTTTTTTTCCACAAAAGAGTTGTTCTGTATCTGAGTTTTGGATCATCCACATATCAACAATTATTTGATCAAGCCAACTCATCTTATGATTACAAGAATCAACACAATACTAGAATCAAGATCCCCTTTCTATCAAAAATATGCTACTTTCCTATGCTACTTTCCTTTGGTTTCACTCAGGGCTTGCAGCTACTCCACACAGCTTGTTTCTAGTCCAGCTTTTGGGGATGGGTTGGGCTTGGGGATTTTTTTTTCTTAAAATTTATTCTGCTAGCTGCAAAGAGCTGCTGCTACTTTCAAGACCTTTTCAGTTCTGGTATTGAGGGAAATATCCCAGCCAATTTCATTCGCAGCAGGTGTCATGGGATTAAGCATTTCAGGGCAGTGAAGTGTTATTTTATTTCTTCTGGAGTTACTAGTCCCATATGTAGTGTTGTTAAGTAATGTTCAATGAGAAGTTTGTGATGATTTCGTAGTGTAACAACAAATAAACCAACAAGTGTTAGAGAAAATATACTGTGACAGCAGTAAAGGATGTATGGCTTTCTCTTAGTCAAGCTTCTCACCTGAAAACTACAGCTGGTTTCAATTCTACTATTTTAGGCTTCAAAGTCTTTTGGGGTGGCAGTTTCATTTACACCTTAGTCTCCTGCTAAAAGGGACTGCATACTGCATAAAGCATTATTTGAGAGGACGTAGCAATTATTGCAACCACTACAGAGCAAACAAGTTCTTTTACTAGTCCTCTGTTCCTCCTGGATGATATTTCAGCTTATTGATTTCAGGATTTTGTCAAGTGCCAGCCATTCAGTTAAAAATCACCGTGTCTGAACAAGAGCAATACCACGTAAATGCTATAAAAATTACCCAGGCTTTAGCTAAATCTTTACCACTGAATTTCTGAACAGACTGATGATGACAGCTATCATGCTGAAAAATGTCATAATTTATGACACACAGTATGTGTTCTCTGAAAGACTGTAAACCAGTTCTTCTGCTTTAACTAGATATTTAGGATGCAGATTGCAAATTTTGCATAATTACGGCTGCCACAAAAGATTAAACTTGTACTAAAAATATGGATCACTCTCTAAATACAAAATGTGAGCTTTTAAAAATTGCTTTTTCTACCTCCTATCTCTTTTTAATCCATATCTCATTTCCTTTTTGTTGTTCTGGCTCCGTTCTCTTTTCCATTCCTTCTTTGCTTTGTTCTATTTTCCTTTACATCTTCAGTATTTCCCCCTGCCTCTGTATGTCTAAATCATTATTTATTGAGGGGAAGAAAAGTTCTTTTTAGCCTTTTTTTACTGGTTTAGCATCATTCTCATTTTCTTTCTCTTGCCTCCTTCACTTCTTGGTGTGATTTGATTCTCCCTCTTTCACCTGTCTGCCATTTGAAGTTCTTCCCTTTTCCGGAATTCCTGTTTTTCTGTGTTTCCTCAAGCCACTTATTTTGCTGCTTTTTCTATCTATTAGTTACAAGTCCTTCTGCCTCCTTCCAATGAAATGTGTGAGTTTTTTTTCAAAATGATATATGACTCAACAATTTAACATATTGTTTAAATGGATCTAATTATCATTTGACTGTCTTGACAGGGTATGTACAGTTTACTTACTATTTGTAAAGAGCATCAAGACTATCTGATTAAAGATAATTTAAAGATAATTTAAATGCAAACTATTATAATTCCCAGTAGAACCTGTGCCCTCAGAATTAAGTAGCTCGTTACTCACTTAATCATGTAGCCCTCAAAGTTACTTATGTTAGAGAAATCTATTTTTGCTTTAGGTGTTGCATTCATAGGACAGAAAATTAGTTTGTTACTTGCCAACTTGTTATTAGTATGTCATATACCGGTTCTGAAATATCAACTTCTTGTTAAGCTGTTGTTAAGCAGAGGAAGAAACAGAGCTTGCAAAAATTATACAGGTCTCAAGTCTTGTCTTGTGATTCCCTTACCTGATGCACTATCTGCATGGCTAAGCACAACAGGTTTAGTGGCTGTTTTCTAGAATAAATCTAGAAATCAAGTAAAACTTTCTGATTGTCACTGGCAATCTGCTGTGACTGGATGCAATATGAACAGTCTGGTAGCTGAGCACGACAGTCACTACTAAGGTCTTGCATCCTGCACTGACTTCTTATCAGCAGTTTAAAAAAATGTTAGTACAATCTCTGTTTTAAGACTACAGTATTGAAAGTCTTGACTATGAATATTTAATGTTGCTTAATTAATTTAAATTGTACCAACCATTAGCTTGCTAAGGCATTCAATGAGGACTGAGCTACCAAGGGCCTCATAATCAGCAATTAACACTGTGAAATGGGAGCTGTGATCAAGAAAGTAGCTTGCTGGTGCCTCCACCTCCTTGTTCACTGTAGCTCTGCAGCATCATTTGGAAACATATCTGAAGCACCAGATAATAGTAGACCCACATCATAACCATGCCAGATGTGACATTTTGTTTTAATTGAAGGCCTTTTGACCTGACTCATACTCCTAACCAGGTTAATGGCTCTACTTCACTCATGGACCTCCAGGCAGTCCTGGTAGTGGCGCTCAGTGGGATTTTTGCCACTTTTGTAGTAGAGGCATCTAGGTGCCTTGTTAGAATCAGCAAAAGGAAGGTGGCCCAGCCACCACAGAACACTTCATCCCAAACTATGCACCACAGCACAGGTGACCTGCCACCTGCAGTGCTTTCTCCATAAGGATGGTTGTTTTCTAAACATATATAAATATAGATGAGAAGAATCTTACCCTGAAAGTCAATTTCTATTCCCAAGGTTTTAGTTATTTCAGCAGCTGAAGGAGGCAAAGGGTGAGGACAAAAAATGTTAATATTCTGCTAACATGGCATTGAGGTCTCAATAAAGCCTGAATCTCAGATCCTTAAAGGATTTTGTGCATCTCATTTGGGTTCAGCAGCTGCACTTGCAGCTGTTTGGTGTCTCTGTCAGCCCAGGGCTGCCTGTCTGCCTGATGACATGAGGCAACTGAAACATGGAAGAGATCCTATCATTGAAGCTCATGGCTCATTCACCATCTTCATCTGTTAAACAGCCAGGATGTAATGAAATAACTTTTGCAGAATACAAGTATCTCTTCCACAGTTTACCATCCATATAAACTTTGAGAAACCACACTTGGATGCTATTGCATATATAACACTGATTTTGTGAGGGAAAATAAATATTTTAAATTTCTAAAAGGGAATGAAGAATAAGAAGAATAGAGCACTTGATTCAAAACCCTTCTACATGAGTGATGAGTTTATCAGAGTTAAGTACAAAACCTGACAAAAGTTCAACTATAATTAATTTTTTTTGTCACTAAAAGTAATGTCTGCATGCTTATGGAACTTCAATTGTTCAAGAGCTGATGTTAGTATCTTAATGCCTCTCTCTTCTTAATCAGTACATAAAGATGCCCTCTCAATTAACTATTTACTAAGTATAATAAATTTATGGGTGTAGTTTATATTTTGAAGTGCTTTTTAAGTGTGAGAAAAAGCTAAACAAAAGAAAAAATAATGAACATATTAATAGTTAATAGTTTTTATTTTTATTTTTATTTTACATTTTGTTTGAAATATTGCTAGATAAACAAGGGTAAATTTAATTAATTTGTCCAATATTAAGATCAGGCCATAGGTGTTATCCAATAGTGGCCTTGAATTACTGTAATCTTCATTTTCTCTGTTATACCATATTGTTTCAAATTTTAGAATATATCTGAGCTAAAAGAAACCAGATCAGTGCAGAATACAAAGGGGTTCAGTCATGTCCAGGAAGTTACAGCTGGATTCAGAGTAGGAGAGTTTGATCACACATGTAAAAAGCCTAGAGCAATTCCACCTCTCAAAGTCTTGAAAAAGGTATAATTTAAGAAACTCGTTATTCTTCTGCTTATATCTTTGAAGTATTGTACCTTTTCCATTAGCACAACAGCAATAATTACATTTCATATGATACAGAAGAACTTTAACAGAGGTAAATCCAATTCAGTGAACTTTGTTCAGAGATGACAATAAAACTCCAAAAATACTTTATCTGAAATGAAATTTTCTGTGCTAGGCTAGGGATATAGCTATATTCCTTCCTCCAAAATATTTGTATGACTAATACACTCATTCTGAGTTACCTGTAGATTTGTTTTTAGATTAAAGCCATAAACTTTGGCTTGCTACAATTTTTTATTTTCTATGTACAAACTGATACATGGGTAGTAACTATTATGCCTTTTTGAAAAGAGCAGTTCATCCACACTTCAGCAGTTGTATTATCTAGAGGGATACAAAATCACATCCTAAGAAGGTCACTGTTATGCCATGTTTTAAACCTTTGTTGCATCACTATAGCATTTTCCTCACTGTCATCTTTTATTATTCCCTTCAGCCTCATGCAGAAAAACAACTTCCAGATGATTTAGCTGTCAGAAAATTTTCCTGAGAACAGCACAATAACCTAAGAAGTCAGACACACAGGGCTGGAAAGGCCTCCAAGAGTTCATTCAGTTTGTGAAATCTGGTCCAAGACAGGGTCAGCTGCTCCTAAATCACATCACATAGATATCTGTCTCTTAACATATCTTTTTTTTGAAGCCTAAAATGAAGGTTCTATATCAAGGTAAATATTAGGAAATTGTCTCTAACCATAAGGGTAGTGAAGCAAGGACTCTGTTGCCTGCAGAACCTGCCAGATGGGAGGTTTTTAGCTGCAGGTGAGACAAACATTAGCCAGGAATGATGGAGTCAGTGATAACTGAGCCTTCCTTGGAGCGAGGAGGTGGGTTGGGTGAGCTTGTCAAAACATAAACCAGAAATTGTCTGACTTGGCACAGCATTCCCCATCAGCAGCTTTCAGCACTCTCAATGTCACGTACCAGGTAAGCACATCTTCTTCTCATGTGGCTTTGCATCATCCAGATCACTTCTGCTGCCCTTCTCCATGTATTTTATCCATGAAGTGACAACATCTTCAAGCCATTATGTTGCTGCCTCCTGTTGTGACAGCTGAGACTTGGGGCAAATGTATGCTGGGTGACTTCTACTTTTGAGACCATAGCTAAGCCAGCTCCAAAGCTGGTCTTTTAGGTCCTGCTAGCAGGTCCCAATTATGTTCATGACTGCAGCTGCACTGTTCTTTTCCTGGTACCTGGGCCAGCAAGGTTAAACCTACTTGTGGTACTGAACAGAAACCAGCAGTGCGCTCCTGCAAGGAAAGCTAAAAGCACGTTGGGATGGTCTGTTGGGTGTATGTGTGGGAGATTTGGTAGCAGGGGAGAGGACACAGGGATGGCTCCTGTGAGAAGCTGCGAGAAGCTTCCCTGGGTCCAAAGCCAGACCTGTCTCTGGGCAAGGCTGAGCTCATCAGCAATGGTGGATATGCTATTAACATATTTAAGATGGGGAAAATAAAGTACCTTCCTTTAGGACCTTCTCCAGTCTGTCTGCAGTCTGTCTGCATCCTTTTTGAATTAGAGGACCAGACCTGGACACAGCAGTCCAGGTGCAGCCTGATGTGTTCTGACTAGAGTGGGGTGGTCACACCTCTATCTCTATCTAGTAATGCCTCTGTGGATGCAGCCTAAGATCTGATTTGCTGCAGTGATGCTCTCCTGACTCGTGTTGAAGTTACTGTGTTCACCAAGACTCCCAGGCCCCTTTCAGCAAAGCCATTTCCCAGCCACATAGATCTGAGCCTGTCTGGGCTCTTCACAGAATCACAGAATCACAGAATTATGTCATCCCATGGCTTTAGCAAATTAAAAAAAATGTATCTTTTGTATATGAGAGCTGCTTTAGCTGTGTCTGTTTGGGAGGAGAAAACGTGGGATGATTATGTCTCCATATTAGAGTGTACAATAAGATCCAAGAACTCCTGGGGCTCCTGCAGTGTATTGCAGGATCTGATTATTAATAACAGTAACTCCTGTAACGTTCTATTAGGATCACATTTGTCCTCCACAGAATAACCATAGCTGTGTTAGGGTAATTTGGAAAAGATTTTATTTGATTTGGGCATGAGCTAAGAAACTGTGGTTATGCAAGAGGAAATGAGAAATCACAGACTTTTTAGAAAACTGCAAAAAGTAAATGATCCAGAGTTCAAACTACTGTTTGCCTTATTTTCTGGAATTTGTAGTGTTTCCTCTGTGCCATATTTCATTAGGAAAAGGCAAAAATCTTTTTATTTACTGAGCAACTGAATGAATGAACATGTGTGGTACACAGAAGATTTAAAAGGAAATTGTAAATATGTGTGTTTATCATCAAACAGAAGCTCTATCACTCTTCACTCTTGTAATCATTATCCTTTGAAATCTGAGGTCCCATAATTATCCAATAGAAAAACCACTTCTGATCTACTTTTCCTTTAATGTGGAAAGTTATGTCAATTACACTACTTTCAGCAGCTATGGTTCTGCTGCTCTAGAACATATATGTATGTATCAAAGATATTTTAAGCTTCCGTAGTAAAGAGATTTCTCTGTTTCTGAGAGTCAAAAATCAATCAAAAGCTGTTTTTTTCGTGTTTTGGGTTTTTTGGTTTTTTTTGTTTGTTTGTTTGTTTATTTGTTGTTGTTTTTTTGTTTGTTTTGTTTTTATGTTTTTTTCCAGAAAGAGGTCAGTCTGTACTACTGTAGAAAGTCTGATAAGTGTTGCAGTAACAGACACAGCAGAAGTAAATGCCTAGATTAGCCTATTACACACAAACAAATGGCAATAATATACATTACACTTAAATTAATTAACTGACTGGTGTGCCTACTGAGAACAAAGAAAAGAATTTTAACAAAAATGACAACATAGAAGTTGAATGTATGGACTTGCTTTTTAAAAAAATACAGATTTTTGTAGGCTAGACTGTGCATTTATAACCTCATTTAAAGAAAGAACAGCATTTAGTCTTGCAGTTTTCAAATGGAATAGGGACTTCTGTACCACTGTTCTCACTCCTTACTTATTGTAGGTCAAAATAATGTACAAAGTGCATGTCCTTTCACACTGGTTCTGATGTTTTGGACACACTGTGCACCCAACTCTCTGTCTCAAAGCATCTGCCTTTGCTTGCTGAAAAACTTTGGGTGAAGACCCCTTTGGGGCATGACACTATTCAGTCTTCAGTCTTCCTTCCCTCTACCAATGGTGAGTAAATGAAGACAGTTTTGCCATATACTTGATCTTTTTTATACTTGCAATGCTTAGGAAGTGTTTCTAGAAACTATCACATCATTTTATCAGCACTACAACAAACAAATCTTTCATGTTTTTGTCTCATAAATATTTAAATTATTCACCATTTTAATCAGTGCAGTGTCTTTCAAATTGATAGTTTCTGTGGTCGAATGAACAGCATATTTTTATACGCTTGTCTCCAGAAGAAGTTGCCCATTTTATCTGAGAAACTTTGGCATTCCCACAGTGAAAACCATTTATCTACTCTGAAAATTGCTTTGAGTTCATAGAAGAAGTTAAAGGGAGCTGAAGAGGTTCAGTTACACTGAGAATTGGCAGAAATATTTTTCATTTGCTTAGATGTTAGAAATTTCTGCACATTTCTTATAACATAGTAAAAAGAGTACATATGAAAAGGCATGTATTTGTAACCTCAGCTTAACACCTGAGACAATAAAGCCAAAATTTAATGCATTTATCATTTGGTACCTTTTCATAAATTTCTTGTGGTCATTATTTCCTGCTGAAGTTTATGGGGACAGCTGAGAAACAGCAATTCTCAAAAGGCAGTACCTAAACCAATACGATGACGTGCCAGCTCACAGGTTGCAGGCTTGGGCTGACGTTTGGATTCTGATGATGTTACACTTCCAGCAAAATTATTACTATTACACTGGAGGAAATTATGTCAAATATTTCCAAGTACTTGGCACTTGTACAGGTAGTTGGGTCACTCAGTGGTTTGGGGTTTGTGTCTGCTTCTGCAAAAATGTGAAACACAAACTCACACACATTTTAATCTCCAGAAGGATCTTTGCTAGTTTCTCAGGGAAGTTTGCAACTCTGATCTGGCTCCAGTAAGGCAATGGTCCAGTTCCATGTTCTCTAAAATAATAAATACAGTAATTTCTAGTTGCTCTTTGGCATGAGATGGGAGAAAAAAATGCAGTGGCAGGAGGTAAATGATATTTTTTCCCATTTCTGCAGTTTAGAAACTCAGATATATTACAAGGATATGTAGACATACAGAATTCTATGTGGAAGATTTCCTTTTAATGACTGTGATTTGTGATTTTTGTCCAGTCTGTCTGGTAGAGAGCTGAACAACCAGCAGTGATTTGGAGGCAGAACAAGCACCTATGACAACCTGCATCCTGAAGAGCTGCTTCCAGGCTGCAGAAGCATCACAGCTGTACACCCTCAGAGGGCTTAATTTTGTCTCGGGGGGCCAGCAGTGCAGCCATAGAAACAAAGGGTCTCGTGGGGGAGACAGATGCCTGTGAGTTCATGGCACCTGCTATCCAGAAATGATGTTGAAGGCAGATTCAGACTTGGGCTAAATTAGAGATGAGAAAGTGCATGAGTGCAGGACAAGAGCTACATTGGTTAAATATATAACCACCTCAGTAGCCCTCTCATCCACCACCCTGTCCAGATGCCAACTTAATGAGCCATTTTCACAGATTCACAGATTCACAGAATGTTAGAGCTGGAAGGGACCTCTGAAGATCATTGAGTCCAACCCCCTGCCAGAACAGGACTGAGACCAAAAAAACAATACAAAAAACCAAACCAAAACAACAACAACAACAAAAACAAAAAAACCCACCACATAGACCACAGAAACAAGGGCAGATCACAAGCTAGGGAGATCACTCAGAAAGGCATCCAGACGGGTCTTGAAAGTCTCCAAAGAAGGAGACTCCACAATCTCTCTAGGGAGCCTGTTCCAGTGCTCTGTAACCCTCACAGTAAAGAAGTTCTTCCTCACGTTGAGATGAAACTTCCTGTGCTTGAGTTTGAGTCCATTGCCCCTTGTCCTATCACAAATTTTGTAAAGCAATGGGACATTCCTCTGTACAGATAAAAATAGTCTTTGAAGATTATTTGAAGAAACTTGAAAGAAGCTCTTTCAGGGAGTCCTGAGCTTCATTAAAGTGGAATAGAATGGTGATAATGGGTAGTTTGGGAAAAAGACTAATAAGTTGCTCAGAGGTGCCATAATTGGGAAACAGCACTGAACATAAATCGATTACTCATGCCAAGTTAGTGCAGTCATAAAAGATGTTGATATCTCACATAATAAGAAGAGCTAATAAGTTTCTTAATGTTATCTACCTATATTTTAGATTAAATGCTTTATTCTGATGCAATCTGACTTGTGTTTAATGAATAAATAACTCTTTGCCCATGCATTTGTGAACTATATGTGAACTATTTTCTTATTTCCACTTAGAAGAATGAAGTGAAATCTGATTTCAACCACCCTTTCTTGTCTTGTTATAACAGGAAATATTGAAAATGCACCAGCCAAACTGTGTCTGATTTCTTCCCAATTTAGTACCAAGCAGCCCAGATGGCCTTATTCAAAAGGATACCCCTCTGACAGTGATAACTTTCTTAACCTCCTTACTCTAACATAAACTGTCTGTAGCTCTTTCTCACCACAGAAACAGGTCTTTAGTCTGGATAGTGAAGGAACTTAACTGAAGCTTCTTCAAAAGACAAACATAGACATCAGCTTCTAGAATGCTCCATCCTTCTACATATGCAGAAAGACTAAGATGCTCGTAAATGCTTTTGAGTTACTGGTATTTGAGATGCTAGAGATGCTAGAAGACGCTGCTTGTTTGCCAGCTCTACAGTAGGAAATATTTTCCTACTAATAAATACACCAGTGACACTTATGCTATTAAAATAAGCAATAAACATCAATAAATTTATCAATATGTAGAAAATATACTATTTTCTCCCAGAAGCCCATCACTCTTTTTGCCAAATTCATATACCTTTTTTGTTATTTTGCAGTTTCAGATTTTAAAGTGAGTTCTGATGAAAACAGAGACAGTGCCAAGTACACTACTTGCTGCATAAACTGCAGGTCTTCTTTCCAAAGTAATTTTTTTCTTATAAATGGCAAAATGACTGTTCAGTATTTCAATGTGAAAGTTGTAGCCAACTTGCAGGGCTTCCTCAGATTTCATGTTGCATATTCCAATGTTGTGTGTAACCATGAAAAACATGAACCCCTGAATAATTATTGTCTTCCCTAGATAGCTTAAATAAATATGTCCTAAAAACTATAAAAAATGAAAAAATATTCTCTATATTTACCTAAATATGGCAGTATTAGTGACTGAATACAAAAATAAGAAAGGTACATTTTTTTTTCTGGTGAGAAGGCAGTCATAGCTTACTTGTTTATTTATTTATTTATCCACCTAGTTATTTATTTATTTATTTATTTCTACACAGTTAATAGGATATTCAGAAATCAAGTAATGTCTGAAATTTGCCATCTCTAACACATATTAAAATAACTTCCTCCTAAAATCTTACCACTCTACCCATCATTAACTTCAGTTTTTTATAGTAGGTTGTAACTGAATTCCTTTATTTCACCATTTCATAATGTTGTATTAAAAAAATGTTAAGACCTCTACTTTTCACCTTAATTTACCTCTAGCCATTTAAGCTGCTCCTTCATTCTGTTTGACTCTGGCTTTATGTTTGCAACCTACTCCCTATGATCAGTGGACTGTGCTCTGCAGATCTTTCAACAGAGATGGAGAAGGATGGGCAGGTTGCACTCAGGCTCTCCTCACCTAGGTGCTCTCCTCTGCTCCAGGACAGCCTTGAGCAGAGCTGAAGTTGAAAACAGAGTCCTTGCAATGACCACGCAAAATGTCAAACTATCTTGCCACCATATTAAAGAAATGTATCTCCATATCAAGGGAAAAAAATATCTCAAGCATCTTCTGCTCTGAATTTAGCCTTGCTGCATTTTCTAATTGCACTGGCCTGTGCAACAGCCATCTTTGTATTCAAAATTCTTTTCTGTGGTGATCTATAAATATTAGAACTGTGTTTAGTTTCAGTCCACTTGCTAAAGGGTAACTCACTGGGTATCTAAGGGCCCTTACAAGTTATTAACAGCAAGTTCTCAGACTCAAGGGTTTTACTCAGGTAACTGCATTGCACAGAGCAGTCTGTGTGACATCTTCAAAGCTCATTTCTTCCTCTCAAAATTGAAGTCCAGACTTCCTATCCGTTTCCCCTCCTCATTTTCTCTTATGATGAACTGGGGACAAAAGTTCAGACTGTTACACACTACTGTCTGTATTCCCTTTTCCGTGTTTAAAATTCAAACCTTCTACTTGGGATACTTGGGTGACTATTCTGTCTCTAACATTTTTATCTTCAGAGGATTTTGAACTAAATGATCGTAGTGTTACAGCCTGTAGGGATTGTGCCTCTAGATACCAAAACAAAAAGTGATACACTTTGTGGGAGGGCAGGCATTGCTTTCTGCACCTACATTAAAGTCAATGGAAAAATTTGATTTAAAGTATAGAAATACTCTATTAAATCAAATAAGTTTGTCCTTGTTTTCAGAGTGCCAGGATTCATTATTTTTGCCTCATTCTTTCTGTTTGGCTGAAAGGGTTTTCTAATGTCCTGGGGAAAAAAAAAAAGACCCCAAGCATTATGCAGCTTCCATAAAAAGATTTAATCACAAACTACCTTATCTGACGCATTTCCATCTCAATCACAGAATAAAGAAGAAAAGTGAACATCAAACCAAAAACGTATTTCTCTGGAACCATTGCTAACCACTGAGACTGGTGATCCCTCTTGTTGCCCTTGTTTCCTTACTGTGCCTGAAGAGGTCTCCCAGTATCCACACCACCTTGTTTCATAAAGGAGCAACAAGTTGTCAGATGTTTCCAGGTCTCTTGGCTGTGAGTTGGAAAGACCAAGTTTCCTGGTGGTGATTATTTGCATCAAGACAGTGAAAGCTCAAAGAAATATGTCCTAAATTGTGAGAAGGACAACCCTGTGGTGAGAATCCAGGCTTAGGTTTATGACAAAACTGCTCTGTTTCCCACTCAGCCTCATGATGCATGCTACCTCAGCATACTACTTTCTATGGGTTTCAAGTAAAATACAGTCTGCCTTCAAGGGCATCAGCTAATGTGTTTATGCTCTTTAAACAGTCTTTCTCGTTCTCTTTTTTTTTTTTTTTTTTTTTAATGAGAAGTGACTAGGAACAAAAAGTTATTATTCTGTCCAGTAACAATGTTTTATGATTTATGTAAGTAAAGGATATTATGGACTATCTATACAATAGTATTTATTTAGGTTTCTACAACTGTCTTAACAGCTAAATAGTGAATATGTCTCAGCAGGTGTGTAAAATGGGGAGTCTTTCCCACTTGTCTCACACATTACATGTGGGGTTTAGGCATAATCATCCCCAAATAAAGAGAAGGGACTGCTTGTCTCATATCCTCAGAAATGCACCATCTGAAGGAATCTGAAGATTCATCCTCAAAGGATGCACTCACATCAGTATCTCAGATCAGATAAGGGATGTGTTTTTGAAGTAAATCTCTCTGTTGTCTCCATTCACAGCACTTTAGGTTAAGCTGTGGAGCAGCCTTAGAGACCTAGGATCCCTCAAAGTGAAAGAAAGACTTATCCTAAGAGCAGGCATAACAAGTGCCAGTGGCCACAGAGTTCAGTCAAAGGGCTAAAGTCAATGTGAAGAAAAATCTCAAGAGGTGCATATAACACCAGGTGGCAATGCCTGAGGAACAGGTTTTGCCTAGAGATCAGTTCTTATTAGGAGATGCTACTTCTTTATTTCTATAGGGCTAAAGTAGATGCAGACTTGGTGATACAAGTGATTGGAAGCATGGGAATGAATGATATGCATCAGGGAGTTCGGAAGTATGTATTTCTGCATCAGAAAATCTAATAAAAAATGAGTAAAATGCTATGTAACACAGTACATAATGTGTGGAACATAGCATTTTCTCCACTTAAGTATAGGTTCTCAGAGCAATTTTACAGTCTGGCATGCAAAATAATCCAAATACTTTCTGAGCTCTTCCACAAAAATAGCCTTGGGAGCCCTGTCTAAAAGGGGACATTAGAATGTTTTTTGGCACTGTGACTTAAATGGTCATATTTCCTGATGTGGAGCCAAGTCGACCAGAGACCTGAGGTCTCACTTCAAAATGTCAATAAAATAGTATCAGTTGTATTAAGGAAAAATTCACCTTTACATAATTTTTTCCAAATCCACCAGGACTAGGACCAGACTGTCAGTTCACACTTCCCAAAAAATTGGACCTACTCTTTACTAGATTCAAATAATTTCAAATCATCAGAAAGACGAAATCACAGAGTGGGAAAGTGAGGATTTGTTTGTATTAGAAGCTATGCATAAAAAAAACACCTCTCATCTGGTTGTGATCACCCTGCCTCTGTGACACGAAGTGTTTCATGCAAAATTAGAAGTAACCTTTGACTCTCAAATATTTGCACATGCCACTTCCTTCATTAGTCCTCAGTCTGTGACACTAGCCAATGCCACAGCCATGGTCTATACACATCACTTGAATTACTGACTATGGTTCATGATCAATAGCTTTGGAAAGCTGGTTCTAACAGACATGCAATGATGGTTTATCTTGTTCTTCATAATGTCTCTTCCCTTTCTGCTGACTGCTCATCACTTTTTCCGTGATCCTTTTTAGGGGACTCCATCAAGATGGCTTATCTGTGTTGTGATATTCAGACTGGCACTTGGCAAACTCTTCATGTGCTCATTTTTTGGTGTTGACTATAGTCAGATCAAAGCAGTCTCCACTGCTGCCCTGCCTTGTTAGTCTGGTGTTGCTTTAGCTGAAGGGCAGTAGCCATGCTGCTGAGAAACTGGGTAATAAGTGGAAAAGCCAAAATTGTGGTTTGCGTTGAACACATTAATGTCGAAGAACAAAGGAATGAGTGTGCGCCAGATTTGTTTTTTGCAAAGGTTTGCAAGATGATAACTTTCTCTCTTTTTTCCTAATAGCTAATCTTATCTTTTTACTCTGGAAGAGGAACTTTAGCCTAAAGGTAGGGTAAACTAGTTATATTCTAATTTCTGTCTTTATATTTAGAGGCCTGAAGATATGACCATGCAGTAGCTATTTCATATATATATATTTTTAGTGTTATCAGTGACACTGCTTTATATTCTGCAGCACTCTTGTAGATTTGTTTCTTGTTTCTGATAAAGCCCTTTGGGAGTCCTAAATATTTCTAGCTTGTCCGGAATAAGCTGGAAGGAGGAAGAGGGAGATAAAATATAAAGAGAGTCTCATTTCAGTGTGGCAAGTTGTGAGCCGTCATTAATTATTGAAAGCAAGGCAGGCATCAAGACATGTATTTGTGACACATGGCCCAGGGTTGGCAGTTTTGTTCCACAGGCATAGATTTTAAATTGTTCATTTACAGAAAAAGCCTGGATTGATAAATTTTATTTAGACAGCCTGAAATCAATCTTTTGTCATCATATTGAATTTATGCAGCCTTTGTCTTCCAGTCTCAACAAGTAAGGAGTTATTGAATGCAAATAATGACTTAAGTAAATACACATGCACACAAAAATCAAAAGTAACATCTTTGGACTGGGATCTTTCTCTGATTGCCTTTTTGGCCTAACATCAGTATTTTGCATGGTTTATTGGACCCGTAATCACCATTCCTGAGGAATTATGTACATGGATCCAAAAAGGGCCTATGTTTAAGTATGACTAATTTTGGGGGGGTTCTGAGCACTGCCACCAAAAAACTTAAAGAAAGAGTGGGCAATTGCCATACATTTTTAGTCCTTATTGTGTTTGTTGTGGGATTTGGTTGCGGTTTTTTTGGTCTAAAATCAAATATTTGTTCTCTGAAGCTGTGTATTGTCTTTTGCAATACGAACACCAAGTAGCTTTATGAATGTTACTGAACTTCAATAGCTACTTGCATTTTCTTTGAGAGCTACATCTTTCACAAGGAATTTGCTAAGAGATTTGTGTTCAGTATCAAGAAGGAAAAGAAACTGAAAGGGTTTCTGAAGAGACCTGAGATGAAGTTGAAAGACAGTCCTCCAGTTTTTTTCTTCTTAATTGGATGTATTTAAAAACATTATTTTATCCTTAAAACGGAGGTACAACAGAACTAGGAAATGAAAGTTCGTAAGATAAACAATATGTGAACTAAAAAATGAGTCTCTTACTGTAGATTTGAACCTATTTGTTACCCTTCTTCAGCCAAACTTACTGATTATTTAGATGGAATGCACACACTGAACAATAAAAAAACCAAAATGGGTTACTGCTTGCTAATTGGAATTACTGTCCATTTAGTTCCTTAAATGAGGCAAAGGACCTCTGGAAAAAAAGATTTAATGTCTTCCATAGCTAAAGACTGTCAAAGTGCTTATGGGCAATCAATATAATTTAACATTTCTGAACACTGGAGTTTAAACATAAAACTCAGTGTTTTGTAAGAATTACATTTTAGTAGGACTGTGAGGAAAAAATAACATTGCATTTGAAACTAGTAAAATCAAGCAAATACAGAGGTAAGGAAACAGATAATATGAATGTAGGATGCTCATTCTTTCATAGTTTACAAAGCTAGCAAAAAATCACACTAATAATATGCAACATCATTCAAGTTAATTTTCCTTTCTTACTATGCCATTCATTAATATATATGAGTATCCATATTTTTTTTTTTCCCATTCAGAGCAAATAGTAAATACAGGAATAATAAGAAATTTTGCTAGGTTTCCAAAAGATACTATGATATTGCCTATCTGTAGACAGGTTCTATAACAATGAAATAATTTTCCTGCTGTAAATCTTCAACATCTGTCTTAATTTATTTGAGGTCTTCATTATGCTTTAATACACCCAGGGACAGTAATGTGGTGCTGTTTAGAGGGTCTTCTCAGCAGTGTTGCCACGGCTAAATTTCATTCTCTAATAGATGGGAACAAACTATCCAAGAGACATCCTGAGAAAATCTTTGTTTCAATTACAGTCATTCAAGATGAGATTGGTCTAAGCTATTGAAAGATAAAGTGAAACCCTTTGCCTACCAACCTGGGACTCCTCTTATCTAACTTCAGCACTGTAAATATGTGATATCTAAAATTATCCCATGGTCTGTCTAAACCCAACAGAGAGAACAGACACCTCCAGAAGTAATTTATCCAAACTTTATCTTATTTTTCTGTGCTGAAGTTTTAAATTTTTAAGTTAGTCACAATAGACTCTTTCAATACATGTCACTTTTTGGTGCATGCAGTGAGGTGAAAAGTATCTCACATCACCTTCTGAAAGTGAATCTGATAATCACAGAATCGCATAATCATCCTGGTTGGAAAGGACCTTGAAGATCATAAAGTCCAACCATAACCTAAATCCACCAACCATAACCTAATTTACCCGTTCAGTGCTTAAATCATGTCTCTAAGCACCACATCTGTATTTCTTTTAAACACTTCCAGGGATGGTGACTCCACCACCTCCCTGGGCAGCCTGTTCCACTGCCCCACTCTTTTGGTAAAGAAATTCTTTCTAATATCTAGTCTAAACCTCTTTCTCTATGTGTTCTGGTATTAACATAATTAATACAATATATGTAATCACAGAATCACGGAGTTGTCATGGTTGGAAAGGACCTCTGAGATCACCAAGTCTAGCCACCAACACAAAACTAAAAAAAAACAGCAAACCCCACACCCCACCAAAAAACACCCACAAAAAACCTCACAACCTCAGCCACTAAAGCATGCCCTGAAGTGCCACATATACACTTTCCTTGAATACCTCCAAGGATGGTATTGCTATGGGTTTCACAACTTCTTGTTCATGTTAATGTTTGTGAAAATGTGTTTTTATTACCAAGTTTACATAGCTGCATATTAACCAAGTGTCACTTTGAAAGTGTTTCCTGAAAAGCAAAGAACTGTTCAAGAGACATTCTCAAAAGCTCAAATGGGAATTGGGAATGAAGGTCCTATGCATTTTCAGTGACAGTCACAACATTTTGGAAAAAAAAACAAAAAACAACCAAATTATTCTCTTATAACCTGGTTACTTCTAGTTTTTCTCTTTGAAGACAATATGACTTAGGGATGAGTGTCTATACAAAATTAATCTGTATATAATCTGATTAATCTAAAATTTCTACTACATATTTATTAGTTTTCATGAACATATATACTAGAACAAATCCAAATTTCCTACTTAATACAAGAGCTATACCATATTAATTCTAGGCCAAATCCTGAGAAGCAAACTAAAGTTTGTAGTTCATAACTTCATGAAGAATTAAGGTGCTCCAAGTGCATAGCAAAAATGAGGCTAATTTTTAAGCAAGACTTAGGTTTGTAAGTAGGTTTAGTTGGAAATGTCAGGCAAATCTTTGAGCACACAAAATCATTTATAAAATATAGAAATTTAGAAAAATATACAATTTAGAAAATATACATGCCTGTAAGTTTATTAAATTTTCAAGCTATTCTAATCTGTCTAACAGGAGATATTATCTCTGCCTAGAAACACTACCCTGCCTGTGCACTTGGGCCTCACAGATATCTCTAATTTTAAATTCCTTTTTCATGCTTTGTAGCTGTTCCTTGTTAAACACTGTCATAAAATTTGCTAAGAAGTATTTTGTTACTACAGCTGAGTCCTTTTGTCCCCAGTGGGAATTTAATTATTTTCATTGCTTGAAATAAGAACTGGAGATAACAGAACTTATAAATAAGTCATTTCATGTTCAAGATATTGGCATTATAAAAACAAGATGAAAGCTAGATATCTGAAAGTAACAATGGCTTCTAAAAATTTTTCTTTAGCACCCCTTATATTTTCAAGGTATCTAATTTACATGTCCATTCTCAAATTACATATTTTAGATGTGATGCCCAAAATATGTCAGGGTTCCATGACTGGTTCATTATAGCTACACGTGTAGATAAAGTGAAGTACCATTTACAAATGCCATATGATTTGGTTTAGTCAACAAAGTTGTACATGTTATAGCAATCTTATTGGTTAGTCTTAACATAATTAAACTTCTCATAATGACATATTGCCAGTTTATTACCCTATCCAATAAAGTAAAATCAGTAGTCTTTCTTGTCAAGGGCAATCATGCATGTACCATGTTTACTTGAGCCAGTTATTAATGTTTCTATGTTCTAAAAATAATTTTGTGATTTAAGGACTAACTCTTCTTCATTAACTTAATAAAACTTCTGAAACATTATTTAGACAACTGTATCATATCTATCCTTAGGCTGAACTCTTATCCATAAGAACCTATTCAAGTTGGAGTTTTCTGTATCTTCTTTATCAGCAGAACCCTTGAGGAAAGAGAACTAAATCAGTTATGCTACAGTGAAACCTGTCCTCACTTATGCAATAATCCTGACCTGGGCATTTATTCACTTTCTTCTCTACTTTCTTCCAAGAGAGGAAAAAATATTCAATAATTTATTTTTTTTTTCCTTCCACACTGTGTGTTATTACAGGATATGTTAGCTAACTAAAAATCTCTCACAGTCCAATGGGATTTAGAAATCAAAAGGTATAAGCATCGCTATACTAAAGAGAAATACATAGTAAATTACTCTGTTCTTTGGCTTGCTTGCTCTGAAGGTGGGATAAACATGTAAGATCATACAGCAGTTGGCATTGTGTTTCTTGTGGTGTGTGTTTTTTTTTAATATGCAGACTTCTCAAGCATTATCTGTATCAGTAGAGAATAGCAATTAATTAAAATTGCTGCTATCAACAAAGTCACATGTTCCCTCCTCAGAAAGTGAAGTGGGACAAAAGTTACAATGACCACAGAAATATACTGAAAGCTTTAGGCAAATTTTGATAACTAGCATCCAAGACAAATACAGGATTTTAACTGTTTCTTATTACCCTAGAAGTATATAGATTTTTCCCAGGTTAAAATGAGGGCAGGGCTACCAGTGATGGAGATTTACTCAGGGTGATGATCAAGCTCTTGGGCTCCTTTGTTAAAGAGCAAAACTGACCCTTGTATCGCAAAATAAAACAGCATTTCTAGGATTAGGGTGCTGATTAATTAGGAAAATGAATCTGTTGCTCCTACTCCTACAAAATCTTCACCAGGGCAGGGAAAGCACAGGCTATCAAGCTGAAATTTTGAAATACTGTCTAGAACTGGAGATGTGAGGATACTCAGATCCCTTTATTTAGGGCAGGAAATCTCGGTGGGGTGCCCAGCTGCTGCTTTCCGTGTCACACCATGTGGACTCTGCAAGGCCCCTTCACCAGCAAGAGGGAAGCCAGCCTTGCCAGCAAGCCACCTCTAATGATAAGCACACTTACATCTTAAGAGGAATGTCTGATGATAATTAATCTCCTTCATTACAGAGAATCGCAGCCTGATAACCATAGTGACAGGAATGAAAATACCAGCCATCCCATTACAGACACCCCCTTGAATAGTCTCAGGTCACAAGGTGCTGGAGAAACCAACAAAGCATTAGGATGGATAAGTATGGTGACAGAAAGTAGCGTTGAAAACATAGCATCATTGTTATCTAAAATATTCAGTCTCATTCTGAATCACTTTGTACTGCTGTGGTTGTCACAGACCAGGCTGAGAGAAGACAGGTCATGTGAGCCTTGAAATGGCTTCCTCTTTATTTCCAAAAAGATTACATATACACACACAAAATAAAATAGAGGTTAAAAGTTTGTTAGAAGATTTTTTTCCCCTCATTTACCCATTACTAGCAGAGTGGAGGGAATATCCAGCTCTGTGTAGGAGCTATGTCTTGCTATACTCAAAATCTTGTTTTATGAACAAAGAGGAAGAACACCTTATATACAGATGTTTGGAGATGATCAAGAAAACATTCTATAATTATTTTTTACAAAGTTTTTTCATGTCTGACACATCCTGCCACAATATTATAGTAAGAAGCATAATCAAATAAGAAGCATATGGAGAAACCTTTATGCTTTCATCTATGAGAAAGTGAGAAATTTTGTTTAAGAATTTTGTTGGATTAAAGCCATTTTATAGTTTTTTTGCGAAGTCAGCAGTAGTGTAGAGTTAAAAAGACTTCTGAATTCAGAGTGTCCTGGGAGATGCCCTGTTCCAAAACCTATTAAAATGAACGGGAAAACTTTTTATAAATTTAGACATATTTGGATTAATTACTCAAAACACTCTCATAAAATATTCTTTGTATTATTCACATCTTAAAAGTGACATTTGAGGGTATTTTATTAAATGATTTACATTTACTTATTTAAGCAAAATATGCCTCTCTTGGAATATTAGATTTAGTGGTGAAAGTCAGAGCAGCAGTTGGATGGAAAGCTAATACAACACTTAAGCTACAGCAAACATTTTTAACGGTGATCTGTAGGTATTTTTACCAAATTATGTCTCCTATAAAAAGATGAATTAGCCCCACAACCAGGCTGATAAAAAATAAGGCTACTTCAACTTTCAGGGTCACTAGAGAGATATTGCTTAGTCTAAAAAATTGTGTAGAAAGATTTGCAAACAGCTTTTAGTTTTGTCTTCTACGTGTGTTACATTTGTGCAAATGTTCACTGAATGAACTCATCTATTAACTTAGCAGATTTGAAGTACTGATAAATGAATAGCAGACACATTTTGCATTATTGTTATTTAATCTGACAGCAAGGTACAATAATGGATTAAGTTCCATTTTGTCTCTCTGCTGAGAAATCAGCAGAAAAAGTATGCCAAAAATTTCAGAGATATGAAATGTGTTTGTGAGCTTCTGATTATCATACAGAAGGAAAACAAAACAATGAATATGTGATTAGATAACTTTTATTCCAGAGAAACACAAAAAAACTTGGTACTGTCAGTGAATATCTTCTTGATTGCCTTGTTTGGGATGTAGTAATCTTCCAAAATGTAATATATTGTGAGTGGCTTTAAAAGAATATATTAGCACTCATTGCTAACTCCTTTCAAATCAGATGTGCATCACTTTGTTGCTCTTTGGATAGGTTCTCTGCTCCATTTTCTTTCCTTCCAACACATTTAATGACTTACACCTGAGTCTAAGACAGGTTTCGAACTTCCCAAAACTTGTAAGAAAGAATTCCAGCTCTAACAGAGCAAGAATTTTTTTCTTTTTTCTTTTTTTCTTTTTTCTTTTTTTCTTTTTTCTTTTTTCTTTTTTCTTTTTTCTTTTTTTTTTCTTTTTTCTTTTGTTTTTAAAGCTATATGATGCTGACAGCAAAATGCTTTTGTGTGTGTGTTTTATAGGTCATGGCAGGGTTCTGTGCAAAGGTGTTATCTTTATATTGCACATAAAAAGAAGACCTCCTTCAGGGTGGCTTTCTTAAGACATAAATATTTCAAGAATTGAGGGGTTGTGTCACCTTTACCCCCAAGTAAAACATAAAACAAATGTATGGCCCCACCTGCCAGATTGCTGCCAGCCTTTTGGCACTCAGCATGGGAGAACAGAGTGGGAAAGAGAACCTCATAAAGCACATACCTCCTTGTGTAACTTTGATTATCAGGTCATAAACTACCACGGTGTTTTAAATACAGTATATACCACCTTTCATTTTTCATTACAGGAAAGTTTATTTTTCTTTAGTTCCAGTGGTCTGTGCTTTATGTCATGAAGAGCTTGCTCTGTCTTGGCAGCCTTCTCCAGCAGGTCTTCCTGTGCCAAGGAAATTCAGGTTGTGCTGAGGAACGCAACACACATTCACACCTTTGGAAATACCTACATATTGTAGGCAGCTACACCTCTTCCATTTCCAGTTTCTGCTCTATTGTAAGTAGAAGTGAAGATCCATTGCTGCTGGGAAGCCTTTTCTCTGCAACACAAGATGGGAATCACACAGAGTGTTGGTTCATGAGTCTACCATAAGTAAAGGGAGGAAAAAGAAATAAGAAAAATATACTGGAACAGTCCCCTGCACAGCATGTCTAGAGCGAAACTATGCACGTAGGTATGGCTGATCCTGGTTTGGGTTTGGACAGGAGACTGAATGACTTAGTGAGACCTCCTTTAAACTTATTTTCCTTTGATACAATGGCAGACAGAGTTCTATGCTGTGTTGAATTGCTCGAAGAGGTGAGGCTGGCTCTAGAGCAGGTAGGTCCCACATAATCCTTCCTTGGCATGTTCCCCACCTACCACATACAGCTCAACTATCCTTTCTGCCTACTTAGATGGGCAGGCACCTGGGAGTAGGCTGTGCCCCATAAATGTGGGGCCCTGTAAAGAAACACATGCTCAGAAAGAAGAGTCCTTCCCTGGCAGCTGAGCCCCTTGTTTCTGAGTCACTCTCTGAGGGATGTGTGGGAACCTGAATCTCCACTCTCTTTTGCCGGGGGAATATGCGTGCCTCTGGCTCTGGACAAATGAAAAGGGCAAGGTTTCTGCCTTGAGAATAACACTTTTTTATGCTTTATCTCTAGGGTTGCATGTGAAGGAGCACATAGCCATTTCAGCATACACTGTTGATTATGTATGCAAGAGGCAGTGATTATGTAATGACACTTCTCCAGATTTTTTTGTTCCTCTCTACCCTAAAAATAACAAAGATTGACCAGAAAGAATTTCAGGACATCTTATAAAGGGAGAGCAAATATATTTTGCAATATGAATTCAGTGAGAATGCTGAGCTAAGGTTACTTCTGGCATCCCTTTTACATGCATTATTTACAAGAGCTATGTAAATTGGTAGCATGGTATTGAGTCTTCTCACAAACTTGGAACCTTACAGATATAATGTCTATATAATATTTGTTGTCATAATACAGCTTTGAAGAAATAAGTTGAATGGTAACTTATGCTGCATTTAACCAGCTGAAAAAAAATGAGCAGAAGTAGAGTTTTTCAAAGTCTACAATAGCTAAAAAAGACTTCAGAGAACAACTCTGCTCCTAGCCCCTAGATGCAGATGCATTCTCAGTTCTGCACTTAATTTTTTACACAGTTTGTCGGAAACAAAAACCTTAGAAGCTGTGTTGCTGTGTTTTTCTGCATAAATGGAAGAAAAAAGGAATTATGGAATAAAGGAGGAACTTGAAAAATTATGTAGTCATTTCTGGATGGCTTTAAAATTAAAGCCATATATTTAATGTGTTTTTGCATCTCTACAAATCTGGAGGGAGAAAAGCTGGTCTAGGAAAGCCGATTTCGCTTTGTTAAATTTCTGCATAAAAAATCGTCTACATACAAAATTGTCTACAGAATGTTTCTGTGTTATTGTTAGACAAAACCCTATGTCTCATGGCTTAGGAAATCTTCTGATTTTGTATGTTTCATCAGGTTTGTTTTCTCTATTATACAAACCTTCAGAAAATCAAAAGAAACTTTTCTCCGTTGTCCTTCAATTTGCCATGTCAAAACCTCCTACCACATATATTCTCGAAAACATTCAGTGATTAGAAGGAACAGTTATGTGTCACAAAGAAACATCAGTTTATCTTGTTGTACTATTATAGAGTTTTCATGTCTGTTAACAACTAATTTTTAGCATTACTCCTACTCATTTTGTTACTGGCACACTGACGAAAAGACCTGAATACACTTTGCATTTCTCGTGACTGAATATCTGGTAATGTATTATTTTTGAGATACAACAAACAGGGTATTTGCTTTTTATCTGTATATGAAATCCTAACTGCTTTGAAATCAGTATGCATCTTGCCATTGCTATTTATGCAGACAGAATTTCACCCTTCACATCATACAATATGGCAAATTTCTTGCTTTAATACCAGGGATTTTTATTTAACTTTCTTGGGCTCCAGAAGTCTGTTATGCATTATTCTTTTAGTTGAGTAAACTATTCATCTTGTGCCAAAAAAATAGAGGAATGACTTCAGAACTTTCTTTTTACAGCTTTAAACATTTTAGCACGACCAGAGGAGAAGTAACAAATCTGCAGAAGGATCATAACTAACCTCAGAAACTGGATTCATGTGACACCGGTTTTATGCCTCTCCTGCCCCTGAGATGGATACACAGCATGGGAATTTTGTGACCACTCACCCCTACTAAATGAGGGGGATATGTACACTTTTTATTACAGGCAAAAAGTTAAAGCCTTCCATATTTTTCTTTTACAGAGATCTTGTGATCTTCCTGAAAAATTTCATAATTATATAATTTAAAAAGCAATTCTTCTGAAAATTGTTGTGTTACTTTAACAGTGGAATTTCAAAAACACTTTTACTAAATTTAATCCTAATAATAAAACTGTTGCTCTGTTAGCTGAAAAATGTATTTCTGCACTTTATCACTTATTTTTCTTATTATACTATCCCCAAACTAAAATAAATAAATAGAAAAATACAAATTTACTGTTACTGCAGTCGTTGTGTTCCTCGTACTTGATCATTTTGCTTTCTGTTACCATATTTTGGCAAATCTCTCCCTAACATAACACGAATAAAAGAGAAAGAAGATGAGTAAATCTGCCTTGGCTGAATTCAGATATCTGCAGCTGGTTTTCAATTCATAATTCACCTTGTTATGTAATCTGATATTGCAATTAACATCTGTATAAGTATATTCTTATTTAAAGTGTGTTTCTCTTGCTGCTGCATTCATGCTGCAAACCTTCCTGTGGCTATGACCCAAGAAGGGAAGCCTTGTTACAGCCTGAAAGCAACACTTTTCAGGGATTCCAGAACAAAGGCTGTTTCGGTGAATAGTGAGAGAATCATTCCTGGCCCATCACAAAGCAATGCGGAGGCATTTGTGGCTTTCATGGAAACTTTGCACTAATTTAGAGGACAGAGGATGCTTTTTTTTTATCCTGCAAGGCTGTTCAAAGGAAAGACATTTCTCTTGCTGAAAAAACAGTAATTTCCGAGCTGAGCAGTGATATTCACTAGTCAGTGGGAAAGAAGAAAGCAAAAACAGTCACCGTGTGATGGATTGAGTCAAGACCCAGCTATCCCAGCTAAAAACCTGATGTAGTTGTGTAGGCGAGATGGTACGTTTTCTTGGACTATCCAGCAACAATCAGAAAAAGAAAAAAGTCTCATTTTAAAAGAAAAGTTCCAAATTGGTCATCTTTCTCTCTGAAAGGTTATGAATGTATGGTTTTCAGAGCTTTTTGTCCAGGCAACAGTGAATGAAAATTTTTACAATTCAATGTAAATAAAATATCTATGTGTCAGCTACTCTACTGTTTAAGTCAGAAAAAATACAGCATGTACTGTTAACAATGTTCATACAATTCTTTTTCTTCCTTTGTGTAGGATGTGTATCTGCATGTCTATATGGGTCTGAGGAACAAATTTAACACTCATTTTGCTTCTTTCCATACAGTCGGGCAGGGCTGTTCCTCCAGGAGGCAATGCAAGGTCTACGGGAAGTAAAGATAAGTGTCAGGGAGACTTTGAGGAGGATGAGCTGTTTTGTTGAATAAATAATTACATAAAGTAGGACACAGGATAAAAGAGATGAATCTATCTAAGAGTAATTTGTAAAACAGAACTAGTTTATGTCCCTAGCTGTATTAATGATAATGTCCAGTGAATACCAAGGGAGCTGGACTGAGGTTACAGCTGTGGATGAAATAAGGGTCTGATTAAAAGTATGTTTTAGTGAAAAACACAAGGGAAAGACTCCTGTTAGCTTCAGCAGGGCTTAGACCAGGCTTCAGCTAAGTTATCTCTATGTCTATACTATATATAGAATCCCCATATGTCTTCAGGTAAGCACACTACAGGGAGTGGGGTTTTTTCTGTTTATGAAATGAGGCAGAACTTTTCCTACATTTACCAAGTAACTCTTTTAAGTATGCACATCACAAAGTTATGCAATGTTTTATCATAACTACATATTCTACATATATCTTAATACATTTTCAAGCACTTTGGACAGTTCAACACAAACTACTCAGATAATGCAACATAGAATCATAGAATCAGAAAATCATAGAAAGGTTAGGGTTGGAAGGCACCTTAAAGATCATCTAGATCCAACCCCCTTGTGCAGGCAGGGACACCTCCCACTAGGTCAGGTTACTTAGAGCCCCATCCAACCTGGCCTTGAATACTGCCAGGGATGGGGCTTCCACAATCTCCCTGGGCAAACTGTGCCAGTGCCTCACCACCCTCATAGTAAAGAATTTCCTCCTAATATCTAATCTAAATCTCCCCTCTTCAAGTTTTAAACCATTGCCCTTTGTCCTCTTGCTACATGCCCGTGCAAAAAGTCCTGCCTCAGCTATCTTGTAGGCCCCCTTCAGATATTGGAGAGCCACTATAAGGTCACCTCAGAGCCTCCTCTTCTCCAGCCTGAACAACCCCAAATTCCTCAGCCTGTCTTCATAGGGGAGGTGCTCCAACCCTCTGATCATTTTTGTCGCCCTCCTCTGGATTCACTCAAGGAGCTCTATGTCCTTCTTATGCTGGCGGCTCCAGAACTGGACACAGTACTCCAGGTGGAGTCTCACAAGAACAGAGTAGAGGGGGAGAATCACCTCCCTCAACTGGCTGCCCAAACTTCTTTTGATGCAGCCCAGGACATGCTTGGCTTTCTGGGCTGTGAGCGCACATTGCCAGCTCATGTTGAGCTTCTCATCCACCATCACCCCCAAGTTCTTCTCCACCAGGCTGCCCTGAATCCTTTCTCCTCCCAACCTGTATTCATGCATCATCAATACATCATATGGTAGTTCAGCACTCAAGGCATCCCAAAGAATTGTAATTGCTTGGACATTGCTTCGGTGGCAGGTAGCTAGGAAAGAGTCAGATAGTTCCCCTTAGAAATATGTCTATAAGGTAAAAAATTGATTGTGGTGAACAGTCTTGGGGTGTGAAATATTCCACGGCCAAAATTGTGGGTGGTTTACCCATCCACATTTCAGGAAATGCTGTGCTTTGAGAGTGAATATTAGCCTGGGTCTGTTTAGGTATGCTGTACATTCTCACTTTGGGACAATGAGATGTTACTAGTGAAGTCTGTCCTTGCCAACAGACTGAGGGTATTCTGGCATCTGAAATTGTTGCTGACAGGGATTTATTGTTCAGTGACGTATGGAGCTTGGATGTGAGTCAGGAAATACCACATGGCTTTTTGCTATAGCAAGGCCAGATAATAAGCAGTCTGCAGTGCAGAAGAGGGGAGCTGGCAGAAAGTTTATGCAAAGAAGGATTCTAGTGGATTGGGAGGAGACAAGGACCAAGGTTAGAAGATCTCTAATGAATATTCCTGGGTGTGAGGTTATTACAGCAGAATTTTCTTTTTGTTGCCCTCCAGAAGCATGCATTGTTCTTCAAAAGGAATCAGACATTGTATGCAAGATGTTCAGAGACTCAGTTTGCTACATAATCTTTTATTAGGTGTTCTTTTTTTCTCAAATAATTCTGCACTCTTTCACCCCAAATCCACATTCTTCTGCACAGAGCATTACTTTTTTTAATAATGGTCTTAAATGTATCTACAGCAGTGTTAGGTAGTCATATTTTGAATTGCCAACTAAAATGGTTACATTCTCCTCACTATTTGGCTTTCTTGCCCAAAAAAGCAACCAGGTTTTCCTTAAGGTTTTGCATGTATAAGGATAACTGTTTCAACTCAGTTAGACTCTTTCCAAATGCACCATAGAAAGAACCTTGCAGTTAATTGCAGTATATTCTTATCTTTGCAGAAAGAGAGGTATAATCAGTGTGCTTATTTGCCCTTTAGAGCTGAGGTTGACTGTGTGCCGAAGAGCCCTGGCTACCTTCACCCTTCACAAACCCTCAGTTACATTTGCCACCTGAATTCTTCTGGCCACTTGGAGTGAAGATGATAACTTAGTGAATTCTCAAATGTGGAATCAGTGTGTCAGGTCTGGGTAATTTAGAACTGTCCGGGAAGTCTCAGGCTTAGAAAGTTCAATAAACCCTCGTTTTTCAATTGGTATTCTAGACCCATCTTTTGTTTCGACTTTGTCATCTCACCACAGGAGAAGTACACAGTCATTTGTCTACGATGACTGCAATTAATGCCTCAGCTCCCAGTTGGGTCTTTGGAGGGTTGCAACTGGATAATTCATTCTCTGCAGTTCACTAAGGAAATAATGTATCTACTTATCCAAACTGACAGTACGGCTCCTATATGCCGTCAGACATGTGTTTGTATTCACTTAGGTGTATTTTTAAGTTGATCTCTGTCCAAATAACTTGTTAAGAGATTAATCTTATTTTTCCTGGTTGCTAACATGTATGCTCTACTCATTTTTTTCTTAAAAGTTTTTCATCATCTTATAGATTACTTGATTGTTTTGTGACTTCTGAGGGAAAAAAGTACAGACTCGCTTTTAGGAGTTTTCTTTCTCTTTCTTTCTTTCTTTCTTTCTTTCTTTCTTTCTTTCTTTCTTTCTTTCTTTCTTTCTTTCTTTCTTTCTTTCTTTCTTTCTTTCTTTCTTTCTTTCTTTCTTTCTTTCTTTCTTTCTTTCTTTCTTTCTTTCTTTCTTTCTTTCTTTCTTTCTTTCTCTCTTTCTCTCTTTCTCTCTTTCTCTCTCTCTCTCTCTCTCTCTTTCTCTCTCTCTTTCTCTCTCTCTTTCTCTCTTTCTCTCTCTCTTTCTCTCTCTCTTTCTCTCTCTCTCTCTCTTTATGCGAGGAACTAGCAGATGGTGTCATGAAACATGTTCTGTTGTTGGATTTGTATAATGCCCTACTCATGTGTTTCTATCGGATGCATAATGTGGTGTTCATTTATTTTGTATCTGGCTTCTCATTTGGCCCTTTCAAACCTGCCAGTGATATGGCAAAAATAATTAATACCTAGAGAGTTAAGAAAAAAAAAAAAAAAAAAAGAAGTTAGAACTGCTGGAGAGGGAAGGGATCCTTAAAGAACTACTCTGAAAGGAACAGTGCTGCAGGACCACACTCTGTCGAACCATGCAGGGTCAGCTGTAAGATTTTTCAAGAGTGTTAAAAGGAGATAGCAAGATTCTGCAGTGTTTCAATACCTCAATGTACCTGTTCTTGAAACAGATGATTAAGCCATATACTCAGCAAAATGGTTATTGAATCATTAGTTCCACAGTAGTGCTAGATTTCAAAACAAAACAAAAAACTGTGGAAAAGAAACCCAAAGCAAACAGGAGTACTGGTCAGGAAGCAGGACAAAAAGCAATGGATATTTGAGGAGGGTGAAACCTTTTTATTATTAACCTATACAATTCATATCATGGTGGACTAAGAAAAGACTGGCAGAATTAGGAAAGATGAGTGTGCTGTGGTTACTACTCTCTTCAAATGTTTATTAAGTTAAAATAATTGGCATTTAAAATGAGCAGATAAAAATATTTGTAAAAATTAACTGTTAGAAACTACTGCAAGAATATCTAATAAAAGAAGTGTGATCTATGAATGTAGGCATGTATGACTAAAGTTATGCAACAAGCACTGTGCATTATTATGCATTATCATTCATTACCTGTCAGAGGCATTAGTTAAAGTTTTCTCCAGGAAATGTAGTGTTGGTTTTTGCTACCAAGTGAAATGCAGGGATGCAAGCCTGAGCTAAAAAAACAGGGGAGAATAAAATGTGATGAATTGTGATATGCATAGTCTCTGTCATTCTTAATAAAAATATTCAGTGAAGCAACAAATGAGATCAAGAGAAATAAACAAGTAGTGGGCATCACAATGCCTGACTTCAAGTGTTTAATGTAGGTATCCATATGCGAGCTAGTCAGCTAAACACCCATCATGGTACAAAAGATAAATAAGCACTTCTAGAGCAGATTTCATCCCATCTTAATTTGGATGTGTGCCTCCTAGTTGTTTATAGAGATTAGAAATTAATCCTACCCTTGATATTAATCTTCTATGTTCTTGCAGCATCTTATTTACTGTGTTCTATTCAGCAAGATAAATGTACCCATACAAGTAAGTCGGAAATAATTCTACTCCATTTGATTTCAGTAACCATAAAAGCATTGATGCTAAGATCAGTGTATGTGCTGGACAAAGGGACAGCAGAGGGGAGAAGGTCTACAAGAAGAAATGTATTTACACCAGGACAGCTCAAATGGTTGATCTGCATGGAAGGGAAAGCAAGACATTTTAAAGGACAATTATTCAGAGAGAGAGCAAAGCCATGAAGATTAAGAGAGAGAAATAAAGATGGTGGAGAGCTAGGAACACAATTTAAAAATTACCTGCCAAATTTTAATCTTGAGCTTACTGGTTCAAAGATACCATTATTTTAATTGTACTGAGAAGTGAATGGTAGAAGAGTATAAAGTAGTTTTCCATCATTTGGGCCCAAATAAAAGTATAAATAAACCCAGTGATGTTACTTTGTTTAAAATTATCTATTGCCATGTCATCAGGTTTTATTTATTAATTCCCAGTTGTCCAGATGATGCCTCCAGTCAATGCTATCTGTAACATTTAACATTGCTCTGTAATTTTCTTCTTTGGTGAACCGAAGAGCATGTTCCAAAGTTATAATTTTTGTGCACTTTATGCAGCTTATTTCGACCAGTACAAATAGCAGAAAACACACTTAATTCAGAACAGTTCTTCTGCTGTAAGAGCAGTGTTTCTGAAACAGTGATTCTGAAAAAAGCAAATTCAGAACTGATTTATTCATCTGAGTAGACAACATACGTATTCATACCTTTAACTTCAGTAGTGCCAGAAATTAATATTATACTTCTTTCTTTCGACTTGTGTGCATTTGTGAATCAATACGTGTGGGAATGTAAGCTAGATTCTATTCCTACTATTATATCATTAATAGAATAAATTAATTAATTGAACTTCAGCCATCTAATAGTTAGACATCCAGACTGTCCTATTCAAGACAATATTAGACATACAGAATGTTTCAATAACCATCAAACATCTCAGCTTTCTTATCCTGAGGTTAAAAAATGATCCTCTAGAAGTTACCACTGCTGTTAAAGCTAGATTGGACAACAAGCTTTGGCTAACCTTCAAAGGGTTGAAATTAAGTGGGAGGTCTTTCCCTTAGATTATCATCCCATAAGGTTTTCCACAATGGTCTGTTGCTATGCCTATTTCAAGCCATTGGAGAGATGGGCTGTAGGTTGTGCCTTTAAAGGCTCAGAGTCCAAATGTATCACAATACCAGTATATGTGAACTAGATGGTGCGAAGAGTCTGTTTGACCTCCTGGTGTTTGATTGAGAAAATTTCGCATTAAAAAAAAAGCAAAAAAAACCCCTCCAAGTTCTTGTTTGAAGTTGCAAAACTACAAGATATTTTTGTACAAACGTTGTCTAGAGTAGGAACTCAGAAGCTGCATTATGTGGACTAAAAATATATAAAAAAATAAGCACAATTAAATCTAAGCAGAACACTTAGTTTTCCAGTTTGAACTGGCCAAAAGAGTTCTTACCTTTGTAGCAAAGATGGAAGGGTCATATAACTAGACATGCACATTCATGTAGCTATCAACACTTGGCAGTCCTCACTGAGGTATCTATCACTGCTATTCCATTTTTCAACTAATTGTCCTCTTCTAGAAACCTGTCCTCCCAGAGATGGATGACAGCTGGCTCCAGAGACGTGTTGGAAATCTGGCATCTTAAGGTCAGGAGATCATCACAGCATGCCTGATGCCTATTATGGATATAGGGGAACAGCAGCTACATAAGTGACAAGCAAAATATTGTTGCACCACCAAAGAACAAGGTGCTAGTTACAGAAATTTCCAGGAGGAAATTTCTTAACTCTGGCCAAAGTAAAAAGAGTGCTGCAAGATGAATGATGTTATGTAGAACAGTTCTCTCAAGATGAGGCATTTTGGTGCTTACTGAGAGAAAACACTGGATGTAAGTAACCCCTGCTGCTTGTCAGTAAGAGCTGTGCTAGGGCAATACATATTTTTTAAGACAATAAAACTTACGTTGTTTTTAAGATACCTTATACTGCACGTATGACAACTTTTTCTTTATTTCAACTCTAAGGACCATGTATCTCAGGGAGACTTCCCTGAGTAGGCAAAAAGCTCTTATGATGGCCCCTGAACAATTCCACCACCACTTTGCTCCTTCGAGTTCCCCATACTCATCTCCTCACCATATCATCATTAACAGCTTTATCACCATCTCTAACATTAGTTAATATTTCAAGTAAGCTCTTGGCCTGCCATTTCTATGTGTTTGGCCAGAGGAACACCAAGGCCATCAATGAAACATACATTTTTGACAGCTGGAGTGCCTGAGGACCAAGAACTTGAGGCTTTCCACACACATTCAGTGGATTGCCCTGTAGTAAGGGTAACAAGATGATTGTCTTTACCCTGCCCGCCATCCCCTGCAGCACCCTGACGTCAATTTCCAAAAGCAACAACATAGAGACAATACCTCCCACTGGCTACTGTTTAGCATAAACTAGCAGAGCAGCCCAGAAAAACCACGTTTTTACCTCGCAATCTTATTCCCTAGGTTGGCAGCACACCGTGTGGCTATAAGGTTTTTGTTAGGACAATAAGGTAAAGTAGCAACCATCAGCCCTTTTCAAAGTAAGGTTTCTGACTGCCAAAGGGATTGCAGCAATTACCATTTCTGGCCTAAATTCAAAAGTTGATGCCAGTATTTGGGCTCAAGGTCACTGCAGAAGTGGGTGTCAGGGATCTGCTGACCCCAGGGAACCTGAAGGAATTGCTTTTCTTTACAGTTGTCTGACATATTTATCGGTACAATTTTGCTTTTCTAACTCATTGCTTCACAGCAGCAGCTTTTCAGGGTGAAAATGGTAATTGGAAAATTACCGCTACATTTAAGTCATTGAGTTGGCTTCTGTGAACTGAAAGTTGCCAAAATCAAAGGCTGACCCAGCTGGGACAAGCATGGTTTGCTAATGGTTGGCATATGTATCTTAATTCTCCTACCCAGTCAGCTAATCTTTTCCTCTTTCTTTCCAAAGAGTGTTGTCACCACCCATCATAGCTACCAATATTGTTTTCTTATTTTCATTTGTCTTTTTAGTCATCTCTACAGCTTTCTTTGTCTGTATTTTTTACAACAGACACTTCAGAGACTGAGTTGTCTAAAAAAGCCTATTTTCTTCACAGTTGTTAGACTGCACTGTAACATGCTTCTGGCTCTTTTTTTTTAATCTTAAAATTATTTTTTGTCACATTATGTAAAACACAAGTTATTTCCAGCTCTTCCTGTCACATAGATGAAAGTTTAGGCAGTGTGATTTTTTTCAGACAAGATGTTGGTTTTTGTCACAAGAAGGCCTGGCACCACCAAGTTTAGTTTTCTGTTTTGGCTACAAATTCACATAATTTTCTTTTAAGTACTACTTCTGAGGACTGGGACAGGAATGTTTATTTTATGTTGAAGACAACATACTTGATGTGGGACTTGTCTGGGCTCAACGTCAGGCTGAGTCTCACCTGGTGGGGCAAGCGGTAGAAGGGCTTCCTCCCTGGCAGACAGCAATTCTTCAAGAAATGATGAGCCAGCAAAGTTTTCACATTTTTGCTCCTCTTGAAGGGCACTAACACAGAACAACATAATGTGGCAGAGCTTTGCCAGTCCCCTCATGTCATGTTATAAAGCTTGTCAAAGGAAACATACAACAATGCTCTCTCAAAGCAACAGATTACAACTAGCAGAACTTAGCAAAATGGTCCTCTCAAAACAACAGGTTACAAGAGGAAAAACTTAGCAAAATTAGAAATGATGGTACCCCTATGTGCCGAGAATAAGGTTAGAAAGAGAGAGAGAGAGAGGTATGAAGAGAGAGGCAGAGAGAAAGAGAGAGAGAGATAAAGAGTGGATAGGAAAGATATCACCACCCTTGGATCCAGCGACGATCTCAGCATGACATTGTGGTCCTTGGATGGCAGGCGCGCGCCCCGAACGTTTCGAGTCTGCCTCTTTTACGGCACCTGGCCCCACCTCTCCTGGTGAGGCTCAGCCTGCTTTGTGCAGACTCAGTGTTAGATTTGGGATTGTTCTGGAAATGAGTCGGTGGAGCATGGGGGTCCAGGTGATCACTTGGCCCCCCCCATCCAGGTTGACCGAGCAATGACCTTTATTGTCACACATGCACTCTGTCCTTCAGCAGGACAGTGGTCTTTCGCAAGGTGGCACTGGGCCTCCACGGGGCTCCTCTTGCCGGCCACTGCTCCTTATCAAGCTAGGACAGTGTCCCATTTATCAGAGTGGCTGCCAAAGGAGGGGCTCCCCTTTCAACGACAGTGTCCACTTTATCAGGGTGGTTACCAAACAAGGGGCTCTCCTTGCAAGAAGAGGGCCCAGGTGGTTATTGAATGAGGCCCCCACCTGAGCACAATGTCCAATTTGTCAGGGTGGCTGTTATGAGACAATTATTCTTTTCGGGACTCTACACATGGATCTCCATATCCCCAGTCCCATCATTTACACACAAGACTTGCAGAGAGTCAAGCTGAGCTGTAGAGCAGCCCAGTGTGTCTTTGCATAATGCATGGCCTTTAGATGCATGCACAAAAATCTCCCTTCATGTTTCATGTTGACACTAGCTGTGGCCTTAATTGAAAATCTCATAAGTAAATTAAATCTCAAACAGGCTGTCTCTGGGGCTGAGGGGACACTTTGGTGCAGCACAATGAGCACCTTCAGGTTGTAGAGTGCTTTTTATTGCTGGGAAGCACAACATCTGCCTGTCTTACAGACCTCACCTCTCAGAGCCTATGAGTTACTTTTTCCTTTTACCTCCAGCAGTTAGCCACAGCTTTCAGCCTGTCCTTCAAGAGCTGGCAGGGTTACGTCTCTTTCTATGCCTCTTTCAAATAAATGCAGTGATCATGTGTGAAAGCAATGCCTGTGGTCCCTTTTGTATTGGCAGTCAGCTGAATCACCCTTTAACATGAACAACTCTCATGTGGCTTCTTCCTTCACAAATTCTTTAAATTTGCCTCCTTAAGGCAAGGTCTAAGTTGCAACAACCTTCTGCAACACTCCAGACTCAGTTTGCTCTGGCATTTCCTTTGTGTCATTAGAGGGCTTTGCTTGGAGCCTGCTGGCTGTTGTGAATCCCAATATACCTGTCCTATACAACTAATAGCAAAGAGTTTTAATTGCCTTAATTAGTGTTACATGTTCCATTCCTTGAATTGGCCATCTTAGTCTTAAGCATTATTTAGGCACAACTCTAAAGTATGTTTCCTAAAGCAGTCCCTTGTTATTACTTTGTTAGTGATGAAGACCATCAGGAAACACTTTTTCTTTCAAAATATTTTTCTCAAAGAGGCAAACCACCAAGAGTAAATCCCACCCAAGACTGTGCCTGTCCTTTTGACACCACATGGGATTTCACAAATTGAGCTGTCTATAGTAAGATCTGTTAAGATCTGAGCTTGTTTTGCAGATAACTTTTGTACTCAGCAGAGAAAAACAGGCATTGCTGGGCAGTGATTCATCTCTCTCTAAGTATAAACTAGGCCAGATGAATTACATATTTGAATTGAGGTGAAATGAACCCAAATGAACTTCAGAGACTGTTTCAAGGGCCTGATGCCAAATATGGATGATGCAAATGTCACATAAGCTCCTGTCCCTGGTAAGTGAAAAAGACATAGTAGCTTCTTAATTCCTCTGAAGAGTGACTCACAAATTTTAATAAAGAAATGAGCAGGGAGCTGTCATCACATCAAAAAATAAACAAACCACAGAGAACTGGAGGGAGTGTAGGCTGTCTTTATTTGCAAATGATATATGCCACCATTGCTTGCTGCAGCTGGGGGAGAAGATGACAAGCATAAGGGCAGGTTGGAGGAAGCAGCAGCATGGGTGGCCAGAGGCTTCAGCTGAAACCTAGAGATAAAGCTGCACCTTCCCAGGTTTAAAAGAGAGGAAAAGGTATCTGCTGTGTAGAAGGGGCATACATTCTCCTTAAAACAAAATTGGTAAGTGGGTATAGCAGCTTTATAACCCATAGCTTGTTCTTAAAAACACGATACCTCTGTTTCCTCCATGTAAACAGATTTATTCTTTACAAGAGAAAAGGGAGAGTATTTCTTTTACCCCTGGGGAAAATGGTGTCCTACTTCTCTCTAATGGCAGCCTTAGAAATGCATGTAGTAATAATAATCAGAGGAGGAGATAAAGATTTTCAGGGCTCTGTTTTCAATGTCCAAAATTCCACACGTTGAAGGGCACTGTTATCAGAAAGTACTTGGCAGTTGCCATTATTAAATGAGCCCCTCTTGAACTGTGAAGTTGATCATTAGTCATTCTGAATATCTCAGTCCTGGTTCTTCAGCAGTTGCCTTGGCACTGCTGCCTTTTTTCTGAAAGCAGCAGCACTGATGAGCACAGCAGAACTGTACCATGTCAAACAGTACTAATGAGAGAAAGGTAACAAGAGATCTGCTGTACATTAGGAGAATCCCCACGGACTGGTTGTCTAAACATCCAAGCCTAATCTACTACTACTTCCTTTACAATAAATAAATAATATTCACTATTTTTTTGCCTCAGAAACTTATTCTAATAGGTTATTTTCCAGACTAGACCTTTTGTGAAAGTGTTTCCTTATGATCTTTACATGTAGTATGTTTGTATCATCCTACATGCAGTGAGACCGTAATAGTAGCTTTGTTTGACATTTGTGTTGTGGAAGATTTTTCTTACTTCTTTGACATCTGCCATTCAGCTTGGGTATGAATCTTTCATTTGTAGACTGTCTCCCTAATTATGCCTGTTCATTCCAAAAGACTGTTAGTATTTTTCCCCTGTTAATTTTCAGAACAACTTCTACTTGTGTCAAGTGGGTCCACTGCTAAGGGTCTGATCATGCAAGTTTCTGCTCTCAGAGGATCAGGCCCACTGACACCTGCAATTTACAGTCTGTTTTCTTTCTGTGTGTTGCAGTGCCTGAGTAAAGAGGTTGGGCCAGGCCAGCTGCATGACTAATGCATCAAGAACCCAACGGTCTACTCACCAGCGCAGGGGTTTGGTGGCCTGCCTGGGGCTACTGTCTCTCAAGCTCATGGAGTCCCTTGAGCTTTGCTAAAGGCAGTGCTTCTATGATAAAATGTGGCTTTTTTGGAACTGGACAATGCTGGAAGGACATCTTCAAGTTCTTAATTATGCAGCAATTACTCACACTATACACACATGTATGGAGCAAATGTTTATATTTCCTTTCAAAAGTATTTTGGATGTGTCAGCTTACTTCATACGCTGTTAGGCATAGTTAAGAGAAAAATTAGCTGTCTGTCCATTTGTTGAACATTCCCTATTATCACAATTACAATACACATCATATTAATGGTCATTCATTTATGGTTGGTTTCCCTAGATAAATAATTTATACAGATGACAAACTGTAAAGGTCTAAGCAATGACTTCTAATGTTCTCACTTGACTTTTAGTCCCAACTTGTTCCAATTCTACTTACAAATATGATATTTTTTCTTTCACCAGTATGTCCCTCCATCACACACTTAGGCATCCAGTGAAGAGCTATAATTTTTTATTTCAGAATTTGCACTTGGTAAAAGTGAGTTGCCAGAAGAAGGAAGAAAGTCTTTATTTGGCCCATCTGTACTGTAGAACAATGAAATTTTATATTCAGCATGTTGAGCCATTTTAATGGCCAGAGTATGAGAAATAAAAATTATGTTCCTTTATGGAGCTTGAGAGTTTTTTTGAAGCTTTATAGGCTTTTTTTGTGTTTTGTTTTGTGTTTTTTTTTTTCACAGAACTTGTGACATAGAGTGGTTCAATTACAAGAAAACTGCCAGAGTCATGGTTGACCACATTGGCTCAGGAGTCTAGGGTTTTCAAAGGGAGGTTTGAAAGTGTATGTCTCTCACGTATACACTTCACCATCATGATCAGCTCCCAGTTGTGCCTTAGTTTATATGCAGCATCATCAAGTCACCTTATTGCCTTGCTCAAACAAATTCAGACGCTCTATTAGATTTACCTTTACACTGTGCTTTATTTCCCAGATATCTATATTAGATGTAGTTTTACTTTCATCTTTTCCTCTGTGATAACTGTGGGGCCTGTTATCTGTTTTCCAAGTGTTGCATTTTCTTTGATGAGTTTTATCTCTTTTTGAACAAATAGTATTGTGACTAGAGAGATGTATTAGCTTGACTATAAATACACAATAATATCACCTGAAATTTTCATGCTAAGATTAAGCAATACAAAACTATATCCTAGTTTGTTTTTGGTTTTGTTTGTTTGTTTTTTCAATGGGAATGCCATAAGAGAGGGTCTTTTTAAAAAAATTAAGAATATCTATAAAGACTTTGTTCAGCTAGTGTATTGGTTTTATTCTATGTTTGTTTTGTATTCTTTTACTTGAGAGACCAGAAACTTTTCATGATGTTCCTGTTCAAAAAATCTAATATTGATAGTTTCTGAAGAAGGAATTTTCCTGCCTGTTTGAATTTTTCTGCAGATTTTCAAATCAGAACACTGTTTAAATTGTTAGCCCAATGATCCCAGATAGACAGTGACACCCTAGCAGATTACAAATACATTCACTTAGAAAGTGAAACACACTGAGCTGAAGTGTTAAAAGATGTGTTTTTATTAAAACAAGTCTTTCATGAGGGATACCTTCAATGTCCGAAAAATCTTTGGCTTAAAAGCCATCTATTTTATCATGATTTCATCAAAGAAAACCATATCAGCAGAACTTCAGAGACCTCTCAGTAGAAGATTGTCCTTAAAGCAGTGTGACAGAGGAGAAGAAAAATTATTCCAGTATGGTATTATCAAGAGTACCATTGTCTTGCAAGGAATCTAGTCCCTTCATAACCTGAACAATGTGCAGAGAAGTGGCTGTACTAATTAGTAGAACTGTATGAACATCTAGGAATAGAGTAGGTCAAAGAGTCTTCCATGAATAAGCAACTGGATTGACTGCCAGTGTGTTAAATTGTTTAACAGAAATTAATTATTCAACAAAATTCTTTTTTCCCCATGTCTTTGTGGCTCTCCTCCTTTCCCCTGACAATAAGCAAACACACAGGTTCCTGAAGATATTAGGATATTTATCTTATAACAGATAACAGCCATTTCTAGGAAGCAAAGGTTTGCTACGCTTTGTATTGACAAATACAAGAAAACATATAAACACCATCCAGAGAGCTGTTCATGTTGATATTCACTCACTATAGTCAGCATGCAATGGGGGACAAAGGAGTAAGTATTGAGATAATACAGCAATGAGGAGCTAAGAGCTGAAAAGCAGAATTGCAGCAAAATGGGCCAGGGCTGTAGGCCTGATCATGGGACTAGGCATTTAAAGAAGGATGAAGTGAAGTATCTATTTCATGAAAAATCTTGTGTCTGCACCATTTGAGAGAGCATGGATTAGGAGACATTTCTTTGAGTAGGAGATCACAGAATCTTGTGCAATTTCTGAGAGATATGATCAAAGGAGGACATGTTCTTCTCCACAGAGAAGTTAAAAATAAATTTGTGTATCTCGGATCCCACAACTGAAGACTTGAAAGAAAAACCAGTGCACATAGTCTGCCTGAGCAAGAACTGGACTTTCATACTAAACACCAAGGAGATGTAAGTACACAAAATAAATGTTTGTCATCTGTGCAGTAGCTAGACGAGAGGAAGGCTGTACCTCATGAGATAGGAGAACAGAATTTGGGATTAAGGGGAATTAAAAGATTTAACTCTTCAAAGGGTACAGCTGCAAAACTATGAGTTCGTATTAAATTATGATATTTTATTAATATAAAAATTAATTAAAAATGTTTTAATTATTCCTTGTTTGTATAGCAGGTATGGTATGTGTAGTTTTCCAAGACTACTAAATGGTATTCCTCTATCTGGGAATAGAAAACGTCTGTCCTAACCTTGCAACCAGATCTGTGCCCAAAAATCCTTAAATGAAAATATGAAACAGATCTTTTCTTACAGAAGAAACTCTGCTGGTATCCTGAGTCGGTGTTTGAGATCTTACTAGGCAACAGAGACACACAAAGAAAAGAGAGTTTAGACCATTTAGCAAACTGTGAAATTTAGTATGCATTTTCTTAGAGCTTCTCTTTGTCCTTGCCATTTTAAAAAAGTCTGTTCTTTGTGAATTAATATTCACATTCTTGTAAGAAAACCTGACTTTTAAGCACCACTATTTGAATAAAAGGAAATATACTTCATCCTTTTCCTGATATATTCACCTTCTGTGGTCTTGGAAGAAAACTAAATAAATCACATTTGAAGTGAGGTTTTATATCCATTTTTTAATTTATTTGATTTTAATGTCAGTGTTTATATGGTAATCTATTTGATCCATCAATAAAAACGATGTCTAGGCTATTTTACCACCCTGGAAATGCTATCTTATTGTTGTGCTTTGTTTGCTGCATCATACAAGAATTATCAGAAATAGTTATTACTTCTGCTTTGCCCCTTATATTAATGCTATATTTCAGTGTACTTCTTTGACAGACTCATTAAGACACAAGGGCAGGCTGGAGAGTAGTTCTTCTCCTGCATTTTAATATTGTGAATACATAGCAAATGCTTCACTGCCAGTTAGAACTGACAAAAAGGAAACATTTTACAATTTTAAAAACCTGACTTTCTCTGACTGTGCCTTGGGTAACAAGTCTAAGGATAGTATCTTGTCATAAATATAGAGTAATGATAAAATTATTCTTTTATTTCTACAGTTTCTTGTAGGATTTCTCAGGTTTCAGAGTTTGAGATGGAGGATTTTAATACTTGAAGAATTTTGCTATTACAGACTTACACATACAGTTCTTCTGAAGGCTTTGGAGAGATTGGTTTTGCAAAGAAATTGTCAGCATGGATTAATGGCACCCCCTTTGGTCACTGTCTTAGTTTAATTGGAGCAGAATGCACTTTGTAAGAGAGTTACATTTTCTGAGAGATTTTTCAAACCTTTTTCCTTGAAGGAGACAACAGTTTTCGGCTGTTCTGCATTGTAAAGAATTCATTGTCCTCAACAAGCTTTCTGTTTGTCCAAGTACCAGTCGCACAATTTTATTTCTTTGACAACACATTACTTTACAGCTCAATGTATCTGTTCACAATATTTGTGTTCTTCTCCAATATCGTGTCTCTTGTCACAAGGAAAGTTTTACAGTTTATTTTACTTAGGGTGAAGCCAACCAGCAAGTTTGCATTTAAGACTGAAAACCAAACCTCAGTTAGTCCTGTATTCCCCCAAAGCAGAGACATTATCTAATTCTAACTGACATAAAATTTAAATTAAGTAATAAAATAGACATAAACATTAGTAAAACAGATAGGAACCATATTAACCAGATGAGCATTTCTCCACTTACAATGTAAGAATTGAACTTCAAGGTGGGTTTAGTGTTTGCTGAATGTGCACAGAGTGGAATTGTTCAGTTAAAAAAAAAACACAACAGAAATGAGTAGACATTCATTTTGATGTGCAACCTGGGAGAATAGTCATATTTTTTTGCTTTCATGCACTCCTTCCTCACACAAGAGAGGTGTTCACATGACAGCAATAATCTCTGGGGTGCATCAGTGAAACTTTGTGGAGACCTTGTTGTATTAGTGTCATAAGATGACATATATGAATATGCATTTGCAACATGATTTCAATTTAAGGTTGTTGAGGCTTCTGCTACAGAGGCATTAGAAGGTCAATTGTGAGATTTAGATTGATGTAATGCTTTGAATTCAGGGCTACAGAGATCACTTGAGGTTTCCATTATGATAGTTTCATGAGGTGATTAGTCTAGGAAAATTATTCCATTTCAAACCTAAACCATTAGAAGAATCATTATACATTGGGGGACATTACACTATATTCTGGCAGTGTAATTATTTCAGTATTGTATTCAGAGAAGAAAAAATAATTAGAAGCTCTAAATATTATTTTTGAAAAGCATTATAGGCAAAGACAGAAAACCAAATAGTACATTGCTTAGTACATCAGGAATTGGAAGAAATGTGAGATGGTTAAAAGAAAGAATCAGAGAAAGATAACATCGCTTGCAAGAGCTGCCTAAAGAAATGGATGATCATGGAATGAGACAGAAAAAACATCATCATTTATAAAGATCAGAACTTAGAGGCAGAAAATCACAAAACTGGCAAGTGTCGCAAAAATCTTCTGATCCCAACTTCATGCCTCTAAACAAGATCTGTGACCCTCCTAACAGATATTCGTCTTACTGCTTTTTAAAGACATCTGATAGCACGGGCTTCATAATCTCCCCAGTCAATCAATTCCAGAGCTCCACTGTTTTCCTCAGTTTTGCTAATATCTAAACTGAGTTTTTTGTCTGCTATTTAAGCTCATTGTTTCTTCTTTATGCATATCATGTACCCTCCATACAGGAAACAGATTTTTCTGTATTTCAAAACTAGTAGTATGTTATCTGTGTGGTCTTTTATCAAAGGTCATTACTTCTAGGCTTTGCTGTTCTGATCTTTCTCAGTGTGCTCTGACTGATCAACATCTTTCCTGACATGTAGTGTCCCAAACTGGACCTGCTTCTCCAGCCCATGTGAGTGGTAAGGTTAACTTCATCTGTCTGAAAAGTCAAGCAGAAAATGAAGACTTGGTCATTTTTCTGCTCAGAAAATAATAAGTAGTTTAACTGTTGAAATGTATTTTGACCAAAAGTTTAGATTATTTAAAATACATTCCATCAGAATGGCTTTGAAATGGACTTGGGGTTGGGGGTGGAATCAATATTTATGATATTTTCATATTTAAGCAAAATGCTCTTCGCTTTGAGATAGATTATTTTTCCCAGTCTGGCACCTTTTCAATTGTCATTGACATGACTCTTGAAGTGAAATATGAAATTCCACATGAAATTTTACACACCTTACTATCTAACCATGTATCTGTTCCAGCCACTTAAAGCACTATTGACTGCCACAAGAATTTTTGGAAACAAGTGTTATATTTAATATATCTCATCCTGCTTTTTTTAGTTTTTCAGGCTCTGGAAGGGAAGCGATTTGTTATGTGACAAATTTACAGCTGACAAATGCACACTTGTTAGAAAAGTCAGGGAAATATCTCTAAAATTTAGGTAGAAGTTAAAATGATATGAGTGAACAGTGCACAATACATCAAAGCTGACAGTATGTGTTGGCATTGTTCATTTGAATTGCTCATACACATCACCTCATTCAAAATTAATTGTAAGCACACAGAGGGAAGACTTGATGTCACTGTGGAGAGCTCAATAAAAAATGCTGTTTAACATTCACCATCCACTAACAAAACAAAGAGATTACTAGAATACATAAAGGATGAAATGGAGTAAAGAACAGCAAAAGTTTCTCTGTCTTAATAAAAACAGATGGATGAACCATCCAGATCTTGAATCCACTCCCCCCAAAAAATGTATGGATCAGAAAAAGGATGGCAAAGATAAGTACTAAAAGAGTACTTTTTTGAGTAAAAAAGAGGCAACAGTACCAGTGAAAGAATGATTCAAAGCAAAGCCATACCCGCCCAAGACAAAGCCATTATGTTCCTTGACTAGGTTCAAAAGATGGGATGCACCAACTTTTCCCAGTTCCCAGGAAAGGAATGTGTCTCACCTACACAGTGCAAGAAGGCTCTAGATTTCTTCTTTGTCTCCCTACTTTCCAGAAGAAAAGCCTTCTCATGCAAGTCAAAATCCATCCATCTTGCCCAGAGACCTCTGTGGCAGATCAGTTGGTAGTGAGCAGTTACCTTAATACCTGCCAGTAATAGTACTAGTCATATATTCTGTGACAATGTAATATTGATATCAAAATAACAAGAGAATATGAATAGAGGAATGAAACACGTGGATAATGGCAACATTCAGATTACTGTTACTATTAGGAAGGACATAAACCTCACTTTTTGGAGAATTAACTATAATGACTGTATGATTTTACTAAGTATTACTATAATACTGCTTTCTTGGCATATTCTCTAAAGCATTTATTCCAAGACATTGCAGGGAATGGAGGTATTAGCAAAGGGTAATCTGTTTACTGTATTATAAGAAACATTGAATAAAGTTGGATTAAAAAAATGGTAAGAATAATTGTTTTAAATTTCTAGATAATATGAACTTCAGAAAGCTGTTTTCCTTGCCAATCTGTTGCTTAATTCTGTTTTTTACATTTTGATCATATTAATTTCATACCTGTCTAGTGACTAATATGGCAACGCTCGCTTAATAAGTGTTGCAGATGGTGCCATGTCTGAAGGTGGAACCATGTATGGAAATTTCATATTGACTCAAGAAATGAAACTGTTGATTTAGATTATGCTATCATGAAAAAAAAAAAAAGTCTCATGTGCTGTTAAAATGCTGGCGTAGTGACAAAATTATAAAAGCAAGGGAATGTTGTGATAAAGCTTTCAGTAACTACATTACTCTTCTCCCAGAAACCAGCAGCCAGCATGGCCCAGTGAGCTCTCAGAGAAGGAGTTCATTTATCACCACGGGTGTGATAAAACCTAGAGGCCAAGATGCTTTAACAAATGTCTCTCATCTGTTGTTGTCACTGACTTGTGACACTTTAGAGAAATGTAAGTTGAAATGTTCAGTCTCTTGTATAACAGTGCTGCAAATTCCTGCCAAAGTGCGTTGAGGAAATTCTCGCCATAGTTCGTGTGGAGAAATCTGTGGCAGTGTGCTTACCTCGGACAACTTTACAACTTGTTCCACCACCTACTAATTTGTTACTTTTCATGCACTTTAGAGCCAGTCGTATTTTCTTCAGAAACATCAAGCTAATATCATCATACCTAACTTCGCTGTTAATCTGACACAGAGTTTTGCAACCTCTGTGGTTCCTACGCATCATGAAACACACTACTATACACATCTCCAAGCCTGCACTCTGACTTGCCGATGTATGTTGAGCTTTCCAGACCTCTCTCCACAGGTGGGCGGGTGGGTGGAAGACCCCTGTCTTTCAGCACAGTAGCCAGATTTCTTCCAGCTAACAACAGCCAAACACATGTGGGCTTTCCCTGTGGCCAGTGCTGCTCCTGTTGTTTCACATGAAACGACTGTGCACAGAGGAACTGGCTCTGTTGCTCTGCAGATCCACAGGCTGAGGAAAGCTCAGGTCCCACATGATATTTCTTACTTGCTCCCACAAATACTAACAATAGGAGTTACAATTTGTTCTGTGTTTGTTTGGAAGAGGTTAAAATAACAGGCCTAGTAGTCTTAATTGACCAATAAGTTTCAATTGATTTATATGAAAGTTCTTTTTGTAAAAAGAAAGCTGTATTATCTCCTATAGTTTTGAATGTTACATAATGCCTCACATTGCTTGAAGTAGTTTTCATTAATTAAATGTGAAAAGATCATCATATTTCCATTGGGAAGTTTCAACTTTGTCTTGTGAGTTGTCTAATACTTAAAATAAGCTTCTTGTTCATGGTTCTCATATAAAGATTTAGTAATTAAGTTACATCCCAAAATGCACCGTAGCAGTAATTTAGGGTATTTCTGGCTTTAGGGGCTTGTGTGCTAATTGTAGAAACAAATTTATTCACAGTAAATTATGACAAACAGGAAGGGCTTCAGCTGAAATACTGTGGAGAATGTTTTCTAAAGCCGAAGAGGATTAAAAAACTTCAGAAAGAATTGGCACTAGTAGCCTATGTTTCAGAATTTAAACAGAAATATATAATTCAGTTTTTAAAATACCTAGGGAGTATTAACTGAGAGTCATACATGTTAAATCTTGAAGAAATGCTACTGCTTTAAATGTTTGAAGCTTTGGTGGTACCACTGCAGGGCGTATTTCTACTTACTGGAGAACACAAAAGTCTGCTAAAATGTTTAAGTATATATTTTCACAACCTATGAGAGAGTATCTGCTTGTGATTCATTTGTACAGGTGCATCCCTAGATTTGAATTTGATCTTTTGAATGATCATTATATTTTGATTCACTGTTATACAGCTATAGTTAGAACACAGGTACTGCTTATAATAGAAAACTTTCTACGTATGTAGTGCTGTGTTTATAAAATTCTTTTTTATTGTATCCAACTTCAATTGCAAAATCTGGATAATGACATAATAAGAAAAGTATTAATACCTGGTGTCTGATTCATAGATTAACAGCAGGTGTAGAGTTTTAAAAATTCTGATAATAATCTGATAACTATTGTTAGGATTGCACTAGTTCAGCAAATATTATTTTTCATTGGGCAAAAAGCATTTCTGAATGTACTGACATCAGTTTCCTACTCTGGGTTTAATTTTCCCTTTGGTAAGTGAATGTGATGAATTTAAAGTCATGCCATATTTTTTTCTGTGGTTACAAGACTACTTGGTAAACAGGCTACAAATCTGACACACACAGTTGCATCATTTACCCACGAGAAGGACTTAGGAATCTTCTTTTCCTTTCACAAAGAATAGGGATCTTATCAGTCCATAGAGAGAAGAGGCTTTACTGTCTTCTGGGAATACATTAAGCCAGCTTCGTGATATAGACCAGCAGTGGGGCACAGGCCAGTGAGGGGGCTACCCTGTGCATCGGGCAGTGCTGGGGGGCTCTCACCCCCCAGCTGCACCATCTTCTGCCTGGGGAATGCATCACAGTGTTACATGATTTCAGTTCAGCTGGTGAAGAAAGAGAGGACTTGTCTCCCTTTGGACCCAACTTCTTTTTTCTTCCTTTTTCAGAACTGATTTAGGTTTCTCAGATTGGTGAAACTGGACAAATAAACTAAAAGGGAGATAAAAAGACTGCATGGCTCAGGCCTTGGACTAAATTCTAAGACTACATTATTTAATGCTTCTTTATGGACAGGCAAAGCCATTGATGTGTCCCTGAGGATAGCTAGCTGCCCATGCAAAACATATTGTCTCTGCATTTGTTGACCTAATGATGCACATGTTAGTTTTAATCAAATTCTTCAGAACATCCTGTTTGCTCATTCTGGAAAAACAATCACAACCTTGAACTCTTTGAATATCCTTCTTAGAGGTACAGTTTAACTGTGAAATCTGAAATGTTTCTGCCTTAGCAAGTGTGCAGTAATAAAGCCCAAAGGGTGTGCTACCACAGAAGGAATAGCTCAGTTTTAGGCAATGGAGCTTTAGCTATTTACAACACCACTTGTCCCTAAGGTCCTTTGTGATTTGAAAGTATACCAAGGATATGTATCGTAGGGTGGTATCTAAGTTGCCATTTCTTACCCTCATGGCATGACTGAGCTTTCATGGCTTCTAGAAGGAAATCTGTGTAGTTGTTTTGACTTCAGTGCAACCTTTAGAAGAATCCACCCACATTTTGTTAATTTTGAAATATATCTTTTAACAAAATTAATGCAATTTAAAACGATTTTATAAAATGAATCTCCAGTTTTCTCTGCTACTGAATGTGTTTGTGGTTAAACTTACCTTCTTCACTTTTCAAAGAATTATTTTAAGCCTTCCTGATTTGTTGAAATAGTATTTTGCACATTGTATAAACTGTTTATAGATTTCAGCTGCTAGAAGGCTGTTAAGGATATGAATCTATTTTGCCTTCAGGCATGTCTGTCAAAGACGGATCTGCAAATGAAAAAACAATTACATACTGTTTCAGATTATGTTTCAATGGTAATTTTGATACCCAACATAACTGAAACAGGCTTTTTCTTTAGGGGAGAATAAAAGCTTAGAAAAAACACTTTGTTCCAGAAGAAGGAGCAGAGCCATTTATACTTGCTCTAAAAAACCTGTAGTGCTCTCTGAGAAGAACACTGGACATCATATCTGAGAGTCAGAAAGAGTTTGATTTTTCATCTTCTTCTTTCAAAGCCTAACTAAATGAAATATCTACAGCACTTTAGAAGAGGATTAGCTCACTCAATCACCTGTCCCCACGGATAGTTGAGCAAATGTGTAACTACAGAGCACTGAGAAACAAGCAGGCAGAAGTCAAAACTCAAGCTGTATGTGGCAATACCTGTAGGCAGCTTGTCTGCTCCTCTGTTCACTTCCTGAAGAGCACCTCTGCCATGGATGGATTTGAGGAGCAGTATCTCCCTCACAGGTAGGATGGTGAGCTGTTTTTTGCCCATAGGTTCCTATAGGTAGAATACTCATTCTTTAACTGCAGAAGGGAGGAGAAAACTAAAGCAGTTTTTCCTATTAATTCTACTTTTCTGCACCTGCTTTTTTACCTGCTTTCTTAGGTTTAGGAAAGGTAGGGCTGGTAAAAGAATAAAGAATAATTAGACTCCAACTTTAAGCCTGTCAGGTTTAACCTATAGGGAATGAGAGCTTCTTGCAAATGTTTTCCTTGCAGAGAAGTGAACTGGATAGGTGAACTATAAAGTGGGTGAAAGTGGGTCCCAGGTACAACCAGCAGCTGCTTACAAGCAGAGGTCACCACTGGGGCTGATCTCATTAATAATCTTCATTAGCAATGAGTAAAGGAGATAGTGTGCACCCTCAGCAAATTTGTGGACCCCGCCACATTCTGGAGAGTGGTGAGTACATTGGGGTGCATGGCCATCATTCAGGGAGCACTCAACAAGCCAGAGTGTTGGGCTAATGGAAACGTCATGCAGCCCAACAAGGGCAAAGGCAGAGCTCTGCATCTGCAAGGGAATGACACATGCAGCCCATGTTCAGGTCAGCCAGCTGGGAAGCGATTTGGCAGGAGAGGACATGGAAGCCTGGCAGATACACGATGTATGTGCTAGCACATGTATAGTCAGTTCCAGCTGAACTGGGCTCTCCAGTACAAGAGAGACAGGAAACTACTAGAGAGAGTTCAGTGGAGGGCAACAAAGATGATAGGGGGTTTGGAGCATCTCTCTTATGAGGAAAGGCTGAGACAGCTGGGACTGCTTAGCCTGCAGAAGAGAAGGCTGATGGGAGAGCTTATTCATGCCTATAAGTATCTAAAGGGTGGGTGCAAGGAAGGTGGAGCTGGACTCTATTCTGTACTTCCCAGTGACAGTAGGAGGAGCAGTGGGCACAAGCTGGAACATAGGAAGTTCCATTTAAATATGAGGAAAAACTTCTTTACAGTGAGGGTGACAGAGCACTGGAGCAGGCTGCCTGGGGAGGTTGTGAAGTCTCCTTCTCTGGAGATATTCAAGACCCACCTGGATGCAGTCCTGAGTAATGTGCTCTAGGTGATCCTGCTTTTGCTGGGGAATTGGACTAAATGATCTCTAGAGGTCTCTTTGAACTCTGGCAATTATGTGATTCTGTGAAATTAGATAGGAGGAAAAATGTCCTCACAGTGAGAGCAGTTAATTCCAGGAGCAGGTTTCCTGAAGAAGCTGTGGAACATGTGCTTGGAGATAACAAAAATGCAGCTACCCAAGGCCACAGGCAGCACTGGGTAACTTTGGAGCTTGACCTGCTTTGAGCAGGACCTTAGATCCAAGGACTTTTTCTACCTAAATTATACTGTGTTTCTAAGCCAGAATAGAAAAGTGTAGGCTGTGCCTCACTGCTCCTAAAGGTAAAGCTTTATCCAGGCAGAGAACCTTGTGCGCTGCTCCATGTCACAGATCAGGAAAGTTTCTAACAATGAAGCAAATACTGAATGAGGGGATGGGAGCATGATGGAAGAAGGGAATGAGCTCTCTTTTGAAAGGATTCATATAGAGCAATAGTCTTCATGGATTGTAAAAACTGTAGTCTGGGAAATTATTATATCAACCAAACTGCTGGTGTTACTTGACCTAAATTATATGAGTCCTGCATAAATTTGTCTGTTTACATGAACTGAGCTATAAGATGAGCTATTTTTAACTGGTGATAATGAACTCTTAACAGCTCACAGGACAAATGAGAAGGATGGGTCGACTGTGCAGAGATAAGACTGGAAATCAGAAGTCTCCTCACAGATCTGCTCTACTGCATGCTAAGTATTTTTTTTGTAAATGCTTTGAAACAGCTCAGATGGCAAATACTGAACAAATATAAAATCATGTGTACTAATACTCTCATGCTTTCTGTAAAAGCTTCTAGCAGTATGAGGAGATGCAGAACACAATCCTGCTGTCCTGTAAAATTTATATTAAGCAGAATTACCTATGAACAGAATCTTTTAAGAGAGTCTCATTAGGGATCAGCTATCCTTCATGCCATACCACATGATTAGTAACCACAGTGAAATAATCTTCCACCTGGCAGATAAATATACAGACTATCACAAATAGGTATATTGAATAACAGAAACTGAGAACACACAAAGGAAAACATAACAAGAAAGATTTTTAAATTAAATATGTCTGTACCAGTAGGTTGTGGTTAGCTACTCTTATCAGTTTCCAGAAATTGTTGAGTCTTTCCAGTACAAGTTAGTCTATATATAGATATGATTTTTATTTTATTGAACAGCATAATGCTCTTCTACTCTCTTATGTTCTGAAGACCATAGTCTTCAGTGGCCATGGGCTATCACTTAGTGCCCTTTGCTAGAGCATATAGATCTGCTTAGTTCTTCATTTTCAAGTTTACAAGATGCTGAAGTAGAAGAGAACAGAAAAATACAAAATATGAAAATCTGGTCTGTGATCATTACATGTGCATTTTAGGATGTTGGTGTTTTCTCTGGGTTGAAGTTTTAAGACATTGTAAAGACACACATTTCTATATTTAAGCTGTTTCAGACTGGTTTTCTTTCCTGTCTGCTTAGCGTGAGCAACTTTCAGCCTGAATAACTGTTTTTTGCAGAAATTCTAAATAAAGAGAAACTTCTTGTCATACATGCTCGAAACTAGTCAGATGTTATCTGTTTTATATCACTGCCTGATTTTCTTTGGCAAGGATTAGAAATGCACAGAAGCAAGGGGAACAAGTAAAGTTACAAAGGTCAAGGTATCATTAAAATAATTCCTTACATTTTAAATAGCAGAAAAGAGGAAAGAATCCATATTATACAGTTTTTCAAAAGTGGCAACTTACAGGACTGCAATCATTGAGTGCTCATATGTTATAACTGACTGAAAAGGAATAAAAAATTAATAAACATGAAAATACTTTCTAGTTAGAAGTTTTTGTTACCTTTGTTTGTATCCCTTTCTAATAATTTGGAAGTGTTAAGCCAATCAAGATTTGTGTTGGCTAACACACAAGATTTATTTAATCATAAAAATACACTTTTTGATGAGTAAACAAAATTCATTTAAGTGAAAGCCAGTTATGATTCATAAAGGTTAGCTACAAGAAGGAAACAATGCTAGTTGCTATGCTTATGTATAAAATCACAGTCATAATAAGGAATTGTGGGTTTAGATTTTCCATAGTAACTTTCTTTAAAAGCAAGAAGATCCTTGTCTTAGTTCTGAAATTCACTTGTGTTCAGACCCAAAGCCCAAGGATGATAAGAAGACTTCAGTGGGTTGTTCCAAACACCCAATTTGAGATATATTTCATTGTCTGCTAGACCAAATTATACCTGGTACAGACCCCACCTGGAGTACTGTGTCCAATTCTGGAGTCCCCATCACAAGAAACACATGGAGCTGTTGGAGTGAGTCCAGAGGAGGGCCACAAAGATGATCAGAGGGCTGTAGCACCTCTCTTATGAGGCTGAGAGAGTTGGAATTGTTCAGCCTGGAGAAGAGAAGGCTCCAGGCAGACATTATAGTGGTCTTCCAGTATTTGAAGGGGCTACAGGAAAGCTGGGGAAGGGCTTTTCACTAGGACATGTAGCAATAGGATGAGGGGGAGTGGTTTTAAACCAAAAAGGGTAGATTGAGATTAGATATTAGGAAGAAATTCCATCCTGTGAGGGTGGTGGGATACAGGAACAGGTTGCCCAGAGAAGTTGTGGATGCTCCCTCCCTGGAAGTGTCCAAGGCTGAGTTGGGTGGGGCTCTGAGCAACCTGGTCTAGTGGGAGGTGTCCCTGCCCATGCAGGGGGGCTGGAACTAGGTGATCTTTAAGGTCACTTTCAACCCAAATCATTCTATGATTCTATGCCTGGATACAAAAAAGATCAGAGAGAAGGCTCCTGGCCTTTCCTGCGTCCCCTTCTCAAGATTAGCTGCTTTTAAAACGAGCTTACTTTCTGAGGTTACTGGCCCTTTCTTGCTCCTGTCCCCATAAAGGCCAGCAGCAGGTGAGCCACAGACTGCAGAGTGAATGGGGTTTGCTCTGCAGTGCCTTGGGTAACCAGGTGGTGAGAAAGGATATTTTGCATCCTTTTACAAGGCAGGGTTCATCCTCAGTGTGAATCAATGAATATTGGTACAGTCTAGTCTATGATTTGTGATGGCTTGCACCTGAATAATATTCTTGATACTCATTTTGAGTGTGCATCATTTCTATGAATCATTTTAGAAAATCCTGTTTTGATTTGTGCTGCTGAATTTGATCAGCTAATCTTTAGCTACAGAATTGCCAGAGCTGATTATGGATAAAAACAATACACATTCTACTGCCTGGAGGAAGATGTTTCTCTCTCCGATTTGACATTGTTCCTGCTGAAATATGTTTGCTGTGATTTCTTCAGCAACCCATTTTTATGCCATGGGGGTTTTTTGTTGCTGCTTTGATTTGCTTCTCTCTCAGTTCTTCAAACTATGTTTACTAAGATATGACAAAGTCCAATTTTAAAGCAGGTAAAGCAGTGGTGACCACACAAATCCTTTAAAATCCAATCTGCTGGGGAGAAGAGTAATACTTGTGATTGGTGAGAAAACCAGACATGCTTTTGATCTCTCTGTGGACAGAAAATTCTCCACAAGGTTTGCATTGGCTTTGTATTTTCATTTCATGATTTTGAAAGTGATCCTATATTTTGGGTAAATTAAAAAGGAAAATATTTAGGGGCCATGTGCAGATATTTCCTCCTCGTATTCTTGTTTGTGCTTTGAAAAACTGTAGAATATTTAGTTCTTATATTAGGAAGATAACAGAGCCACTGAGTTGAACTTTGTATGATTGATGAGTGAGTAGTTTATCCTCTGTATTCCATGTTTAGCACCTGTTTTTAATTTAGAAAGATCTTTATGTTTCATTCAACTTATATATAACATATTAAAAGATTAGGTGATGATCATGCAGCACATTGGACAGAAAGGATGTTGAAAGTGTAGGTCGTATGTCTATTTGTGACAGTTTCTTGCAGACTATGAGCTGTCCAAACAGCAGGACTACAAGCAGAGAAGCAAGGACTTGCAAGTGTGCTGCTTGCTGCTGGCTGTATTCTTAAACATTTCATCTTTCCAGAGTGCTTTTATTCCCCTTAAGAATGCAAAATATTCTTTAGTTCTCTTGGCATAGCTGGCAAAATAACTAAAGAGATAATGAAAACACGATGCCTACAGCATGAACTATGCCTGAATATTGTATACAGCAGAAACACATCCAGGATAGAAGATTCAAATATACACAAAAGAAGAAATTAGACAAGGTCGTGAGTTAGGGGTGCTCAGGTGAGTGGCACAGAACAAAAGCTTAACTAGAAGACAAAAGCCTGGAGCATGATGTGCCACCACAGGGCAGCTGGGAGAGCAAAGCCTCCATGGAAAGGGGGCAGAGGGGGAAAACCTGGTGGTCTTCTTTATACTGCCTCTCAGATGGGACCTTGCAGTGAATGGTTCCCAAAACCACACAGGCTTTTGCTACAAAAGAAGCTAGCTCATGCACTTAGAAAAAAAAGCTGTACTGCTTACTTGCAGCTATGCAGTGTGGACAGCTAAGGACCTCGGAGCAAACTGTGGAGTTAAGTTATCTGCTAGTTTATAGGCTGTGTGTATCCTCAGGCATCCAATTAGACCTCCCTTAGGCTATAGTCTAAGACACACTTTTCTGCAGCACACAACAGCCCTGCTTCCATGACAGATGGGTAATTCTGGTATCATGAAGACTGCACATAAACCCCGACATAAAAGCTTAAATGGCCACTAAGGATTAAAATTGCATCCTGGGAAGGATCTCATAATGGATCAGGGAAGTGCCACTAATAATTTTTCTCTCTGTAGCCTTGCTGTGACCTCACCTGCAACAATTTCACACAATTCAAGGTACCCCTATACCAAAAAAATAAGACCACATGTCCAGAAGCTGGACAGATGAATTAAAGCAAGTGTTGAAAGAAGGAAATTGTAAGAGGCTACACATGTTCAAATGAGGTTAAAAATGGGAAAGGGTGGGTCACCACTAGGAGCAGCATGTTGTGCTGTTTTTAAATTGGGAGTTTCATGCTGAATGTTAAGAAAAATCTTTGGTATGATTTCTCAGGGAACCTGCAGCAGCTCTTCCACTCAGCTCCAGCTCATCCTTAGAATTGCATTAATAAATGTTGCAGTAATGTTTTGCATTTTTATCATAGTAAGGACCAAAAGTGCTTCCACAAAAGAAGACATAAGCCTTTTCCCACCCTAATTTTCCATAGCAAACAAACAGAAAAATATTAACACTAAGTGCTCGCTGGAAATATCAGCCAAATTATGCCAGGTCAGTGAAGTCCATGCCCACAGCCAAAACCTGATTTGACCCATAGTGTGAGACACAAGTAAAGCAATGGTAGTTGAACATTTATGCCCCTTAATGAGGTCATTTTTAATATGCTGTGAGTGTTTCTGGTCACCTTATTATAGTAAGGTTAATGTGGAAAAGAAGTGACAGCAGGGGGCAATCAGTATTGTGTAATGCAGAAACTTAAGCACTTCAATTTTTTTCCCAACATTTGTGAAAATAGGACTGGGTTAAAAGGAAAAAGGAGAATTGGAGAGGCATTGAGGTACACAAAGCCTGCCACCTTTTTAAATCCCAGTGAGCGAGCACAGGTTTGTCACTAATATAATGTGAAGAAAAGTTTAAAATTATGAATTGCCTATGATTTCTATATAGTGTGGTTGATAAATATGACTGTAGTCAGTCAAAATTGGATTATTGATTATTGTAATTAGGATATTAAAAGCTACTCATATCAGTGCTTTCCAAACAACTTTTTTCCACCCATAGTGAAACAGCATTTTGCTATGGGCTCAACATGCCACTTTCAATTTAAATTGAGGGAATTCTGAGGTTTACAAGGACTGCAACCCAAATTAAATTGCAGTCTTTTGGAACTCACTCTCAATTCCCAGAAAAAAAAATAAATCAAATGTTTCTGATTTTGCTGCAGCCACCTCCCACTCCCACTCGCCCCCTTGGGTGCAGAAATCCAGACATGCAATGGATTTGTCACAGGCACCATTCCCTTCCTTTGGATGAGGGCAGAAAAAAGAGGCTGAAGCAGTCACCTGAAATCCACAGCCATACACTGCCTGTACACATACGTATTAAATCCTAGAAGAGATTTTAAACTTTTTGCTAATTACATGACAGTTATGTAGAAAGAGTATTATGTCTTTTTAAAAAATTTAGATAGGTTTGTTTTTAATATTAAATTACTCTCTCGATTTGCTTCCGGTGGTTAGCTTTACTGAGGACTACCCTGTTGTTCCTATGAATTGTTCCTCTTAGTCCTGGCAGATATTCTGATTGCCTTCAAGCTGCTATTGATTTAGGTGCAGAGAGGTTTCCTTTCCTCTCTTTTAAATGCATTGTGTTCTTTAACTGTGCAACATCAACAGCTGCCTGCTATTTGCTGCTCATCCTGCAGGATGGTGTATGGAGAGACTGGAAAACCTCTTCCTACCCTGCAGAGAGAATGCATCACACCACCATTTATGCCCTTGCAAGCTCTAGGTTATGAAATTATTCTCTTCTTAAATGAAAAGGATTTAACAAAGACTCAGATTAGGTGCCCAAATCGTTGCTGATTCGGGAAAATATTAACAATTTTGGAGTCTTATTTTGAAAATAAAATTTGACCGTTTTTAACCTGTAGTTTACCATGCCAAGAACAAAATTTGTGCTATAGTAACTATCTATTTATGCAGTAGGTAAGTACAAAGAATAAGCTTTTTTTGTTTAAAATGGATCAAACTGATCTTGTGACTGATAACAAAAGCACTTTGTAACAGAAAAGTAATAGAAACAAGAGTAACAGAAAGGAGGTAAACACATATACAACTGCATTGTCAGTCAGCCGTAGCAAACTATTCACTAAGAAACTGAAAGGGTCTAAAATATTTATTCTTTAAAGAGAGGAAAAGACATAGAAGTATGGCAGAGAGAGAAACATTAAGATCAACACTATGATTCACATAAATATATCTTCTGATACCAAGGTCATGTGGCTCAGATGTGGTCAAGAACAGTTAATGGCTAATTGGATTATTATAACATTTAGCTAGCAAAGTGATGTGATTTATGTAAACTGAACATTTAGCCCAAATAAAAAATAAATAAAAAAGATCTAAAATAGAAGAGCTATCATTCATTCTCCAACCTGAAAATGATGTAACAGCTATGGCATACATAACTGTTTTTCATGTTGTCATCTTTATGTCTGTATTTCCAGGGCTTCCAAAAATATAAGTGAAGTCATGTCACTTTTGTGTGAAACCCTGGGACTAAAATGAGGTATGTTCCCTGAGAGGATGCATTTTTGAGAAATATGTTTTATGATGACTAACTATGTAATATTATACAAATATTTCACAAGATAGTATCCCTATCATTAGGGCTATTTTTGTTTCAAAATAATGAAAAGTTTATTCCTCACTGTAAAACATTAAATAGACATTTCTTTTTAAAATTACTTGTCTGTCTAATTGTGGTGTTTACTCCTTTAACTGTAATAATGCATAAAACCAGACATCTCTTGGTTTACAAATATGTATTTATTCCTCACTTAGATTCATCAGTAAGAATTTTTGTCTTAAACACAAGAGGTTTGTCAGTATCTCATCTTACAGCTACTTCACATGAAATTGTATATTTTGTATATTGCACCAATTACATAGTTTCCAGAAAAATGTATAGATAAAAAGGCAGTACATATAGCTAATTGCTCTTCTGAGGCCAATTAAATACTTGAAAGTAGAGTAGAATGGGCTGAGACCCGGCAGCTGTCCCTAGTGAGACGTGTTAAATTTGGGAGGATTGGAACGAAAAGGAAAAATGTCAAGGAAAAAAAAAAAGCAAGTAAAGCTGATATTCCAGCAAAGAAATTATGAAACAATCATAGTTTTCAGTTATGCAAATTCCTGTCTAGCAGTTGCTTTTGTGCTCTGATTTTTGTGTTAATAAACATGAGCTTTTTTCAGCTAAAATACATTTTCTCATTTGAATAAGGTACTTGGATTAAATAGTTGAAAGCAGGGAAGATACTGGAGAATTTTCAATTATCCTTTGATTCATAGATTAGTTATTCTTATTAGTCTGGAAAGGCTTCAGATTATTTATTCTATTTTGTTGTGCTGTATATTGCCTACATTTGGTTGCTAATACTTGCTGAATGTTTTCTGTAATTAAAAATTCTGGTTGTTGTAAAGAACATTGAAATATGCATAATTTTCCTTTGTCTTTTTTTTTTTTTTTTTTTTACCTAACTCAAAGCTGTTCATACTTCATAATCTAGGAGAGGTAAAATGTTCTATAAATTAGTGAATGACAAACAACCACTGAACATCTGATTTCATATTCCATCTAAACCCATAATCAATCTTTCATTAGTTTCATCAGGAACAATTATCCTCACATAGCTTGATTCAGTGCTGACGCATGTTGACAACTTACCCAATACCATAATTGGATTAACTAATGTTGATAAGTCTTCGATGTCTTCACCAAAATACCAAGTCTGGAGAGTGAAATCCCGATTGGCCTCTAATCCAGAAGGGTACTGGGATCTGGCTCTGCAGTCATCACACTGTATTTACATATTCACGGTCCTCCATGCAAAGTTCATCTTTAGCAAACGCTCAAAATGCGATAACTACAGACAATCTCAACATATAGATAAATGCTGGGCTTGGCAGCAAGTTATTTTGTCAGTGATTGTAAAAGGGAAGCTGACAGCCCTGATGCAGAAGACCTGGACTCTTGCCCTTTCCTGTCCTTGTGCTCAAGGCTCCAACCCACTCAGCTCCACAGCAGCATTCCCAGCACAGTGGCACCCAGTGGAGGGATAGAGCCGAGGACAGGCTGCAACTGATATTACAGGAGCCTCACAACTTAAATTTTTCTCCTCTTCCAACCTTCCACCTCAGTCAGAGGTCTTGTAGAGAACTACTCTATGTGGTGAGAGTGAATTCTTTGGCCTCCATCCCTAGCACAGCTTCCTAACAACCATCTTTTGCCAGGGCTATGAATTGAAGTTTTTCTGTTTTATGTTGTTTTCCTCCTAGAGGGTCCATGCATGAGGTACTGTTTGTATTCAGCTTTAGTTGGAAGTATTCAAGAATGTTTTACATCTGCAATAAAGATCCTGAAACATGTAATTGCTATTCTGGACATCAGAACTGCTTGTGTTCATAAGGTATGAGGAGCAATCACAACATTGATGGAAAACCTTAATGAAAATAAAAATATATCAGAGACAAGAAGAGAACAGAATAGTTAAAGTCTAAATTAGATGTTTCCAGTATCAAATCTCCAGCAGCATCCTGGAAATAGATGTGAACAACTGAAGCTCCATATCCCATGTTTTCTAACTGCACTGGGGAACGTTAACCTGGCAGTAACTTGGTCTTGTGTGCTACAGCATTACTGACATATGCATTCCCTCCCTGGGCCAGCTCTTGGAGTGCAGGCAGTGCAGGGTGCTCATCCCTCACAGCTCTTGGGGTTAGTGTCCTCAAGAGCAGACTGGACTGATCCATGATAGCATTTTTTTAGCCCTGTGTTCTTGTGACCTTAAGACAGTATTATGATTTTTTCTTGGTTTTGGTTTATTTGGGTTTTTTTTCTGCTCCTATAATGCACAATGCTGTGTGGTTTTATTGTAAAGTGATATTTTTAGAGTCTGAAATACAAAATGTGTGTTGCTTGCTGTGGAAGTATGTAGCGAAAACATATAAGGGTGACTAAAGATTCAATGCTTGATGAGGTGGTGCTGAAGAACTAGTAAGAGCAGTAGAATAAAAGCCTGATGCAGTTTTAACTAGATATTCACTAGAATAATATTGCCTTTTGGTAAGATTCCCATCATACTTTAAATCACACCATTAAATTTTTGGAGACAATTCCATAGGTCACGGTGGTGAAGAACCTGTGAGCTAATGAATATGAGCAACGCACAAGGGATAGGACCTGGGAATAACCTGCAGAACTAATGGCAGCTTGGCTTTTTGGTGTGCAGACTAAAACTAGGACTAGCCAGAGACAGCTCAGAACTTCTTATTGGTGTACAGTAACCTCAGTTTTACCACTCTAATTATAAGGGCAACATTTATTATTTCGGGTGTGGTTCACCACCCAAGTATAGAAAGCTGAAAGATGGCTTTCTGCAGCTGAATTGCCCATAGGGAGGAGTAACTACTTTGGGTGTGATTATTTTGTAAAAGAGGGAAGGAGCAAGTAGGAGCCAGGTATTGAAAGGGGGCATCGAAGCAGCTGGACACAGCAATTTCACCTTGGAATTCATGGGAGGAGCCCCAGGCTGGGCAGGCAGGGATGCTGCATCTGGTTTTACTAATAGAAATGTTTTCAGGTGGAAGAATCTGTGATGGCTTTGATTGGCATAAAGTTGTCTCTCATAGAATCAGCAATTATTGAGAAAGAGACAAAGCAAGAAATTGGAAAAGTATAATCTTTTTCATTTAGAAAAGCATCGTAATTACAGAAGCATAAAGAATACAGTAACATATTTTCTCCTTGCTACTCACTGCCTTAAAGCAATTTAAACAGCCAAAGGAAATGAGAGAACCAGGAAGATTTACAGTATGTGTTGATATTCTTGCTGCAGGCAAACAGACATAGCTAATTGGCTTTAAACAGTTTTGAAGGAAAGCCTTTTGTAGAAACATAAGCACACCATATTTTTTTTTATTTCACAGTGGTGTGCATATAGCACGCAAAAAAAATAAAATAAAAAAAAGGCAAGATTTCAAGCTTAATTTCATCTAATTATAATTAAAAACTATAATTATCTTTCTTTGCTGTAACTTTTGACAAAGATTCTTGGTAAAGGAATTAAGCAGTAGTGAGAGTGAGTGATGAGTAAGATGTGCACTGTATGAGATGCTTCCTCCTTTTGGGATGGGTTTACTGACATCAGCTGAGCTTCCATTTTAAAAACAAAACTTTAGAAATTACCCTTTCCCTGTTTGTTGTCATTCCACACTCCACTTCCAATATGGGAATACTGTCTTAACAGGAAGCCCAAAACCTTCCAGACCAAGGGAAAAATAATATAAAGTAACAGTTTAGACTGTTCAAATGTTAATATGGGGGAAATATTAAAACCAATCCATTGCCCATGTATAAATGTTTCACAGATGCCAATATGCATTCCTTCATATATATTCCTTTAATAATCTTACATATTTGATACTTCTAAAAAATGTAACATTCTTTAATACTCCCGTGGAGCAACTCCTGAGAAACGGAAATTACATAGTACAAAATCCACGCACAAGTTACAAAGAAGTCTGCGACAAAACCAAGTTTTGAATCCAGATTTTCCCCCAAACCCATCTAAATCTTACGTTGTGACTGAGCCCGCTTTCTTCTTCCTTACTAGGAAAGTTTTAAGACTCTTATAAACTCTTAAACAAAGAAACACTGATATGTATGCATTACCTTTAAGTTAACCACACACACTTCAAACATCCAGCTTGGTTAAGCAGCCAGGAGTTCTTTAGTCCCTCTAAGGCTCCCAAAAGGCAGCTGGACAACTTCTCCATACAGGCAGAAGGATGCATTGGAGCAGTGGCAAGCTCTCATTCCTAATGACACATCTCCTTTCAACTGGGTCTGAGTGTCTGCAGAGCCCTTCAGAGCTGCAGTGTGCTCAGCTTTGTCTAGTCTGTGGTAGCTCCCTTCCTTTTCCACAGACTTGCCTTGCTTTTGCAAAGTGCTTCATCTACTTGTTGCAAGTGTAATGATTTCTTCCACCAAAGCAGAGGGATGAGATTTCCAGCATCAGTTTAAGAACAGAAAAGCAGAGGCAAAAGCACACTTTGATAGTCAGGAGACAGCCACACATTTATGTATGAGCACATTTCCACCATCTCACAGTGCAAAGTCAACTACAATATTGTAAAAGTTAAAAAGTTATCACAGCAAAGGACATGAGGTCAACCTGCCCCCCAACCTCATCACCTTACTATAAGGAGTGATCATGGAGGTCACTTCTAGTAATGTCAGCATCCTGCTTTCTCAACATGTTGGAGAAAACTGAAGGCCAGTGCATTTTCTTCTTGTTTCTAGGTAAGCATCTATCCCACATCAGCTCTTCCTCTCAGATCCCACTTCCCAGTTTATTTTTGTTAGCCTACCTCAGACAGGTCTTTGCCAAACACAGCTTTTTCAACTCTGTGGAATAACAATTACTATTTACAATAATACCAAGGACTTAATTTGATCACCAAAGCTTGAAAATGAGGAAAGTGCAACACTGAAAGCATTTTCAAGAAAGGAGTTTGTCCTGTTGCTGGCACTTCTTATGGGTGCTTGAGCCAGATGAATACCACCTCAGCTGAAGTCTCTTGATGATGCCTTTGTTTCAACACTCTGCCAATGACAGATTTCACAGCTGGATGGTTTCTTTAACAGATCTGCTGACATCTCAATTAGCAAATCTTAACCATGAATAACTTCATCTACTCAAAGGATTTAAGCTTCTTAAACCAAGTTTCTGTCTTTTCTACAACTTCCTGTACTTCACAGCTTCCAAGTCTCTGTACTTCATCTCTGTACTTCATCCTGCATTGCACACAAACATCAATAGTTTAAGCTAAATCTAAAAAAGAAGTTTTGAATAGGAAAAGGATGTATTACTATCTCAGCTGTATCATTTTTACAGTCCCCTCAGTGCTCTGTCACTTGTAACAGTGCAATTTTGGTTCTGAAGAGCCCAAAGTGTGTCAAGTGCTAGATTTTTTAATTAGGTGGGGAGGTTCCATCCAGCAGTTCCCTAATACTGGAAGCTGTTTGATCATTAGCAATAGATTTGCCTCTTAAGACAAAGTGACACCTCTTGACACCTCTCATTTGGTTGGATGATGCTCTCATTACATTGTAAATTTTACTCTACTCCCGTTGATGGAAGGAGATGAGGTACTGAAAACCAGAGGTGTGCCTTTACTGACATAGACAACCATCTAAAGATGTGCAGCTGCTGTTCACATGGTAGTCACACATTAAACGCATATCTTTTCATGAGAGGAATATCTTTGAGCTGAGCACACAGCTCCACTGTTGTCACTTGGCACGTGTTCACAGAGCCACCAGCTTTGTTTTTAATCAGCCTTCAACAGAAGACTGAGAAGTGTTTTAGGTTGGAAATATACAGTAGCTCATTGCAAATGGCAGAGTAGCTGATGAGCTAGTAGTGATGGTCATGAAATATGCATGTGGAAAATGAGCACTGAGTGGAATTGTAAGCTGTTAGGGTCCCAATTTAATTTAGGCTATTGTAAATCCATAAAATTTTCTTCAGAGTTATCTAGACTTAAAACGTGGGATAGCAGGATAAAGCATCTTTAATTCTTGCAAATGCAAATGACATCAGAGTGGAGTCTATTATTTCAGCATGAATTTTAGGCATTTGATTTTTCCCTTTCATGACTAAGCTTTACTGCTAACTAAGTAGAAAAGCTAAAAGGAAATTACTAAGGAAACTTTCTTACTGTGTATGAAATACTTTTTATTTTAGGCCTGAGTATCTGATTAGTCAGCTGGACTGTTCAGGACACCACATCTAATCACATTTACATTCTTCCAGTACAGTGAAAGGAGAAAGCACTTTAAAAATGAAAGACATGGTCAATACAGACTCTAAAGGAGGGATTAAAATAAAATTTAAAGCAGTATCAAGAAGCACAGTAATGCTCAGAACCACAGGATTATTGTGGAGTAGAAGGTCTTAAAATGGTTCTGACACTGATTTCATAAGTAATTTTTGAATGGTGTTGAATCAGACTAATGTTTTGGATGTGTTGCTCTGTCTCTCTCAGTTGTCTCCCACCCATGCATGACACCACTACTGCAAAGATTTTCCCTCCCTACCAGATCCCTCTATCTCTTCCAAGCAGACCTCCTCCTGGCCCCATTTACTGCCGAAGGATTGCAAGCGACAGGATGACTTTGGGCTTTCACCAAGTTTCAGATCAGCCTTGTCTCATCATGGAATCACAGTGACATTTTGATCTTTGCTATTGTAAAACTTCCTAGAGATCTCCAGCGTCACTGATGCTGACTCACTGTTTACAGTCAGCATTAGAGAACATTTACTTTGAATGTGCTGTTGGTGCTTTAGGAAAGTTCTTCTGTCTGGATAATTTTTGGTTGCAAGGATAGGCTTATTTAGCCTTGCTTAGAACTGGGAAAAGTGAACGTAATTGAGGTTTAATGGGCTGTGAACAACTTTGGGTATGTTTCAATTCTGTGGGAAGACTTGGCTATTGAAGAGTTTGAGCATAGGAACTGCAAAAATACCCCCAGAGTCCCAAAATGGCTGTCCTGGGAGATGTGGAACTGATTGAAAGAAAACATTTTCTTGAAATTGGCCTCCTTTATGGATATGCCCTCTCCTTTCTGGCTCAGAGACACAGTGATCTCAGTGAATGACCAGTGTGACTGGGGAGATGGGGAAGATAAGGATTCAGATCACCTTATATAGATCCAGCAGCAGTAACATACGGATAATTCCAAAGTTTGTATGGCTATATATTATTAATTCATCTTGGTGCTAATGTAGTTAACATTATCAATAATGTTTTGTTGCAATAACATTACAATTAATTCTAATTTTTTGAGTTTGAGAAATTAGAAGTAATTTAGTATGTTGTTGAAGATCCTCTGTCAGTCTACATGCACCTCCATACAGTCTGACATCACTTGTTCATTTTTGGAAGAAGTTTACCAGCTAATTCTTTTAATACAGCACCCAACTGGCTAACATGAAATGATCCAAAGAGGATCATAATCACGTTAATTCCTCATCATCATTTGCTTGGGCTCTATCACAACATGACACCTGTGTGAACTGTGTGCATAAATAGTCATCTATTCAGTCTATAAAGAGCTGGCTGGTACAAAGGAGCTACCTCACCAGCACTTTCAAGTACACTTTTCAGAAGGATGTTATTGCTTCCATAAGTCAGTAGTAGTTTTGCTTCAGATTCAGATTATGAAATATTTTTCTGCAAAGTAACTTTCTTCCTTTGAAGGTGACACATCCTTAATTAAAACTTATTTTAATTCAATTAATATTTACAACATTTTGCCCAACAGTTTTTTCCTCTATTGACTTTAATGGTACTTGATCTAACTCTGAAATCACTCTTTGCTTTAGTGACACAATGTTTACCATCTGTTTAGTACCTTAGTAAAATAAGCACTTTCTATTCAGTGTCTAAATCAGTGATTGGAACATTTTGTTATTTTGCTGCTATTTGGTTATATGTAACATTGTACAGATAAACATATTTTATGCACTTAACAGAAGTCAATATTAAATAAATTACTGCCCTATAGGAACTTCATCTAAACTATGAAATTAATAATAAATGCTTCCAAATAGATGCTTTCCAGCATATGACCTTCTGAATAATTTATAAGTTAAGCCCTTTCAGTAAGTCTTTTCATATTTAATGCATTAAGTTGGACTATTTATTGCATTTCTGAAAAGAATAAAGAAAGCGGTTCAAGAGGAAAATCACTCAGGGTTCAGATGAAAGGCAAAACAAATATTTTAAGTCATATATAGAAATAATTAGGGATAGATTGTGCCTTTAGGTAGAACCTTAAATAAAACCTCATTCATCCTATCCTCAAGCAAAGGCTTAAGTCCTGCATTCACATCTGAAACACCACATCTCCAGCACTCCTTCATTTTGCAGGGAAAATGTTTGAAGAAACCTTTAAAAAGCTGTGATGGGCTCTTTTCCCTGGAAAAAAATGAGTCCTGCGTACTTGCTGCCTGCCTCCTCCCCTGGCCTCCAGAAGGGCCTGAGGACACACCTCCTTCCTCATTCCTTGGCTCTGGTGAGCCCTTTTGCCAGGAATGTGCCAATTAGTTGCAAAAAGGTTATTTTATGCACCTCTTTATGAACTGGATTAAGGCTATGGGTGTCACGGTTTAACTCAGGTCCAGCAAATAAATGAATTACAATAATGTTCTCTATCCCCTCCCCCTCCCACCCTGGTAGAGAAAAGAAAGAGAGATTAAAGAGAGAGGTTTCCGGATTGAAAACTAAACTAGACAGCTTCAAAGGAATACTAGTGATAAAAGAAAATACGTACAGATATATACAAATACATACAGGAACGTGCAAAACCCCTATTGCCTCTTCCCACCCCCAGCAACTCCCACGGCACTTCTCCTGAGTTGCAGAGAGTCCCAAGAAGGTCCTGGACCACTTCCAGATTGCAAGAGAGCATCAGGAGCTGAGGCTAGAGATACAGTGGTCAAGAACGCATGGGCCTAGGGATCAAAGGAGATGGATAGATGGATAGATGGAATCCTCCCCGGATGCTGGCCATGGATGGAAGAGAAGTAAAAAGGGACTTGACTTCTATGATCCCTGAAATTATACCAAGAATTATGTGTATGGGATGGAATAATTCATTTGGCCAATTTTTACATCTGTCTAGCCTGCTCTTCCATACAGGAGGGCCATAGATATGGTTTTTCTGCTCTTTAGTATCCAAAGCAGCAGATTCGACAAGCGGATTTGGGCATTATCAGTCCACTGGCCGGAAATCTTTGCCGTAAATTTCAGCAAGTGTGCTGCTCAAAAGAGAGTTCACTGAAGAAAAAAAAAAAAAAAAAAAAGAAAATTGACTTCAGCCTGGCTCAAACCAGGCCAATGGGCAGTCTGACTCCTAACAAGAAACATATATGGATTTTTGCACTGGAAGAGCAGTGATTTCTTGAATTGACACCTGAAGGCAAACATTCAAGGAGGCTTGGCATATAGTCATGGCTGGGGTTACCTGTCAGAAAGTAGATATTTTGGTTGTTTAGCACTCCAGTGGAGGTTGGTTGAGGAGACTGTTGCTGGTTCCTCCCTCCCCCCCTTCCCAACCTGTTAGTGCCTCCTCATACTCTTGAAGGACACTTGGCAAAGTCTACCTGGCCCCTTTCCATGTGTGCAGCACAAATGGCTGGTTTGGTGCCTGAAGAGAGACAAGCCTGGACACCTGTGAGGCTGAAGCCAAATTGCATTTGGCCATTGCAGCATGAGGTGCTTGAAAAGATCAGTGTTCAAGTTTATGAAGCACTTGACAGGGACAGGGTGGCCGTGAGAAGAGATGGAGGCTGTGCTCCATGTTACAGACTTGGATTAGATACACCACTAACAGTGTTTAACCCAGAGAAAATATAAATGGTTTCAAGAGCTGAAAAGCACTGACATTTGCTGTCTGCCTTTCTTAGTGTAAGACAACTAGCCACTTGCATTAATTATTATGAGTTATTTTCTCTTAAAAAGCTAGAAAATGTATAAGCAGGCACTAAAACAATATCAAGGTACCAAAACAAAAATTAAATATGTTTTCATTAAAATGAAAATTATGGATCACATTTTTTTTTGCATCCTACTGGCAACCACATGCTGTACAATCCCACAAGTATTTGTAATGCAGGTCTTCTGGATGACTTTGCACTATGAAATTTACATTTTTTGCTGTAAAGATTAATGTTGCTAATGTATGCAAGATATCCTGCATCTCTAACACAAAGATCAGCATTTCGTATTAGCAGCATGCTGTCTGTTTATTTTGCTGCATTACTCATTTGTCTGAAAAGGGTATGTTTCTGGTACGGTTATCACTAACAAGATTATTTTCTGTTCAACTGACCTGATCTAGGCTGCACAAGGTAAATGAATAGCATGAAGTACATCTTAGTCTGACACCTTACAGATTCAAGAGGTCCCACTCTTGATACCAGGATACCTGGTGATACCAGGCCCTGGTATCGTTTCAGTTTATATTAATACGGGGCAGCAGGATTTAGCTGTGGATGAACAAACTTCCTGCCTCCATGCCAATGATTCATGCAGAAACTGTGGAAAAGCAGCAGCTCAGCTTTCCATCCTCAGTCCTGAACTTGAAATATTTCTTTACTACTGCACAGGAGGACCTAGGACTACTGGACAGTCAAGTGTTACTGCTCTAAAGCAGAGAAGATGCTTCTCAGCAGGCCAGAAAAGGGTTCGTGAATGCTAATGCTGACTGAGATTTCAGACATACACAGTATTTGATAACATTAGCCTTGCAAAGGTCTCTAGTCAATGTACTGGCACATTCCTATAAGGCTAATCTTCCCACGCACAGGAGCACAAGTGCTGATTCAGACATTACATATTCTGCCAAGCATCAAAACAGCTGGGAGTTGAGTGTCCCTAGGCGCAACACCCTGGGGTCCTCTTGGCTGATCCAGACCTTTCCATTTTCTGTGTATATACACAAAATGGCACATGATGTAACAAGACCTCCATTAGGCACCATAACTGAAATCTGTAAGAGACTTGAAATGAATAATAATTTCCCAACAGCCTGATTAAAATACAGTGATCATTCAGTGAAGTTCTATAGGTATAAAATTCCTTACATTGATTTGATAATTTTGCTATGATTAGTTAATAAATCATGGTATCCAAGTGGTAATTCTGTATGGTTTTTTTGGCTATGTGGCTCTCTTACAATAGTGTTTTAATTAAGCATGCTGGACGTATGCTATAAAAATGGATTGCAGACATCACTCAGATTTACACAGATGCATTTGAAATTTTGCTTCAAATTTCAGTAAAGTTTCCAAACCCTCAAGGTCCTGACCACCTCTGACCAGCTGCAGTACTGATACTGCAGGTCTCCCTGCCATTGTTGAAGTAAGCTATTATGCAGAACTCATGCCTTTGAGGACGAGCTATTTTTTAATTTTTAATCAGTATATATTTGTATCTCGGACAATGAATATTGCTTTCAAATCTGTTCTAAAGAAAGCAAATTATTTAAACTGATTGTTTGAGAAGAAAATTAGTACAGGATTGCATCTTTTACTCTCTAACAGAATCTGGTGTAATCTCTATGCTTCCTCAACAGTTCTTTTTAATAGGAAAAATATTTAGAGGAAAAAAAGATTTCCCTCCCTCAATCTTTCCCCTGGCCCCCCAAGTTTACAATTCTCTCAAACAAGTGAAAAAGTAGAAATCAACTTTTCCCTCCTGGTCTCCAGACATTAGACCAAACAAATGTTATTGCTTTAGGTTTTCTTTTATTTAGAACATTGGTAGGCCAGAGAAACAAAAAAGGAAAGCTAGAAAAAAATTTTAGTCCTACTGCTTGGCCAGGGTCAGTCTGAATTGGTGCAAATGGCTTTGCAGTTTACCAGCAATGTTCTAAAGCAACCAAGTATTTAGGTGGTTGCTTAATTAAATACTTACTTTACTTATCCTGCAAGATGGCACCTGTCTTCTGGAGACTGTTAAACCAAGGTCCAAAATTTCCACATTTTTAGGGGATGCATCTTCCCTGCATACCTTCTACAATTTCCCCGCCCACCCCATTTCCCTGTCCCCACCCCCCACCCCAATATATAAGCTCTCAAATAACCAGTATTATAACCCATACAATTAAATTTTTTCCTGATGAAAAACGCAACTATTCTTCTCCTCTTTCAGTTGTTGGGGACTGGAGAGGCAAGAGTCATTCTGTTATTGTCTCTAAGAAGCATCAACTAGATTTAAACACAGTTATTTGTGAACAAGGACTAATTTCAAAATCCTTGTGTGCTTCCTCAGGCTCTAGGAAGAATATAGTTGAGCAGTTGGAGATAACATAAGTAAAGTACAGCAAAACCTATTACATAGAAAGTGAGAGGTCAATAGCATCTTCGCACTCACATTCTGATATGAAGGAAACTATCTCATGTGAAAACTCTTCTATTTGATTTTCCTCAGGGCTATGAGAAATGAACCATCAAGGATTTAACCATGGTGGATTAAGATGTTATTGTTCCTAAGCAGCAGCCCAACCTGACTGGCCCTATGCTAAGAAATGCAGTTCCTTGGGAAAGAAGGAAATTGGAGTTTTCTAGAAGTGGAAAATATCTGTACTTCAGGTGCAGTCTGACCCACTCAAGTGGAGCTGAAACCCACCCCATTGGCAGTTTAAGGCAGCTAGGGGTTATGCACAACACAAACAATTTTGATACTCCTGCAACAGCAGTAGTAATTCCCAGGCAAAAGCAAAATTTCCCACAAACCACATCTTATCCATCAGAGAGTGGAGAGGAAAAGGAAATGTGTTTCCAACAGATTTCCTAAGTCACCCTCTCCCCAGGTCTGAGAGATGCTGCAGGTTTGCTCCAAGTTAATAGAGCAAACAGTGTATAGATGAGGGCTGGCATCTTCACCACCACATCCTGCTTCACCAGACATTTTTCCACTCACTGTAGCAGAGCCTGGCAGCAACTTGCTCATAAAATAAGGGTTTTTTTCCTTGAGTTGCCATCAAGAAGCAACATTACACATTGTCCTAGATGAGAGATGCAAATCCAGCAACCCAATAGAGAAAGTGTCCCACAAGAATCCATAGAGCTTTGGGGAATTTGCTTAAAGATTCAAATAATTAAGGCAGTGGTCGGAAAAAAAAATTAAAAAGGAAAGCAATTTTGCCATCTAAGACCTTGAAAGAGGTGAAGAATAAGGATACTGAGTCAAGAATGCTAATAAAGTACAGAAATGATGAAGACAAAATGAGGAGGAATAATTCAAAGAAAACAACCAGTAAGGGATTTACACTGAAAAAAAACCCCACCAAACAAAAAGGAGCTAGAGAAAGCTGGCAAGATGAGTTGTTGAACTGCCATCCTGGGGGATATTAATCTATGTGAGATGGCTAAGAATAACTAACTCAATCCAGGCAGATGCAAAGGGATGAAAATGACAAAAAGTCCCTGCCAAATCAATCTGCAATGTCACCCCATGCATTCTCTCATTTTGGTTTCCTGGAGTGCGAGTGGCATTTTATCTCACAGACTACAATCAGATTATTTCCTATCACAAAGACAACCCTATTTGATTTATATAAACAGCACCTATCTTAGCTGTCATTTAGGTTTGGTTGTTTGGGGATTTTTTGTAATACAAGAAACTGAGTTTTGACTGCTTACAGTTTGTTGGTAAGCCTTGCTTGACCCTGAGTTGGGTCATGTCTGTTGAAACCACCAGCACTACAATACACATGTTGTTATATCTGAAAGTTAAGCAGACGTCTGATAGGCATGACATGCCAATCTCACCTTGCTACTCCATTTGGAGTTGTGGGATAACACGGGAGCAGGAGCAGTGGGAGGTTCAGCTCAGGAAGACACCAGTAACCTGCTAACTCTTCAGCATGTTCTGCCATCCTGTGGGCATCGCCAGAAATCAGTTGTTTAGAGTAGGGGACGATAGAGTTTCCATTCAGCTGAGTCTCATTAATTTTAAAGAGTTTGGATGACTTGTAAGAGCTTTGGAGGCACGCATCTGGCAGCTCAGGGCAAGGCTGGAGAGATGCAGGGTAAAAACATGATGGTGAGAAGGGCAAGCAGAAGGCCTAAGCAGAAATCCTTCTAACAAATGGAATGCCTAATTTATACTTATCCACATTTCAGATTGAATGCATATATTTTCAGGTCACCTTTTACAGTTTTGTTTCAGATCCCCATCTGAAGAGAAGCAGAGGACAGTAATGTTGACACAACTGGAGGCACAGATGAATGCAGTGACTTTCTTCAGAGTGCACTGTAATGGCAGTTTAAATTCAGTTTCTTACAACGTGTGCTCTTTGATTGTATTCATTCTGTCATGGACTTCCAAAATACATAGGCTTTCTGGGAACACACTGAAGTACCATGATTTATCATCTTTTTTATTAATGAATCAACAATGTCAGAAAATTTATGTCACAGATGGCACAAATATTAATCCTGTTAAAAGCATTCAAAGCATTAAAAACTGTGCATTGTATCTTATTTTATTGTAGCTAATGACTATTCGTTATAGTGAAAGAAACCAGAAGTTTCTGACATCATCTCATCATATTCTTTTATGCCTGCAAGGGGAAACTTTCCAGTCGTTTTGTGGAAGACAAATTCAGGTGGAAGTCCGTGTTTAGAGTAGTGATGGTCACTATCATAAGAAGTAGAGCACAGATGAAGTGAAGATACTATCCATCTTAGCTTTAGTGCTACATATTATTAATCATGTGAAATGGAAAAGAAAATATGTTAATTAATCTGAAAATGTCACTAAGCAAGGAAAGACTGTGAGGAATCAAAAGAAAAATCTCACAAGAGAGGAACCTTATTCAGCACCATTTTAGCTGATGGGCACTGCTACAGGTACCTCTGCTTAGAAATGCTGCAGAGCTGGAGGGCAGTGCGCAGTAGGAGAGACTGGGAATGCCCCAGAAGTTAGAAAGCCTGACTTAAGAGGAAAAACTGAATAGCCTGCAGTCGTTTATATGCAGGAAAAAGAACCAAACAAGCAACAAAACAACAACAAAATAACCAACTGAAAAACCAAAACCAAACCCAAACAACAAAAAGCAGTGATAATGTTCATAGGCGTACAAGTCTGCGGCGAGGAGACAACCTTACTGCACAAGCAAAGTAGTAATGGGGATAAACTGCAGAAAGGAAGATTTGGTTTAGATAATAGAAGTATTTTGCATCTCTGTTTTCTGGATAACAGAGATTTAAGGATTTTCATATTCTCTCTTTTAGGTTTACAACCAAATTCTGAATTCCAACAAGGCATTGAAGCTTATAGCTCCCAAGTTCCAAAGAAACCCAAGACATGTCACATTTATGGCAGCTGCAGATACCACAACTAATGTAACAGAGGAGCTCCTAATACCCCTGATGGGTTATAAAAAACAGGAAAATCAACAGACCCATGGCCAAACTCTTTTGCCTCTGAACTGAGAGTGTCTCTGTATGGAAACAACAGATCAAATCCAGAGACTATAGCTAGATATGTAGTGTCATAAAGTTCTGTGTTTATGGCCATTACTAATTTATAGGAATCTGTGATTCTGTGATATATACGTGTGTGTGCATATCTGCAGAGTGTAGGGTGGAAATAAACAGCAGGTATTTAAAGGCAAAATTGCACTATCTGTGACAGGTTTTAATACAGAAACCACTTACTAATGTTGCTGAATTTCAATTAAAGTCCCAATACAAAGTACATTCATACAAACAGATTTTTATTCATGTAGAAATCACTTTAGAAGTTGGAATTCCATACCTTTTTTTTTTTTTTAATTTGTTTGGATGAGGGAGTGAAGATTTTCAGATCTAATTTTTTAATTGCAGACTTCTAGTTAACTTGTTAAAGACAGTACATAGTTAAGACACTAGAGTATTCATAAGCAATGGCTTGATTTCAGTTGTAAACAAAGGAATAGTTATTTTTAGTAAAACTTCTCAATTCCTTGTCAAGTTTGTATTCAATATATGCAGTTTAAAAACTGTAATCTAAAAAATTACTTATGTTTGTGGTTACAATAAACATAAACAGTATTCCAGCATCAGCCACACACCAGTCCTATTCAATGGGGTCACTGAAGTAGATTCTTGTACAGTTTGGAAATAGTAGGCTAATGGGTCCAAAACATGAAGATACATTTTCTGCAAAGCAACCCAGATAATAGGATGTAGAAGAGGAAAATACTTGAACTGCAAAGCTGTGGAGGAGGTTATAACCTTCTCAGCAAAAAGAGTAGGTTTTGGCCACAGTCTTCAGTCACCATTAGTAAGAGGTGAAGAGGAAACAATGCCCAAGGACTGAAGACAGCTTCAAGAGACAGCATGAGACAGGGTGCTCATCCAGTCACTCACAACAGACTCCTAAGTGGGTCTCAGGGGGCTGGAGCTGGAGAGGTACAAGCTTTGTAACAGGCTCCCAGAGCAGCAGCACTGGCAGAGATTAAAGTTGTGGTTGTCATATGGACATGCCCACAAAAATCTGAGTGACGAAATCTGTGCCCCTTAGGTTTTCCTTCAGTCACAGGGAATACTTATTACTGCTGCTGGAGATGCGGAGGGACACACAGGATCCATGAGGGGTGCTGGGGCTTTTTGTGCTGGCTGTTGCAGCTCTCACGCTGAACCAAACAAGATGTGCCTTACCTGACTCTGCTGAGCAGAAAGGCTGGAGAAATGGTTTTTTTTCCCTGTTACCATGGTAATTAGACCACTAATGAGATGTCTGATGGGTCAGGCAATATAATACCATATGCAGCAGGCTGGATGTGGAACAGTAATGCCTGTACATCAGGTATCTACTTACCAGAACTCTTCTAGCTGACTTGTGAAAAAGGTGGCAAAAGGATCCTCTAAACTGCTCTCTTCTACCTGGAGGATGACCTGTATTCAAGATTGGAAAGTTCTCACCCTTTGTCAGCTAATACTGGACACTAATGCCATCTGTAGTATTATTATAGCCTCCTATATCCTATTTCAAATTTTATATGACTCCATTAATGATTAACTTTTAGTACATATCACTATAATGGGAACATGCTGCACTGAGGTCTGAAAAGAAAACATTATATGTTTCTTAAGGTGTAGGTTCTTTTACAGATCAGCTTTAGCTTCTAGCTGCAACACTTCTAGCTTTCAGCACTTTTAAACTTGTTTCCTGCAACATCAGAGGAAATAAGCACATGTGTCTGCTTAATCAAATCAGCTCACCTGTACTGCAATAAAGAGAGAGAAAGACTTATGTGCTTATTTCATTAGTCTATACCATTGGAAAATAAGTGGCATAATACATATGAAAATAATTTTCATCTTCATGCCATAGGTCCAGATTTTTTTTTCCTTTGAAGCAGAAGACCATGGAATTAATCTTCTACTTTGAATTTTATAAATAATCTGATACTCAGCAGCTTTCTGAACCCAAAATCCTCTGTGGGTGGACACAGACTTATGAGGTTGCGATGTCAAGCAACAAAGTGGTCAGAGGTTTTGAAAGCAATAGACAGCTGAAGCAGAGAGAGGAATGAAAGCAGGAAAAAGGTAACAAAATTTCTACTGTTGCAGGTGGTAGGCACTTAAGGACTTCAGTTTTAGAACTCTCCCTGCTGCAAGTAGCTTTATGAACATTTTTATGGAATCAGGCCCACTATAGACTATGGAAAGCTTTGGCAATTGCAGCTGTATTTCTCAAAGAGAGCACCAACCACTGTGTGGTAATTCAATAATGAATCCAAGGAATCATACACAGGCTGCTTATCATACACAATTTAAACTTAGTGATGTCCTATTTAGAATTATTCAGGTTGGGTAATTACTTTGCAAAATGCTAAGACATAATGCTTTGGTTCATTATTTAACCAAATTTGACATGGATGTACCTAAAGTATTATTTTAGCCCAGTTCTAATAGATAAGTGTAAAACGTCTGTTATAACAGTTACTTAATCAGCTACTCAAGCTATTGTTCTCTGGGAAAAAACAGGACAGAGAATGCATTACTGAAATCTAATTCTGCAGTAATAATAGGTCATCTCAACCACCTGCCTATTCTTAAGTCCATATCCTAAATCAATTATACAGCTCATTACACAATCACTATTTGGGCCATCTAGTTAAATGCGTCAAGATAAACACAGATAAAAAGACTTACCTCTAAACTAAAGATGTGCTATAGAATTTAAGAAAGGGAAAAATTCAGAAAGTAGCCTCTTCAGCAATGAAATGTAAAACTCTTTATTCCTTTTTTTCTTTTGTTTTCTTTTTACACTTAGAAACAAAGTCATATATAATTAAAGGCTATAAAAAAGGCACTACAGAAAGCAGCTTCTACAGACAATAATTTTTAGACTGGGGTGTCTGGAATACAAGGACTAGATTACTGTCTCTGTTGGCATGGTGCCCTCCTAAGAAGAGACTCTACATGTATTAGGTAAACAAAAGATAATAAAAATAAATTAATTGGAGTAGTTCTCCATGGGCCTTTTTTTTGGTGTCCTACAAACCCTATTAAAACAAAAACTTTCAATTACATGGAATTATGCAATGCTATGTGCTTATTTATTGTGGAAATTGTTCACTATGTATGAGAATAGGAACAAACTTGGTTTCATAACTATCCCATTACAACTAGATGAATTTAAATAGGAATTTAAAATATTGGAGGCAGGCAAATTGCAGTTCATTTTCCAAATAAGTACTCCAGGCATCATACTTCATTATTTTTACTAGCTATTATGTGAGTTATAATAGCATCTTGAAGCTTTACTTCTGGGCCTGGACCTCACTCATTGCTTTATATGTTAATTCTGCACCATACTAATTATTAGGGAGAGGTGAGAAATAGGAATATTTGTCTTGATTTTAACAAGTGCTGAGTTCTGCATTCCTAACATTAGTACTGTAGTTGTTTCAGTTCTGTTTAATAATGCTGCAGTTAAAAATAAATAACAGAAAATGTTAGCCTTTCTCCATTCCTAGTCTGGGGAATATACACTGACTGTTTAATGTTGTAGAAAATGTGTTTGCAAAGCTAAGAGCCACCTCGCTGCATTTCACAGGGAATTTTTGTCAAGTTCCATAAATCAAACAATACAAGCAACAATTTGGTGCTCTGCATTCAGCAATTGTTTACATTATCTCTTAGCTTTTGTCTGCCTTGGTGAATTTTCAATCCAGCTTTTTTTCTTTACCTCATTCAAATCACAAGATTTCTTCCCACTCTTTTTCCCCAAAGCATTTGTTAAATGTGCACATCAGAATTTTATGGGGAAATCCGACTAATGTTCTAACTGTGGCAACCTCCAAAGAAAACATTATCTTCCTCCTCCTACTCATTAGTCCCTTGTGTATTCATCCAGGAGCTGCATTTAACCCTTCTGGCACATCCTCTGTCAGGACCTGGGCTGGTTTTTCCCCTTAGACTCTCAAATAATTTTTAAGTAACACCCTAAAAATGTATCATCCCCATTTCTACAGATTCTTGTTACTCTTAGATTTTCATATTTCTCTGTGTTCAAAATCTCCATTTTTGTTTGAGTGTGTCTCATACTGCTCTTCTGCAAGTCCTTACACAATTTACAGTCACAGAATCTCAGAATCACAGAATCACGGAATCACAGAATTAATTGGAAAAGACCTTAAAGATCACTTAGTCCTACCATCAACCCAACACTGCCAAGTCCACCACTAAACCATATCCCTTAATACTATGTCTGTACAACTCTTAAATACCTCCGCGGATGGTGACTCCATCACTTCCCTTGGCAGCCTGTTCTGATGCCTGATAACCCTTTCAGTGAAGAAATTCTTCCTAACATCCAATATAAACCTCTCATGGCTCAAATTGAGGCCATTACCTCTTGTCCTATCACTTGTAACTTCATTCAACAGACCGATCCTCATCTCTTCGCAATCTCTTTTAAGGTAGTTGTAGAGAGTTATAAGGTCTCCCCTCAGCCTCCTTTTCTCAAGGCTAAACAACCCCATCTCCCTCAGCTACTCCTCATAAGACATACACTCCAAACTCTGGACCAGCTTCGTTGCCCTTCTTTGGACATGCTCTAGTAGCTCAATGTCTTTTCTGTAGTGAGGGGCCCAAAACTGAACACAGTACTCAAGGTGCAGCCTGATGTTTTGGGCAATGGTTATAACTGACACTTTCACTGATTAAAATACTCAGGGTCAGGCTGGTCCTAATCCTCCCAGGATGTCTATTTCAAGCCAACTACCCATCGGCAATAGCTCTTAACTGACCTCTTCATTAACCGTTTAGCATGAATTTTATTAGTGCTCTAGAGCACTCGGGTTTCTATTGTTATACCAAACTTAAAAGTTCATTATATTGCTGCTATTAAACAATTTTCTAACCTCAAATAACAGAAATAGCACTTAGTCTTCCCAAAATTTTCTTGAAAGACTTACATCTGCTGTACTCTTACAGTTTGATTTTGTTGTCAGCAAATGCTTCTAACAGCCTCCAACCTTCTCCCTTTAATTTCACTTGGGTCAGCAAAAAGTTCTTCAGGTCCTTGCTCTTTTCAAACTTAAATAAATTATTCTGCTTCTGTTCAAGTACTGGCGATATATTAAAAGACCAAAAATTATCTCAAACAGATTTATCAAAACTTGTTGATATCTAAGATACCTATCTCTGGCTAAATGTGACTCACATCTCCCCCGGGTACTAGAAAATTACAAAGTGTATAGTCTGCCTCTGAAGACAAATCACACAGCTTTCTTACTCTGAAAATAAAGGGCAGAAATTTTATTGAATATACAAGCTTTTTTCATCATTTATGAATAACTTTGCCATTCTTAATTCCTAATATACCTTCAAAAACTATTATCCTTACATCTCCTGACATGGATTTTCATCTGTATTTAGCTACGCTTCCTTCTGTATTGCATTTAATAAATTCCAAATAATGTCAGTTTCCCTCTGTTTCCAATTTTATAATTTTAATAAATATTTTATTATTTTTAATGTTATCATTTGTAATTGGTATCACAGGATTATGTTCAGACTTCTTTTCTTTCCATGGGAAATGATAGCTTCTTGCCCTTCTACCAAAAGGTCCCCTGCTACATTTCCCCTTTTTAGTTTGTTCCTGTTTTAAATGTTCCTACATAATTTTGCTTACAAGATTTCTCAGTAAATAGAACATTATTTGGGATTAGCTAGCTAATACCTCAATTCAAATGCATTTGCAATTCTGACTTTCTGAGGTTATCAATAACTCTCAAAGAGTCATAGAATCACAGAATGGTTTGAGTTGGAATGGACCTTAAAGATCATTTAGTTCCAATCCCTCTGCATGGACGGGGACACTTCACACTAGAGCAGGTGGCTCATAGGCCCATCCAACCTGCCCTTGAACACTTTCAGTGTCTATTCCACTATTGAACACTATTGCCCTTGAACACTATTCCAGTGTCTCACCACCCTCACATGAAAGAATTTCTTCCTAATATCCAGCCTAAATCTACTGTCTTCCAGCTTAAAGCTTTTACACCCCTCCTCCTGGTGCTACATGCCTTTAAAAAAATATCTCCCCAGCTTTCCTGTAGATCCCTGCAGATACTGGAAGGCCACTATAAGGTCCCCCAAGTACATTGTACAGAAGTTCACTCATCACCACTCTTCTGCTTTGTTCTTCTATTAAAGTAATCAACAATGGTTTTTTTACAAGTTTTACAGACCTGCATCACTTGAGAATTTGTTGTTTTGGATTTTTTTACTCTCATGTCAATTTAAAAATCAGAATAAAATAATGATTAACAAGGGGTGCTTTGGACCTGCCTGGAATATTTACACAGGGATAACATCTCAAGAGAGCCTGATTAAATTTTTTTTTAATTTTTTTTTTGGAAGACTGTAAGTGGTTGAACATACTTGCATTTTCATTATTCTGGCATGTGAATATATTGAAAGAAGCACGAAAAATATCTACATAATTAAAATTATAGCCTGAACTTGGTTTAACCATGTTTGCACCCTTGTAACTGCATACATTTGGGTTAAGGACAACTTGACTCCTGAAAAATGCTTGTATTTCTTCAAAAAGCATAATTATTTCTTCCAAATGTGTCCTCACAAAAGACACTCATGCTAGGTTAACAGCTCCCAGCACGGAGTCCAAAAAAGAGATAAAACACCTTTTTATAGCCAGAGATAACCAGCAAGACTCTGACATGCAAAACAAAACCAAGGAGCATGCCTGAGTGCCAAAGGTCCACAAATATTTTATATAATATATTCACATTTAAGAATTTACACAGACATCCCAGGTGTGCATTACAGCTCAATGGAAGAAAAATGTGCACATGCCTGCTGCTAATTCTGTATTGAACAGATAATTTAACCCAGCTGTAGCAACTGGTTCACAGACAATCACTGAATGAGAAAGAAGCTACATGGCTCCACATTTCATAGCTGGGATTGAGCTCTGCACTGTAGTAAATTGTGTTTGTGATCACTAGTGGAGGGGATGGTGTGCACCCCTAGCACGTGGAAAAAAGGAAAATGTCTTTGACAGATTTTAGGAAAATATCTTCAATGGGGGACTATGTCACCAGAAAAGTGTTATTCTAGAGCCATGGGATTATTAACCACAGTAATGCAGTTCACTGAGGAAAAGCAAATGTCTTCTTCAGTAGGATTGGTATATTTTACCCGTTGTAATATAACAAGGGGATAATTAACAGCTCACAGAAACATCTAGTCCTGATCTTTAAAAGCAACATGAATTCTGCCTGCCAACAGCAGCCCTTTACCTGTCTTTGACTACAGAGAAACATTGAATCTAACATTATCCAGCAATATTGAAATAATACCATTTTCCTAATAATTATAAAACAGAAATTAGAAAATTGGAAGTACTTCAAAAGTTTATAATCCTGTTGCCTTTGTATTTTTTTCTCTTTGCAAGTTGCACTCATTCTCCCAGTGAAAGAGTAAAAATCTTTACCAATTTATTGGTGTTCTACTAATAATCTGAACTAAATGAAACACTGAAGAAAATGAAACCCTGTCATTTCATGCTTGTTCTTGAAGTTGTAATGCTACAGTGTAACCAACTATCAGTCCTAACAGGTGATGTATTTCATAAGTTATGGACTGAAAAATGAACATCCAAAAGAGCTGCCAAATTATACTGAATAAGCAATTAATAGATGGATCTGTTATTTATTTATTTATATATTTATTTTAGGGAAGACAGCAAAACTATCCCTAACTGGGAGATTTATCTGTATTCATGTGGTGAATAGAAGGCTCTCCTTTTCTCACTGACAACTTGGAGAGACATACAGTTTTCCCAGACTATAGATCTGCACCAAGGTTTCTGAAAAGAGTGAGCAAAACTGATTAGAAAGAGGAAAACAGGAGTTCTGGCTGACCAGGGATAAAGAATGGGGGGGGGAAATCAGAGAGGCAGAGAGTGGTGGAGACTTCAGTTAGCTTTTTCCTCTCCTCTCATCTCTCTGAGAGGACAGGAGAGTTGTAGAGGATCCTTCTGCCTTGAGGAGGACCACCATCCTCAGGAGTTCTCATTATACCAAACACAACAGCTCCTTCCCATGCACCAAGAGCAGTGGCCAGTCTGGATTGCTAGGGCTCTCAGTTGTCAAAGGAGCTATGATGATTTCATTGCTTCCTCCCTGCTGCCTATTGCTTTGGGCAACTTTCTATCCTATCTGTTGCTAAGGCAGACCCTGGTTATGAGTTTGTTACTCTGGAGGAAGGTGTTCCCATCTTTCTGCCATCCCACACTCATGCATTTCACATGCATTTCATTTGGATCTCCTTGAAGACAACACAATCAGTTTTGGGTCAATTCTTGTGATCTAATGCCAGCAGAAACTTTCAAAAACATTTTTTTTCTTATTTTTTAAAAATCTTTTACTCTGAGACTACAAAACCATCCTCCTAACTACACCATCTGAAATTCAGCCTGTGTGGTAACAAGTTGTGCCAGGGGAGGTTTAGATTGTATGTTAGAATGGTAATTAAACAGTGGAACAGGCTGCCCAGGGCAGTGGTTGAATCACCATCCCTGGAGGTGTTTAAAAGACGTGTAGATGTGGTGCTTAAAGACATGGTTTAACACTGGGCTTGGTAGAGTTAGGTTAACAGTTGGACTCGGTGATCTTAAAGGTGTCTTCCAACCAGAATGATTCTGTGATTCTGTAACTGAACCAATACCTGATAGATGGTTTCCTGGACCACGCACTTATTTTGTATGTGCTGCACCTGTGTTCATCCCCTAGTCTGTATTCTAGACAAGTTGCCTAGCATGGAATACCCTCCTATACTGCTTGTCTCCCACAGTCAGTAGAGAGAATCAGGCCATCCCAGAGGACAATTTACCCCACTCTATAAGCAACTAAAATAACCATTCATGAGAGGGGCTTCAGACAAACAGCTTAATGTACATGCCTAATTTGTTTAGACAGCAAAACAAGGAGAAATTACTCCTACTCCTACTGTCTTTTTCTGCTTTGTTCTCTCATCCACAGAACTGAATGAATCACATGCCCACAGAAGCTTTATGTGCTAAGAGTTAATGACTGTAAAGTACTTCAGTGGAGAGGAACAAGATAAAACTGATCAGAAACAATAATTCCGAACTACCTGAGCATTAGAGTTCTCCAATTAAATTTCCAACAAGATTGCTACCTAATGACAAGGTTCCTCGCTAGCATAGTTTTGGCAGAGTGGAACTAAAGAATGAGTGAAAGAACAAAAACTTAAAGGGGTGGTTAGATTTCTGGATGGTAGTGTACAGTAGTAACAATGAATGATGATGAAAGATTTTTATAACAGAGAATTTTCCAGAAGCTAAAATTATCCCACAGGTGAAAATTAAGAAACCAAAATATTAATATTTGGCTCATTCTTTAATTTTTGTCTCTAGATCCCCTTGACATTTTTGGTGAATGCTTGGTTCTTCTCTATATTAGATCTCTAGCTTGCTGGGAGACGCTGTCTTAATTTACAAGTTCTTTTGCCTAGGTAAAATGTAAGGACTAAAGGCAGGTGGAGGTGGCATGTAGATGTTTGCAATTAGAGACTTCTGATCCAGATTCTGAACCAGAAACTCTTCAATTACTGACTTAAATTAAGTGTCCCTCATGGTTACCAAAAGGTAAGACTTAGAGGGGACAGTGTCCACTGAGGCTCTTCTTTGGTCAGATTCCTTCTGCTAGCAGGACAGAAACATAATGTTAGAGAAATTCAGTTCATAGCAAGAAGAAAACTACCTTCAGAGTTTGCTAAGGTTTTTTCACAGTTATTTGGCACTGCAGTTATTTTTAAAAATAGGACCAATTTACAAAGAATAAATATTAACAACATTTTAGGGCTTTGAAACATTATGCATAAATACTATACTGTAGGACCAAAGAAAATTTAATTGTGTAATGGAAGTCATATAGCGAGAATGACATTTAGATAAGATCTGGCATTAAATATTCATATAAATAAGCTTAACTGTGGGTGGAGATTAAAGTTGTGGTTTTACTCCAAGATGTACCATTTGCAATTCTTTCTATAAGGCCAAATTAACTTTAATTTCTTACAAGTAATTCATAGTTCATGATATCATTATTGTTTTAATGCTCATAATCTGTTCTTTATTGTTCAGCAGTTTTTATTTTTTATATTATAAAAAGTTAATTACTTTTGACAGCCAAGACTTCTGAGAAGTACTATTCAATTTTGTGCCTTACTGTGCTTTTCTGATTTCCTGTGAATAAATAATTGAGTCTTAGTTTTAATCTGAACTTCATGACAAATCTGGGATTGCTATCCATTACAATATTACCAAAGAACATGTCAGAATTAAAAGGAAGACATACTATGTGGAAACTTGTATAAAATATGCTTCACAATCTCTGTGCTCATTAGTTTCTCAAGCTTGTCATGTACATTACTGGTTATATTACAAACACATCTATAAAGGGTCATGTTTCATTTCCATTTGGCATTTCAATAGTCTATTGGCATAGTAATATGAACGATCAGAGTGAAAGACAAAATGAGTTTTCAGAAATCTTGAATATACAGCGTCTGGAAGACATTTTAGATAATAAAGCAACAATCTCATAAAAGGGATTTGTTAACATGGTCTGCAAATAGTATTGATACATGAATGTATCAATGTGTGTATTCATAGAGCATTATCTCCTGTTAGATTCTAGCTCTGATAAGCAAATTACTCAGAATTGTATTTGTACAGTGTGAACAGCCTCAAAACTTAATATACTGGACAAAACTACTACACAGTAAGTAGATATTAAATAAAACTACTGTTTTGGTATGTAGAGAGATAATCAGCTGGATTGCATCCATCCTGCAGCTATGAAGAGAAGAGGAAAGAAGTCACCCTGCTTGCTCTCCCAGCCCTTGGCTCTGCAGGATTATCCATCTTCAACAGAAAGGATGCAGAAAGTGAACTGCAGGTTTTGTTCTTCAAGGCTGATGAGCTTTCCCCACTGAATCATTGCAAGCTTGCATTGAACTCCAAAGCTTTTGCTCACCCATGGGCAGTTTCAGGCTTAACATTCTCTTTTTGTCCCCTCATCTATCTTAGCTGTTTCTAAAAGACTGCTCTGCAGCCCAATGCCGAACTCGGCACTGTGAACTATACTAACATCTGGCTTGTAGATGAGACATACCATGGGCAAATCTCTTTTTGGGTCAAGTCCCCGGGCTCAGTGGTTTCAGCTTCTGAAACAGTAATTCTAGACTCCAAAATATTTTGAACTCATATACATTGTTCCTAGCCATGTTCCTGGCCTTGTGCTGTTTCATGCCAGACAGGGTTCCCTAGACAGGTGTTCAAATTACACACCTACTGATAAAGAATACTTTAATCCTTTCGGATAATTTAGTAAAGCTTTTCCTCTTTGTGTCTCTCTTCCAGTACAGGAAAGTCCTACTGATGTCTTCCTCTGTGTACAAAATGCTGAGTCTCTGTTCATGCTGCAGAAGGCTCTGAGATTTCTGTTATCCTCAGGAGCACATAAGGAAATAAAATTTCATAGTGCTTCATTTCTTGATAACATGGAGAAAATTCTGGTCAACACATGGTCTTTGGCAAGTATTTCTGTCCACCCAGCTTGTCTGGAGACTTAAGGACATTAATAATCAAACACCTGTTCAGGTCAAGCAAAGTGAGAAAGAGAAAACGGTGTAGTGTTTGTGCTGCTGCCTGGCATCTCAACGAGGTTGCTGTTCATTGTGGCTTTATGAGGACTTGGTGAGAGGCTTAAAACTCTCTCTGACCTGCCTTTCTGTCCATTCCCATTACCACGCTGTAAAAGGTGGGCCTACCTTCCAGTCGTTTCCTGAGGAACAGTATACTGGAGACCACAAGGCGTGCACGTGCTGCAGTAACGGAGACCATCTATCTGCAGTCAAGAGCTTTGCTGAGGGGCAGGTTTTGCTGAATCAGCACCTTGAGGACCTGCTTGAGTCTCATTTGCTTACATGCTAAAGTGCTCTGCTGAATAATAGCCCATGGCAACCAGCTGCCAGCCCTTCACTTCCTGATTAAAAACAAAAAAACACCCACTTCTGGAAGCTGTTCACATGCTAGTAGAAGAGCCATCCAAGCCCCCTCTTTTCCTGATTATTCCTCTTTGCCTACCCAACTAAAGTCCATACAAAGTGACAGGACTGCTATAGTTTGAACAAAACTATGGAAAAAAATGTATTTTCTAATTATGTGCCAATTTCTATTCTCTCGCCTATCTAATCCAAGAAAATAGTGCAGTTCTTAGCAAATATCCTGAGGCAGTACAACTGCCTATTAAATAGGACTCCCTGTTGATTTCAATGCATTTTCAAAGCACTTTAAAAGGTTGATGGCACAACATGGCCCAAAGGTGCTTTTTACTAATGTGTTGTCTGGCACACAGAGAGATAATAACAAAGGAAAATCTGACTGCTTCTTGAATGTGCCTATCAGCACTGGCATTGCTAGAAAAACTAATATAACCCTTTCTTAGTAAATTAGAGTTTTTTTGTCCTGTAAATGCCATTTACGACACAGAGTAAAATTCCAACCAGATCTGAGAAAGGAAGTATTTCCTATTCTTAAATAAATTGGAAAATCGATTCAAAGTAGTCCAGGCCGTACCTACCAGAGAGGATGGAGTGAAATACCAGAATACTTAATACTGTTTCAGAGGCCATGTGATGTTTTCCAGTGTAATCCCCAGTGCAATCTCTCACATCAGATTAAGATACATGAATAGTTTTAGATGCAAACACATGGCAGCAAAGCCACAAGACAAAGGGAGGGCTGGGGCCCAGTTTTCCAGGAGGAGAAGCTGCCTTCCTCAAGCCAGCCTTTTCTCAAGGCAGAAATAGTATTTCAAGACAGGACCATGGCCAAAAGATAAGAGTAAATCGTTTTATATCAGCAATCAGACTGGCCAAGCACAACATCTGCTATTGGCTCTGGATTCAGAGAAATTTTCTATAAACTAATCACCCACCACTGAACACACTGAGAGGGAGAAAAAAGGATTTAAAAATTGATTCATTTCATAGTTCTGATCCTTCTTCCCTTACATGTTTTTTAAGTAAGTGAAGCACCATCATTTAGCTCCTCAGGCACAGTTTAGGTGACCTCTCTGTGGAATACAGTCTCATTAATATCTATGAAAAATCATTACCCAAGTTTCAAAAGTTACTGCTGATTTTATGTCCCCATTATTTGGAGCATCCTATTTCATTTGAAAAGAGCTGATTTTTACAAAAATGGCCCTACTCTTACCCTTTAAAGGCCAAGGACATTCAGTTTGATGATTCCAGTTAATGGTAAAAAGAATTGTTAATAAAAATAGCTGCTATTTAACTGAGAGAATTAGCATCCCATCTAGTTGAGGTTTTCAGTATCATCCTGATGATTTTGAGCATATGGCTTTAATATATGTACATGGCAACCACGTAATCTGCAGATTTAGGCATCCCTACATATTCATTAACTTAATAGACAACGCTGTATTAAGCACAATTGAAAATAAACTTTCTAAGAAATACCTAATTACACATCTACATGACAGGCCCTGTTAAGAAAGTAATGGGCTTCAGAAAGTCCTTACATTTGTATATTTGTCCTAATACATCGCTAAAGTTCTGACTTGCATTTGTACATTAATTCAATAAACTGAGAAACTTGTCTCATTTTTTGTATAGGATCATTTATCTTACAAATATTCGTAGTAACTCTAAACTTCAACAAGATTATGTTTTGGGGTTGGTTGTTTGTTTGTGTTTGTTTTTTTCTTTATTCTAACTTTGAATAAATTACTTCTTGTTTGGATATCAATATATTTCCAAAGATGAGTTGTAGACATGTAGCTCTTGCCTTTCTTAAAGTACTTAAACATTTTTCTTGACCACACAAACTGTTGCTTTTGAAAATACTGAATAAAAATGTTAAGGTAGTTTCTGTGGTCTTGAATGAAGTCCTCTTGTTTGAACCCTGTAGATCTTGGTTGGGAACATTTTTGGTGTCTTACCTCCTACTCAAAATTTCATACTTGTTTTTACTAAAGTACAAAACCTTTGGTCCTAATTCAACCAAAGTTTAAATGGATGACAATCCTTCATCTAAATACTATGGAAGTATCCTAAAAATATGTTTCTTGTTTTGGAATAGGCCATGGGGAATCAACAAAATCTATTACCACTCATTCATTATCTTTGCTCAACTCCTTATTTTTTAAAAAGAATGGTACCGAAGAGAGATCTACTCTTTTAATACTTAAATTGTATCTGATTTTGTGTGGCATATAAGTGGATGAGCGTAAAATTGAATATTAATAAAATCTTGTGTACAAGCCTTTTCATCAGTTTACTGAGTCTCTGTGTAAGTCAAGCTGTGTAAGCAGATTCATCAGAGCAATGGCACAGGAAATCTGAGCAATAACAGTGTCACATGCAATATTATAAGTACTTGCACTCAGTTTGTGACCAGAACTCCTGCATCATAATCAAGTAGGTGACACAGCTTTTTATGTGAGAAAATTTTGCATGCAAGAAAGGCACTGGCTACACCTAGATCTGCTACATTCCTACTGTAAAGAAGGTCAAATCAGTTTGTGTTGTTCTGAAGCACAACAAAATCCAAAACATCTCAAAATAAGCTGCAGCTTAAGAGACAGCTGACAACGCTCTTTGACCCCCTGCCCTGTGTGCAAATGCTTGTGGATGAGAAAATCAAGCCCATAAACTACACAAAGAGAATGTGCTGTGCTCTCTATATCAATAATGTCTCTTCAAGCAGACCCAGACAGAGAGCTCCTGATATTTCTACAGCTCAGCAGAAGTTGTCAATATTTAATGTGACAGGAAAAGCAAGAGGAAAGGTTTCTGACGGCAGGAAGCAAATGGATTACTCCTTATGCCACAAAGATTTACTTTGACTTAAGTGCATGTTCCACACTCTCCCTTAGCAGATTTTTCAGGGTTGACATATTGTTTACCTAACCTGGGCTGTCAATGACAATTTTTCCTCGAATGAATACATTTTTCTAGTTACTTTGCAAAAAGGTTGATTAGTGTCACTATTAGAATCAGTGACTGCAACCACATTTAATTCTGTGCTGGTTGATGTATAAACAGATACTTAGAAGCCCTGAGCTGAGAATTTATGTCTCAGACACAAAGTGTTACTGGTGGATAAGGCAAACACATGTTTTCAATGACATGCCATGTTTACCTAAGATTATCAAAACGTCTGCTGAGAAGAAATCTTTTAATGTTTTTTACTCATTTTTTTCTGAAACAATTAGAAGACAGTGACACCAGCATGCCCCTGAGATTTTTTTTTGTTTGCATCGATTGAAAATGGCATCCAACCAATTCAATGTATTATGATGACCTTATGTGATCAGTAACTGCAGAATTCATTATTTCATTTTTGGATCAAGACTATAAGTGGAGAAGCTTGAGGAAGCCTTCACTTCAATGTGTTCATGTGTTTCTGTGACTCTATGTCAACAAGAACTGTGATCACTTATGACACCACCTGGTAACTTCTGTCTTAAAACAATTTACTCAGGTTAAAAGAAACAGGCATGTTTTTTCTTGCCCTTTTTCTTTTCATTTTTATTGGAAAAAAAAAGGAAGTGTATGAAAACAGTGAGTAGTCAAATATCAAGTCAATGTTCAAATGCTATCCTGTTTTATAAATGTCCCTTGTAATAGCCAGCTAATTCAATGGTTCAAATGGATTTTGATGCTTCTAATAGTCCTAGCAGCAGCACTCATTTAAACAAGTTGCCACTGAAGGCTGCAGTGCCTCTAGAGAATCCTCAACAACAGACAATGATAATAATAATTTGCAATGTGTAGCATATTTCACGTTAAAGATAGAATTTTTAAACACACTTTATATTCTCCCAGTTGCCACAGACTAAGCCAGTTAGATATTTTCCACCTTCCACTAAGTGAAAACAGGTTTGGCAACCTAATCTTCAACTTGTGTTCACAAGTAAACTTCTGCTATTTGATCACCTCTTACCCAAACTATCAGCATGCTTGTCATCCTTTGATCATTTTCTTCGATGGGACTGCTGAGTCTCAGCAACAAAATATGTTCTAGGGTCTTTATAACCACCCATAACACACCTTCCATGAACAAAAAGATGCTTTGGTGCCCATACCTGTAGTATTTCCCGTGGCCTTTCCTGGCAGCAGAAGATGCATATCTCAGATGCCTTTCACTCCCTTGAGGGACTATGGGTATCTGGGGGAAGTGAAAGCAGCATTTTGGCTAGTCTCAGGACAGCCTTACAGGCAACTGAAGCCATAGGTGATACGGGACTCCATCTTCGAGATAAATTAATCATAGCTCAACATCTTCAGTTTTGGAAGCAGGCTCACTGCACTGCAGTAAAAAGGGTTTGTGAAAGATAAAGGACAATAGAAAAATGGAATGGGATGCGCAAAAGACAAAAAGGAGAGGCAGAGACATTTAAAAGTTTATGGACAAACAAATAAATCTCAATCATTATTGGGTAGAATTTGAAAACAATGTCATGAGAGTTACCTGGAAATTTCTGTTAACACAGTATTAAAAAGGGGTGGGATTTGACATATAAACTCCTATTTTCCCCATGTAAATATGAGGAATATTAAGAGAAGAAGCAACTGAAAGAAAAGAAAAAATTACTAAAATCTAAAGAAATAGGAGCTACATAAAAATTGAGAATCGATGTGCAGAGATGCAAAATAAATTCTGGGGATTAAAATAAAGTGATGCTAGTTCAGAAGCTCTACTAGAATCTTGTGAAACAAAAGAGAATGTTGTCCTTTATGTCTGCCTATCACATTCAGCCAATAACACGATTATTTGCTAGAGGTCATAACTATTAAAGCATATTGGTAGAGGTTTGTTCTCAAGAGAAATAACATTTATGTTAGGAAGAGTGACAATCTGATTTCGCCCACATCAATATTCCTAGCTTGGTGCAGTGATCCTCTCCCAGAACAATACATTCTGTGAAAATAATTTATGTTTGGTATCCAGTCTATTGAATGAAGAATATTTTCAGCTAAGGCAAAGCAATTTTAGAACCATAGCTTTGCTTTCTTAGAAATACTTCTTCCCAGCTGGGCACACTGCACATGTAAACACTAATATAGAATACTTTTCATATAACAATATTAAAGGCAGATGTAATGTGTTCAAATAGGAGTAAAATTTGACTTGTTTCTTCATCTAAATACTCTTTAACCATACAAAGAGACAGGAACATCTTAAAGAGTAGAAGCCTTCATCCACATGCTTCAGAGTACTTTACAAAAGACACGGTATTACTTCCTCTCTTCTGCAGTTGGAAAGCAAAGGGCATGCACACCCAGTTTTCTTGTAGGTTTTCTTGTGTTGCCCATACATCTCATACAGAGCTGGGCAACAAGGTCTGGTGACTACTCTCTTTCCATCACTGGCAATCTAGAAGGCTGAGGTACAGAAAACCAAACTTATCTTTCACAATAATGTATTCCTTTGGAGGTAGGATCAGCCTCTCTTTATCCCAAGAGATGTGTTCCTTTTATTTAGAATAATACAAAACAAACCTACCCTAAGTAAGTAATTAGTATAAACATATTTCAGATGAACTGATAGTGTCAATAAACTCTGAAGACTTTTCTTACTTTGTTTTTATTCAAACAGAGCAAGATTCAAGTACTCACTGTTCTAAATTGCCTCTGAAAATATCTTTTTATCTATTTTGACAGTTCCTTTCTCAAAGCTCAAATGTTCCCACCAGGATTTACACCCACGATTGCATTGAAAAGACAATACAGGAAAAGAATCAGACTCTGCTTCAGGAAAATTATTAAACCACTTAACAGGAAAATCAAGGTAACTTTTCTCAGATGTTCTTATTCTACACTTTTTAACTGCTTCTTGAGAATTTTAAATAAATCTTGAAAGCATGGAATTGAAGTTCCTTGCTTTTACTCCCTAGTTTACATGTGATGTTTTTATATGCTAGTACCATCAAGTAAAAATTACTTCCAGTTCTAATTCAAGCATACAGTCTGATGAGCTGGAAACTGGAGAGAGTCCTTATGTATAAGCCTGTTGTCAATAAAGGTTTATAGGTTTCTTTCTTCTTATTTTTTTAAAAAATTAATTTTAAAGGAATGGGAAAGTTTCCTCTTTTCCTTTTGAGTGAAGTATTCCAAAGCCTGTGAGGCAATAAGAAGGCTATTTTTCACCTATGGCAGATAGAAATACAGAAATCATACCTGGTAGATATCAGCACCAACTGATTTCATTGAGACAAATTTTATAACTAAAAAAAAATAAAATCATTCTGATTTCAGTTGTCATCAAACACAGTTGGTTTATTGATAATCAGAAATCCAACATACTCTAAGTGTATAAAATGCACCACAAATACTGATGGAGCTGGCAAGATTCTCAGAAGTATCTCCAGATAAGTAGGGCTTTTGGGAAAGTATAATCAGAACTTCCAAAAGTAATCAGACTGCCTTGTAAAACCTCTGTTGTTAATTTCATCAGTTGTTCCTCTTTTGTGTCTTAAGAGCCAGGTGCACTAGCATGTTTGACTTCTGAGGAAGAAGATCAAACCAAGGCACATTTATCCAAACAACAAATTTCTAGAGAGTTAGCTGAACGAGTAATTTCAACTCATAGAGAACTGAATATGCATTTCTGTTTCCTATCTTGAAGATCCTATCCTTTTGAAGACAACTCAGATTTTGTTAAAATGAAAATCTTCTTCCCTGTAGCTGAACTGATTTTGATGTATCAAATTAATACCAAACAAACAAAGAAAATAATAAAAACATACAAAAATTATGAAATTATGAAATTTAACAAGCACAAGTACTGGATTCTGCACCTTGGATTGGATAATTCTGGTTATATGTACAGGTTGGGAGGAAAGAGGCTGGAGATCAGACCCACAGAAAGAGATCTGGGTCTCTGTGTTGATTGCAAGTTGAATATGAGTCAACACTGTGCCCTGGCAGCCAGAAGGAACGACCATGTCCTAGGGTCCCAGCACAGCACAGCTGGCTGGTCAAGGGCCATGTGGGTTCCACTGTACACCACACTGGTGAGGCCCCTCTTCAAGTATTGTGTGCAGTTTGGGACACCTCCATATAAGGACATGGAACTATTAAAGTGTTCAGAGGGCAACCCAGAGGGCAACCCAGATGGCGAAAGGCCTCGAGGGCAAGCCTTACGAGGAGCAGCTGAGGTCACTTGATTTGCTCAGCTTGGAGGAGAGAAGGCTGAGAGGTCACCTACAGCTTCCTCAAGGGGGGCAAACAAGGGGCAGGTGCTGATCTCTCTGATGACCACAATAGAACATGAGGAAATGAATGGAGCTGCATCAAGGGAAGTTCAGATTGGACATCAGAAAAATGTTCTTCACTGAGTGGGTGGTCAGTCACTGTAACAGTCTTCCCAGGTCATGGCACAAAGTCTTTCAGAATTTAAGGAGTATCTGGAAAACACTTTTAGTCATATGATTTAGTTTTAGGTAGTCCTGAGAGGAGCAGAGTGTTGGACTTCATCTTATGGGTCATTTACAACTTGACATATTATATGATTCTATGATTCTGTTATCTAACCAGGTTGTTCTTTTCCCCCTAGAATCTGGATCTTGAATTCATACTAAATGAAGAGGATATCTCATACTTCTCCATGGGCTATTGTTCAACAGCCATCAACCCAAGAAGTAACTAACAGGCACACCAAAGGGTAATATTTGAGGTAAATCCATACTCAGGTTAAACCCTGAGCAGCAACAGCATGGCTATTTATGCCTTTTTAATACTTGCTGTAAATACCTTACTTGTCTGAAAAGAAGCATTTTTAAGGTTGATATATCAGAACTGAAACCCAGCCTTCTTGTTCTATCTTATTTTCCTGTACTTCTCTTGTCTCTGTCCAAGTAAGGTCGAAGCAGAATTTACCCAACACCCATTTTTGTTTTGACCCTTCAGAAAGACAAGAAATCTGAGCCTGAAGCAGAAGATGCAAGACAGTCCTCCTGCCCAGAGGACCATTGTTACTTGTTGTATCATGAATGTCATGAGTGGTCAAGAAGATAGAGGCACTTGGTTTATCTCTGAGTAGCTGAGCAGTCCTTTGAGAAAAGAGAGGACAATGATCTCGCCACCAATCCAGCTACTCTTTGGACACTGGCCTGGCCATTTCCTGATTTGTTCTTAAAGCATTAGAGCACGTGCAGCTCCCCTACAACTTAAACAATAAGAAAGCAAGAAACCAGCAAATTCTTTTTTATGTAATTTTATTTATACAATAATGTGGGTTGTACTACAAGTTTTATGGTAGACTAATTTTATATTGATGTCGATATGTATCTTCAGATGCATGCCCTGACATACCGCCAAATGTCAGGGAGGTTCTGGGATGGCAGGCCAGGCAGCATGTTACTTCTGTTTTTATGGCTTGGATATCAAAGGTCTAACAGAATGGAAAGCACTTGAGGAAGTAGTATGAGAAAAAAGAGTGTCATGTCTGCTTCTAAACTCACTATGTGGTAGCACTGGGGTTCCTTGTCTGACCCATTCTGCACTAAGCTTAATTCAATGCCATTTATTCATTTGCATTATAGTTCTCCCAAGAACATGTTGGCTTGATTTTTTATTAAATACCCTGAAAATAGACCCATGCAAGAGCTTCTGAACAGGCATAAAGCTCAGCATTACAGCCTGAAACCCTGAAACACAAATATCCTTTTTTTCCCCTTGTCTTTCCTTTTCCCTTTCTCCTTTCTTTTGTTTTCCCCTACAAAGATCAAAACATGTTTGCATATGGTTGATTTTTTATTGTGTTTTTTGTTTGCTTGGTTGGTTAATTTTTTTTATCCTACTGTGTCTTTACAGTGAAATTAAAAAGAGCAATGAAATTATGAAAAGAGGAGCCATGGTTTGTTATCTATTTTTTCAGCTTTCTAGATGACATGAATAACTGTGTAATTAATGGAGTCATTAACGAAGTTCGAAGAGATCACTCATGAGTGTATAAAGCACCCTGATCCATTACTGTAGAAATCTTTGAAGGCTAATGCATGAGTCTTGTGAGGTATAGAGATACTCACAAGAGCATCAATTTTCACCCTGGTTATCATTTATGGATGGAAGGTGCAGATTAGAAAGTTGTATTTTCAAGCCTTAATTAGGCAAAAGGCATGCCACTGAGGTATATCCCTAAGGAAGGAATCAGTATGTAAACAATGTCATTTGGCAGCACGATGGGGGCAGTAAGCCATCCCCCTTTTCTGCAATTAATACTTTTGTGACATTTCAGTGTGCACGCACAAGGTGGTGGAATTCTTTCTTACAACAAAACTGCAACTGGGACAAAAGAGACTCAATTCATTTCTTTCGTAAACCAGAATACAAGCCTTAAGAAGTTTCTTCTGAAAACTTTGCAATTATGCTAACAATGCAACATTTTGTTTCAAAATTGCAATTACAAGCAAAATCAATGCATTCTAACAATGCTCTGCTACCCCTACCCAGCATCCATTGTTTGTTGTGTTTCAGAAATTTGCACCCTGTCATGTTAGGACTGGGCTCAACTCAGTTGTACTGAACAGTCCAAACGCTGAGCTCTGGGTTAGCTTTAGGTTCTTGTGTGTTGCTGCTTGTGCAGTCACTTCTTTGCACATCATTTGAGTTTAACATGGAAAGGTCACATTTGCCAGCAGTGGGAGAAAAGCAGTTAAACATTTTCTGAGTAAACTATTGAATATCTTTAAATACTGTGCAATAGCTGTAAATGTATACTGCCTTCATGAGCTGAGACTGAAAATTAGAAAGGAATGTGGGGGCTGTCTGCTGTAAGAGGAAGGGAAATGACAGTTTGAGAAGTTCCTCCTTGTTGCTTTTTGGGAGGGGGTACCACAGTCTTCACCACTCAATTTGCAGCTGCTTTTGCACCTTGTAACAATCTGATTTCCTATGGAAAGCAGCACAGCCTGAGGCTCTACGATGAGATTCCATCCAGTGATGCCTGTCCTGCATCCAACCTGCCACAGATGCTCAAATTATTAACTGTGTCCTTCCTGCCCCTGGATACCACACAGCCAAATCAGGGGAAGGGGACACGGTGAGCCAAACTTGCTGGTTTTTTCACCTTTATAGGTGGAAGCTCTCAGAAGCCTAGCATAAATGTTTGAATTTTCAGCCTTTTAATTAAGCAGCGTTCAGAGCCTAGTGGAGTAGCCATGATGTGCTACATAATTAGGTTGATGTTTACATAGAGAGAAAAAAAAAAAAGTTTTATGAGAGTTACTGATAGTCTTTCAGATCAGCAGCACAGTGGGATGCTTTATGAACCAGAAAGTGGCCAGGCTTTTCTTCAGCAACAACTGAATATCTCATAAAATTAATTATTTACCCTGACAAATCTTGCCTAACCAATGCTCAGAATACAAATTCTTCCCTGAGCTTCTTAAACACACAAAGAAGAATAAAAATCATATAAGCTTTTAACAGGCTTTCATGAAAAAGGAAAACAGCTGACAATAAAATAATGGTCTATCAGATGGACAATATATTTTATGTCCTCAAGAACTGTGACACAGTGACAGCAAAACAAGTACAGGACAAGAGAATATACCTAGAAAAAGAAACAATATGAACATGTGAGACAATTCAGTCTTGGACTTTTTGTTATCATCCCCACCTCCTTATACTGGCACAGCACAGGGGAGAGTCATTGCTTGTTACAGAAGACTTTTTGCATGTCTTATTGTGAACATAGGGAGTTCATTATGTGAACTTTGGGTCAGGGTACCCACTTTACAAACCAAGTCAAATGGAAGTTACACATCAACTCAGTGCATACTAGATCACACTTTATTCCTACTGGTGTTATCACTGTATTTGCAAGAATTCCTAAAAAGTTTCAGTTATGATTCTTTTTCTGGTCTCTACTTTGAAAATATCTTTGTAATGATGATGTATAGATAATTATATACATTATGTATTCCCTCATGCAAAACAGTTTCAGCAGAGGTCGCTCAAGAAACAGCATGTGGGGCAGGCCTGAGCAGAAGACAGTCCTGACCTGCACAAAATATGGGAATGCAGATATTTAGATCCCTCCTTCCTGGAAGCAGGCAACCAGATTCTAAATTCCAATAAATAAAAATTCACTTCCAGCTCTTGCAGCTCGGTGTTTATTTTTTATTGAAAAATAGGAGCTGAGTGTAGATCTGATAGTCAATAAACTCTCTCTCTGGTCCTGGTACCATTAACTAAAAACAGTGGGAACTGCAGACACATATGGAAGAGCAAATTTTAGTCTTCTCAGAGTGATAAAGCAGAAATCTCAAGCGATAGATGGACTATAAAACAATTATATTAGATAATTGAATTAATAAGAATATGTGATTTTGTTGTAGTTAAATAACCATGGCCATATGACATCTGTGTGATACTTGAATTTATTAATGCAATTGAGTGACAGATGCATGTACGCACAGGTATGTTTATATACTAGATCTTGAAAACTGCAGGACATCTCCTCCAAGACAGAAAGCATTTTCTGCTCTCACAGCATCATGTACATCAAGTTGTTCCTGACACATTCAAAAACAGTGTGACAGCAAAATCACAATTATGCTTCAAAAGTATGAATCATAATAGTAGTCACTCTTCTGGTGACACAATTAATTAACCCAGAACCTCTCTACCCAGCTGGATAGGTCGGCATGCACCATTTGGAAGAGCTCTTCCCTTTGCTTCACACAGGTGAGAGCAATGTTCACAAGACAGTGGTGGTCTCATCAGTGCTCTGGGGAACTGCAGTTGTCAGCTAAGTCTATGCTAATGCAGTCCTGTATCAGACTAATCCTTAATTTCCTCTCCTACACCCATAATTTCTATGCAAAAGAAAGCTAGACAAAAATCAATGGGAGCTCAGAAAGAGATGGTGGCCTGGCTGTCAGTGGACTGAGACCCCACTGCTCTGCATCCCCCACTAAAAAGCAGTTCTGGATGTTGCCAGTAACTGCCAGTCAACTGAGACCCATTTGAGCTCAGCTGTAAGGAGATCTCCCTGGCATGTCCCTAAATCAAAGGCTTTAAAGTCCTCCTTGCTAATGAGGTGACAGCAATAAAAATATCCCTCAGGCTGCTGAGCCTGGTGAAGAGCTGATAATGACACAGACCCTACCTAAATATTTGGGTAAAGGGAATATTATGGGGTGCTTTAGGGGTGCTTTAATTTGAAATTAAAACCCAAACCCTAATTTGACACAAATTCCAGGTCACAGAACTGGTTTTGCTTTGTATCCTTTCTTTGATAAATGTTTGAGAATAAGCTCTCTGAAATACACCCCAAATTCTTTATAAAGGCAAAGGCCTCAAGGAACAGTATCTGTTCCAGACATCTTAACAGAAGTTTAAACATTAGACAGAGCTCCTTCTGCCCACATATTTCACCTTTTCTGTTTGCAATCACATCCATTAAGAAATCATCATCACTGAAGGGGTGCATTCTTTCACTTTTTATATAAGGTCCCTTTTATCTACAGTTTTCCTGAAGAAATTAAGATTATACAATCATGCCATGGGCATTTGTCTCTACCTCTCCCTTCTGAGCCCATACCTTTGAAATTGTCACTTTCTATCACACCTATTGCCAAAGTGGGCCAAAAATGTTATACAGGGTATTGCATAAGTGACAGGAAGATAGACTCCAGCAGCACTCCCATCCTAGAAGAGCCTAGGCTCAACCCTAATTCAATGCTAGATCCCAAAAAGACAAAACATGCAGACATGGCTTATATCAAGAAGCGAATTAGGTGATAAAGATTCTAGTTTACACAAGCAGAGAAACAGTCTCCAGGGAAAACAGAGGGTTTTGAGTGGACTTCTGGATGACATGGTTCATGACGACAAAGGACAGCTGAAATATACACATGAGCATTTTTTGCTCTGGTTAACAAAAAAGTTTAGGCCAAAGCAAACCTTAAATAAATAGAGCTTGGAAACTCCAAATGTCAAGTTTTATTATTAATGTGTTCACATTGTGGCTATATTAACATTTCTAATTACATGCTCCATTTAGGTAAAATCAGCTGTAAGCTGTTTGGTTGTACTGAGAATGATGCTGACAGCCATGACAGCTCTCTGGGTGGTGGAGCACACAATCTCACCAAGCTGAGGTGAGGTGGTTGCTCTCAAACTGAAAAGGGCACTGGAGACTTAGGGCACGGTAACAGCCCTGGTGTTGCATTACCACTGACACCTACAAACTGTGGGAGCATAATTTTTCATCATACCTTAAGGGAATCAGGTCACTCTGAAGGATTTGAACATTCAGACTAGAGCTGTCAGCTTGTGCAATGAGGGTAAAGAGAAATACAGACAGAAAATTACCTACAAAATATTGAGGGAGTTTTGTTCTCCTAAGTAATCATCAGCTTATTTTGGTGCCTAAATTCCTAAAAAAAACTTTTATCCTTTCTTTGAGATCAAATGCTAGGCAACAATACACAGATCTCCCACAAGTAGAATGTGCACCTACGTTTTAATGGGGAATCACGTCCCCATGCAACATATTGGATGGATTGTATTTTTTAAATTCCTATAACCACTAGCAGATTATTTCCTGCCTTCCTTCCATACGCATATTAGAACCAAAAGCATCTGTAGCCACGGTGACAGGAAAACTCTGCAGGAGAGTGGTGGACTTTTTAGTCCAAGGGAAAAAAAAAAGGGGGGGGGGGGGGGGAAGCACGTATAAACCTGCAAATATTTATACATACAGTAAAAATTAGCAAACGGGATTATGGTTCACTTTCAAGAAAGAAAATATATTGTTCCAGATTTAGCGTCTGGCAATTTTTAAAAATTCCCATCATAGTTATAAACAACACACTGTAGTTTCCCACCAACCATCTTGGATGGTCCTTTGCTTGAGATACACCATACAAAGGATTAACATTTTTAGTTACATGATGTTGATATTTTTCTTCTGTAGTTTAGTTTAAATATGCTTTATATTTTACTGCAATAGTCTGTAATATTCAGTGTCTCCTAAGTTCCTGGTTAAAAAAAAAGGGAAAACAAATGTATGCTTCTATTACCAGAAAATATTTACTTTTCTCATAGCCAGCTAAGAAATATAATCAGAAATGTTTTTTGGAAAGGTTAAAATTTTATGTTTTAATTTTAAGTCTCTTTCCTTAGGAAGCTGTAAATTTTTTGCTTATAAGGTATTTTGGAAATTATCCACATGCAAGGTTGTGAAGAGAACTTTTGGATCAAATTTAATATTTACAGATCACAAGCATTCTGGAATGCCTTCAACCATGGAAATGTTTCTGAACCTGTGTAAAATATTGGTGGATTTAATGGAGCCTGAAATATTTTAATTAGCTCAAGTATGTTTTTCTGTAACAACCTATATATAATTCCATGATCCATTGTTCTTTCAAAAGTAGAACTATTTCTTTCTACTGAGTTTTATTAGATGTTAATTATTAAAAAACCCCACAGAAATAACATTACCTAAAAATTTATTTTAAAGATGGATAATAATTCCACCTTTTCCATAGTCACTTAACTCTCATACCATAAAATGGAACAAAAGCTTGCACCTATGTATGCATGCGTTTATGATCGTTTGAAGAACAATGAGTGTGTATAACATGTATCTGTTCGATTTCACATACATTTAGATTACATCTATGCCATATTATGCAGCACTACATTAAACCATTAAAAGATCTTGGAACATGTGTCTGGCAGCACAGCAACTTAGCTATTAGTAAAAAGAGAGCTCACCTAAGGATGGTTCATAGAACCATAGAATAAAAGGGGTTGGAAGGGACCTCTGAAGATCATTGAGTCCAAACCCCCTGCTGCAGCAGGAACACCTAGAGCAGATCACACAGGAATGGTTCCAGATGGTTCTTGAAATTCTCCAGAGAAGGAGACTCCACAACCTCACTGGGCAGCCTGTTCTAGTGCTCTGTCACCCTCACAGTAAAGAAGTTTTTCCTCATGTTGAGGTGGAACTTCCTGTGTTGTAGCTTGGTGCCATTTCCCCTCATCCTATCACAGGGCACGACTGAAAAGAGACTGGCCCATTCTTGACATCCACCCTTCAGATATTTATAGACATTAATAAGGTCCCCTCTTAGTCTTCTTTTCTCAAGACTAAACAGCCCCAGGTCTCTCAGCCTTTCCTTGTATGACAGATGTTCCAGTCCCTTAATCATCCTTGTAGCTCTCTGTTGGACTCTTTCCAGCATATCCCTATCCCTCTTGAACTGGAGAGCCCAGAACTGGACACAATACTCCAGATGTGGTCTCACTAGGGCAGAGTAGAGGGGGAGGAGAACCTCCCTTCGCCTGCTGGCCACACTGTTCTTAACGCATTCCAGGATACTATTGGCTCTCTTGGCCACAAGGGCATATTGTTTTCCCACGGATAACTTGTTGTCCATCAGGACCCCAAGGTCCTTCTCCATGGGTCTGCTTTCTAGCAGGTTAACCCTTAATGTATGTTGGTGCATGGTGTTTTTTCTCCCCAAGTGCGGGACTCTACACTTATTCTTGTTGAACCTCATTAGGTTCATCTTTGCCCAGCACTCCAGTCTGTCTAGATCTCACTGAACGGCTGCACAGCCTTCAGATGTGCAGTTACTAACATCCTGGTTTGTGATTAAATTTGTGTACACATTTCCTAAAATGAGATAGTGCTTTTTAAAAGGGCGGATTAGGCTTTTTTTTTAAAACTCTGTTAAATACAGCTATAACAAACTACAAAAGCAAGCTAGTTCCTTTTCTATGTTGTTGATTACTAAATATTTTGTAGCAGAATTTGTCTCTTAATATATTTTTCTACAGCTAGTAGGCTAGGTGCTAATGTGCTATGTGGTTTACCCAAGTAAATAGTAGTAAAAAACAATAATAAAAGAAATAACATCAATCTCATTGTTTCTTCCTTTCTTCAAGGACTAAAATATTGCCATGCTTTTCAATCATACAATAGATATTAATTGTCACATAATGATGTAATAACTTAAATAACTGGATGTGTGTTTTCAATTGGCAGATGATATATGGTACTGTCAAGAAAAAGATGCACAAACCATTTTTTTTTCTTATTTTTCTAACTGTAACAAATCAAATATCCACAGTGAATGCGAACATCAGTCAAAGATCATAGAATCATAGAATCATAGAATCATAGAATATTTGAGTTGGAAGGGACCTTAAAGATCATCTAGTTTCAAACCCCCTTCATGGGCAGGGACACTTCCCACTAGATCAAGTTGCTCAGAGCCCCATCCAACCTGGTCTTGAACATTTCTAGGGATGTGGCTTCCACAACTTCCCTAGGCAACCTGTTCCAGTGTCTCACCACCCTCACACTAAAGAATTTCCTCCTAATGTCTAACCTAAATCTCCCCTTTTCCAGTTTTGATCCATTACCCCTTGTCCTCTCACTACAAGCCCTTGAAAAAAGTCCCTCCCCAGCTTTCCTGTAGGCCCCCTTCAGATATTGGAAGGCCACTTTGAGGTGTCTCCGGAGCTTTCTCTTCTGCAGGCTGAACAACCCCATCTTTCTCAGCCTGTCTTTGTAGGAGAGGTGCTCCAGCCCTCTGATCATCTTCGTAGCCCTCCTCTAGACTTTCCCCATGATTTCCATGTCCTTATTATGTTGGGGGCTCCAGAATTGACACAGTACTCTAGGTGGGGTCTCACAAGAGCTGAGTAAAGGGGAAGAATCACCTCCCTTGACCTGCTGGTCATGTTTCTTTTGATGCAGCCCAGGACACCGTTGGCTTTCTGGGCTGCAAGCACACGTTGCCAACTCATGTTGAGCTTCTCATCCACAATCACCCTGAAGTCCTTTTCCTCCGGACTGTTTTTGATCCAACCAGTGTTCCATCCATCGAATCTGTACTGTTCCAGTTTCAACACCAGGGTGTCGTGCAGGGTAGTGTCAAAAGCTTTGCACAGGTCCAGGTAGATTATGTCGATTGCTCTTCCTTTGATCACTGATTCCATGACCCCATTGTAGAAGGCCACCAAATTAGTCAGGCAGGATTTGCCCTTGGTGAAGCCATGTTGGCTGTCACCAATCACCCCTTTGCTTTCTATGCACACTAGCAGAGCCTTCAGGAGGATCTGCTCCATGATCTTGCCAGGCACAGAGATGAGACTGACTGGTCTATAGTTCCCTGGGTCTTCCTTTTTTACCTTCTGGCAAATGGGAGTTATGTTTCCCCTTTTCCAATCAGTGGAAATTTCACCAGACTGACAAGACTTTTCATATATGATGGACAGAGGCTTTAGAACTTCATCAACTAGTTCCTTCAGGAGCCACGGATGAATCCCATTAGGTCCCATGGACTTGTGCACTTTCAGCTCCTTCAGATGGCCACAAACCTGCTCTTCTCCTACTGTAGGGAGATCTTCCTTTTCACAGTCCATGCCTTCACCTTCTCTAACTTGGATGGTGTGACCAGAGCCTTTGTTGATGAAGACTGAGGCAAAGTAGTCATTGAGTACCTCAGCCTTCCCTATGTCTCGCATGACCAGGTCTCCGTTTTCCTTCTGAAGTGGGCCCATGTTTTCCCTCGTCCTCCTCTTATTGCTGACATACCTGTAGAAACCTTTTTTTGTTGTTCTTAACATCCCTGGCCAGGTCCAACTCTATCTCTGCTTTGGCCTTCCTTACCCGATCCCTTGCTTCTCTGACAACATGTCTGTACTCCCCCCAGGATACCTGTTTCTACTTCCATTCTCTGTGTACCTTGTTTTTACATTTAACTGTGTCCAGAAGCTCCTTGCTCATCCATATAGGCCTTATGGCTCTCCTGCCTACCTTCCTCTTCTTTGGGACACACTGCTCCTTGGCATGGAGGAGGTGATCTTTGAATATGGACCAGCTTCCCTGGGCTCCCCCCTCCAGGGCTTTGTCCCACAGTACCCTACCAAGCAGATCGTTGAAGAGACCAAAATCTGCTCTTTTGAAATTGAGGGTAGTGAGCTTGCTTCACTCCTTCCTTGCTGCCCTAAGGATCCTGAATTCGACCACGTCATGGTCACTGCAGCCCAGTCTCTCATTAAGCCTAATATCAACCAGCCCATCTCTGTTGGTGAGAACAAGGTCCAGCATAGTACCTTTTCTTGTTGGTTCCTCTACCATTTTGTGACGGTTTAGCTCAGGATTGGCAATAAAATGAGTGACAATAATGCTCTCAATCCCCTTCCCCTCCCACCCAGGTAGGGGCAGGAGAGAAAGAATAAGGAGAGAGATTTCCCAGATTGAAACCCCCACCAACTCTCACAGCACTCTCCTGAGCTGTGAGCAGTTCCAAAAAGTCCTGGACCCCTTCCAGAGATAGCAGCAGGGCAGATAGGAGCTGATGGAGAGTTATGAGAGTCAGGAATGAACGAGCCTAGGGATCAAAGGAGATAGAGAGAAGGAGTCCTCCCCGGACACCAGCCATGAACAGAAGTGAAGGGAAGAAGAAGGGGCTTGACTTCCATGATCCCAAGTGCCAAGTATATTATGGGATGGAATACTCTCTTTGGCCAATTTTGCCATCAGTCTAGTCTGCTCCTCCTTACAGGAGGGTTGTAGATAAGACTCTTTTGCTCCTTTAGTATCCAAAGCAGCAGATTCAACAAGAGGACCAAAGTGTCCTTGGTCTCTCGGCAGTAAATATAAACATTGTGGCCCTATCAGTTCACTAGCTGGAAAACTTGCTGCTAGTTTCAGCGAGTGTGGTGCTTAAAAGAGAGTTCACTGAAGAAAAGAAATCAGTAAAAAAAAAATTGGCTTCAACCTGTCTCAAACGAGGACACATTTGGAGGAGGAAGTTGTCATCAATGCACTCCAGGAACTTTCTGGATTGCAGGTGCTTTGCTGTGTTCAGGATACATTTCAGAATTTTTTCTTTTGATTCAAATGACATTCAACAGGAGAAATTTTGGAGTGGCTTCCAATACATTAAAAGCCATATAAAATTTATTGCTAGTTTTTTATCTTTTGACATAAAAGGTGTTGCATAAGTTATCAAACTAACTGTTGCCCAATAATTCATTTCCAAATTCAGTATTTTTGTAAAAATCCACATAATATTCCAGTTTTAAAGTCAGTGGGACTTATACAATGATAGAGAACAAAAGATTAACCTGGTAAGCTTTTAGTGGATTTTCTTGCTGTGAATTTGAACCCCCCCATTTTGGTTAAAAAGTCAGTGCTGATATCTGATGTGAAATCTTATGTATTTCTTAAGGCCTTCACTTAAAAACATCAAATGCATTTATGGCAATTACATTAATTTTTCTCATGTAGCCTGTGCTGCCTGTGATGTTGGAGACTGTGTACTTAGATATTTACTCATTCTAACACCTGCTGGTTTTAAAAGATATTGCATATCTCATGCAAAAAGCTGGAAAACCAGAACATACTCTGGACCTAACAGCAATCCTGATTCACACAAGGATATTCTCCACACAAACCAGAAAAGCTCTTTCATGGGATTCTGGTTCAGCAAGTCCTGTCTAGCACAGATTCATCCATAATCAATGAAAAGTGAAAGAAACAGTTCCACAAAGGAATTGATCCTATTCTGAAATAGATCAGTAAACTATATGGTATGTTATCCTTGGGAGGTGACTATTTCTCTGTGTTGAATACAATAATCTAGATAACGCCTTCAGTCAAGCCAGGTAAATTTTAATGTGCAAAGTTAGACAAATTCCAACTGTTTAAATAACATTTCTGGTGTATCATATTTCCTCCTATAAATAAAGAACAAAATGCTAAGACATCTGAAAATGATATTTCATGGAATTTTAGCTATTTCATCATGTTCTGTAGTAATATTTATATTGGTTTTCTGGTTTGTTTTAAAACTTAGCCTTCTCCTGCAAAGTTCTTGAGGTCTGTGCACTTTTTTCTTCTCTAATTTCATACGGGTACTTTAAATCTCCTATTGAGTTTTTCAATATTATGAAACTTTGAGTCTAGAATAACTTTAAGGACTACAAATAAGGTGCCAGCAGTTGTTCATTTTTTTCTTGGAGAACAGCTATTATATTTTCTCTTAGAGCATGGTTCGTGTCTTATGAAGCTATGGAATAGAGATGTTGAATCTGAGTAGTCGTCTTCCTGTTTGAATTTTTCAGATACTATTATTTGAGAAAAAAATGTTGTAGCCTTTTTATTTTCACCTGCAGAATGGTGAGTGAACAAGCTGTTCCACTTTTTGACTGAAAAGTGATTTATTATTCTGAAGCATTAATACGTCGAGGTTGATGATGAGAATTGAAAGAACCAGAATGACCATCTTCTGGTGGAAACACTGGACCAGCACTCAAGAAGATGTAAGGCCAATTAGCCATTTACTATGGCTGCCTGTTGAGGTCCTTGGCAACCATTTATTTTCCCTGTGCTCAACTTCTCATTTTTGCAGTGATGTAAATAAGTTCTCTTGCCTTTTAAGAAAATTTGGAATAGAGGTTGATATTTCCATTGTGGTCAAATATTTAAAAGTTTTTGGCCAGAAATATAAACACATTTATACAGCAGCTTGCCTTGATTATCCTGTGATTACACCCACCACAATTTTTGCACAAACCATAGATTTCTTCCCAATTTTTATCATTAAAATGTACTGGTGACTCAAGCAGGGAAATAATTTACTTGAAAACAGTCATTTGCTAAACTGTTAACCCGGCAAATAATGACCAGGAAAAGGTCATATAAGGTTTATAACAACACCTGAAGCTAAAATATATAGAGGAAACAAAGTAAACTGAAACCGTGTCAATAATAAGAAATAAGTTGATGCCTGATGTTTCTTGAATGTCTTTTTTTTAGATTCACTGTAATTTATGTGCAGGTTTATTTGTGAATAAGGTGTGAATTCTCAGGCAGTGAGCTGATTTTCAAATTATATAAAAGGATGAAATAGCCTATTGAAATCTCCATTACCCTACACTGACTGAGATACATGGCAGCCTTATTTGAGTTTCCCCGTTGTGATATGATCGTGCTACATAAATATTTGTTATATATCTTATTCTCCTTTATTTGATAGAAATGCCTACATACATCTTAATAGTCTGCCTGCTTCTGCTTTTTATTCTTATTTGAATTCTTCTGCCCAGATAGTTATATTACAATAATTTTCACAACTAAGTTTGATTCCAAAACCAGAATCAAAGCAAGTCTACTTGCACTCTCTAGAAAGCCAAGATAGGAATACTAAAAGCTAAAAGTGACTGTATGGATCATCCATCCAAGACTCAATCTTGTTTTTAACTGTAGTCAGTAACCAATAGACAAGGAATCAGAACAATCATCACTTGGAAAAATTAATTGAGAAACAAACCAACCAAACTATTTATTTTTAAAATGAAATTTTCAGGATCAATTAATCTTGAAAATTATGGTGTACTTTCAGTGAGTCTTTAAATGGAAATTTTTTTTTATTTGACTTGGAAATAGGAAGAGGCAACTAGAAGGAAACAAGCTGTCATTTTTAATATCCTGCTTTTCTGGGTTCCCTTTAAGAGATGACAGAGGGAAATTAACAAAATTTATTATTTGACCCATATTAATTGTCTGAGAGCTACTAAAGACTCTAGGGAGACTCTCCAAATGAATGCAGTTTTATAACAGAAATCTCAAATTATGTTTCAAGCAAACCTGAAGACAGAGCTAGCTGAACTAGCCATTAAATATAGTATTATGTAAGAGAGTTGTGAATCACATCTAATTTTCATAAAAATATTTCTCATATTCAAATATAGCCTTGAATATACTTCTCAGTAGGGATGGCTACATAAGTATGATAACTAAATTGTCTGATGTTTTAGAAGAGTTAATAAAATATATTTATATATGTTAGAGCTGCCTCCTGGACCATAACCTAGATTTGTTTAAAAATGTGGGGAAGTGGAGTCAAGATTGACTTTGCATCAGACTATGCATCCTTTTCCTAATCACTTTCACTAAAAAATCATGTGGTTTTGTAATACAGTCATGCATAATGATGCCTGTAAATGTAGAAATATAGGACAATCTCATAAGTGAGAAAACATGAACTGCAAAGCAAGCAGGGGTAAACTTTTCTGTGACAGAGAGATAGAGGCACACATCAGAGACAGGCTTTGGTGTCCTACAAATGTCAGATTTGTTCAACAAAGAAAGATTTGATCTTTAAAGAAAGAATCTGCCATTTTTGTTAGTATGAAGGGACCCTTGACAACACACAGTTCTCTATCATTACAAGACTTCAGCTACTGAATTGAATACAGGGAGCTTTACTTTCTTACGTAACTTCAGCACAGAAAGCAACAGGCATTACCAGAACAGCAGGAAATAGTACAGATACACTGTTTGTGTCAGATGCAAAATATAATTTGCATTGTAAAACTAGATTAAGAAAAGAACCAAGAAGAAAAAAGCAACAGAGAGAAAAAGAAAATTCAGAGGGAAAAGTGTGATGGAAGGGAAAGGTTGTCTTTGCTTGTATGCTGGATGTGCTAAGGAAAAAGTTCATTCTCTGCCCTTAGGAGATAAGGGAGAAGACTGACTGCAACCTATTTAATTTCAGAATTAATCATCCCAGAACTCTTTTTACCCCATAATATTTCAGACTGTTCAGTCCAGTTCAACAGAAAAGAGGAAAAAAGATTGCTCTTATTTTTCCTTTGGTTTTGGATCCATTAACTCTGGCTTCATTACAGGAAATTTACAGATTTAGACCAAATATCAGTGGAATCAGCTTTGCTGAAATGTAAGCCAAAGACAGCTAACCCGAGAGATGATTTTTGCAGCCTGAGTTATTTACAGGAGACATAAGCGAGAATGGTTTCTCTAAGCTATGTTTTTCAGTGGTCTTTACTTTGCTACTGAAATCCACTACCTGTATCTTACTTTTACATTCTTTTATGTAAAAAGAGTTTAACTTGAGTGTTGCGGTGCCTTGTGAGGACCCTGTTCTTTCTCAACAAATTAGGAGGTGAAATGTTTGGGAAAGATTTGAGTCTTTAATCTCAATGCCAGGACATAAACACCTGGTAAAATTGTTGTCGTTCTGTCCACCTCTGAGCCAAGATAAGGCAAATTTTCTTTTTACTGATTTTTTTTCTTCAGTAAGCTCTCTTTTAAGTAGCAGCAAGTTTTCCAGCTACTGGACTGATAACACTGGAATGTTTATGTTACTGCTGAGACACCAAGGATACTTTGCTCTACTTGTTGAGTCTGCTGCTTCGGTTACTAAAGGAACAGAAGAGTCGCATCTACAACCCCCCTGTAGACAGGAGCAGACTAGACAGATGGCAAAATTGGCCAAAGAGAGTATTCCATCCCATAATATACTTAGCTTTCAATATAAAGTCATGGACGTCAAGCCCCTTCCTGCTTCTTCTTCCCTTCTCTTCTGTCCATGGCCGGCATCTGGGAAGGACTCTGTCTATCCATCACTGTTGATCCCTGGGCCTGTGCATTCCTGACCCTCACAACTCTCCCCTCAGCTCCTGTCTGCTCTGCCGCTCTCTCCAGCAGCGCTCCGGGACATTCCAGAACTGCTCACAGCTCAGGAGATGCCATGGGAGTTGCTGGGGGTGGAGGGAAGTAACAAGGGTTTTGCACATTCCTAAACACATTTGTATATATTTGTACCTCTTTTCTTTTATCATTAGTATTTAATTAAAGCTGTCTAATTTAGTTTTCAATCTATAAAAATCTCTCTCCTTATTCTCTGTCTCCTTTCCTCACGTGGGTGGGAGGGGGAGGGGATTGAGAGCATTATTGTTGCTGGTTTAATTGCCGATCCTGAGTCAAACCATGACAGGTTCACAGGCACAACACTGTTGAAGCCAAAGTGGAGGGTTACATCACAGCAGGACAGTCCTGGAGCAGCCTCTGAGGAATAAAACAGCCGTGGGAATGTTCAATAGGATTTATGAAAGAAAAATGTCCTGTCTGGATCTTATGGAAGAAGTGGGAGCTGTTCCTGACAGAGCTGCCCTTTGAAAATCTCCATTTAAAACAGCCTTTCACAGCTATTAATTCTTCCTGCTACTGACATGGAAACTGAAATGGAAAGGGAAAGGGTGAAGGCTGGCTGATAATGGCTATGGAGGGATGCTGACATCCACAGCACAATCCTGTCTGGACTTCCTGTTGGTTATAAACTTTTCCTCTTCTACATTAAATATTGCCCAAAGAGTGAGTATAATATTATTGTTAAACTTCATAGCATCATACAAAAGGTATAAGGAGGGACTGGTTGTCTTAACTACTAAGGCTGCACCACATTGTAACAATATTTCTTTGCATTTGTAAATGTCATCTCCAAAAAGCTCCAAGTTGCATAGGAGGCAAGGGCAGCTCAGAGTAAGGAGTTCAAACCAGTTCTCTGCTCTGTTAATTCACATGTTTAATGTAGAAAACAGCTTAAATATTAGACACAGTCATTATTACTCAAAGTCAATCTTATCTGGTCCTAGAAAAGTAAATAAGGGATTTTATTTAGGCCAGGATTTTTGCTGCTCTCCTCGCTCTGGAACTTAGGAATAAGAGAACAGGTTTTTTTAGCAGTTAAACCAGGAGTTGGGACTTTCTGTAAAGCTGTGCCCACAAATGAGGAATTCAGTGCAAGAAAATAAAATTAGAACAAACACTACCACCTCCTAAATGATATGAGTTTTAAACACCTTGTCTTGCAAGATACAGCCTTCTCAGAGTTTATACAGGAGCACTCGAATGAGATGCTTTAGTTTTCTCTGTGTTTATATGTTTATCCCACCAAAACAATACAAAAAACCCTCACAAACCAAATTGTTACCTTTTGCTTGAAATTTCTTGCAGCACTTTTATTTCCTACCCATGTACCTTAGCAAGCAATACACTAAGAATCACATATTAAGGTTTCTTACCTCTTCATGTACACACTAAACAGCATAATTTCATCTTACTACACACTTCATATCAGATCACAACTGTTTCCACCAAAAACTTATACTATCAGTATACATTTCTGATGATAAAATTAGTCATGAGAAAAAAAAATTGTCTTCCATTAAATAACTGGACTTGTTTCCATTTACTTCAGTAGGCTCAGGATGTCATCTTTAGTTTCTTGTTTCCATTGGTGGATGAAATCATGATGAGGAAAAAAGCTGCATTTTTGTCATTAATGAAGAACGGTCTTAGTATGACTTAATATCCTTTTCCAGTATCCAGACATTGTTAAAAAGGTGTGCGTTCTTCTTAAAAGTATTTCCCTCATCTCTTCTTCCCCAGCTTACTGATCTCAGATGCCCTTAAGTGTAGATGCAATGGCCTTGCTGCTTATCATGTAGAAATAACTCATAATATGAAGGATCACTCTTTTTGAGACCGGAGGAAATGTCAGCTTATCACTGATTGCTGTTCTAAAGATGCTGCTAATGGAATAGCTTCTCACTGACTTTTGCCTCTTCCATCAATTCCCATTGCATACTCATAACTGTGCTACTCTCAGTTAAATTCACTACTCAGTTTCAAAAACAGTCATATTTTCAAAATTATGTTGCTATAAATTAAGTCATGATAATATAGCTTTAGCATCCAGAAGCCACAGTCTATGTTAGCATTCTCATTTTCACACCTCCAGATTAATTCTAGAGTTGTGACACATAGTTGAACATCATGTATTAGGATAATCTACATGGTAATTGCAGCTTGGTTTTGGCATCTCTGCACTTACTTGTATTTACTGTTTCATTCAGAAATGTAGCTGCATCATCAAGGAAACTTTTGGAAAACATTTTAGTTTGCTGATTCCTAATCTTCAGAATTTAAACTCCTACTTTAATTATTTATTTTTTTTCCAGTTTTATTGCATTCCCTCCATAAACTGGTAGTCCTCACTTGGGTTAGAAGAGTAAATATGAAAACAAAAAGTGAAGTCAATTCAGTAGTCTCTTTCCCCACTGGAGATCCCTAAAATATGTCGGATGGTTTTATAAGTGGCAATTATGAATTTGCTTTTTTTTCTGCTAAAGAGGTCATAGTCCCAAAGACAGTAATACAAATATTAACAGAAATAACTTTATTTGTGAGTAGCAGAGACAGTGTTGATAAACAAAATCCTAATCCTTTGTCCTGAAATATTTTTTAATCAGAATCTCCTGGCCAGCTGCAGCAATATGGAGGCCTACTCCAGAAGATATCTTTAATTTACACCTCATCAATATAAAAAGCTGGTAAAAACTGAAGTCAGAAAATAAATTATCAAGATAACAACAACAAAGAAGTAATATGAAGACAAATGCCATAAGGACAGCTAGACTGTTTAAAATCAGTACCTCACTAATTAATTTAAACGTTTTTTCTTTTTAATCTTAAGATGATTTTTTTTTTTTTCCCCCTGTAGGAAAATTTCTAGAAGTAAGCTGCACCCAGTGGCTAGCCCACAGGACATACGTGGCTGGTGGGTGCTAGAGGTCCATTCCTGTGCTTGGCTCAACATTATCTGGGTCCTTTCCAACATCCATTACAGAGTATTCAGCCCAGGTTTGCTCTGCCAGCCCCAGCGGCTCTGACTGTACTGGTACAGATGGCAGGCATCACCCTTGATAGGTAATACATGAGACCTTGACTCCACAATAATCAATCTAATTTTCTTAAAACATGAAAGGTAGATTGCCTCTGAGAGCAGGTTTTTTTTTTATTCCTGGGCTTTCACACCAACAGCTGAAGAATATTGTCATCTGATACTTTAGCAAGAAACACAACATGAACTGTCATCACAGGTAGTGCAGAGTTTTGCTGGCAAATATAGGAGTGATCACAATAAAAAAGGATTTACAGCCTCCTTATTATTATAATGACCATGCTCAACACAATAGCTTTTCACCTGTTCATTGCTATTTTTTGAGTGTCAGTCATTCTTTACTATAAAACTTCCCAGCCTGAGCCTCCTCAAAGCTCCCAAATCAAATCTTTCCAGCTAAGAGCAACTGGATGGCCTTCCCTCAGATCTCATCAGTGTCACAGCTGTATCATTTCCCATACACCACTAGACTGTCCCCTCTACAGAAGAGCTGAGCTCACTGCCCCAAGAGTGCTCCTAGACCCTGCAAATTGACAGTGAGTTTTCTTTTGGCAAGCCTAGGGAGAGTCTCAGCCTTCTGGTATCTCTCTGCAATGTTGCTGTAAATGCAAATTTTCTGCTTTGCCCACATGAGCCTGTCGCTTCTCTACACAATATTGTGTTGGGCCATTACACCCTTGCTGCCCTCATGCAGGGGATATAAAGAGGCACTGCTACCAGTCTGCACTGTTAATTCCCTGTGGTGCCCTGGGGCACACAGTCCTCCTGTCACTCTGCTTTAGAGGCTGCTCCTCAGAATGGAAACACATGAGCGGGTGTTTATTTCCAGACCTATTTTTCAGCTTCTCTTTGATGAACTGCCCACAAGCCCAAGTGCACGTTTAAAGTCTGCCACAATGATCAGTCTCATCTTGCTGTCTTTTTATGTAAGCTTGCTTATATGTAGATATACTAATTTACATTTTTAATGTAAATATGCTCTTTGTTGATTATAATCTTGCCTCTTCAGGTTCACCACTCAGGAAAGTTCCCACTTTGCTCTGCAACCCAACCACACTCAGCCCCTACTGACTCGTGCATGTGTGCATTTTTTCACCCACCTTCCTCCTTGGTTTCACAGGGTTGTCTCCATATTACCCCTGCATCTGATCTCACTCCTCTCTAGTAGACCGTGTGCACAGTTATAAACTCAAAAAATGAAGGAAAAAAACCCCAAAAAAAGAGAATTAATGAAAAAATAAGAATACTAATGTATGAGTTGTAGCACAAAAGCAGAATCAAATCTTCCAAAGCTGCTCCACCATACCAGTCTAAGAACTTTTCAACATAAAATACATGAGCTGTACAGAACACATATTCTCTATAGAAGACATAATCTTTACTGGCAGTTAATCTTAGGTATTGATGTGCCCTACCCTAATATTCTAGAGGTTCACCAAGTGCTTCTTGGCTACACCGATTAATGTGATCCCCTTTGGAACTTGGCAGTCCCATTACGGGATGGAGGCTCTTCTTATTTCCTAAGTATATTGTGCTCAGGTTTCTACACTTCCTGCTTGCTATATGTGATAATAAAAATAAGTATAATTTCTATATTTTCTACTTTAAAAATAAAAAAAAATAATAAAAAAATCATCTTCCAGACAAAGAGGAAGTATGAAAAATAAACCCAGTCTTCCTTACAGCACATCACTAGAAACAACTTCTTAAAAATAATTACACTTCACACTCAGCATTTCTTCTTCCTCAAAGTCATTGCCCCGTTTTCTGACTTTACTGACAGGTAGAAATCCTGCTAGTATTGTAAGCACTTTAGAGTAAACAAAGCTATGCAAGAGAGAATTCTGCTCTTCATGCATTACCAACAAGAGCAACAAATACGATTCAGGTACTGAATTTTTTATATTAACTAAATCAAAGAAAAATGCCACACATTTAAGAAGCTGGAGAGAAATTTGAGCATTGTCCAAGAGAAATATAAATAAATTTTGCACCGATATTTATAATCTAGATATGCTGCTTTCTCACCTTTTGTCTTCTAATTCCTATATGTTTCAGAACTTTTTTATTAGAAAAGAAGGGCTGTCTCAGTAAGGTAAGTTTTTATATAAACTGACTTTAATCTTTAATTACTGTAATACTATGGCTATTTATATTTACTCTGACCTCTTCTTGAAAGAGGTGCTTGTGTGAGTAGCAATTTTATAAAGCAAGAAAAAAATTTAAAAGAAGTTGTAGGAAGCCCATCCCTGGAAACATTCAAGGTCAGGTTGGATGGGGCTCTGAGCAACCTGATTTAGTTGAAGATGTCCCTGCTCACTGCAGGGGGGTTGCACTAAGTGACCTTTGAAGGTTACTTCCAACCCAAACCATTCTGTGATTCTGTAATCCTAAAATCTATCCCAAAACACCATTGAAGTGTTAAAAAGGCCTCTAGTTCTATAACAAGATTCAAACTGTCCACCTGATGTTACGTATCTGGCAAATAAATTTATTCGGGTGATAAATGAAATGCACCCTGTCACATCATCAGCTGGATTAGCTGACTACTACTCCGGGTTTGACACTGAGTGCAGTTATGGGACTCGATGAGTCTCCTGCAGCAGTAAATGCTGGTGCTGCATGGGAGACACAAATCAGCCATCTTCTGGAGTCATCTTCCACATCTCCTATGTACTGCAAAAGTGCATGGGTGCCATCGTGCCACATACCTTTCTCATAATACTTCTTGCTCGGAACACACTGAGTCTCACTGTAGAAACTGATGCTCCCTGAACTGCCTTGAGTAGATGCCTTACCCTGCTTGCCTCTGGACTGTGTTGCTTCCACTGTCCCTTCAGCCTACCAAGGAGGCAGACCAACAGTAAATCTCTTCCTGACAAAAGAAGCAATCTCTTTTTTTTTATGGTTTCATTTTCAGAGTCCTGTAGAACTGTATTTTATATGGGTATGCAGTCTGCTTCAAAGTCTTCTTCATTCAAAAAATCTACGCTCCAGCAGAAGGGGAAAAAAAAGAACCTGATATTTTTAATATACTTTACTGCATAATATCAGACGTACATGTTCCAAAAACAGACTTCCAGCAAAAGACAAAGAAATCAGTCCCTTGTTCATTGAGCCACAATTAATTCTCTAGGAATTCTAAAGTCTATCTCCCTTTCTCCCAGTCTTGTTTGCTTGCAAAATTAAAGCAAAATGTCTATTTTATGATGTCTCTTCTGACATTCAGTCACAGGTTAGTTCTACTTGATATGTTTCACTTTGGGTCAAGATACATTTTGCTTTCTGCTAGTCACTTCCAACCGTGCAATATATGGCAGAACTGTCACATTTTTTTCAAATCACAACATGGTAGCCTTGGGCATTAATATATTACTCCTTCAAAACAAAAAGAAAGTATTGTTACTCATTTGACTTCCATAGCAATTTTTTATTAATAAGGATGTTTCATAACAAAGAAAGGAAAAAGCTAGAAACATTAAGCCACTTTACTCATCTTTCAGAAATCCCACTTCGGCTTCTCCTGTTATCAGGAATAGGAAGACGAGACGTATTTTGATTTTAATCCTACAAGGAAGATTGGTCTTCCAGTGGTGCTCTAAATATTTACTTTGTCACGTCTTCTGTCACAGTAGATAAATAAGAAGCTGTCACCTGGTTGGTTTTTTTCCCACATTTCAGTGACACTCATCAACAGATGATCTTCCCTAGTCTACTCAGATAGGATCTAATATTGTATTATATGAAGAAAAATACAAGTTCCACAGAGAGAGGCACACATGCTTTCCATTTCCATTTCCATTTCCATTTCCATTTCCATTTCCATTTCCATTTCCATTTCCATATCTTGCACTGAAGTATGTTTTTCAGAAGTTAAAATGTTGCTTTACATCCAAGATTACAAGAAAAGCAGCAAAATCACAACAGTTTATTTTCTACACTGAATTAGAGAATCATAGAATGGCTAAGGTTGGAAGGGACTTGAAAGATCATCAGGTTCCAACCTTCCTATTATGACCAGGGACGCCTCACACTAGACCAGGCAGCACAAGGCCTCATCCAACCTGGCCTTGAACACCTCCAGGGAGGGGGCTTCCACAACCTCCCCTAGGTTCCCCTAGGCAACCTATTCCAGTGCCTTAACTACCCTCATGGTGAAGAATGTCTCCCTGATATCTAACGTAAATCTCCCCTCTTTCAGTTTAAAACCATTACCCCTTGTCCTATCACGACCCTCTCTGGTGAAAAGCCCCTCCCCAGCTTTCCTGTAGGTCCCCTTCAGGTACTGGAAGGCCGCGGTAAGGTCTCCCCAGTGCCTTCTCTTGTCCAAGCTGAACAACTCCAACTCTCGCAGACTGTCTTTGTAGCAGAGGTGCTCCAGCCCTCTCATCATCTTCGTGGACCTTCTCTGGAACCTCACCAACAGCTCCATGTCTTTCCTGTGATGAGGGCTCCAGAGCTGTACAAAATACTCCAGATGCAGTCTCACCAGAGCAGAGTAGAGGGGTAGAATCACCTCCCTGGCCCTGCTGGCCACACTTCTTTTGATGCAGCCCAGGATGTAATTGGCCCTCTGGGCTGCGAGCGCACACTGGCAGCTCATGTCAAGCTTCTCATCTACTACCACCCGCAAATCCTTTGCCTCAGGACTGCTCTCTAGCCATTCTGCCCCCAGCCTGTATTTGTGCCTGGGGTCGTGCCGAACCAGGTGCAGGACCTTGCATTTGGCCTTGTTGAACTTCATGAGGTTGGCATGGGCCCACCTCTGCAGTCAAGGTCCCTCTGGATTGCACCTCTTCCCTCTAGGGTGTCAGCTACTCCACACAGTTTGGAATAGCAGCAAACTTGCTGAGGATACACTCAATCCCACTGTCCATGTCTCAAACAAAGATATTGAACAGCACTGGTCCCAATACTGACCCCTGAGGAACACCACTCGTCACTTGCCTCCACTTGGACACTGAGCCATTGACCACAACTCTGTGGGTGTGGCCATCCAGCCAATTACTTATCCACCAAGTGGTCCATCTGTCAAATCCATGCCTTGTCAGTTTGGAGACCAGGCGAATCACCAAACAGTCCATTAGAAACAAAAAGAAGTCCAGCCGTAGTAGAATGTCTATTTTGTAACAAAAATACTAATGCACGATATAAAAAAATTAGTGGAAAAGTGTAAAAATGAACAGAGGAAAAAATAAATTTAGTTTTCTATCAGAAAGTGCAGTCTTATTAAAATAATTTCCTGGGCTTGGGCCAGTTTTGCCTAAATTTTTAAAAAATATATGTTAAAGTTATTTTTTTATTTTGTTCTGCTAATATAAAACATGCTTGTTTTTACATTAATTTTTAAAGAGTTCCAACTTTGATTTTACTACAGCAATACTTAACATAAAAATTCCATTCAAGATTGAAGGGCTGCAGAAAGAATTTAAAGGAGTATTTTGATGGTTCTCAATCAAAAATCTTTTACATTTTCCTTCTCTTGAAAATACCAGTTTTGGCAACAAAAAAGAATTCCAGTTATTCACTTTCCCAAAGGATATAATTTATTGGTTCTCAGTTCACACCAAGGTTTTCTTTGGTGCATACACCAAAGTCAAACTTTAAGTTGGAAACACAAATACACCCTTTACACAGTTTTACAAATAAGCCAAAAGCATGGTAATGAGACTTACCTCCTAGCCCTCCCCCCACATAAAACCCCACCCCACAGTAACAAGTTTTATTTAGCAAAGAAACCACAATTTAAACTGATCTTTTGGAAGATCCAACTGGTGTTTTTATTTCCGAAGAATGAATGTTACTGCCTAATATGCAACCAATACAAGGAAGCAAAAATAAGGGGAAGCAGACTCTTCCATCATTGCTTAGTAAGTCATGAATACATTTTGTTTTGGTAGAAAAACTTTGTCAGAAAACATCAATCAGTATATGCAAGAGAGGCAAAAATAGGATCAATAGAAGTGGCCTCATTAGCACCCCCAGTCACCTGCAGACAGATTCTATTTTCAACAGTGGAAGTCAGGAATAATGCCGGAGGAACCAATGGCAATGCACCACATCAGGGACTGTGGAGTTATTTTTTGGAGATCATACGTGATTGGAAGTATCTGTTGACATGTGGACTTTATAACAGCTGAAGGGACAGGAGAACTGAGTAGAGCTGCTGGGCATACCGGTCCTGTCTACACCATGTAATGGTGCCCAGCACCTAGAGCTCAAATACGCTGGCAACAGAGTCTGCTTCAAGTTCAGAAGCAATATACACTTGACACCAGGGTGAAGCAGGGAACAGCTTACTCCCTACCTGCTTGGATGCAGCACCATGCCAAGGTAGCAGTACAGCTGCACTGCTTCTGTCACCTGAGATGTTACCGCTTGAAGAGCAGCTTGAAGCTCTGCGGTGGTGCAGGCTCTGTGTGCTCTTTAGGGTGCTTTGTAAATATATCCCTAAGCTACCCAGGTTGGTGTAACCATAAGTAAGAGCCTAGAAAATGCAAATGGTGCAATGAAAGATAAACAACCTCACATTGACCTAAAATAAGCAGCTGTTGAGGAAATGGACTGCATGAAAACAGTGGCTGGGATTCCTCTTCATTTAGCAACAAGTCAGGAATCAAAGGTGACTTTTTTAAACTAATTGTCTCATGTCTTGCAATAAAGAAACAGAAAGAAATGTGCACTTTCAGTGCAACTTACCTTAGATAAACATTTAGAATAGACCTAAATACGTAGTTTTAAAATACTACAGTTACATTAACTTAATTACACCCAGAGTGTCTAAAATAGCATCAGTGGGGCTTGGCATAAGAGCTTTACAAGTGCAGTGGGGGAAGAGAGACTCCCAAATACTGATACTAAAGAAGCAAAGAACACTTTCTATATATGTATGCAAAAACATGTTTGCTTTTCTGTCCTGCTATAAAGATGAAGATACTATATTCCTCTTGGCTAACAAAACCCTGTGCTTTGAAATGCTGTCATGTGCCACTGGAAACTTTGCTGCATGTTCATAGTTGCAAAACATGAAGTTTTTATTAGAATTCAGGTTCTCCTGAACTTGCTGAAAGCTCCAGGGTGGGACACAGTGGAGAGGTCAAGACAGAGGAAGCTTTTGACAAGGTAATTGATGGGATAGAAAGATCCGAGTAAAAAAGGCCAGAGGTATATATCCAGTAATATGGAGGTCTGATAAGTTTATATATTATATAGTAGATCCATGAAAAAAAAAAAAAGGCAGTTGTTTCCTAAGCAATGACATTATTTAATATCTTTCTAAATAGTCATTAGACATGTTAATTTGCCTTAACTGAATCACTTGAAGTGATATGTGTGTGGAACAACACTGCTACACAGTCTTTTGAAGTCTAAAGATTCTAGGACATGGTTTACTTAGCTAAACAAATAAATAAATGTCAGTCAAATCTGTGCTTTATATTGTCTGAGATTTCAAGCATTAAAAAAGTAATTCAAACAGTGGGTCCCTGGACAACAGGAAAGCCAAACTTCTGCCACCAGATGCAAAGCATATATTTATTTGTGTTTACCTGTCCTTGAAATTACTATTTTTCAGCACACTGCGGTGTGCCATGAAAACCCAAAGCAGCCTTCCCCTTTAATTTTAATGTTAAACACAGTTTGAAGTGTCTGAGTGGAAAAAAGCCCACTAGTTCAAATCTCCTCTAAACTACCACATCCATGAAGGTGAAAAAGAGAGGGAGAGAAATCTCTAGAAATGTGATTAATGTGTGGCCATTGCAAAGAACAGTTTGTGTCTATTATTTAAGGTGGTCAAATATGTCATTCAGGATACCACCCCCTACATATTCAGATAAAACACTTGGCAGTCAAAAGAGTTGTAAAACTTCAGCATATTAAAATGTCTCTCTATTAAATGTGTTACCAGAGGTTCCCCCCGGATTCTTGTACAAAACAAACGTCTCCAGATTGACATCCTCATCAGACGCAGTGCATTGTACATGAGCAGTGAGGCAGTAAGCATGGAAGGGTTGGAAGGCGTCTCGACAAATGGACATCTTCATGGTCCTTGGGGCTAGCGTGGAACTCCACCATGGTCAGGAGTACACCAAAGGAGCCAACCACAAGAACACACACTTCCTGTCTAGTGTTAGGTAAGGTTTTTCAATAAGTGGTTTGTCCTGCTCTACCCTGAGATTTGGTAATCTGTAACACTGCCCACAACTCCCTCATCTCCAGTTTTTGCTAGTCAGAGCTGTACTGCACAAGAATCTGGACCCCATAACTCTGAATTGCCTGTGGGTCTGAATCAAAAACTGCTTTTCTTCCAATTTTATCCTTATGAAATAAAACTGCAATCACTATTCCATAAACCTGAGTCAGAAAGAAATGCCTCACTCAACTTCCTTACCAACGACCCCACCATATTTCATCAGTTCCTGTGCATCTCCAGAGCACCTTGATTACTATCTATGCTCTTGACATCAATAATAGATAATGCTAAAAATGCAGCTGTACCTTACTTGGCCCCAGTGCTTGGCATCAGATGCTGTGATTTGGTGATTGCTCCAATGTATCCTCTTTACTTGATACTTCAAAACCTTTCCAATTCTCTCAGCTAATCTATCATCCACCCAGTCGGTGATCAAAACTTGGAGCGTCTGCTTCTGCATTAGCACCTTTCCTTTGGTCTGTGGTTCTCCATTCTTTACAAAACCAGAAATCATCCCTCCTAAATACTGATGAACCAATTTCACCAACAGTACGTGCCCAGTGTCTTTGCCTTCTGCCTCCATTCACTTCACGGACAGATGTTCCCATGGATATTTATCCCCTCTGGAATATTTCCTTGCTTTGCTTTCAGGAAAAGCTTTATGCCTTTTAACAACTGTAACAAAAAAATCTCACGCAGCTTTTGATGATTATTGCTTTGTCATTTTGATGCTATTGCTATTTCTTTCTGTGTGGGAAAAAGGACAGCCTAATTATCCTTACAAGAACAGTTTTTTCAAACAGCAAAAATACTGTGAAAGCTACAAGACACACAGAAGGAAATTGCTTTTTATTCTTATGAAAAAGAATCTATGAATGAGTTTAAAAATAGCATCTAAGCATTTATCTCTTTTTGATAGCTTGTTTTATAAACATATATTTTTGCTTAAACAGAATTTGGAAGTGTCCATTCAAATATCCCGTGGTCCCATGGTTACACTGTTCCACTCTGACTGTTTTTCAAGGATCATGAATGGATTTTCCATGGATCTTATCCCTGAGGCAAAATGGAAAACATTTTTAAAAATCTAGTTAGACATCCGTACCATCAAATATGTGCATTTGCAATTATTGTAAGTAGTCCTTCAAATAAGGGTTAGTGCAGTGCTTATGACTGTTAATATCATGTTATATATTCAGGTAAATGTATGTTCACTTATTTGAATGGGCAATCAGTCATAATTCTGCTTTCCTCTTTCTCTTTTGGCTTTAAAAATGGATATTAAAACCCAAAACACTATTAGTGTAATGTTATGACTGACAAATTACACTTACTAGAGTAAAGAGACTCAAAAGATGGTTTCCAGAGCAACCACAATCCAGCCAGCTTACATTTTATGCATCTCCTGAAGGGAAATTCTGCCTCCTGTTCACAGCTGGACTGAACCCTTACAGTCAGTAACCCTGTTTTCAGAGTGACACTGCAGCTGTTTCATCTCTTTGCAGGTTGCAACAGCCATGCGGTAGCTGCTTTCACCCTACCAAGGATCCAGCCACCAGCTGCAATTTGGGGAAAGTCCCTATTAACCATGTTCCTCCCACACTAGGACCTCTCTACAGCACAGTCATCCCCATGTCCAACGCCACATATGCAGCTATACTAAATCTCTTCTTTAAATTAGCATCCTCCTCCATGAGGATCCAAGCTGGCCCTGGGTCCAGCTGGTCTCCTTCCGGAGAGTGCTCAGGAGCTAAGGGCTGAGCAGCTGCAGGGCCAGGGCCTCCAGACTGCATTAGAACTCATGAAGACAGAGGCCTGGACTCACACACATGAGAAATGCTGACCAAAATCTCATACCCATACAGAAGCAATACAAAATACTCTAATTTAACATCCATAGATTAATAAAAGCTCCTATTCACACTAGACTAGCCTTTGTCAAACATCCCACCCCCAGATTCATATATGCAGCTCCTACTGAAATAAATAGTAAGTTTGTACATCCGTAGGCTGATTTTTGTCATGTTTATATAAATACTGACTGCTTGATTTGGTCTTGGTGCTGAGAGTTGAAACAAGTTAAACTATGTTACTTTTAACTGCAAACCTTTTGTATCTTTGAAACTCTATAGGGCAGTTTAAAACTGGCTATTACAGTTTAAACCAAATTATAATTGTGGAAATCACACCATCCCTATTAAACCTACTGACATCCAGCTCTCCAAGAGCAGTGGCCAGGGTACTGTCACAGCATCTTTCTCTAATACTCTCAAAGCTTTGGAGTGTCAGATTTTGAGCTGATTCTGGGAAGGCTCAAGACTGTTGATGAAAACAACAGGACTGACTCTTCCCTAATTGACTCAGTGGCAGTACTCTTGATGTGGATATTTGGGAAAGACATCTGACATTTTCCACAGACCAGTGCAACAGGCTTAAACAAAGTAATTAAAAATATAATCTGAAGTACTTAGAATTCCTTCTTAGGCATGTCATCACAATGTTGCAGGTAAAGCAATAGACAGAGGTAATACTAAAAAAAAAAATTAAAAATTGCAGGGAACTTAATTTCTCATTTGAATAAGACAAGAAGAGTATAAGAATAACTTCAAAGAAAGCTTTTGGTTTTCAGAGTAGAATCATCAGAAAAAAGAGTTTTAGAATATATAGTAGTTGAATACATTTAACAATCAGAAAAATATTAGACTAGCTACTCTATATTATTTATAGTTCTAAAATATTCATACAATCTCTGTTAGATTAGTCTGACTTCAGGAGTTTAATGGGATTAATACTGGTGTCTTAAATCTGCAAATATTCTGAATGTTACTTCTTGAATCCCATATAATGAAAAACAGTGAAGACTCAACTTACAGTAAACAGTGTAATGCAATCTCTACCCAATGTACAACAGTCATCCAACCACCATTCCCTGTTTATACAACTGGAAAAAATGGACCATGTTACAGCATGAAAAAACCTTATCTACTTCTTCCTCATTTCTCCAAACTTGTGCTGACGTTTCAACATTTGCCCTCTTTTTCATTTCATCAATAAGATTGCAGGTTCCTGGAGTCAGAATGAGCTCTCTCTTCTCTCTGTGAAACTTCATGCTCAGTGCTGCCTTCAAACGTCAAATGACAATGCTCCAAGAAGAGGCAAATCCAACTAAGGTTATGACAAATGCTTTGTTCCTGTGTTTGGGATCAAATTTTTCTTGCAAGTTTGATATTGGGAGTGGCTGAGTCCTCTTATTATCTGGAGATTTCAATGAAGTGTCTTAATTCAGGAGAGCTGGCATCCATTGAATTCAGTTCAGTTCTAGTTTATAATGCATGGTTAATATTTAGCCTAATGTTCTTAAAGAGCAGGCTCATAGAGTTGTTGAACTTCTCCATTGAGTCAAAGGAGAATGTTCTCTCTTTTGTAGCATATAGCCCCAACATCCCTGTCCTTCTGTGCTAAGAAATGGAAGGATAAAAAAATGTTATACATACATGGATACAACAAAAGTAGAACATCTCTTTTGTGTGGTATTAACAAACAGAATTATTCCTAATCATAATACATTAATTCCATGTGCCATTTTCCAGAATTTGTGTAAATATTTGCAGACAGAAACATTTTATTCCTTCAACTATTGAGCAAGCTCCTTAATGACTGGTCATAAATACAGCTTTGTATTTTCAATGAGAGTATGACCATTTCAATCTAGCTTTTTTAATGCATAATATAGTAATAAATAAAAAGCTCATAATCTCAAACTTCATCCACAGTGGTCAGGAATTTAGCCCTGGAAGACTAGAGGTTACACCTTGATGTCATGCCAACAAAAAAAATTGCTAGAGAAAATGTATATTTCTACTTTTCCTAGAATTGAATGCATTATTCTTTTTCTGTGTGCCATCAATATTTAAATTACTCAAGTATTATAGATTCAAGATAGATGGCAGCAATAAGTGCAAAGTTCAACAAACTAGCTGTATACATACTTGACACTGTCTTGGAGGGTCTAAATACTGAACCATTTGGGAAGTTCTATGGATACATGATACCTGTTTAGAGTTTCCTAATGTGGATTTGAGGATTTAAGGTCCTTACAGTATACTGCCTGAAAAAATTCTTATACTCTCATCCTGAAAAAGGCATTATGCTTACAAAGAATAATTTGCTGCAGCAAAAGGTCTGCTGATTCACTGCTGTTTGCCCCATGGTGTTCATTTAGATTAGTGCTGCTACAGTGATTTAGTTCCACCTCAGCAGATAATGAGCCTAAATTTTATTTCTGTTATTTGTGAAGGCATGTGCTGCAGGATAAATATCTGGAAACAAAGGTAAGGAGACAGAAGAAGCTGTTCACATAATGAAAATAATTTTAAGGTGATGATGATTCTTCCTTTGTTTTAAAAAAAAAACACAACAAAACAAAAGCCAAACAAACATTTCTGGCAAGAAACCTCATTAAACAACTTGGGATAAGTCTCCCACTCCTTCCAAATCAGAAGAAGCTGAGATTTGTTGGGGTTTTTTCAGCCAAGTGATCGGGATACCACTCTGAAAGCTCTGCTAAACACTCCCTCTATGGTCATAAAAAAGACACAGATAAATATAACAGCACTGATGCACTTGAGTGTTTTGCCCGATCAGAGTCTAAGTGACCTGCGCATTCAGGTTCAGCTTTCAAAGAAACCCTAAAAAAGAGCTATCAGTGAATATAAAACTACTTGTAGGAGAAAGGGAAAAGGACTCTGCAGCTTGCAGTGAGCTGCTGTTCTGTGTGGCTCTCTCAGGCCTGTGCACGTATGGTGCCTGCAGCAATATCTACCCCATCCATGACTGGTCTGTCTCAGTACTTCTTTAGTATGAATACTCAATAGAGGAAAAAGAGAATGCCATTCACACCATTAGTGCACTGATGGGACATGGTCAACTCCTGGCAAAGTGATTAAGATAGTAAATTTACTTTGGGAGCCAAATGAAACAGATAAAGTGGCAGCAGATATGCCTTTCTTTTCTCTTCAGTGTCCTGGGTTGAGCCAGGATGAAGTCAATTTTCCTTTTACTGATTTTTTTTCCTTCAGTAAGCTCTGTTTTAACTAGCAACAAGTGTTCCAGCTAGTGGACTGATAACACTGAAATGTTTATGTTACTGCTGAGATGCAAAGGTCACTTCTTAGCTCTGCTGCTACAGAGGCTACCGGGGCAGGAGAATTGTATCTGTGACCCCCCCCCCAGCCCCGTAAGGGAGCTGGACTAGACAGACAGCAGAACTGACCAAAGGTATTCCATTCCATATATCTACATAAGCTCCGAGGAAGCTCAGAGATCACAGAAGACAACTTCCTTCCTGCTTCTTCTTCCCTTCTCTTCCGTCCATGGCCAGCGTCTGCAGAGGACTCCATCCATCCATCACTGTCAACCCCAGGCTCAGGCATCTCTGACCTCATAACTCTACCCTTAGCCACTGTCTGCTCTGCCTTATCTTCTGCCTGCGGGCTGGGACATTTCAGGACTGCTCACAGCTAAGGAGAGTGCCGGGGAGTTGCTGGGGGTGGGGGGAGGCAAGAGGCTTTTGCACATTCCTCAACACACTTGTATATAATTGTACATATAATTAAAGCTGTCTAGTTTAGTTTTCAATCCAGGAAAGTCTCTCTCCTTGGTATCTCTCTCCTTTCCCTACCTGGGGGAGTGGATCAACAGCATTGCTGTCATTGGTTCAATTGCCGATCCTGAGTCAAACCGTGACATTCAGGCATTAATTTTCTTTCTCCTTTTTGATAACATGTTGTATTTTCATTCTTCAAAATAAGCAGAAGTGGCAAAGAGTTCCCCATTCATCGCTTACCACAGCACTGATGTGTGTTTCTAGTACTCATAACACCACTAAGTGGAATAAGTGAACCCTGCTTCAACTGGTACTCACTGGATAGGAGCAAGAGTGCTAGTGCTGTTGGCAAGATGGCATTAAAACCTTGACCACCTTAGCAGTTTAAACTATTTCACCTGCAGATCTCTAAAGAAACTTATTTCATATCCACCCAATACCTCATTAACTAAAGAAATTTTAGTCCCAGGGTGCCTGCAAGGCCTCATTCTGCCATAAAAATTTACTGTTGACTTAGCTGGTACAAGATGAAACCCTAAAAATTAAACTGACCTCAGAAGTGTCATCACATTTTCAAACTTCCTACCAAACCTGATGTTTTAATACTATGTGAGCTATGAAGTATGACTTTTTTTTCCATCTTTCTAAACAAAAGACACAAAGGGTGCAATTGTTCTGATTAAATATGTTTGCCTATAGTGTAGACATCTATGTATGAATTAGTCATATAGATTTCCTCTGGAGTCAAAGGTAAGAAATATATACTTCTGATATATGATGCCTCCCATCCTAATGTAGACGTCAAAACCAGGCCAGGGCTTCATACTCAATCTGTGAAGTAGCCTGTTATTTATCCAGTGACTCAGAAAGGTGTATGGGTGACTAGCTCACCCATGGCTTTCTCATCCATATTATTGATGATTTATCTCACCAAATCCAGTGAAATGAGTCTGAAGCAGAACACAGAAAAGAAGAGGAAGTACATCCCCCACCCATCTTTAAAAAAAGAGAAATAAAAAAAATCCCAAACCAAGATACAGGGGAGCTTTAAGACCTAAGGAAGAGAGGACATTGGATTAGCGATGTGCCAGCTGGCAATGTAGAACAGTGAACCCCTGAGGTGTCACGCCAGATAATCTGGTTGCCTTCAAATTAAAACATGTGATGAGTTAATCTTCTTTTAATACACCAGAATTTATCATTTAAGATAAGTAAGTACTGCTGCTATTCCTACTATGATCTTGGCATTGCCCTAGCTCTGTTCTCTAAAGTCTCTCTGTTCTGCAGGAGGCTTCCACCTATGCAACACTGGCTTACAGACCGTGGCATTTGAAACACAGCTCAGATTAACATTATTCTTTTTACATAAATATTTTTCTTCAAATACAAATATTTCACTGCAACACTGGCCAATGCAGACACAGTAAAAATTATTAATGTGATCTTTAAAGTTGAGTATTCCATAGTAAGAAAATTAATTTATCAGTTCATTAAGCACTACAAGGTACTACTCCACTGAGGCCATAGCTGTCTGCCTCTGACCTGTGCTCATAAAGTTGAAAAGCTGAAAGTGTCCCTTTTCTCCTTAGTTTCTCAACAGTGTGCATTTGGCAACTGTTATGTCTAACCGTTAAAATGAAACTATTATGCTATTCCATATTTCTAATTTTCATCAAAAAAGATTAGTTTATAATCCTTTCTGCAATCTCATTGAACTAACAAAGCTGTTTTTCAACTGCAACAAAAAAACCTAAAAAACCCTGTTACTCTTTATGACTACAGGAGAGATTGATTTTCCCTTCCCAATTTGTATAAAGCAAAAATAATTCTAGGCTTAACATTTTAACTCACATAGAAACATTTGCCACTTCAGGATATTTTTACCATCCTATTATTCCCCTAAATTATAATCTTGGGAAAATTTAAAGGGAGTGAGTGGAATGGCAACATGTCAATATAGTAAACAGAAACTGTATATCCATAACAAGCTTGCCAGTGCAATGATAAACATGGTATGAATATGTTTGTACTTGAAAATGCTTTCCTAATATTGTTTAAAGACATAAAGGCTTAAGATGTGTGCCTAAAACTACCTCCCTGAGAGCTTAGCCATCTATAAATATGTCAAAACAGCATCATATTTAGCTCTACATTGTACAGCATCCAAACTGCGTTACACATACTGCTTTCACTGACTACAGAGTCAGCAGTATTAAATAGACTGCCAAGATCTCTTTTCTTATGATTTAATCAAGATTTGACATTAAGGCAGACCTTCTTATTTATCATTTGTTTTAGTGCATATTAGGTTTTCACAGAGATGGGATGCACAGAAATTAAGCTGCGTTTTATCAACTACCCTCTACTTGTCGTATCTCCAACATAATTTTCTAAGCAGAACATGACATTATTGTCTTCTCTAAGTGTCTATAATTGTCCACTGGGTGAGGCATACAGATACTCAGTCTGCCTTCATTTAACAAGTCTTCCTACGCTGGGTATTTTTTCCTTCATGTGGAAATAAAGGATGGAGTAATGAATACAGGACTGAAATACTGAGACAAAAAGCAGCACTGGGAATTCGCTCAGAATTCCTATTTTCCTGTTTAAACAATCTTTTTATAAATGTCTGTGGCATCTTTACTTTTATTTCCTGTCCTGCTCTATGTTTTGTATCAAAAGGATCACATTATGTGATACAATATGTAAAATGTCACTACTGAAATGGAGCATTTTCCAGTAACTACTATTACAATAGTGCATTTCACTGCCATTTGTCTCTATACACAGTGAAAAACTGAGAAATGTGAGACAGCAGTTTAAAATACAGATATTTGTAATAGCAGCTTTTGCAACATGTCTAGTCTTTTCCATGTCTTGTGTAAGTTTTAATTTCTATTTGCTTGTTATATTCTCTGTAAAATGGTTGCACAATAATAAATCATGCATTGATATTTCTGATCAATTAAAAATCACCAAAACAGTTGTGAGGAATGCTTATCTCATCTGATAACACAGCAGACTAGTGAACGAACACCCAGTTTGGTATTCACTGAAAGCAGAAGAGCAGAATGTATAAATGAGAGGTATGTGTCATTAGTGTTTGTTTCAAAATGCCTATTACTCAGGTACAGCTTATAATGCAAGATCCCGCTCACTGCAGACATCCAGAGAAAAGAGAAAGTTATTGTAATTTTGCAGTGAATAGAGAAGCAACTGGATGCATTTGCCAGTCCAAATTTCAGTGAGGCACTGAAAAATGTGGGTAGTTGCTAGGCTGCTGTTGCCTTGTAAGACAGGCTCAGGAAACTGTGCTGATCAATTGCAGGAAAAAACTTCTTATTTCAAACCTCTCCCACACACAGACCTATTTCAGTACCTGGGGCTTTGAAAAAGGGGGGGAAAAAAAAGGGGGGGAAAAAAAAAAAAGTGCATACCAGCAAATGCTAGATGAAAAATGCTAATATTCGGTTTTGGGTCATGGAATTATTTTATGCAGTCTAGCAATAAATGGTTTGTAAAATTTCAAATGCTGAAAACGTACTTTCATTTTTTAAGGTAAAACCAGGCTTGTTAAATTAAATTCACATTTTAGGAAGATAAGACATGAGGTAGTCTCAGTATTGGGATGGATTTTACTGCACATGAAAAAGGCTGCAACTGGACTCTATGTAGCTACAGTGCGAGCCATGCCAAATTCTGCTGAATTATTTATGTGAGCATTTTATGACTAAATACTGTCATCCACTTGGGATATCAGTATCAGTGGACAAAAAATATCTAACTGGAGAATCCACTACATTAGCAGTTATATTAATACAAACCCCTGTCACTGCATCTCCAAGCCCAGAAGCAATGCATCCCAACAAAGCAGAAGGCAGACAAGAATGCCAGGAGGCCTGCATGGATGAGCAAGGAGCCCCTGGACACACTTAGATGCAAAAATAAACTCTACAGAGGGTGGAAACAAGGACAGGCAGCCTCAGAGGAGTACAAAGAAGTTGTCAAAGCAGCAGGGATAAGGTTAGGAAAGCTAAAGCCCTGATAGAATAAAATCTGGCCAGGAACATCAAGGGTAACAAGAAAAGCTTCTACAGGCGCAGCAGTGATAAAAGGAACACTAAGAAAAATGTGGGCCCTCTCCAGAGGGAAATAGGAAACCTGATCATGTGGGATACGGAGAAGGCTGAAGTACTCACTGACTTTTTTGACTCAGTCTTCACCAGCAAGGGCTCAGACCACACCACCCAAGTTGCAGAAGGCAAAGGCAGGGACTGGGAGAAGGAAGATCTGTATGAGAAGAGCAGGTTCAAGACCATCTAAAGAACCTGAAAGTGAGCAAGTCCATGGGACCTGAGAAGATCCAGCCGTGGCTCCTGAGGAAACTGGCACATGAAGTTGCAAAGCTGCTTTCCATCATATTTGGAAAGTCATAACAGACTGGAAAAGGGGAAACATAACCCTCATTTTCAAAAAGGAAAAAAAGGAAGACCTGGAGAACTACAGGCCAATCAGTCTCACCTCTGTGCCATATAAGATCATGGAGCAGATCCTCCTGAAGGCTCTGCTAACATACATGGAAAATGTGGAGGTGGTTGGTGGCAAACAGCATGACTTCACCAAGGTGAACAAGGGAAGAGCAACCAATGTTATCTACCTGGACTTGTGCAAAATGTACAACACTGTCTCACACAACATCCTGGTCTCTAAATTGCAAAGACACGGATTCAATGGATGGACCACTCAGTGTATAAGGAATTGACTGGCTGTGGTCAGCAGCTCAATGTCCAAATGGAGACACATTTGTCTCATCACAACAAGTGATGTTCCTCAAGGGTTAGTACTGAGACTAGTGCTGTTTTACATCATTGTTGGAGACATGGATGGTGTGATTGAGTGCACTTTCAGAAAGTTTGTTGATGACACCAAACTCTATGGTGTGGTTGATATGCTAGAGGGAGGGATGCCATCCAGAGGGACCTTGACAGGCTTGAGAGGTGGGCCCATGCCAAATTCATGAAGTTCAATAAGGCCCAGAGCAAGGTCCTGCACAGGGGTTGGGGCAATCCCAAGCACAAATACAGGTTGGGCAGAGAATGGATTGAGAGCACCCCTGAGGAGGACTTGGGGGTGTTGATTGATGAGATGAGCTGGCAATGTGCGCTTGCAGCCCAGAAAGCCAACAGTATCCTGGGCTGCATCAAAAGAAGTGAAGCCAGCAGGTCAAGGGAGGTGATTCTCACCCTTTATTTGGCTCTCATGAGACCCCATATGGAGCACTGTGTCCAGTTCTGGAGCCCCCAACACAAGAAGGACATGGAGCTGTTGGAGCGAGACCAGAGGAGGGCCAGGAAGATGATTAGAGGGCTGGAGCTCCTCTCCTACAAAGACAGGCTGAGAAAGTTGGGGTTGCTCAGCCTGGGAGATGTTATAGCAGCCTTCCAGTACCTGAGGGGACCTACAGGAAAGGCAGGGAAGAACTTCTTTTGAGGGTATTTACAGGACAATAGTGATCAATGTGTCCTTTCAAGGAAATATATTTTATCTAGGATTTCACTGGGAAAGGACAAAAAGCAACTCTCCTTCAGTTTTTTCCAATTTTTCTGTATTTCAGGGACCAGGTGACCCTAAACAATTCTAGATGAATACAGGTTTAGTAATCACAGATATTTTCCAACACAAAACCCTCAGATCTATGCCACTTTTGTGTATTTTTGTGCTTATTTGCCATTCTTCAGACAGAGATGCTTGTGTTTTCAACAGTGTTTTCAGACAGTGGCAGTACTGCAAATAGTAATAGAAGTTTTCAAGCATGGAAAAGTCTCTTTTTTTCCAATTCAGGTGAGAGACTAAGTATGTGTAACATACACTTTTCAGATACTCTGAGAACTACAAAAGAGGTTCCTCATTTATACAGTACAAGTAGACCAGAGAGGGACAAGAAATCATTCCTTGCAATGTAAATGATGGAGAGTGACACAGTGTGTCACAGGGTGATGAACAATGCCATTTGAAAATTCATCCCTGTTATTAAGTAAAGAAATACTGAATACGAATTGAGCTTTAAAAAATCACCAGCTCTTTATCCATATTTCAAAGAAAGGACTGAAATTATTGGCATTTATAAATTGGACGCAATTTACATTTTGGCAGCAATAGCAGTATCAGCAGGATGGGGACATAACAGCACTGTCAGAGGGGTAAAACAATCAAGTATCCTCATAAACCAAGGCAAAAGAATAGATCCATAGAAGAGAAGTTTTGATTATGAGATGTAGAGGATCAGCATATAGCATGAATTCATTCTTCTCAGCCTCATGCCCCTGTGATTCCTGGCATGCACATTGAGGGTTTAAAGAACTTTTTCTATCTGCAGTATGAACAGGTCAGACTGTTCCAGGCAGCTGGAAATTACTTGTGCTGAGAAATGTTGTTTAATTTTCCCCAATTGCAGCCAAAGATACTACAAGGCAGAGAATATACAAAATAATCCTCCCTTTCTAGGTTGTAGTCTGAATGATCTGCAATACATATCAAACTAGAATATTGCCTAAACAGTTTTCTGCAAAAGAGGTGAGCGTCAAAACTGAGAATTTTGAAAGCAGGGAGATTAAAGGGCACAGGGCTGGTGGCCGTGCCTGATGCCCATAAGCACACACCTACACACACACATCCACATTCCACCTAAGAAAATAGTCTTGACTTATTCAATGAGAAGGAACTGTAGGTGGACATCCTATAAGGTTTTTTTCCCTTTGGAGGTATTGTAAAGATTCTGGAAATACAAAGATGAGACATGAAAACCACTCATAGCAATAAAAAACAGCTAGAGAATGGCTATGGTACAAGTATACACCAGATATGGTCCATCAGTTAGATATTTATATGGGTAATCTGCAATGAAGGCACTACACGTATTGTTGTTGCCATAGTTACAGAGGTCTTGTGGGGCACATATTGTATCACTCTTGTCTTGCACATATTTACTAGAAAAAGAAGAAATTTCATCTATTATTTATATGATTCCTGTTTCTTTTGCCACTTCATCTCCACCCGACACTACCATACGGTCACTTCACTTTCCCCCAGTTCACTGAATGTGGCTTGCGTGACTTCAGATTAGCCAACTGTGAAAATGGCATGAGATAATTTTCTACTAAAAAATAAAAAGTCTCCCATGATCTTATGTGAATATGAATTCCAGACTATGCTTTTTCAGGGATAAATATAAAATACAATTCCTCTCAACAAAATTTTCGATTATTTTCCAAGAGTGAAAGGGAATACAAGTGAACTTAGTGGCTAGATCAAGTGCCATAAAGTAATTAAAGTAATAGGTGTGTTTACTATTTTAGTCTTCAGCAATTCAGCCTTCTCTTGATGCAACCTTCATTACCATCCTCAGGAATCATACTGATTTAAGGCTGGTTTACTGACAAAAATGAAGATGTATTGTCCTGTAGTTTATGTCTTGGGAAGATAAAGCAGACAGAGAAAATAAGAAAAGGCTTGTTTTAGTTATTTTGGGGTTTATAGCCTTAAAATATTTGTTGAATGTATTACAATATGGTTGCCCACAACACTGACTAAAACAATTGCTTAGAAAATAAAAGCAAAATAATTTATTACAAACAATGCTCCACATATTTCAGCATAGCATTTCAAGCTGCCCCTCATTCTACAGAGTGAGGAAAGAAAAATAAAAATGACTGCTTTTTGGACTGTGCTGTGCTGAGACTTCTGATGGAGAGAGAAGGGGCTCTGGGTAAGTGTCGTGTGCAGACTCTGGGGAACACATCTGACCACAATTCAAAAGCTGGAAGCCTGAACACTGCATGCCCACAGAGTCTAAAAATCCTCTTTTTTTTTTTTTTTTTTTTTTTTAAATTATAGTGGCAGGAATATACAGTCAAGACTAATCTTCAGCAGCTGAGACTGGCATTTCTTACTCAGGCAAGTAGTAGTCATCATGGTTTCACTGTGGCCTCTGTCTGGGCACAGAGTTTTTTGTCAGACTGCGTTACTGTTCTATAAAATTACTTGCTAATATTAAATAAAAGCATATTGAAAATAAATAAATAAATAGATAGATAGATAGATAAATAAATAAATAGATAAATAAATAAATAAATGTCCCACATGACATCCTGGTATCAAAACTGGAACAGTACAGATTTGATGGATGGACCACTCATTGGGTAAGGAACTGGCTGGAGGGTTGCACTCAAAGAGTGGTGATGAATGGCTCAATGTCCAGATGGAGACCTGTGACAAGTGGTGTTCCCCAAGGGTCGGTACTGGGACCAGTGCTATTTAACATCTTTGTTGGTGACTTGGACAGTGGCACTGAGTGCACCCTCAGCAAGTTTGCTGATGACAGCAAACTGTGGTAAGGTCGACACGCTGAAGGGAACGGATGCCCACCAGAGGGACCTTGACAGGCTTGAGAGGTGGGCTCATGCAAACTTCAATACGTTCAACAAGGACAAGTGCAAGGTCCTGCACCTGGGTCGGGGCAATCTCAAGCACAAATACAGGCTGGGTGGAGAATGGATCAAAACCAGGGTGGACTAGAAGGACTTGGGAGTGATGGTGGACGAGAAGCTCAACAGGAGCCAGCAATGTGCGCTTGCAGCCCGGAAAGCCAACCGTGTCCTGGGCTGCATCAAATGAAGCATGGCCAGCAGGGCCAGGGAGGCGATTCTCCCCCTTTACTCGGCTCTCATGAGACCCCACCTGGAGTACTGTGTCCAATTCTGGAGCCCCCAATATAACAAAGACATGGAGCTCTTGGAGAAAGTCCAAAGAAGTGCCACGAAGATGATCCAAGGGCTGGAGCACCTCTCCTATGAGGACAAGCTGAGACAGTTGGGGCTGTTCAGCCTGGTGAAGAGAAGGCTCCAGGGGGACCTTATAGTGGTCTTTCACTACATGGAGGGGGCCTACAGGAAAGCTGGGGAGGGACTTTTTTCAAGGGCTTGTAGTGAGAGGACAAGGGGTACTGGATCAAAACTGGAAGAGGGGAGATTTAGGTCAGACATTAGGAAGAAATTCTTCAGTGTGAGCGTGGTGAGACACACGGAACAGGTTGCCTAGGGAAGTTGTGGAGGCCCCATCCCTGGAAGTGTTCAAGGCCAGGTTGGATGGGGCCCTGAGCAACCTGATCTAGTGGGAAGTGTCCCTGCCTATACAGGGGGGTTGGAACTCAATGATCTCTAAGGTCCCTTCCAACTCAAATCATTCTATGATTCTATTAAATAAACAGCTGACAACAAAACCCAAAACAACAAACCAAAACCCAACAAAAAAACAAACCAAAACCCAACAAAAACAAATGGTACATGTACCTGTAAAACAGACTCCTGATGGCTCCAAATTATTCTAGGCTCCAAAATAGAGGGTATTACAAGAGAAACAACTTCTTTTTCAGGGGTACCAAACCGAGATACATTACTGTGCTCCCCAGAAGTAGCACCAAAACTGTAGGCACTTGTCCCCTGGCTCCAGTGCAGTTGCAAGGGTAGGCGGAGGTGCATGTCTGAGCTGCTCAGGCTACTTTCTCCTTAGAAAATGACAGTATGCTTACAACATGGATGGAAATACTTAACTTTAATTTCTGACATGAACCACTGGAAAGAGCAGTGAAGGTATGCAGCACAACCTTCGGAATAGCACAGCAAAACCACCTTTTTCTTGTTATGTCCAAATACCCTTTTGAAAGTCACTCCCCTAAATTCTCATTTAAACCATTTCTCTCATCTTGCTGTAGCATTCCAAGAGCCTGAACTTCAGCTGAGCTATTTAATTACTGTTGGTTGACAGCCGAAACCCGTTCGGTTTTAATCCTTCTCTAAACATGGGACCTATCTCCTATGAAAACCTGCTCAAGAGTCTCCTTCAAACTAAACTCACAACTCCACAGTGACAAGACCATTTGAATTTGACAGCCTTTCTCTTAAATATTTGTAAGGTTTATGCCCCTTACCACAGAAAGTATGCCTCCCATAAAACTATTTCACCATATAAGGGAGACTAAATGGACACTGCTCCTGCACGGTTGGTGCCTGTGGCACCAGGAACCCGTCTTCTTGGGGAGGGGGGCCTGCTTGCCTGCGGGCAGTCCGTTCTGTTCTGGGACTCAAGATTGGCTGGGCCAGGGCTGGCAAGCAGATGGTAATGCATTGAGGCACCTGGGATGGTGCACTGGGTCACCCTAACCTAGATGGAAGTCCCCGGATGGTAGGGGGGGGCCCTCTGCTTCTGTTGAAAGAGAGCAGAGATCACTGGTAGCCTAAGGGCACATCACTCTGCTGTTGGATCCTCGTGGAACCTGAGGGAGCTGAGGGCTGAAATCTTACTGCTCTTTTAAGAGCTGAGATCCCTGCCTGCTCCCAAAGAAGAAAAGGAGGAGACCCAAGCTGACTGGAGCTACACCGGAGCCAAAGACCCGCCCGAGCAGCACTCGAACTGAGCGGAACTGCACCGGATCCAGGCAGAGCCGAGCTGATCAGACCCGAGGAGCCGCACCAGAGCCGCCCAAGCTGGGAGGAGCCGAGCCTGAGCTGAGCCACCGCCCGAGCGCTGCAACCACTGCCCAAGCATCAAGCACTGCCACGCACCACTGCCTGAGCCACGAGCGCTGCCACGCTGCTGCCACTGCCCACTGTCTGGTGCCCTCCAGCCCAGCCGCCTGCTAAACGCTGATCAGCAGCCACTGGAGTTCAGGAGTTCAGCTCAGGAGCCGCCGCTGCCACCACATTCAACACGCTGGGAGTGTAAGAACCCCATCTGCAAATCTTTCCTGTTTCCTATAGGGTTCTCTCCCTGGGGGGTAGTGGGTGGCCCATTGTCAGACGCACAACGGCAACCCCTCCGAGGAGCAACTGCGACGCGCTCCAGATCACTTTCCTTTATCATAATAATCTTCTCCCTATCTGTTGCACTATCTGTGGCTTGCATTATATTTACATTTGTACACCTCTGTTCTGTCTATAAAGCAACAACACATAGAAACCGTCACTCATTCCCTTTTTGAGCGAGAGTGTGTACTACCCATGGGGGGGATTTCAACAGGTATCAAGTAAAACCAAAAAGGGGAGGGGTTAACCACTCAAACCCCTTTCTTTTCTCCTTGAATCCTTACAATCTTGTGTCACATTCTAATCCCAAATTCAAGGACTTCCCTTTTACAGGGATGTCCTTTGCACCGTATCATCCTGTCCTATCAGATTTAGTGGGAATGTAATACAGGAGAGGAGCCATCACAACCAGACAAACACATGCAGTCTAGGAGCAGGAGGCTGCCACGCAGAACAGTTGTCCCCTTGACTTGCACAGCCCTCTTCAAGCATGTGCTTAATCTATGATGCAAACACATTGGTATCACTTACTCATCTTGACACCAAGTTGAAAGAGCTATGAGGGCTGGTGACCTCAGCAGAGTCTCATTTCATGTGTGAGTAATAAACCCATATTCCCTAGAGGGAGATGAATATTAATGGATTGAAACTGAGAGGTGCTGAGCATTCAAAGCCTTTCCTGAAGTCATCTTCCAGTACAGAAGGCACCCTTACAATTACAGATGCTCCTGCTTCTCCTGGGATCAGGACACAAATGAGGCTTTATATTTTTCTGTAGTTAATAAAGTAGTTCCAATGCTTTCTACATAGGGAAAAAGTAATAATATAGTGTGATTTAGATGACTGCTTTGTACTCTTCAAATGTGCTTATCTGTTCTACTTAGCTGTTTTCTGTGAAGCAACATCAAAGGGTTCTAAACAGTCCACCTAATACTGTGAGCACACACTGTGAAACTTCACATATTTGCCAAGTCATATCAAAGTTCAGCTAAATGTAATCCTACATCTTGTGCTGGTTCATGGCAATCCGTGGATGTGCTGATTAAGAAATGAATGTGTTTCTTTGAGATTGGAAGTTTCAAGAAATAATAATTGGAAGATCCTAATGTCTAGATTTCAGGCTATTGCATACATAAATGAGTCTTCTTGCCTAGCTATTATGCTATTGCCTGTTCTTTCAGGTATTGCTCAAATTTTATCAAACTTTTTTTATTCTTAAGAAAGAAATATATCTTTCTTTTTTTTTTCCCAGCTGAATTGTCTTAGATTCATAGCTTCCAATTTTGCCAAGTGAAGAGATGATAACAGCCACATTACAATGTATTTAACAAATAGAACCTCAGAGGAACAGGGTCCAGAAGGAAAAAACTAAGGGGGTATTATTCATGGTCTTTTACTCTGTTTTCTCTCTCAGAACAGTTACAATCAGCAAGAGGTTTATACTAAGCATATTCACAGAGTTTAAGCAAGTATTTGCCTCTCCTCCATGAACTTCCAACAAAAAAGGTCTCTCAGGGGAATTTAATTCAGGTGCCCACAACCTCTACTTCGCCCACATGTGCAATTCCATGAATGGGCTGCTAAGACTTCTACAGGGCTCTGGTATGTGTACATGGAAGAAGACCTTCACACCAGTCTCAACAAATGTCACACAAACCCATACAGCTAAGGCCATTGGTAGACTTCTTTCTAAGGCTTGGGGACCTCAGACAGTGCTGTGCCACCAGAAATCACAAGCTCTCATTGTTGGAAATCATACCATTATAAAGACTTATCAGCATAAGCTAAAAATAAACAGTAAAATTTTCCTTGACTTTCAACATTGTTAAGCACTTTTAACTTCTACTGACTTCAGTCACATTTGTGGGTATTCAGCACTTCTGCAAGTCATTTAACTTGAAATTTTCTTGCTTTTGTAATTTTTTAAATATCCTTAATACCAGTGGCACTTCTGTACAAACATGATAGCACAACAGAAGTAGATTTTGCTTTTGGTCATTATGACCTACTTTGGAGCTACTTTCACAGTCATTTTTTCTTTTGGCTTCTCTATCATTTTACAGTGTTAGGACTTCTTTTCATTTTTAATTAAAATTTAACATTTTATTATCACATAGAAAAAAACATCCTGGCCCAAAACTGCCAAGGAGTTATTACTATATGAGTGAGATACCACGAATAAGAACTGAGCCAACATTTTTAAGACTTCGAGACACAAATTAGGCTTCTCCATTATTATTGACCGTGAAAAAGTAACCTTATTCTACAACACTCAGTAGTGAGAAACTTCCACAGAGGTCAGTGGGAGTTTCTTAGCCCTGAGTGGTTTTTAAATTGAAGTTATATATTGAGATGCCTAAAATACTGATTTAGGCTCCTGGTGTAGATTCTCAGTTTGAAAAATTCCTTTATGATTTTGAGACCTTGCAAGGGGCAGCTGCAAAATTGCTCACTGTTGCAATGTAATTTGAGGAGAATTTAACACTTGGGGGGAGTAAGTTGTCTCATCAGTCCCCGTTTTACAATCAGAAATAAATGTGATTGTAAAGTACCTTTTTAAAGTGATAATTATATGTATAACTTAGTGGATTCAAAAGATACAAAATATAACTTTCAGCAAAAACTTAATTTTTTTTTCTCGAGTATTGTATTTGTATTAATAGATTGATAATTGATGACTAGTATACAAATAAAAAAATAAATATTACATCAGCCAGTGTGATGGGGGCATTATATAAGTTAGAAGGCCACAAGACATCCATGCAATCATCCCTTCTCAAAGTTTCACCTTCCACATTTCTCAAAGTATGTCCTCTGTGCATCCCTGGAAGCATCTGCTTGGCACATGGTTCTTAACATAGGGGAGGAGGCAGAAAGCTCAGAAATTTAAATCTTTATGGTAAGAGCCCAATCCTCCATTAGTGGGGATTTATCAGTTTCAGATACCTTCTCCTCACATTTCCCTTTTGGTTTCCATGGGCTTGTTAGGGACCCACCCATCTCTGTCCCTAATATATTTTCTAAACTCCAGCTTGAGAACTGTAGTTTGAGACATGTGGCGGATGTCAGAAAAATTCCTAAATCCATTCCTGTTTGACCTAGGGTTTCCCGTTGAGAAAAACAAGGACAAAAAATAACTAAAATAAAAAAAACCCAAACAAGTAAACAAACAAACTAACCAAAAAAAAAAAAGCCCACCAGCAAAAACTCCCAAACCAAAGTGGAGGGAAAATAGCCAAGGGACAAAGACTTCACCACAATGTTTTGTAAAACCTTTCTCATGGTTAACTGCCAGCAGAGTCAAGAACCTGCAGATCTTTCCTAGTGCTCCAGCTACTGGATCTAGTTACATTTGCCTCCTAGGCTCAGGACACACATCTAAGTTTCAGTCCTCTGTCAATATTCATCAGCTTTGGTCAAGTGCCCCATTAACCTTTTTTTTGGCAATTTCTCAAGCATTTTACTATGTAGCACATTTCCAGGCTTCTAATTACAGTCTCCTCTGTACCCACTCTGATCTATTAACATGCTTCTTGACCTGAAGAAACCAGACCTGAACTGGTAATGGTAATTTCATGTACCAGAGGTGGGTTCAGTCACACTTACACCAAACAGGGATGTAAATGATCTTCAATCTTCTTACTTAGTTTTCGCTTGAATCATGATGGGAGTACATTAATTCTTTTGGACAGTGACCTTGTGATCTCAATATGAACAAGTTATAATCTGATGAATATCTGCCATAACCTGCACTCTCTGTTCAAGGCTACTATGTACAGAGTTCATATACTTCTTATTAAATTTTGTTATTTGATGGAGGTCACAAATACTGTTCAGCTTCATCAAAGATGATTTCTCCTATTTGGCAATATCTAATTGTATCCAGTACCATTGCTTTGCATAAGACTGGCGTATTTCTTTGCAGCCAATGTGACCCTTAAAATGCTAGGTAATTTGACCACTATTTCAACCTCTTCTTGTCTTGCATTATACAGTACTGTTGTTACAGAGCTTATGTTGAAAATACTGTTGTAGTAGAACATTAACATTAATACCTTCATCACGCATTCTCTGACATTCATTCCCTATCTCAAGTCTCTCACAGGAGAAAGCACCTGATAAGGAGTGTGGCGGTCTGAGTTCAACCCAGGCTGGAAAACTCGAGACAAGTCACAGATCACCCCTTCTCTTCTCCTCAATTAGAGGAGGAATAGCCCCTAGTTGGCTGGTTTTAATTTCCCAGTGGGTCCATCCCTAGCTTGGGACCAGCTGGCTACACCGGGTATTTCTATAGATCACAAACCCTGCCCAGATGCACGTGCACCGGCACAAACACAGAGACTGTGTGCTTAAAATACCACTTTACTGTAACAGCTTTGGAGCAGAGGGAGTGTGTGTGTGTGGGGGAGGATATACAAATGTAGTTACAGGAGACAAACTTGGGGTGTGTAACTTGTGATAGGTAAAGAGAAAGAAAGAAACACTACCTACTATAGTTGGGGGTAGCGTGCCCGGCGAGTTTCCCGTATAGGGTAGACAAGGTGCGTGTGTGAATGTGGCTGATTACTTTTGCCTGGGGTAAAGAATGCAAAGAAAGGAAGATTTCTCTGTCAGTGGGTTTCTCTTACACTATCTGGCTCAGAAGCACTAACAGGTTTGGCGGTGCCTGTGGCTTTAAGAGCGGGCTTTCGACGAGCGCAGTCTTTGGCAAGTATGGCTTTTGGCAGGCGGCTTCGGCAGGTGATTTTGGCAGCGCGGCGGCAGGAAGTGAGGCAGCAGCGGTGAGTGGCTTTAGCTGCAGTGGGACATGACGATGAGCAACTACACGCTGGAGCTCCGGAGCAGGCGGTTATGGCACATGCTTACAGCAGCCTGTGGCAGCTGCCTTGGCTTGGGCAGGCAGCAGCTGTGATGTCGGCTGGAGCTGGGCTGGGGCTGCGGCGGCATCATGCAGCTGTGGCAAATGGCTAGAACCAGCTGAAGCTGCACTGGCCTGGGAGCACTGATGATGGAGGGTTTGGGGAGCGAGCAGTGATTCCAGCTCTTTTAGCTCTTTTTGTGTGCTCTAGCTCTCTCCTCCGTTTCTTCAGCTCCTTTCACGCAGCTCCTCGGCAAGCAGGCTCCACGAGAAGAGGCAGGAGTGCAGGCAAGCAGGAAGCAGGGAATAGCAGGAGTCCCGGAGTGCTGGAGTGTAGGGCGGGCAGGAGGTATAGCAGAATTCCCACCCCAGCCACCACCAAAGGCTTTGTGTGATTTTTGTCTCCTATTCCTTTTTCTTCTCTTCTTCTCTCTCCTTTCTGTCAGCAGCAGAGAACAATGAACGCCAACGACCGATAACGATCCATAATGACCATCTTATTTACATACTTACGTAGGGTGGTTTGGCCTTTTGTCTGCTCAGCCCTCAGCTACTACCTGCGGATCCTGTAATACTACTGTGCTCCAGCCAAAGGCTGGGTCCTGGCTGCAAACAGCAAGGGGGGCTGGGGTCTCTGCCCTTCATTTTGTAAGTCCCAGCCGCACCCCCCCTCCCGGGTTGTCGCTGCTTCCCTTTTTGTTTTGTTTTTTTTTTCTTTTTTCGACTTTACGAGTTGACTTTTACTCTCTATTGTAATAAATTTGTCTGAGAGACATACCTTTTGTGGAGGCCAGTCCTCCACAAGGAGAGAAATAAATATTATAAATGTATGAAACAGAAAGAAAGGGACCAGATGGGAATAAAAGAAGAGATCATGGAATCATAGAATGGTGTGGTTTGGAAAGGACCTTAAAGATGATCTAGTTCTGCCCTCTCTACATAGGCAAGGACACAAGATAATTTGATTTAGATGCCTCAATTAATTTCAACAGAAATGGAGAAATGTGGGCCCCTGAGATGGCCTGGGACTGGCAACTGCCTGAAAAACAAGTAGGTCAGCTGGTAGAAAATGCCAAAGAGGGAAGTATATTTTAAAATAATTCCTTCTCTTAGAGATATGCCTTAGTTGCTTATAGATACATGTTAGATTCCTATAAAGTAGATTTATAACTAGAAAACAAATCACTTGGACACCTCAGTTTTGTGTTTGGTACAAAAGAATACCTCTTTTAGGTATGACCACGGGAGGGCTGGCCATTTTCCATATGGTGGTTAAAGCACTCAGCCAGGATGGGTCTTAGTCCTTTGACCATATGGGATTCACACCTACATTTTCTACTTCCCAGACAGGCATTTCACTGCATGACTCACACTTTTAGTCAGTAGCTTTTTAGTGTAAATTGCATATACAGCCCCCAAAACAAAGGCCTTTACTGAATTCACAGTATCCTTGGCTGGGTACTCCAATCTCTGTGCCACAAAGTCAATGTTTCTTATGCCATCTGTGTCTGTGCGCATGCCCTTGGGCTGCAGGGCAGAGCAGGTTCAACAAGCAAGTTGGAGTGAGCCCAGGATATAAGGCTAATGCTAGGGATGCCTGAAAAAATGGGAGTAATTCCTTTGAACCTCTTCCAACTGCCTGGGTGAGGGATGTTCTCTTTAGCCATGAGATTGGGAAACCACCAAGGCTGTTGTGGAAAAGGCATGAGCACCAGTTTGTATCTCGCGCTTCACCAGCTGCTGCAGCCAGTGCTAAACACAATTCAAGCTTGTCCTGTCATAGGACAACAGTATGGGAACTCTACATGGACAAATGTGGGAAGGAACAAGAACTTAGGAAAGCATGCCTTAGCCAGCTTGGCAATCTTTCTTTCTCTTGTAAGAGGAGAAACAGTCACCCTTTACTTGTTTTCAAGATGAAATAAGCTTTTTTCCTGAAATGCCTGTCAATCTGTGCTGACTCGAGTGACAAAAGTTAAATGAGATAAATGTCCTTAGACTATCACCTCAGCTGCAAAACGGGAACTTCAGGCACAGAAGGAGCTTTCTGAGAAAAAGCTTAGCTTCTCAAGGAGCTAATTTGTTGTGGTTTAGGCCCAATATGACAACAAAGAAATAGCCACATGGCCGCTCACTCAACTCCCCCCCCCAACACACACACACTGGGATGAGGAGGACAAACCAAACTAGAAGTTCATGGGTCGAGACAAAGAACAAGGAGGTTCTTCACCGATTAAGGTCATGGGCAAAACAGACTCAACTTGGGGAAAAAATAATAATTTAATTTCACACTAATCAAACACACACAGGACACAGACACCACACAGAGCAGTGCTTATATATGTTACCCCACCCCTCTCTTCTTCCTTGGCCTAAATTACTTTGTTCCTGGTTTCTCTACCTCCATCCCCCCAGTGGCACAGGGGGACACGGATGAGGTTTAGAGTCAATTCACAGTCTGGTGGTTCTTGCCACTTCTTCCTTAGGAAGAAGGTTTCCTTGCAGTCCTCCCCTGCTTCCCCATGGGGTCCCTTCCCATGGGAGAGAGTCCTCTATGAACTTCTCCTTCATGAGCCCTTCCCACGAGGTCCAGAGCAAGCTACTCCAGCGTGGGCTTCCCACAGAGTCACAGGCTGCTTTGGGAACAGTCACCTCCCCTGGTGCTGGGGTCCTCCACAGCTGCATAGTCTGAATCCACTAGCAGCAAATCCAAGTCCACTGGCCACAAAATCATGGCCACTTCCCATGGCTCCCACTTCCCATGGCTCTCACTTCGCCTGGCGCCCCCAGGGAATGCTCCACCACGTTCCTCTTCGGATGCAGGGGGACAGCCTGCCATCTCGCCATGAGTTGCAGGGAAACTTCTGCTTGGGCACCTTCTTCCCTTTCTGCCTCACCAACGACCACCACTGAACTTCACCTCTCCAGCTCAGCTCTTCTTTCTCTAAGTGTTTTCTCTGCTCAGATCTTGTATCAGTCCTTTTGTATGTTAATTGCAGAGGTGCCTCTATTGTCCCTCTAAGGCTCCTTGGCTGGTTTTGGAGCAGGGGGAGCTTCTCAACTTCTCACTGGAGCCACCCCAGGGGCCCTTCCCCCACTACCAAAAAATCCAGCCAAACCAAACCAGCACATAATTGCATTAGATAGAATTCTTTAATACTCTCATATTGATTTGGATGTCTACGTTTTCCCCTTAGGTTGCCTTATGTTGCCTTGTTGATACCTCGGTGATTTTTATTCAGAGTTTGTCCAGATTCTTTAGGCAAAGGCAAGACAATTTATTTTCTCCCTTGAAGCACTAAATTAAGCTAAAATAGCATAACAAATTATGTTCTTTTCTAGCAGCACATCATCCTTAAGTAGCTTCATTATTTTATCCCTGTATTGTACTATACAACAGTATCCTATTTTCTGAGCTGACTTCTATGTGCATCATTTAAACCAGCTTAAGGATGTACTTTGACAGCTACTGATGTTACCCTCCATATGACCCAGCTGTTACATGACAGAGGATTAGTGTCCTCATAATTCCCATTTTAAAAGTTAAAGTTGATTGAATGGAACAGGTGCTGCATTATTTGTGCTGATCTTTGTTCTGCCACACCTCATTTTATCTTGTTCAAATAATATTATCTAGGGTTGCTTAAAAAGAAATGCAATTGTAAAGGAAGAACTTGAATGATTTGTGGACATGTCTAGGGTAGTCGTTAGTTTTCATACTGAAAAAAAAATCAAGTTTTTGTCTGTATTTTTTGTTCCTTGAACAAAATCTAAGAAGTAGAAAACTCTTACCTCCTGATTTAAATTACAAGAAAATAAAATAATGAAGATTAATGTTTTGTTCTCAGCAAGTGAGATGCTGATATCTGACTTTTGTAGAATGAAGTTTTTCTCATCAGTATAAATTTACAGATTTTGAAACAACCGATTTGTATGAACTCCACGTATCAGATTAATGCCTAGCTTTGGTTGCCAGTCTCCACAATGAAAATTAACAAATACAAATCTCCCATACATTTCCCTTTAGACAAGTGGAATTTTTATCTGGGAATACTGCATGAGCAGCAATGGTCTTAGTAAATTTCTCAAGAATATACCAATAATCTGAACTGCTTTTAGTTTTAAGAAAACTTTGTTAACTATAAAATTAATATATAAGCATAACACAAATTCTTCATTGTACTATTAAGTGAACCTTGAGTTTGTCTCCAAAATGAAACCAGTTCTGTAACTGGGACAGTTGGTTCCCACTAGTGTAACAACATGCTGTGCTGGAGAGAAAGCAAGTGTATTATGTGTACATACAGACTCAATTTTACTGGTTTCTTAAAAGGATATCTTCTACCATCTCTGGATTTGGTAGTTGGGATTATAGTTTTTGCAGTTCAAAGGTTATCTTCTTTCTAAACTAGGATTCAGGTGGAGCTCAAGATTTTTGGATGAGAGGTGTTCCCTTCAGCTCTATTTAACATGTTTTCCAGTGATTCTCTTGATTTGTCTGATAAAATCGGCAAGGAGGCAAACATACCCAAGTCTTTGGAAGTCAGAACCATCTGTGATTATGTCTGCCATTAAAACAGCATAATCTTTCCTCTCTTCTGACTTTTGCAAGACTTCCAACAATTCTAGACTGTTGCTCTATGAATGCATTTTGTCCAGCAAGACCTGACACATTCAGCTACCTAATCTGAAGTTAATATTGCCAGAGTGTTCCTCCTTTAAGTACAGGGATATTATTTTTTCCCTTTTCCATTTGTTTCTCCGTAGATTTTCTCTCACTTCAGATCAAAGTTTCTACTCACTTGGGACCAGTTAGAACTTTTAATGTCAGTCTGAAATAAACTCAGTGTTTTGATACACAAAGTCCTAACTTTCTGTGGGTTCTGTTTTACTCTGAGGGGTAAGTCTTCTGAAATACATGAGCTCCTGTTCTTTCAAAATCCAGATTCATCTAGTTCTTTTAGCCAGCAGACAAGCAACACAAAACCACAAGCTCTGTCCACCTTCTCCTTCTTTGTTTGTTGTTTGGGCCTTAGGAATCATGTTTTGAGATTTAGACGTCATTTAGAAGAAAAAGCTTGTGGCAAATTCTACCTTTAAAATGTCTGACACAAGGCAAAATATCCTATAATTTTGCTTTGTTTTGTTTTGTCTTATACACAAAATAAATCAATAAAGAGCCAGTATTAAATTGCATTTGGATTAAATAAAATTATATTTATTTTAAATATAAATTTCCTTCATGCTAACAAAAAAAAAAAAAGGGCAATGTCCAAAACCTCTTCAGCACATGACAGATTGGGATTTTCCCTATAACTAACAGGCAGAAAATCATAAAAATTACTAAGCTCTCATTTTCCTGCTGTGAATAGACAAAACAAAAACTGAAGCATTTGTGAACCTATCAAAGGGTTAAAAACCATGAAGAAGGATTAAAGAAAAAAAAAGCAGTACCCATACAGCTAAAAAATTTGATGCAAAGAACATGAAAAATCACAGAATCATAGAATGTCTTGGATTGGAAAGGACCTCTAAAAGTCTTCTAGTCCAACCCCCCTACATCTCACACTAGAACAGATTGTTCAGAGTCCCATCAAGCCTGACCATGAATGCATCCAGGGATGGGGCCCCCACCACCTCTCTAGGCAATGTGTTCCAGTCATCCACCACCCTCATATTAAAGAATTTTTTCCTGATGTCCAACCTAAATCTACCCTTCTCTAGCTTAAAACCATTGCCCCTTCTCCTATCGTTACATGCCCTAGTGAACAGGTCTTCCCCAGCCTTCTTATAGGCCCCTTTCAGGTATTGGAAGGCCACTATAAGGTGCCCCCGGAGCCTTCTCTTCTTTAGGCTGAACAACCCCAACTCCCTCAGCCTGTCTTCATAAGAGAATTGCTCCAGCCCTCTGATCATTTTCATTGCCCTCCTCTGGACACGCTTCAACAGGTCCACATCCTTCTTGTGTTGGGGACTCCAGAGCTAGCCCCTTCGGTACCAAAGATCTTATATTTTTCCCCAGCTCTAATGGTTAATTTTCTTTGCAGTCACATTTTTTATGTTGGCTGTTTATTTTGTTTACTAGCTTTCTAAATTTTCCTGCAGCATATTTCCCAGAATTTATGCAATATACTTGGAGAGAAGTAAATTAGAAATTATGAGAATGAGCATTTTCCAAATGAATAAAAGATGGAAATTAAACTAATTTTAATTAGCATATAATGAATTAAAAAATTGAAGCAAGTGTGACACATCCTAGATCAGCCAGTTAAAAATTAGTAGTTCAGGACTAAAGACAGGGCTGTCCTGTGCTAATGGAATTGATAGTGACAAGCCTACTGGAAATTAATACTACAAAAACTGGAGGGTGAATAACAAAAGAGTCAGAAAAAAAATATTTTTCTGAGGCAACCATTTTTGGGAATTATGTAATACCACCATTTCACACAAGCACAAAATCATATTTCTGAAGTTAGAATCAGCAAGACAGAGGTACAATGAGACTCAGTTTATTTAGAAACTGAATCTTGCACAAAATCCTTCTGTAAAAATTACTTAATCCCAGAAGAGAATATTGCTCAGGTCATAATGTTGTAATTTTAGATATGCGGAAAAAACCTAAAACTTTTAGTTACTCTTTGTATACTTTTTTAGGGATTATGCTTATTCATATGAGTATCTAAATTTCACTGCCCAGGGAAATGGTGGAGTCACCATCCCTGGATGTGTTCAAAAGTCATGAGGATATGGTGCTTAGGGACATGGTTTAGCAGTGGACTTGGTAGAGTTAGGTTAATGTCGGACTTCATGATCTTAAAGGTCTTTTCCAACCTATATAGCTCTATGATTCTATGATTCTAGATGCTTATTCCTCTAAATAGGAATATCCTAATGACTCAACATTGAGCATCCATAAACCCAGTAAAAAAGCAGAAGTTGCTCAGTAGCTTTGCAACTTTTTAATTTAGATGTCTAATTATAGACACCTACAATCATTATTTTTAGGCTCTTGGCCAAACTTATCAAGCTATTGAACTGTCTGTGTAGAACTGGATTTCTCCTTCCTCTGACTCGTAGGGAGGCCACAGATAAACTACACCACAAAAAAAAACAAACCCAAAAAAACACAACCAACCAAAAAAGACCAAAAAAACCAAAACCAAACCAAACCCAAACCAAACAAAAACACCAAACACAACAAAAAAAAACCAACCAACCAAAAAAACACAAACACCCTCCCCCCCTAATTCCTAGAAATTAATCAGGGGAAAAAATATTTCTGGAGGCTTTTCTAATACTAGATTTTATTATAGAATGTTATTGCCCTGGTTTACCAGAGGTTCATCTTTAAGAAGAAATATTTTGCCTAGAAAGCATCAAATAAACAGAGAACTACTTGGATTTATGGATTTAGGTTTTAATCTTAATGTTTGTCATAAGTTTTTCATGGTTTTGATATGGGTAGTAAAGCTGGTACTACTGTATACCACCACAGTTCCTTTGCAGAAGCACATCTGATCCAGTACGTAGAAGAGAAATGTCAAAGAAATGAGTTGGGAACTCCTTGAGATCTTCTAGGTTGGAAAGCACAGATGGATCAGAGAGCCTCTGAGACAGAAAGAAGTTCTGAAGGAGTAAATAGCCCTAGGAAGTCTTCTAAGAAGAGAAATGGCCTCCTCTGGGAAGTCAAATTGTCCCCTTATAGGTCTTTTTGAAAGAGTAAAATGGGAAAGTGAAGAGGAAGGCATTAGATATGCAACATAACTCTGGCAGAATGAAACAGTTTGTACATAGTTTATTCTACAGAGATTCAGATGTGTATTTGCAAAATAAACTCTTCATAGCTGAATAAACACTGCACGTTCAGATTCTCAGCATCACAGATGGCACTTCTCTACATTCTTTTTCTATAGTTATACCATCACAGTAATCTTACAGCATACAAAAGCATGACATTTCATTAGTATGCACAAGGAAAAGCAAGATCAGTCTAACAACACAGAACATCTTTCATTAAAAGCTATGTAACATGTTTTAAGAGATTCTTTCTTAAATATGTTGACCTATCAGTAGTGTGAGCAAAATACCAAAAGGCTGTTTGCAAATGTTCACAGGCACCTAAGGGGCATCATGAACTCCAGCTGAGGCTGAAGAAGCGGGGAGGCGGGGAGTGATCTCTGAGGTGTTTCATTATCCAGAAGAATTGAGTGCTGTACTGGTGAATCACAGTTGGTACTGCACAGCATGTGTCCAGATATATTTCTGGCTTTCCCACACTCAAGAGAATATTTCTTCTCTTATGCGATGCCCCAGGCATGCCCAGACATTGCCTGGAGTGTGCCAGTTGGCCCAGGTCAAAACTGTGCCAGAAGTGTGCTGGCAGACAGTGTGGATGACCACATACACACCAGTGCCTGTGTCCATGTCTCTGCCTGAAGTAGTGTGCTGGTGCAGACACAGAGAAACTCGTCTCCTCAGCTAAAGGCAGATTTTGGACCTAACTCCCTCTTCAAAGATTGTGTAGAGTATTTGAGCTTTGCCAGTGGCATGTTATGTTAAGCAAAAGAGAAGTACATGACATATTATGTTGCCTTTGGTTTCCTCTGGCAATTTTAGAAAATCCTTCATCCTGAAATAATGGATGTAGTGAGAAAATATGGGGTCCTAGATTTTTGATTTAAGGGTAAATTCATTATCAGATACATTGAAGTGCTGGAAACAAACCTAGCAAGCCCAAATTCAAATAGCCACAGGCTGAAAAACTTGCTATGATCTAAACACTATATATCTCCATGAATAAATACAATTCAGAAGATGAAATGCAAATCTTTAAATAGATTCTGAATATGTTATTTTCATAATAATTTCTTTCCTGTATAGAAATTACTTTGAAAGTAACTTCATAAGCTTTAGTCTTTATTTCAAGCAGATAGCACAAGAATTCACTAACACTCCCTTGACCTTTCCAGCAGGGAGTATAGCAATGATCAGACTGCTTAGACATAAAAGAATTTTTTTTTTCATCAGACTGTTTTCTTCACACGTGGGGGAGGGCAAAACCCAGCTTAAGGTCATCAAGCAGCTACAGTTTTCCTGCAAATAAGCACCAGTGAGTAAGTAGGCTAACAAACAGGGAAATGGTGTCATCATTAGTTTGCAAGGAGGTTTTAGCCAGCAAACTGTAAAACACAAAGTGACTCTTTTGTTATGTAAAATTACATGTATGTACCATATCCAACTCAGTCTACACAAGACTAATGTTTTTACACAGCTGCTACCCTAAAAGAAAACCATTAAGTGTCAGGCAAAGTACAGTAAATGTTCTTCCCTAAATGTACATGCAGCATACACCTGAGATTTTCTTCTTGGCAAAATCCTATCTCATTCAGTACAAAGCTTCCCTTTTTTTTTTTTTAAATATAGTCACTCAGGAAACTGCCTCTCATGCACAACTTATAGGTATAAGGATTCCATAAGAGGAAATTAATTGCAAATACAAAAGTTTTGCTATTGGTACTAAGTTATTCAACACAGTAAAATAAAAATCCAACTGATAAGAATTATTAAAGAGGTAGCTGAGCAATACAATGAGGGTACTATTTATTTACAATAAACATTAAGCATAGCACATGTGGAAAATTAATTCTAACAATACAGAAACAAGTCTCTAGATGATCTGCTGCCCCTCAGAGAAGAAACTTCAGACTCACTTTAGCAGCTCAAAGTATCAGGTCACTACTAAATAATTAAAAAAAATAAAAAAGCTATTAAAGTTGGAAAAAAGTAAAGAGTGAATAGAATACAAAACATGAATACGACATTGTGAGCTGGTAATGTACCTTCATTTTGAATGTCTTGTGTGTTCCGCTCTTCCTATCCCATCTCAGGAAATGATGTTATGCAACTAGAAAAGTCAGGAGGAGGGTTACAAGGAGAGACAACTGTGTGGAGAGAGCTTACACAGAGCAGAATTCCTCAGCATTGAAAAACATAACTGAAGTGGACTACAACAGATGTATAGGGTATCATGAGTAGCTTGGAGAACACAAAAAGAGACTGACATTGCTTCTCATGATACAAAACTAAGAGCCATCACAAGCTATTAGCAGGTGAAAGGTTCAAAGAAAAGAAAAATGCTTTCTTCAAACAGCACACTGCTCAAGTATAGCATTCGTTGCCATGGAAGATACCAGAGGCCAAAAATTTACAGGGGCTAGAAAAGCAGTTAAATAAATCAACCAACATGCATGGTCAAGTCCAGAAATTTATTCGGTCCAGAAACTTCTAAGCTGCAGACCACTGGAGAGTACATATCCTATCAGTGGATACAGGATTTTATACTTCTCTAGGTATCAGTAGTTCAGTCTTCGAGGAGCCAGATGGACCCACTGCCAGACATTGGAACATGTTGCTCAAGGAGGCAGTTGAATCACCATCCCTGGATGTGTTTAAAAGTCATGTAGATGTGGTGCTTGGGAATATGGCTTAGTGCTGGACTTGGTAGAGTAGGGTTAATGGCTGGACTACATGATTTTGAAGGTCTTTTCCAACCTAAGTGATTCTGTGATTCTGTGATTGATAATCCTTCTTGATAAAAACTTCATGTGTGCTGTATGAGACATTTCAGCCATTTTAGACAACAAATTTATCCCCATAGCATGAGCCTATAGAATTATAGAATGGTTTGGGTTGGAAGCAACCTTAGAGAAGACCCCTGCACAGTACGGCCCAAGATAAGGTCTGTGAGGGGTTTGAGGACAGGTCAGCTAGTTTCCAGAGGGGCATTTTTGGTGAGCTATGGGTAGTAAGAGATGTGCAGCTATGGTGATCTCCAGAAAGGAAGACTTCAGAGGATTGGGCTATTAGACTCAAGCAAATCCCCACTGAGATCTGCAAATTTTCTAAAGTTAATTTCCTGGGCCCAAAAGAAATCATGCTGGTGTTACAAAAAGCCACTTCTTCTTGCGTTTCTTTCCCTGCTCTAAAAGGGGTGTTCTAAAAGGACACTTGCGCTGACTTAATTAATTTTTTCCAAAAAATTTTTTTCTTTTTTTTTTTTCTCATGCTTCAGGAAAGTAGAACTATTTTCATTAAAACAGGTTTCCAAGAAAACTCAGACTTAGGTTGTGCAGAAATACAGAATAAACATTTCCAAGCATGGCAAATCCAGAAGCAGTGTAATAGATTTTTAAAATGGGATATTGCAAACAATTTGAAGACTGCTTATTATTATCCTACCCTTCAGGTGAGGATGAACAGCACTATGTGGGATACTTTTATTATTATAATAATGGTTTAATTTTGAACCTGGTAGAAGCATATTTGAAAATACCCATGAATCACAAAACTGGATTTTGAGATGCCTTCAATCCCAAGATGGTATGGGTGAGTCAGAAGAGTCCTTGTTTTGAGGAAGGCTGTAGTTACTTGTATTTCTGACCCCTGTTATGGAGTCCAGTATTTTAACCTAATTTTCCACTGAAACTGAGTTTGATCAAAATGCCAAGCTACCAATTAGAAGGACTGTTTCTATGCTAATAGCAAATGCTTTCATGGAGGTGGTAACTGCCAGCAGAATAGTCAAGCTGGCAGCTGGGGATGATAATGTCTTAAACTATTGCAACAAGATTTGCTCATCTGTCAAAGACGTTAGAGAAACCAAATAGCTGGCTGACTGAGAATAAGTCATCCTTCACAGCACTTCAGCATTTAGGTTTATCAGCTGAGGCCCAAGCTTCAAGTTATTTCCACTGGATAATACCGTTCCCTGAAGGTATCAATTCTGAATCTCATATGACACCAGCAACAGCCTTAGTGCAAGGATATTTAACTCAGTATGGTTGAGTCTGGGTGTGGCAATAGAGAAGGAAGGAGCTGACATTGGTCAAAGTGTCAGAAGGCATTTGTTTCCCTCTGTTGCTCAGTTCTTCCAGCCAGAAGCGAGCTGCAGAGGGCAGGGAACACTTCTGCTTGTTTGCAGTGTTGGCAGTTAAGAGGCTTTAGCAAAAACAAGTGGAGTTGTAAGTGGGACTGCTAATACATGGAGAAGGAACTGTTTTTTCTCCAGCATGCAATCTTGTTCAGTGAATACAGGGTGTAGGAATAGCAGCCATACATGCTTAACTCGGACAATCCAAAAAAGACAGAGGGAGCTTTGGCTCTCCCACCTACTCTCTCCCCCTCCAGCTACATGGTTAAAAGTAGTGACTGTTCGCATGTTTATTTTTATTTTATTTATTGCAAAATTTAACACTGAAATACCCTTTATGCTATATCCTTTCCTATACTCTGTGCCCCCCTGGGCTTCCCAAACCTTTCTTGGAGCTTTAGGTCCTGTAAGGCCTGGAAAACTCCAGAAAAGGGTTTTTCATTCATCAAACACATGAATGTAAATCAAAAGCTGACAGTCTGTATTTCCAAAACACATTATTTCATTTTATAGCTTAGTTCCTGGTAGGGCTGATATAAAAATTTAATTGTAAATCAAAAGCCAATAGCTTTGTATTTAGAAAAGAATAATTTGATATTTTAGTTCCTCTTATAAAAAATTTATCAGGAGTTTTTATACATTCATATCTACATAAAAAAGAGGAAAATTTACCTCATAACAACAGACTTACTTTTCCTTGATTGTAAATCTATGACCGAAGAACACATTAAAGAAAAGCTTTTTTAATCAGTAGCACAATAACATCCTGTGAAAGATTTTAATTGTAGAAAACACGCAGCTGACAGATTTCAAGTACAGTCAGCTGTCATACCATATGGTTTTGTCATGTGCCCAAGCTCTAGGAGCAAAAGTAAGTAACTGAATCTTATCTAGCAAATTATCTTGAGGCATTTCAGTGATGTTTTTATAAACATTACAGATGGCCACAACTTGGGGTCATGAAGTTATCAGAAATCTTGTTCTGCCTTAGAATATACATATTGACATTAACACTATCAAAGCTGAATGACAAAGTTAGACAATAGACCCTCAAATTCACACACATGTAAACTGATACAGATATATACTATATCTGTTTTAATACCAGGCTGTGTATTGTGAGGTACTTGACTTCCAATATACTCAGGACATTTATAAGTAGGCCCTGGAATTCCTTAAACTTACAATTTCATCCTAAGTTTGAGTATTCTAGATTCTATTTTTGTGGTATAACAGAAGTGGGAAGCCTGAGTGTGGGGATTTATGGGAAATTAGCATGGGATTTGTGGAAAATTAATATGGGATTTATGGAAAATTAATATGTCTGAATTGAAACAGCAGTGTTGCAGGTGCTGCTGACCAAATTGTCAGGCACTCTGAAGCAAACCGTGGGATCAGTAAACAAGCTGGTGTCTCACAGGCTGGTGTCTCACAGGCTGGTACCCCACGGGACCAGTAAACAGCAGGTATCCTACAAGTAGGTATCCCATGGTTGTTATCTCATGAAGTAGGGAGAAAAGAATGTTGTAGCAAGAACTGAGAGGCACTGGCTGGGAAGCGAAACACCTTGGGTCATCATGACACGGAGAGCAAATGACAAGACACGTAGCCAATCATATATGAACTGTGTATGTATGTAACCAATGGGGTTTGTACTGGGGTGGACCATCTGGATTCAGAGGGGTATAAATTGCCACCATTTTTAACAATAAAGGTCTTCAGTTATAACTCTTATAGAGTTGTGTGAAGTCCATACGCTGCCTCGACACCTAAGAAAGAAGAGACTGTCCCACTGAATATTCAAACAAGCAACAATCAAATATATTGCTGAGAAGCAAGGCTTTCTTTGTCCTTTCTTTTTTTTTTTTTTTTTTTTTTTAGAAAAATAAGGAGAAACAAGAATAAGTCTCAAAAGTATAATTTCTTACAGACATTTCAAGCAGCAGCAATGAACTACCGGTGCTGTAGTTAATTTTGGCTTGTTACCCAAAATTTGAAGTATCTTATCAAACACAGGTGCTGCTCCAAAGTGCTAAAATGTAGCAAATGTTTTTTCTGTATTTTAAAAATTTCTCTTACTCATTCAAGTGCATGAGAGCAGAAATTTTTCTACGTGTACCTGGCTGAAACAAGAATTAAAACCAATATAGCACAATGCCTGTGTGAGATTATAGGCTGTGATTAGCACTGGTTTGAGAAGAAACACTGTGCCTGTCTCCTATCACTTAAAACTTTGCACATTTTGCCATAGATAAAGCATGTCCCCATATATACAAGAGACTCATTTACCACAGTTTCTTTTGACTTCCAAAATGCTTCATGCTGCTAGTGAAAGTAATCATGGGCAGAGAAAAAATCATAGAATCATAGAACCATTTAGGTTGGAAAGGACCTTTAAGATCATCAAGTCCAACCTTTAACCTACCTTTAACCTTACTCTGCCGTGTTCACCCCTAAACCATATCCCCAAGCACCACATCTATAAGACTTTAAAACACATCCAGGGATGGTGACTCAACCACCTCTCTGGGCAGCCTGTTCCAATGACTGACAACATTTTCAGAGAAAAAAAAGTTCCCAATGTCCAGCCTAAACCTCCCCTAGTGTAGCTTTAGGCCATTCCCTCTTGTCCTATCACTATTCACTTGTGAGAAGAGACCAGCACCTACCTCTCTACAATGTCCTTTCAGGTAGCTGTAAAGAGCAATATGGTCTACCCTCAGCATCCTGTTCTTTAGACTAAACAGCCCCAGTTCCCTCAGCCACTCTTCATAAGACTTGTTCTCTAGGCCTTTCACCAGCCTAGTGGCTCTTCTCTGCAGCCCCTCCAGCATCTCAATGTCCTTCTTGTATTGAGGTGCTGTCGTGGACCGAGATAGGTAAAGCTGCGACTCACACCCCCACCTCGGGGGATCGAGGGCTGAGGACCACTCCCCGTCACACTCACAAACAACGCTTAAGAATCAATAGATTTATTAAAGGCACTGAGGGTTTGGCAAGTCTGATATCACCTAACACACAAGGTCTATCTCTATATCTATATCTACACCTATATATCCATATACCAACAGCTATACAACACTACATCTATATACCAATAACAACACACACAGAAAACAAGAGATAACCTCTCCCCTTCCCCTTCCCCTCTGTTCCCGTTCCCGGACAGGGATAAGAGGGAAAGCCTGGAGAGAGCCTTTGGGAAATAGAAGAATATTGGAAAAGAGAAGTGAGTGTCTGGTATGTGTGAATATTATGTAGGAATGTTAGTAAGATGTTCACAATTCTCACCACCGGGGTACGGCCGAAGCCAATCCCTGGTTGGGATCCACGTCCTGTCCCGTGAGACAGTCTGTTCGGTGTGCTCACACACCAACAACCACAGGAAAAGACGCCGTAACTTCACGGCAGCCTCCGCAGTGGTACGCTCACCGCGGCGGCTGGATCCGTATAGTATTCGCAGAGCGCGCGCCTTCTTGCTCCCCTCTTTCCGGTTCCGGCCCCGCCGTGCCTCCTGGGAGCTGTAGTCTGTGGTCTGTGCGCATGCGCCTGGTACCTCTGTGCTCTCCCCACGAGTGCCGGCGGGGCGCATCGCCAGGAATGGTCAGTGAATGTCGCTGGACTAAAGACCATTACAGAGTCCGTCTCTCACAGGTGCTCAAATCTGAACACAGTACTGGAGGTGGGGCCTCACCAATGCTGAGTACAGGGGGAGGATCACTTCCCTAGATCTGCTTGCAACACTATTTCTACTACAAGCTAGGATGCCATTGGCCTTCTTACCCACCCAGGCACACTGCTGGCTCATATTCAGCCACTTGTCGATCAGCACCTTGAGGTCCCTTGTCACCAGGCAGCTTTCCAGCCACTCTTCCCCCATCCTGTACAGTTGCATGGGGTTGTTGTGGCCCAAGTGCAGGACCTGGCACTTGGCTTTGTTGAAGCTCATACAATTTGCCTCAGCCCATCCATTTAGTCTGTCTGTCACTCTATAGAGTCTCCCTGCCCTCAAGCAGATCAACACTCCCACCCAACTTGGTGTCACCTGCAAACTTATTGAGGGTGCATTCTGTCTCCTCGTTGAGGTCATTGATAAAGATGTTAAACAGAAGTGGTCCCGACACTGAACCCTGAGGAACTCCACTTGTGACTGGCCACCAGCTGGATTTAGCTCCATTCACCACCACTCTCTGGTCCTGGCCATCAAGCCAGCATTTTATCCAACAGAGAGCATGCCCATCCAAGCCATGAGCCATGAGTTTTTTCGTGAGAATGCTGTGGGAGACAATGTCAAAAGCTTTACAAAAGTCCAGCTAGACAACATCCGCAGTTTTTCCTCATCCACCAGGCAGGTCATCTTCTCATAGAAGGAGATCAGGCTAATCAAGAAGGACCTGTCTTTCATAAAACCATGCTGACTGGGCCTGATCACCTGGTTGTTCTGTATATGGTGCATAATGGCACTCAAGATTTTTTGCTCCATGACCTGCCTTGGCACTGAGGTCAGACTGACAGGTCTGTAGTTTACCAGATCCTCCTTCCAGCCTTCCTTGTAGATGAGTGTCACTTTTGCCACCTTCCAGTCCATTGGGACTTCCCCAGTTTGCCAAGATTTCTGTTAAATGATGGAAAGAGGCTTGGTGAGCACATCCGCCAGCTCCTTCAGTACTTGAGTGCAATACATCCAGCCCCATAGACTTGTATATGTTTAAGTGTTGCAGCAGGTCCCTGACCATTTCCTCTTTGATTGAGAAAGCTTCATTTTGTCCCCTGTCCCTGTCCTCCAGATCAGGTGGCTGGGTGTCCAGGGAATAACTAGTTCTACTGGTAAAGACTGAGGCAAAGAAGGTATTAAGCACCTCAGCCTTTTCCTCATCCTTTATCACTAAGTTTTCCCTTGCATCCAATAGAGGATGCAGCTGCACCTAGCTTGAGTTCTAGCTGGGCTTTGGGTCTCCTAATTTTCTCTGTGCATAGCCTCACTTTGTAGTCCTCATGAGAGGCATGCCCCCTCTTTTGAAGGCCATAAATTCTCCTTTTGTTCCTGAGTTCCAGCCAAAGCTCTCTATTCAGCCAGGCTCGTCTTCTTCCTTGCCAACTTGTCTTTTGGCACATAGGGACAGCCTGCTACTGCCTTTAAGACTTCTTTTTTGAAGTATGTTCAGCCTTCCTGGACTCCTTTACCCTTCAGGACTGCCTCCCAAGGGATTTTGTCAATCAGTCCCCTCAACAGGCCAAAGTCTACCCTCTGGAAGTCCCAGGTGGCAGTTCTACTGACCCCCTTCCTTACTTCCCCAAGAATTGAAAACACTCTAATTTCATGATCACTATGCCCTCCAACTTTTACTTCTCTCCCAAGTTCTTCTCTGTTCACAAGAAGCAGGTCTAATAGGGCATCTTCCCTGGTTGGTTCCATCACCAGTTGAGTCAGGAAGTTATCTTCCATACACTCCAGGAAGCTCCAGGACTGTTCTCTCTCTGCTGCGTTGTATTTCCAGCAGACATGCCTCAGGAATGGGAGGGTCTGACTCCACCATTCTATCTCCCTCTCACACTACCTTACAGTCCTCAGCCTTTCCACCTCCTCCTTCAGCTCAGCCACCAGGCTGAGTAGATCATTCACCTGGTCACATTGAACACAGGTGTTGTCTGTGCTGCCCTCCATTGCAGGTGCCAGGCTTCAGCACTCCCTACAGCCAGAGACCTGGACTCATTACACACAAAGTTGTTTTGTCCTAGAAATGAACTAGACTCAAAAAGCAATTGAGAATTTTATGTGGGCACAGAGAGTTTCTGTGATACCCTGCAAGAAGGAGGTCAGACTACTGTGTCAAGACCTAACACTTCCTAATCATCTCCAGCTCAGAAGAGGCCAGAATTAGGTTTAGCCTGTATGGAGTAAGCAATTCGACATCTATTTGTAGCAGGGTTTGCATGTGTCCCTGATCTAACACGATCCAATGTCAGAATGAATACGGTATTTTCTCTGTCATATCACACATAACAGGACCTATTAACATGTTTTTTCAAAACTGTTTAGAAACTGTTTGAAACTTTTTACATTTGAAAATGTTGGCCATTTAGCAAGCTGCTAGACCATCTGCTGGCACTCCAGGCCTAAGCACACATATGATCAGAAAAAGGATGTGTTGGCTGCCTGCATTTATGTCTGTGTTTTCAGATGGCACCCAGCCTTGGGAGCTTTGGTATAGGAATGGGTGCCAAGGTATTTTGAGTTTAGATGGGCAGCTTGCATAAATAGCATTACAGATGCCATACCATTCACAGAAAATCCTGTGAATGTGCCAAAAAATTGTAACAGCAGTTGGCATTACATTTTGTGGAAAGAATAGTCTGCTTTAGACAGGCAACAGAAGGCAAGATATATCACACTGCATAGCAGTAATTACATGGGAAGCCTACTTTTCATCACTGGATTCAGGCCTGGAGCTGAACATGCTTAGAGATGTGTAAGTTTCCACTAAATGACAAATGGTTGTACTGGAAAGGTGATTCACCCTCTTCCAACAGCAGTATTCTCTTCAGGTCCACAGCAGTATGTAGAGTATCATCAAGATTAATGTGTTGGAGTTCCTCACAGCATTGCAGAACTGGAGCCAGCTATCCTGCAACTTTAGGGAAGTGTTTATCTCCTGCCTGCTTGGGTGTATTGCAGAGAGGAATGGAGATGAAATGAAGCCCAAGCAAACTGGCAACCTCACTCCTCAGTCAGTCAGTCAGTCAGTCAGTCAGTCAGTCAGTCAGTCAGTCACATGTGCTATGACATAATTGCACATCTGTGAAAAATTCCCTTGCATTTGTGGCGTGGTTTAACAGAAACTGAATCAGGTAATTCTCCTTATACTAGTACAGTTGTTCACATTCCTGTTAGAAAGATGACTGAAATAATGTCATCAAAAGAAGACCATTCCTCTGTGGCAGACTATTGGAAAGGATGTTTAGAAGCATGAAGAATTGAGCCACAACATTTCACCCACCTGGTTGAAGATTTGACACTGCTGAGACAAGGAGCAGGCAGAAGAAGGAGGTTGAACCACTGTAGTTCTTCTGACTAAGCTGAACACCTACTAATATTTTAGCAATTGTTTTTTCACAGGCTAGAATATTTTAATTTTTTTTTATTTTACTGAGGGGTTTATAGTAGAGTAAAACGTTTTTTTCTGTTTAATTATGTAAGATAACCTATGAATTGCAGTAAGTTAACACACACTTGTGTATTTTCACTAAGCACTTACTGTACTCATATTTATATATGTATTATCTTTTTCTTTGCTATTTCATATTCATTCTAATGTTTTAGTTCCATTTTTGGCTTTGCCTCACCTCTGGGTGATGAGCTGAGGTTGAAATCTCCTCTCTTAGGCTGAGGCAGGAGAGAAATTAAGTCATAAGTAACACTGAGTTTTTATTCTGTCACTCTGGATATTAGCAGTTGTTATCTTTTATCACTATAATTGTGCTTTTTTTTTTTTTTTTTTTTCCTCAATAGACTTTCTTAGCTGGGCAAGTGTTTATTCATGGCAATGTTTAAAACAATGCTGGTTCTCACAACTCATCTTTGTGACCAAGTCTTGCGCACCCAGTACTCACAAACAGGACTCAATATTAGACCGTGGAGTCAATGAAAGATTCACTACTAACAGTGGGAGTGGCATCACCCCAGTGGTTTGCACTAGTGCTCCAAGATCATGAGCAGTCTCCCTCCTGAGTTTAGTGGACTTGGGATCATGGTCTATTCAATCAGTGAAGATCAGTGGGAACCAATTCATAGAATTATCCTAGGCATTTTTGTATGCTGGAATTTGAAGTTGCCAAAAAATCAGAGTTCTAGAACTAAACAAATATTGAAGTCCTCCAAATAGTGCCTTTTACTAATATTTTTGTATTTAAGCTGGCTTTTCTTATTATAATAACCACTTTGCTGCAGCATGAGGAATGTAGTTATTAAATACAACTTTTGGACAAAGATGGATTAAAAGAAGGTTTTACTTTATTAGATGGGATTGTGGTAACCTCTAGTTTTGTTATCTTTTTCACTACAGCATAGATAGCCAGTTATGTTTAATAAATTCATTTGTTATAAACTAAATTAGCTCTGTTCAACTTTGTTTCAGGAAGAGGCATCTATTTATTTAGGAAAGAACAAAAATAACTTTCGGTCTTATGATACGCTGAGCAGCTAGACATAAGCAGTAGAACAGAGCACAAGTCTTCTGGACTCATCCCAAAATGAATTAAATAGGCTTATCTACAGACACGTAACTATGCAATTCATTTAGCTACAGGTTACATTGTCCTATTTTTGGTGATGGAGGTAGAGTAATTTTTTCAGAGAGCATTGCAATTAGCATGGTTGGCAGCTGATTTGTCTGTCTCCAAACCTTTGTATTGACATGTGATGACTGTCTTAGAGACATGCTTATTGTAGCGTATGATTTATGTATCCTTACTTTGCATTTAATTGCTATGACACATCATAATCAGAATCAGAAACCAAAACTTTAATCAGTCCTAACGGTATTTGAAAAAATAATGACATATTTCAAACACTTGTGCATGGGGAACTATGCAGAATCTCCTAAGCACGAACCAAATTAATGTGACTGCTGGATTTACTAATTTACCATCTGAATTTTGCATAACAGCAATTCTCAGTGCTTTCAGCAACGGGCCTGCTGTTACTAGGAACGTAGGAGGCACCTTAAAGCTACTTCTACTGCCAATAGCTGTATATCATTTCTAGTGACAGACTCCTTTGGTCCCACAGGGATTTGTTGTCAGACTGAGTTGGGCTCAGAAGCTGGCATATTGTTACTGTGCTCCGTCTACAGCTGATTTGCCTTCTGGATAACTGTGACTGTAGGCAATTACTCCAATCTTTTTTTTTTTTTCCTTTTTTTTTTTTTTACCCCCATGAAATGGACCGAATTAGGCCTGGTGTACTTGGATGAACTCACAGGGCAACACTGTGTCTAAGCAAAGGAGGAGAGTGCTTCTTCCTCAAACAAAATGGAGTGCAGTTTGGACATATTTCTCCCTGTAAAACCCAGTTGTGGAAGCTAGAGCAAGGGAAGCAGCTGTATGAGCTGCCAAGTAATTTGAGATGTGGTTATTAAAAAATGAACTGTTGATTTCTTCCCATAAATGAGAAGTCACTGATAATAACCTTTAGATACAAATAGATATAAAGAAATATATATTTAATTAGTACATAGGATTTTTGAAGGCTGGTTTGATGGTGTGACAAATCTGCATGACATAGTTACTGTTTCAGGTTTATGGTGAATATATTGAATCTACTTTTTCCCATTGAAGATACAGAAAGACTTGAGAAATTCAAAACTGAAAAAGTCAGTTTCAACAACTGGATGGGTTGGTTGATAAAGCAGATCGATAGTTTAACCAAAGCTGGTAAACTCAAATTAATCTCTTTCAGAGATATAAAAACAAGATTTGTGGATATGATGCAAGTGGACTGAAGTATACTTGACTTCAGCAAGATATTTTATGAGATTCCACAAAACAGCTTTGAGAAGAGAGTAGGACAATACAATTTAGACTGTGGTCTTGGAGACTGATAACTAGTAAAAGAAAAGCACACAAAAACCCCCCACTAAACAAACCAAAACCTTTCCTAGGAATAAGAAATGTTTTCAAGTTGAGAAATTGCACTTCACATTGAGAAGGATGTAAATTAAGATAAAGTATGTCTCAAGTTTTACAGTCTGTAAAATGAACCTAATATCAGTGCTTTAAAGCTGTGTAATGCATCTGTTTCTGAAGACCAATGCACTTGGCAGAAGGAAATATTCTTTTTTTTTTTTCAGAGGATAAAACCAAGCGCACAGATCTGAAGAGCTTTTCAGGGAGGCTACATGGTCTGTTAGATATAATAGTGGTCTGTGCCAACAAAGATACATGATTTTTAATTCTAGCTTCTTTGAATTTAATCAGTGATTTGCCACTGAGTGCAGCAAAACCAGCATCTCTTCCAAATATCCTGTGACCTCTTGCATAAGCCATTTAAAATCCAAATATCTCGCATAAATGGAAGAACCTCTGAAAAGGGTTGTATGAGTATTAACTAAAAAAGGATTAGATCATAGATACCAATTAGAAGAAAAATTGCTCAACTGTCATTTGTGTTGATGAGCCTTAATCACATAGAGCAGACCTGTTGGAGTGCTTAAGAATTACTTTTGAGAAAAAGGGCTCCCCTATATAAAGACTGTGTGATCTGATCTTAAAATAGCCTCAGATCAGGAAAAGGAATTTATGAGCCTTTGGCTGCTGGACCTGTTCTGACTGCTCTAAAGACACAGGTAAAACCAGGATCAGGACTGGGGCAGATTAAAATTTATTTCCTTCAGAACAATGGAAAGGATTTTTATATGCCCTGTGCTGCATTGAATCCTATAGAACATGGCTATTTTGTCTGTAAGGCTGCTCAAGAAATAGACACTATATATTTTCTTTGTATAATGGGAAAAGTTGGGATTTAGCTATCTCTTTATAGTCAAGAAAAAAAGGACTACTTTAGTTCTTACTCTTTTCATTGCCTCTGGGTAGGAATCAGATGCAGAACATTGCCACCAAGAAGATGAAATATTCAGAAATAGAGGGAGCAGTGGCAGAGAGTTGCACTGAAGACTGTAATTCAGCCTTAGCTGTAACAGCTCGGTGTCAGAGCCTTTCCAAAGCCATGGTTGTAATTTGCCTTATTTTTGTATTTTTAATTTAATGTCTTAAATATATATTGCACATGGAACTGTACTGTACTCAGTTACTATGATTGGCTATTGCACTTAAATATTCCTTGTGGAATATGCCTTAAGAAAGGCATAAGTGGGAAGAAGGAAAAAAAAAAAGAATTTTAGGTTTTTTTGGTGATACGGTATTATTTCAGATACACCAAGACATATCTGGGGTACAAAGTAAAAAAGAAAAGCTGCCAGTGACACTGTGTTGATTCTGAGGTCTGCATTGTACCAACTGGAAAGGGAACTTAAGTATTTAGATTTGAGCTGCATTAGGAAATTTAGCACTGTGCACGTCTGATCCAAACTAGAATTGGGGTCAGCATCAGGCAGCAGACCATTTTTCTTTGCTACACAAAATTTAAGATTATTCTAAATTAGTATATCACGTTTGCCTAAAATTAATTTAGCTTTGCATTCAATAATGTAGAAACTTAAGATGAGTATATTCTCCACAGAAAGAAAAGCTTTAATTATTGATTTATTATTTGTCCTTTTCCCTTTATTTTCAAATTTTGGTTTTGTTTTTGTTTTCTCAAACTATAATTGAAGTCATAACAACTAGCAGGAGGGCAGAATATAATATCAGGCACTGAATATAGTCTAGATTTGCCAACTAATATTTTGTAGCAGGTCTTAGCCATGTGAATGAGAACATATTCTGGGTACAGATGGCCAATAGGGAAAGTTTCATGGCATGAAATACAGGCAGATATTGTGCACCTTCATCCTGTAATTATCTGTCATTCCACCTCTGGTGACAAAAGAAAGCAGAAAACAAGAAGGAAGCTGGAAGAATAAGGAGAACAGATCTGAGGTACAACATGCTGCACTTGAATCCACCTGGGCATGATTCTTGATTTCCTTATAGCAGGATGTCGAGTTAGACCAGAGCTCCAGTCACTCAACAAGGCTGGATGGATTGAATTACCCATGCCTGTCTGTCACACCCTGGCTATCCAACAGTGAAATTAAAAGTCCAGCCCAACAAAGTCACAATAAAAATATCTTCAAAATTATGAGTTATTTATATGTACTCATTAAAACTGAAATAAAAATGACACCTGTGAAAATTCAGTTGCCTTTACTCTTGATCAGAAAACCCTGCATACTTACCAAGAAAATTATATGCATTGACTACAGAAAAACAATTTAATTTTTTTAAAACTCTTTACTAAAACCCATGACTTTGTTCTTTCAGTTCACTCTCTGTCTCCAGAAAACACTGAATAGATACCTAAGCTTCAGCCTTTTCAGCAGGAGAAAAATGAGGATATAAATAACAGACATTGACTTGGGGAATTACAATAATGAGTGACAATCTTGAAAAAAAGCAGAATAACTTTGCATGAGAAAATTATTTTTCAACAGGAGATTTAAAATAATAGGAGGTCATCTATTGGCAGTACTTGATTGCTACTAAGAGCATTGTGTATTTGTCAAAAGGAAGTAGACATGTGTTAATGAGTCCCTTTTTTTCTCAGCCTCCTGATGCTGATTTCTCTTTAAAAATCTTTTCTTCCTTCATTGATAGCCAGTTAATAGGTGAGACAATGTTGTATGTAATGTAAAAGTCCACTTAAGTTCCCTGATCATCACTCCAGGTAACAAGCAATGGGGAAAATATGTGAATTTAAAACAAAATTGGAAAACAAGGATGGGAAAAAGGAGGAATAGGCAAGAAGGTGAGAAGTCAGGAAGGATGAAGAGGATGTGTGCCATTTGGCTCTGCTCTCTATATGCCAATTACGTGGCTAGGCAGGAGGCAAGTGGAGAAGTTAGGTGATGGATCCATACACTACAATGAGAAGAATGCTCTTCTTCCCATTTCTTCTGTGGATGTCCTATATTGCTCAGAAGGCAGCCTGGAAGTTGGGAAGGAGGAGATGGAAATTCCTGGTTGACTGAAATAAACAGGCAGAAAATGATTGGGAACTAGAAACACTGCATCTGTCTTTTCTTGGGTAGGCCTGGTTACAGAATATAATAACTTAAAAAATGTTCATGAAATAAATATATTATGATTCGGTACCTAAATTTTCTCACTGATGCATGAGAGGGAAAAATAAAAAAAAACAGATTTTTTGCTATAAGTTTTCAAATAATTACTGCAGCAATTAGGGGGCAGATTTTCAAAGTTGTGCTAAGTAATTTGCCCATCTTTAGAGCTCTCTTTAAATTTAGTAAGAATTCCTCATTTAAGACTCAGTGCATCAATTTGAAAATTGTCCTGGTTTGAGCCAGGATGAAGCCAATTTTCCTTTTACTGATTTTTTTTTCCTCCAGTAAGCTTTCTTTTAACTAGCAACAAGTGTTCCAGCTAGTGGACTGATAACACTGGAATGTTTATGTTTATGCTGAGATGCAAAGGTCACTTCTTAGCTCTGCTGCTACAGAGGATACCAGGGCAGGAGAATTGTATCTATGACCCCCCCCCCGTAGGGGAGGTGGACTAGACAGACAGCAGAACTGACCAAAGGTATTCCATTCCATATATCTACGTAAGCTCCGAGGAAGGTCAGAGATCACAGAAGACAACTTCCTTCCTGCTTCTTCTTCCCTTCTCTTCCATCCATGGCCAGCATCCGGGGAGGACTCCATCCATCCATCACTGTACATATAATTAAAGCTGTCTAGTTTAGTTTTCAATCCAGCTAAGTCTCTCTCCTAATTCTCTCTCTCCTTCCCTACCTGGGTGGGAGGGGCAGGGGATCGAGCATTGTTGTCTCTGGTTTAATTGCCAATCTTGATTCAAACTGTGACAAAAATACACTCTCTTTCTCTTTAGGAGGTGGAAAGCTGTTTTTTTTTTTATCCCTTCTTTGAAAAGATTTTTAGATCTTTAGGAGACTCTTCCCTTTCTGTTTTTTCTGTTTTCTATTTCACAATTTATCCCAAAAACACTGTACTTGTTACAGAATTTTTATATTTAAAACTGTGTTTGCAGTATCCTTTCAAAAGGCTGTTACTGAGATTACAGGTTTTTTGCTTCCTCCAACTGTGGTCAAAAAGATTTTGACCCCTCTTATTTTTTCTGCTGCTAGCTTAAGGGTATTAGTCATACTTTGCTCGAAGGCAAATATCATATTTAAGCTTATTCCTGAAATTATTATCCATACTCTTAGAATAATGCTGTTTATACAATTGAATTTGAACTGTTAAAGCTACATCAGCATTTTCATTGCAAATGGCACAGTAATTGAGCAGCTCAAAAAAAAAAAAATATACCATATTATAAAGTGTACAATGACATAAAAATTGTATGAAATTAAAACAATCTGTACCAACAAAGAATTAATGAAAATTTATTTTCTGCTCTCCTTTCCCTCATACTCCTCTTGTAGCAAATAAGATGATGTCTTTTTTACAGATTTTTAAACATATCAAATAAGTAAGACTTACAGTGTTTTTTCTATTGTCTTCGTACATTTGAAACTAAGGTTAGAAATGCACAGCAGTCATTTGCCTGGCTGTAGAGAAGATAGTATAAAATCATAATGTCTCAATTATTCCAACGAGAATGCTACTAATGAGGATATTTTCATAATACAAGATACTGCAGAACTGACAAGTAACAAGAAATAAGTTAGTTTGGTACTATCTAAATACGGTAGAAAAATTATCAAATGTTTGCCTGATATTTTAAGGCTTGAATTTAAACTTAATGTAAGAAAATTTAATCTTGCCATTTTAAGCCTCCAACTATAGTTATCATCCTTTGGCTTGGTATCTACATCACAGCCTGATGAGACTTATTTTTATACAAGAGCCATCATACAAGGAAAGGTCATGCTCTCTGTAATTCTGGCTTTATTTTACTGCTTCAGCCTATAATAATATGAATTTTTATCCAACTCTAATCATAAGTTTATTTTTGTAACATATCTAAGAGAATAACTAAGGCCAAATATCATGTTACCTAAATTAAAGGGAAAGAATAGGAATCGTTCCGTTCACTTCTGTCTCAGGAATCTAGGGCAACCACAATAAAAGTCATAATGGCAAACCACATTTTTCAATACAAGTTACTCTAAATATTACAAAATATTTAAAAATAATCCTTTAGCTGCTTCTTGCCAAGACAGAGATTAGTGAGACCAGGAATGCATCTCTCCTCTCCACATTAAAGAAAAAATGTTCTTTACAATCACAATTTCGAAAGTAACTGAGGCCCTAACTGGAACTGGCCTAATTGAGATTTAGCAGAAACTAATAATTTTAAAAGGCTATTCTGAAAATATTTGTTCCTGTTACTCTTTGAGATGCACTCTGGGAACACACTAGTGTCCACCAGTCTAGTCTGGTGTACAAGACTGCCTCAAGCCTTGCAGAAATGCTATTTGGCATCCACACCACTAACCCTGCATCCTTACATTTTATGAATAACCACACGCAGAGCAAGATCAATTTTTCATGGGATATTTAGGTATTTAGGGTGCCAAGGCTGTATTTAATATTGTCAAATAATTACTAGTGGTGCCATGGCATTAGACACCTAGAGGCTTTCATAAGTTTTGTTAATAATGACCTGCATGTAGGACTTTTAATAATTGAAGCCTAAGTGACTTGCTCAAGTCACACTGGGGAAGAGATTTGGGATGTTTCAAGGAGAGGTATGGAGTGCTGCTACTATGTCCAAAACAAGTCTACCAGGTAGGTAGTGATGACACAGAAACCACAGGAAACCTGTGCTCTCCTGCATCAACAGCTGGAGGCCAGGACATCAGAACTGGTAGCAGATGCCTGTGTTTAGGTACCTGAACCACTGCCCCAAAGCCCATGGCAAGGTAAGTGATTGACTGTACGTCCCCCGAGTATCAAATTCATTGTTCGTCATTGAGGTATCTTTCCCTGTCATAGTTGGAAATCCTCAAGAAGAGCTAAAGTATATTGGGTAGTACACAAATATGTTTTAAAAAATCCTTTAGAAATATCACTATCTGAAGGCCTCAGGTCTGCTTCAGATCCCACATCAACATGTATTAGCCATTTTACCTCACAAGACCTAGTTTGTCAATTTTTGTCTCAGAGAAGATTATTCATAGGTGTGAAAGGCATGGCAGAACATATTTCCTATTAAGGAAAAACCAGACTTGCTAGGATAGCTACATGGATCCTAGTTCTTTCATGCTTCAATGTTTCCACCAGAAGGAACATAGTATTATTTGCTGAAAGCTTATCAAGTTCCCCAGTTTCTGCTGAAGTTCAGTAATTCCAAGTACTCTTTTCTGCCAAGAATTTTAAACTTTTACTGAACTCTCATCTTGTATTAAAGTAAATTAAATGCTTAAGTCTTCTAGCTACATTATGCATGAAAATGAAGGTGGAAATAACACTTAAGAATAAAACAGCAGTGGGTAGCAGGGATTTGATTACAGATCAAGTCTGCATCATTTTGCTTAGCATTAAACGGAATCTTTACCTTGGTGTATCAATGATTAGCATGAGCATCACAACAGCAGAGCAAAGATAAAGGGAGGCAAAGGTATATATATATATATCTGTATCAAATCCATAACATTCAAGTGTAAAACAGTTAGTCTTCAGCTATTCATTACTCCACTGACTTTCTTTTCCAATAATCAATATATGTTTCACAACTGTTGCAACACATATATACTCAAAGCAAGCAATTCACACCTAGATTGCATACTGCTATATAAACTATTGAATAAATACTTACGAACAATTAATACAGTTACATAAATCTGGACTTGTTTTTATGTGATTTCTGAAAAAAAGACAGCTAGAGTTACCACATATCTTGACAAACTGTGATGTGAGGATGAGATTTCTTATTTAGCAAGGCACTTAAACATGTATATAAACTCCGACACATTCTCACATCTGATTAATTTCTAATTTAAGCACACGCTTAAATTATTGCACTTTCAAAAGCAACACTACATTCCTCTTGAAATTTAAATTAAATGTGCCAACTACAAAAGGCTTTGTTGCATTTTCTCATTCAGCATATTACTGTGGCTGAATTAAAACCTGGTGTCTTCAGTTCCTATGGAAATAACTAAAAGAGAGACTCAGATGCAGAATAATAATAAATCACAGAGTCATAGAATCATAGAATGGTTTGGGTTAGAAGGGACCTTAAAGATCATCTAGTTCCAATCCCCCTGCATGGGCAGGGACACCTCCCACTAGACCAGATTGCTCAAAGCCCCATCCAGCCTGGCCTTGAACACTTCCAGGGAGGGGGCATCCACAACTTCTCTGGGTAACCTTTTCCAGTGTCTCACCACCCTCACACTACAGAATTTCTTCCTACTGTTAACTTAAATCTACCCTTTTCCAGTTTAAAACCCTCATCCCTTGTCCTAGTACTACATGCCCTTCTAAAAAGTCCCTCCTCAGCTGTCTTGTAGGTTCCTTCAGGTACTGGAAGGCTGCTATATATCTAGACATACAAAAAATACAGAAAGTATTATTCTTCTATCCATTTTAAATCGACATATTGGAGTTAATAATTGTAGTAACTGCACATATAAATGCAGGCAAACAGACTCTTGTGCATTTTTATACACACGCTAGGGTCTCTACTTAAGCAAAAGTGTGGAGAACATTCTTCAAACATTTCTTTTGAAGACAGTACTCAATATAAATCAAGCTATCAATAAAGCAGCCGTAAGTTTAAAATGGAAGTTTTTTAAGTCTTTTCACCTCCCAGCTGAGGAATTGGTAGTTTATTTATTTTTTAAAGTCTGGTTTTCTGGCTTATACAAATTTCAGATCTGCAGCAAGCAGATAGTTTCTTTTCCTTGCTTGAAATTCCTCTATGAACCTTTGGAAGTATTGCTCAAGCATCCTGTACTCTTAGACACATTTGCCTGACTGTTACACATAGCATGTACTTACTGTACTTAATAATAAATTCATTTTTATGTGATAGATTTTCAGGGAATTCCTCACTTTTACCAAAGTGGTATAATATCCCCTTCCCTTCCTATAGGGTTTCAAGAACCTCTTAATGCTGATTAAAGACTTCTTACCCGCCTCCCCAAGAGAAGATAAAAGGAAAATAAGCAAGAGAGGTTTCAAGATTGGAAATTGAAATGGGCATAAGTAGATATATAAACTTATACAGAGATATATACAAAACTGATCTCAGTGATCACAGGAATAGGTTGGCGAGAGTTCCTTTCAGCAAGGCTGCCTCAGGAGAGGGGTCCACGGCTCCTCACAGCACCTGAGTTGGATTCTGCAGAGCATGTGGTGAGCTGAAGAACCTCCGACCAGAAGCAGCAGCAAGGAAGAAGATGCAGGAAAAAGGAGGGGCTGAGCTTCCAGTTCTCCTGGCTTTTATAGAGTATGGCAGGAAGTGGGAGAGAATACTAACACCTCTCTGTTCCAATGCTTCTGGGTCCTTCAGGATCCTAAAGATCCTCTCTCTCTAGTTCTTATAGGTGCCAACAATTTGCTGGATCCACTCAAACCATAACAGCTCAGATGATGTATCTGCTGTGCAATTTCTGTAAAAGGGCTTGATTGGACAACTGAGGAAGTGAAATCTTCTGCAGCTATTGAAAAGCTATTTAGTTAACGTCCTGCTTTTTGAAACATCCACAATATTCTTACTAATTATATGAGGACAACACCCATGCCTATATCGATACAAATGTTCTGTGAGGCACCTACTGTTTAACACAGGCAAAATACTTAAGACTAAAATATAAACAATTCCATAAATCGTATTTTTTTGAGGACTGATATAACAATTACAAATCTCAATCTGCATCAAGTGAGATATATGGAAATTTTTGTTTCACTGGTGCACCCAAAGCAATTGATAACAGATGGAGTGGTGCCATTTTATTTCCATAATCTGAAGGCAGAGCAAGTGACAACTAACCAAAAGATGACTGTGTGCACAGCAAATAGTCATCTCAAGAAGCATGAAGAACTCCAAGTCAGTCAAAATATTTACAACTCTTGCAACTTCACAAGGAATTTCCATGCAAAGAGCAATTTTTTTTTTTTTTTAATTTTTTTTTTTTTTTTTTTTTTTTTTTTGTGGCCTCTTGTTCATATCAGATCATTTGAACAGTCTGGACAATCCAGCAAGGTAAGATTTCCTGGGCTGAAAATTGTTTACTAGAGAAACATCTGTTATCTTTGGACTCTAAGATTTCAGTAAAGACAACAATATCCTTGCCACAAAGATGGCAAACCATTGCTAGGGAAAGGGATGTGTGCTTTAAGACAAACTGTTTTGAGTGAAAAAGTTGCCATGTAATTTTAAGTGAGACTTCAGCAGGTTTCTTTTTTTTTCTTTTTGGCCAGGACTCACATGGCATGAGAATCCTTAAATGACTTTTTTCTTCCAGTGAGGGCTCCCTGAGGACTTTCTGGTCTCTGCAGTGGGCCAGAACACTTGTGGGGGAGTTCTTTGGGTTTTTTATTGTTTTTCTGGTAAGAAAACGTCATATTCATCGCATGTTAACATTTCATAAATTCGGGCAAGTTTTTAGAGAAGAGCTGCAATAGTCTCAAAAAATCATTAGTACTTAAGCAGTATAAAGAAACCAGCAATTTTCTCATCACTGCCTTGAAACCATTAATTTAATCCCTGTGATATTATATCACTCTATAAATAACAATAAACCCACTTTCTGGAGTAGATACAGATTTTACATGTTATGAATTTCATTTTCTAGAATGAACTGAAAAACTGAAACTGTATCTGTTCCTTTTTCACCTAAGTTAAATGAGATAAATCTGATTTAATATGAAATTAATCAATCAGCATGTGCTCAGTATCATATTTAACTGTCAATAAAGAGATGCTGTAGTCACTTGTAATTTCCATGGAAAAGCAATATATTATCATACCTTTATAATAAAAAATGTTTTATTATATGATTATTAGCCTACTCATTGAAAATAAAGCATCAAACTTTGTGAAATATTACAAGTCAAGAGACTGAAATTTAGTCCTGGAAAATAAAGTGACTGTATTGTGTCTTATGCAAGCATTCATCACTGCATAATTGATGGTTACAGCAGAAAAAAACCACAGGGAAGACTTATGGTGATAAATTAAGGAATATTACCTGTCAGCTACTTATCTCAAAGGATACCCTCTCATGAGAAAAATATATTGTGATGAGAACAGCAGCTTGATTCTGCTTGCTTGGTATCCCTGAACTGGTTCAACTAAACCAGAAAATGAACAGTTGTGCAATACCTGGCAAGGTTTCTTTGACCTTTTTTTTCTGATAAATGGGTCTTTATGGCTTATTAAAACGGAAGAGCTGTCTAATTCTAGGGAAGGTTGTTGTATTTTACATAAAAAGGTTTGTTTCTGTTACAGTTAATCTTTTGACATAATCTACAATTCAAAGTTATAATGAATGTACATTATATTGCATCCTACATGTGCTTGGGGAAAATGTCAGCATGTTATCACTTAAAATACTCATGCTGCTTATTTGGTTCATGTCTGAGTGTGGACACTATGGCACACCAACCATCCTGTGCTACTCTGCCCACATTCTGAGTTTGCTGAAGATGAGTCAGGCCCTGTTTGAACACCACACAGCTAAAGCAGCATGGCCAGGAGCAGCTGCAGGGAAGCAAGGTCACTATGGCACTATGGCAGTCCTGCTCTATCTGGCTATGTTGTATTTTTCACACTAAAATCCGTGTGCATGGTAAATCACTAGAAAGCTAAAAGCTCCTCCTTTTCCATGACCCCACCTTTTTAGCAGGTCCCGGTTCTGGAAAAGAAGACTTCCGAGAGAAGTATTAGCCTGAGCCTTTTTCTTCCTCCTCCACATCTGGCTCCCATAAACCAGGAGTCAGTCCTGACATGTGCTACATCCTGTCCCCTGTCTTCACATTTTCACAGCTTTCCTGTCCTTCTCCATCTTGCTGAAGACACCTTTACAGGTGTTGGTGCCTCTGTAGGTTTTCCAGGCTCCCAGTATGTGCAAGAAGCCTGGGTGCTGGGCAGCCCTGTGCTGGGCTAGCTTCTTCTCCATCTACTGCACTTACGAACCCTAAGGAGTGCATGTGGATACCAACAGGCTGGAAAGCAGAGAGGCGGTCAGTCTGCTCTGTGGTGGCACACAGAAGTGTTGTGAGATTGTGATGAGCAGAGGAAGTTGCACAAGAGACAAGGGGATCTTGGGAGGCAGGCTGGCCAGCTTGGTGAGGTGGGCTTTAAATTCTCCCAGCTACTATTTTGTAGAGAAAAACTAAAGAGAATGGATAAAGAAAAAAGAATAGAATTATTAAAAACAGATTTAAAACATATTTGATAAAACACTATCATTTTCTCCTTTGAAGAAAGAATGTTCAAAGGTGAACACAGCTTTCTAAGTGGCGGGTTTTTAGCAATCTTTTACAATCACTGCACTTTTATCTTTAAGAGTGTTCTAACCTTGTTTTATATGTTTGTTAGAAATGAGTGCTTCAGTACTGCCAGGTCCCACCCACAGCTGTCTCCTAATTCTGCACAGGACAGCTACATGCACTTAGGACATTTTGTACTGCCTTACCAGTTTATCTCATGACTTACCTCAGCAAAAGAAGTGGGTATTTATTTAAGATCTTATCTACTGCCAGGTGAGCTGATCTGAATGCTACGCAGACTGGACAGAAACTGGAAGATGTTCTGTCCCCAGTAGTCATGTTCAGGTGTCAGCTGAACTTGGCAATGTCCAGTCTTCTGTTATTACATCTGATATGGCCATCAAATGTCATCTCTTCCATGACATTAAGTGTGTATTAGGAGTTCTAGGTAGACTACCAAAAAAAATTCAAAAAGCAAGTGATCTCAGTCAAGGTCAAGCTGCATCTGACTTGAACCATCATGGAAATGGAAAGCTCTGAACATTCTGAACCACCCAGTCTGCATGTTTAATCCCTCTATTCAGCTACTGTATATACAATGTCTCTTTTTCTCTCAGACTTCAGAAACTATTTTATGTTGGTCCTCAATTTATTTGTATGGAACTACTTGAACCAGACTCTTATTTTGCAGGTTACTGTATAGAGAATAATGTCTTTAGAGGGTTTGTAATGAAGACGAGAGACAACAGAAGAATATAGCCAGATACTCTGGAACGAGCATTTAGTACCCTGCCAGAGCCCAGGAGTGTTTCTCATCTAAAACTTATACCTCTTTTGGTGTCAGCTTTCTGAGAAATAACACTTTCAGAGTATACTTCTTTTAGTCTGCACTGCTAATGAAAACTGAATTATTATGAGATCAGTAACCAATATGTTCCTGTGGTTTGGACTATGTTCTCACCCTCAGCAACAGTTCAAAGCCCCATTTAGAATACCCCATGCCCATACTGGTTATCTATCAGATTTCTTTAAAATCATTCTGGCATTGTACAAATGTAACAGGTAAAGGTTAGCAAGAAGGTTGTGTAGATCTAGGGCTGACATCAACGAGCTTGTCAGGAGGACATCAAATAGACAAGGAGGCATATTCATTATGTACAGTATATAAAAAAGGCATTTCTCTAGACTTTAACAGAAGAGACACTTTATGTTTGTTTTTTTTTACTTTGCTTGCTGAGATCTTTCTAGACCTAATGCAAATATTTGCAGTACCCAGAGTTCTTCAAAAATGACAGAACTAAATTTGCAATATTAGCTTTCCTTATTTCCCCGGACAACCTTTTACGTTAGCTATCCAATATCTGTAGATAATATTACAGATTCTTCAAGAAAATACTTCTGCACAGGAGTAGTACAACGTGGAATTTTATTATTGCATCATTAAAAAAAAATCAAGAGTGGTTTGATTTCTAAAGCAGATGTGTATTAAATAGATACACATTAAATAGATACACTATAGATAAAGCTGTTTTTTCTCTGAAGAAATTAAACTGTATTTTTTTTAGCTGAAGAAATAGATTACTGAATGCAATAGCTGTTGTATGTTGTACCATAAAATTACTTATAATACTTGAATCATACAGGCAAAGATGTCCAGTAGTGTTTTTTTTAATATTTAGTTAATAAAGACAGAAATCATTGAAAATATCAGTTTACTTCTGCAGAAGCCTTCATTGAAAGACAAATCTAGCATATAAAAACATCCTCCTTCTCAAAAATACCCTTTTACTGTTTGCTGTAATCTTTCATCCAAACAATCTTTGTATCCCCACATGCTTTGCAAGGAGGATGCAAGGCTGAGCAGATGTTGAATTCCCTGACCATTCACATTTCTAGCTTGATGGAGTGCCTCCTGCTACATTATTGATTGGAGAGAAGGTAAAGGAAGAAATCTTGGGAGGACCTTAAGCATTAAATCATGCTTATGCCACACTTGCCTTGCAGCCACCTCCACATTTTATTTACTATCCCTATGGTGATATGGTCTGACCGCATCTAAGGAGACACAAATGATTCATCCTACACAAACTATGATTTTTGCTGCAAGGGCAAATAAGATTTGTAGCCAGCTCAGTCTGTTAAGGAGCTCAAGCCATCATGGATGATGGACAATATTAATTCACAGCAGAGTTCTTGTCTATTCCCAGGACTTAGGTCTCTGCATAGTGCACACAGCTGCTGACACCAAACAGCTTGTGCACTGGAAAGAAAAAGCTACATGTAACTTGCATGTATTCTTATGAATTTAAGACCCCTTTGTTTCTCCCAACTGCTCCTATTCTTAAGTTTCTTTTGAAAAGTTGATGCATGCATCACACTAACATGTAAGATTTGTCAAATTTAGTAGTAAGAGGGATTAAGAAAAAATGAGGGGAAAAAGCAGAGGTATATTTCATGAAGGAGGAAAACCTGTAGAGCAGCAAGCTGTCATAGAGGAGACAATAGCTGCTGTAAGAAGAAAATAACTGACAAGGCAGAGAATGTGACTAAATTTGGTAGTATTCAGCTACTTGGTCATCACTGCTGCAGGCATTTTAGAGGGAAATATGAGCATAAGAGACAATTCTTGTAATGGAGACAACTGTCCAAAGATTGCAACATCTAGCCGCTTGGATAGCCTAAGACTACAAGTCCCAGAACAGACTACTCAACCACCAATTTTATTTGAAATATTTCCTATTAAAACACAATTCCTTGCACAGTGCCTTCAGATTCAGACACACAGAGTATATAAGCCCCACTGAAGAGTAAGACATGCTTAGTCTTCCAGCTGCATTGAACATACTACATTCCTTTTGGTAAGAAATAAACACGTGGGTTTTATTCAAGCTGTCATACTAAGCAATGTGATGATTATACCAGGTGGTTTATAAAAACTAATTTAAAATGTATCAATAGCTATCCAGAGCTGTTTACATCATACCAGCCTTGTAACCATAATTGTACCATATCAGTAGTGTGCCCAAATTAAAATGCAAGATCGTTATGAACTGAAAAAGGATGATGATTGGAAGAGGAGGATCAAGGAGAAAAATCATGACTACTACTACAGTTTTACTAAATTCTACAAAATGTTTCTTTTTTTAGAGGATCTGGAACTACTGTATTTCTGCATGCAAGTTGAAAATAAAAATCTACATAATTAGGATACAAAATTTGACACCTTTCACCTTGCTACAGCTTAATAACAACAAACATAGTTGGAGGGAGCACTGTGATGCATCTGCAAATGTAGACAGATATAGCTGGAAACGTAACCAATGGTGCCTCTGCTGCAGCACAGCTAACAAGGCCCACAAGCCACATACATTTCCTAGGGGTCTCCTGAGGAACTAATACTAGTTGTTCATTTCATGTCCCTTCCAACACCAGTAGCCTGCATCACTGTAAAAACTGGCACCACAACAGCACAAGCCTTTCTTCCAGGGAATGGAGCAATTATTGTGCCAGAGATCATGGCTGTAATATGGGCTGTTCTGAAGAGTAGAGCTGTGAGACCAGAAACAAGACAGATGCTGACACTGGCACTGCTACCTTTATGGATTACAGATGCCTTTCCTTACTGCCAGGCTGAATGCCAATTTTGTCCTTAGTTCAGGCACTATAAAAGCTTTAGTTTCTATCAAGGACAGGCAGTTCTAGATGGGAAAACCAAGCAATCCGATTTAAGCTTCCAGCTGTCTGTAGCGAGTTTAGGAAGAGGTGATTCCATAGAGATCCTAAACTTGCTTATCAGATAACTCTCTACAATACACCCTCAATATATCCTCCAAAAATGGCCCTCACTTTCTTCACTGGAAATAAGATCTCTCAATTCAAGCTACATCCTGTCCTGCCATGATTAAGTTGCCTTAGAGTTCACTTATTCAAGGAAACCAAAAGCGATGTCCTGACTCCAGATGGAAATGTATTCCTTAGTGTAATGAGATCAGCAATTTACCCTTCAGCCTGTATCTGGAGTCACATCCGTCTGCTATTGTGGAAGGAAAAAGGATTTGAAACATTCTCAAAATTCATTTGGGAAATGTTTACCAGATAATTCCACTGATTTGTTTCCAATACTTGTGAGTTTAGAATTTTTAACCACTGGACAGCCAGGCTTTCAGGCTGCAAGTGCATTCTCAGGGTGTAGCCCAGATTTCGACCTTTACAAACCAATGAGAACAGAAGGTTCTCTTTTCAAAATAAACAGGGCTTTGTTCTTTTTTTTTTTCAGATTTCAAAGCCAAGTCTTATTTTTGGACAGTACAGAGGAAAGAACGTACTTGAAATATCTTTCATTATTATTACTATCTTAGTGTTTATACGATAACAATAATACACAAATCTTGCCTCCTTTTATTTTTAACTTCTAGATCTCATGCTACAAGAAAATCAGGATCACAAATCCCATTTCATAAGTTGAGGCATAAGTGGCCAAACATTATAACCAAAATCATGAGCAAAGTAGTGAAAATTTAAACCTGCATCCAGCTCTCCAACATCCTAACCTGATGCCGTACCTCTGAGCACCCTCTCTCCTAACATTACCCAACACAAATATTAGTGGTTTAAAAGTACACCAACACAACAAAGATTTTTTCAAGACAAACTTCAGCACTTCCTGTTGACCACCACCTACAGCAAATATTAAAAGGCCCTCCACAGTCAAACTTTCAATTATCAGATTTAAATGAGCTTTTCAGCCCCAGTGCAATTTGGAAGACCTCAGAGACCTGTCTGACACATTGACTTGTCTGCCATTTACTTGAAGAGAAATTATGTGAGCAAATACTTCCCTTTTTTTCCTTTTTTTTTTTTTCCACATGATACTGTTGGTGCTACAAATCTTTATTTACAAACACTTTATCTTAAGTGTTGACAGGAACAAACACCAGACATACAGATTTGGTATAGACTTGTAAGGATTGGCTTCAACACAATACCACAGATGTGTGTGAAGGGCTGTGTTTGGTATTCCCCAGCTGTCAATGTTTTCATTCCACACATCCCATTCACAGAAATCCAGGAATTGATGTTCAAGAGCATACTTGCTGTGGTAATAACATATAGCATTGCATTGCACTGAGAAACCGTTGACTTGATCATATTTCACAAAGGTCATTTTATGGGTGAGAAACTAAAGCACACAGAGAAAGTTATTTACCCAGGAGAATCCCAAAGATGCAGAATAAGACATAATGAAATCCAGAGCTGTTGACTTCCAGCCTAGACTACTAGTAATTTGGTATGACTGCAAAACTCAATGTAAAAACAGGAGTTTATTCACTATGAGATGTTAACACAAATTTAACTATTCTTGTTTAATGTTTTGAGGCACTGAGACACTGTAGCAATGTCAACTTTGCTAGCAGCTCTGGTGGTGAAAAATTTAAATCAAATTGCCTCTTTCTGCTGAACATAAAATAAGCAGATTTATTTATTTTATTTTATTTTATTTTATTTTATTTTATTTTATTTTATTTTATTTTATCTTATTTTATCTTATTTTACTTTAGTCTATATGCCAACAGAACAACTCAATACAGTTATCAGCAGTTCCAGCAGAATCAGAAATGGGATAAAAGTTACTTTTAAGTCCTCTGTTCATGTAGCTGAGAAAAAAACATGTTTTGGAAACAAAAAAACATGATCCTTTTGCAGTGAAAGGGAAGTTTACAAAAGCTGTGTCAACCAACTTCGGAAATCCAGAACACTGTTTTATGTTATGGCATATAAACAGAGCAATGCATGACAAGGCTCAGGGTGATCTGAAGACATGGATGAAGTATACACAAGTCCCAAGGAGAAAACAAAAAGAATCAAAAGAGAACAAGGCTTCCAAGGCAATCCTTAAGTTAGTGTTAAACAAGAGGCCTGTTTTGGGGAGTCTATGACACAGGCAAAAACTGCGTTAGCAAAATGACTTGCTAGTTCTAAATTTTGTTGCATGCCACTTCTGAGCCATTCACAGATAACAGGTGTATGTTGTCATATTTATTGACCTAAGACTGTGAACTTAATCACATTTTCAATAATTTAAAAAATTGTTAACTATCTTAAATTTATTCCTCAAAGGGATTTCTTTTTTTTTCTATGCATGCCTGCTCTCTTCTCTCATTACAGCTCATTCTAAGGCAAAGTCTGGTGTGACCAAAACTGAAGCATTTGTGGTTTACATTAGTAAAACTGTTTTTTCTTTCATTGACATTCTATACTAGATTTTTTATCAGGCAGTTATCAACATAACTTAAAAGCCAAGAACAGAAAAAGGAGGAGGAGAGGAATTTTGGCCAGCCAGCCAGGGGCTAGCCACCTCCAGAGCCAGGTGCTGAACTAGATGAACATTTGTTGTGATCTAGTCTGGCAACTCATAATGGTCATGAGTTGAAAAGATATTGCAGTGCTGACAGACATGCCTGAATGCAGCAATTTTAATACCTTTTTATTTGTGCTGCTCTATTAGACAGAGTGCCTTGTCAAGTCTGTATGTATTAGCATCTGAGTCTGCCAAATGCTTCTTCATTTAAACCTCCCATTTACTGTCACTTATTAATGGGTTGTTTTTTCCACGACCTGGGACTGTTCTTCCTTTATCTTCAAACATTGGCTGTTCACTTGCTTTCTCAAAAACCATTAGCAATCTTCTAATTCGTTGGTCTATTCAACAGGGAACATTCATATTTGAATTGACGTCTCTTGCTGTGGGCAACATTTGGTGTATTCAGTGGCCAGAAGCTATCCAGGCAAAGATTACAATATTTTTTGTAATGTATCTTCTTGTCATGGTTTGACTCAGAATCGAAAAATAAACCAGAGACAAACAATGCTCTCGATTGCCTCCCCCTCCCATCCAGCTAGGGAAGGAGAGAGAGAACTAAGGAGGGAGACTTAGCTGGATTGAAAACTAAATTAGACAGCTTTAATTATATGCACAATTATATACAAGTATATTCAGGAATGTGCAAAAGCCTCTTGCCTCCCCCCACCCCCAGCAACTCCCCCGGCACTCTTCTTAGCTGTGAGCAGTCCCGACATGTCTCAGCCCACAGGCAGGAGATAAGGCAGAGCAGACAGGGGCTGAGGGGAGAGTTATGAGGGTCTGGGCTGAGCCTGGGGTTGACGGTGATGGATGGATGGAGTCCTCCCTGGATGCTGGCATGGATGGAAGAGAAGGGAAGAAGAAGCAGGAAGGAAGTTGTCTTCTGTGATCTCTGAGCTTTCTCTGAGCTCACACAGATACATGGAATGGAATACCTTTGGTCAGTTCTGCTGTCTGTCTAGTCCAGCTCCCCTATGAGGGGGTCATAGATACAATTCTGCTCTCAGTAGCACCTGCAGTGGCAGATTCACTGAGTAGAACGAACTGACCTTTGCATCTCAGCATAAACATAAACATTCCAGTGTTATCAGTCCACTAGCTGGAACACTTGCTGCTAGTTAAAAGAAAGCTTACTGGAGGAAAAAAAAATCAGTAAAAGGAAAATTTGCTTCATCCTGGCTCAACCCAGGACACTTCTTCATATTAAGGAAGCGATTCACAGTGAGGTCACATTCCATTTTTGCTTTTTGCTTGTAAAATTTTGAAAATTATTTTATGTTTTTCTGGTTTGCAGTAATTTTTTTTAAAAAACCTTATTTCATTAGAGGCATTTATTTATTCCTAGTTCTTGAAACTCAAAAGGAGAGCGGAATTTAGGAGTTGGTTATAATGAAAAATAGTTCAAGATAACATGGTTAGCACCTTGCTTTCAAGTCGGCTTAATAAGATAAAATAAATGTTGCCCAGTGAGTATGAGACAAAAGGATGAAGATCATACTGCTGGCAGCCTACCAGTGTGCCAGTAGGAGGGTTAATTAAGGGCAGAACTTATTGTGACTTGCTCCAAGAAAAATTATCCCAGCAATGAAGCTGGACAGCTGTAGAACATTTAATGTATGTCTGAGGGATATTTTTTTCTTCTTCTTTTTAAAAAAAAAAAAATATTACTATCTCAGAGTGATTATTTTCTTTCTGGTAATCTTGGAATGACACTAAAATGCATAAAAATGACAAGGTAGTATAAAGTTCCTTAGATACCCAATGTATCCTAGCCTTGGCTTAATAAATACATCCAGCTTCTCAAGGGTAAAGGAATGAATCTATTTTTTTTCATGATTCACTGAGTACTTCTCCAAAACAGGAGGGAAAAAGGCTTCAGTCTGGTTTTGGTTTTCGTTGCAGGGCCCAGACTCTAATGTTCAGAAGAGCCAGTGAATTTTACATAGAAAACTGCTAACCATGAGTGGCAACTTGTCTCATTCGCTGTCCTGAGAATATTATTGCACTTCAAGTCGCTTATGCCTAGTAAGCTCAACACACTCTTCCAGGTAATGTCTTAGTGCAATGTCAATTTTGTTCATTAAGAAAAGCTTTCTGATGAATCAAGTATGTGAAATAGAATTCCCAGTAAAAGTTTTAGAACGTTAATACTAATTTGCTTGCAATTACTGGCAGTGATAGCATTAACTGTGTGCAATGGTAAATGTGTTCCTTGGTGCTTAAATGAGGCAGCATTTCCAGCTTACCTAGTTCTTGTGGGGGACATACTTGAAGTGGACCACAGACTTAGTGTGGAAGAGCAATAAAGCAACTGCACGAAGTTACGGCAAGCATCCCCCTTTGGACTTACTTCTATGCTCTGGAAAACGAGTTATACATGGGGGGTAAAGAGAATTATACTGAAGTTAGTGAAGCACCACTGGCAACAAGTCAGTGTAACAGAGTGGGGAATTAGGGTGCTTATCTCTGGTGAAGACTGCAGTATTAAGCAGTTTCTTTTTCAGCCACTTTGCTGCTTCTGTGCATGTGAGGTTAGACACGGGATTAACTGAGCTCCTGAAAAAATTAAAGGAACATATCTGTGGCACTCGCAGAGCACAATAATGCTAGAAAATGCTGAAAACAAGCACTCAATTAGTTATATGGCCAAGATTAGCACTGTAACATATCACCTCCCAAAGCTATGCAGTTCTTTGTGACTGCAAAAGTTGCTGAGGTCTGTCCTTAGATGTGCATGGTGTCTTTTGATGCTGAAAAGCAGAACCGGTCCCTACAGGGAAAGGATATCGTTCTGCATAGAAGCATTCTGCTACAGAAGATACATGAATCCTTCATGAGAAAACCTAATTTAATGCATTTCAATACAGCTAATTGAGAGAATTACATTTTAGAAACTTCTGTTGTATTGCTATACTATCCCTTTTAGGAGCACAATACATGCAGGATCATTTCTTTCTGACTTCACCCTGCATCCTGCTATAGTAAGAAGGATTTGTCTCATATACCATACACTGCTGTTTTTCTGGAAAATGTTTTTTGCTGTTTCCAGCCTAGTAAAATGTTCCTTTGTAAATTATACAAAATATGCAGCCAAGCTCATTACAGGTACCCATTGTCTTCCTAGACAGGCATACAGTCCATTTGGCAATGCTTTAAAAAAAAAAAAGAAAAAAAGAAAAAAAAGAAGTGGTTGTCTTTTGGTTTTAGTTTAACTCAGTTTTCTTGCCTTCTTCCTTTTTTTTTTTTCCCCCAGTATTCTGGTGGATTTAAACATCTAGTACCTGGTATAAGAAAAATCAAGGATGGAAAATAGAGAGGCCATCCTGGCATACACTATCCACGGGAGTGAAAAGTCCATATTTATATGCCTACACACTGTCATTCCCAAGCTGTTCTGTGAGCCATTTAGCGATAGCTAAGATCCTGACCAGCAGCTTTTGTAATGATTTTTTTCACTCTTTCTATTTCTGTAAGTGAAAAAAAATGGCAGTCCTCCAGTGACCAAAGTAGGAACAACTCAACTGCATTTTGGCCAAAGCTATTCATACAAGTGGTATTATAAAATGTTCTAATTAAATGCAAGGCAGCATATTATATCTCGTATTTCTAATTTCAGTTAAGTGCTCACCAGAAAATTATTAACAAACTAAGATAGAATATTTTAAAAGCTTTTGCAGTCAAATACATTTGTGGCTGCAGTTTTATGAATAGTTCTTCATTTTCTTTAGTACTGCGTGATGAAATTCGACCTTCCATTTTTTATTCCTGACAAAACTGAAAAGGAGGCATAAGGTTATACAACACTGGCATAAGGTGTCAGCAGCAATAGATGATGAGCACATTACCTCCAACGTATCATGGCTGCCAGAAAAGCAGACCCCTTTATGTGCAAGGTCAGAGACTGACATCACAACGTCTCATTTGATGAGGAATTTAACATTTCTTCAGTGTCACAAGGGTTTTCCTTTGCCTTACCAGTAAGAATTAATGTAACTTTTTTATCTAATATGTCTAGCAAATTGCTCCACTTTTCCAGCACAGAGGACTGATCTTCTGTCAGCTTCAGGTGATGTTTCTGATGGAAACATGGGCTCTGACAAGAGAACTGATTGACAGCAGCAGCATGAACACCTGACATCTTGGACCAGCTACTGCCAAGGTTTGGAGCTCTAGTTATTGAAAAATGGGATCTCCTTTTGCTGTTCAACATTCTTCTTTTCAGGAGTGATATTTGTGATCATCAAATACCAGGAACTTGTAGGTTTGTGTTGTGCTTTCTCCTTATTCCCCTAAAATACAGGCAGGACCTGTTCTCAGCACACACTATTGTCTTCACAAGTATTAGAGAGTACCAGAGATGTTCTCCAGAGAGAGAGCCCATTGACCCCAGCTCTTCTCAAAACAGTCAAAGAGGCAGGGATTCATAGGGGAAAGAACATTAAGACCCTACCAAAATTTCAGTGACATTTTTCTGTCCTACTCCACAGTAACAACCCTGCAGAAGCTGAACCTGGCTTCTTGATATGCAAACCACATTTATAAGTTTTTAGACTGCTTTCACAAGGAGAAACGAAAGAAATCCTGCAGGAAGCAGGGATTTGTATGCCAGGAGACATTTTCTGCAATAAATTATGACAAAGTATTCCTATATTTGTGTCATTTCTGTCTTTCACCATGGAAATATTTTGTTTCTGAAAGGATTGCACTTCATCCGTTCTGACACAGTCAATCTATAAATGTGTACAATATAGAGCCATTTATTTATCACCTACTTGGTACTATTAGTCATCTGCCTTTACTGCTTTTCTTTTCAAATAACAATGCTCTGGACAACGACAGAAATGGTGAATTGCCATTTACCTGTAGATGTTCTCTGTAGTCAGAGACTACAGTATTGAGACTGCATGTTCATGAACACATACATCATCCACATTATATTTGATCATGCTATGCCTGCAGACTTCTTCATAAAAACATTTACCTGGAGTTTTCAAGGCAATTTCTTCTGAATCAATCACCCTATGTTGTGCTGATTGCACTGTGCAGGGAGATGATCTATTTACATACTAAAAAGGTCAATGTTGAACAAATCAGTATTAAGTCTACATTATTGTTGCATTCAAGTGAAGCATAAAACTGTATTAATCCAGGAATTACTTTTACCTTTTTACCTTCATGTATACACACCTGAGACATCTATGTTGAGACATAATGCAGTGGTTTAGGATGGGACAGCTTATTGACCAGCATTTTCATATTGTAAACTTTTGTGATTACTAATAGACACAAAAAAAGTGGAGAGACTTATGTAAAGTATGGGTCAGACTCATAATCTAAAATGCATGATTAATTCAAGGGTCTGATATTTGCATAATAGCTGCTTCTTATTTTCAGACCCAGTTAACAGCATACAAGCCCTCATAACAGGACCTGAATTACATTACTAGTTTAATTTACTGTATGCAATAATGCAATTAAATACAGATTGCTAAAAATATTTAGAAATTTGCATCCAAGTAAGATTATCTCAAAATATTAAGGACTAACTCCTCTGCTACTGTAAATTGGCATAACTCCCTGGATTTGATGTGATTTTCCTCTGGTAATTAAAGTACAAATGTAGTCATGATGTTTCCGTTAGATGAAGTATTAAGCTCTGCAAGGCTCAGGTGCCTCCAGCTTATTTCTTCTGGTATATTGTGGTCTGATCAGTCAGCTGTGGTAAAAGACACAAAGGTTGGAACTCAACATTAAACCCAGACTACTACTTCTACTTTCATGGCAATTATCCAGTCTTTTTTGTAACCTCTATCCCACAGCTATTATACATGTCACATCCCACAAAACTTATGAACATCACTTAAACTTGTTTAAAATATGATTGCTGGGGTTTTGCTATTTCCTCTCAGTTTTCCTCCTCTGATTCTCTCAGGGTCCATTTCTCCCTAATACTTTTTCTACTCTCATTCATCTCTAATGCAATTACTCCTTATTGCAGCAAGTGTTTTGCTTACTCCTATTCTAATTTCTTTTATTTAAAAATTCTGCTTCTTCACAGATTGCATTAGTTATCAGATAATTTCAGACACAGTCCTATATAGCACATTAGTACTTACATTTTAAAAGATAATAATAATAAATATTTCATCATTTTGGAGAAAATACCAAATAGCTAGCCATCTTTTTCTGAAAGAGACCACATGGCAGGGCTTGGAAAGGGCAGGACATTTACAGGAAGAGGAGCTGTCTTTGAAGCTGAAATACCCCCTCTGGCCCTCTTTTCCAGAATTTCCTTGCTGAGGGAACATAGCCACCACTTAATCCAGCTGCCTCCTTGCCAGCCCTGACAGAGCCCCGTTCTTCCTCATACCTTTTACTCATCTTCAAACAGCACGTAAACCACTTCTGTGTTTGTCTAGAGCTCCATCAAGGGAAGTAATAATAAATTATTATTTACCTTTAGTAGCAGTGGGAGGAAGAACCACATAAATACAAAAACAAGATGTAAAAACAGCAACAAAATCATATTGGACAAGTCAACATTGCCGTTCTTCCTCATACCTTTTACTCATCTTCAAACAGCACGTAAACCACTTCTGTGTTTGTCTAGAGCTCCATCAAGGGAAGTAATAATAAATTATTATTTACCTTTAGTAGCAGTGGGAGGAAGAACCACATAAATACAAAAACAAGATGTAAAAACAGCAACAAAATCATATTGGACAAGTCAACATTGCCTGAGGCTATACAAAATAAGTGTTTGTTCTAATGTTTTCTTTTCTTGATAGGATTTTGGTTTTGCTGTCAAAAAAAAATCACCCTGAGCCACTTCTCTGTGGGATGATTATCAAAAATGTCAATTATGGTAACATAGGCATCAACCCTCCAGCTTTTAAGACTTAATCTGAAGGAGGAGGGCAGAAGCATTTCAAATGAGCCAGGAAAAACTGCCACTTGGCAATTTACTGATACGTTTTCCCTTCTCACGCTGTTTCTATATTGTCTCTTTTCTGACATACAAATCAGATCTGCTTGCAGAATCGGGTGAATTCAAGAACAGGCTAAACACTACAACACCTTGTTTAATCTAGTTGAAATGTTAAAGATAACTGTTAAAGATTCCCAGGATCCACAGCTGCTGCTTTATGAAAGCTTAGAACCCACCATCACCAAAGACCTGACCCTGTATTGTGCCTCCTCCACTCGTGGTCCACCAGTGGACACCTTCAGTTCTCTCTCAGCAGTGTAGTAAAAAAATTTTAATGTTATCGTTTGTCCTTTTTATTCTGTCCAGTAAATCACTTACTTCCCTTTACCAGGAATGAAAATAGTATGCAACAGTGTACTGGTCTTGGAGGGGCTTGTTTGCATAATATGCAGTTCTTCAGTTTTATATTAATTTATAGCCTTTATAAATATAATGTCTCCAGGACCTAAAGGATGGGATTTTTATAGTAATCCATTACATGTTGCTGGGGTAATGTGAATTGGAATTGTTGAAGTTACATGACAGTTTTACTTCATTTTTCATTCAACCCAAACACAGAAGTATATAGGTTCAAATGGACCTCTGGGTATCAGTTGGTCCTGACAGTGCTTAAACCTGAGCCAATTTTTGTTCATTACAGTCAAGAACATCTCCAAGGACAAAGGTATTACAAGTCCCTGGGCAATCTGGTACAATGTCTGACCAGCATCATAGTGAAAAAAGAATTAGCCTAATACCTAATGAGAATTTTCCTTCTTGTGTGTTGTGTCCTTTGCCCCTCATCCTTTCACGCTGTACCTCTAAAAATGTTACCAGTCTCTTGCAACAGGTATATAAACATGCATTTTACTTACACAACATGTGTTTTTAATTTTTACATACAACTAAAGTCCTAGAATCATACAATGGTTTGGGTTGGAATGGACCTTAAAGGTCATCTAGTTCCAATCCCCCTGCATGTGCAGGGACACCTCCTACTAGACCAGGCTGCTCAAAGCCCCATCCAACCTGGCCCTAAACACTTCCAGGGAGGGGGCATCAATAGTTTCTCTGTTCCACTGTCTCACTACACTCACACTAAAGAATTTGTTCCTATAATCTAATCTAAATCTACTCTCTTTTAGCCTGAAACCGTTCCCTCTTGTTCTATCACTACATGCCCTTATAAAAAGTTCTTCTGCAGCTTTCTTGTAGGGCCCTTCAGGTACTGGAAGGACACTATAAGGTCTCCACGGAGATATCTTTTCTCCAGCCATCTCAGCCTAACTTCATAGGAGAGGTGCTCCAGCCCTCTGGTCATCTTCCTGGCCCTCCTCTGGACTCACTCCATGTCTTTCTTGCATTGGGGGCTCCAGAACTAGACAAAGTACTCCAGGTGGGGTCTCACCAGAGTGGGGTAGAGGGGGAGAATCACCTTCCTCGACCTGCTGACCACATTTCTTTTGATGCAGTCCAGGATACTGTTGGCTTTCTGGGCTACAAATGCACTTTGCTGGTTCATGTTGAATTTCTCATCAATCAACACCCCCAAGTTCATCTCCTCAGGGGTGCTCTCAATCCATTCTCCACCTAACCTGTATTTGTGCTTGGGATTGCCCCAACCCAGGGGCAGGACCTTGCATTTGGCCATATTGAACTTCATGAGGTTGGCACGGGCCCACATCTCCAGCCTGTCAAGGTCCTCTGGATGGCATCACTTCCTTCCAGCGTGTTGACCACACCACACAGCTTGGTATCATCAGTGCACTAGCTGAGGGTGCATTCAATCCCACCATCCATGTTGCCGACAAAGACATTAAACAGAGCCAGTCCCAATACCAAACCCTCAGGACACCACTTGCCACTCATCTCCATTGGACATGAAGCTATTGACCACAACTCTTTGAGTGCAACCATCCAGCCAATTCCTTACCCACCAAGTGGTCCATCTGTCAAGTCCATGTCTCTCCAAATTAGAAACAAGAATGTTGTGTGGAACTGTCAAACACTTTGCCCAAGTCCAGGTAGATTACATCAGTTACTCTTCCCTTATCCATCAACTTTGCAGAGGAGTTTTTATGCTATTACTAGCTTATATACTTCTCTATAAGGAAATTTTTAACAATGAGTTTGAGAAAGCTCTCCAATTGACACCCTCTTCCTTTATCATACTAGAAACATTATGATTTTCAATGTAATCTGTGGCTTTAATACACTGGTATTCCTATTAAAGCAGACATCTAATGAGATGAAAACAAAAGTTCAGTAAAATGTAAATTTCCAAATACAATTTATTCTAAAGTAATGAGGTATAATAACATAAATTTCCAAATAAAATAAATTCTAAAGTCATTAGGTATAACTGTAAATTTCACCTTTTCCATTAAAGGATAGGAATCCATGTATGCATTTACAGTAACTGGTGCTGAAATGTTGCAGAGACCCATACTGACAAGTGGCCTCTGACATTTGACTCTAGGGTGGGCTTTACAAGCCTGACTTGGGTAAAGTGGTTCCTTCTGCAGCACATATGAAAAGTTGGCCACCTTGGAGAAAAAAAGGGTGAAAGTGCTGAAACACATGGGTACCCTCCAGTAATATGGGAGAGATGAATGGACACCCCTCTGGGTGGGAAGGGCTGGGGAATGTACCTTCCCCTTCTCCATTGAATGCTCTCGTTACCTGCCTACAATGCAAAAACTGGGGGCAAAATAGCACACCGCCATGGCACCACCTTAAGGCACTGCCAGCCATGCCTGTCCCTGCCCACTGCTCCCAGGGGGTGCCCCAACCCTTCCCATGGCCATGAGCATCATTTCAGCCCTCCAGGGCCATCAGTTCCTGCCCCAGCAACACTACATTAGGGCTGGTTTCCATGCCTGGCCATGGGCCCCAACAAGATGGTCAAGAAGGCAAAAATGAGTGGTCCTGTGAACTCTGCCCCTAGAGCTGGCCACCTACCTATAGGCTTTGCAACACCATCAGTCATAAAGTCTTAAGGCCTGTTTTTTTCCAAACTGCATCTCAGTATTAAAGCCATTTTTTGATCTCTTACTGAGAAGTTACTTTCCTAAGGGAAATTTCGGAAGTCCAGAGAGGTCTGCTTTATTCTTTCTTCTTGTTGCAATAAAGACCAAAATTGAATGAGTAGGAGGCAATACCAAATGAGGGAAATGGATTTGATCACCCTTAGGCTATTTCAACTACCATGATTCTTTACGCTAGGATCCTCTGGAAATTGCAGGAAGCCAATAATTTTTGACTGCAAAGTTAGTAATCACTAGAAAGAAATATAAGAATCTCTTTCTGGCTGGGAGAAAAACTGAAGATAAAGCAAGAAGGCCTGGAGGTGAAGGAAACAGAGAGAGGTTAGGAAAGGCTGTCTGTTGTATGCTGCTTTCTCCAGAAAATGATTTAACAGAATGCTGCAACTTACACAAAAGCAAATATCACTGCACAATTTAAGCGCCATTCAGTGAGATGTGCCAGAAGGAGATAAGTTACAGGGCGTAAAGTAGAAGAATATTCACAGGCACTTACATAGCTCTGCCCATGATGTAAACTCCATAGCAGGATTTCAGGCAGATGCTGTTATTCAGACATAAAACTAAAAGCATTCTAATCTTATTTTATGCTGTTTCAGTGCCAGTACAGGTTTACACACTGTAAATGAATTATAATATAGAAAGCAATACATTCCAGTGTGGCTTTAGTAAAGGAGAATGGGCATACCTGAAATGATATGTCTATACTGCAGTCACTTGAAATCATGCAAACAGAACCAAGTTGCCTTTAAAACAGCTTTTTTGGGTAGCCAGCTCACCTTAAAGTTTCTTAAGAGCAATTGCAGCATTGATTTTGCCATCCCAAGAAGAGGCCTGTGTGTAGGGCTCTTCAGACATAACATGGAGAGAGTAAAGGGAAGTGTTCTGTGCTCAGCTGTGAGATTGCCTCTCCTGCTGCTCAAAAAGGTGAAAAACTGGGTACCAGGACTAACGTTTCTGGGATAATCCCACAAACCTGAGTAACAGCCATGCCCCTACACACTTTCTCTCCGCATGTACAACTAAATCAGAAGTTGCACAGCTGCTTCAGAAGGCTTCCTCAGACTTCTAAGGCACAGTAAAAAGGCCATGGCCCTCTCGCTCTGGCTTTGCTGTGCTTTGGGGTTGTAAGTGCCCCTCGTGGAGAGCACACTGCAGATTTTTTGGCAGAGTCCTTTAGTGACTCTGCCAGTTTATGTGGACCTTAGGAAGTAACAGATGCACCCAGTGGGGATAAAAGTCTGGGAGCCTAAGAGATCACTAATGTTCTGTGTAATGCAGTGGCTAAAATAAAGTGCCAGTGTTTTACTATCTGTCAAAAGAGACATATTTCTAATTAAATACAAAACTGCCTATGGTGTACATCTCTCCTGCTGCAGCAGGAATCCACAGGACTCTTATGCAACCTGGTTAAAACTGCAAGGGATATTCTCAAAGGCCAAAATAAAACACTCAGCCCAGCCAACAATCTGCCTAGCAATTGGCTGGAAATGTCCAAAGGGGAATTCAGCACAGTGTCCCCATTGTAGTCAGCACGGGGTGTCTGAGCATACAAAGTAACTTCGAGGTTCAGCATGCTATGACCCCTGCCTTTTTAATTCCCCACCTCTGCCAGTCTACTAAAACATTAGGTTTTCAGTCACCTCCCCATTCCATTACTCACAGTCATAAGTATTTTAAAGTCACCACTGGAAATGGAAAAAGTCACCACTGCTGTGAACTTCAGTGACCATGAATCACGACGGGTTTGAAACTTCTAACATCAATTACAAGCACAGCTAATTGGAGTGCAGTCAGGGCTGCCTCATCTGTCAGACTCTCCCACCATTAGTTTTAGCATGGATCATGGTGATTTAAAATTATTCACTTTCACTGCTCTGAAGTGTCTTGATTCCTGAATGTTATGAGGCCAGTGCCATGTGTCTGAAGAAGAAAAGTTTGCAGATGCATGAACACTTAGTGCCTAAAAATCTGTCACAGATCTTTAGATAGGGAAAATCATCACATTCTGAGAGCTGGGGAAAAGGAAACTGAACTTTTTCCATGCTTTCTCTTGAACTTCTTCCTCTTGACCCTTCCATTATAGTGTTGGTTTCTTGCTCTATCACAATTCGGTCCAAGCAACATAAACTGTAAAAACTGATCTTGGCAAGTTTTCCTTGAATTCTTCATCTGGTCTGTGAACCATCAATGAAGTCACCCAAGTCACCCACTGGGATCTTGTCCTCAATAGCAAAGACATATTTTGCTCTCTTTCTTTATTATGCAATGTGCAACATGTTGCAAATATTAAAATTATTTTCTGTAACCAATGTACCGAAGGTATACTTGAAGTGAGCCAAATACTGCCACTGTTCCCAATGCAACTCATGTGCACCTTGTGATGATGTCCTTCCAGTGCACATTAGGCTTAAGCATTTGGGATAAATCAGATTGAAGTAAATGTGATTCCCTGCAAAAACAAATTGGGGAGGAGAAATATAAAACACATAAAACCATGTTAGTGCCAATTTTGGCCTAAGCATGTAATCTAATCAGAATTTAAGTAAGTATGAAAAAAGGCATCAGCAAGGTCCTTTTGCGAGAAACTCATTAAGGAACCATATGCTGACAATGAAAAAAATGTGGCTGAATCTTGGTCCAGCTCAGAGATTTGCATTGTCACAGGAACCATGGTATTTAGCATAAACTGTGGTAATGCAATGAAACCCATTGCAAATCACTGAAATGTTCAAAAGATAGATTCTGTGATGGATGACATACAGAAGGGTTTCTCCTTGATTCATATAAGCCTTTACAATACCAACAATTCGGATCATCTCAGTTAAACATGAACATCATGGCTTGTCAAGGCCTAGGCCAAGGCTGGGATGCACGTCATCACAAACTTCTCCACTAACTTCAGCAAGTGAGGTAATGTTCATTAGTTTGTCCTGCAATAAGGCTTCAGTATGCTCACACTGACACTTCTTTGGATTGCCTACATCTGCCACAGGCAAGTCAGATCTTCTGATGCTGGCGAGATTCAGAGGCACCTAGGAACACAGTACACACTTGGTTGGTGCAGGACTGGTAAGCGAATTGTTTCTCACTAGCATCTTCTCCTGCAAAGGCACCAGGAACAGCAATGCATACTGCTCCTGGTCCTTCCCCAAGACCCTTCCACACACATTTCTTTTCCATGTTCTGTTCCTCTCCCAACTACCGCTGGCTCATCCTGCCTGTTAAAATGCTTTATGAACCCCATCATGAATTAGCCGTATCTAAATCCTAAACATAAAACCAGCACTTGGCCCTAAACAAACTAACTTTAAAAGTTCAAATTTAATTCAACTTAAATTGCCAAAAATTGACTCACAAACTTCTGTCCTCTAACACTTACCATGAGGAATATACCTTTTAGTGAATTCAGACTGTCACCCTCCTATCTAAGGTTTTTTATAGGCACCAGTGTAGGTCACCCAGGAATGACAAATGTGACAAGTTAGTGGGAGCTGAAGGTCCACGGTTGGCTGACAATAACTGGAACAAAAATTAAATATCCAGTATTGTATTTGTATTCACAAACCACTGCACTCACATGGCTGTAACAATCTGGTCGGGCAGGCCTTATCGCATCCCTAATTTTCCCTGGACAAGGTTTTGATTCAGTGACTGCAAGAGCCAAGACAAAACATAGTTGTTTTTAATGACAAATAGTCTGACCAAGCCGCTGCTTTAGCCATCTGTGCATATTTCATTTAATTCCACTTCCAGAATCAAACTATTTACAATCACTAGAACCCACAGGAGAGTGCATTAAAAAAGCTTTAGAAAACACACAAAAAGAGAGAGAACAGGCATCTTTAGCTTTTTGGCAAATGTTTAAAGAGTTTGAAAAATACTAAAGCTAAAGCCTATGGCAGAGAAAAATTCTTAGCTCTTAGAATCATAGAATCATAGATTTGTTAAAGTTGGAAGGGACCTTAAAGATCATCTAGTTTCAACTCCCCTGCTATGAGCAGGGACCGCTACCACTAGACCAGGTTGCACAAAGCCTCATCCAACCTGGCCTAAAAGACCTCCAGGGATGGGGCATCAACAACCTCCCTGAGCAACCTATTCCAGTACCTCCTCACCCTTATAGTAAAGAATTTCTTCCTAATATCTAAACTAAATCTCCTCTCTTTCAGTTTAAAACCATTACCCCTTGTCCTATCATTATCTTTCCTGATGAAAAGCCCCTCCCCAGCTTTCTTGTAGCCCCCTTCAAGTACTGGAAGGCTGCTACAAAGTCACCCCAGAGCCTTCTCTTCTCCAGGCTGAATAGCCAGCCCCAATTCTCTCAGCCTGTCTTCGTAGGAGAGGTGCTCTTGCCCTTTGATCATCCTCATGGCCTTTCTCTGGAAATGTTCCAACAGCTCCATGTCTTTCCTGTGATGAGGGCTCCAGAGCTGTACAAAATACTCCAGGTGCAGTCTTGCCAGAGCAGCGTAAGAGAGGCAGAGTCACCTCCCAGGCCCTGCTGGCCACACTTCTTTCGATGCAGCCCAGGATGTGGTTGCCCCTCTGGGCTGCAAGCACACACTGGCAGCTCATGTCAAGCTTCTCATCTACTACCACCCCTAAGTCTTTTTCCTCAGGACTGCTCTCTAGCCATTCTGCCCCCAGCCTGTATTTGTGCCTGGGGTTGTGCTGACCCAGGTGCAGGACCTTGCACTTGGCCTTGTTGAACCTCATGATGTTGGCATTGGCCCACCTCTCAAGCCTATCAAGGTCCCTCTGGATGGCATCCCTTCCTTCTAGAGTGTGAACCACAGCACACAGCTTGGTATCATCAGCAAACTCGCTGAGGATACACTCAATCCCACTGTCCATATCTCCAACAAAGATGTTGAACAGCAGTGGTCCCAAGTGGTCCCAGTGTCCCTGAGGAACACCCCTTGTCACTTGCCTCCACTTGGACACTGAACTATTGACCACAACTCTCTGGGTGCAGCCATCTAGCCAATTTCTTATCCACCGAGTGGTCCATCTGTCAAATCCATGCCTTGTCAGTTTGGAGATCAGGGCTTCAGGCTTCTTGGGCTGCAGGCCAAAACAATCACATGGATTTAGTGTGAAAGTAATACATCTACCATTTAAAGTCCTATTCCCATCTAAATTCAAAACCACTTATGAGAAAATAAATTTTATCCGTGAAGGTGCAAAATCCATAATAGTCCACTTAGAAAATATAATAGTTATCAGAATAAGTGTTCACTATATACTTTGATGGATTAGCCCCCTTGGTCCCCCTCAGCTTTTGCAATTATTATGTTAATCTGAAATTCACTCTTGAAGACTCTCAAGAACCTGCAGAAGATAATTCTGTGAGTTGAAATGGTGAAGACAATGCTAATTTACTGCAAATACTAGTATAGAATAGTTCATTCCATGGTGAACTGAGGTGAGCTGAAGGGAACTGTCTGGAAAGTCTTACTAAGCCATTCAACTATACAAAAAAAAAGCTAATACCATGATATTTGAGGAACAGAAGAATTTCTTAAAAGATCAGTTCTACTAGTCAAACCTGGAAAGATTTTTTTAAATTTCAGCATCCACCAAAACAGACCTGTATCTTTGAATATATATGGCTTACTTGCCTGTATGCTCGACTACTTTTTCCAGCGCCAACAAGTGGCCTTGTCTCTCTCTCCCCTAGAAATCAATGTAGATTGATATAATCAGATCATTACGGCTACAGCACTTCTCATCTTCAGCCAGCTAAACAGCATCTAGGTCTTCTAATACAATGGGAATTCCCTATTGATTTAGAGTATGTTTACTCTGTAGAGAGTGGAAAGGTCCCTGAGGGCTCCTGCCCACACTCACACTGCCTCTAGGAGCTCCCAGAAGCACTGTGCAGAAACCTCTGCTTCCCCTGGGACTCAACAACACAGAGCTAGAACTGCAAGGCAGAGCACTTGAGCTACTATACCCTGCACAACCACAGCTCGTTCAGCCTCCTCACCCCCTCAGGAAACACTGCACAAAAAGATGTTTGGTAACACGTACTAATTGGTTTGGGGTCTCAGCAGGACTCCATTGATCAGGATACTATTACTCTCAACAAGGACGTATGTTGTCTACACAGGTCATTAGGATGTTCTATGACAGAATAGCAAGCCACTTGTAGCTATATGCTGAAATATGTTATCACTGTATTACAGGCCAGCACATGAATTCATAAACGGGTAAGAACAGATATCCTTATTAACATAAGGGTGTTTTACCCTTGATCTTCTAAAACGGGCTTCTCATGCATTCAAGTCTATACTCATTTAGTAGCTTTACTCACAAACAAGTACATCATATTTTTTCAGTGATTTTCCTCTGCATGGCTGAAGAAAAGCTCACAGACCATTTTCCATGCATAAAAAAGAACATAGGTACAGTTTTTCCACTGATAATATCAACACTATCCTTTCATTAATTCAGCCCTAGTGCATTTTGATATGCAGATAACCAAGGACTTTTACTACAGTCTCTTATACCCAGTTGGGTGTTATTTTCTGTAGTGCTATTATCACCTGTAAAAATAGCAGCACTACTGCTGGTGCAATTTGGACTGCTGTGGATGTATACACTGAAAGCACAAAAGGATAGTTCTTATTGTTCACCTCTAAAATTATAACTGCAGTCACCTGGCTTTTGATAAATAGATTCAGCAACCTCAGTGCTTCAGAACATCTCCCTAATTTGCCACAAATAAGAACACTGCATAAAACCTGGCAGCCCATGTGAAGCATCCTGTAATTGCCAGCAGAAGGGGGAATACAGCATATTTGGATGCCAATGCACTTCACCTGCAAATATCCACTTACAATTTTTATTACATAAGCTTTTAGGCTTGAACAAGCGCACTCCTAGAGCACTGTGTTTCTCTGATGACATTAGGGAGGAATGTACCCTAGCAAATATACTGATCTAGAATATTAAGTGTTTACCACTGCTGACTGTAGGTATATCCACTAGGAAGTAAAAGATTTGGCTTAGTTTGGTGAGTGTCCTTTGTTTGTTATATAATTAACGTCTATACTTTCATGTTGATTTTCATAAGGAAAATCATTCCAGAGTATGAACACTGAAGACTATAAAGGGAAATGTGCATTCTTACTTAGAGGTATATTCTTAAAAGGAGTTGTGATGTTTCACAAAGGTCAACATAAACCAAGAGGCATGTCTGTATGTTCTTAAAGAAGTAACACTGCATCCCTGATACACAGCGATACTGTAGCATCACAGGAGTCTTTAGCAATATAATGTCATTAAGAAATGGAATTGTTCATTTTCTCTTTTCCCTTCACATCCCTTTAAGGGCAGCTAAATCTTTCTGTCATAAAGGCATTAAGAGCAGCTAACTCCTTAAAAGCAAAATCCTACATTTGACATATTAAATGTTATAATGTTATGGGATGTATTTACACTTTATGTCAAGTCTCCAATTCTATTTCTCCCTCTTCTTTCAAGTTTATTGATATATCACTGAAAACCATTGTAATTTCTCGTGAGTTATTGTCTTCCCTGATGGCACTTTTTCTTCACTAACTCAAGTTGAAGATTTGGGATGTAATTCCAGAGTGCTCTTTAAAAGGGTAATTTGCTTCTGAGATTCAGATACTATTTTTTACTTTGATTGAGCAAAATACATCAATTTTTCAGTGTTACAATCAGTCGATAAATTCCCCTCAAAGTGATACTTTAACTGAATACAGTCTTATAATCTTCATGTCACTGTGGATATTAATACTCAAAATTAAGAAGTTTGATTGCCATCTCTTTATCACACTTCCAAGTTTACAAAAATTCTTAAAAAAAATTAAAATTAATGTAATTTTAACAGTGATTAAAGCAGTTTCACATAAGAAGAAAGATGCTTGAAACATCAATTCTGCCTGTGTCTTTACATCTATGATCGACAGTGTTTGCAATTCAGCATTTTCATTATGTAACAACAATTAATTTTCTCCTTTTTAGAAATACAAATCTTAAATTTACAGTATTTTCTTTTCATTGTCAGTTGCAAAGATAAATCTGTTGTAGACTTAGCAAAATGCAATTTATCAAAGGGCAAATAAGAACAGGAGATTTTCCATTACCTTTAGTGGAATGAATTGCACCCTATGACCTTGGCAAGTAGAAGTATAAAAAAAAAAAAAGGCAAAACCTATTTTTCTTCTTTTAGCTAGCCCTAGAAATGTGACATAACAATAGTATTACAGTATTCTAAGTACCTACTATTACTCCTCTTTCTAGATTGTTTAAAAGTACTACAGTTGGAATACAAAATATTTCTTCCAAGTAACAAATATAATTGGATGTTGTCCTTATGCAATCTGGAAATAGAAACTAATAAACAGATAATCTAAGGCAGAGAATTCTCTTTTTTCCCCCCACTGTCTGGTTATATTAGTCATTATCTCACATTCTTAGTTTCCAATGGAAGTGATTTCTAAAGTAGTTACTTGGAAAAATACTTGCAGTATTTTCAAGGAAACAGTTTTCCACATGTGACATGTTTTAGCGGTCCTGCTCTGGTCTAAATAGCTGTTCTTTTCCACAGGTAGCAACTCTTCTCTTCCTATGAGAAACAAGACATTTCTGTACCAATACCAAACTGTGTATTTTAAAAGATTAAAACCTAGAAATTTTCCCTTCTGCGTCTAAATGAACCTCTACAACTTTGTGCTTAAGAGCAAAGAGGTCAGAAACACCTATTTCCCAAGGATTAGCTTTAGTTCATCTGTTACCTACACAGACACAGATTGTATTTTAGTTTCTAATTTATTTTTTTTAATAAATAGTTACATATGCAATTGTTTAAGATGTGAGGCACTAGGGCAGTGCTTGAATTCTGCACATACCATGCAAGCTGTCTATAGGGAAGGGAAACCTTGGCTTAGAGACCATTGAGAGCAGGGTCCCTCACATACAGTGGTTTTCTCCACTAACTTATGTACTTCTTTGTTAACTCCAATCACATGAGAAGCCTGTGTTTCCCACAGTTTTAACTGGCTCACATTATATGATATGTATAGCTGTTCCTACTTGACCCTATTACCATACTGGACGTTTCCCAGCCTGAACAGTCTACCTCCAACTACACAACAGCATTCACCAGGTCTAAAGTTTTCCAGGGAAAATGGAAACACCTGAATAAGTGAAAACAAACTGTAGTCTGTTGATCATATGTTTAGAGATCTTTCCTTTTATTTCAGAGAGTGTTCAAAGCCCTTATGAGATTCAGTATGTCAGGTAAAGCATTCTGTAGTTATTGTTCCCTAACTGTTGTGCCTTAGGATTCAATGACATACAATTTTCCTTATAGGCACTGGAGAACACATGGCAAATACCCAGCTAAGGAGTTTAGGCATCTCAGTGATGAGTCTATAACCACACCAGCAAACCAAACCAAACAAACAAGCAAAGCCCATCAGCAATGCAAGTTACAGGATGGATCCAGAGGGAGATGCAGGTCAGAGATAAAGGCATTTAAAGAGAAGGGTAGCACAAGAGAGCCTGGTTGTGAGCATATAAATATACAGAGAGACATGTGGAGAGCCTGAACACACTGTGTAATCTATATTGAATAAAGTAAATTGCATATGACATTGGAGCAAGGCAGGCCTTCATTAGTTTTGGCAGGACCTCATCCCAACTACAGGCATACAGTTCTTGGAAACAACATCTCATGGTACAATACAGTGTCTGTTCTACAAAAACTTGTGTATCACTGTGCTATGTGCCATGGCACATTGCTGTCATGCCATATGGAATGTAGCAAGGAGGAAGCTGATTTTACAGGAAAGATCAGACAAAGTGAGGAAAATTCCATTTTAAAAAGTCAGAATCACTGTCTTTAAGGTCAAAGAACATGTAGATGGAACAACTTCTGAATGTATTTGGGGAAGTCTTGCTTAATCCAGTGAAGAAAATTCTTCACCAAGAGGGTAGTAAGGTAGTGGAATAGGTTGCCTAGGGAGGTTGTGGATGCCCCCCCCGAAGGTGTTTCAGGCCAAGTTGGATGAGGCTTTGTGCAGCCTGGTCTAGTGTGGGGTGTCCCTGCTCATAGCAGGGAGGTTGGAACCTGATGATCTTTAAGGTCCCTTCCAACCATAACCATTTTAAGATTCTATAAAAATCAGCTCTCAAACATTGCTTTGAATTACTTGACCAACTTCCAAAAAGTGATGAATGCATGCCTGTTCTTTATAATATGGTTTTTGTAACATAGTATATCTACTAATAGGTTCTTCGCTATTTTTCTGCCAAATACAATCCTACATGTATAACTGAACATGGAAATTTATGGATTATTGTCCTTTATTGTAAATCATTATTTTAATATAATCTCATAGCAGGGTAATGGTGAAATATCCTCCCTGTTGAACTAAATATATGGTAAAGGTAAAATTGGTTAATATATATTAAAGGTATTTGATTCACCACACAGATGATGCACCAGGAAAAAGGAGAGAAATGCACTCAGTAGAAGTGAAATCTCCCCAGGAAGTACATTAATATCATTACTACATATCACAGACTAAGAATGTTGTGTTAACAAATATTCAAGCTGATTCAAGGATCACAGCAGGAGTAAGAGTGCCTTCTTTCACCTGGAGTTTTTAATTGTCACAGGCAAGACAATGAAAAATATGGTCGATGGAAGTGATATAAATAGCTTCACAATTTGCTTGCATAGAAAGCCTCACTAAACTCTGTGATAATGGAGTCCAGCCCAGCATCTACTAAACCACTTTATCTACTGATTTTGCCACCATCACACAATAAAGATTTGTAGACCGGCATTCAGAACCACCTTTTGGGATAATGAAGAAACACAGACACAAAAGAGCAGAAATAAAAGCAGCTCAGAAGTAGTTATTATTAGTGCTTTTAAAAGACCATCACAGAACAGAAAAATGAGTTTAAAAAAAAAGTAAATCTCTAGACTGCTACAGGAAAGATATTTGAGATCACCCAGTGCTATATTCAGAAATAAAACAATATTAAAGAAGACTTATCATTAAATCTGAAAATCAAGTTAAAAAGGAAACAAAAAGGGTCTGAGTTGACAATTGAGTGCAGAAGATAAAATATCAGAAAATATTAAGAGCATTCAACTGGAGACCATAGTAATCTAAATGCAGGTGTTAATTAAGTTAGGTGCCTAAGGTCCCATAGTCAGTGAAATGTATTCAGCTTTAATTTTAAGATTTACTACTGAGCTGCTAAAAAGGTGTCTGCAGTTAGATTCTGTATGTTACTAGGTTGGTGTTGGGAGAACTGAAATTGGATTGTCTATATTACAAGATTTGTATTGGAATAACAGACACATAGGTGTATTTATTACTTAAATCACCTATATTTAGGAAATTAATTCCAGCTGAAATCTTCCACAAAGAAATAATAAACTATAAGGCAGATATTAGCTGGGAATAGCTATGACCCAGCACACAGGTCCAATGGGATGGTGAAACAAGACATGTTCAAACTGATCCAGCACTAAAAAAAGAGTATCAGGCATGCAAGGCCTGAATATTTGCATGTGTTTCTACATTTTGGTAATCATCTGAACCTCAGGAATATGCCAGATTCCAAGTTGGGTTCCTATACTAAGTAAAAAATTTATACTTATAAGAGATTCTGATGACCATGAGCCAAGAAGAATTTAGGCCAACAAATATCAATGCTTAAGACTTTTAAGCTTCGATGCTTCATTGTGAAAAGTTAGAGCAGAAAATCTACCAGAAAATTACTTCATATGTTTGTGAGAAAAACCTCAGTTGGTTGAGTAGTAAAAGTAGTATTCATAAATATGTTCTAAATGTTTTTATCACTAAAACAGAGCAATGCTAAGATGTTTTTCCATCTGGACTGTGAGAAGTCTTCACTTATGCACTGTAAAAGACAGGATAACTCAGTGCTTTAAAAATAATTGAAGTGAGATTTGTGTGTGCTTAGAAAAGCATGAAAGCTTTTATTTTATTTCAAATGTCATAAGTAAAGCACATATTCTCATGGTTTCTTAATTCCACTCTTTTTTATTCTAGTTGTCATTTCTGCTACACACAAGAACTGTTGAATCTGGAAGTTAGATAGAAAGTCTAACACCTCCAAATATGAAAATGTGTACATGTTTTTCACTGAAGATTGAGACTCAGCCAGGAGCATTTTCACACCACAGACGTATTCAGGTTACATTGAACAAATCAATAGCCATGAAGAGGAATATCTTCACCTAAATAATAAATAATTTCTTCTCAATTTTCTTTTCTTTTAGTTTATAATTTTGGAGATCAGAGATAGCTGTCTGAGGACATCGTGAGCTTTTGACTATAAATAAAAATGTAAACTACAGTCTTCTCTCTCATTTCCCCTAAAAAACCCCTTATCCCAACATAACTAGCACAAGATAGAGTCAGGGGCTGCCTATTGGGTCTTTTAGCTTACAGCTATCTTACCTGGTTAAATTTCTGCCACCTTACCTCTCTGTTCCTCCATGCAGTTTACCCCTTCAAGCTACTGCTGAGATGTCCTGAGAGCAATCCAATTTGTACAGCTATAAGAAATAGGTCTAAGTGTAAATCCAAATGACTCTTACCTAGGAGACCTCCTTCCGAAGCAGCTTCATATCACATCCCTACATCCCTCCTTCCAGCAATGCATCCTTCGTACAGATCTCCACAGCTCAGGCATCCCCTATACCCCTCTTCACAACAGACACTCCCACCTCAAAGGAAGCTTCCTACACCCACATGGTTGCTTTTATTCTTTGGGGTAAACAGGTTGCTGCTTGTCGTGGGATGTATATGCCAGAAATTCAGGTGATGAGTGTGCATCCCAACTCTGGGAATGAGCATCCTGCACACACACAGTGCTCTGGACATTGTGGATGCTCGTCAGGATAAACCAGCTGGACTGTGTCTCACAGACCTTCACAACAAATGTATTTATTGGTGGATTTGACATGGCAACTATCCACATGAGATTGCCATGGCCAGCTTCCAGGAGCTGATGAATGCTTATTCTTGAGCTATTGTAGAGGCCTGGAAATGGGAGCCTGGCTAAAATAATTGCCTGTCAAAAATTAGTCACTTACAGAAGCACAGCATCAGCCATTTCTTAGGAGGGAAGAGGATTCATCAGAGCACTGCTATTCACAGGGAGTCCCTGACTTGAGAGCAGTCAACCCAGCTTCTTTAAGGTGCAAGAAGGAAGGATCAACAAGTATGTAGGTGAATGTGTCCTAGTTGATACATCTTGATTTCTTAGAGGTTTCTTAAAAACTCTTTCATCAAAGACAAAGGAATTAAGCATGCATAGAAAACAAAACTGCATACAAAACTCACAACAAAAGATAGGACTAATGGTCATTTCTCAGTGCAGTCACTGGTCAAATTCTGCATGAATTTGTGCTGGAACTTGCGCTGTTTAAGATACTCAAATTTTATCACCACGAGAAGACAACGAGCAGGGAGATAACAAAATCTGTAGATGTTGCACAGCTATCCAAGGCACTAAGAACATGAAAAACCATTGTGATTTTCTTTTACCTTAAGGGGCCAAGTGACTGGACAATAAATTAGTAGATGAAATTCAGTGTAGAAAAATGTAAAGTGATCCACATAGTGAAAACCAGTCTTAGCTTCACACAAAAAATTATGAGCCCTGTACTGATGATTACCTCTTGGGAGAAAGACTTTCATTTTACGATATATAGGTCCATAAAACCATCAGGTTGCTGTTCTTTACCAGTCAAAAGAGCACAGCAAATGTTAGGAATTATCAGGAAGAGAAAAGAGAACAAAACAGAAGACATCATGCTGCAGATAAATCATATTTCGCCCATGCCCTGAATATTGTGTTCAGTTCTTCTCTCCTCATCTGCAAAAGGACATATAATGTTCACAGAAGACCAGCAAGGATAATCAAAATCAGGAAGAGCTTCAATAAGGGGACTAACTGAGTTGGCTGGAACTCTTTATCTAGAAAACAGGCATCTTAGGGGCATATAGTAAAGGTCCACAAAATCCTTGGCAACATAAAGAAGGTAGGCAGAAACCACTAGCTTACTGTCTCTTCCGATACAAGAACTAAGGACAAGCAACCAAGTGCTGAGTTCAAAACCAATAAAAAAGACGGAGATGGTTCTTCATGCCAGTGGGTAGTACAAGCGTGGAACTCCATGCTATTGTGACTGTGAAAAAATGTTCATGGGTTTAAAAAGAACCCAGGCAATAACTGTATAGGTAGGAAAACACCAGACAAATCCCACTCAACACCACAACAAACTACAAAGACCTCAGAGAATAACCTGCAGTGATCTGAGCAGTTGCAGCTGGATGAGGAAGCATCCTATGCATGGTGTGAACAATACAGCCCCTCTTTTGTTCTTATGTTCTGCCTCTATCTCTCACAGAGAACCATCTGTACCTGCCTTTCTTAAATGAGTGGCCTACTGTTGATGAACCTGCGCTATGGAGAGAAGGAAGTGGTACATGCCCAGCACATGCACCTGAGGCTGCATCTGACACTATCCAGGGCACTGTGGTTCCTGAGCTGATCAGATGCTTAGGACTGCAGCATGAGCAGTTGCATCTCTAAGTTTTGGCCTTCTCTGAAAACACTTTGTCAAGTCCATCTTTTCTGCATACACAAGTGCATGTTTGACTGTTGGCTTATCAGTAAGTTAAAGATAGCACCATTAAAAAATCAACCTTTGCTCATACCAATGATGTGAGGTAAGGTGGTTATTGCTTACTCTAAGCAAAGGGAAAGTCTGAAGTGCTTCAGGAGTGCCAATGCAATAACACTTTTGTTTTCATGCAGTCACTAGATTTTTTTTCTAGACTGCTTTTGCTCCTTCTTTCAAGACTTTTGCTAATAGATAAATCCTTACTGACACAGGAATGACGCATGAACTTCCTTTTATGATCTTCGTGTTCTCTTGATTGTTTTGGACACCTCACCTCCGCTTTCTTTATGCAAGATTTAATTGGCATTAGACTAGAGTCAGAAAGGCATAGGCTCAGTGTAGCAGTTGGCAGCCCTGGGTACTGGAATTGGACATCGTGTTGTATCCCCAACAAAGCTTTTCTTAGTAAAGGTAAGATAAATCTCTTCTCATTTTTGATGCATTAAATCTTGGCACTAAGATGGCGAAAGTTTGGGAGTTTGGGATATCATCTATATGTATTATCACTCCAGAAATGTAAGAAAAAAACATGTGAGGAGCAGCACAGCAGGGGGGAGTTTTTTTAACCTAAAGAGTAATGACTGAGCACCTTTCCCTGCTCCAGCAGCAGAAAATGTGGAAAATCTGGGTTAAAAATCTTCTAAAAATTATGGTAATTCACTTCTCTCTTGTTTTTGTGTGTGTTAAATAATATTACTTCCTTGCTAACCATTTTGGATAAACAGCAATGTTGGATCTAGAAACATATCCCTAGTATGAACTTTTTAAAGGACTCCAAGCATAAACACCAAACAAATATAGGAGCTATTCTGCTTTAGCTCACTAATTTCAGGGACCTCATAGATTTCCAGAGTCTCACCACATATTAAAAAAGGGTCCAGATCCTCAACCAGCACAGCTGACTTGGCTTCAGTTTGCAAATGCAGATCTATCAAATAAATACATCAAGCAATCTTAGTCCAGAAACTGTCTGACACAGGTTCTGGTCTCTGATTACTGACAGGCTAGGTAGGAGAAAAAAACCCAAAAAGCAAGCACATCACACACAACACCCCAGCATTGCCCATCTTGTCTGCAATAAACATTCTCCCCACACCAAAAATTGAAGCACATCCAGACCCACTTCTCAGCCCCAAAACCTCAGGGCTTCACATAAGGGGCTGGCATAATTCTGTGCAGTATATGTCCAGCTGACATAGTTTCAGTAGGATTCTTTAGACCTGGCAAGCTTTTGCTGGAGATTTTGGACTTTTTATTTTCAGATTTAGCCCAGTAGATTTACTGCCAAGAATGACAAAGTTTTTACCTCCAAATTCCTGTTCACCAGAAACCAGTATCTAAAGAAAGAGCTATTGCTTCAACGATGCCTAGTTGTTTACCTCAGAAGTACCATTTTCTTCTCACCCCCTTTCAACTGCTCTTTGGGTACAGTTAATGCCTTAGAAAAGGTGCCAAAAGGGAGTCTTTTCTCTGCATGAACAAAAATCACTGCTTTTAGTTTTGTTTTATTTCTGTTTTGTCTGCATTTCAGAAGAAGGCCCTCACTTTAAACAGCAATTTGGAAACAGTGTTTCCTGCTGTATTTCTCTTTCAGACACTGCTGATGTATGTACATTTTGAAAGGACAATCCTCTTTTTGTCTCTTGGGCTGAACATTAAACACTGCCAGAGCAGCAGAGCAGAGGGCCACTGGGAGGTGAGCAGAGGCTGCCAGCTAGGCAATCTGGAGAAAGAGTGATGAAATCCTCTTCTCAGCTATACTGCCTGTCTACTGACAACTGAAAAATACTTCCTTCATAGAAGATGCTTGTGGTATTCAGTCATATATCATGTATGCCCTTCTGGAAAATAATGGCCAAACAACACAATATTAAAGAGCCTTTTAAAATTATAATGGTGCATATCAGTCACAAAAAAATACTGCCCTTTTCTATTCTGAACCTCTTTACTATTCAGTACAAATGCTTGATCATAGCCCCATATACTACTGTATGTCATATATTTCCTCTTTTTTTTCCCTCTGTCTAGATATACTGATATAACATAAATACAGGAAAACAGACACTTATATACTTTAAAAAAAAAAATACAGTCTTGTAGAAAGCACAGCATATTTTGTTACAGTATGTTTTGGAAAGAGGTTTAGAAGTTCTATAGATACCAAAGTCAATAATAATTTACTCCTATCAGATACACACAGTAAAGCCAAAGATGCAGCAACCTAGTAACAGGGTTCCAGCTCAGCCTGCCTGGCTCCAGTGCAGATTCCCCTCCTCAGTGTAAGCCTGGTTTCCTTGCCTCTTGAATGACCAGACAGCAGGCCTTGATTTTCCTCAGTTTCCACTGCATTAGTACTGATCTGTGCTTCAACCTCTCTCATTCTCAAAAGCAGTATCTCTCACTTTGTCCCTTCCCTCTCAAAGCATTTATGTATATTATTGACACTGGAAGAACTCTGTTCCCTCTCCACCCCCCCCAGAGCTCTCACCTTCTTCCTTGTTGATCTCATTGGGCTAAAGACCCATACCAATGGCCAGCTGTTTCTCTGTCTAGAGTAAGCTTCTTCATGGATGCACATGCCCGGCCTGCTGCATGCTGAACAGATTCAGGCAAGGTCTTTGAGTGGGAGTCGGTGAATCTGAGGAGGTTGCAGCTGCTGTTTGAAGCATCAGCTGGTAACTGTTTTCTCTCTGCAGGCATCAACCCCTGCTGTCAGCCTTGATCCCCCTGATGACTAAAGATCCAGTGTGGCACACGCTTGGTACCAGAAGCTTTATGCACCAGCTGCTCTGGGGAGATATAAGGCAGGGTGTGACCAGTGTGGAGCATTTTCTTGCAGATGTAAAGCCCAGAGAACCTACATAAGGGTTTAGCTTTGACTATTATTGCCTTTCTTGCGACTGTAGTCTGGTCTTTGAGATATCCTTTGAGGTAGGTATTAAAAGAGAAGAGGTTTCACAGCATCTAATTTCAGGCATCTGATTCACTCTCCAGCCCTGCGTCCCCTCCTTTCTCTTTACTGAGCTCAGGAAAAGCAGAGCATCCAAGGCTGGGAGCCCACATTGCATGCAGCTGTACCCACGGCAACCCATAGTGACAACAGTCTCACAATCAGCATTTCCTAAACATTCACCCTCGTCAGTCTCTGATGTAAATAAGTTCTATCTTTTTTTAAATATGAGGAACCCAATAAATGCCTGAATAACCTGCCTTTGGGCCCCTGAATAAACCCCAGCCTGTCAGAGGCAGGTCCCCACAGGACCCTGCTGGCCCAAGGACAGTTCCTGCCTCCAGTGCCCTCTTTCTTTTCCTCTGTGACAGAGAGAGCTGAGGATGAGACCTTTAGAGTTAAGCCACTTTAAATATGTTTTCCCAGACAGATTTCAGCTATTGATGAGGACTCTGCCAAAATCTGCCATGCAACTGGCAAAGGGTTTCAGGGCCCTGAGTGCATCATTCCCCCTCCTTGAGGTATGGTGTGTGGCTCCAGGTCAGCCTGGGAATTGCTTAGCCTCAGCCTGCCCTTCAGGAGAGCTGCTGTCAGGAGACAGAGAGGCCCTGGTGAGGGCTGACCCTGGCCTGAGGAAGCTTGCTTTCATGTAAGGGCCTCACACAAGGCCTGGCATGAGCTACACCCCCTATGCACAGCCCTGCCTGCATAGGGGCCCCAGCCCAGCTGCTGACTCACATCCCTGCCCAGCCTCAGCTTGTCCCCATCCCCAGGGAGGTGCCCAATGCCCGGGACTGGTGTTGCCCCAGTGCCCACCATCTGCCCTGGTAGTGACTAGGGCAGTAGGATGGTATCCTGGTTTCTCTGGGGTAGAATTATAGAACCAATTTTCAGGTCAGGGAAGAAGCAGTTTTTGAGAAGACTGCAGCACCTTATTCAGTGAGAACAAAGTTAATAAGGCACGTTTTGTTTTAGTTTGTAGCCAGCAATAGTATGCAGGTTTCCATAGTGATCAAGGTCTCTAGCAGTTTTGAGCTAGGCAGGTGCAAGGCCTAGGAGAAGCGAAGCCCAGGACAGCTGACCCAAGCCGGCCAACAGACTTATTCCATACCATAAAAGTCACTTTCACTATAAATTGGGAAGTTTGCTGGAGACAGGAATCTTCTTTAACTGCCACCGTCCCTGGAGAGTCTTTGTTGTTCTGTCCTTGAGGCCTGCTCTGATGTTTGCTGTGACCGTCACACTCTGCCTGGAGCTGTGGTGCTCACAATGTTTGACATTTGGCATTTACTGCTGGGAGAGCACAGCTCGCCACAAGTATAATTTTGTAATTTCATATTAGTACTGGGATTAAAAGTAGTTTTTAATCATTTTATTAAATTTTCACGTCAACCCACCACTTTCTTTTCCTAGTTTCCGTTCTTGGGTAGAGAGTGGTCGTGGGGTGATAGAACAACTGCCTAAACATAAACAGATGGGCACGGGCTGCCAGGCCCTGCCCTGACAGGCCCTACAGGGAGCCCCTATAGCCCACCAGGTGCTCTGACAGACGTTGTCCCCAACCAGGGAAGATTCTGAGTATGCCACTGCATTGCACACCTATATATGTGCCCCTGTGCACCTCCAAGAAAGGCATAGCCTTCCCATCAAATGCCTGCAGCCCACATGTGGGCTGCAGCAGTTCAACCCCAAGACAAAGACCAGGATAGGAGCACAGAGCAGAGGCCAAGGGGCTCCTGAGGGTGACAGCCCTGGAGCAGAAGCCTTTACATTTTCCAGTCATGCTTTTTTCCCTTTTGTTTGCTGCTTCGGCTCGATATATCATGTTTATAATGTAAGTGGCAAGTAGGTTAAGATGGGAGCTGTGTCATGCTGTCTTCTCTCCGAAGTGCAGTAAGGACTTTTCTTTTTTATCAAGTAGTTACCAATACGCATCTGAATGTTCAAGCAGATCCAAAAGAGAGCTCTGACATTTTTTACCAACTAAGGTTTCTGAAGAGTTGATGCAAGAAAACCATGTCTGTTTGCACCTCCTGATTAGAAAAAGACAGGTGTTACCAACAGATCTATTTGCTTTCCTCATTTAGCACATACTCTGTGTCAAAAGGGCAGATTACTGACCCCAAAGTATAAATTTTAATACAAAGTACAATTAAATGTAGCATGCACACAGCCAAAATCTAAATGGACTGAGCACACAAGGTCTTCAGGTACCAAGAACTGAGACCTGAAACTATGAGCTTCTCCTCAGACCAGGGCAGGGAGGTGACATGGCACTCACTCCATTTTCTTATGTCCAGTTTTAACACAATATAACGGTCATATGAAGCAACCACAATGGTTTATTATTACTTGTTGAAAGGCAAGAACAATTGGATTTGAATGATTATATAAACTGCTGCCAAATAGAATCCATACAATCCATTTTATATATGCATACTTACATACATACACACATGCCTTAGTGGCATCAGGTAGTTATGCAAGAGAAGACAAGATATCCTTCTCATACAACCGAATTAAAGGATCCTCAGGGATATGCTTTTTTCTTAATACTTTTCAGGCTCATTTATTTTATGTTACTGATGCGCTGATTACTGTTATAATTCAGAGCCCAGATTCTCTCCACATCAGTTTGGGCAACCAGTGGGCTGACTTACCCATTCCTTCTGTATCCTTCATTTCTGTAGCTAAAATATAGATGTTCCCCAGCTCTTCAGGGGGTTCTTAGCAGCAGCATAAATTAAGCACTAATATTTATTTGATTCCCCTTCTCTAAAGTTTCTTGAACCTCCACCTCCTCAGAATGGCCACATGCTGTTGAAAATTGATCCCTAAATCAGAAGCAACCTTCTTGCTTCTGATTCATGCGCAAATGCTTTTAATGTTGATTTTCAGCAGACTTTCTTCACATATTCTACTCTTGAAGGAGCCGTGTTTTGCACAGGTCTATTTTGCTTCCAGTGTCTACCAAATGACATTATTATAAAATCCATTTAATTTTATTTAGACTGGCTATCCAATGATAGAAAGTAAGGGTATAACACAGAACAACCTCTCAAAAAACAAATCCTGGTAAAGGAGAGGAACAGAAAGAGACTTACAGAGATTCAGTCTTCCCAGGGCATGAGACAGAGAAAATGGTCTTTCTATTTCTCTACATTTGGTGCAGTATTTTAGATTTCTCTGTGACAGAGCCATATAAAAACCTACATCTGCAGTGTTTCAGCTCCAACCAGCATTTAGCTAATTAGAAATCTTTCTCCCAAATAGCTTAGGAGAAATAAAAGGACCAAACTATTTCTCATCCAAATGCTTTTGAACTCAACAAACCCATAGGCTGGCACAAAACCAGAATGGAATAATCCTACATATAGTACACGTTTGGCTCCTCAGCCACCTTTCTTGAGGAAGTGTGTCTTAATGTTTCACTATACACACAGGAGCTCATTAAACATATTCTTCTAGGTCTCTTAAATAAAACTAAGGACTGTTAAAGAAAGAAGCACTTATACAGCTGGAGATTTCATGTTACTTACTCTGCCATACCAACCATACATACTCATTCATTTTCCTAAGCCTCCCACAATTACTTTTATCTCTGATATTACTGTACTCTGTTTTCAACACGATGCGTTTAAATACTTGAATATTTAAGTAATAAATAAACTTAAATAAGTACTTAAGTACTGTTTTTTACTACCAGCCATTGCAAATGACTCTGCCTGTAAGCTCTGCCTCTAAGTTCCAAACACACTGACATCAGATAATTCTCTTCTAGTTACTGTCCTTGATAAAACAGTGAACTGTCCAATGAAGTCCAGGTCATAGCAACTCTAGGAACTGATCCACCACTACTTAAGTGAAACATTTTATTGGTCACATTGCATCCCATTCTACATGCTCAGCCAAAAAAATGAAGAAATAAATATTAAGGGTTTCCCAAGGCACTGGCAAACAAGCTTTCAAATTATATTGTGCCCCTCTTTCTGTAGATAACGGAAGTGTAGAAAATACTGTAAACCCCCCACACACACTTTCTTGCCAAGGAATTAAGCTGGATGGCAAACTAGACACTCTCTCAAAATACAAGTATTGATGATTTTAGTGTTTGTAGTGGAACCACAAGTTCTAAAGAACAGCTAGTATATGGCAATTCCCAGGGTCTGCTGTTTTCCACACAATGCCCAGGCAATGTGAGCCTACCCATAACATAAAAGAGTGTAACAACTGCAGCGGGGCTTTCGCCAGCACAAAGCACAGTGAGTCTGTGCTCCCAACTCACAAAACATTCCCTGACTCTTTACTTACAAAAAGACATGAATAAACATCCTTTGGTATAAAAGCTTATGGTTCCCTATGGTAGAATTAGCTTTTCTTCCTTTTATAATTGTTGAAAAAAAGAGAAGCAAAGCCATGGTTAAACAGCTCAGGAAATGAACCTCAATTTCTAGTTGTTTTCCAATCTACTAGAAGATTTGTCCCCTGTGTTCAATTGCACATACCCTTAAAAAAATAATAATACATCCCTCTGCTGTAGATCTTTCCATCTCAGGAGCTCAGATCTTTTCAAACACGAATATGCTGCATATCACACAACCCTGTGATTCTGAGAAGTCTAGGTATCCCTTAACCCGTAGGCATCAAGCAAACAGTATGACTTCCTCAAGACTGCAAAAAGAGCTTAGCTAGACCTATGCCTCAGTCACAATCTAAGTTTTTTTTTCTATTCTCAAGTATCTTAAGGGTTAATCCTGACAAGTCTGGGTAAAAATAATGGTTCAAACATTATGCTTCTATTAAAAAGATATTTTAATAAAGAAAAAGTGCCCATTTTTAAGGCGTCCAAAATTAAATATTCACTTTTTGTGTCCTTCCCCTGCCCTTTTCAGAAGCAAAATAAGAAAAAGATAAAAAAGGCGAGGAAGAGAAAAAGGGAGTTTACAACACACAATCATAAAAAAAAAAGCCCAAGAAGTCATACATTTTTCACCATAGTCTTTAAAGCATGTAATGAATGTTATATTGATACTTCCTTATTTAATGAGAACTTCAGGCCAGTATTGGACCAAGTCATTTGCTCAACTCAAAGGCATTATCAACAGTACATAATTCTAATGCTGTGCCAGGTTGACATGTCTTTGCAGAATCAGACCCTTAGACATCAAAGCTGAAAGGTTCATGATTATTAAGCTGATATTTAAAGACTTTACTACTTTAGTGTTTCATTTATACTGGGAAGGTTAAAATGATCATATTTTCCTTGTTTTTACAAAAAGTAAATACTTGAGGTTAGTGAAAATCACTACAGCTTGGGAATGGGTGTTGCGGCGAGAGCACAGACTAACGCACCACGATCAATGTGATCAAGCGAAAGCCGTTTATTATTTAAAATGGCGGCAATTTATACCCCTCTGATTCCAGATGTTCCACCCCAGTACAAACCCCGTTGGTTACATACATACACAGTTCATATATGATTGGCTACGTGTCTTGTCACTTACTGCCCGTGTCATGATGACCCAAGGTGTTTCGCTTCCCAGACGGTGCCTCTCAGTTCTTGCTACAACATTCTTTTCTCACTACTTCATGAGATAACAACCGTGAGATAGGACACCTGCTGTTTGCTGGTCCCGTGGGGTACCAGGCTGTGAGACACCAGCTTGTTTCCTGATCTCACGGGCTACTTCAGGGTGCCTGACAATTTGGTGAGCAGTACCTGCAACACTGCTGTTTTAATTCAGGCATATTAATTTCCCATAAATCCCATATTAATTTTCCATAAATCCCAACAATTCCCCCTTTTTGTTTTAGTAATAAGGTGAGCAAAATCCAGGCTTTGGGGTACCAATTGTTGTCAACCACAGGCCTTGTGGCCTGTCCTCCTCTCCTGGATGGCCCTCTTATAATAGAGCAGGCCATCCCTCACATCAAGGTCTGGTATGGCATATGTCTCCACCACTCAACGCCTACTGGGTTGCAGCCAGCAGCGGAGCTCGAGGTTCTTCTTGGTGGCAAACACAGAGACCAACCCAGGCTTGCCCTTGATGATGGTAGGAGATGCTTTGCCAGCCACGGTCCTTTCACCCTCTTTATCCAGTAATAAACTGCTACTATGGCAAAACACACACAGGTTATATCAATGTAACAAATTAGTCAATATAAGTAGCAAAGCACACACAGATTATATCAGTACTACAGGTTATTCAATACAGGTAGCAAGATACACACAGATTACATAAATACAATCGATTATTCAATACCACACAATACAAAATAAAAGGTGCATAATATGAAGTGCAATAAACTCTTGTTATTACAAACTACAGTGTTTGAGAGAAACTCGGTCCACATAACTTTTATAAGGAGGATGAGGTTCCGACACATGGGGCCAACATGTGTCGCAAGCCATCCTGCCCAGGATGCACATTTATAGTGGGACAAGGTTGTGACCCATGGGGCCAACATGTGCCACAAGCTGTCTCACTCTGTTCAGTATTGTCCATTCACCTTCATTATTTCCACCTCATAGCCAAACACCCGTGACCGTGTTCCTCCAAAAAGGACTCTACAATTTACAATTCCCTTTTTTTCCTCCCCTTTTTTTTTTTTTCTGTGAACTACCCATATCTCCTTTACAGCTTTCTTTATCATGTGGTTAAGCATTTTTAAAATACATGGTACAACAGAGAGCACAACCAATAGTACTACTAGTATGATAAGTCCATATACCATAAAATCTTTCAACCATTCAGTAACACCCCAATCTGCCAGCCATCCATCAAGGCCTACACTCGAGTGAGTTAATTGTTTTGTGAGATGTTAAAGATCCGGATTCTATTCTGTTATCGGCCCAGAATGGTCAGACAGGTTCATGTAACACATACGCTCAAAAGCCTCACATCCATGTCCGTGTGCCAATAGCAAAAACAAAACAAAAAAAATCAATAGTTGTTCTATCTTGTAGCATGCCATATTGCTAGGAAAGGAACCTAACAGATCCATCTCCTGTGGGTCAAAGTCAGTTACATTTAAAGTTGCAATCATATAAGCTATTCGTGAAACACTTGTTACCTCATCAAAAAGCTTATTTCGTTTCGTTCGTTTCTTTTTTTTTTTTTTCTTTTTTTTTTTTATTTGTTTTTTTATTAGTTGTCAGTTTTATCCTTAACATACCTAGCAAAGGAAGTGAAAGTACTCAAAGGGAGCCCCACCAAACAAATTCGAAAAGGGTCCCCTGTCGTCATTACTAAGAAACAAAAGGAGTTCTGCTGGAAAAGGAAAAAAAAAAAAAAACAAAACAACCAAACAAAAACAAACCGCAGCAGCGGCCAGACGCCGTCAGCGCTCGAGAGGTTAAAAGAATGCGGCGGGGCCGGGGGCGAGCCGGGGGGGAAGGCGCTTCTCTGTAGCCTCCGGCTCGCGACAGGTCGAAAAAAGGGGGGGGGGGGGGGCTGGGCGGTGTTCCGCAGCCGCCGCTCCCTTTTCCAGGCTGGGGGTGCGGGGCTGCATATCCATATCGGACTAAGTCTTTTCTGACCGCCCCCCCGGTCGGACATTCCTTTTTAATTTGATCCACTTTTCCACAACCAAAACACTTCAAACCCACTCTGCCTACCGTAAGCTGCTGAGCAAGGACCCCAGCCACCGTAGATACCTTAAGTGACTGAGCTCACATTCTGACACCTTTAACAGCTCAGCAATCGAGTTAGCAGAGCGCCTAATTGGGGTGATCGCCTCCTGGCAATTTGCATTTGAATTTCCAAAACCCAGCTGAATGACGTCCTCCTGGCAAACTACATTTATACTTCCAAAAGCCAGCTGAAAAAACACACAATGCACATGCTCTATCTACCTTGAAATAGCCGTCTGAAGCCAATTCATTAAAGAAACATAGGCCTCCTGTCCTGCATATACACTACCTAACAGAGCTTGTGTAAACGATGCTTGGAACCCATATGTTAAAGCAGATTGATTACAACCTTTGTCTGCCAAAGATACCATACACACAGAAATCAAATCCAACTCAAGCAACTCTCCCACCCCCCAGGCAGCAGCGCACAGCTCCCCCCACCTCCTTCTCGGATCGTACGCATGTTTCCGTTATCCCACCCCCCGCGCGCTAGATTCAATCCCTGACTCCCCCCAGTTACTAGCATCGCTGGGCAAGGGTGGATACAAATCTTCAGGTTCTCTTCCTTCCGGTGAGGTCGCGTTGCTGACCTTCTTCGTGGCCCTGGTCGGTGCAGTTCCGGACCACAGGGGCAGTGATTGGTGCAGCTCTGGCAAATGGGCGGACACTCCTTCAATATCACTTGTCGGATCTTATCTAGCAGCGCATCACCTGTATCTTGCGGCTCTGATGTTCGCGTCGGCTCCTCGGTGCCGGCCTGCTCAAATTCCGCTTTCGATTTTACCGCGCCATCAGCTCCGGCATCGCCACGTCCAACTTCCGCTCTCTTTTTTACTACGCCATCAGCTCCCGGATCGCCCCGCCCAACTTCCTCTTTTTTTACTGCGCCATTAACTCTCGCTACGACTGCATTATCGCTTCCCTTAGTTGTTTGGGATACTTCGGACACTGATTTAGGCACAGCCAACACTGCATGCTCAGGCATTTTCGGTAAAGGTGGCGCGGGACGCAGAAGAATGGAAATCCGGATAGAAAAGGTAGAAACAGCACTATTTGGCGGCGGCGAAGCAGCGGAGGAGTTAACAATGCCGCTAGCGTGATTGGAGACATCGGGAGTCGGAGCGGCAAACACAGACGCAAACATTTCACATTCCGCTTTTATTAATCTCAGAGTCTCTTTTAGCAGCCTCCAAAGGGTGGAATATTTACTTGCTTCCTTGGCTGCCGCTCCCCCACTACTGATATAATCCCATAGTTCTTTCCCTATGACTTCCCAGACAGAGAGTTCAAACGCTACATTTCTTTCAGGGATCAGTCCTTTGTTCCAGATCCACTTCGTCATCCCCTTTAACACGGGGGAAGCATATTTAATTCCTCTCATAGAGAGCGTATGTTGGAGGAGATTTAGGACAGCCTCTTGCTTTTTGTCCAACCCCATCTTCCTCCCCGACCGCTCACCTGATCAGGGCGAGATTCCGTAATTCTGGGTGCGCACCCCCCTTCCGATCCCGGCTGCTCCTCTTGGCTAGCCGTTTCCTCTTCCTGTCAAAACGACAAGGCATCTTGCTGAGACAGCAAGGAATTTCTTCTTGCCCTGCTGGCAAGACTTCTTGCCGGGGCAGCAAGGAATAATTTCGGCCGGCTTTCCCGCCCCCTTACAGTCCTACTTTCAACTGCCTTACTGCAGTAATTGAGGAATCTGAGGGTCCCTGTTCGGGCGCCATTTGTTGCGGCGAGAGCACAGACTAACGCACCACGATCAATGTGATCAAGCGAAAGCCGTTTATTATTTAAAATGGCGGCAATTTATACCCCTCTGATTCCAGATGTTCCACCCCAGTACAAACCCCGTTGGTTACATACATACACAGTTCATATATGATTGGCTACGTGTCTTGTCACTTACTGCCCGTGTCATGATGACCCAAGGTGTTTCGCTTCCCAGACGGTGCCTCTCAGTTCTTGCTACAACATTCTTTTCTCACTACTTCATGAGATAACAACCGTGAGATAGGACACCTGCTGTTTGCTGGTCCCGTGGGGTACCAGGCTGTGAGACACCAGCTTGTTTCCTGATCTCACGGGCTACTTCAGGGTGCCTGACAATTTGGTGAGCAGTACCTGCAACACTGCTGTTTTAATTCAGGCATATTAATTTCCCATAAATCCCATATTAATTTTCCATAAATCCCAACAAATGGGGGAAGGTAAAAATCAAACGGTAAAACTCTTGTTGTCATGACACATTTTTAAGAGGCTTTCCTAGACTCACATGATGGGATGAATGCAGGATGTGCAGAAAACAAAGAGGGAGAACTTCTTAGCAGGTGTTTTGAGAACAGCTGAGAAATATTGTCTGAATAATTCTGGTGAAACTATTTGTGTTCCAGGCTCACAAAGAAAACAAACAAAACAGGAGAGTAGTTTGTCAATTGTTTGACTCTTCTCTCAAAAGAGAGAATACCAATACTGTGATTTTATCTATTTTGATTCACATGGTGTCTATCACTGAGTTAGCTGGACCCTGCAGAAGAACAACAAAATAAAGAGTAGAGAAATAAACACACTTGCTCAAGAGGCAGATGAAAAGACAAAAACTTGTCTGTCTCATTTATTTATTTAGAGCTATAAAAACTTCCAGAAGCACCTCTCTGCTCTGAATCCCATCTCATGAATTAGAATACCCAGTACTATGCAATATAGAAAAGACAGCTCATCACAATTCAGCACATAAATATTCAACAGTTATCATGAGGAAGAATAAGCTGAAGGCTGTTCATCTCTCAACCCAGTCTTCCCTAAGAGCCTGGAGAAAAGACAAATTTTGACGGTTAAAAGGATAGCCTCAAAAAAAAATCTCCAGAAAATGGTGTAATGGCACCAAACTCATACCACATAGAGTGAAACATTTAGAAGGGCTTGCTCAACGTGGCATTTATGCATAAAGAATGATCATATGGGGTATTCAGAATCACTCATATCTCCAAGCGCCTCAGGCGTTGGTCCTGAACACACGCTTGGTCACAGTGATAAACTTGAATTTAAGGCATGCTGTTCTTCTCTTGGTCAGCTCTCAGTGCAAGGGAGAAAGTAATCTCTAATGAGGATGAGACACAGATTTTTACCCTGTGTGTTCTACACAGTCTCTTTGATATAGGAGAAGGTGCCTGAAAATTTAAATGCCAAGAATTTCCTACTCTGGAAGCAAGAATAGTTCCCTTCTGATCCCAAGTAATCATTGCTGAGAAAAAGCAATTTATACATGTGTTGGTTCTTTCTGCAATCCATTTCAGTGGTAATTCCGACTAACCAAAATGTGAATTATTCTAGTTTATTGACATAAATGTAACAGTCACCGGTTCTGATTATATCTGATGGTGATTATTCTCTACAAATGCCTGCTGCTAGTGGACAAACGAAAGAAATATGCATTGGAAGGCAGCATCTGGTGAGCAGCCCATCTCTGGCCCATCTCTGAGATCAGCTAATCTTAGAAGAGCTATAACTTTAATAATGTGAAATACATAGGGGAAAAAAATATTCATTCCACAATATATTTTGCAGTTTGGCTTGGATTTCAAGGTGTGACAATTATGTTTCTGTCCCCATGTAATTACAGCTGTTTGTTTATTACCCATACCTGTATCTCAACCTTTTGTAAGTCTTGCTAAATAACAGGAAAAAAAAATAATACCCAGTTTGCTGTTGCTCAGTATTACCAGTTTTGGCAGTTTTTAGACAGTGCCACCCTTTGGGTGGAGGTGAACACTGATCATGCTTCCCTTCATTGCTCTGAGCAGCTGTGGCCTGGCTGTCCCACTGAGCAAGAGGAAGATTTTAGATAGCAAATACAGCAGTTACCAGTATGGTTTTTGCCCATTCAGTTCTTGGTTTGAGTGCACAGTTAGTTGGCTTCTTACTCCACTGAAGTCCAAAGATTTCATGTCATTGTTTTGCTAAATGTCATGAAAAGGCACGTGTTTCTTCTCCATAGGAGGTAATCCAAACGGATCAGGATAATAACATGAAGGTAGTTTGTACCTACATTAACAAGATCCGTTGCCTTCCACTGAATTTTTGATGAACATTGTCAAATCAGTGGAGAGGCACTCAGTTTAGAGTTAGCACAAGCTAAAAGAATACCCAGCTCTGTGGCATCACATTTGGCAAAGCTTCAGGAGAAGGTATTCTCTACTGGTAAAGGAGGCAAAGCCTGAGCCAGGCAATGCTATCTTCGTGGAGGAAAGTCATTGGTATTAACATTCATGATTTATCCTTGACTTGAAGTGAAAGATTAGCTTTCTATTAACATCAGAATTTACTGCATCCAGGGCTTAATGCAGAAGTTGCTGAAGAAGAGTAATGCAGCTGTGCTTACAAGGCCTGTGCCACTGCCAAAACATCGCCTTCTCAAAGTTTGTCTGCTCCTTACAGCAGTGCCCAAGCCTTAGTGTTTGAAAGATCATAACAGCTTTTCACTAACACAGATTTACCTGTTCAGTTTCTACCATAAGAAAACTCCAATAAAGTCTATACTAACCCTGGCTGGCATAATCCCAATGGTGAATTTGTCTCAGTCTCCTTAAAATTGTATTCCCTCCCCTTAATTTCACTTGCACTCAGATATCTGTAGAAATCCTTTCATCAATCCACTTTTATCTCTCACGCTATTTAAGAAAATAAAGTAGGTCAACGGTCAGATAAATTTCAGCAAAAGATGAGAAATATGATCTTTTTCTCCCCCCCTTTCCTTTTCAGTCTCATTTCAGAACTGAATGTTACCAATCCTTGGAAGGATGCCAAAATGCAATATTGTGCTGATGGGAACATGAATAATGTATAAAGAGACACTTCAAACAGTGTATAAAATCTGAGGCACAAAATGTCTAACAAGGCTAAACCAAAGGCTTTGTAAAAGGTACAGCGCATCCAATTTGGTCAAGTACTCCTAAGGCTGCCCTATCCCACTTAACTACAGTTGCCAATAATTGACAGGTCAAGATTTCTTTGCTGGAAAATTAGTATGATCCCAGTAAATCAGAGGATGAAATTAAATACTGTGATTTTAGACAAAAAGCAGCCATTAATAAAGATCATACATACAAAGATATTCCAACGTTTTTATATATATATATAATTATTATTATTTTCCTCAAAAATAAATCCATGTTGTCCTGGGAGTCCCAAAACCAGGGGACATAACATGATGGGTAAAACTCCTGGGTAAAGCTAGTAATTGTCTCCAAAGGGTTTTTTTTTTGCCTTTTTTTTTTTTTTAATATGTTGAGTATCAGATCCACACTCACCACTGTAGAGAGAACCGAGGCCTTTACTTCTCATTAGCTCCTTACTCCCTTCTACAGACAAACATGAATAAATGCTACACACCCAGAGTTATGGATGAATGGATGTATATTTAATGTGAAGTCTTTTATTTCTTTAAAATCCGCTCAGCTATACATACATGATTGGGTAAGAGAACATCTTGGGTAAAACCATGCCTTGTATACTGTGTTCTGTTTTGGGTCCCCCACTACAAGAAAGCACTGATGCTTGTCCCACACACACACACACGCTGCTCAGCACAGCTGAGTTGATTTAAGGACTGGCCAGACTCATTGCTGCATAGGCTAATATCAAGTTACTAACCAGATAAAAGGAAAAGAAAACAAAACAAAACAAGGAAAAATGTGTTTCCTTGGAATGTTTGAAGCACGATATTTCCTGGGGCTATCCTTACTATGGCACAACATATTGCAGCATCTCTGTCTGAAAGCAATGCTCAGTGGCAGAGTGTAGCCCTATGAAACTAAATGCAAGTGATATTTTAAATGTTGTGGCCCTTCAGAAGATGTAAAAATGTGAGTTGCAGAACATGTTCTGAAGATGGAGGAAGGCAACAAATCAGGAACCTACATAGTAATAACCAAGAGCAAGACTGAATATCCTCAGGCAATTTTATCATCACATTCACAGAGCTGTCATCAAGGGTCAGGAGCTGTTTCCTTTTTAAACAGTGTCACAAACTATTCAGCTGCTTTCAGTCATTCTAGACTGAAACTTGGCATTCACATAATCAGCTCAAATGCAAATCTGTCTCTAAAAATTACTTAAATGGAATAGGCCAAATTTAGTACTAGAGCAGTAAAAACAATAGTTTAGGTATGGTTACATATTGGTTGACAATATGTAATAGTAATATCACTGCTAACCAAATGAAAATTCAAAAGTTTTAAAATATAGCAGCAAAAAATGCAGAAGATGCACAAAACCTTCCACTTCTCTATGCATATTAATTAAAAAAAAAAGCGCACAAGTTTGTTCCTTCCTCCATGTAGTAAAAATAAGTCTACCAATTACATCAGAATTTACATCAAACTCTGCCATTTTCCCCATATAAAGCAAAACCCATAGGATTATGGCAAAACTGAAGCTGTTAGGGACCTCGGAGGACACATAGTGTAGTCTCACTTGAAGCAGGGCCCGTGCTAAGCAGAGCCAAGGAGCTCTGCTGGAGAGGATGTATTATTCAATAGGACAAAACCCAGCCTGAAGCCACAGAGCAAGTGAAGACCAACATTTAAGTGTTCTTGCTTTTGACAATGTAGAGATTCATTCAAACAAAAGAAGCTCTAAACTCGCACTGTTTCAGAATCTAGTTTTTGCAGTAACTTTGCTGCTGGCTTCCCAAAACATCCCAGCTTTCGGTCTAAGCCTTCTCTCTTTTACACCAAGGTCAATTTATATTTCATACAGTGTAGCTGTGAGTGCAGCTAAAGTATGTGAGAGCTGAATCAAATCCAGCTGTTTCCCTTTCAGCTGAATTGCAGTTAAGTCCTGACTCTTGAAACTGCAGCTTTCCCCTATGTGTTTTTAAAAAGCATTTGTGCAAGATGACAAAAGAAAGTTATTGTCAGGATTTCTTGTAAGATCCTCACCTCTTTTCTGCCCTTGTTTTCAGTTCCTTGCTGGCTGAAAATAACAAGCTCTAGAAAATATTCACCAAATCAGGAATAGCATTTGATTCAGATCTTCAAAGAGAGTTTTATGTTGGAACAATGATTTATAGTAAATAAAATTTTGCATGTTCTTTTAACTGCAAATGCCCACTTTCATGGCTCTTTCTCACCACATTTTCAAGCACTTTGTAACACCATGGAGAAAAAAAAGAATTGGGTGGGTGTTTTTTTTTCCGGTATTACAGTAACTACTGAAAACACAGAGTTCATGACTCACCTCACCCCACAGCCACTGGATTCCCAGTGCACTTTACTGAACAAAAGAAGAAAAAAAAATTGCATCATTTAAAAAAAATATAAGTAGAAACAGCTCACATGTATGCACAGACTCAGTGCAACTTTGAATATGAAGATTTGTTTCTCCAGAGTTACAAAGCTTGTGACAAATGACCACCATGATTAATTGCTCATTTTCAGCCAAGCACAAAATTCGAGTCATAATTTGTTATAATGGAATAGCCTGATAGAATACTTATTCAGCCACTAAAAGACTAAGTTTGTCATCACTCAAGACAACAGCCAAACAGAATAATACAAATGGATTGAAAGGCAAATACATTTTCAGACTGGCATATTGTCCTTTCACCAGTATCCCCCACATATATCAGTTGGTGTCATATCTGATATATTGATAGCAGGGGCATTGTTGCTGACATGTTTATTATATTCCACAAGTAAGATTCCGTCTTATCAAAATAACAGGGTCAATAAGACATGTTAGGATTTAAAAAGTCTTGCCTTGGGAGTTAACCTTTTATTCAAGCTCTGACCTTGAATGCTTATGCCATGCATTGTTCTTCAAAAACTAAATTATATTTAGTTTTAAATTATATTCAAAACTAAATTATATTCATTTGCAGGCTAAGTAATTTTGACTTACCCATGCTTTTAAGAAATCGGTTCAGCAAATGCTTGTGATAATATTATGTATTAATTTCTCCATTGTGTTTAGAGTGTGTCTATTCAAGCAAATAGCCACAATATGGCAAAAGTTGGAAGGATAATTTCAGAGCTTGGGCAGTAATTACGTTCCAGTCACCTTCTGAAGAGGAATGAGTTTTGCACAGTACTGTTGATACAAAAAAACAACAAAAAACATATAAGGTAAATAGCAAGCTCCTAACTGAAAATGGTCCAAATTCAATAACAAAATCCCACATTATTACAGCATCTTCAGGAGGGTACTACATTTGTTTAAAGGCTCTATATAACTTACTAAGTTTTCCTTTGCTCAGATAAAAAAGACCTCTATTTGAATAAGCAAACAGACCTTTTTCTGACCTCAAGCTATTACATTGGAAAGCATGAAACAGATATCTGAAAAAAACCCACAAACCTAGTACTTTTGCCTTATTTCCAGAGTATTTTCCAGCTGACATTAATCCTAAGGCTCTGCTGTAGGCATGCATGCATTTCAGGGTCACATTCTTATTGTTTATTCAGACTGTGTCCCTTGGCTTTGGTCATTCACTTTCTGCTTCTCTTTGGCACCTTCTGTTTCATCTGCTTGTACCACTGTCCTGGTTTGAGCCAGGACAGAACCTGGCTTCAGAATTTTCTCAGTAATTTTACTTTTCAGTTCAGTCTCTTTTAAGTAACTGCAATTGCTGAAATTAACAGCATGTTTTTCAGTCAGTGTCTGCTTTGTGTATTGGCTTTGTATGTATTTGTATGTATTTCATTATTTTCATTATTTTCTTTTTCATAATTATTATTTTCATTAAAGCTGTGTAGTTTAGTTTCCAACTCAGAAGTCTCTCTATTTATCCTCTTTCCTTTCACTTTCTGGGAAGGGAGAAGGGTTACTAGAGAGCATCTGTCACTGGTTTAATTGCCAGCCTAGTGTTAAACCTTGATACCCACACAAACAAATATGCACAAAACCACTGAACAATACCCAGAAAAATCCCCTTGGTTTAAATGGTTATGGGTGCTTATGTTTAAACTGGAGCCTGTAAACAACTGTTTTGGTAAATGGTTTATCAGCAATATAGGGAGCAGTTACATTTTCTTCAATAAAGGCTAGCTGAACTGTTAAGTCCTTTGCAGATAAAAATTATGCTTTAAAAATATATGAGCATTCGCCCAATGAAGCTTTAGCCACTTCCCAAACGGGTCACTTTAATCCATTTTTAAATCTCAGTCTTTGTCTATTTGTAGACAATGGGCCCATCGAGCATTTTGTAAACCCATGCTTTAAGGGAGGATAGGGGGATTGAACTAGATGACCTTTAAAGGCTCCTTCCAACCTAAACCATTCTATGATTCTTTAAAGCCAAACTATATAATAATTAAATGTACAGTGTTATTAAATATTGATAGAACATATAAAATATTGAAAAAAAAATATGGACATGCTCTCAGTTTTTCAAGACAGTGCTTTAAGAAATCATTTTGGTACTACTATGACAGATTAAGCAAAATTTTCCCTTACCTCTAGCTTTTCCTACTTGGTTTACTAGACAAATCCAAGCTATGTCTTACAAAGTGGTGTAGAACATCCTTACATCAGCTTTCTACTGGCTTTGTATTTTTGTTTATTAATAGTTTTTTGTAGTTTCTGTGGTTGAGAAATTGCTGCAAATTCGGTTGCAAGCCCAGTCAGGTTTCTGCCTTCTGTCTGCAGTTCTTTTCATGTTAAATACATATGAAGTGTTGGACCTTTATCTCTGAGTGGGAGCTAACAGCAACAGATCTAGACAAGTGTGAGAGTGGAATTAGAAATTGCTAGTTCTGTGTTATCCTCATTATATCCATATATTAAATTCTACATGTCCGATGCTCCAATATTAGTAGATTGGCTGTGGAAGAACAAACTGGAAATTGGTCGCTTCCCATGTCATGATCTATCTGCAGCTTCACTGACACTTCAACAGAGCAGTGCTGCCCATGTTAACATGAACTTTACCTCCACACTGCAGTGACAGAAGGCTTAGGATGACTCTAATATACCAGGATAATGAGATACTGGGGGTCTTACAACAGCATGGATTACCCAGGGTTTTCTGCAGATGGATGTGGCCTCCCAGTGTCAAGGGGGTGTGAGGCTTTATGCAACCTACAGGGATGGTGAGATGGGAGTCAAAAGTTTAAGCTGGATTTAAGCAAGAAATTTGGCCTCAAAGTTTCCCCTGTGTTGGTGACTGAGAGGCTCATTTCATCTATAATTCATTAATAATGCAATAGTCCACTTAGAATAAACTCAATTCAAGTTGTTTCATATTAAAATTTTGTTCATCCCCGTGCGATTTTAGAGTGGTGTGTAGATTGACATAAAACATTTTAAGCTGTCCTCTAGGTGACTGCAAAAGCAGGTGTTCCAAGAAGTAAAACTAATAGCATACAGATTTTGAGACTCACTTGTCTGAAATGCAAAGGCCACCTTCTGTTACATCAATTTAATCATTCATTGAAACCAGTATTACTGAAGATTTACACAGATATGACTAGGAACAAAATCCATTCCCTGATTTTTCAAATCAATCAGTGAAAAGTTGATAAAATAAATTTCTTACCTATTCCCCTGGCTCCCAGATGACCTTTCTGTAAATGCCAAAGCATCCCATTTATTTTATCACTAACAATAAAACACCTGCATAAAGCTCTGGAGGATAGAAATCCATCACAGTAACTTGTCACCACAGAGTTTAATGCTCTCTGATGTGTTTTCCTTGCTCAGATAATATTTTTGCATCCCTTTGGTCTTAAATAACACACAGGAAAGACGTTTGTCTTTACTTCCACTGATAAAGAATCCAAAATAGCTTAATTTGCTTGCAACATAGCTGTGTTTAATGAATTAGTATATTCCCATTTCCAGAATCCATCAGAAAGTCTATCCAAATCAGTCTTGCTCCATTATCCTATATTTCAATTAAATGAGGATGCTACCTAGACTTCAAATTAGAGTATCGGTCCCTTTCATGACCCTTCAGTTTCCTCAGCCAATTCCTCTGCATCTTTGCCTTAGTAATTCACAGGCCTGTGTGTGAGATGGGGTAAGTCAGGGTCCAGATCAGTTGCACAAGCATTTTGAGGATGAGGGAGAAAGAGCTATTCAGTGATTGCAATAAATTCTCCAAAATCCAAACTATTAATCAATAATTGGCTAAAAAAAATAAATAATATGTGTATCTATCAAGTTTAGGTAAGCATGTCCTCTCAACAATTCCAAAATTATCTTTTTATTATGAGATTTAAGTTAATATTAGTACTCTCACAAAACAGTAATTCACCTTGCTTGAGACATGGGTTAGTTCACTTGTTTTCAGACTGTTGATTCTTATCTCACTACTTTGGAGGGAAAGGGAAAACCAGACAGCACAGTTCTACTCTGAGGTTTCTTCAGGCTATTATGAGAGAGACAATACTGAACTCAGTGGATTAGTTTTCTACTTGATCCCATATGGCATGTCTTAGTAAGACTTTTTCCATCATTAGTACTGAGAAACTCTTTAAAAACTGAAAATGGAAGAAAAACAGCCTCCCCACTGTGTTAGATTTGAGACAGAGAAGCATTAGCCACAGAGGGACCAGAAAGGGAGTCAGGGTATTACCTTTATGTCCAGAATGAGGAAGAGCATGGTTTCTTGATATACAGAGATAAAATACTTGCATTTGCTCCAAGTCAGCATGGCTCTTCATGTTGTGGGGTGCCTCTAGGGAAGGTGCAGTCATGGGAGCCTCAGGAACCAGCCTGACTTTGGGAGATAGGTAATGGTGCTCAGATGGAGACCCTGTCACCATGAAGTCTCAAGTGATGAGTTCTCCTTTAAGTAAAGTAAAAAAATGTTTTTCTTTCAAGATGCAGTTAACTGAAGTTGATGTTGTCTCACTTCACGCTGAGAAAGGGCATACATAGAGTCATGCAAATATAAAAGTCTAAAGTTAAAACAGTTAAGATTTAAGCTCACATCCGGCAGTCTTGGGGTTTAGATCCATTACATGAAGTTTAGTCACCCAGTGTGTTATGCTGCCTTTCAGATGAGGAGAGTGTGGCTTGTCTCCAGCTTGATAAGTCCTATAACACCCTTTTCAGCTGGTCACACCTGATCTTTCAGGATTATTTTTCCCCTTTTACCTCCTCCGTTAGCCAGAATACTATGAACGTTTCAGAATCTCTGTAGACATTTGGGTCCCCAATATGTTGACTATGCCAATCAGGAAAGAATAAATCTGTCTGCACCTTTATTGTTAAAATGAACATTATGAACCTTCTTTTTGCAGTCTTACAGGTAGCGAACTAACTCTGGTGACTCAGTAGCATGTGCCTAATGATGGAATGAGGACTCTGAGGGGATGAATAACTGGGAAAAATGTGAGGAATGCCAGAAATGGAGTAGGTGTCCATAAGCCACACCTAACATTTATTACTGCTCCTACCTCAGCTCAGAATAATCACTGCTTCAAATTTCACTACGAAAAACTTCCAAGACCACAGCTTTGTGAATAAGGATATGCTTAGTGGTCTTACACACATGATTATCTATGACCTTCTCCATGGCTTTCCCAACCTTAGGCATACTGCCTACTGAGCAACAGTAGAGTAGGATAGCAGGGTTTCAGAGTGCTGTCAAAACACTTTTCCCTGTTGGAGAAACAACTTCCATTCTGGTATCTGTGCTAAAGGGCTGGAGCAAGCTCATCATACAACTCCAAGAACATGTCTTTGCATATACAAATGTTCTGCAACCACAGAATCACAGAATGTTAGGGGTTGGAAGGGACCTCTGAAGATCACCAAGTCCAACCCCCCTGCCAGAGCAGGACCAAAACTAGGACAGATCACTCAGAAAGGCATCCAGACAGGTCTTGAAAGTCTCCTGAGAAGGAGACTCCACAACTTCTCTGGGAAGCCTGTTCCAATGCTCTGTAACCCTCACAATAAAGTTCTTCCTCATGTTGAGGTTAAGTCACCACTACAATGTGATCCTGCCACTCAGAAGTTATCTGCTGTTCTCAAAAATGTCGCTCAATGAAATGCAACAACCTGCCGTTCTTCTGAACCGTTTGTCGTATCCGTTCATCTCCCTCAAAAATTTTTTGTCTACACTTCAACACACACATCAGTCCAATTTTTAATTAGGAATGATTTACATTTCTGAATACAGAGGGAAAAGATAGCCAATCTATAAGACAGATGCAGAATTCCCCCAGGAATCCCCAAGTAAAAAGAGATGTGTGAAGGACACCGAAGTGTGTACACAGCTAGATACTGTGATGTAGAAAACATTATGAGATATAGAACAGAAATCGGAGGAATCTGACACAGAGATCTAGTTCTTTCCTGAACTCTCATGATCCTATGCAAAAATGCTCCAGAGGGAGTCTTGTAAACAGTACAGGTAAGCAGAGGGAAAAGTCTGCAATGTGAAAATCTGCAACATGGAAATCTAGAGTTCACAGTTCTGCTGTAATCAATAGAAGGAAACAGGTAATTGCAGAAAAACGCCCCTCTCAAACTGTCGCTCCTACAGAAGACCAGATCTGTCATGCTCTAGAAGTGATGTAGGCATCTTATGGCCTTCCAAAGTTAGAGATAAATTCCACCCACTTGTGATGAAATATGTTATATTTGAGACAGGAACTGACACAGCCGTTTGTGGTGAGGACAACTAGGAACAGCAAAAGTAACTAAGAGTGCAAGTGCTCTGACTGTGATTGAGTCCTCATCAGAAGCTGTGATAGAGACTGTTACTTGCTTAGCCATGGCCTGATTTTTACCTGCAGATATTACTTGGAAACATCTGTTTTATATTTTCTCAAGCTCTGATTGGTTATTTTAAAGCTAAATAAACATTTTAATCCATCTCTGATCCTCATACTCCTGGATATGCATGAGTAATAAGCATTCACTGAAAAAAAGAATGTATAATAAATGGAGGAGTTGAGGCTTTTTAACCAGCATACATGACAAGCTTCATTTTGCACCCAAAATATTCAAACAAGCAAAGAGAAGAAAGAGCATGAAATGGCCCTTCCCATCCTTCTGTTCAATAGCCCAATCTACCCATCATTAAATTTCAGGAAAAACAGAAATTATTCCAGGTTCTGTGTTTTTGAGTGCTTCAGGGCATAATTACCTTCTCTGCACCATTAATATCTATAAACAAAAATCAGCAAAATATCCAAAAAGGACTAAAATATAAACACAGACTATGTTCTGCATCACAAGATGAAGCATGCATTTTCCTCCTGCCTGGAATACCTGTGTTTTTCAGGAACACTCAAGTCTGTAGAGGATCCTAAAACTACATGAACAGTAGAGTTAGTGCTTTGGGGCCAAAGCCCGGTTGTTTTACTCACACACATCATCCCACAACACCCGCAGGCCAAATTTTCCCTTCAGTGTCTCTGGTGAAACTCTATAGCAAGTTAATTGACTTCTGTTAAGATATATAGATTAACTAGGTCATAACCTACCCCAGGGGGAGTGTTGAAAAGATCAGAGCAAGCAACATCCTTATAGTCTGCACAATTAAAAGGCTCCCTTATATTTTCCTTTTAAATTTAAGGAGAGAGTAATTTGGTAATGAAAGCAATAGAAACTGCAAGCACACGTGATCTTGCTTGCTCTTTTTCATCTATTCTGTTTCACTCCTTCATGGTAATGTCTCCTATAGTAAAGAAAAGAATATTCTCGTTGGCTTTTTACTGTGAATATTCCCTGGCTTTGGCAAAACCACATTGTTTTCTGTAGATGTACTTCATTCTGTAAATTCAGTTCACTTGTATCAATGCAGAAAAGCCATTTAGCACATTGTATTTTATTTGAATTATACATTTTGGTACCTTTAAAGTTACAAAACTGATTGAGAATGATTAGTGTAATACCAGGCATTTGACTAACATAACTGAATGTTTCAACAGTGACATTCAAAATAAAAGCAGAGGTACAATATGACATAAATATCAAAAGAATAATGATCAAGTCCTCCATGTAAAGTGTTATGAATTATATTTAATAAACAATGGCCCTCAATCTAAGCCCCTAAGCATCATTTAACTACAGAATTCGAGTTCTAGTTTTGAATAGGATTTTTTTTCTGTCTACTTTTAGGACTTAGCACCTAATGATCACTGTTAAATCATTATTCTACAACTTCAGGGCAGAGTTCATGTTATGAAAATATCCTTTGCTTCCTCTGTCAATTAGAATAATTTAAAACACAACCTAAGTGTGACAGAAGAAAAAATATATCAGCACACAGACCCTGGCACTTGGGCCTGGGGCATGGCAGAACCCAAAGAACCACACAATTCACTTTTCTGCTACCCTAAGCCTGGGAAGGGTTTAGTTCCTATCACAGGCAAAAAATTCACAGGCTTTTCACAGCTACGCCGGTTAGTATCAGTAGCCGACACATTTAAGATGTGCTCTTGACTTTACCCCAATGTGCCTTCTCCACAGAGATCCTTCACTTTTGAGCAGATCTTTGATCACTCTGAAAGTTATAGCAATGAAGCATGGAGTTTTAAGGACCTTCACAATTCATCAGTGTTTCGACAAATTGTGTTAATAGTCCATAAACACGATTTCCATTGGATGAATACTCAATGTTAGCTTGTTGCCTTTCCACAGTAATGATCAGATGTCCAGAGTAGAGTAAAAAACTGTAATTGCAGGTCATGGGGGAGAGGGAAATGACAACAAAAACAAATCAAAACCTCCAAAAAACAGGTCAAAAATTTGGGTTAATCTCACTTGACAGAATATAAAAAAAAGATACTGTAATAGTTTCCATTTGTTAAATGCTAAGATAATCCTTTAACAATGTAGGGCAAAGACACCTATCAAACTTCATGAGTATGTAAGTATGCAGTGAGTGCTGGCCTTAGAAAACCTTTCTCTTAAAAAGGAAGGGTGCAATCATTGTTTTATTCTCCTGACTGATAGACTGTGCTTTCATCCAGATTGATGCAAATCATCTTATTATTAATTGTAAGTGTGATTATGTTTGATGGTATTGTTCCAGTGTCTCACTAGGCCAGTCAGGAATTTCCCCAATTAATGCAGGCATTGTGTATTTTGTATAATGAAAACACAGCCCTGCTGCCCAGCAAGCCAGAGGGTATGCTGGGAAGCAGTAAGTGCATCCACAAGAAACAGGGGAAACACCACTATCATTAAAATTGTACAATATCTACTAACTAGTCAAGCTCTGTGTGATGGTGGCTCCTTTCGGTTGACTAACCCAGCTCATGGACTTGGACATCTTGTCCCCACGTGGAGGTGGCAAACTGCCCACTGGTTTCTCCCTGATCACTTCTCAATTGAGCTGTTTTCATATCGCCAGAACTCTCTGATGTCAGGACTTGCAATGAGCAATGCAGATAAAAGGCATGAGCATCTCTCTCTTTATCAGAAATCCCTTGCACAGAGTTGCAAAAATGCTGGTACCAAGGTTATTTTTTAACATGTACAATTTTACATTGCCAAGGCTAAAAATCTCTCTAGCACCTACTGCCCTAGAAAAAAAAAAAAAGACAGTGGGAGCCATATGTTATTGGTGCATTCTAATGTTCCCCTCCTACAACAAGTGTTTTTGCATGCAAGTAATGTACTTTTAATATCACTTACAATAAAAACATTTTCCGACCCTCTGTCCAACATAATTTGTCATTATTTCTCATAGACAAATGCTCTTCTACTGACTTAAAATACTATTTCTATGGCTTGAAGATAAAATAAGCTATTTTATGAATTTGACTTACAAAATACACATTCGTGTCATTTGCTGTAGGTCTTCAAATAGACAACAAAAATGTTTAAACAATAAGACGTTGCTAATCATGAAACAGTTGTACACAGATAGACCACTGCAGCTAGGGTCTAGTTGTTTTGGGATGGCCACCACCTCAAAGAGCTCTCATTGTAGAGCAATGATGTAAGTGGAATGGGAACATTGAAAAAAATTGCAGTGATTTGGGGGAAATGCTACACTGGTCTTACCTTCTAGGCAAATAGTTTGGGAAGTGCTGTTGATGTGCTGTTGATGAGCCTTTATGTGGTTTTGTGTTCACAAATAATAGACACAGATTTTTGCAGTTATTTGCAGTTGTCTTGTATCAACAAATCAAAAGTGAAGGCAAATAACATGGCTGAATGATTCCTACTTCCTTTTAAGCCAGCTGAGAAGTCATGCACAGAACATTTAAAAGAAACTGAGAGACATCCACTCCTGAGCACAGCCCATATCTGGAGGGTGAGACCATCACAGACTTCCTGCAATATGTCACAACTGACCCAGGGGCATTTCACAGTCAGTCTCCTCTAGTTTCAAGCCTTCTGCTAGATGCCAATTAAAGAAATATATATATATTTATAAATTGGTTGGTGTCATTAATGCCTCAAAAATAAAAATCTATTCACAGAGAATGTCAGTAAGAATTGAAGTGATATAAACTAGTAGTTTCTACTATTTTTTTTTGTTTGTTTGGTTGGTTGGTTTGTTTTGTTTTTGTGAAAAAGCTTGTTCATCTTAAAGTGCTCAGTCCCTTTACCTTTCAGTCACCAGATTTCATGGCTGCGTATTTCCTTCACTCTGGCAAATGTTCCCAGCAATGTGTATCTGCTATAATTAATCTTGAAAGAAGAGCAGACATGCAAATTGCCATTTGCTCTCAGTGGATTATCTAGACTCAGGCTTCCTACACAATGAAAATAAAAGTTACCTCTGATTCTTCCATGTATCAAATAAGCCAGACGAATCTAATACACAGTACGGATTCACTGTATTTGATGTAGACCTATAAGGATTTCAAACATGTATTTTCTCAGTGAGGATGATTTTTCATAGCTCATTCACAGTGCTGCTCTTTTCCCCTCCATCGATTATCAAATCATCATTAATCATACCAGAGTCTCCACCATTAATCATATCAGAACCTCCACTGCCATGGGAAGCAAACAAACAAACGAAGTATATGGGGCTAAGATAAGACAAAAAAACCCACTTACTCTGAGACCAGTGGCCAGACTGGGAGTGATGCTCTTATAACTTTCCTAGCTATTGCAGAAGATGAAGCTATGACTTCCAGCAATAACGACTCTGGAAACCTTGGCAGGTAGCACAATATACTGTGAAGCATATGTCCAAAATGTACATCAGCTTTTATTTTTATTAATGTAATAAATTAGCCAATTTAAAATAGCTAAATGAGCTACAATTAAAATGGGCCTTCAGGCTAGAGCCACTGTTATGACTGAAAGCCATTCTGCTAGAAGGATATATGTTACAATGGCAATGACCCTTAGACACTTCTGTTTCTCTGTGTCTGAGAAACTGTAAAGATTAATCACTGGGGGAAACCTGAAGCCTGTGCAAAATGTCTCTCTCTTAAGCTTTTAATACTACTCCTCTAAGAATCCTTCTCATATTTATCCTTTTAATTGTGTCATTAGATTGCAAGTATATAGAGTATGAGCCTTCTCTCTGGTTTTGTTTTGTAAGGTCTTTACACTGGGAACTGCAGGCCCATGGCTGGAACACATAGATACTACAGTATTTCAGGTAATTACACCAAGTACTTTAGGTTGTCCTTTGAATTGTTTTTGGACCTTGGGCCTGCTGAGAGCTGAGATATATTAACTTGGCTACACATCTCCTGGATTAGAGCTGACATACCCAGCCAGCCTGGGGTAGAACCCATTCAAGTGGATATACTTAAATTGATGGCATTGTTGTATTGAAACATGTCCCGAGAAGGACCACAGGAAGGTTACCATCTCCTGCTCAAACAACCTAATAAAAGCAAGTATATGCTTAAACATTAGTGATTTTTATATAATACATAAAGAGGGAGAGGGAGAGGGAGAGGGAGAGGGAGAGGGAGAGGGAGAGGGAGAGGGAGAGGGAGAGGGAGAGGGAGAGGGAGAGGGAGAGGGAGAGGGAGAGGGAGAGGAGAGGGAAAGGATAAAGAAAACCTAGGTCAAATAACCTCTTTGCAGTTGTTTAGGTGCTCCATAGTTTAATGACAACTGCACACAAACAAGGCAGGAGCTGAGCCTGCTAACAGTGCTCAGTACTCAATGCAAACACAGTTACAAATTAGCTCAGGCAACCAGTAAACCAGACCAATAGGAAAGCTGCCTTTTGCAACCTTTCCACTTCTGGGAACAGAAAAATCCGTATCAACTAAAAATAAAATAAATGTTTCACTAAAGCTCCCAATGCATTTGTTAGACAAGAAGAAGAATCTGTAGGATAGTTAGGGGCATGCAACTCGGTGAGGTAACTTGCTCTGAAGATTCAGCCTGCCAGCATACAACTGGTCCCTACCACGCAGAACAAATTCAGATTTTGTTGCTCGCTACTGCGGAACAACACCTTCGGCAGCTTTTCATCCAAGAACATGCTTCTTATTTTCCAAGATTTGGCCTCCTCTACAAGACACTTTGCTAAGAGTTAATTTGAAAGCTGTGAATGTGATGATAGCCTAATCACTCAAAACTTTAGCAATGAAAATATGGAAAGACTGTTGTATAAAAAGATAGCTAAATAGAATGGTTTAGTTTGACAGAAATAGAAAAGATGACTCAGATTGGGAAAAAGAGCTCTTTGCCCTTTAAAAAATCGCTCTCGTTCTTCCTCTAACACAGGAGCCTTTCAGGGACAGTCTGGTGATGTTGCATTATTGATGCGATACAGGTCTCCAGTGGAAACAGATGTGATATGTTTGGTTTTCTCTGATACTCTGGGCTAAACACAAAGCAAATTACTGAATGTCAGAAGACCCGGGTTCATCGAGACTGTTCAAAGCACACTTTTAAAAGAAGTTCTTAAATAATAAATCTTACATTTCAAGCCTGTTGCATAACCAAAAGTTATATATGTACTAAAAGAAATGTGTCTCAAGTGATTTTGCTGTGACAAACTGCAAATGACATTAAAATGCATATGTGAAGCTTTAGAATTTGTTTGTTCTCAAACCAGGCCCTGATACTTTGGGTCAAAGACATATAATTGCACAGTCTGGATGAACACAGAATCACAAAATTGTTGAGGCTGGAATATATATAATCTAACTGAATATGCATAATCTGACAATTTCCCCAACCCATGTTGGATCCTTTTGTTTAAAAACATAATTTGAGACTGTAAAGCGTTCTCTTTATTGCCGCTGGGTTCCTGGCAGGCTATTTTACAACACAGCACAGTCTTCCCACACAAGAGGTCAAGCAGAGGTAGAAGAGAGCTGGTTTGGACGAGGTTAGGTCACCCTCCAGCCTCAAGAAGAATCCAAGGCCACTTTACAAAAAGGCAGGTTCAGACTATCCACCCCTAAGACCATGCAATGTGCATTAGCAGCAAACCCAAGCCCCAGGATGAGTTTTCTGCATTTAATGAGATACCTGCCTGAGATTTGCCTTTCTAGCTCATAGTGGACCTTTAACAAGATTCGACTGAAGCAATCAGCAATAATCTCCTCTCATGAATAAGAGAAGCAGTGTGATGGGATATGCTAGATTATGTCTCACTTAGATGATAGCTTCAATTTAATCAGAGTTTTCATGAAGCAGTTCAGAAGGGAACATTGTTTCCCAGTCTCTGCTGAAAATGAGACATGCAGGGTGACACCACTGATGTATCTCAGCTGTGACTTTAATTCTCTAACACTTTCTTCATCCTTTCACCTCCTTCTTGGTTTTGTTCCTAGGCATTCCAACAAACTTGGGGGAAAAAAAACCCAAAGGTGAGCTGACTGTACCTGAGGCTTGTGAGACATCACTAATGGAAAGGAGACCAAAGGTCTTCCCACATCCCGTAACTGAGCTCCTACATGTGAGACCTGGCGAACCCCGGGAAGGACTAAGGCAGCGAGGAGACGGGATGCCATGCTATCCAGGAGAGGGCAGCCCCGGGAGGGTCGGCATTGGCAAGGAAGGGAGAAGAGAAGAGAGGCTGTACCTCGAGGGCCCACGGCCACTCACTTGTCAGATGACAGAAAAGAAAATCCCAGCACGACAGCGATCACCACCCACAACATGGCGGGGCGAGGCCAGCCCGGCGGGGCGTCACGGCGGGGAGTGGGGCGTGGCCTCTGAGGGCGTGGTCGGCGGGGGCGGGGCGGGGCCGGCCGGGCGGGCGCAGGTGCGCAGGTGGCGGGGGCGGGGGCCGCGGCCATCCTGCCGCAATTTCCCTGTGTCACGGCTCCTGTCTCCTAGCAACGGCGCCGAGTCCGGCCGGCAGCCGCGCGGCGGCAGCGGCATAGGCAGAGGCAGCGGCTCCGCCGGGCGCTGCCGGGGGGGCGGCCCCGCGGCGGGAAGGATGCAGCATGGCGAAGGGGCAGCGCTCCCGCGGAGCTCCCTGAGACGGCCGGCGGCGGCGGGGCCGAGGGGGCGGCCGGCGCTCGGCCCAGCCCCGCCGCCCGCTCGCCCGGGGCCGTGAGGGGCGGCGAGGCGGTGGCGGCGGGGCGGGCGCCGCGTGGGGATGCTCGCTCGGGCCGCAAAGTTTCTTCTCCGCGGCGGCTCGGCCGCTTCCCGCGCGGACTTCTCCCCTGTCCTCCTCGGTAAGTGACCGCGTCCCCCCGCCGCTGCCATCTTTAGCGACGGCTCTGTCCGCCGGAGACTCTGACCGACGCCGGAGGGGAGGGCGCCCAGGGCTGCTGCCCGGCGGAGCTCGACACGCGGCCCCGACGGCGGGATGTTGCGGGGCCAGCCTGGCTGTGGGGCACCCGGCAGAGCCAGCGGCAGCTTCCGCGGGCGTCCCGCTGCCGGAGCTCCTCTACTGCGGTGAGTAGCGGCTCCTCGCCCGGCGGCCGGAGCCCGGCGAGCCCCGTCTGTAGCGCTTGAGGGGTGGGAAGGGGTTAAACCGGCTCTTGTAAATACTGTGAAAACTGTATTTGGTCGTTGCCGGGCACGGTCTGGGTGGTGCTTCAGGGCTCGCCTGAGGAGCCGGTGGCCGTGGGCTGGAGTGGGAATGGAGGTCGCGGCCAGTTCGTGAGAAAATTGGCTCCAACCCCGGCGAGTCCCGGGTTGTTTTGCTGCGTTGCGGTCGCTGGCAATGGCCGGTGGTCCGGCGGTGCCCTCCTCCGCCTGCCGAGCTTCGGTCCCTCCATTGCCACAACTAAGTGCCAGGAGATGCCGAATTCGGGAGAATGTTCGGAGCTGCTGGCCATCTGTTTTCGCCGTGGTAGAGGACACTGGCTGCTGGCTAGTGGGGCAGCAGAAAGAAAGAGATCAACGAACCGGCATTTAAAGCAAAGCATGCCCGATAATTACACTTTTACATCAACAAAACATGCCCTTTTGTTTTGGTTGGTGGATTTTTGGGGGTGTTTGTTTTTGTTTTTAATAAATAGTTCAGCGATAGCAAAGAGAAGTCTCTCTGTGCTCTTTGTTTTGGGTGTGCAGTACCTCGGAGAGTAATTTAACAGTGTCCTCGCTGACAACACCCTCCTTTTCTCGGGAAAATACAAACAGAGTAAATGGGACACAAAATTACTGCATACGTGGCAAATCCGGGCATAGAACAGAAAAGAAATGAGATTTAAAAGCTGAACGGGGGAAGGAGAGCAAGCTAATATTTCTTTAGGTGCTTGCTTTACCACCTTTCAGTGCAAAGATTTGAACTTTGTAAATCATATTATACTCGATGCTGTCATCTTTTGATCCTCCTTCTTGGTAGCATGAAGGAATATCTTCCAAAAATAATTGCAATAGTGCAGGAATTGCTCCTACATACTGCATTTTGCAGCTTGGATCACTGAAGCAGAGAGATGACTTCTGATAGTCCAGTAAAACAAAAGCCAAAAATACTCGGTTTTTAGTCTTCAGTCAGTTTCCCTATGAGCAGTCGTTGCTGTCTCCCCAGGTGACTCGCAGAGGCTCACTTCTCCTTTTAATAGGACCTGACACGCCATCTCTTACCTGCCATCCACCATCTCCCCTTTCAGGGCCAGGGAAGGGGGTTGGGAGGGTGGGTGGAATTTGCTGCTGTTATATAACAGTTACCTGGAGGATCATCACACATGTTTCCAAACCAGGGATGCCTCTGGACCAGAGGCAGGAGATTAATTTGTGTAATATTGCAGATGAAGTGCAAATGGTTAGGAGGGAACTTTCACAGGGCACTGCTTCCCAGTATTCAAATGCTTCCCTTGTGCCTTTCACAGCAATTCCTTTCCTGCTCATTTACTAAAGGCAAGTAATATGTTTAACCCTCCCCCTCATTAATGTGTAAGTAGTGTAATGAAACAAAACATATCTATAGATCAAATACTGTTTTCTGGCATTTATTTCCCCCATCCCTTCAAATTGTGTGTGACGTAACTAATTACAGTCAGTGTGCAGAGTAACCCCTGACCCTGTTGGAGAGTGGGGCTCAGCATCCTCTGAGCTCTGGTGTTTTGCAAGCACCTTCTGAGACCAGAAAGATCCCTTTTCTTTGTTTACACCTACAGATGCCACTCCCTTTGTAATTTACCTGGAGCGTAAAGAAATTAATTAGTTGTTTGGCAAGAGTGTAGCAGGGCACGTGGCTGCTTTGATGCTATCAGTCTGCCTGTCTCTTTCTCACACATGGGAGCTATGTGGGCAAGGGAGATTGGCCTGTTGGTGTCAACCTCCGTCCCACTTGTTGAGGGTTTTAATTAGCAGGAGTTTGAATGAGGAAGAGCAAATGGACACCTCTTGTGCTACAGGTCTGCCACTGGTCCTCACCCTCTTCTCCCTTTCACTACAGGAGCTGGAGTGGCAGTAGGGGGAAGTGGTAGCCAGCCATGATCGCCACTGGAGGCCTCCTGAGGATCTCAGCCAGGAAACAGGACCCCTTGCGACCCCAAAGTCAAGTCCCCAAACGCAAACGCAAGGCAAAAAAGAAGCGCAAGAATGACGTGGTGGTGGTGAAAGGCAAGCTCAAGCTGTGCTCCCTCTCGGGGCTCATCGCCCTCTGTGGCATCTTGGTACTGCTGGTGGGCATTGCCTTGGCCGTGGTGGGCTACTGGCCAAAGCCTAGCCAGGTGTACAGAGAAGGCAGTGTCAGCGGGGGCAGACAGCTGGCACCGCAGGGTGGCACCCCCAAGAATCACTCCCAGAGCCAGGAAGAGGCACAAGCAGGGATCCATCCAGAGTCGCTGCCCAGAACCAACACCACCAGTGCTACCACCTGGGGATCCCCCCCATCACCCCCCACTTCCTCGTCCCCCAAGGCCTCGGTGGGTTTCCTTTTTCGTCTTTTCTCAAGCTACTTGCATTCAGACAAGTTGAAGGTGCTGGGACCACTCATCATGGGTATTGGCATCTTCCTCTTCATCTGCGCCAATGCGGTATTGCACGAGAACCGTGACAAGAAGACCAAGATCATCAACCTGCGTGACCTCTACTCCACTGTCATTGATGCCCACAGCCTGCGGGCCAAGGATGGAGGTACCCCAGCCTCAGCTCCTCTCAATGGCTTTGTCAACTACATGCAGTCCCGGGGCCTGGATCTAAAGCCTGGCAGTGAAGGCCTGGGTGCTGCAGCCATGCTGGCCAAGAGCTCCTGGCCACCAGGACTGGGTATCTCCCTTTCCCCACCAGACCTGGCATCCTCGCCACGGCGTTCCTCTTTCTGCACCCCACCGCAGCCACCCAGCCTGGTCGAGGCTGTGTACAGCATCTACCGGGAGCGGGCTGCCCTTGCCAGCAGCATGGTCACCAGCCCACCCTGCAGCCCGCCAGAGAGCTGGGGCCAGCGCAGCACAGCCAGCTCCATCGTCGGCTCTTCCTTCAGCACTTTCACCCTCCTGCCCTTGGTGCCGAGTGGTGGAGGAGAAAGCTGGCGGAGGCCCCCTGGGGAGCGGGGAACCCGGGAGATCCCACGGGGGGAGTTTGAACTCAGCCTGACAGACCTCAGCAGCAGCCATGTTGAGGGAGGCTGTGGGACAAGAAGGCACAAGCTGGTTCTCAGGCGGCAGAGTACAAGCTGCTTGCCCGATGCCAAGCGTCCCCTTTTCCCTGAGCCACCTCAGTCTCCAGCTGCTAGTAGGAGCCTGGACTCCAGCCTCTTGGTAAAGGCATCTTCTAGCTACTCCAAATCTCTTGATCTGGGAGGGTCACCCCCCTCAACCCCCCCTGCCATCACCAGGACGGACTCCCAGAGCTCCCAGTCTGAGCCTTCCAGCAGCAATAAGGGCTACAGCCACCTGGAGGAGGCAGGCACCTCCTTGGAGTCAGTTGCCAACACCCCAACCAGTAAAATCCAGGACTGTGAGGAGGAGGAACCAGCTGAGAAGATAGACCCACTCAGGGCTACCAGCAGAGAACAAACAGGGGAGCAATCCCAGCAAACTCAAAGACAGTACACAAATAAAGAGAAACTCTTTATGATTTCTAGGTCGGATGCTGTGTTAGAGCTGGAGGATGGGGAACTTGAGAGCACTGGCATCTAAACAACATCAAGAAGGCATGAGGATGCCTTGCAACCCTCCATACCTTCCCCTCTTCTCCATCGCTTTGTGGACTTAGGAAACCGATGAATATCCAAAGAGCTGCAGTATGTTACCGTGGAAAATTGAATTCAGTAAATCCTATAGATGACTCCAGAAAGAAAACAAAAATCCTTTCTGTCCAGTCGTGATTGTATGTTCCATGCAAGCCAAATTGTATTAAATATCCACAGTTCAGCAAGTTCTTTGGGTCAGATTAATACAATTTTGGACAGTATAACTGTGCACTTTACTGTTTTGATTTCCAAGTGCTCCTTCTTCTCCTCTGATTTCTTTCTTGCTGATTTGCCACTAACTGCTTGAAAACTGCAGGCACAATTTTAAGCTCAAGAGCAACGTGGTCTTCAGATCAAGAAAGCTGAGCTCTCTCTTTGTTTTGGTTCAATCACTAAAAAGTTTGCAAGGCCTTAAGGATGATGTACCTTGACAAAGAATGAGTTTGTTTAAATTCTGGAAAAAATGACAATTTAGAAGAGACTGGAGTGGAACAGAGCTCTGACAATTTTAGTTAAAACCATTACATTCCTGAATCCAAAATACCTACTACTATGTGATACTTTATTAAGTATTATTACACATGTATTGACTAACAGCATTAAAATATTTTTTTTAATAAAACATTTACAAACAAAACTGCCACACTAAAAAGTCCTTTATTTTGGTAAGTAATTAAAAATATCAGAAACCTTTTTTTTTCTGTGAAAGACTGTAGAGATGCTATGAGACCAAAGGTTTGCTTATGCTTTTAAGTGGATAATTAATCATTTACGAGTAATTTCAAAATAATACTGTTTCACTCTCTGAGAAACCACACTTAAGTCAGCAGATTCTGTCTTCAGTTCTAACAGTGCTCTGTGACAGCTGAAGAAATGTGAGATTTTGACATGCTAAGGAAAAAAGAATTAAAGGTTTGGCCTTCCATTAAAATAAGAGTTTTAGTGAGTAGCACATTAATATTGAACTGCAGCATGGTCTTGCTGGATTTTTCACTTCCCTTATAACTGTTCCATTAGGCCTTTTTGCTGTTACAGCTCCTATTCATGAATGCATGTGCATAAGCTTAATTTTAAAGCATAATGATAGCCTTGTCAATCTCCTAGCAGTTGGCCCCATTGAAGTCAGCAGAGGTTTCTCACTGACTTCAGTGTGTTAAGGATTTCTTCCTGCATGAGGAAAGGATCAGGTTTCCTGAAGGCTGGAGAATGCCTTGTCTGTAGGCAGATTTTTGGTAAATTGATGAGCTGTTTCATTTTCATAGCTGCAGCACGGCAGGGACTCCTTTATTTTGCCAAAACAGCTTTATGTGCTCGGAAGATTTTTGTCAATACTTCAGATTTTAAATATGGATGTCACATTTCCCTACTATGGGAAGAGAAACAGACGTTAAACAAATACAATGTGTAGGCAGGCAAGAGTCTGTTGCAATTAAAATTTTTCTTATAGTTTCATGTTTTAAAATGCTTAGTTATGTATTTAACTACTTAAATTACAGCACACTGCAAAATAACTATCACTGTATGCAATTGCATTTGGTAATCTAGCAAAATCCTTTATTAAATAAGGCTAATTTAAAATAAAATAAGAGAAAAGAACGATTTGCCACGTCAGAGTCCTGAAACTGCAGAAGAAGAAGATGCTTAAGCAACTGAGACATCCAGGTAGCCGTATCTTTCTTCCTGTCACTGGCAACCAGTAATTTGAGAATAGGAACATCACTATGGCATTTTTGCTATCAAACATCTAGCACACAGCTGGCAAAAATATGCTGTAAAACTGCCTGGACTGGCCTGAGCTGGATCAGGCGCTGCATGAAGTGGTGAGTGGGTGGCTTGGCTAGTGATGATGTTAGCACAGGTCTTTCCTTTCAGTTCCCCATGGGCGCTGGCCCTGTGTTTCTGCTCCTTCTCCTGTGATTTCCAGCAAGATTTATGAGATATGTCTGAGCAGCATTACCTGGTGCTGATGGATACACTAGTTACTGACACAGCTGAAGATCCCCTGCTTGTTATTTTCCACGCAAAGACCCTTCATGGAAGTGCAAGGGAAGAGGCAAGTTGAGGGTGCTACTCACTGGGGCATGGGGTCCTTGTGAAGATGTGGCAGGGGTTTGTTTTATTTTGAGAGGGGGAAACATGTTTTTAAAAATATTCTTAATATTTCTTTAGTCATCCGAATCTACAGTGTGCTCTGAAAAAAAGCAATTTTTAAAAAGCCTCTGGTTACTTCTTAGGTTAATTTAAAAGAAAGCAGCGCAGTAATTCTTCTTATTAATTTACTGCAAATCGTTCTGAATAACAAAATTGCAGCAGAGATTGGGTTTAAGAAGTAAAATTATAGCTTGTTCTTGTGTTGCCAAAAAGGTGTGAAACATGAACGTTCATCAGTCAAGCTGGATTTTTTACAACAGGAGCTGTAAGTAATACAGAGATTAATAAGCAGAAAAAGCCACGTTCCTCTGTCTGCAAGCTATCAAAAAATATTTTTGCTAATTTTTTAATTAAAACTATTCATTGAGCAACTCCTGCAGCGTTGGAAGAGAAATTTAACCTCTGTGCACCAGCCATGACTGCTGTTAGTACCATGAGCCTTGCAGAGAAACTCAGCAGCTGGTAAGGAGCTGAGCCTTTTCTTGTGACACCAGCAGGTGATGGGAGTGCTGAGGTTTGTGTGTTGACCTTTTCTTGAGTCTCTCCCAGCTCGCCCTGACCTCTTCTCAGCATTGCCAAGCTGCCCCTTGGCCATCGTTTGCATGTCCTGTCACAAGCTAATGCATTTTTCTCCATCTAGTCTCTTCCTTTTAACCTTAACGTCCAGTGTCCTACCACCAAGTGCTTTCACCACAGCCCTTGTCAATAGCTGAGAAGCTGCCTCTGCTTACCAGTATCTGCCTGCCTGCATGTTGCAGAAAGAGATGTGGTCCCACATGAAATGTTTATTACGAAGGAATCATTAGTCTCCCTATTTAAAAAGTTATAGCCCTGAAGGTATATTAAGCTAGAATACTAGCCATAATTTTTGCTATGGAAAAAACAGAAATATGTGATTTATTTTGTTTTTCAACATAAAAGAAGTGCTATGATATTTGTATAAAATTTTCAGAACCCTCAGAATACCCCCATCACTACGTAGAAGGCTGTGTCTGTTTGTTATGAGTATAGATGCTTCTTGCACCAGTCTAAGGACACAGGCAAATGCCCTAATTGTACTTCAGTCATGCTGCTGCTTATTACAAAATCCTCAGGGCTCTGGAGAAGCTGCTGACATCCTAAGACTGTAACCCAGTTCTGGCACAGTTTTCACTGGCTAGCAAAGTATTTAAAATCCTTGTGTTAACCTGGCTCACTTGACTGAACTGATTTACCAAACTCCTCAACTTACCAGCTGATCTACAAAAGACTATATCCCAGATTTGTTACCCTGCATTGTTTAGATACATTTATAACGGCCTTTTTGAGGACTGATGCTGTCCAACAGTGAGCTGCATGTACAACTATTGGATTAGGTAACTGTTAACACAGATGTAAGGCTGCAGTCTGAAACATAGTGTGGATTTCCATAACAGCCAAAATAGCTTACAGAGAAGTAGCAACATGACTCCAATTAAGCAATCATTTTTATAAAAATTAATGAAGATGGCACAATGATAAAGTTTATTGGACTTCAGCAGGAGTAATAGCCTTTGATAACACTTAACAGGTTGGTGGTTTGTGGGGTTTTTTTGAACTAAAATATGTTCACGTGGATGCAATAAAATAGGACTGTATTTTTAGTGAGAAATGAGAATTACTAATAATTTAAGTAGATTGCCAATTAATGCTTTGCCTCATTAGCATATTTCAGTCCCTCAAATTTCTCTCTCAGCAACCAACCTCTGGCTATAACTTAGCCAGAAATCTAGCCTTGCTACACAAAACCCACACAAAATATAAGTACTCAGCAACAACTAAAATCTTAATAATCAGTAAAACTATAGATTATTTTTTTTTGGCCTTTTTTTATTTCTAGAGCAAATACATCAAATTTTCCCCAAGAAAAAAAAAAGCTTTCTCTGTCACCTTTTCAAAGCTGTCAATAGCAACAATGCAATGCTTTATCCAAGCTGCTTAACTACTATTTTTCAGTTGGGCCCACAAACAGTGAACAAGATGCACAGCATGTGCAGACACAATCTGAGAGGATAAAGAGGGTGTCTCAGCCACAGGAAAAAAAATCTTCCATGGAAGAGTATACTGTTATGAATTTTATTTCAGAAGCCAGGCTTTCTATTTACCACTTCTAGAACGTCCAAAGCAGAAATGTCCAAGTGAGCACACTAGAAAACAGCTTTCACTGTAAGCATGGAGACAGAGGGAGACCCTGGAGGTCCAGGCTGGCATGGTCAAGTGAAATGATATCCAAGTTTGGAGGGTGGAGCTCTGCTACTAGAAAAGACCCGACTGGATCAGAAGATACTTCAAGAACTGGAGGAGTATGGCCTCTGTTTATCCACTGGTTAGTCTTTTATCTACATTTGAGATAGAAGAAGTGGGTCCACAGTACTACTTTTAATATTTTTCTCTCCATTGTAATTATTTTTAAACTACATTGCAATGAGACAGAAAGCTTGCTTGGTCAAAGCATCAAAGAGATACAAACTAAACAAGTCAAAAATCACTATTAAAATCTGAGTCTGTGAGTTTTCCTTTGACTTCATCTGCAGGAAAGAGTTTCAGTCCAAGATTTTTAATACTATTTGTTCTTTTTTCCTTTCCACCCATGATGTGTTTGGTTCTGATGAGGACACTGGTATTACCAGATGGGAAGGTAGAAATGAGGAGAGATTGACTGGCCTTAGAGAAGCAGCCCATTCAATGCTATGCTTCACAGCCAAAGTGAAAAATGGCAAGTAAAAAGTGAATGTTCAGTGTTCAAGTGATTAATGCATTATCTGCATAAAGGTTTAAATGAACTCCAACTTGGAAGAAAACGCAACGTACAAGGACAGGGTACAGTTACTGCCAAATGATTGGAAAAACCATCATAATATTCACTGAAATATCTATATTGAGACAAAACATGTTTTGTTTGTTTTATTTTCTGTGAACTGTAAAAGATAAGTTGTTCCAATACCCACCTTTACTTAATGTAAGACTGTACACTATCATCACATAACCTAGGATTGCTCTTCTTCATCACCAGTTGTAAGGTTTGGTATGCTGCTGACACATCCTCTCTGACCTGTCTGGGAACATTCTATGGCCATGCCATACAGCTCCCATTTTGTTGTCACAAACTAAATCAGCCACTTGTATAGGAGCAGGACTTCGTAAGATGACCACCAGTTCTAGTCAAAGTTGGAGCCGGTAATGACTTTGCAAATGCAGGTGGCTCATTACAGGATGCAATTCCCTTCACACCTGGGAGCAGCATGGAAGCCTGAGGTAGGGTCTCACAAAAATCTACCTGCCAAGGCCTGGCAAACTTGTATTTCTGCAGTTGGCCACACAAGAGTCACCAGAGACAGCTCCATCAAGATGAATCCCCAATGGGCTAATTATGATACTTCTGCAACACCATAAAATAGCCTTCACCCCTAATTTCTGAAGCATACTTTAGATCTCTCTAAGGGGTATAGATTGTTTTTATTTCACTGGCTTTACAATCAAAATTCATTTTAAAGAAATGCAGTTTGGTCTCAGAGCCTAACAGAAATCCCTATTAAAAAAACATCAGATGACCTCACAGTCCTTAATGTATTTCTCTCTAACATGCCTTGGGTACAGAGTGTGACTATCTTCTATAAAAAAAAGGAAGAGAGATACATCTAAAGTGTGCAAAGAACAGATTTATTTTTTTAAAAGGAAGAAGAATATAGGCACCCATAAGCAGTGATGACAGCATCGAAATAGCTGCCTCTAAGTGATGTTTCCAAACCACATAAGTATCCTGCTGTGGAACAGAGCCTTGAATGCTTGCTCTCCAACAGGAGATCCATCCCTCATCATTAACAAAGCCTCTTTCTGCATGGAAGACATGCGAGACACTGAAGTGCTAATCTATTTCACTATCTTTCAGACTCACTGCATACAATATTACAGGAAATAACTTAGCAAAAGCATAAGACTTTCCAAAGACCTCCCTGCAGAATATTTAAGGACACAGGAAGCTGGTGCCATTCTGCTTCAAATGAGGAACTTAAAATGATAACAAGAAAAGCCTGACACTGCTTATTAGTTTACCGTGGTAACACAGCAGAAGGTGATGACAGTAGCAGCTCTTAGGGTTTTGAAAACTTGACTCTGTCTGCTGGCACTGCTAACTTCATTAACACTACAGGCTGTCTTGGTGCTTGAGAACGGCAACAGGATAGTTCTTACCCTTGTGTTTGCCTTTGCAACATGTACAGCGTCTGGAGCAACAGCACTGAAACAAGGATGGGTGCTAAGGCTGAGTCACCATCTGATCAGGCTAGCTGTGGAAGGAAGTTGCTTCTTTTAGACCCTTAAACTTTAATGAAGCATTTTTTAAGGAACTGTTTGGAACTAACAAGCAGGAAAGAGGAGAATGCCTTCCTAGTAATGTTTACTGAAAGAATCTCCTGTCTCTCTTCTCTGGCACACAGAGGGGATAACCTGATTAAAAGCTGTAGCACAGCTCTGGGATCAATGAGCTCCTGGTACTGCAGCAGTGCTGTGCCTCAGCGTCCCTTCAGTGGGTCCATGCTTGTCACTGACAATCTGGAAGGAGAGGGAAAGGGGCTCATGATGAGCTATGGAAGGTCAGCATCATCATCAGTTTGTAGGTCATCTGGCAGCAGGGCACATCGCAAACCCCAGGAGTTACCCAAAGGGCAAAGGAAGCCAACAAGACTGCAGGTTGCATCATCAGTGGTATCACCAAGAAGGCACTATTAAAGATGGTAGGCAAAGGAGAGCAACAAGTCACTAAAGTTTCTATTGCACTTACCCTTTCAGTTTGGGATTGTCAAATGTGGACAAAGGAATGACAAAACATTGCAGTTGCATCAGCAGCCATTAGTACACTTGGCTGTTATCATCTATAGCTGGCACTGACTTCATTGGAACGCCTGACAGCCTCTGTAAGAGCTCTGTGCATCCTAGCCAAATGGAGGCAGGGAAATAGAAGCCTTTCCTTCCCTCAAATGGGAGAATCTAGTGCAATGGCTAAAATAAGTCACCACCTCACTCTCTTCCCATGGATCTGTTGTCTCCCTGAGAGGCTGGACCACCCTGGGGTCACCTGGGCTGAAGCAGGCCTTTTCTCCTGGCTTGGCCCATGCATCTGTCCTGCATAGCTGCCTCTATCTGATAAATCCAGGGGAGCCGAGGGACCTGAATTCAAGTGAAGCTGACACATTGGAAGTAATTATATTTGTGAAGCAGTATTAAGATAATGTTTATTATATATTTCATTCCACCAGCAAATTGGTCCAGTCCTTTGCTTAAACAAACATTTTATGCTGTCTAATGATTCACCAGCAGGTTAAATTAATTCTCATACAGGCAACAGATTTCTCAACAGCAATGTTTTCCAGCAAGCTGTATTAGATACATATCCAAAATGTTCTGTAGATTATCTTGTTTTAGTTTGCAGTTGTAGATAAATCTCACTTGCAATTTAGGCAAATAGACTGTAGGAAACACTGCTGCAATAAAAACGCTAGAACTATGTTTTTCAACAAAACTGATAAAGATAATAAATACAAGTATCTGATTTAATCCCAGCCTAGTTAAATGGTTGGGTGGGAGACAAGAATCAGGTTAGGATCAACAATAGTCTCTTTACTTAGAATTGCCATTTTACAATTCAGTCTCTTGCTATAAATGGAAATTTTTACCCCACCAGCGTTCAGAAATTCCTAGCTACTTTGGTAAATTTAAGATGTTGAAACATTAGGAAGTTAAGGCATAAGCTATTCAAATGATTTTAAAATATGTTGTGGATTCCTCTGAGCAGTTGGAATGCTTGTAAGTTACAGGGAAATTAAAGATTACCCCTAAATATCTGTAGCTGTTCCTAAAACATTTCTTAACACAAAACCAGAATACACACAGCAACATGGGGGATGGAGAAGGTTTTTGTCAGCAGCATCTTCAAGTGGCCTAAGAGGCATTAGCAAGTAATGTATCCATTTCAAACACATGGTGATAAATGTTCCATACTACAGTGCTGGATTGCCTAATCTTTTTTGCTTTCCTTCCTACCACATGAAATGATAGCTTATTTGTATTACGTACACATAGTAAATGGGAGCAATATCCAGTATGCAGCCTTAGAAAATCTGTTTGATGAACATAAGGAGTATTTAGTCTTCATGACTCTGAAATAGTGATTAATGCACTGAGCTTACAATATAGAAGTGTTAGCAGGTCTTGTTTTATCAAGAAGAGTCCTGAGAATTGCTGTGTTTCTCCTCTGTCAAGGGCTACAACTTAATCAGCTTTTGTTTAAATTACTAATTCTGTTACTGTACAGTGTGTAAGCAATTATGTTATGTTTGCTCTAATCTGCATACTGTAGTGACATGGCATGTAGAAATCATTATATTTATGTACAATTAAAATACATTACTTCTACATAACCCAAAGAACTGAGCCAAATACTGAAAACCTAAATTCTGGTGGAACACATGGAATAACATATGTACTCAGGGTAAAACAGGTGTCCAAGATGGTGAAGGTAATGAGGAAATACCTTATCTCATCACAACAGTGATTTAAAGGCATAAATATTGTAATCAGAGCTGTTTAGGCTGAACCTGTCATCTACATAAATTGAAGACTACAGGGAGAATTTGTACCCTCTCTGTCTGATCTGACACTGACCTTTGTAGGTGCTGGTTGTTTAAGTGCTGCTCTGTGAGGCCCTAATGCACACTTACTGGTACATTTGCTGCAATCCCTTTTTGTGCTGGCTCCACTTTCCATTTGTAGTTAAGTCAGCAGTACACTTGCTCAGTTACTCCAAGTAGGATTACAGCAGCTCAGAGACTTTGTGATGGCTCAGTACCCCCACTGCAACAGGGCTCTGCAAACCAGAACAAAATGGGCTTACAAGCAGCAGACTAATAGCTGCCAAAGTAAGCGAGCCCAGAGCCAGGGCTAGCCAGGGTGATGTTGGACCTGCCTTGCAGCAACAGACTAAGGCACAAAGGCATCTTAGGGATAAAGACAATGTGATGCAGCAAGCACTGTTCTTGCTGCAGGGCATTCACTACCCAGAAAAACAGAGCAAAGGGTTACAGCTGGGAAATGCAGTCAGATACAGAAGCATCACGGAAGAGGTAGAAGCATGGGAGCACAAGGCAAAGTAGATAAAAGGACTGGGGGAAGAGTAAGCCAGGAGTAGCATAGAAAATAAAGGCAGTTTTAAAAGAAGGTCAAGTGCTAGGGTAATTAAGCAACTTTGCAGATTCTACAAAGATGTGCTCCTGACAATGGGAAAGGGATATGTACTTTCAGTTTGTGGGAAGCAGATTTAGCTTTGTTGGTATGTTTCCTGGACATACAGAGGAGCTAGGGAGACCCAATTTTAAGCACCACCTTCACACGCACTGCCACCTGGTTTCTATGCACAAAAAAGTTCATCAGTTAAGCAACGGCTCTCTGCTCTTAAAAAAAAGAATGGTGTCACTGCAAGTCCTGCAGCCAAGAAGAGGGGTGATAGCAGGCAGGTGGTGTGTAAGACAGGCCATGAAATAAGGTGTGCAGGCATACAGAGAAATAGATGCTCGGCCCTTGCCTTCAGTGAATACAAAGACATGAAGAGGGAAGGAAAAAGCCAAAAGAAAGCAAATACTGCCATGAGTGTCCCACTCTGATCAATTAAATGGTTTTCCTCAAAGCTTAAACTCCTAGATATTATGAGGCAGGTTAGCATCACTTCTTACACAGTTTAAGTTTTTCTTGTGCCAGCAAAAGAAGGCTTAGAAAACCACAAATGATAAAGAATCAGTATGGAGGAGAAGTTAAAATGTCCTAAAACAGATCTTTATTTATTTTTCAGCCAAGCTAAAAATTTCTTTGGGTTTTGACTGACAATATTACTGACCCTGAAAAATCAATATTTATTTATTAATCCCATCCACTTTGTAAAGAGTTTCCTAACAGTACCTAAAGGCTTTCAGTTATTCTGGGGAAAATTTTATCTTTTGTCTTCAAATAATAATTTCCAGTCCCTTTGTGTAGAATTAGTAGATAGATTCAAGTATTGGCCTCAGAGGCTGTTAGGGGAGTTTCAGTAAAGGCCAAGAGCAACGATAGGCTTGAAAAAAGAAACCTCCTAGAGCCACATCACCCTCACTTTCAGCCAGCCAAGGTCCCTGTTAAGGCTGCATTTCCTACAGGTCACCAAATCTAAGGATGTAGCAACCCCTGGGATAAGTCTCAAGAATCAAGTCCATAGATTTTACACAGATAAGTACTTTTTTTTTTGTGAAGCTCCATGCTCAGATCAAGTTACTGCAATGGGAGGCAAAATATTTAAAAAAAAAATCTGCTTTTTTTCATGTACAAAAAAATCTTTGCATTTGTTATTTCATAAAAGAGGATTCCAGCCCACTATGTTTGGACTTTGGTTTGGTCTCAACAGCATCAGCTAAGACCTGGGTGTCACCAACACATTGCTGCAGCTGGAATATGAGCAAGATTTAACCTCAAATCAATTTAATTCTGAAAAATACTTATAAACCAACCAGCATTTAAAGTTTAGCCCTGTACCTGAGGATGATTTATCACAGAAAACCCTCAACAGGTCTTCAACTCCAGTTCACTACTCACAAGTTGAGCAGCTGCTTCTGCTAGGAAAGAGAAAAGTAAAAATTCCCATGAACGTTACATGTGTATTAGAAACCCAGAGTAATCACATCCCCCTGATGCATTTACTTGGCAAATGTGTCAAGATTTCATGCTTATTCAAGATTATTTTACTCGTATTCGATAGCATAAAAGTTGAACCAGGCACCTACCTGGTGGATTTCTGGCAACAAGGTGTATAAACTATCTCAGACAAGTGAACATCTCTCCTCTTTACATTAAGAAGCTGAAGGCTGAGGTGCCAGCAACCACCATGTGGCAGTTTTTTTTTTTTAAGACAATTACTGAAGTGGTATGCACAGTTTAAAAAACAAGGTTTGTTTTTCTACCTCTGATCCAAGTACTGAATTTTAAGAGGAGAAACTTAAATTCTCACATCTAGAAACTTAGAAAAGATAATTCGACATAACATTTCTGCAAGTAGTTGTCAGAATGTTTTCCTCTGATCTTAAAAGCAAGTATTCTAATTATAGGATTAAAACTCAATCTCCAGAACAGAAAAGAAAAAGGCCTGGGGGGACATTTGTCATGATTTGACCGACAACATTCAATACCTAAAATATCTTATTTTTTGGAGGGTACTTCATTTCTCTCCAGCAAGTGTGAAAAGTGTGTTCTGTTGTAAATATACAGGCATTTTACCGTCTCTATGAGATGTGCTCCATGTTTCTGCTGCACATGTCAGTGACCAAAACCCACAGTAGGAACCCAGGTTCAGAGGTGTTAAGCCTACACAGTGCCTGGACAGAATCCCATCTGGGAGTAGTTTTGAAAAGGAAACTGTATAATACAATTATGCTAAATTACCTAGGGTTTCTGGGCACCCAGATGTATTGCCTTGTCTCTAACTCTGTAAATATTCTCTTTGTGGGAGTGGCTATTCAGAGTTGGCTTTTTGAATTGGGAATTCTTGTCAAACACTGTCGTTCAGTCCTGCATCTGCTTTTAGTTTCATGGAAATATGATGAAAGAACTGGCAGATTTCCTAACAGACAAAACCCCATAGTTTTGGTCTGATCCACCCCATCAGCATCCCAGAGTGCCATAAGCAAGCCCCTCTCTCAGCTAACTCGTTGCAGCCCTTCATCTGGAGGTCTGCATGAAGATGCAAGAGTGTGACTGCAAGAAACAGGAGACTTTTCATCAGAGCTTAAGAAACAAAAGCAAGTTTTGGTAAATATTTTTAATTAAGGGATTATTCCCTTCTACCTGCACATCGAGAAACAATATTTTGTTTTTATTTTATTGTGTAGTATACTACCAAGGCTGAAGCCATGGCTAATGACAGCAGAATACATACATGGAAATTAAATGCCCCAAGAAGGCCAAACAATTAGTCACCCTTAAAATTGCCTGTCTGCAGCCAGATGATCATAGGGCTTCAGCCTGAAGCTACCACCTTTCTGATGGCTCTTCTGTGCCAACAGAAGAGGCTGGCAACTTGCTTAGGTGAAGCGTAGATAAACAAGAAGGTATCAGCTCTCTTCTGCATATGTAGAAAGTACAGGGCCACAGGAAGGTAAAGCCAGCTGGACTAACCAATATAATCTTTATTTATGTTAACTTAACCTTCAGATATAGAGCTCTTGCTCAGTTCCATCTAAATCTCAAAAAAATGTAATGTCCAGAAGGCAGAACTGCCCCAGCTATTCAAATGGCAAAGGCCATCTGATGTTTAGTGCCTAACTACAGGCAGTATTCAGGATAAGGTATTTACAGAATGCTCTTTCCTTTGGCTTTTGCATCCTCTTTATTAGAATAGCTGGTTTAACAAACAACCAGTTAAAACCAGCCACGAAGCGGGGAAATGATGTTGTCAAAGCCTCTTCCTAACTTACTTGGAAAACAATCATCATTGCAGTGCAATCAAGCATTTAATTGTTTCCAAAAAAGAACAAAACTCAGTAACATTTAACGCAAGTTCTCTCCCATCCCAATGTTGTACCATTGTTTCAGTAATTCAAATTACATTAAACTAAACTCAATTAGAAGAAATTTGCAGGTTGCATTTATCTTTTACATAAACTGTTAGTGCTTATATAGAAAATTACTCCAAGGGAAAAAGGCAAGTTAGAGGCCATAAATGAAAAAAAATAGAAAGAGAACAGTAAAATGCATGGATCAAAGAATGAATCAAACTCACTTCTGGACCTAGATTTAATGGTGTGTTCTCCCTACAGTAGTCATAAAGAGGGGCAATTAATTTGCTTTAGCAATACAAAGTTATTTTCATTTCAGAAACTGTCTCCCACCTGCCCTACTCACATCAGAAGTGTCTAATATAATTTAATTTCAAGTAATTTGAAATTTGACTAAAGCATAGCACCAACAAAATTCCAGACTTATTTTATATTCTCTATCATAAGGCAGAAAATACGCTGTCATGATTTCAACACCATTACAGAAGCTTACTTTCCCTCAGTTGTCACAGACTAAAGAGGTGAATATTCTATCTGGTAGATGTTTGGGTTTAAGCACTATTGTAAATTGTCAAGATTAATGACAATGATGCAACTTAAGTACTTATTTTAACTTAATGTACCAAAACAGTGTACTATACTCCCAGGATAAGTGAAATTAATTACCCAACAATCATCACAATAATCCTAAACCAGAATTAAACTTAAATTGGAACCTGCAGACATTAAAACTCCAAACTTTTATGAGCATAGGTTCACCACACATTTGCTACACTCCAGTGCCATCTGTCTATAAAAAGATAATTAACATTTTCAGTAAGAACAGATTCAGCTTATTGTAAAGTGTACTTGGTCCTGGGCCATTGAAGCCACTTGAATTCCTAAGATGAATGACACTGCTTATCCTTTTCTGAATTAAGAAGTCATTAGGAAACACAGTTTTCTCAGTTATATTTACGGCAAACTTCTCCGGAAAACAAATTCATCCAGAGTGTGCTGACACAGGGATGTGCAATGGAAGTCTCAACTAATCCCTAAAATTAACCTTGAAGTCTTCCTCTAGCATTGAGCAATTTAGCTGTATTCTAAGACCCCAGGAGAAACTGCAAATAACTACGGTGGAATTTGCATTTAGAAGACCATTCGGGGACAGCCTTTTGAAAGTCCACAACCTTCAGCGGCGTGACACAAATAAATGCTCTGCCAAGCGCTGCAGCACAAGGGATCTAACCCAGACCGCGGTGCAGAGGACAAAGCAGGTTCATTAAATGCAGAGCCTTCCCTTTCCTCCTGCACAGTGGCACTCTGGTGGGTTTTGTTTTCCCCCTCCCTGTGAAGGGGGCACAAAGGATGTTTTCTTAAAAATTCTGGTAACAAGCTGAACAGGTTTAAAACAGCCTGCTGTTAATTTAAGAACACATCCTAGACGCTGTGCCCAAAGGTGTATTCCCACACACCATGTAGAGGACGCAAAATACTTCTAATTTGCAGGGGGGGGTGAGCTACTTGATCACACACCTTCTTTGAAATGCACTCTTTTCAAGGAAAGATGGCGCTTTTCAAAGACTAAATACCGCTTTTCAAAGCGCAATTAGAGCAGAAAAGGGAAGCAACACACTTTCCAAGTGCCCGATTACCTTCCTCCGCCTGTATTGCCCCCTTTACGGACGCCTGAGCCTGCTGCCAGCGCTGGACTCCCGGTTCCCTTTGCAGCCGCCGCTGTTTTCCAGCAGCACCATCTACTGGTGTCCCCGCCGTGATGCTCCGCAGGGAAAAGCCTCGAGGTAAAGGATACGGCTCTGTTTTCCCCGCTTATCACTCATGACTGCATGCGAAACTGCAACATACGGGTTCAGAAAAAGGGCTCTTGTGCCTCGTTTTCCCCTCGAGGCATTGTACACAAACAGTTTATTATGGATTCCTCCTCTCTTCTTCTTTAAGGAGAATTTAGCGCTATACCTCAGTTTATTCCAAAAATATTATTACCATAAGTCAGGCAAAATAATGTTCTGATTTAGTAGCTACGTGCCAAAAGAAAGCATGTTATTTCACAAAAGTATGTTACCTAAAATACCTACCATTTACAGACATGAAATGAATGATTGTGTCACAGTCATGGTTTGGAGTCTTAGGTCAGGGCAGCTGTAGGGATTAGGCACAAAGTGTCTTCAGGCAGTACTCAGAGGAGAAGGCAGGCAAAGGAGGGTGCAAAGTTGAGGCTGCAGGCCCAGAGCAGGGGAGCAAGTGGGGCATGAAGAATAGAAGTGTGCACCAGAGGTGTCTGGCAACAACTTTGGTATCAATGATTTCTGAAGGGCCTAATCCTATAAACCAGAGCGCTCTTGTCTTTATAGTACAGATGCGAACACACCTATAGGGTAGGGTTCTTGCTTAGACCAAGGCAGCTCATGATTACAATATTCAGTGATGTTTACTTCATAGATTTTTTTTCTACTTTGTCACTGAGACTGTGTTCAGCCAAAATAACGAATTAACTGCCCCCACCTCAGCCCAGTACAGCTCAGTGCCACCATGGTTGCTTGCCTTCTCCACCATCACCAAGCATGGGTTCAGTTCACCAAGGACTGAAAAAGCTTTATTCTGAACTTTTTGGCTTATCAGGTGTATATTCCGTTGCTTCAGTTTTCTGCAAGCTATCACATTATTTTTGCGTTTTCTTGTTCCCTTTCCACATTCTTCAATGCATTTGATCTTGCTGGTAACAAACCAACTATTGACTTGAGCAGATCTCTCCAGCTGCAAGAGAAGTCCTATCTGTAGCTTCGGGCTGTCCCTTCATCTCAATTTCTTTACTTGCTATTAAAGCCTCAACAATAATTTCAGATGGTTTATCATCAGCTGCTACTGAACATGAGGCAAGCTTGCAGCTTGCTCCAGTTGCACCTATTTCAGCCTTTGCAGTACTACTTGGAGGGTCTTCACTGCTTGTCTCTCTCGCATCTTCTGTCTGCATTTCTTGCTCTTTACTTTCTTCTGTACTGTGAGAGCCCACATTAATTGAACACTCACAATAATAGTAACCAGATTCCTGCTTCTTCTTACGCATAGCACAGAGATCAATTTGATTGAAGACCTCTGTGCCAAAATAACTGTCTTCATACTCTTTATACAGATCCGAACAAATTTTTCTGAAGCCCTAAATAGTGAAAGAACAATATGACCTTATATGTATATTGTATATATGCACACACAAAAAAGCATGCACTTTAGAAAGGTACAAGATATATCAAGCGTTATCCTAAAACCTAGAAAATTAAATACTGCGGGTCCCCCCCCAATTAGGATAGCAATATCAACTTTATTTGGTAGAATTTAGGTTGATATTGAGAAACATCCACCTTCACTAATGAAATATATAGGAAATTTGGCTTTTGCTGAATCTTCGACCTACCCCAGCTTCCTCCACAAGCAAAAAAAATGCCAAAGATACAAAATCAGATCAATTTAATGCACTCTTATTCAAATGCACCCATCTAAATTTAGATATTTCAAGCAAGTTTGTAGTCACCACATCTATTAGAAAGCTATTCCCTAGTCTCCTGAATTCCTTTCAGATAGAATTTCTTTTTCATCTAAAGTTTACATTGCTCAGTTTTATCTCATTGCTACCTTTACAGACTGAAAAAGTAATCTCTCCTTGGTGTACACATTCCACAACAGTAATTAAATTGCATGCTAGAGATAAATTAGAAACAGAGCTCATGTACCTTCTTCCCTGTGAGCAAAGAAGTATTCAAAAGAAACTTAACTCAGTGACTTACTGTAAAAGCTCTTTTCAGCCAGCCAAAAGAACAAGAAAACCACAGCAGCTCTTAGCTACCAAGCACTGCTAGTATCCCAACAGCCAAATACTACAGCAGTCATGGCATATAAATGGAAGCATTTACTTCTACAAATGTTTTTTTCAGATGTTGACACATTTTTTTTTCAAACTAAGAAAAAGTAACTTCCACTGCTGTAATAAGGGCACATGTTCAGAAGCCACTGTAATTTAAGGCTGCCAAGATTTAAAACCAACAGTCGCCCTGTTGGAGTAATTTCTTTGCAGTTCTCCCCCCATCCCCCCAATGAGTTCACACAAAGCAGCACTGGCCCCCCTGCACAGGTGTCACCAGGGATGTGCAAGCAATCCAGCAATTCCACAGTCCCTATGGCTTTAATTCCATCAGCAACAGGCTGCCAGTTTAAATAAGGGGCTCCCACTAAGCATTTATTCCATAACAAACAGCATATGCCAGAGGCACACATGGAGATGAAGTGAAGGACAGATGAATCATTAAGCAACAGGGAATAGCATCCACCTTCCCTTAACCTAATGAGCAAGCAAGCTAATAAGGCTCCAAGGAGACCCTTGCAGCACAGTCCTGCAAAGTCTCTATCAATGTCCCTGCCCCTGAATGCACAGGAGTGCACAATTACAAACCACAAAAAGCGTCTCTTTACAAGCTTCCTTCCTTGTAATGACAGCCTTTATGGCTGGCAGACATGCATGGTTCACAGCATGGGGATTGCAGGAGGATGGCCAGAAGGGCCAGTGTCACCTGGACAAAACCAGATACGAATAGCTTTGCAACCAAACACATTAAACCATTACACACTGCTGTCCCTGATGACCAAAACACTTCAAAGTGTACTTAAACTATACACCTTTTTCTGCACGCCAGAGATATCCATGTGTCAGTGAGAGCTGGGCTGTTTGGTGGCCAAGAGCCACATGTCACTTTAATGCCAACAGGTTTAAAGTTCTACTGAACTGCAGAGGTTCACTGTGCATCAGCTGTTTTCTGGGCAATTCGGGAGGATAACGGAAACTTGAGTAAGGTCATGTCATTGAAGATAACTTATGAAATAGCCAGAATAGGGCAGAATTAGGGCTGCCCTTTCATTTAAAAACTGCAAATATTTTAATACAAGGATGTGACAGCAGGATTGCTACTCTCACCACCCAGAGCAGACCACAGCAATTTGCAGACCTGCACCCGGTGAATCTACTTAAGCAGCATAAAAAGCAAGCAAAACATTTTCCACTTCTGCATGGAGGTACTTGATCCATAGCTTTGCTCTGGCAAAGGCATGCACGGGCAACACCCAGCACTGCAGGCTAACAACCCACACTGACAAAAACACCTTAGTCGACATGCTGGAGAAGGCTCTTACTATGGATACCAAAGCAGATGCTCTTAAGAGATGAACTGTTCCCTTTTGGCTCATTGGAAAGGGAGAGGTCAGAAAACCTGAAGAGCCCATATTTTATATTTATGCCGGGGCACACTACACATTTTGAACCCAATCAACAAACAGCACATACTGCTCCTTCGGCAGCTATTCAAGCTAACACAAACCAACCTATCCCCAACCTCTCAGAATCTTTAGACACACAGCTAAAGTCAAAGATGCACAATTTCCTAAGATCAAAGTTTGCAGTTGTAATTTTAAGGAGAACCAGCTCCTCCTTCCCCACAAAAATAAGAACAAGGTCTGCAGCCACACCACCAGTATCAACACATACCTGTCTTGTTAACAAAATATTACTGAAATGTGAAATATAAACAGTGAGTGTTAGTAATTGTTTCTCAAGCTTCATAGACTAAACACTTCAGTTGCATGAAGTACTTAAACTGCATCCTTTACTACAAGGAAATAGTTATTTATGGTATAAAGAAAGTAATTACAGCCAGTAGATGGCATCATAATAACTAAAGTAATTTTTGTCTTATTCATGCTTTGGCATCTTCTAATGTTTAAGAAGTTGGATTTCTCTTCTGCAGTCTTTAGGAATTGGATATTATAGAAGTAATCAGTTTTCCTCCTTTCTCTTCCCATTATATTTTGATTTTGAAAGTGATGCAGTGAGTTGTCACAATTTTCAGTTGACACATCAGATCTCAAAACACACACCCTGATCGTCCACTTTGATCTTTGAGATTAAATCCTATGACTAGGATTGGGTTTTGTTAACATCAGGGAGACTTGTAAACAGACATGCTGAGTCCACATGCCCCCTAATAGCCAACTTAACATATAGCCCTGCTTTACTTTGGTTTCGTATTCCTGATGTGTCAAATAGTATTTTAGGAGCAAGGGTTTTAAGGTGCAAACAAATATGGACATGAATGAGCAATGCCTGGTAGACCAGGGAAGAGCAGTGGATATCTGGACTTCAGGAAGGCTTTTGACACTGTTTTCCTGTAAGATCCTCATAGAGAAGCTGAAGTATGGAATGTATGAACACAGTGAGGTGGACTGAAAACAGCCAAGTCCAGAGGGTAGTAATCGATGGCACAAAACCGAGTTGTAGGATGGTAACTAAAGGTGTACCCCACGGGTCAATACTGGGTCCAGTATTGTTCAGCATCTTCATTAATACTCTGGATCATGGGGCAGAGTGCACCCTCAGCAACACACTCATGGCAAAACTAAGAGGAGCAGCTGATTCACCAGAGGATCATGCTGCCATCCAGGGGGACCTAAACAGGCTGGAGAAGTGGGCCAACAGGAGCTTCATGGAGTTCAACAAGAGGAATGAAGTCCTATCATTGCGATGAGCAACCTCATGCACCTGTACAAGTTAAGGACTGACTGTAAATCAGCTTTGCAGAAAAGGCTCTAGGGGTCCTGTTGGACACCAAGTTGACCATGAGCCAGCAACATGCCCTTGCAGCAAAGGCAACCAGTGGTATTCTGGGCTGCATTAGGAGTGTTGCCAGCAGGTCAAGGAGATGATCCCTGCCCTCTACTCAGCACTGGTGTGGCCAAAGCTGGAGTGCTGTGTCCAGTTCCAGGCTCCCCACTCACTTGATACTCAAATATTCAAAGCCCACATTTATGTATTTATACACACATTTATATATTTATAAGCAAGAAGAATGCATACATGAATCATACTAGGGAGGAATATATGTCATATTTGGTGCTAGAGATCAAAGAAAGAACATGCAAGACATTGCAATTTACTTTAAACTTGATAGTAAAAGGAAGTTTGGAAATAATCTGGACAAAAGTCAACAGTAATTCCTACATTCCTATTGTAAATTTTCTTTTGCATTCGACATTGCTGATGCCTGTACTCATGAAATTCCCAATAGGCAGTATAAAAAAAAAGCCTCCAGCACAGAACTATCAGTACTATCCAACTTTGATTGTACCATGTATACAGGAGGCAAATATCAAGTCAATGTGAAGTGCTTGAAGTCCACAAATACAAGGTCATTTTCTTCAGCTATTATAGCATTTTCTGTGTTCTTTGTTCATGCTCCTTTAGTGTTTCAGGTTTGCAATATATTGACCTCATAAATACAAGTACTCTTCCTGGAAAAAAGAGCAGGACAATATTCCACTGGGAAATGAGCAATCTAATCAGAGTTGTTTTTTACTTTAATTGTGCGTGATAAAATCCCATACAATGCTGCAGTAAAGGTTAGAAAAGCACATTGCACATTTCTAGCATAAATCAAGGCACCAGCCTGACTTCCAATATGGCATTAATCTTGTTCTCAGATTAATATTGCTCAGAAGCCACCCTGTCTTGTGCAAACAGTTTGACATTGTGTTTTCATACAGATTTGACCAGCTGCAGCAGAAGGGAAGCACTCTGTACACTACAATAGGGCCATGCATGATATGAACAAGGGACCTCATCTCTTCCAATAGGATATGAGCAAAGGCAACTGTGTTAGCCACTCTATACACAAGCTCTGTTAAATAAGATAAATAATATTTTTCTCTAGTTGTGATCATCATTGCTTAAGAAAATTGAAACCAAGAATTTCATTAGAAGGCAAATAATCTCTAGAATGGACTCCAGTAAGAAGAAATAAATTTAAACCTGGTTACTTACCCTTCTTTTCAACCGTGGTGCTTTGGAGAGCTTCAGGAAAGTAAGATGTGGCTTGAAATCTTTGCTCCCTGAAATGTCAAGATTCATTTCAATAAAGCATTCTTCTACAGCTTCTGGTAAAAAGATGAAGAAATAAAAACCATAACAGTTGGGAGGTAGGGGGAAAAGTATTTACAAAAAGGTTAGACAAAAAGCCACTGTGCTGTTCTTGAGCAAGATACACAGTTAAAACACACAGCAGATAATAGTTGTCATACCACCACAGGAAAATGAAAAATAAGCAAAACCAAAGTTGTGCATGACATACAGCCATATGTTGCAAACTTGAAACTAGATCCCAACTTTTATGTTTGTGGTGCAATTCCTTCCAAATTCACAGATCTTCTATCACAATGGTGCATTCATGACCTCAGCAGCTCTGCCAAGAACAAGATGCAAAACCAGTAGCCACAGCTGAGGAGTGTAATGGGACAGATTCTCCCCAATTGTTGCAAAAAGCAAGGCAAGAAGCAAAGTGCTTCCAGCAAAGTGACAAGACTCCCAAAAGTAGTACAACTCTGCAATACCTAGAGCAAATCAAAAGGAAAAGTCTCACAAACATAGTACTCCTTCCCCAGATTATATGATAGGTGGTGTTTACAGTGGTGTCCATTTAAAAATTTTGGCCACATAATTATAAAGCAATAAGTTTTTATTCTGCATCAAAAGTAGTATCTAAGTCCAGAACTTATATTCTTCAAGGTCTTTCAGTGAAGGATTGTAAAGACAAGTTAAGCCAAATTGATCTATGCTTGGTTTTCATAAACTTTTGAACTGGTCACAAGCATAGCGAGGCAAAACTTGTGTGAGGTACAGCCCTGCAAAATCTGGCAAATGCAGACCATTAAGTCTTGTTCAACAGTTCACAGAATCTTAGGGTTTGGAAGGGACTTCGAAAGACCATCCAGTTCAATCCCGCTGCCAGAGCAGAATCACCTAGAGGACATCAAACAAGAATGTATCCAGACGGGTTTTTAATGTCTCCAGAGAAGGAGACTCCACAACATCTCTGGGCAGCCTGTTCCAGTGTTCTGTCACCCTTACAGTAAAGCTGTTTTTCCTCACGTTTACATGGAACCTCCTATGCTCCAGTTTGCACCCGCTGCCACTGTCCTATCATTAAGAACCTGGCTCCCTCCTCCTGACACTCGCCCTTTATGTATTTATAAACATTTATGAGGTCACCCCGCAGTGTCCTCTTCTCCAAGCTAAAGAGACCCAGCTCCCTCAGCCTTTCTTTGTAAGGGAGATGTTCCACTCCCAGTTGTGCTTAAACAGTAAAGAATAATTTTCAAAACATCACTGAAAGCCTTAGCTAAGGCTACAGTGCTTAAGACCTCTCTCCAACAATTTTTCTTATTGCCACAGGTCTTTATACCTTGGTTGTATAAAAGGGATAAAAGTGAAAAAACAACATCTACCCTTGAAACCTGCAACATTTACATAGCTCTTCCTGCCAGACCCCCCCCACCTTGCCACTTATCTTTGTTACTCCTTAATTGCTTAGACACTGGGAGAAGCACATTCAATGATGAAATTTGTGTTAAAAATAGCATTCCACATATCTGATGAGTGCATGGCTTGAAAACACCCTACTTCCCTGTGAAGTTTCCATCTATAAGGAAGTTTAACTACGTGTGTTTACTAGTTTGTCATATGCATTTGTATCAAGGCCAAGTCTCTGGCTTGGAGTTTAGCTAATTAATACATTAAAATGTTTCATCCCAGTATTTGTGAGGGAACAGCAGCTGTGTCTGTCTGGTCAGTTTGCCAAGGCAACAGCTTTATGTTTTCCAGCTGGAAAATATCAAAAGAATAGGATCCAGTTGCCTGAACAAGCATCTAATGCCCTTTTAGATGCCCTACAGGATGCCCACCTGGCCTCCAGCTGCCATTGCAGAAGGGTACTGTCTGGCTATAGGTTCAGTGTGAACATCAGATATTTCAGGGCACCTAAAAATGGTACTAGGTTATTATAGTTAGGTATCAAATAACCCTTAAAGTGCCTCTGGTACTTTGTCAAATAAAACACATTAACACAAAGAGTTTCTAAGCATACTAAGTCTTGTTCCCATGCCAGTAGGCCTAAGTACAGCAAACCCCAAAGTATGCATGCAGCAGGAAAGCATCTAAGCTCCTGCTAGGAAAAAAAACTCTTCTCTACATATCATCTAGGCAAGTAACATCCTCTAGACTCGCAAAAATATGCAAGCTAGAGCTTAGGCTAATAAAAAACTGAAAGCAGCATCTCCTCCCACCCAGCACCGGTAGTACCAAATAGCAGGAAGGAGTTATTACTGCAAGAGGAAGGTCTTACTGCCATGAGCAGTTTCATTAGAAATGCTGATGATGGAAGAAAGTTCAAGGTGAGGAATCATCTACAAGATGTCAGCTTAAGAACAAGATTCATAGCTGATATCCTGCCCATGTCAGGATGACTTTTCCAGACACTGTCTTCCATAGCTCACTTGATAACTACCCTAAGAAAATTCCAGAACATCTTAAGCAGTACCTCTCTTCCAAAGAGCAAAAGGTCACTAGCAACAACGGAAGCCCAGTAATGCTCAGTATTTACCAATTAACTGCAGTTATTTGATGAAGAGGCAGGACAACTGAAGTCCACGAGGTGGGAACAAAATAAAATGAAGAGCCAGCCACCTATTTTTATATTTTCTAATGCCAAGAACACTTTAGAGGTTCAAAAACTTCATTACCACAGGCTGAACTGTTAAACTGTTGTTGCCAAATCATCAATAAGGGTGTGAGGAGACAGAGGCAGCTGGCAGGAGTAGCTTGGCCTTTGCCAGTCATATCATTTACCCATCATGCCACTGGACAAGGCAGTATTTGAAAATCCACATCTATCCCGTGAGCAACCAAGAATATAGACTAAAAGGTAAGAAGAAACACTGTTCATCATAAAACAATTTGATTTCTATGTTGAGGGAGAGAGGGAGGAGAAAAAACAAATTTCTACAGAGATGTCATTAAAAGGATAGATTTTTATGTATATTAACACAATCCCCAGACTCATTAAGTTCTAGAAATGGTCAGAAGTTATGCAGAAAGGAGAACAAAACTGGAAATTACATCTCTCTGAATAACAAAGCCATTGGTGACAGAGTTAGCAGCTTGAAAAATGGCAACTTTTCTCACAGTCAAGGAATTATTTCAGGCAATCAGTGAACAATCATATTGCATTAAAAACCATGCAAGAACTGACAGAATATTCTCAGGGCTTGCAATCAAAATTTTTCTCCTCCATCTCATTAAGAAAGGTTTCCAAAACCCTGAAAACTCAGGTTATCTGGGCAGAGAACACAAAGGATCTGCCGCTCACTATTGTAATAGCTTTTAGAATTAATGCAGCTCCAATATCATTAAAAAAAAGAAAAAGAAAAGAGAGCATCATAGCACACATGCTGCAGAACCAAAATTAAACAGTTCTGCTGTTACTAAAATAGCATGATAAAGGTTGATCTTGTATGCTATGATTCATTGGGTATAAAATTTTCAGTTAAGCAAAACAATGAGTAAAGGGAAAAAACAGCAGGAGTCAGACAAGAGAAAGGAGGTATTCACTTCAGCATCTTTCAGAAATGAATGAGGAGAGGTAAGGTGGGAGGGCTTCAAAACAGTCAAGCAGTCCTTTCTTTCAATGGCATTGAAATATGTATGTGTCATGGACAGGCACAAACCAAGTAGGACCTTAAAGGAAACTGCATCCTGTGCCTTCTACTTAGTCATCTTCCAGTCAAGATTATTTTATGTTAAAGACTTTCAAAGAAACAATTTGGACATAAGGAAGTTTGTCGAGGTTCTAATACTGATAAATAGGGACAACATTAGGGTACCTTCACAAAAAAGCACAGCTGTTTTGAGTCAAAATTATCTTTACCATGGATGGAACATTAAGAGAAGGCCAGAGTCAAGCAAAAGGCAACAGCTGAAGTGTCTCATTTTATCTAGCTGAGGCAAGGAAGCTCTTCATATTGAGGCATCTTCTGTCTAGTTGTGGAAAAATAAACAGAAGAGACCAGAACTATTATATCAAAGCTAAGAACTAGGGGTGGTAGAGAGCAGCTTCAACAAAAAGAAAACAGACTACTCTGAAAAGTCATACCCTTTGAAGATTAGAGTCTTTGTACTGCATGCCTTTGAGAAGCATTAGTTGAACTGTGCTTCCTTTTTGATTAGTATGAAAATAGCAAGGTGTCCTGGTTTGAGCCAGGATGAAGCTAATTTTCCTTTTACTGATTTTTTGTTTTTCTTCAGTAAGCTCTCTTTTAACTAGCAAAAATTGTTCCAGCTAGTGGACTGATAACACTGGAATGTTGATGTTTCTGCTGAGACTCCAAGGTCATTTCTTAGCTCTGCCGCTACAGAGGCTACCGGGACAGGAGAGTCCTATCTATGACCCCCCAGTAGGGGAGCTGGACTAGACAGACAGCAGAACTGACCAAAGGTATTCCATTCCATATATCTATGTAAGCTCCGAGGAAGGTCAGAGATCTCAGACGACAACTTCCTTCCTGTTTCTTCTTCCCTTCTCTTCTATCCATGGCTGGTGTCTGGGGAGGACTCCATCCATCCATCACTGTCGACTCCTAGGCTCAGCCCTGACCCTCGTAACTCTCCCCACAGCCCTGCCTGCTCTGCTGTTATTGAAAACAGTGGACTGAGACATTTCAGGACTGCTCACAGCTAAGGAGAGTGCCGGGGAGTTGCTGAGGGTGAGGGGAGGCAAGAGGCTTTCGCACATTCCTGAACATACTTGTATATAATTGTACATATAATTAAAGCTGTCTAGTTTAGTGTTCAATCCAGCTAAGTCTCTCTCCTTAATTCTCTCTCCTTCCCTACCTGGGTGGGAGGGGCAGGGGATCGAGAGCATTGTTCTCTCTGGTTTATTTTTCTATCCTGAGTCAAACCGTGACACAAGTAAAAAAGTATATTGATTGTTTCTGCTCTGTTGGAAGTGGAAGCCCAGGACACAGATTAGGTTTTGCATTGCAGGCTAAAGCAAGTCCTAAAAAACGAACAGGTTGGGAGGGGAAGGGAAAAGGATCAAGCCCTTCTAAAATGGTACTCAGATGCAGTTAAGCAGGTCAAAGATCTGGAACATCTTCATGAACCCACCAGTGCTTTGAGAACTTAGAGCAGGACATAAGCTACCCATACTTCTGTTCCATCTTCTACAGTGGAAGAGAAAGACTAATTTGCTGATGCTGCACATATGTATGCAAACACTGCTCTTAGTCACCACCTGTCCCAGAGGTGTTCATGATTTCATGCTTACTCCAATTCAAAGGAAGTGCCTGCAAACTTAACTGGGGACAACACTTAGAAGGTTCCCAGTTTATTAAAACAGAGCCCCAGTTTTGAGGTGTCATTTTGAAGACCCTGCAGGTGAAGGCCCCTGTACACCACTGGCCTGCAAGATCCTGACTGCAGGGCAGTCAGGCTGGGATGGCCTTGCTGTGTGATTGTGACATGTCAAATGCCTGTGCATCTCATCTGTCCCACTTAGTACAGAGAATTTGTTTTGGCTCTTGTGCTCTGCAGGATCCCATTTGCCAGCTTCATACTTAAGAAAGAGAGGAGACAAGAAGAAAAGCAGCACGTCATGGCCATGCACAGCAGCTTGGGCCAGTGCTTACAAGAGCTGACAGACTCTACTAACTGGTTTACCACAAGTGGTAGAGAATCAGATTAGGTACTTACCTGCAATTCTGCTCAGTGTTTTCTGGTCTTCCTCCAACATTTTCACATATATCACTTGATTGTTAAACTGTCCAATCCCATGAAATGTCATTTTAAGGTCTTTACCCTGCAATATGGCTTCTATTTTAGTCTTGCTCTGCTTCAGTGCCAGAACAGCCCTTAAAAATAATACATATATTCTGAAAGAAGGTTATTTGATTATTACATATGGAAATATTGTTACATTTTAATACCAGACAATATACCTGATTTTGACCACTCTGCAGCACTATGCAAGGTATAACAAGCACACTATATTGCAGTGCTAATGCTTTTGTAACAGTTCAAAGATGCACAGACATTTTAAATACATTATGTTTTTCAGTAATTTCAACCTTAGCTTATGTATTAGAAGTGAGTTTTGCAAAGTGAACATTCAAGTCTTTAACATGCCAGAAAAAGCTGTATGAATCTATGTTGCTGAAAAGTCAAAAAGGGTAAAACTGAACTTACATTTCAGTGATGTAGTTTAAATTTTTTGCTTGCAATTTTCAACTGGTTCACTAGTTTAGGAAGCACATTTAGTATTTGTCTGCATTATATTCTCCTATTTTAGCACAGCTAATAAAATATCAAATTTACACTTATTTGGGGAGTTCTACATCCCATTTCAATAAAGTTTAGATGCACACCTTGCTGTGCACAGAAATATTTTCAAAAAAGTGAATTACCCAAAGAAATCAACACTTCAAATTCAACCTTTTTTTTTTTTAAAGATGTAGAAAAAGTATAGCTAGTAAGTTTGTAACTGTAGATGGCAACTCTTTCAGCAACTTAATAGCCACTGAAGATTTACAGGTATCCTTTTTTACCTTGGTGTCTCAGGAAAGGGGATCCTGTCAGTCTTCAGTTTTAAGCAGAAAATTTCTGCCAAACTGCAGCATAATAAAGACTGCAGGACACCATCCCACGCTTTGCTGCAGCTTCTATAGACATATTCACTTCCTAATTACAACTAGAACAAATTTTGTCTACATTTTCTTTAAAAATCTTAGATTCGTGTAACATTATCTGAATAGAAATTGGACACTACAACCTAAGGGCCAACCCAAGGCCACTTCAGCCAACAGCAGTCAACAATGTGCAGTTGTCACTAACACATTTGAATTACTTCAGCTACAACAACATTGGAGCTGCTTCTTTCTGAGACTCCTGGCGACACTGCCGATGACAATTTGGTGAGGACAGGTCTGAAGGTGGAAAGGGAATGAATTCTTTGCAAGTGATCTTGCTTCTTCCATGTTGATAATAACCAGGGCTAATCAAGAACTTCCTTTAATAATGTCTAAGCTAACATGAAATGCTGCTAGAACAACTTCTGCCCCAAGATTTGAAGTGCCATCCCCACCTCTGTGAGGTACTGGGCTAGCAGTTCTGTTAGCTTCAGAAGTGAGACTTGAAGGCAGGCTCTTATGTGACAGCACAGAGCAGTAGTCACTGAACTACAGCCTCATTTAGTTGAGCTCTGTAGGTAGAACATAAAGGATGAAAAGCATTTGGCAAGGAAGATCTGCTTTTCATCAGGTATGCCCTGTATTTCTGTATCACAGGCACACTTCCCCTCATTCATTAACACTACTTAGCTCCACTCACCTCCCTAACCAACTGATTCCCATTTTGATTGCTGCTCTCCACTAACTTCCTATCCTCTTGGATGACAGCCTGCTCAGTAGCAGCACTGACACAGGTTTTTATTACTGAATTACCGTACATAGTGTCTTCTGCATGCAGGCTCCTTAGCCCATATAACAGTCCTCCTATCTTTTTTCCCCTTAGGCCCTCTGAAAAAGCCTGTGGAATATACAATAAAGCAGGTGATTTTAATGTAAGGCACATATACAAACCTGTTACATGCATCTTAATCCTGCTTAACTGTTGCTGCCTGTATGGGCAGAACGGTTTTTTTTCCTACTCATTCTGGTTCTTTTGACATCTTTCCAGCTAGGTGTTCTGTCCTGTGCCCAAGCAGATCCTGTGTCAGTCATATGGCATTGAGGCTTTACTGTTTATTGTTTCCATGCTGGTGTGTGCCAAGACCCCAGGAGAAAGGGCTGCTCTCACCAGGTTCCCACATCTACCAGGCAATGCCTTCGCAGACACCTCCAGACCTTCCCTCCCTGCCTTCTCATGCCAGGAAATCTCAAGTTTCCCAGTGTGGGACAGTAGCATAAGGCTAGGAGAAAAAACCCGCAGTATACTGGCTGGACCTTCCTAGCATCTCTGGCCTTCCTGACCACAGGGTAGCTTTCCTTAGTCATCTTTCAATATCCCCATCTTAATTCACAGGGCCCCAGCAATCACCCACAGCTTGAATTACACAAACCAGCAGTTTGGAAAGGAACTAGACAGATTATTTTTATTTTCTTCTTAATGTAAGAAGTCCTGTGAGCTAACATTCTCCAGCTGTTACAAGCATAGCTGATCCGAAAAGCTGTGGTTTCTCAAAAGGCAGCAGCTCAGGGAACTTCATATCCATCAAGTTAATTTGTGGTAGTAATACAGTAACACAGTAGCAATACTATTTGCAGCCATGCTGCTTGTTCTCTTCAACCCACAGCAGATAAACAAAACTTCAACCTCTGAAGCATTGCATCTAGCTTTTATGAAGATCTTTTCTCAGATGTATTCACAACAAGCCAGAAACTGATAAAAAAAGTCTAAGAAATTGTGTGTAGGCTCTACTAAAACACTATTATTCACAACAGCAGCAGTAAGGCTACCACATTTACAGAAAAATTAGCAGCACTTGAATTTTGCAGAATTCTTACTTTTTTACTTCTTCTTCTGTTCCCAGGTGAGCTACTGTTATAGTAAGGTGCATGGTTTGAACAGGAAGAAGAGCTCTCAGCAGGTCAGGTTCTTTGGTGAATATGAGCTCTTGGACATCTTCAATTCTGTCCAAAATCTGCAAAGCAGTAAACAGAAGTCAGTGAAATAATTTTTTCCTTTTAGAGTGCCCAGGTATTACTGGAGGAATTCAGAACGCTGAATCTTTACACACCCAAAAAATGCAACTCAAGCTGAAGCCAGGAACCCACATGACAAAATCCCCCTGATCTATCAGGTAGCAACTTACAGTTTCAATTTCAAAGTTAATTTTTCAGGAATTGATTGATCTGTTCTCCTTGTTAAAGCCTACAGGCTAAATTCACTTCTCATGTGAGCTAGCACCCCTATATCTTAAAGTAGGTCTGAATCTGACCCTAAGCATTTTAAAATAAAGCTCACAGCACTGTGTAAATATTAATGGGATCTTCATGCAGTTGTCAGTTGTTAATGGACTGTGGAAATTGAATAACATTTCCATAATTAATCTTATGCCATTTTCTGATTACAAGTTTGATCACAGATTAAACTGATATCTCTTCCAAAAGGAAGCTACAACAGCAAACTATGTAGATCAACTAGGTAAAACACTGTGTTCTGAGTTGGTACTTTCTAGAACTACATAACCACTTTCTGGCACTTCTAGGTCTATCTGTGCCTTTACACAACTGACTCCAAAGAAAGATTTTTCAAAATGATCTGTTAAGGTTTATATACCAGTCATGGGAACAACACAGGAGGAAGAAGAATTAAATCACACAAGGACTAAGCACCTGGTGAAAGCCTTTGTTACAGCCAGCAACAAAAGATAAATCTTTATAAACAGTCATTTATAGGTTTTTCCAAGTACAAAAGATAAATCTTTGGAAAAATCTATAAATGACTGTTTATAATTATTTCACTGAGCAAATTCTGGCTTACATGCCTAGGTGCTCACACATTAGAGCTCCACTTTATTCATACATAGGTTGAAACAACTTGGTCAATATATTTTTGTTTTGCAATTTTTCTACATAAAGCCTTGGCATTCATTGTGCACTCCAGTAAATAGTCTCACAACCTGCACAGCAGAAGAGATTAGTACAAGTTTCTGATAAATATCAGATAAAAGCCACACACAATTAAGAGAATCCATTTGAAGATACAAACAGCAAACTCCCTGAATTCACAAACCCTTACAGTATGTTTGTCACTGCAGAAAACTCATCACTGAAATGTCTCTTACATTACAGTAATTCCTGCTGTAACTGAGTCACAATTTATTATGGCCTGCTATTTACAGCACGTTTGCTTAGATGATGAAAACATGGAGCAGAAATCAAACCATCAAGTTGTCTGACCACACAAACTGAAATAGTTGCTTCAACAGGCTAGGTTAAGTATTGACATAAGTCCCACAAAACAGTCTTATGTTCTCTTCCCTTGCCCAAACTTTCTAAGAATACTCTTAAAATAAGAAAGACTATTCTCCTGCCTCCTCAGTTGGAGGCTCTGACAGCTGGGAAGCCAAGTTTGAGCAAAATTTCTTCATATAAATATCTAATTATTGCAGAGCAATTTTTATGTCTTTTCTTGTCCTTCTGTCAGCTTCACAAATGTCTTCAGAACTTTCTGCTTCTTTTCCCATAGGAAGAGTCTACCTTGTATCTACAACTTTGTTTTATTTATTTTTGGTGGATCAGTCTGTAGCACTTTTCTACAAATGCTGTGTTTTTGATGGGATGGCTTTTTTGGGCAAGGGACAGGAAGGAAGCACTTGGCATATCGAAAGCCTGAGACCACAGCATTCCTAGATCCACCCCAGCCTGAGCCCATTGCTGGAGCCTAGTGTCCAGCCTCCTGCATGCAAAGAGAAAAGGGCTGCTGCACCCACCAGGACTGTAACAGGGTTTTCCCTTGGTGCTGTTGAAAGGGAGGAAAATGAAGACAGCCCCAGGCTGTATCATCTGGAGAGCTCTCAAAAATATATGGGAAATTGATTCTACCCAAAATACTAACAGCATCTTTAAAACCCTTCTGCAAGGGATGACAATGCTGACAGTGTAACAGGCAACCATGTTGTATGCTTAGTGAGCTCAGGAACCTCTGCATTAGAGGTAAAAGCATCTGAAATTTTTGATAAGCTATAGCTGCATGTACATGTGTATATATGTATACACTCACATTTATTTATTCACCCTTCACAAACACATAGTAGGCCTACAGTACTGCACCCTTCAGTGTTTCCCTTGCAGAGCCTCACCCAGGGCTGTCTCAGATCACTGCCACCCTTAAAGGTAGCACTTAAGAGGAGCATAAACTGGGAATATCTTGGGCAGAGCATCCAGCCAGGGACGTCAGAGTTGCCAGATTACTAAAACTGCTGTGAGAACAGGGAGACCTGGAAGAGCAGAACTGAAAGAGAAGAAAAGGAGAAGGAGCGGAAGGAGATCCATAGAGCTGTGCAGGATGTGATCACAGGCTATATACTAGGACACTCAAATCTCATTAAAGTAGCAGAAGTTAGACATTCATGTCCCCTCAAGCTGTTCCATGATGTCATTCCTCAGATGGCAGGAAACTTTCTGGTCTCCAGCCTAGATTTATTCTTTGCCCACTTCATACCCATTTGTTCCTCTGCCAACATTGTCTTCCAGCTTACAGTTATTTTCCCTTCCTGGCATTTATCTTCCTGACATGCCCTGCACTTTTGTTCACCTCTGAAAAGCCAGTCATATGTAGAAATCACTGAAAGTTATATGGGGCCATCCTCCAGATAACCTTCAGAGATGATTCTGCTCAAGACAAAGCCAGAGCAAATAATTGCCTACCAAGAGGAAGGCACCTTTGACATCTCCATTTAACACATACGTAAGAGTTTCTACACTTAAGGTAAAAACAAGAATTTAAAAGCCTGCCAAAGTAAACTACTGTACTGCAGCTTGTCATGCTGAAAAAAAAAAAAAGGAAAAAATGTACAACAGATACAGTCATCCTGCTTAATTATTGCCTTTCAGCAGTGTAAATACAGTCATGCTAGATACTACATGAAAACCTCAGATAGAAAAAAATAATCATGTTATGTATTGTAACAAACTAACTATTTGGTTCTTTGGAAAAAGCACCATAAACTAATAGCAAAAGCTGGTAGCCAAGGGTTATGTCTTCACTACATTCATACAAGCTTACATTCAGGTTTTGTCTTTCCTATTTGCTTTGTAATAAAAGATCCCAAGATGCATATATACTATAAACCTTAATAATTCACACAGTTTATGTTGCTTCTCCATTCTGCCCATGCAGATTCAAGATCAAGACTTCCCCCTGCCTGCCTCTGCTAGATGGAAGAGTGTCTTTCTTGTCTTTGCACCACAGAGGCTTCCTGGCCCTTCTCTATATTGTATATTTGAGTGCACAGCCACCTCCTGACGTACATCAAGGTCTGCCATGTGGGGCATGTCCCACCTCACAATGCTGCTGTTCAGCAGCAACTGCAGAGTCCCAGCCAAGAGGGGAGCAGCAGGTGCTGGTAGAAAGTGAGGGCTTCTGCTTTTGCATACCCCAAGCAGCTACTGAGCTAACACTGCCATCAGCAAGTCAGAGTTGCCAATGACAAGCTGAAGGGCAAAAAACCTGTTCCTAGTAAAGGTACTGACTGAACTGCTTTGGGACCGAGATGCCCTGTATACTTCTTCAGGAAGTTTTGTATGAGCTTCAAAATTCCTATCAGCAGAACGGGAATGAGTAGCTCAAGGTAAGCCAATATTTTTCCTCTTACCCTACAAATACAAAGAGACATAAGGTATGCAGAATTTTGGGGGCTTCAAGACAGTCATACATAACTGCTTCAAGAAAAACACTGAAATCTGTCTCTCCAGTTTCAGTATCATCTTTGGAATGTACTTCCATAGATTATAAGACAATACCTGCAGTATCCAAGCCCTACAAGGCTGTCTTGACATATTTCAGAACAAAAGTTTACAGTGGTAATTGGAATACTTTAGGACCCTTGCAAAGTGTCTAGAAGAAAATATTTGTATTTGGATTTCTGCTGTTTGCTGTGTTTTAGTTTAAAAGTATGGAGGTATAAGACTGGCTTTTTCAACACTGCTGAAACCATAGGAATCATAGAATATAGCATATCTGGATGAAGTACAAGCATGCAGACTCCACACATGGCTTCTTGGCATTAACTGTCTACCTAAGACTTCAGGGTAAGTTTTTTGGGTAAGAGACAAAGAAATAATAGATTAACACCCCTTTTCTCTTTTGTGGAGGAGAAGGAAATTTTCATCCTCAATTGTGAATGTCAGTGGGGAAGGAGACAAACAGATCAGTACAAGTTTCTGTTACACTAAATGTGATGGTAAGACAATGTAGGATGAGACAATGCAAGATGGTGAAAGCTACATCTTTCTTCTGAAAAAAGAGATTACAGAATAAAAGATATTGACAAGAGATGCATCCACTCAGACCTTATGGAAAGGCCAATGGCAATCAAAGTGACTTTTTCCTAGTAGTAGCCAAAACATAATATATTCTTGACCTATTCTAGCTACAAATGCAAATCCCAGCACTACGAAGGTTGCTATGGTGAGAGTTAACTCCATCCCAGCCAGACCCAATGGAGTGCTTCAGTTAAGAGAGCAAAATCTGATCACTCTTAACAAGCTTTGAAACCAAGGTAGCTTTAAACTTATGCTTAGCTTCTTATTTAGGGGGTTTATTGGTTTTGATTGAACAACTATTTAAAAAATACCTGATCATCTGTTATTGGAATAGAGACAAAATAATTTGGAGTCTCCCGTGGGCATTTCTTAGACACTTCTTGACCCAGGTCTTCCATCATCCCCTTGGGGTCTTCTTGGGCATCATCTTGCTCCTGCCTCTTCTCTGTAGCTCTTTGACCTTCGTTTTGTAGAAGCAGGTCTGGTTTTAGCTGTTCCTGCGCTTGGATATGACCCTGCAGCAGCTCTTCTGTCACCATCCCATGCAGGTCTGTTTTGTCTCCAACCTGCATGTCCTGTAGCTCCATCACTCCCACTTTTTCCTCTTCTTGGCTCTGGTCCTGCTGGCATTTGGTCACCCCTCCATGATCCTGCTTTTGACTCAGAACTCCCTGCAGCACCAGTTCCACTGCAGCTGGTTCTCTCTCACCTTCAGATCTTGCCATGGTCACTCTCTGATTCTGTTTTTGGGTCAGCTGCTCTCCACTCCCTAACACTTCCTCACCTTGGTCCTGGAGGCAGGTTACTTCTTCTAGGTCATGGCCCAACTGCAGCTGCACAATGACCTTGACACCAGCCATTCTGCATCCCCACTCCTGCGGCTGTACCTGCACAGTTACTTGTGGGAGAACTGGCCCTCGGCCCTGCTGCTGTAGCTGCACCTGAACAGTCACCTCTGGAGCCTCCCATCTTGGCCTTGGTTTCTGAGGCCGCACCTGCACTGTCACCTCCGGGGCTCCCCAACCCTGGCTCACTCTTTGAGGCCGCACCTGCACAGTCACCTCTGGGGCCTCCCACCCTTGGTTCATTTGTTGTGTTTCCATGTTTGGGGCCGCACCTCCCTGTGCTGTCTGCCTCTGTAGCTGCACATGGACACTGTCCCCTCCCTGGGGCTGCTGACCAGGAGGCACCAGCTGCGCTGCTGAGAGATTGTCTCCTCCTTGTCCCAGCTGCACTGATGAGCAGGGTTGCTGAGCTCCCTCTGGACTGTCATCCACCTGAACCTGCTCCTGTACAATCTCTTGATTCTTACTCCTACACAGCTCCTGTTTTATCACCTTCATCTTACAACACAAAAGCTTTCTTCTCCCAGGTTGGGAATTCTCCAAGGTCCTCCTCCTCTTTCTTCGGGGCTTGACGTTGTTTTTTAGAGGAACTGGAAAACAAAGAAAAAGCTCAGCAGCTATCAAAAGGAAGAACCACTCAGAATAGTTCAGCCTGGGTTCAGCTCTGCAGTTTTACTTACTACAGGGAGCTCCATTCAGGCCAAATAGTTCAATCTAAAAACCACTAAAGAGCCCACCTCAGGAGTAAACCACTGCCTCTAGAGTGCTGTGCAATCTTGGTAGTCACTATATTGTGGTCTTTACTTCTGCCCTTGCCCTGTTTCAGTTTCACATAAAGGTACAACTACACCACTTCATAGCACACAGTAGTATAGAAACAGGCCTTATTAAGGGACTGCAGGTACATTACCTAAAGGTAGTTACTGACAGAGATCTAGCTTGAGATAATAACTTCAGCCAAAGACTCCAAAGTTGAATACACCTGGAATCAAGTTTGCCAGTGAAGTTTTCATCTCCTGTAATGGCAACATGTTTCCATCTAGTCAGACCAGCACAAGCCATTTTTCCTCCTAAATACACATTACTGTTTTTTTCTACCCCAAGCTCCTGCCATGTCCTCTTCTACCTTAACATCTCCCATTTAGCCTAATTTCCATCTCCTCTTCCCTAAAGTTGCAGAATATATGCTTTTATCTTCCATACTGTCTGCCCACAAGTAAAGAAGGCATCAAAAGCTGGAAGAGATTTTCCATACTCATTTCAGATGCAAACTCCACAGAAGACCAAAGAATCAAGAACAACTTTTCCTCACCAGTCAGTGCAGCTCTTCAGATGCAGTAGGTCCAACTGCACTGAAGTGCCACTTTTTAAGGAAGACATCTAGGCAAATAAATTCCACAGACCAAACAGGATTAATCTGTATGGGGAAAAATGCTTGACCCCAGGTTACAACCTGCCTTAACTTCAAGCCCTTCTAAGTCGCAGCAGCATTGAGTTTTTCCCCTGAAGCTTTAAAAATGTAAGCAGATATTTTTGTCGTAATTCTGCTCTCCAAGACAACCAAAATATTCTGAATTTGCAGGAAAACCAAACCCCTTACTGCCCCCACAAAACCCATATCCATGTAAAAGTCACAAATAAATAAGCAAAAACCTAAAAAATTGATAAACACAAATATTTTAATATTGGGCAATCCAAGCCAAAGATAGTACAGCTGTCTCCCTGTATGAAAAGAAACCTCTTATTTTTGCAGTAGGCTAAAGATGAGAAGCTTAAACTTACCCTGAATTCATATGAAAGCTATTATACTTTCCTTCAAGAATCCAGATGTAGGGGAGTTGTTCCAAAGAAAGGGCTAGTTTTAAAAAGGAGATTTGAATGCTTGCATATATTTCATATGCAATTTCACTAATCAGGTATCTCCATGTCTTCTATTCAATTATGCTTTAAGAATTTTGTTGACTGTATGTCAAATCTAATGCCTTAAAGAGACACTAATGAAGATTTTTAAAAATGCAAAAGACCAAATGCTTATGGAAATAGGCTGATCCTACCTCTGGAGATGAGGCACTGTGGTCATGAACTAATTATAAAATCAGCTATTACCCATGGTATTTGTGCCTGGGCTCCAACAGAAAATTTTGGTCTTCTGGAAGAGTGTTTAATCAAGGATATGCAGAGTGCCTGATCAGTTAGTAGAGGATCCTTAATGAAAGGCAGAATCTAACATAGTACTTCATCCTGAAAGAACATGAAACTTACTTTCAAATCTCTCTGATATCAGCTTTGAGAAAAGGAAGCTCTGCCATTGCTGTCATGTCTTCATTGTCCAAAGGAGGAACTGGAAGAAGAGAACAATATTGAAGTCTCCCAGAGAGTCCCTTCCAAACGTGTAACTGTTGTAGAAAACGTGTGCGTTTTTAAAGTACTTGTAATGGAACAGCAGCCACTGACACACTATTACACTTCTTTGCCTTCCTCATAGTCAGGCTACTTGAGAAAGCAAACCTCCATTTCTCTTCCAGGGGTCATCACATATGCTAAGCCTGAAGTTATGTAAAGCCTTGGTAGGTACATGTTACAATAGTTCAGAGGATGTAGCATCTAACACCTCTGTAAAAAAATATTTAGATCATGTAGATCAATCAGAAATAATGTTTAACACACTTAGAGAGTGACAGCAGGATTCATGCCACTAAAACTTCATAAACCCTACTGAAATATTTGTCTTATTATCAACATGCAGCTGAGGCATAACGCAACAGAGGTTTAGACAGCCACTTTTTAGCAATCAGCCTAAGTTGCTATGTAAAACTTTAAGACAAATAACAGTTTGTTAGAACAGGTAACAAGCTGCCACAGTAGTGGAAATGTTTGTTGGTTGTTGCTTTTCCTACGCTAACACAAGTGCACTAGCTCTCTTGCATTTGTGCCTGCACAGTAGCCTTGGGTGGGGATTTTGCAGACTGTCACCAGTGTAGCAAAGGCAAAATGTGGCAGCTCAGGCTGAGTATAGAAGGAGTGAATAGGAAGAAGCTTCAGTGTCCTTTACAAGGTAATGGACAATTGTGTTTTTCAATAGATAACATCACAGTAGCCTTGTCAGTGTTAGAGTTCTTTCCCTACACTACTTTGCTCTTAAACCTGCATTGCTTCGTACTTGCACATCTACTGCAAAATTTTCAGTTGACATTCCAACCACCTAAAAAGACTTAGAGCTGCAAATAATGCCCAGCCACCCTTACACTATCTGCAAGTCCACAGAGACTGTACAGCCATAGTGTGGCTGTCATCAAATCAAGAATTAAGGGCTCAGGATTTTTCTGCCTTTACTTAGTACAACCTGAACTCCTTGAAGTTCTTCAAACACTTGGTCCTTTAAAGACTTCAGAACCTGTTTAAAAAAAAAAAGCATGGCTGGAGATCCTGAGCACTAGCAGCATCCCAGAGGGCTCCAAGCCTTCCCCAGACTCCTCCCACTCTTACTGAACCCTGCCAACCCATTTAGCCCAGGTGACTACACCAAACACTTCTCCATCTGCAACAGCCTCCAGTGCAAGGCAGGTAGCCAACGATCAAAGTGCTGAAGACTGCAGTCTATACAAATAAGAAAGGCTCCTGCCCCTGTAGCACTTAAAGAGCCCTGAAATACACATTTAGGAGTCAAAAAAAGCTGGAAGACCACCCAAATGTATTCAAAACATTTCAATTGTGAGGACAGTTCTTTCTTCAAATAAACTGTTTATTCCATTTTCAGCCTTTTGCAAGACAGAGCTTGTGCAGACACCTGCAATCCCAATCAGAAGCTCAGAATCAGCAAATGCACAAGCTCCAAAGGCAATGTCCCTCCAGCCTCAGTCCCAGGCCAAAGTCTGGAAACAGCTACTAACTGTGACTGACTAGTATCACCCTTGATCAAAAGGGTTCAAAAACATCCAGAAACAATGTTGACCAGTTCCATGCAGATGTAGGCATCATTTAGCCAAAAAAAAACCTCAGTCTGCCCTCTGCTACTTCTCATCCTTACAGGAATCAAATGTTCAATGTGAACGACAACACAAACTCTGCTGCTCTAAGCTTTAGTTCTTCTAGTGGGAAACAATACCCCCTTTGCCCAACTGATTACATTGTTAGCATTAAACTACCACACTATGCAGAGAACCTGGAAGCCAGGCAATGTTTTCTTCTACCCAGACACACAGCTTTTGCCCTACAGGCAAGTGCCACAGGAAACTGCTGACTGGGTAACGCTGCCTCAATACTTCTGAAGGATGATGTTGAAATCTGCTACGGCTACCTTGCCTCGTGCAAAAAAAGCCTCCCTGAGCAGAAAATAAGCCACGACAACAGCTTTTATATAGTCCTGCTTCATCAGATAGGTCAGGATCTCCTGAGCTGTGTGACAGAAAGTGACAAGCATGTTTGCTGGCACTGGTCTGGGAAACCTAGAAGTCTCTCCGTATGCCCCGCTTTCTGCCCCAAGTTCTTCCTCTCACTACTCAATCACAGGAGAGCAAGATGCAGATGCAGCTCAGCAGCCTGAGGGGCAGTTTTCATCCCCAGGCCAGAGAGGCTGCTTTGGCTGCTGGAGATAAAAGGAAGAATTGCCAAGGTCCTTCCTGGTCAAGCAGTGACACTTCACCTGAATGGCTGCCTGGGGCCTCAGGGCTCCCCCTGTTGCTCTTCCCAATAATTTACTGAAATAATCTGATGTACATGAGGCAAAAGGCACTTGGAGCAGTCAGATCTGGGTGCAGCAGGAGAACAAGTTTTTCCTCTAAGCAGTACTGCCCTCTGTCAACCTGTGCCTGAGGCATCCAACTCCTCCAGCCATGCTAGGAGACTAGTTATACAAGTCACTTTCCTCAATCTTAGGATATATTTGTGTGATCTTAAGGCCTTATTTCCCCCAGAAACAACTGTATGCTTTTGTAGAGTGGACATCTCAGACAGATACCTGAGTAATTTATTGTTAAGAGGCATTTTGGATTTAAGCTCGCCCACTGTTAAGTAGGGAAGGAAGAAGCAAGTCAAGAAACCTGCTGTAGATACCCTAGAAACAAAATTTCTGGATGAAGTTGCATTGTCTTCTAAGTCATCACAATATGTCACAAAACCTGTTAATTTTATTCCCTTTCAATTAAATCTAAATTATTAGATCAGCAGAAACCACATAGCTTATTTGGCCTGAGTTTCTCCTTCTTATCCATTTATTGCACTTTCCTAAATGTGAAATTTTGTTGCAGTTGACAAGAAATTATAGCAGGAAGAACTGAAGAACCAAGCTTAAATACAATAAACAAATCAACAGTATAATATGACACTAGTTTAAGAATTTGTTTTGCTGGGGCACATTTTACCCTGTCTCACCTTACCCTTTGCTAGAGGTTTAATACAGGAATAGGAAGAGGGCAAAGGTGAGAGAGAACAGAGCCACAATTAAGTAACACAGATTAGAGACTGAGTGATCAAAACCATTGATGTTTCCAGGTCTGTATGTACAGGTTTCTTCAGTCTAAACCCAGCCCATTCAGAGTGAAGAAAAGTCATCTGCTGCCTTCTTTGTGCGTAGTGTTATCTGTTAATCAGAGGCACTGAGGTTCAAGAGGATCTTGACATTTTCATTTATAAGCTCAGTTTTCCTAGTATAAAGGTAGCAAAATGAGGCAACTCACACTTCTCAAAACTGACACTGGATTGGATATTTATTTTTGTCTGACTAGTAGCCAAAATAACAAATGAGTAGGTCATTCCAAACTACTGTTTTACAGAAGGCCACTAATTCCTTACCAAGACTGTAAATTCACAGGGTTTGTTCACCGCAGAAGTGAAGCCAAGGAGAAGGAGTGGAGGACAAAAATGAGAGAAACAGTAGGTAGGAGCTGAACAAGACATTTTTGTAGAGACATTGGAGTCAGATACACTCACATTTCGTACAGGCAACATGTGGTTTACAAAGATACTTTTCCTTAATGGCTCATTAGGATTCAACACATTGTCAGACCACACTGAATGAATTGTTCCCAGAGTACAGATGAAAGATAAGAAAGGCTTGACGTGTATTTAATGATCCACCATTAACATACCTGTACATGGGTAGATTTTCAACGTTTAGTATGCATATAATAGAACAGTGTCTGACAAAAGACCACCACTATCTGGTGGAAAAGGAAAGGAAAGGAAACACCACTCCTCTGAAGTGGAATGCAGTTATTAGCTTTCCAACGATGGTGTGTGGCTTGCTTTATTAGTCCTTGTTTAAAACCCTATAATTAGAAAAAATGTTAGATATGCAAGATAAACCATCCTCCCTCAAATAATAATGCTCCCCTGTGAGTTATAATGACTATACACTCTGTTAAAGGGTTTTTTTTTTTTAAGAAACTTCTTTATACTAGAGTCATACAACTGTGATTGTGCCACATTCCCATCACAGCAAAAACTGATACACCATAAAGCATGTCCCAGTCACTGCTTTTCTTTATGGAGATGTGAGTAGCCATTAAACAGCAATTATCTTTGATACTGTAGTGATATTTTAGTTATAACAGAGGCAGAGATCTCGTACTTTCTCAACTGCCATAAATTGCAATATCTACTGCCCCCACTCCCTGAGGGAAGCAAAACTCAGTTGAGGTGTAATTCATTTAGCCATGTTACTCCGCATTTCAAAGTGCATCTTTGTACTCTCTAGGATGAAACAAGAGTGCTACCCAAGATAAACTGCAGATAATTTGCATAAGATAATCAGTTCACACACACTTGAGATTGCTTTGAAATTTGGTAGGCATATCATTTAAGGAAACAAACATTCTTTAAAAAGGAAAGATTCGATCACTTCCGATACATGAAAAACTAATACCAGGACCGAAGTAATAATTAAAAAGGATGAGGTTACAATCGGCCACTCACCAGCATGCCTTGCAGTAATGTCCTGAATGGGCTACTCCTTCACAAAGATGGCACCTAAACCCTCACTAAACAGACAAAAGGGAAGGCTAAAGCCAAGACTGATCTGGGAAACCCCTGTTCTGGGAAGCAAGGTTTTCTCCTCATGCAGGCAGAAGCTTCAGCCTGGCCCTCCACACCTGGACACCCTTGGCTGCCACCAGCTTGGCCCAAACTGGCACTTTCATTGCCCTCTGGCATCAAAACTTCTGATTCCATCTTGTGTGGGGGAAGAAGGAAAAATAGTCCATTCCCCACATCACCCATGAACCAACCCAGTTCTATGCAGGACAGCTACACCCACTGAGAGTGCTTCTGTCTTTATTTCAAAACACTTTTTGAGTGCAAAGGTGGGGCTTAACACTGTCAGATATACACAGAAGCCTACTATGCATTTGAGACACCTCAGTCCTGATACTGCCCCCTTACTCTATCACAATTTCTTGTGACACTTCTACAGATTCCATTATCTCAGCAATATTTCACAAGTCAGAAAACTATCCTAAGTGTCTATTTTCCAGCTATCAATTAAGGAGATTAATCAGAAGTACAGAGCATTACATCACCTCAGCCTCTGCTCATGATGGCATCCTGTAATATCCAGCCACAGCAATTGTATGCAATCTAAAAGGTTTACTTAGAAAACTATTAGCTCTTATAAGTACCTCATATCCACTTAGAAAAGCAAATATAGATTTGCTCTTTTAAAGAAATCATTTTGCAAATACACAGGATTATCTGGATGTCTCTGTGATTGAGTACTCAACCTTGGAGAGAGAGGGAATACCATATCTGAGCATCTAAGCCTTTAGTACAAGTTTAATCTATGCAAAATTTCAAACCCTACATGACCATCCAAACCACTTACTGTCAGGTCCTTAGTTCATGCCTGCCTGCAGCCTTGCTAATCAGCCAAATACACAAGCACTGTTCAGGCAATAAGCAGAAAAGGACTCAGGCTAAAGTGTTCTTTAGCTAGAAGTGTACATGGTAGAACACAGTACAGCCATGGCATCTGTCAGCCAGGCAGTGAATGCTGCAAGAGAACATCTGACCACCCTGCAGCATCCAGCCCTGTTTTAGCTGCAGCAGCCTGGGATGCAAACTGGGCTGGAGGCAAGCACAGAGCTCCTGAAGGTCAGCGTGCTCCTTTCCAGAGGAGCATACCTGAAGAACAAGAGAAATTGTCTCAAATCCATAAAAAACCGCTCCATCTTACTTGCATGGGGGCTGCAGATTGTAAAACAGGTGCAGTTTCATTTCCCTAGAACAAGTATTCTTAAAAAATATTTTCTTTAAATAAATTATTTTCATCTTAAACTCAGTTGCTAGACTTCTAATTGTCAGAAAGCCATAGTAAGAGTAATGGGTTTTGATACCATACCTAAGGTCTGCTTTGTACATATTTTATAACCAGGAATATGTTTTAATTATGCAGCGCTCAAGTTATACAATAAAATTACACTTTTGGTATTAAAAAAGTTTTAAATCAGTAGTTTAAATATTTCTTTGCAAAGCAACTCGCATTAAGTATCTTTTGCTTCCTTATTAAAGCATTTGAAACAGCATTTTCCATTCTTCAGTTGGAACAATGTAACAACATGTACCTGACTGCAAACCTGAATATTTCTCAACAATGTTTAAGATTGTTTATTACACACACCTCCTTGGGAATGTTTTAAGCACGTTTAATAAAAAAACTAGTGTGTGTATTGGTGTATGTAAACAGAATGAACCATTGAGTCACAACTTGGATGATTTTGCTGCCATGTAAACAAATGTTTCTGCAGTCATGCTCCTGTTGCAGTTCATCCTGCACTGAGGGACTGCAAATGTGTTCAGATATGAAAGTTAATGTTTTTTTGTTTTCCCCAGCCTCCCTACCTGAGTACTCAAAGGAGAGCTCAGCAAAATCAATGTGTATGTACAGTCCAAGAAAATGCTTCTATTTCAATTATACAATATATTTCAATTATATAATATAGCTCACATTATACATGCCTTCTGTTAGAGGAACACGGATCCTTCTTCCAAAGATGATATAAAAGCATCTGAGCAGGGGGATGGAAACTGTAATGTAAGAGGCAGCCAGTGGAAAGACATATGGAGACAGAGAAATAAGAAAGATATCAGCAGTTGGCAAATCTCCTCTTAAATTTCACATGCATATGCTCACCACATTTAGACACAAAGACTGTATCTAACACTCTAGCACAAAAGAGGGTTGGGTTTTGGGTTTTTTTATTCTCCAAAGAAGCACATGCTATTATGGACATACCCCTGCACAGCACAATAATCCTGCAACTGCTAGTCTGCACTTTGTATTAAGGCCATGATGCAAATATGAATTGTCAACTACCATTCCATTTATACTTTCCCTTTGTGTCCTGTGAACACAGAGCAAAAGGAACTGAACAGAGAAAGAACTTTTGTGATTCTTGACTGTTACCAAGAAAGTAATTTTCTTAAATTGAAGAACAGTTATTGGCTATAAAGAAAACAGAGTTACTCCTGAGGTCCTTTCCCTATTCACTCTCGCAAGACAGTACCCATTCAGTTTTCTAAGTTTCCCCCGTGTTTTTTTTCTGTTTTGGTTTCGTTTTCAGTTTTTTAATGCCTTTGGGGTGTTGGTTTTTTGTTTGGGTTTTGTTTTGTTTTTTGGGGTGGGGGGGGGGGGTGCAGCACAGTGGGGAAGGCTGCAGGAGTGGGTTGATTTTGTTTTCTCTTTGGGACGTACTTCCACCTGCATTACTGCAATATGATCAATGGAGAGAGTCAAGAACTACTGCTCTTACGCCACAGAGTGCACACTGTAACACTTCTGTCAAACTCTGTGGTGCTTATTGCCTTTTGTCTGGGCAATAAAAAAGTAATTTCCCTCAATGACAACAAAAGAGCCAAAAGCAATCTACTCCCAGTAATCACCACAAAAGCTGTTACTTAGACTGCAAGTCTACGAAAACCTAAAACCTCTATTGATTTTTTTTTCTGGATGCTCTGTTAGAAGGATGTATTGGGATGGAACGATCCTTTGGTGTACACAGGGAAGTAACCACCTGCAGCATCTGCACCAGCTTTCCTGGGAGGGGTTAGGAAAGGAGCTCATGGCAGGATGGGGAAAGGTTACACCTCTGACTTCCTCCTGGCACGTTGCCACGAGGAAATCAAGTCTTCCTGCACACATTTAGTCTGGTACTATACAATGTTTCACTAAACCACACAGTATACCCAGAGTTACAAGTCACAGGATGACAGCTAAATTACAGGCTTAGTTTTGGACAAAGCTCAGTTCTCTGTTTAGATATCCAACTTATTGACCTTCAGAAGCAGGAGATGATATTAAACGCAGAGCTTTCCTCCTTTCCATCCCCTTTTTTCTTTTTAAAAAAAAGCATTACACTGGGACATTCCAGGTGACGTATCTTTAACAATGAATTCCCAAATGTGACAGCTAAAAACTGACCTCTCAGTGCAGCCTATTAACCCTATTACCCAAGCTCACGTGTAATTATCAACCATAATGCATTGAGAGCCTTCTGCTCGCTGCAGTTACGGACAAATGAAACTTCTTAAGCATCCACTAGGAAGCCAACAAGGCACACACTTACCAACACTTGAGTAAAGCAGGAACAAATTCACTGCTTTAATATATTTTGTGTTTGTTGTTAAGCTTTCAAAGAAAAGACAATCCTGAAAGATAACTTTTCCATGAATTAAATCTTAATTTGCTAGGATACTCTTGGGAAAGAATAACAGCTCTGGGTGTATATTATGCAGACAACTCTTACATGCTGTGGCTGGCTTGTGCAGCATGTCAGAATTACTGTAGGTAGGTACTTACTCAAACACAATTAACATGGCACAAATGTCTTGGAAATATTTTGGTATGGTTGAAGTTTTCTTAAGCTCATAAAGACAGGTCAGATACCCACAGAAGAGAAGGCTGTTTAGTAAGTCAGCCACCTCCACCTCAAATGTGATGCTACATATATGCCTTAAAACTCACAAGAGGAGGAGCAGAACAGGAAATTTCCAGCACCTGCCAGATGAGATATTCTAGGGAACAAAGAAATGGGAACTTCAGAAATGGCAAGTTTATTTCTTCAGAAGTTCTAATGAGGGTATTACTCAGAAAAGTCCACAAGAAAATACTACCCAATGCTACAAGATAAGCAATTGCTATAAATATATTTTGTAGAATACACACTCAGCACATGTATAGCCTCATGCCTTCCTTAGAAACTGTTTTGAGTTTTGCTTAGGCACTGAATAGAGAAACAATACTATACTCTTAACTAACTGCTCAAATGAACTATAAAAAATTATTTAGAGGAGTTATTTTGTCTATTATGGATTTTTAGGGAGTAGTAATTCACCTTTCTATATGAAGGAGGCAGCACATGAGAGACAACACAAAACTATAAATACTATTAATTGCAGAGTAAGGCACAGTATCATTAAGAGTTATGGAAACTGTCCCATCTCCTCTATTCCTTTTGCTTCTGACAAGCAGGTTTTAAGAGAAAGAGTAATTGAACCTTTCCATCAAAAACCTGGTATGGATTAAAACCTTGCCAAGAATGAACTAGAAATTTTAGAACTGATTTAGAGGCATGGAATAATCCCAGAACCTCAGAAGCTGGGCCTGAAATGAGCAAGCAGCTGCACCACCAGCATGAAGGAGACAAAAGCATCAGTAACTTCAGAAGCAATTCAAATAGATCAAGAAAAGACATCAACTGTAGTTTATCTACTTAAATTCATTAGATGATATTTGGAAGCATGGCAGAGAGCTGAAGTAATATAAAACTCTTTGGATTAAGTCATACAGAAAATTTGATAGTCTCTTCAATATCTCAAGGTAGTCTGACACCATTATGTGCAACGTTAGTATGAGGAACAAAGAACACCACCAAAATAATGACTAATTAAGGAGCCTGGACAAAAGCGCTCTGGTTTGGGAGGTACCCGGTTTTCAGATTTAAAAATATGGAAAGAGTCCTCAGTTACAGCTTGTACACATCTATTCACTAACATATCCTGTGTGTACATATATACATTTTATAACATAAGCACACATTTTACTTATACAAACTGTTGATATGTATCAACATTAGAGTATAAATCAGCTGCCTCATTCTCTAAATGTGGAAACCCTTTACACTGCATATCTGTATGCTCCTTTCAGCAAAAAAGGGAGCACAAAAGAAAGGAAAGACTATCTAACAGAGACCAGCAAGGACTTATCCCTGTTAGCAACCTGCAGAAGACCTACCAATCCACTCTGTGGATCAGAGCAATCAACTTAAGGAAATATTTCCCCACTCCCAATATCGCCCTTTGGCTTCTCAAATTAAGACATCTCCATAAGCCATGCTTTATTAAAGCAGCTAGAAAGCCTAAAGAAAATCACAGCAGGCTTACTGCATAGCCAAGTGGAAAAGAGGCAAATTGGATTTAAGACAGTTATTCCATAGGTGAAAATGAACAGCAGTCACAGACAGGCTCTCGGGGCAGCAAGACAGAACAGGCAGAGCTCAGTGAGGGAGAAGGTCAAAGGGATCCCCTCTTCTCATTACATCTTACTCAAGCACCACTCCCCAGTCCCTCAGCAATGCTGTAAAGCCAGAAGACATCTCCCTGGAGGTGATGAAATGCTATCAGCTACAGGCTACCCTCCCTCAGGCATGCTACTAAGGACTCTCAGGGCAAGGTAGACCTGCGTTACCAGTGCTCATCAGAACTTCTTCGGCAAACAAAACAGATTTACACTTCAAAGCCACAGATTTGGCATCGTTTCAGTAAGTACCAGCTTCACCTTGAAGGTGCTATCAAAATCACATGACAGATCTAAAGAACAACGTTAAGGCTGATATAAACTTTGCTGTCCTGTTTTTTTGAAAAGCATCATGACAATAAGTGTTAAAGCAAAAACAAAACACACACAAGTTACAAATAAGTGGGACACTCTTGTCATTAACTGTTCCCAGTGGCAGTAGCTTATTAGGCCTACAGTCAGTTGGTAACAACCTTAGTTTTAGGTTATTATTCAAGCTGCATGTCTTTGAAGGCCTATTAAAGGCAACAAAAGTGTAGACCAGCATACTAAATAGCTGTATCTTAGAGGTACAGGTTTCTACAAACATGCATTAACCAGTAAGCTTGTGTTGAAGGCAAATTTGCTCCAAGGACAGACACTAGTTAAACTGAAAAAAAAAAACAACAAACAAACAAAAAACAACAACAAAAAAAAAAAAAGAAAGAAAATTATTTTTTTATCCTTTCCCCCATTCTCTTTAAGGAAGGAGATACAGATACAGTTTAAACACACTTGGGTTTTGCTCCTCTTGAGCTCTCTAATCACTTCAGCATCCCAAATAGACACAGCCAAAAGCAGAGAACAGAGATTTAAAATAAGAAAGAAACAAACAATTCATAATCTAGATTCATAGCAGACTGCTACCTCCTGCTAAATAAGCCAGGACTAATGGACAGTGCTACAATAAATTTTAGAATGCAAGGAACACATTTCAAAAGGAAATTCCCTTAGATATAAAAACAGGGTCATAATGTACAATACAGAACCATAATAAATAAAAAGCCAAAATACAAACATGGTGAGCAATTAGGCTGTCTGCATATAATAGTTACATTTTACCCTCATTAATATCAAATTAGGTCAGACCCCACCATCCTGTCTCCTCTCTCCCAACCCACCAAGTCCTATTATCCTTAACTATTTATCAAGCGCATTAGCAGGAGACATAACTTGCCATTTCTTCATGCACTGTATGCTTGTATAATAAATTACAGCTCTCTGAAGATCAAGACTATAGCCAGGAAAGCAGTTATGAAGCAAAATGTAACTAGCTGCTTATTTACTTACCTGCTAAGAGCAATACTAACAACTTACATAGCAATCGTTTAAATTAAACACTTTGGTTAGCAGTATCTACTAGGCTACACATACTCAAAACTTTTAGCTGAATCTCATACTACCTATAGAGAGAGCTGAGTTCCTGGGATGGGTTTTTATACCAAATCCAATTCATATGACTGAATGTGACCCATCTGCACCTGCAGCAAATAAAGTGGTCATTCAGGAGAAAAAAAAAACCAAAAAACACTGTAGTGGAACTACTGCAAGTTGAGGCTTATCTGATAGATTGGGAAAACAGCAGGACAAACACTGAAACACCACCAAATATTTTCTCAGAAAGTTTATTGCTTTAGCCTGTTTTCTGATGCAGAACACCTGAGGCTCTTGGACACTCTCAGGTAAATGTTAATGAATAAATGCCTAGGGCTGGTTGTGCACTACTTGTATAAATGCTTCTGTTCAGGATGCTACTTTTTTTTTTTTTTTTTCTTTTGCCCTGCTTGTGCTTTGAAATGTGCTGAAAAACAGTCTCGGTGGTGTTTGGAGATCAAGATAAGCTAAGAATGTGTGTGACAAAGCTTTGCAGAGAAAGCAGGTTCTTTAGTGTGATGGTTCTAAAGGGAGGGATTTGAGTTGAGGGTTTTCCAGTATCTTGAAATTAAAAAATTGACTAGTATTATGTGCCCCTAAGTGAGCAATAAGATTAGTCAGAACTGTAAGTGTTTAGGTTATGATTCCTGCAAAAGTAGACTGACCTCTGAGAAGGAAAGGAAGTTAAGGCAGTAAATAATGGCATTGCACAGCTTGCTGATCCTACCAAATGTTGTTTTCCCTAATTATGCTTCAAAGACAGCATGCAGATTACATTGCAGGAATTACCAATTCTTATACTATAATTCCTGTTGAATACTCTCTCCCTGGTATGTTAGGGCCTCCATATTTTTTTAATCATTAAAAAAAATAGATTGCTTTAGGTTACAATAACTAATGCCATCTTTATGCAGTGCTGACATGCATTTTATGAAAACCATTTCATTCAAGCTTTTTTAGGGGTCAAATGAAAGATAGATTGACCAGTAAAACAGGATGATTCTGAAATCTTCTTATACAATATATCCAGAAATCAAGGTTATTTCCTTTTCCTAAGTAAATAAAGTTATTAAAGGAATTTATCTGTAGTAGCGAGTCCAGGTGATTTATGGAGGTCACAGCTGGGTTGTATTCTCCCTACTTTGACTCCTTAGCCAGCCTGCCCTCTGCTTGCAATATTGATGCAAGGAATGCCTCCTGTGGAGGTATCTGCCCCACCATCCCCACCCCACCCTACTTCTTGTCAGAAACATTGAGCAAGGACTGGATGAAGCCATCAAAAGCAACTGGATAACACACGTAATGTTCAGCACAGGGACTAGTGATGTAAACCCCACATGGTGAAGTAAATCTTGTGGGAGAAGGTCCTCATGGTAGGAAACACTAAACCCTCATTGCTGGACCTGAGATGAAGCTAGCTGGGCTACTGCCATTTGGACTGTGATTAACGTATCCTTACCACTGATCTGAGCCAAACAGGGTGTCCTCCCCTGGTTCCCTGTTGGGGCACTACATGGGACCCTAACCTCCCTGGGGTCATTCACGGACTGTATATGTAATGGTTCATTGTGCAGGTGAGATGCAGCTGCATAGTGGGCTGCAAGTGCTATCAGCAGTCATTCAAGTAGATGTTTTATTTGGTATTATTGCTTGTGAAGTTCCATTATTATTGTTTTACAAATTTTGTAGATAAAATGAGTATTTGAACCAAGCAAGGGTTCATCTGTGCCTCTAGCACAGTCACAGCCCTGCTAATCAGTCTGCTGTTGGAGCACGCTAATGAAATCTGGTGCCTGCTGCATGGGCAGAAGGCACTCATGGTTTTGAGACGTGTGAAGGAACAGCCTGGTGGGCAGTGAGAGGTTGTCCTGCATCAAATTTCTGTCTCAGAAATAGTCTACAGTTTTCAAATGCTCCCAAGAAAGGAAAATTGTATTTTAAAGGCTTGAATTAATTTTTTTATTATTACTTTTCCCTTCTTCTTTTGTCCTATGACACAAACATACTCCTGAATTTGAACTAGATCTGCAATAAAATATTTTTATGGTTATCTACATGAGTTGCTCCAGAATTTAATTACTCACTGAAGACTTATCCATTCCCCATTGTGAGTTCTGTCACTTGAACAGCTGACTCAATTACATTTTGAGAAAGGTAGTTTTGAAAAAAAGGTGTTGAAATAAAAATGCTTCTACTCCTCTGTGTTTTAGGTTTGAATTAACTATGTAGGTGTCCTCCAGAAGCCTATAATGATTAGCTGTTTTGTTGTGCTGTCTTCTGAAAATATTATCAGAGCAATCCTTGCCTGGAGAGTGTTTTCAGAGGAATTCCTTGCTTTTGTGTGGAAATTGAATGCCCTTTACGGATTTGATACCTTTCTCTACCATTTACAGATGCTGTGGCGAACACTTAAGCTCAGGGGTGTTAACCTTTCTAAACTTCGAAGTGTAAAAATCTTCTGTTTACAGGCTGGTCTCTCCTTAAAAGAAATATTTAGGTTTTTTTCACATCTGGTGCCTGAGCTGCTGCTTTTCTGCCCAAATTAGCCTCTGATGAACCTTGGCTTAGGAGGAGGAGCACTTTTGCTTAGGTGCGCCCAAAATACGCATCTTGGTCCTCACGTCAGGTATGCAGAGACAACTAATGGCAGATGTGCAGTTAGCTGTGACCCACCAGTCTCTCTTTTTGTTTTGTATTCGAGAGTGGTTTGATTCTTCTCTACCAGGAGACACAGGGCAGGATATGCTTGGTGGTCTATGCTTAGGGATTTCTGCGTGTAGAACATGTATGTTTGGGCATGACCCTGAACTTGACCCTGCACCAGATGCACAAGACAAAGTAGCCTTTGCAATGTGTCTTATGGAGAAGTGGTGGAGGGATGGTGATGCTGCCTCTCCTACATATTTTCCCACCAAGTGCTTGTGCAGCATGTGTAAAAGTGCAATCAAATTAGATGTCACCTACCTGTAGCTGGTCTTGATTTAAGCAGGTGTGCAAAAAATGAAAGAATCTTTTATGCTTTCTAGCTTCTGGAAGTGGCAAGAGCCTACATAACACAATACACTGGGGATAGATAAAATGCTCATGTACTTGCCAAAAAAGAGTTAGGAAAAAAATTTTTCTAGCTCTCATTCCATCACTAAAAAGCATATTAATTTCTTAATTACAGTCTTGTGAGATTATCCTTTAATAAACAGCAGGTTTGAAAGCACCAGCCAGCAGTACCTGGTATGTTTTCCTTTCTACTGTTTGTCCATGCTCACACTACTCTCAATAGTATGGTCTTCTGAAGCATATTTCTCTGCTTTGGATAACTAGAGGGAGAGCCTCATGGCACTACTGGCAGACCAGCCAGCCACCTCCTGCCCTAGTGGAGAACAGCAAATGTGTGAGGCTAAAGAGACAAACAGGTTAAATATCTAGGAACTAGTATCTTTTTTTTTTTTTTCTTTAAAGATCCTTGAAGTTTGTCTTCCAAATACAAATAGCCAAAAATCACATAGGAGACCTAACAGTTAATTTTTCTTTGACAGTCTGTCTCCAGGGATATCATTCTCTGATTTTCTCCAGTTCCTGAAGAATAATTTGGCTGCCTGTGCAAGCTTGATTTGAGTGTGATTCCACAGCTGCAGAAGCCTATTGATATGTGGTGGTGAGCAAATCACCGCATTTTTTTCAGGGCTCAGCTGTTTAAAATATACTGAATGCAAAATCACTGGTAAGTTACAATGTGTTTAAATTACTCTAATTAAAGCTTCTGTAGTATGGCACAGTTCATGATATTTCATTGCAAATTATAGCTCATGTACCTACCATGGCAAGCAGGCATTATCCCTTATCTCTTTATTCAAAAACTAGAAAGAATGGGAAGAAGCAAACTTTTCAAGCTAAATTGCAGACTAACTAGCTGAAGTCTTTTGACAAATTTTTTAGTACCTCTACAATGAGACAAACAGTTAAATTATGGGTCTGAGGAGCTTCATCTGATGGTGGGAGAAAGAGAAATCCCTCCATAGGAAGGCTTTGGTCTATTTTTAACAAGTTGACTAAACCACACAAAAGGGTGCACTTCACATTGCTCATCAAGCTGAGCACCATACTGTGCAGATTGCAAGTCTTCCTGCTGCAGACAGGAGCAAGTCAAACTCATTAATGACAAGTGGATGTTAAACTAAAGGGGATGGGTGTTTGGGAAGGGTGGATTTTCTGATTTTTGCATTAAGATGAAAACCACCAGGAAGAATCTTAGGGAATATTTTCCTGGCTGCACTGAAAAGAGATTTTATGGAGTTTCTGGAGTGTCTTTTTCATGTTTCTTGCTAAAGCTTGAATTGCTTTTCCTGTCTCAGCCTGGCCAAAGGGCCTATGTGTTAATGATTCACTGTAGAGAAATTTCCAAGCAGAGTCAACAGTGGTTTCCATCCAGCCAGGTTGCAGTCACCCAAACTGGGTATGGACTTGCCCATTCCTGCTGGAACTGTTACCCATGAATCTGCATAGTTTAATTGTACATTTAGACTAACTGTTTAGATTAACTAGTGGTCTCAGAAGGTTTGGGAACCCTATGTATGACAAACAGCACCCTGAACTGGTGGATGTGCAGGGTGTAGATGTGTCACAGCCATGTTGGTACAGCACTGCACTGGTGTTGACATGGTCTTAGAGCTTAGAGTTTGATGAACATGTCACACATCTAGGCCTGATGTGGCTTGGGATGAGTGTGTAGAAGCTTGTACCTCTACATTAGCCTGCTCTGAGATAGCCTCTTGTGACGAATTTTAGTTCCAAGTCTAAACTCTGGGTTTACAGAGTATCTTTACTTTCACATTTTGAAATTGAAAATGACAACAGAAGGAGGAAAAAGAGGAACACAGACATAACATGGGGAAGAAGGTGCTGGGAGCCCATGAACAGCCCCAGAGCTATGGTGTCATTGGAGGAATGGATTGGTTTGTATGACTGGAGCATTGTAATGGATGACTGCAAGCTCTTTAGAAAGGACAGCCTGGGTAAAAGGGAGAATGTTGCACACTATGCAGAAAAATTCATGAAATGCACAGAGGACTGTTACGAAATAGGTAACAGGTTTGTCCAGAGCTTAAAAGTAGGGAACAGAGAGGACATTGTGGTGAATGTCTGCTACAGATTGATCAAGAACAGCAGCTGAGGAAAGCTGAGTATCTAGAAGAAGCCTCATGACCACAGGGGATACTTACCTGAAAGGCAGAGAAACTCAGAAGAGCTGGTTCATCTTCCTCGGCAATCTTCTCGAAGGGTAAGAAAGGACTGCTTCAGTGCTCGACAAAATGAACACATCAGAATTCCAGCTGGGCTGAGTATGTAATTCCCAAGTCAGCTCAAGCACGAAGGAAAAAGGTAGAAGCAGGACAGCCTACCCAGGGGCAATGCTCAATTACTATGCAGAGTTATTCCAGGGAGAAAGCTTGGAAAAGACAATCACAGATGGATTTGACACTGGATAGACGTAAAGGGCAAGTACCTTCTATAGGTACCTTCTATAGGTTCTTCAGCAGTAAAAGGAATACCAAGAAATATGTTGGCTTACTGCTGCCTAGGAGTAGGCAACCTAGTGGCAAAAGACATTGAAGAGGCTTTAATTCTTAAGACCCTCTTTGCATCAGCATTTATCAGCAAGGTTTTATCTCAGACCTCCCAGTCTCTGCCCTTAGTAGCAGCATTTAGAAAAATTACATAGAGGAGGCCAGCATATATATCCCCTCCATGATAGAGGAGAATTGAATTCAGGGACAGAGCTGAACGAGATGGCCAATGACACACAAAACTGCTCTTGGTGTTCAGGAGAGGTTCCCCATTACTGGAAAAAGAGCAGCCTTATGCCCACTTTCAAAAAAGTAATGAAGGAACAACTATAGCCAAGTCAGCCTCACGTCAGTAAGTGGGAACATTATAAAGTCCTCACAGAAGCCCTTTCCAGGTATGTGAAAGACATAAAGTCTTTGGGAACAGCTAGTACAGATTTACCATGATCAAATGGAAACTGACCAACCTGACTGCACTCTGCAACAAAAATGATGGGCTCTGTGGAGAAGGAGGGAGAGGTAGATGTCACATACCTTTACTTTAGCTTTTACCTTGGTGGGATTTGCCATAGTAAACTTGTAAGCAAACTTGGGAAATAAGGACTGTGAGGATTTACCCCAAGGTGGATAAAAACCTGTCTGGGTTTTTGGACTAACACAGCAGTGGTCAGCAGTTAGAAGTTGTGGCAGCCATAGACAAGCAGTGTGCCTCAGGGGTTACACAGTTTACTGTTTTTATTGGTCATCTGTATGAGTGAATGGAGTGCGCTCTCAGCAAACTGGTAGGTGTTATGAAGTTTCAGGAGAAGAAGCTGAAAGACTGAAGGGCAGGACTATTAAGCTGAGGACCCTTAGCAAGCTGACGGCACCTCATGATGTTCAACAAAGACAACCATGGAGTCCTGCATCTGGAGTGGGATAACCCCACACATGCATTCGGGCTGACTGGCTGTGGAGCAGCTCTGCAGGGTGAGATCTGGGAATCCTGATTGGCAGGTTTAACATGAACCAGCAACATGCTTTTATGGCAATGGGAATCATCTGCATACATGCATGACAGAACAGAGGAGAGGCTGAGCAAAGTGTTTCTTCCTTTCCTCTTGGCACTTGTGAGACCAGAGGTGGAGCATTGCATCCAGTTTGGGGGTCCCCAGTACAGGATGTCACAAAGATGTCTGGGGGCTGTGGCGATTTATGGAAAATTAATATGGGATTTATGGAAAATTAATATGCCTGAATTAAATTGTCAGGCACCCTGAAGTAAACCGTGGGACCAGTAAACAGCAGGTGTCCTACAACTAGAGATCCCACGGTTGTTATCTCGTGAAGCAGTGAGAAAAGAATGTTGTAGCAAGAACTGAGAGGCACTGTCTGGGAAGCAGAAGCCCTGGGTCATCGTGACACGGAGAGCAAGTGACAAGACACGTAGCCAATCATATATGAACTGTGTATATATGTAACCAATGGGGTTTGCACTGGGGTGGACCATCTGGAATCAGAAGGGTATAAATTGCCACCATTTTTAATAATAAACGGCTTTTGCTTGATCACATTGATCGTGGTGCATTAGTCTGTGCTCTCGCCGCAACAGGGGGCTGCAACACAAGACACAGTAAAGGAGAGGAGAAGGAATTGGCATGTTCAGCCTTAAAAAGCAAAGAGAAAGGAGATTAAATTGCTGTCTACAACCAACTGGGGGGGGGGGTGATTACAAGGGGGATGGGGATAGACTTAGCAGTACCTAGTGACAGTGCAAGAGGCCATGCTGTATCCTGGGTAAATCCCAGTGTTTAAGCTCTGGAACAAGTTGCTTGGAGAGACTGAGCAGCCTCCATCCTCGGCAAATGCCAAACCTTGACTGACAAAAACCAGACTGTTTCTTGATCTCTGATTTAAGTCTTTGCTGAACACCAGGGCTGATAATTGTGCTGGTTTGGTTCTGGCATGGTTTTGATAGTGGGGGGAGGGGCCCCAGGAGTGGTTACAGGAAGAAGCCACTAAAAGCTCCCCCAGCTCAGGTGGCCAAGGCCGGGTTATTAGAAAGACAATAGATGTGCCTGCGTGATAAACATATGAAAGAACTGATATAGGACCTGAGGAGAAAGCAAGCAGCAGAGGAAGAGCTGTGCTGGAGAGGTGATAGTGCAGGGGTGAAGATCCCGAGGTTGGTGAGGAAGAAGGGGTAAGAAGGTGCCCGAATAGGAGTTCCCCTGCAGCCCATGGTGAAATGGCAGGCTGTCCCCTTGCATTAATGGAGGAAGATGGTAGAACATTCCCTGATGGCCCCAGGAGGGGTGAATGTGGATTTGCAGCCCGTGGACTTGGCACTGCAGCCATGGAGGACCCTGCGCCAGGGGAGATGACTATTCCTGAAGCAGCCCACAACTCTGTGGGAAGCCCACACTGGAGCAGCTTGCTCCTGACCTCGTGGGAAGGACTCTTAAAGGAGAGGTTTGTGGAGGACTCTCTCCCATAGGAGGGACCCCATGGGGAAGCCAGGGAGGACTGTAAGGAATCCTTCTTCCTGAGGAGGAAGAAGCAGCAGGAACCACCAGACCATGAACTGACTCTAAACCTCATCCCCTGTCCCCCTGTGCTGCTGGGGGGGAAGGAGGGAGAGAAATCAGGAACAAAGTAATTTGGGCCCAGGCAGAAGCGAGGGGTGGGGGTAACGTATGTAAGTTCTGCTCTGTGTGTTGTCTGTGCCCTGTGTGCATTTGATTAGTGGTAAATAAAATTATTTTTTTTTCCCCAAGTTGAGTCTGTTTTGCCTGTGACGTTAATCGGTGAAGAACGCTCCTTGTCATTTGTCTCAACCCATGAGCTTTTAGTTCACCTTTGTCCCCTCCCCAGTGTGAGTATGTGGGCAGGAGGGGAAGGGGTAAGTGAGTGAGCGGCCATGTGGCCAGTTCTTTGTTGTCGTGTTAGGCCCAAAGCATGACAATAAGTTATTGTCATAATCCTGAAGATCATGCGGAGCATTTTCTGACTATCATAGAATCATAGGATGACTTGGGTTGGAAGGGACTTATAAAGGTCATCTAGTCCAACCCCCCTACAATAAGCAGGGACATCTCATACTAGAACAGATTGCTCAGAGCCCCATCAAGCCTGACCTTGAATGTCTCCAGGGATGAGGCCCCCACCACCTCTCTAGGCAACCTGTTCCAGTGATCCACCACCCTCATATTAAAGAACTTTCTCCTAATGTCCAACCTAAATCTACCCTTCTCTAGCTTAACACCGTTACCCCTTGTCCTTTTGTTACATGCCCTAGTGAACAGGTCTTCCCCAGCCTTCTTACAGGCCCCTTTCAGGTATGGGAAGGTTGCTATAAGGTCCCCCCAGAGTCTTCTCTTTTCAGGCTGAACAACTCCAATTCCCTCAGCCTGTCCTCATAAGAGAGGTGCTCCAGCCCTCTGATCATTTTCATTGCCCTCCTCTGGACACAATCCAATGGGTCCACATTCTTCTTGTGTTGGGGGCTGCAGAGCTGGACACAGTACTCCAGGTGAGGTTTCACCAGGGCAGAGTAGAGAGGCAGAATCACCTCTCTCAATCTGCTGGCCACACTTCTTTTGATGCAGCCCAGGATCTGGTTGGCCTTCTGTGCTGCAATTGCACATTGGTGGCTCATGTCCAGCTTTTGATCCACTAGTACCCCCAGGTTCAGGACCCTGTACTTGGCCTTGTTGAACATCATGAGTTTCACCTGGGCCCATTTCTCCAGCTTGTCCAGGTCCCTCTGGATGGCACCCCGTCCCTCTGGCGTGACACCACCCAGCTTGGTGTCATTGACAAACTTGCTGAGGGTGCTCTCAGTGCCACTGTCAATATCATTAATGAAGATATTAAACAACACTGGTTTCAATATGGACCCCTGAGGGACACTACTTGTCACCATTTTCCATCTGGACATCGAGCCATTGACCACTACCCTCTGGATGTCACCATCCAGCCATTACTTATCCACTGAACAGTCCACCTATCAAACCCACATCTCTTCAACTTAGACAGAAGGATGTTGTGGGGGACTTTGTCAAAGACCTTGCAGAAGTCCAGATAGATGACATCCATAGCTCTTCCCTTGTCCACTTCTGCAGTCACTCCATTGTAGAAAGCCAATAGGTTGGTCAGGCAGGATTTTCCCCTAGTAAAGCCATGCTGGATGTCCTGAATCATCTCCCTGTCTTCCATGTGTCTTCTGTACCATGACCTTCCCAGGCACAGAGGTGAGTCTGACAGGTCAGTAGTTCCCAGGGTCCTCCTTTCTACCCTTTTTAAAAATGGGTGTCATGTTTCCTTTCTTCCAGTCACTAGGGACTTCACCTGACTGCCATGAATTTTTAAGTATCAGGAAGAGTGGCTTGGCAACTGCATCAGCCAACTCCTTCAGGACTCTGGGATGCATCTTATCAGGTCCCATGGACTTGTGTATGTCTTCATAGCAAAACTTCCACATGCCTGAATAGTCTCCTCTCTCTTGTCTTTCTCAGCTAGGTCTAGTTCCTTCATCTTCTCCACTTGAAGTGTTTTAACTGAGTCTCCCTGGAGTTTTTCTTCCTCCTTGTAATTCTTTCTGCACCTTGTGGTATACAGAACTGGACATCGGGCCCTGGATGCTGATCTTAGGCACCACATGAGGTGAAAAAAACAACCCTGCTTCCTACATCTTAGGTATGATGCTCAGGTTAAAAAATATAAAAACTCAGTTTGCTTTTGTTGAAATTACATCACAACACAAGCATGTATGCTGTTCATGATCAGCAATATGAGCTAGTTCAACTTCTGCAGTACTGCTCTTCAGCTGCATGGTTCCTACTCTTTGTGTGCTTTTCATTTTCTACCATGGTCCTCTGCAGTTTCATGCATTGAAATTAATTTTATGGATTTCCAGCAGTACCTCCGGTTTCAAAGGTGCAGAATTTATGACGTTCTTTTCAGAGTGCTCCAAATTGTCATTTTTTCCTACTCTGAGATGGAAGTTAATAACAGGAATGTGGGATTGTGGCACTGCATTATCCACTATCCCAAATTTTGAGCTAATACCAAGTTCAGCTGCAAGGAAAGATTTCTTCAGTACTGAAGGCAGATAACCAAGACCAGAAACCTCCCACCATTACATGAGTTGTTCTTCCTGGGTATTGAAGTTTAGCTTTGTTTTGATTCCCGAATTTCTTTTTCGGAGATACTTTCTGAACTTTTCCTGTTCTCAAGCCTTCTCTGTCCTCTTGTCCAAGATTATGTTGGCTTATTTCCCTAGATTCTTTCCTGGAATTTCAGCCATCCTGAAAATTAAAATATCTTTAACTCTTTATGAATATTAAGTATTTTCTTCCAGATTCTGGACTGTATCTTAGTCTTCTGTTTAAAACTGAATAAATATCTGGTCACAAATAACCCTAATTGCAGATAAGATACAGGTCTAAAGTATACACTCAATTAAATCAATACTTAAAAAAACCCAACATCACTTTTTTTGCCAACAATTTGCCTCTATGCAAACACTTAAAACTGAGTTGGTTCTCTTGGATCCTTGCCTTTTCCCTATAAAACCTGTATTAAATACATAACTGTGTTTCTTCCTATTGACTTTTGCATCTTTTGTTTTGTCTCAGAAATATCCTTCACTTCACATTGGTCATTGCTTAAACTTCACATTGATATTCAATTCAAACTGGGCAGTTCCTCACTATTTCGATACAGCCATTTACTAAACCCTTCTCCAGAAAGTAATCTGACATAATGGATGCTTCACAAGCTCCATGTGGGCTGACATTACTGAAGCTGTGCATTATGTTGTTAAGGTAGAAACTATGCACTTGTTTTCAGAACAAAAGCTTGCTCTTAGTATTGATAGGAATTTTTTAGCAGAAGAATTTGATCTACATATTCATAATTTAGCCAGTCTGTAAGCACATTAAGAACAAAATCTATGGATGTCCTAAGGACTGAAGTTACATCATTTTTAAATTAAACATTCTGATTTGATAGTAAATATGCCGAGGTTTTAAACAGGTGTTATTTAGAGATCTATTAGTTAAATGCAAATATTCAGAGGCTAGTATTGACATACACATTCTCTATCCACTGAACAGATGCAACATCATAGCTAAGGACAAAAAACTGATAGAAGGGAAGCAGTCTGTCCTTCATGGCTAGCTCAACATGAAGCAGAAGGAAACAGAAATAATCTTCATAGTTCGTATTGATCTCCCTTTATATTGTTGCAAGCTAGAAAGCCAAGCTATTTATTGACTGAACTTTGGATAGCCACCTCTGATTAGCTCAGCTTTCACGAGCAAATCTTACAGTTGAGTGAAAGCACTGCATGCTGTCAGAAAGTGTAGGAAGATGTGAGGTTACAAAACAGATGTCATTTTTCTGCTTTACCAAATAAATTAAAAAATACTCAAGGTTAACCTTATCACGGTTGATGACAAAATAGAAGGTGTTGACATGCTTCTGAACTTATATTTTGCTCATTTTTATTGACAAATGAGCTAAGATATTTGTCAAAGATTGTCATAATACAAACTCACATGAATGGAAACGATAATAATTTATTTGGATGAAGTCCCACTTGCCTACTGAAGTTCTCAGACCAAATGTAATTATGCTCCTACATTCATATTTCATTTGGCAAACATACTTGCAGAGTAATGTCACAGCTCCAGCCTGGCATCCACCAGTCACAGAGGTTTTCTCACTGGGAAACTCTGAATTTGCAAGACATGTAAGTTTGGATTCTGCATTGGCAAATACAATGGGGCTGAGGGACCTGTTTGTGGGAGCCATTCCATGCCATCTGAGGCAGAGTCTCTAGGTTCAAACAGAAAGGGCATTGCAGCCCTTGATGTCTCACACTCCAGAACTTCTCAGGAATCTCTAACAAACTCAGGAATAAAAAACTGTGAATACGGCTATGCTATCAGGAGAAGTTTAGGGTCATGTATGTCTCCTAGGCTCATTCCATGGAAGGAAACTTGTTAATGTTCTAAGAGCTTTGATTAGAAACTAAACTGATCTCCACACTCAGAGAAAACAGATCTTCGGCACCCCTTTGTTGAGGGGTTCAGAGGAGGTGGAAATTTTCTTCATACTCCTGATCTAGAGATAGGTGTAACTATTAACATTTGAGCAAAATCCATTAACTAGGTACCTGGTAACTTGAATGTTACTAGAAGTAAAGACATCTCATTTTTCACCTTCTTACTAGTAGACAAAGGTTTAAAAATAGAGCTCAGTTCTACAGGAAGAAGAACAGAAGAAAGTGGAACATGTAAATAAGTAGAATAAAGCAGGAAACATGAAATGAAGACTAAAGACATCAGCAGACAGGGATCAAGTCTACTTTGAAAATCCCATAATTGGACACTCAAAATCTCACATATTGAACTTTAATTTTAAACTCCAGGTTCTTCTCTGCCCACCTAGTGGGAAGTTAATGACAACTAATCTATTCTAATGTTATTCAGGCTGCTTTTCCCCACAGCTGATATGAAATACCTACCTCTCACTGCAGTCTTTGGGTAACAAAAAAAACACCACAGAGTTTCGCATCTAACCTTAATGACCACAAATATTTGTCTAATCAAATAAAAATTTAGGGCCTAGAGATTTTCCTCCTCCACTCAATGCAGAGCTAGCAATTTCTTCCACTGGGATGATCAGCCCTGGAGGGATCCAACAAGGCAGAATTGCAACTTTTTCCCCTCTCCCTTTGGAGCCCCAATGAGAGAGTACAACTTTCCTCTCTTCTGAAAGAAATTAATTTTCAATTTACATCGCATCAGTTGCAGTGCTAGAAAGTTGGTGGACTTTTGTTGGCATTTTCCTAAGCTTCTTAAAATCATCATGTCTTAAATCCTGTAGATAAATATTCACAGGATTTTCAGTGTAAAACTGGTCCTTTTGGAGTATTTTTTATGCGCAAACTTATAAAAGTCCTGCCTGGAATGAAATGCAAAGTAACTGCATCTGGGATTAACAAACATCAATTTTAAAAATAGCTGCTTTTAATTACTAAGCTCTAAATCATAAAGTCAGTGCAACATCAAGGGGTTGCTTTTCTTTATTGAATGTGAATAATATTTAAAAGTGAGATGTCTTCTAACCCTTTAATTTACACCTTCTAGGGACAGCTCTGACTCACAGTTTTAATTTCTCCCTATTTTTTCCTCCATGGGTTGCAAAAACACATTTCAAAGACTAGAATAAGTGTAAAGACCTGATCCAAAATTCCTTGGCAAATCTCCCTCCTATTGTGAGGAATATTGGCTGCCGAGAGTCTAAGACTGAACTCTGTAAGGACAGAGTTTTTCCAACACTTCTTAATCACTTCAGATATCTCTTGAAGATCTGTTTTTTGTATATCAGGTGGCTGAAGCTTTCCTGTTGGCATTGTTCCACAGTAGCATTCCTTTATCCTTACCTTGGACATTTCAGAAAATGAAAGAAATGCTCAGCTTCTGTGTGTCTCTTGTACCCAAAACACAGAATATCCATGTGCCCCAAACTCACATAGAAAAAAGGGTTTGCATGAAATGTTATCGCCATCAAGCTCTGGTATTCCTCCCAAAAATATAGGGGAAGGCTATTATAACTATGTAAAATCAGTTAAGAGAAATGCACTTTTTACAAGACTCATAGCCTTAGTGATGCTGCCACGGAGCTTTCTGAGATGAGTGAGATGAGTTTCATTCACAACTGAGATAAGTTTAATTCAGTTATTTGTTACATCCTACTACTAATGACTTGTAACTTCTAGTAGGTGAGGGTTTTGTCTTTACTAATGGAAAAAACATTTCTTGACTATGGTTTTATCTGAAGCCAATTGACTCCAGAGGTGCAAAAGGCAAGTGGTGTGATGGGTGATCACTAACCTTTTGACAGTACCTGGTCTGGTATGGGGGAACGTTTATTAAACAAGGTCAACTTGACTTAAGACTGTCTGAAGTTTGATCTCTAGCAGGAATGTCTATCTAATGATTAAACCATGGAATTAAGCTCTTGGGACCTTAGCTAATAAAAGCCTTGGGTGCTTATAACTGGGATGCTGTAATTCTTCATTTTTGACATATGCTGACCACAATGAAATCTAAGGACTGAAGGAGATCATTTAAAGCCATTCGCTGAGTAAAGAACTGCTTCCAGCCAGCCCAAAGAAAGAATTAATAATGGAGCTAAGGTTGGACTCTGACCTCTTCAGAGGCTAGGAGCCTGAGGGAGGCATGTGAGGTGACTTGCAGAAGGGCAAGATTCATTGAACCAGAAGGGAAGGTCTTAAGGAAGCTGACTCCAACTTTCTCAGATGTGGCATGCAGCTGCAAGCAGGCAAGTTCTGCTTGTGGAGGGCTGTTTTCCCCTGGGCAATCACAGCAGAGAAGAATGGAAATGACCCTGAGATCAGAAACCAGAACCTGGGGATCTCCACCCCATCAGGGCTGGGATTTAGAAAGTGGGGTGCTTCCCAGGGGGGCAGGCCCTGTTGGGAGGAGAAGGGAAAAGGATCATCATTGCTTGCCCCTTTGCACAACTGATTGAGTTGGCTGAATGGATGGGAGCACATATTGCTGGCTCTTCTGTCCCCTCTGTGTAATACAAGTCTGGAAGCCTTAGAGAAGCTGTCCTCCTCCAGTGGTGTGTTAGGACTCCCAAAAATGCTTAGCACTTGCCTAGCCCAAGAAAAAGGAAGCACTGCTAAAGCATGGTGTTTAATGTGTTCTGATGAATCTAACATTTTTCTCTAGCCATATATACAGCATGAGCAAAAATGGTTACAGTAAAGCCAAGAAGGGAGCTTCAGAGTTTAAGAAAACCATCTTAAGAATATACAAATCTAGTGAGACTTGTTTCACAATAATTTTTAAATAGCTGTCAGAATATCCTCACCATTCACAGTGTGGTGTTGCAGAATAATCTTGGTGCCAGCACCAGATTTTGGACAGCGGGGCCTAGATATTTGAAGACATCTAGATACTCATTCATATGAATGCAGAGGGAGCTTGGGATGAGATTCAGTTCCCTAAGTACAGGTGACCAGAGCCCTTTCGGGTGCCCGATGGTTCCCTGTGGAGGGCAGTAGACATGGTGTAGTACCTGCAATAATCCTGTAGTCTGCTGGAGAGGCGGCTGAGGAGGGCACCCTAAGGGCAATATGATGGCTCTGGGCACTCAGATGAAGCACCTTGGCCACTTTCTGAGTTTTAGTGGGTAGTGTTTGCTGCAGATACAGAGATACCCGGGCTGGCTCTGTCTGAATGTTGCACTGAACAGCCTGCCTCAGCCCTCACTGGGGACTTCCATGCCACACTGAGTTTTGTGGGGGAAGGTGGTCGCAGTGGGAATGATCCATGTTCAGATTCACAGCTTTTCAAGGAAGGAGTATTTTTATTCCGATCTGTGAAACCTAAGTGAAAATTGAGTCCTAAAGATTGTACTTCATTATGTGTTGAGAAATCACCACAAAGATTTTCAGTGCTTTATTAAAGGTTTTTAATATGGATGATTGCATATATCCCAGCCAAAATCTCCTCCATCCTACATAGGTATTTATCTCAGCTAGCAGATTTTGTTTGCTCAGATCCAAATTAGAAAGTATTTAAAGCAGATAGCACATATCTAAAAATATACTGAATTTACAATGAAGTTTTAGCATTCTCTTGCTAAATTTCACATATCTCATTTGATTTTTGAAGAGAAAAGGTAAACACAGAAATTTCCTTCACTAGTTCTCATGTACTGCTAGCAACAATAAAAGAGGAATATTTCTCATATTACTACACTGTATTTTAAGTGGAGAACTAATGGCTATTCCCTTCACAGGCAAGAAATCAAACTCCTGACTGCAGTTTTTTTCTCTTTATTGGTAATGTAAGCTCCTATGCAAATCGGATGGCTTCTCATCAGATCCAGTTGAATACAACAAGGAAGGATGGGACCAAATTATTTCTGTCTCTCTTAACAGGACTTTTTACTAAAATGACTTTACATGGTTGTCACTGTTTGACTCAGGATCGACAATTAAACCAGCCACATTAATGCTCTCAGTCCCCTCCCACCCAGGTAGGGAAAAGAGAAAGATAAGAAGGAGAGAGATTTTCTGGATTGAAAACTAAACAGCTTTAATTAAATACTAATGATAGAAGAAAATATGTACAATTATATACAAATATGTTCAGGAATGTGCAAACCCCTATTGCCTCCCTCCACCCCCAGCAGCTCCCCCAACACTCTCCTGAGCTGTGAGCAGTTCTGGAATGTCCCGGAGCGCTGCTGGAGAGAGCGGCAGAGCAGACAGGAGCTGAGGGAGAGTTATGAGGGTCAGGAATGCACAGGCCCAGGGATCAGTGGTGATGGATAGATGGAGTCCTCCCCAGATGCTGGCCATGGAAAGAATAGAAGGGAAGAAGAAGCAGGAAGGGTTTGACTTCTGTGATCTCTGACTTTACACTGAGCTTATGTACATGTATGCAATGGAACACTTTGGTCAATCTTGCTGTCTGTCTGGTCCACTCCTCCCTATGGGAGGGCTGTAGATATGACTCTTCTGCTCCTTCAGTGTCCAAAGCAGTAGATTCAACAAGCAGAGCAAAGTGTCCTTGGTCTCTTGGCAGTAATATAAACATTCCAGTGTTATCAGCCCACTAGCTGGAAAACTTGTGCTGCTTAAAAGTGTTCACTGAAGAGAAAAAAAAAAAATCAGTAAAAAAAAATTGGCTTCATGCTGGCTCAAATCAAGACAATGGCCTCAAATCTTTGCCAGGTTAAATTATCACTTTATCCAGTTCACATTCGTGTTAATCCATTTTAACTGCAGTGGAAAAGGTTAGGGTAATGGGAAGAGCTGTCAGCAGAATGGCTACAGTGAAACCCAATTGCTGCCTGTATTTAGATAATTTTGCTTTCAAGTCAGAGTCCATCAAATCTCCAAATTGTTTTATTTGCTACTTAAGAAAGTCTTTGCTTAGTCTTTGGGTGTCAGGAACTAATGAAAGAAGCCTTAGAAGAAAATTTGCAGATTCTGTAAAAGTTGAACTAATATGACATGCAGAGCTTGTACAATGCTACAATTTTTTACTTTGTGGAAAAGTGAGATGGGACATCATAAAAGGTACTTTTACAGAGATTATAAATGTCTATTTCTCCCTTAATTTTAAAAAATAATAGTTTCAAAATTCAGGTTTAGCAAAATTTCCTAGCTATTACTTAAAAAACCCAATCTCTACATTAAACATTTGCTGTCTTGTTACAATTCCATTATTTTTTGCTTGTGAACAGCAGAATATAAGAAAATTTTCCGTTTTAGGATCATACAGGTCTACCTTGAATTGTAGCACAGAATCCAATATAAATAATGTTTTTAAATACTCAGTTATCCAAAACTTAAGGACTTCTGTAATTCAGTTTATATGACACCTCCTCTTCCCCACCCCTGTTCCTTTTTGCTTAATATGGCCTCAGAACTGCTAGCTCTTCACCTCTTCTCCATCTCAGGATTCTTCCAGTTACAATGCAAATGATCTTAACCTTATTGGAAAGATAACAGGAATTATTGCAACCAACTGATATTCGTCTCCTGAGTTATGTGCTCACAACCAAATATTATCAACACTCATCAGCTGAAGAGCTAAAACTGTCATTATGCTTTAATGTTTGAGTACATTATGCTCTCATATTTGTGTACATTTTCCGTATATTTGCAGTGCTGTCCCACTTTGGAAGAAACATAATTTTGTCTAGTATTTAGGAATCTACTTCTATGGAGCATTAAAGTTTGGTGAGAGAGCCCAAGATGTCCAAGTGCATTGGGGTTTTGATGTATCGCAAATGGGTCTGGCTTTCAGAAAGTGCTAAGAAGATATTGTCAAGAAAAAATGGAGCCCTGAGCCATCCACAGCAGTTTTAAACTAAAGGAAGAAGAAAATATGACTGTGTGGTCTAATGTCTGTGCTTGGGAGTATGAGAGATTTCAAATAAGAAAGATGCAGGATGCCAATATGATAACAGAAAATATGCAAAGCAAGTTTTAAACAGAATTCTTAATTAGTTGCAGAAAGAAACAAATACATATAAATATATACAAAATACCTGTCAAAGGCTGCAGAAGAATTTTTCATTTATTAAGTTAAAAAACAACTTGGTTTTTATGATGGAGTGAGAAAGTCTTAGCTTTGTTTACAGTTCCAGAAGTATCGCATATGAAATTTATGGGATAGTTTAGTTATAGCAACTCTTTTTAAAAGAGCCTTTCCCTAAAATTGTGACAAGTCAGTAAAGTAATTGTTAGAAAATACTGTTTTCCTCATATTTAACACAATGTTCAGTTCAATGCATGCACTATACATAGGCCTCCATTTCTCTCCTAGGAGGTGTGATGTTTCCTACCATCCATCAAGACAGACCATGTGGATAGGTTGACTAGGCATTAGCAAGGAAGCTTATCATATAGCATATAACATCTAGCATTGTGAAATATGTATTTTTGCTTGATCTTGTATCATGACTCTTGAAACTGTGGATGTTAATGAAGCACCAGAAATCAACTGAGTAGATGTAAAAAATGGCCTCTTGCTTTTTTTTTTCTTTTTTTCTTTTTTTTTTTCTTTTCTGCTTTCTTTTTTTTTAATATGAGGCAATTACAGCTATTCTGACTGAAAGATACAAAATTCCTTGTTTGTAGAATCAAACTGAGTGCGGATCTGGGATATGGTTCTTACAACTGGTACCTCAGTAGTCACTGGCTGCATTTCAATATAAAATTTAAAAGGCATGTTAAACAGCATGTAAAAATTTGTACAGAAACAAAACCCAGACCAGTCTAGAAATTTTAGGTATGATCTCTGGAGGTCTTCTGGTCCAACCTCCCTGCTCAACCAGGGCCACCTAGAGGTTTCTGCCAAGCACCATGTCCAGGTGGCTTTTTAATAACTCCAAGGTTAGAGACTCCACAAAACACCCTGGGCAACCTGCGTTAAAGCCTGGTCACTGTCACAGTAGAAAAGTGTTTCCTGATGTTCAGAGGGAATGTCCTGTGTTTCAAGTTGTGCCTATTGTCTCTGTCCCTGGCACTAGACGCCACTGAAAGCAGCCTGGCTCCATTCCCTTTGCACCTTTCCTGCAGGTATTTTTAGATATTGATAAGATCCCCCTGAGCCTTCTCTTCTCCAGGCTGAACAGTCCCAAACCTCAAAGCATTCCTCACAGGAGAGATGCTCCAGTCCCTTCACCATCTTTGTAGCCATTTGCTGCACTCTGTCCAGTATGTCCTTGTCTCTCTTGTACTAGGAAGCCCAAAACTGCACCCAGCACTCCAGCTGTGGCCTCACCATTGCTGATCATTTTGGCACAGACTCCATGGTAGAAACCTTTGATAGGCAGTTATCCTGGGACAGTCTTTCCCCTTATCATAAAGATTGTTTGTTGCTGTCAGTTTGGGATTAGCAATGCCCAAATGCTAAGCTGAAAGGTTGGGAGGAAAAAAACAAAGGGGCTGCACATATCAGCATTAAAAGAACTGTTCTGTCAAGAACAAAATGCTTGTTTCCTTAGTTGTACTTAGATGGTTTTTTAATATAGATTGAAGTTATTATTCTGGTCAATCTGACCAGCCTGATGTTCAAGAGACTTCTCAACACATTTTTAGAAGTTGAATTCTCTATAGTCTCACAGCACAGTCTGAACTCCTGACTTTTTTCCCTTTTAAGTACCAGGCAACAGCTAGATAATGCTGTGTGCCATTATTTTCCTAATCTATGTAGCCTATATAATCTGTAGGAGTTTCTTAATATTTTGCTATGTGATGCAATTTCATGAACTATGAAACCTGAGAGTCTGCAGACAAGTCAAATCCACTTCCACAGAGCAAAGCAGTGCTACTCGAACACATCCTCAAATACATTACAGAATTTGGAAGCAACACTTCTGGTGTGTTGTCCCTGTGTTGTCCCCTCACCAGGAAAATACAGGGTGGAATCATCAGTAGAGACAAGTTACTATCAGCAGGGTCACAATGGCCCTTGCTTCTGCAATATTTTTTTGTTGTTTCAGAGTTTGGATTACTCAATAGGTGCATCTTGCAAGGTCCAGAGCAGTACCCCACAGACTCATGTTCTCCTATGTGAGGAAGAACTAGCCCACTCCTCTGGTTTGGCACAAGAACAGCCACTGTAAGCTTGCATTGGTTGGAAGTCCTGTTCCTCTGAGAGGACACAGCCTTTGGGGAGCCATCTCATGGGACCTGCAGCTGCTGAATGCAGGAGGCTGCTATGCACCCAGGCCCCAGCCCTGCTCTGCTATCCTGCTCATTCAGCTGGGGATGCTGCTCACATTGATACAGCCTTTTCTCAGCTTCTGTAGTAAAGCCTGCAGAGGTGCTCAGGTGTGTTGGGACCCTTTACTCCCTCCTAAACACAGTATGGAAAATTGGTTCTGGAAATTACATGGCAAAATGAAAGACAGAATTTGCTGCCTACACTTTCCTTTGATGTAGCATCAGAATGGAGGCTACAATGCTTGCTACTACCCCAGTGTGCAGCCAACCCTGTCAGGTACTCCACCTGCTGCTTTCTCACATCTTGAGAAGTGGGCAATGCAAATGCAGTATCTTTGGGAAAAGAATTTTGAGCTGAGATGAAATAATTCTTTCAGAATTTTTTATTATTTTTTTTTTTCTCTAAGAAAAGGTAACTAAACAATATAACCCTACTATTCGCAATCCCAGTAGCATGGAGCATTTCCTGCATGAAAGCTGTGCCACAGTCTCCAGATATACCTTGGAATGAAAACAGAAAAATCTAGTATCAGTCCAGTAAATATAACTGTATTTATCTTAACAATAACCTCTTCTTTGTGACACACCATTTTCCTTTCCCTCCTTGCAACTTCAAGAAAGAGCTTTGGAAAACAAGTTTTTGAAATACCTCTGTGTGTGGAACTTATTAAATTAGTCTGCTCCTTTCAGTATAAAAAAAGAAAATAGATTAAAACTCAAGTCATTTCATGGTCTGAAAAGAGTGTCAATAAAAGTGAAATACTGTTTGTACAATTTAGAAAGGCGGTTTAACCTTTCGAAGAACACAGCAATGCTTTGTGGAAAAAGAAATTACATTCACGTGTCCTTTTGGCTTCACAGAGGTAGTTTTGTAATATATCATGAAAGAGCTGCAGATACACGTATTGAATGGCAAGTATGCAAATCATTGCCCTGTGGCAGATTTAAGAAAGGCAACATTCAGAGTACACAGTAGAATTGTCTGAGATATCGGTTGCCGTGTCAGCTTTGACATCTGTTTTGGAAGAATTTTGTCTGTCTCTAAAGCAGTGTGATCCTCAGCATACAGTCGCTTTGGAAGTGTTAGCTAGTCCACGTTGTGCTGAGCACACTGATGCTTTGAAGTGTCAAAAGCAGCTCGAGATATTTTAGCAATATATAAGCCCATTTCCTTTGACAGAAGATTCAACACAAGGCTGTGGGAGAGTGAAATTTCTTCTGGAAGATTACACCCATTGCCACATTAAGTGGTGGAAAATCTTCCAGTCACTCTAGCCTTTGAAAATGATGATCTGAAGTCTGAGTCAATGTGCCCATTTTCTTCCCTTGGCGGGGTGACTGAAGCTCAGGAAGAGTCTCCATTGAAACAAACTAACTGTGGCTGTAGGAAAGAAAAGCTCTGGGCTTGAAAGAGCCCAAAAGTGTGTTTGTCCAAAATGGTGAACACAAGGAAACATGGTACAGTGCGGAGAACTCTGCAGTTTAATCATTTTCCTACAAGCATTTGTTCCCTGTAATAGCTTATTGTAATCTAAAAAAAAAAAAGTTCATTATGAATGTATTTTTTCCGTTCTGTTAATTTGAGAGACTTTTACAATTAGAATTCTTAAACCAAAGTCATTTAATGTTCAAAAAGAGAGAATTGCTGCTAATTAAGGATAACAGTAAATCAAAAACATAGAACAATCACATACTGTACTGAATATGATTACAACAGCCAATGAATTGAGTACTGTGAAACATTCTCTACTGCTGATGGGAAAATAGTCTGTGTCTTCTCTGATATTGTATTTCCCCCCCCACTCAGGTAGCATTTGTCCATTTTTTAAAATACTGTCATCGTGCAGATTAGCTGCAGGGTACAAGGCTTTTCATACTTCGGCTCTAATTCCCCATTTGTCTTAGGCATTGCATTGCAAGCAATAACGAAGATGTACTTCCTACCAGAAAATGATGCACAGGCCCCTGAGCCAATTCTTCTATTGACACTGTCTATTTAAACAGCTATGGATGGTCCATCAACCCTCTGTGCTAACAGAGAACAGCATACAGCCCTCATCATTATGTTTCTTCACCATTTCCTTCATCCTCCAATTCTTTTTCCCTTACAGATTATTATAGCAGGCCACAATGGAGCAGAGCTGGTTAATAGGTGAGGCATAAAACAAATTACTTATTTGAGTTTGAAAACAAGCAAACTCAATCAATTTGAGAGGAATATTAAGTACTGAATTAACTGATTAACAGCCAAACTTGTGCATGTGATTAGAGAGTCCGTTCAGTAGTATTCAGCTCTCCGCTTTGATGATAGGCAGAGACACATAGTATCTTGGCATCAAAATAGATGCCAATTTAAATGTGCTTGCTGAATTCAAGATCCTTTTCAAGAAAATCTCAGGATATATTAATAGATGCTTAACAAGACACAGCCTCAAAGTCTGTTGTTATAACAGTGATGACACTGATAATTACTGGACTGAACTTACTTCATGGAATACACCATTAACCTCAAAGCCCAAATTTAAGCTAACTTTACTCCATGTAAATTAAATGAGAATCTGGAGAGTCATATAAGAAGTAGTCAAGACAGTCTAATTTTGTCTCAGGAGTGACCCTCATTTATGAGGTTGTGGTTATACAGTATAACTCAAACAGTCACACTGAAGTGTGAATTTTAGCAGAGTCAATGACCTTCATATTTCAGATCATTGCAACCAGCACAGAAATGAAACAATAGAACAAGGATATGGCTCCTCTCCTGGAGGACTGAGAAATGTTTTAGGATACTTTGGCTGCTGGGAGATGCTAACTATGCTAGAACGATAAACCTAGTCTTCAAGTGGTTCTCTTTGTAGATACTGTTTATCTACCCAGCTTGCTGTAGCTAAACCAAAATGAAAACCAAAGCTGTGCTAAAGACATGCAAGTGCTCCTGTGCAAGGAGTAAGTCCGTTCCCCTTTAAGAAGCAAAACTACCTTTATTCTCATTTATAATGGACTCAGGTCATGTTCTGAAAGTATAGAAGTATGAAAAAAGAGTGTAACTTTCTCTTGACGGTTTTGCTCACTTTCAGGGCTCCTTGAGCTGTCAGAAGGGGACAGAAATCTATTGTTTATCAGAATCAGGCCCACTATATTTAATAGCACAGAGAAATATTAGAAATCTGTTAAAGAACTAATAAATCAAGCATTAAAAAAAAGCTAAACATTCATTAGATTTGTAATATATCACACATCTCTCAGATCAAGTACCTTATAATTAAAAATGAGTTTACAGATTTCAGTTTTCCCTGTATGGAAGAGTCATCCACTCTATTTTTATCTCCGATTGTTCTTGGCAATTCATGCCAATCTGGGAATGCTCTGAATTTTGGTCCAAAACCCTCCGGTAAATGACCTCATTAAAAATATAGCAGTATAGTATAAATTGGCAGAAAATTATTGCAGTTTCCAAAAGGCTAAATCTCCCAACATATTCAAATACTTTAGCAACTAAGGCCACTTGTACATACAGGTGGAGGATCTCTGCTACTTATGGACATAGAAGTGTTATGATTTAAGTCCTATTTGTTTCTAGATTTATTCTGATTTATGCTGTCTCTCTATTGCAATGAAGGTCCTACTAGGGCTGCTTTCCCAAAACAGATGTTTAAAATCAATGAGAATCAGTTGCGACAGCTCTGTATTTTATAGATGTGGCCTTATTTTTGTAACTACTTTTAATCATCTTGATATTTGTTTCATGGATCCAGAAACATGCACAGCAGCATTTGTAAGAGATGCCCCAGGTCACTTCGGTTTATAGAAAACAACAAAAAAACCAGCAACTATTTCATTCACATTTCTCAGCATGTGGGACTCAGAAGTAGAAACATTGCTATAAATAAGGTGGAAAAATGTAGATTGTTACTAAAAGCTCAGGGCTAATTTTTCCTTAGAAAAGAATCACTAGTGGACCAGCATCCCTGGTTTCTGTTGCTCAGAACACCAACATACTACATCTTCAGTGTAAACTGCTGAGAAATTGTGATGTTGAAACAGCATTTAAAGGGTAGGATTTGATCTTGCATTTTCTATCAAGTCAAGCAAGAGCATGACAGATTCTTTTATTTAATTCCATGACCTAGTACACATTCCTACATTTTTATAGGTGTAAAGGAATGGATTATTTTAAAAGGAATATAATCAAAGCTTCTTTTGGAAAATGTATTTTTACATCTTTAAACAGAAATGCGTACAATTCTGATTATGTGAAGTCATTAAAGGAGTATTTTCCATTTTTTTCTGAAATGCTTATTCTGTGCTCTTGACAGTGTTTTTGGCATTATCTCCTTCAACATTTCCCATTACAGCCAATTATTTTATTGTGCCAGAGTAATACCCTGGAGTCCCTTTGAAAGGGAGGATTCCCTGGCCTCAGGGACTGTTCTTGCTGCAAGGAGATGATTATTTCATTAAGCAAGATGGAGCAAGGGCTCAGCCCTGAAAATTCCTCCAAGCTTGCTGTCACTATCAGGGGCAGTCCTGAGTACAGCACCATGGAGACTGGCCACCCAAGCAGGGCCACCTTGATGCCTGTCCGGGAGCACAGGCTTCCTCTGTGCTCCACCTCGGTCCTCCAAGCTGCAGGCTGAAGAGGACAAAGATGCCAGCCTGTGCACACATGGCTGCCTGCTTGGTCCAGCACCTCACATTGAAGGGACAGCCTGGAGGCTTCCACACATTATCCAAAACCCAGTGCATGTTTTTGGGCTGCGCTGGGCTTGGCATGCAGAAATGCTAATCCTCTGGTCGCAAGGTGTGGTGGAGTCAACCTTGGCTACCTGCCGGCTGCCCACAGAGCCACTCTCTCCCTCTCTGACAAGGTTTAAAGCTGGGCCAGCAACTAAATGAATGACAGATGCTCTCTATTAACCCCTTTCCATTCCCAGAAAGGGAAAGAAAAGAGAATAAGAGAGAGAGTCTTATGGGCTGGAAACTAAACTACAGAGCTTTAACAAAAAAATACTGATTAAAAAGAAAATAAAAAATATTTGTATGTATATAGGAAAATATATAAAAACCACTATCACGCTTACCCCCAGTAGTGCTCACTTCCCACCAAGGACGCAGCGCAGGCCCTGGGAAAGTTCCAGACTTGGCTCCTGGACTCCTGACAGACAGGAACTGGATTCAGGAACACCTGGATCCAGGAATTCACAAATCAGGATCAAAGACAGAAAAATGGACAGAGTCTTCCCAGGATGCCAGCCATGGATGAAGAAAAGTTGGCCCTCCTGATCCTTAAACTTTATATTGAGTATGATGTGTATGGAATGGAATACTTTGGTGGTCATTTTTGGTCACCTTTCTGGTCCACTCCTCCCTGCAAGAGAGTCATAGGTGTGACCCCTTTTCCTCCCTTTAGTTTTCCTCCATATAAGATGTTTAGCAGAACCAAACAGTGACGTTGGTCTCTATAGAAATAAGTATAAGCAAGAGTCTTTCTACATACCATTCTTCAGCATAACTGTAAACATCAGTCCTACAAGCAGACGCTGACTGGAAAACATGCTGTTAATTTCAGCAAGGGCAGTTGCTTAGACTGAAAAGTAAAAATACCAAAAAAAAAATTGGTTCTGACCTGGCTCAAACCAGGACATTTCCCTTCCTCAGCAGGGCAGGGAGAGGTGGATTAGTGCAAAGTGTGATGAATCCAATGCAGCAGCAGGTATTCTTCTTTGTTGCATTTCTTTGTTTTTCCCCTCAGACCTAGCAGTCACTCCTCTCACTTTATTAAAATTAAATCAGTTAAAAGTGGTCTTAATATCAGTTCAGCTGAAAAGAGAGCTGGGGCCTCAGTGTGCTTCAGTGAAGTTCATTCACAGTCATTTCTTTGTCTTCATTCCAGTCTTCTAACAGGACTGTCCCATAATTCACCCACATTTCTTCCACACAGAGCAGTAAACCTTCTTCACTCAAGGCAAGATCTATCCCCATGGGTCTTCTTTCTCCATGTGACATCCCACGCAGCATGGTCATGCTTTGAAAAGGAGAGTTTAAGCATCGGTGCTTTTTCACAGTGCCTGTTGCTGATCAGGAATGGCAAGATAAGATCCTTGTCAGTGCCAGAAAGAGACAGCAAATTCATTAGGTGTTTCTCAAATGAGTGAATATGAGTGCACCATTTAGGCTATCTGTGCCATGATCACCTGTAAGCCTTCCTACCTTCATCTCCCCCACCTTAATCCCCATTTTCCCAAAAGACAGTTGAACGAGTGAGGGAGCTTTTAAGGCCTTAAAGGAAGAGAAGAAGGAGAGAAGACTTGGACTGTGGTGGGATTGGTGTTATCTATTCCACATCTGACTGCCAAAACTAAAGGTCTGTAGAGCCCACCTCCCTCCCTTAAGATTTGTTGGGGATAAAAACCAGTCTCTCCACCTTGCTGACGGAGAGAGTACTTTCATCTTCAGCACTGATGTGCAGACTTCCAGATCTTGAGGAATGAAGCCTTGCCTTAGAGACTCATCATAGAGTGTGAAGATGCCAGGTGGAGGAGAAGAGAGGCTGGGGTCAGGGCAAGGGATCTGTATGACGTTCCTATCCAAGCACACAGATGGAAAAAAAAAATGCCTTGCAACTGTATTGACTTTTTCATGGAGTATCCCAGGGGATACAGGGCCACAGCTGCTGTGCTGGGTGAGTGCCTGTCTGGATTGCATTTGTTCCACCACCTGTTGCAAATGGGAAATTATATTGTCTATTGTAGAGCCAATGACAGACTTTAATAGTGAGCAAATAAGCAAGGACGTGGCTGAGGCTCTGCTGGCTCTATTTTGACCAACTGCAGCTCCACGAAGAGAATGCCCAGGGGAGAAAAAGGGACCTAAGCCCTGGTAAGAGACTTTTCAGCAAAATGGAGGAGAAAATTTGCCGTTTACCCATACAGATAAAGAAAGGGAAGTAAATAAATAAATAAAGGCTCCACTTTCATTCTTTTCTGCTAGCAAAGAGATATATCCGAACTCCAGTTTCAGTTCAGAAGATTGCAGTTTATTTCTAGACACTGAAATCTATACAGAAACCAACAGGTTTTCCTGTCTAAATAAAGTATGGGAGAAAAAGCTGTACAGCATACGGTAGCCTTAGAAATCTTAAATGCATGTTGCAGTGAAGATGGGAGAAAAACAGCGACTAATGCCTAACGTGTTGCTGAATAATCCACTCCGTTACCATGATAGCCGCACTGGTACCTTGAAAGAAACCATGCTTGTGTGAATGTGGCATAATGAGAAAAATAACCTTGGATCCTCAAAAAGCTGGAGAAAGAACTAATCAATCATGTTCTGCCTCCTTCTTTTCAAACTACTTATTGTTGCTGATAACAGGTAGGTAAATAGAATTTATTCTCCCAGGGGAGGAAAGCTAAATTAATTGCCTGATGATAAGGCTCCACACTGTAAGCAAACTGACTGTTTGCAGATATTTCAAGCTCAAGGGGGTGTGTATGGTCAGAGGTATACCTTTTATGAAACAGTGCATTTGGTTTTAAAGGCTGCCGAGCTGATGATGCTCACCCAGCAAGGATTTGCAGGCTGCATTTTGGTGCCTCCCTCATTTACAGACCTGGCTTGACAGCTCCAGTGCTTTCCATTCAGTCAGGCATTCCCAGCCCAGCAATCCAAGATACGGCTTCACAAATGTGGGAGTCAAACCCTTCTGAGCAAATCTCATGCTGTAGACACTGGAAAAAACCTTCTGCAACCTCCCACGTATGAAGTGAATCTGACCCAGGGAAACAAGGCTTGGGTGCTCACACTCTGGTGGCTCATTGACTAAGTAACTATGAGCAAGTGTGAGTGTGAGTTTGGACTGGGAGATTCTGTCTCTCTGCTTACTTACTTGCCTTTGGCCATATTTGACAGCTAGTGTAAAGATATGGATTATTCAGGTCCTGAAAGTTTCATGACAATAGACAGTAATATAGGTCAAAAGACCATCCTGGTTCTTCCGACAAGGGGAAGGCTTCTACATAAGTTCACCTTTTACTATACATATGGGCCAGATAAAAGAAATAATGCCTGATTTGCACAGTAAAAAAATTAAAGCAGAGATGAGGCAGTTTGCAAATTCAGAAATCCCTACAGGAACTGCCACTATAAGAACTTTATGAATGATTAGTTACTCATCAAGTAATTCCCTCCTTCTGCTCCTCCTCAGATAGTTCCCCTGTTAACCTACTACAGCTCAATAAATACATTTAATTACTGTGGAGCAAAATGAAATGCCTGCTACAGAAATATGCTTTACAAGAGCTGCAAAAATTGTGAAGACTCACTCCCTGTGTGTGGAATCAGGAAAAGGTCTTCTGGATGAAATATTGTATGAGCACTCAATTAAAGACTGTCTCACACTGAGCACACACATGGGAAGTGTGTTGAGTCCCTGTTAATTCTGGATGCTTTTCTTAAATTCTGTGTGCTTTGTTTTGCAGCTCTGTAATATTTTTTTCTTCTTTTAATTAAAAGACTCATTTGGAGTTGTTCTGGAGGGCTTAATGATCTCTTCAAAAACCAGGCATGCATCATTTGAACTTTAGTATTAAGCCAGCAGTATTGTTTATCCCCACAAGTACAGTATAAATCCTTGTTTCTTGATCACTTTCACTACTGGAGCAGCGAGGGGTTGTGCTAGACTGTAAGCCAGCACTTTAGAAATGAGGGAAGGTGAGATTCACACATCGCTATTGGAATTCTTAGATATTGACTGACAGCAGCAGACTGGAGATGCTCCTGGGGTCAGCCTGGCTTCTCGGAGGGCAGAAGACCCAGTGCTTACAGACCTTCTGTCTCCATGCTGTCTCTTTTCACTTCCCTTTGCTTTTACTCATATTATTTGGTCTTTTATCACCATCCATCTCCACCACACATCCCTGCATCTCACCCTTTATCCCTTATGTGCTTCTTCTGCCTCTCCAGTCCTACTCCAGTCTTCTTTTTGCATGAATGGGTCCCCTGCCCAAAGGAGAAAACAGAAGAGAATTATTATAATATTTCTTAAAATAAGCAGGACAGTAGATACTTTCCTCATCCCACCCATGGAACCTGTTTTGTTGCAAAAACCCGGGGGGAGGGGTAGGGCATAGTCAGCTGGCAGAAGATATTTTTTCACACTAATTACTCCCCTGCAGCTACAGAAAAAGGCCACAAAACTGGCCATCAGATGGAGACCATCAGTCCGTGTCATGGTGGTTCCTGCCCTTCGTTCTGCCTGGTAGAGCAAAACTCTTACAGCAAGTCTACAAATGTCTTGGAGAGGTAAGCAAGGCAAGTGTCTGCTTTGGTCCCTCTGCAATCTTTTTGAAGAGAAAATGTTTTCTACTCAAATGCCCAGTGTACCTTCTAAGACATTTAGACAACCTTACTTGCCTCAAAACCTATAGTAGATGCCATGGCTGTATTTGCAGACCAGTATTTGCAGAGATAAAGAGTTGTGGGGCTATCTGTAGTGAGTCCAAAGGAGGGCTATGAAGATGATCAGAGGGCTGGAGCACCTCTCCTATGAAGACGGGCTGAGAGAGTTGGGGTTGTTCAGCCTGGAGAAGAGAAGGCTCCAGGGAGACCTTATATCAACCTTCCAATACCTGAAGGGGACCTACAGGAAAGCCGGGAAGGGTCTTTTTACAAGGGCACATTGTGATAGGGCAAGGGGTAACAGTTTCAAGCTGAAAAAATGAGGGTAGATTTCAATTAGGTATTGGGAAAAAATTCTTTAGTGTGAAGGTGGTGAGACACTGACACAGGTTGCCCAGGGAAACTTGGGATGCCTCATCCCTGGAAGTGTTCAAAGTCAGGCTGGATGGGGCTTTGAGCAACCTGGTCTAGTGGGAGGTGTCCCTGCCCACTGCAGGCAGAGGCAGTTTGGAACTAGATGATCTTTAATGTCCCTTCCAACCCAAACCATGATTCTATGATTGTATCTCACTGGAGGAGCTCTGAGCTTGGCCCAAAACAAACCTTTTGTGATTCCTATCCTCACAGAGCCACACAATGGCAGAGAACTGCAATCCAGAAGCTAAGCTTTCATTAAAGCCAAAATAAAACTCATATATAAATAGAATATGAACCAGGTCATTCTTGCCAATCAGAGTTTGCAGACAGTCTGAAATAATAGCTCTGAGCAATATATAAACTGTTCCCATTCTTCTCAATGTGGTGCTAACTAGGAAATCTAATTATCACAATTTTAATGTCAGCATCATTAAATATTTTGCTACTGAATACTCTAGCAGAAACATCCAGCTACTGTGCTCTTATTACATTACCAAACCACCTCCCACATTTTTCACTGTGTGCCAGATGCACCACCTGCCTCCCCAGTGACCAAAACCTCTAGATTCCTCTGCAGAATTCCTGGGCTACAAGATAATTCAGCATTGGCAGTTTGACAGCCTGGAACACATTTTGAAAAGGAACACTTTGGGAGAAGTTAAATCAAATTCAGTGCCCAGAAATGAAGAGCAAAAAGGATACTTTGCAGGCAATAACACTAATTTAATTCAATATAATACTGATTTTAATATTCATTTTTTTATTCACTTGGATAAAATAAGATGTTTGCATTTATCTGGATCTGCCATGGCATTTCAAACAGTTTCATTCCAGTTTGTTGAAGAGCTGTTAACAAGGATGTTGGCTAGAAAAAGAATGCAACACATAAATATGTCAGAAAAATAGTAGACAGTAGCTGCTGCTTCCTCAGTACAAGCACTTTTCACTGCTTGTCACATGTGCTGTGCCAGAGGCCATAATCCACCTTGAGAAAATGGCCTGTTAAAAGCAAATAAACCTTTGATTTTTCACTAGCCACCCAAGGCTTTCTTTTAGTTGAAGCTAAGAAGCTTTTCTTGAGACACTTGAATCAACTGGTCGTTCCATATAAAAAATTGAACTTTAAGTCTTACTGTTGACTGGTGGCAATAATAAACTAAGTCCTTTCACTTACTGGTATATAAATTGACAATTGCATTAAATAATATCACAGAAGGCCATCTGACATGGAGGGCTGTAGTAAGCAAAGACTTGCTACATCTTTTTTACCCTTGATGACGCTTGTTGTCCATAGGCTAAATCAACGCTATGAAGGCCTGAGGAACAAGAAGTTATGTTACTATGATTATGCAACCAAAGTAAAGGAAAGCTTAAGAGCATGAGAAATGGAAGCTAGAGAATAGAGTAACAGTTGGGAGGCCTGTGGCCCATCAAAATTCTAGCAGAAGTTAACAGATGACTGGAAATGCCACCCAAAGTGTTGTGGGTAGGGGATAGGAAGAGTAGGACTATATGGTAAAGATACATGGCACAAACAGAGCTTGTGGGGCGGGTGATGACCTAGAGTGTGTGTGCTTGATGTGTGGACAAAAATAATGACAAAATACATACTCTATGCATAAAAAAACAGAGAGAGGTTAAGTAGAAGAGATAGGTTTATATAAAACTGGCATAGTATGGCTTTGGGCTGCCAAATAATAGCTGCTGGGCTTCTGTCTGCTGTAGAAGGGTGCCCCGTGCATGGCAGCTCCTGTGAAAGTCTTGTGGCTGGTGCAGACTGAGCTCCCAAACAGCTCCTGAACATGTCTGTGGCCAGTGGGTGAATTGTTCTAGCTATGCTACTAGTGGACCTCAGCCCCAGGCACCTCTGCTGCTAAATATCGTATTGATCAATAGAGAGACAGGCCTACAAGGAGCAACCAAAGCTATTTGAGGAAGGGTGCAAACACCTAATTTTGGGTGCTAGCAGAAGAAGGTGCCCAAATTAAGAGCTGCAACCCAAAGAATCTACAAACAAGGCACCCATCACCATATAGGGCCACCAGTGGGCTGCTATGGGGAACATGCATCGCAAGCCATCACTTCTCTGAGTGCTTGTAATGTCTATAAAATAACAAAATATTTTATAGAATTTATCTTTAAAAATTGTGGGTTTAAGGTAAGACTAGAAGCTAGAGTTATGATCCTGAAGGGAAAGACTATAATTAAATCCCTACCTGCAAAACACATTTAATGTGAATGTCACCAGGCAAGCTGCAGAGATGGAGACAGTCAACAAGACTTTCAAACTAATACTCCAGTATCTCTTGCATCAGCAGAAGTATAAACATCTGCCCCAAGAATTACATAGATCCTGAACAACCAGGTCTCTGCTCTATCGCTTTTTTTCCAGTTGTTCAGGTGAGAAACGTGCTGCTGAAAGATGTCTCCCTGATGATGTCATCTTGGACAGGAAGACAAAAGACCTTTTTATGTCAAGGCAGGAGTACTTAGCACAATCTGTTTGTCCTTTAGAGAGTAACACTGCTGTCAAAATCAAATTTAATTATTTGTAGTTTCAAATCTGGAAACACAAGTTTCTTCTCAGAATCATCCCTAGGTGAGGTTGAATTTCAAATTGAAATTAATTTTAAAGTAGACGCCAGGACAGTCTATCTATTTGTGCCAAACTTTTCCAACTTGCCAATTTGCTTGAAATAGGGAAAGCATAGTTTGGACGAGTACCCACTGTGTGCTCAGAATAGATCCTACTTGGGCTTTTGGAAATAGCTAATCAATGAGCACTTTAATACAGAGACTTGATTTCCCATCAGTGTCATCCCTCTATAAAACTGGTGCACTGTACTTCAAAATTTCCCTCATTAGATACTCCACAGAGGCCTTTTTTCACTCTGGCTTATCAGCTCAATACATCCTTTTCTGATCCCAGCGTCTCTTAACCAAAAAGTATAGCGTGGGCTACTGGTTGTTTTGGACTACATCCAAGTGCTAATCGATAGCTCTTTGGATGCAGTTTTGCCATCAATTTTGGAATGATAAACCAGTGGAAAAGAAAGGATTGATGGCCAGGCCATGGAGGAATCAGAGAAGAACAATCCAGATGGGAAGAGCATTGGGCTTCTAATGGTATTTTGTTCTTGCTCTGTCTTCTCATCTCTTTCCAGTCTGCTTGTCCTCAGAACACAAAGCATGTGTGGTCTCACCACAGCCATCCAGAAGGAGAGAATTAGTGGTCTGCTTCATGCCGTGATTAAAGAAAATACGCTTGTAAAATAAATACAAATTGACTGGGATGTGAACGTTGTTGCTGGGAATGAAAACGAACAGCAGATTTTAAAGTAGTGTTTAAAAATCTACCCATTCATAGATGAAAAAATTTTAAAAATAATCAGATATTCTGTAGAGGCTTAGATCTGTTCTGCATCAGTCTCCTAGGGCTCTCCAGGGAAGAAAAGTCCCTGGAGGTGAGGGGAATCAGCTCCCAAAGCAAGTCTGCGGCAGGGTCTGGAGCTGATCTGAGCCTCACAGGAAGGTGCTGGCTGGGAGTACAGTATTCCCAAGTAAGCAGTGCTTTATTGTGTGCCATGCTGCAAATACTTTTGCTGTTCTGATCTTACCAAACTCTGAACTATTCTCTTTTTTACTCCTGGGGGATCTCACAAAGGAGAATTATAAACAAACAAACAAACCCCTTCTCTTTGTTCCTGTGTCCTCTGACTCTTCAGTGAAGTTCTCCCGTGAAGAAGAGGCCTGAACTGGAGCTGAATGGATAAGCTGAGCTCAATAAATACATTTTGATAAGCTGGGGATCTCAGAAGTCCTCAGCTGTGGAAAGTGCATTGCTATAGATCCATCAAAGTATTTAAAAACTATGTCCAAGGCTCTCAGTACTGGTGATATTTGACCTATAATAAAAGTAATTTATTTGGCATCATCCCTCTCAGAAAGAATACAAGCTACTGGCTTGTTATTTAATAAGTGATTTCAATGGAAAAATGTATAATTCTTTAATAATGTTTTCATCCACATAACGGGCATCAAATCAATAGTAGAAGTCTTTGCTAAAGTCAAAAAAAGGGGGTTGGAGAGTCTATGAAAAATCCTTTGCTTAGCTCAAATAGTTTGCATAAACAATATGATGATGTTTCCACTTTGAAAACTATTTTTCTTGAAAATACAATAATTTTTTAAACAAGAGAGTATCTGTTACCTGGTATAGCATTTACTCTAATACAGTATTTCTTCCTGCAAACATTTTATTAATCAAAACACAGAATTAATGTTGTTTCTTCCACCTATGTATGTTATTGTAATTTTACTTTGTTCAGCAACTTTAAAAGGGATTTGTTTTTTTGCACATCTTTCTTTCCAAATGAGTAAACACATATATAAAACAGATACAATACATAACACATACTTGCAAAAACTTTTAAAGTAGTTTTGAAAAATTGTTTAGTTGTAGAAATTCGAGGCATTATGATGGTTACTGCATCATTTATATTGCAAGGACCAAAAATGCTGGCCAGAAAGTAGCTGAGTCATATTTACCTCTCATAGGTGCCAGACAGGTAGCTGAAGGAACTCAAAGATACTTGTAGGCAGCTCTAGAGTGATTCCCAGGACAAGAGGGCTCTGCAGCACAGTCTAAGGGAGCCATTTGAAGAGTTAATTCATTGAGGTGGACTTAAGGAAAGGGAAAAGGAAATAAAGACTGGAAAGGTGAGGGATTTTAATGGCTATTTGTTAGACTTCGAAGCAAGTTTGAGTCTCGAAAACTTTGTGGTTTTGTTTATCACCAGTATAAAAGTTCACTGGTGAAAATCTTTATGGAGCAATCACTTTCAAATACATATTGCAAAATATTCATAGAAAGACTTTTAAAAAATAGGCAGTAGCATTTGTAACAGCTAAGGAACAGAGATGTCTCAAATACCTCACACTATTAGCCTAAACAGATAATAAAGAAAATTCAGATGTATTTTCTTAATCTTATTAATTCATTTTTATTTCATAAAACATTCTATTTTATTTCTTTTTATTTCTTAAAAGGTGGAATTAATTTAGACTAGTAAGAATGGCCTTATTTCTATTCTGAAAAAAACCCATTAAGGTAAGAATCAACCACAGGAGTCACCAACATCCTGATAAGAGTTACCCTGATGTACTGTTGCTTATTAACCAGAGGAGATAGAGCTTTCCATTTTGCTGGAAACACACAGTGTTTGAAAACATTCCTCATATCTCTATGTCCAAAATCTAGAAATGTTCCTCCCATTACACCCATGTGGGAGATGGTCTTAAGTCTGCAGGATGCATTTAGTTGTGCCAAGTGGTTCCCGCATCTCTTAAACCCTAGATGGTTAATGTCAAAAGCAAACTGGAGCTTTGTGGAACTAATGGACATTGCCCATGTCGCGCAGCCTGGTGGTTTTAGAGTTCTCCACAGGATTATTTATTTATTAGGATCTTGCTTGGGCCTGGGGTACAGTGAGTGAAATTGCATTTGGGTCTGACAGCATGATATCCACCTCTCTCGGGTGTGAGCTCGCCATTAGTAGCTGTATCAGCCCCATCGGCCAGTCACAGACTGGAACAAAATTTGAAATATACTTTAGGAGCAATTGCTGATGGTTTCCTGCCTATAAGCAAGATAAAACAGATTATATCTACAGTCCCAAGGCACTTTTTTCATTTTGGAATGGTGATATTTTCTAGACCAAAATACAGTTAAACTGAGGAGTAGATAAAAATTAATCCTGAACTATCCTAGTTTATCATATTGTCTTTTGATAACATTTGCTATAGATGTGCTTGTAGGACTGAGGTTATAAATTTAGGATTTTAATTCTAGAATTCTGAAGGTAAGAATATTGAGTTTGTGCTGTCAAATCTTTAACTCTGAGTCGTTCCTCCCCTGTTAATAGATGGAATGGTTTTGCCAATGACTGTTATTGCCTTTTTTTTCCATTCTGGAGTTCAGTCAAAAGTATTTTCATTTTTCAGAAAAAGCATTTCTGCAAGAACAAAATTTGTTTGGCAGTTGAACTTTTACTGTTACCTCTACTGCAACATCCTTGTTACTTCATGGTAAAGTTATTCCATAGGATTTATTCTCTGTATAATGATTTAGGATAACCAATAAAAAGTTATGCAATTCCTACAAACATCTGGTATCAATGTAGAATGTTTTAATACAATATAAATTGAAAGTTTCTGTAGAAGACTTGGGATAAACTATCCTGCCTAGGACAGAGCAATCCCTAGTATCACAAATTCATCTTCACTATGAGGAAAAGTTCCTCAGCACCCTCATTCTGATTGAACTGTCTCTCAGCCTTTATCTTTTGTCACAGTAACCTTTCATAGTCAATATCCATTAGCCATTTTCCTTCTGTCTTATTATAAATCTGAATGAAAATCTCAAATTCTGCTCCAGTAACCTGCTTTATTAGCTTTACCATAGGCATGAAATTTAGTCAATAATGTTCTAATTCAGGGGCGCCCTTAATGGTTAAGCTTAAAAGTAATTTTGTTCTTTCAGATGCTTTACTGAGCAGGGTGCTCAAGCAGTAAAACTGCATACAATCCTATCAACAGAATGTAAAATATATTTAAAACAGATTTGTAAATAACATTAAAATGTGAAAGCTTCTCTTATCAAGCTAAAAGTTGAAGGCACAAATGCTAAGTGGCAAGTCTGACTGTACTATTAATTTTGAAGGCTGAGTACGTCCTCTGAACTGGCACAGCCACAGCCTTATCAGAGAAATGGTACCACATAAATCATACAGCTGATCTTCTTCCCATAGTGCTGATCATGCTTTTAAGGTTTTATAACTGTTTTCCTGCATGAGTGTCAGGCTCTGCTCTCTGCCAGGAAGGATCATGGGGGACCCACTAAAATCAGTGCTGTACAATCCTTGACACTCTGGCATATGGCATATATGGGCAGGTGTGGTTGAAAGTAGCTAGGAAAGATTTTTAGCACATAAATTTTTTTGTGAAAAACAGACTGACAAAACAAGTCTTTTCCACTGTGAGCAAGACAGCCCTAGGTGTGTAAGGTGTAGTGTAGTGGGACAAAATGCCATGAATGATTAATATAAAAAGTTACAGCTTTCACTAAAATAATACATACATGGAAATGTGTATGAATTTTTGTTCTTTATGGACTTTAGATATTCTTTAGTCTTTATACAAGAAAAACTCTGAAGTCAGAGTATGACCCTCCTGCATTGTTAATATCCCAGGATACCAACCTGCTGTTCTTTCCATATTCTTTTCAGTTGCCTCACTGAAGTGATGACCATAATGAGATGACCATTCAGTCTTGCTCCCAATTACAGGTAGGGCTTTGCTGTTTAGTTACATATTTTTTTTGCACTTAGTCTCCACATGAATATTCAGGTTAGAAATCACAAGCAAAGCAAATGGCTCTCTTCTGTGGGGCCAAGTTTCAGAAGTGGACAAGCTGTATCCTTTGCTTACAGATTCACTGTCTTTCCAGCACCGTTAAAAAAATGGCTTCAGTTTTAAACTCCAGTCCCTGGATTAAGCACGATGTTACTGGTGTCAAAGAAGAACTGAACTTAGATATATCTACTCCACTGCTTTGGCAACTGTATGCATTTGATTCTACTGTGTGGAGTCAGCAAATCATTTAAAAGTAGTCAAATATGTCAACATATTTGTAGTTATTGAGCTTAATTGATGCTATTCTGTATTTCTTAATGCATTATCTATTGTTGTCTCATCCTTCAGCTCATTTGAAGTCTTTTGTTTTTTAAGTAGGGCCCTCATGAATGTTAATAATCTCTTTCTTTCTATAATAAGTAAGAAGCCTATTTGTGGTCTTGTTTTAATTATTAGTTTTGATCCTTCTTTTTAAAATTGAAAATTAAAAAAAAAAAAGATTCCACATTGATACTCACCCAAGACAAACATTATCTCACTAAGGAGTTATCTTCTGTCTTTGAGTCACTACTGTGAAGGGGCTGGACTAATTTTCTGCATTATTTTTAAAGATAAACATACCACTGACTTCTCTGAAAACTTTTGCAGCTGTCAGGAGGTTTAACCCTTCCTCTCCAGAACTTGAAATCTGTGGGCTAATCAAGGAGAACAGTATGGTCTGAAAACATGTGTAAGCCCATTAAATGCTCCTGCTTCAAGCCTGTATTTTTTAACATAGTGTCGCGGGCTGAGATGAGTAAAGCCACGGCCCACTCCCTCTCCAGAAGGGGATCAAGGGCTGAGGACCACACCCTGTCACACTCTCAAACAGTTCTCAAGAATCAATAGGTTTATTATAGGCACTGAGGTTATGGCAAGACTAATTCTATAGAACAATATTGAAGTATATCAGAACAACATATAATAACGATGGGAATATCCCCCTCCGTCTTCCCCCCCCCCTCTCCTGCTCCTAATTCCCGGATAGGGATAAGAGGGAAAAGGCCTGGAGAGAGCCTTTAGGAAAAGTATAGAAAACTGTTCTAAGGTGTATGTTGTGTGTGAATGTCTTTAAGAGTTATTATGAAGTGTAAGGATGTAGATTCTCAATCTTCAGTATGTGCAATGGTCTTTTTCTAGCAGATCCATAATCTGTGCTGCAAAACCACATACAACAACCAAAGGCTTGTAATAGTAACTGTGAATGCCACAGAGGAATACCATAGTCAAAATACAATGGTTGTCAGGAAGCACCTTTACAAATTTTCTGATCCTCAGAATGTTTTCAGCTCACTTGTCATCTTTATTTTCTCCACTATAAAAGCTTAAGCTTTAAAAGAAAATAGTAAAAAGGCAGCTAGATGAGTGTTCTCTCCTATATGTCTTTTTAGATTGTGGCAGCTCACACAGAAATAAAACCAGACTCACCTACAGCTGGACCTGGCTCTCCATGTCTACCCTAGCCCCCCTCTGTCTGCAGATGCAGTGCCTGTCTGCTAAAACATGGGCACAGTTGCTATAGCAAAGTGTGATTATAAGCTGCCACTATTGCACATTGTCAAAAGAAAACAAGAAAGAAAAATGAGAGAGAAGTCAAAAGCAAAGGAATTTGCAACTTGCGAATGTTGTAAGATTGTAATCTGTATTCTCATCCTAAACTTGAGGGGGATCTGAATCATTCACTTCTCTCCCTTCCCTACATATCAAAGCTTACCTCCCACCTCCGAGAGCTACACACACTTCCTACTGCGGCTCTTGCCAGAAGCTTCCCTTTGCTTCCACAAATCAGGTACACGAGAAGGCAAAAATGGGGTAGCTGACATGCTGTGCTTTGGGCATCTGTGTCCTTAGCATTGCAAAGGGTGAATTGAGAGACAGGGATTGATAGGGGATCCACCAAATAAATATTCATCTGTCTTGAACTATGAGGTACCTGTTTGCTCTGAGGATTAAAGCATATATTTTTGTCCCACTGGGTTGCTAGACTTCTTCTGTGAGCATTGGAACAGAAACACGGGCCAGAATTTTCACCTTCAAATTGGAGCTATTTTTGATGCATCAGTGAAAGAACCCAGATTACAAACAAACAGCTCAGACTACAGAGTCATAATTTCCACTGTAAAATTAAAAAAGGTTCACTCGGACATGACAAAAAGCATTTTCCGTGGGCTTCCTGAACGTGTTCATAAGGGAAGATGGCATTTCAACAAACTGAAAAGGGACACATTTAAGTCAAATGTAGTAAAGCTTTGCTGCTACGGTACTGTATAGCATCCTGAAGGAATTTATCATGTCATGGGGGTAGAGAGCACTGCTGCTCTGGAAACATTTCCACAGTCAGCCCCAGGAAATCAAGCTGTGACACACATCTGGATAGCTCTGTACACAAATGGCATTGCAGTCAGACATGAGGTGCTGGCAAGGAAAAAGCAGTAGTCCATGCACAATTACTCATTTCTGCAAATTCTCAGTTCAACAACAACCATGAGTAGACTGGTCAGCTAAAGTCAGGTAAGAGGGTTTTTTGCCAGAAAATTGTGTTTCTTTTATGCCACAGACCATCCAGACACAAAACCTAATCTGGAGAGCAATCTAAAGGACAGGTCACTATTATTTTGTTGTTTTGAAAAGAGCTATCAAGTCACAAATCTTCAAGAAGCATAGAAGGAAATGTGAAACACTAGTAGCATGGCACGATTCACTGTTTGCAGTAAAATAACAGGTGTGGAAGATTAATACATTCAGAGAAATCAGAACAGCCTAAAAAATTCATCAGGCTGGAAGTCTTTAAGCAGCTGAAGGAGTTATTAATACAAATTAGATGTTGCTTTACTGTTTATCCCTAAAGGCAGAAAGGTTTCATAACTTTGTGGGAGAAGCTGTATAGCTCCGAGGCTGTCGTACCCATCTTTTTTAGACTGTTTTGTGAGAAGTGTTCTAATTGGTAGTGGGATGGGACTCTAGCCAGCTTTATGGGAAGCTGGTTTAAAGGGTACTCTTTGCACAAAGCCAAAGTTCGCATAGTTCTAGGGTTGCTGCAAGTTGGAATTGTTTTTACGAGTTGGGTATAATCTGTTTATTAAAATATAATTTTTTTCCACCATAACACAGGAGGACCCTACAGTTAGAAGCAGTCGTCTTGTTTGTGAGATCTTTTTCTGGGCTTTTCAGGCTTGGAAAGAAAAAAAGTCATTTATTCTATGCTACCTTTCTGGGGCCACACACACACTCTGCCAGCACAGCTGCCTACTCGCTTTGTGCTTCTTTCCACCCACAAACCAATGCAGAGCTTCAACCAAATTAATGCCCCATTTCCTGTTTTTGCAACAAATTTCCAGTGAAACCCCTCTAGCCACATGGCCCAGCCTCCAATCCAGCCTTCCTATATTGTGTTGCACCTTGGGCGGCGGCTCGTCTTGTTTCAATTACCGCTAAACAAATGAGGCTTTAATTTCTCTTTCATTTCGTTTGAAAGAAAGATGATCAGCATGTGCTTCCACTTCAGTGTGGCCTGTCATTGTTCAGACTTCACACTTGCAGGCAGCCACCAGTCCTGTCCAACAAAGCAATATGCCTCTCGCATATTCAGGTCAACCAGACCAAGGATAAATGTTTGTCTCGTTTCTCTGCACTTTAGGCCTGGACTGAGGAGCCATTATAGAGCAGAATGGCCATTCTGCAATACTGCCATGTCCTTCATCTTTACAGAGCTTTCTGATTGGAAATTGTCTTTTTTAAAAATTTGAAACACGGGAGTGTGCATTCCAAACTTTGAACAGAAATATTTCCATTTCAAACTAAAGACTATACCTACTTTGCATCAGTAATTGGGAGATACATGTTGATTTAGTGAATTTTTCAGATTAATGCAGACATAAATTTGATGGCAAGGGATGAAAAAAATGTTCTTTATTTTACAAGCATAATATGGTTTTAATATGCTGGTGTGTTTTTAATGATGTGTAGCATATTTTCTATCATCGAAGTCAGAAAATGGAATTTCACTGTAGTATTTTGCTATTTTCTCATTGAGGAGTAGGAAGAGTGCTGCTCTGTGGGATATCTGGATGACACACAGAATCACAGAATGGCTTACGTTGGCAGGGACCTATGGAGGTCATCTGCTCCAACCCCCCTGCTCAAGCAGGGCACCTACAGCAGGTTGCCCAGGGCCATGTCCAGATGGCTTTTGAATATCTTCAAGGAGGGAGACTTTACAACCTCTCTGGGTAACCTGTGCCAGTATTTGATTGCCATCACCATAAAAAATGTGTGAGGGGAGTGTGTTCAGATGGAATTTCTTGTGTTTTAAGTTGTGCCCATTGCTTCTTGTTCTGGCACTGGGCACCACTTAAAAGATCCTGGTTCCCTCATCTGTATTCCTTTCCATCAGGTATGGATATACATTGGTAAGTTCCCCTTGAGCCTGCTCTTCTCCAGCCTGAACAGTTCCAGCTCTCTCCACCTCTCTGCATACCTCAGAAGGTTGGGTCCCTTAATGATCATCTTCAGGGCCACTAGATGGACTCTCTCCAGTAAGTTCATATCTCTCCTGTACTAGGAAGCCCAGAATTGGACCCAGCACTCCAGCTTTGGCCTCACCAGTGCTGAGCAGAGGGGAAGGATCATGACCTGCTGGCAACATTCCTCCTAATGCAGCCCAGGATACCATTGGCCTTCTTTGCTGCAAAAGCACATTGCTGGCTGATGGTTGGCTGCTTGTACATCAGGATCTTCCTCTGCAGAGCTGATTTCCAGCTGATCAGCCCCTAGCCCATACTGATGCCTGGGGTTGCTCCTCTCCAGTTGCAGGACTTTGAATTTCTCTTCATTGAACTACATAAGATTCCTAGCTGCCCATTTCTCCAGCCTGTCAAGGTCCTTCTGGATGGCAGCAAAATCTTCTGGTGTATTCGCCACTCCTCACAGTTTTATCTCATCTGCAAACTTGCTGAGGATGCACTCTGGATGCATCCAGACCATTAATGAAGATGTTACACAGTATTGGCCCCAACATTGAGCCCCTGGGTACACCTCTAGTGACTTGCCCCAGCTGGACCTTGCACCACTGACTGTAACCCTCTAGGCCTGGTTATACAGTTTTCAGTCCAATTCACTATCCATTCATCTAACCCATACATCATCAGCTTATCTTTGAGGGTCTTATAGGAAACAAAGTGAAATGCATTATTAAAGTCAAGGTAAACAACATCCACCCCTCTCCTCTCATCCACCAAGATAGTCACCTCATTGTAGAAGGCTGTCAGTCCACTTAAAACATCGAATAATGTATTCTTGTTATTCTTTTTAGGGGTTAAGCTATGGAGGCTGCAAAAGCAGCATTTCATATGACGAGATCCTAATTCACAGTAATTTGTTTCATATCTTTTCTGTATAATTTGATAGATATGCACTACAGGTTGTTATTATTCTGGAATTCATTGAAATTATTCACTAAATAAGGAGACAATCAATAAATAAGGAAAGCTCAGGTGACATAGCAATGGCTGTGTAGTTTGCAGTTTTTTAAGAAAAAATGACATTTTCTTATCAACAGTGAAAAATTGCTCCTGTGTCATGGGGAAAGAATGATGTTAAAGCAAATTCCTTTCACTGAATGAAAATAAGGTGTAGGATGAATTTAAAATACTAGATGGCAGAATGTGGACATGTAATTACAGTCATAGGTAGCTATAAATTACCAGTTAGATCATCTGGTCAAGTCCCCTGTAAATGCTAAATTGAATTTTGCATGCATTTTGTATTGTTTTAAGCAGCCTGGGCACTTTCAGTAAATGTGATAAAAATATTTTTAAATAAAAATACTCTTGTGGTGTCTCAGAAGTCGAGGGGGGGGGAGAGAGAAATATCACATCAAACTACTCAATGCTGATACTTCAAGTTAGTCTCATTTCAGCTTTACAAGAAAAAGCTGACAAGCTTTAAAGGGGGCCTCACTGCAGAAAGAAATCAATGATAAAATGTACATTGATTTCAATAAACCGGTTTCAGTCCTGGAACTGTGTATTTGCTGGCACAGGGGTGCTGCCTCTTTTTGTCTTTTAAACATCATGTGTGCTGATGGTAGTATAAAAATAAAGCTGTGGATAGCTCTAATCTCAGATAATAATGGCCTCCGATTTGAAAGCAATCCTTAGGGACTGGCAAATTACAACAAACACTGCCCTGGTCCCTCTAACAAACCCCATTGATTTAAAATGACCGGGCATAGGCAAAGCTGCTTCTGCGGTGTGCAGTTTCATTTACTGGAAATGAAGCTTTTAAATGAGTGCTTTTGGATTTTGCTGTAAGCACGAAAGTTGTCAGACTAGAAAACTTTTCAGGCACTGATTTGCACCATACGGGAGTGAGGATCTACGCTGCTGTGGAAGATCTGTGGGATGCGTCTGGTGGGCAGAAGATGCCAGGAGCCAGCGCTGCCATCCAGTGTGCCAGGGATGCCAAAGCCTCACAGACCTTTCAGAAAGGCCTTTCTGCAGAGAAATGCCATCTGCACAGCATATTACTACAGTATTTATTACTCCTTTTGTGTAAACCCAAATTTAGTAGTAAATCTGTGCCTCTGGCCTCATCCTCAGAACATGGATCCTGAAAGGGGCTGAACTCCTACTTCAGAGTCTGAAGAGCAGCAACAGCCAGGCACTCCGGTCCCACCACTTAGTCTCCTGACTGTGTTAATAAGCAGCGGCAGACAAAGCACTATGAATTAGGTTCATTTAAAATAAAAAAAAAAAAACACCACTGCCACACAAATAATATAGAGGATCCATAAAAGTTTGAATATATGAGGCCAGCCCACACTAGGAAGTACTGATATGTGTGGAAATAATGATGCTCTCTGGTGTAAATGGCTCTTTAGAGTGATGCTGTAAATACTTCCCCTCGTTCATCACCCCACGCTCACAGGCCCTGTGCTCTCCCGAGCTGGCCCCCTGAGGCTTCCATGTTCACATCATGGCCAGAGATGAACGTCCTCCCTGTCGTAAGGTTTCAACTTTATGTCACCTATTACCACAAGTTGTCATGCTAGGTTACCATAAATCAGATTAACATTCTTCTAATGCAGCCTCTGCGAGGGATCCTTAGCAGGGGAATTTCAGAGAGGGGTGCTTAGGATGATGATTTTAGTAAGGAAACACTCCTCTACAATATGCTAAAAAGCATTAACCACAATATAAGCAAAAAAATGCCTCAAAGGTGTTACAGTCTATTAAGTGAATAAGTAACAAACGTATGTAACCATTTCCTGAAAAGCGGCTTTGGAAATATGAGCAGAAAGAACTGGAGGAGGGTCAGTGTGATTTATTTGTATTTTACCTGCCCCAGAACACTCTCATTTCCTGATGAAGACAATGACTTGGCACAACTTGAAGCCCAGCAAGTCAGATTTCTCTCAGCAGACATCCTGATCACACCAATGGATATTTTAGGAACTCACCATTAGTTCCTTTAATTAATGCCTCCCCGGCAGGGACTGGCACAGCCTTTTTCCCACATCAGCAGAACAAAATATGCTTCAGCCATTTTGTCCAATAAAGCAGGGCCTAGCATTAGGCTGCCCAGGGAGGTTGTGGAGTCTCCTTCACTGGAGACATTCAAAACCCACCTGGATGCGTTCCTATGTGATGTGCTCTAGGTGACCCTGCTCTGGCAGGGGGGGTTGGACTAGATGATCTTTTGAGGTCCCTTCCAACCCCTAGGATTCTATGATTCTATGATTCTATGATTCCGAATAGCCTGAAGCCGGTTCCCCTAAAGCCCCAGGTACCTGCTGCCATCCATGCTAGAGCACCAGCTTCCCCTGGAAGCCTTCCCATCCCTAACACTCATTTTATAGCACTTTTTCTACACACTTGGTGATTTCCCAGAGCAACCCTTGACCTTAGGAGATGTAAGAAACCCTTTACATCATGGGATGCACTGCAAGGGGAGTTTTAGATTAGCTATTAGAAGAAAGTTCTTCACTGAAAGGGTTGTTAAACACTGGAATAGGCTGCCCAGGGGGATCATTGAATCACCATCCCTGAAGGTGTTTAAAAGACGGGTACATGTGGTGCTTAGGGACATGGTTCAGTACTGGACTTGGTAGAGTTAGGTTAACAGTCGGACTCAATGATCTTAAAGGTCTCTTTCAACCAAAATGATTGTTATTCTGTGATCAGTCCTTCCTGCAACAGACAGTGGAAATCTGCATGGTGTCACCCAAACTACTTTCCCACTCAGAGCTTTACTCCTTGCCTCACAGTCCTGCTTCAGCTTGGAAGCCCAGCCTCACTGTCCTCAACTGGAGCTGTGTGGCCCTCAGTATAACAATGCCAGCTCTCAGCTGGTGGTCACCTGCCGACGATTCAGCCAAGGCGGAGTCCCAGGTCCCTCACCTCACCCTGTGTATCCTGCCATTGAACGGGCACTTCAGCATCTATGAATACTTTGTAAATAGCAAAAATATCAAGTCAGGCTATGTAACTAAATTTTGCCTCTGGCTCTTCAAGCCCATCACGTCTTGCATACCAATTTGCAAAGCTGTAACAGTCAATAACTGTACATAGCTCCACAGTAAAAGCCGACCTAAGCATAACTTATCACAGAAAATTATCTTGTGGGCTGAACAAAAATTTCCTCATTGGAACTTCAACCTTTGCCACCAGCGGCTGGCACCCCGTGCCCATCTCACAAGGAGATCTCCCCCGGGAGTATCCTTTGAACTCTTAAGACTACGTGTGGAGGATTTCAGCAATAATTTGCACCGCGGGCAAACTTCAGGCAGAGGTGGCCACCAGGCGCTGCTGGCTGAAGGCCAAGGGACACCTCAGCCCTTCCTACCACAGCCTTGCGCCATGGCGTTTGGGAGAGAGCTGGCCTGCTCCTGCCCCTCAGCTCCAGGCAAGGGAGGTGGCCTCCCCTGCCATCGGGCAGAGGGATTTGCTGGGCGTTAAGTGCTGGCGCTGTGTAGCTGGCAGGCTTTCTAAATGCAGTGATTCTGGCTGCCTGCCATGAGGGATAAGTCAGCCTTGTCGTGACTTACAGACCCCGGCAGGGTCAGGTATAATCATGGTGTTAATGACTTAGGCATGACACCTAAAGCGGCTGGTGTGGGAACACTATTCTCATTGCCTGGTAGGACATCTCATAACCACTTTGCCCAAGACAAGTCAGTCCTGAGCAGTTCTGGTTCTTCCTCGACGTGCTTTTCTCTGGGAAATTTCTCACTTCTGTGTGGGTAACTCCACCACCTCCAAATGTGACTGAAGGTTTCCCATCTTGGGACAGTTGTGTTCACAGAGCTGTGATCTCACTTCTCCAGAGGTTCAGGGTGGTCAGTCCCAAATTCAAGGAGGGAATTCGCACTATCTGGAGGTGACAAAGTGTCTTTTCACTCTCCCGAAAGTGCAGCTCTATTCTTGTTTCTGTCCCCCACACTGTCCTTCTCTGTGTCTTGAGTGCACTTGTGCATGGGATACCTAAATAAAAAGCCCTGGCAATTGCTGTGAGCTGTTGAGGGAACGAGACCAAATGAATGGGGAGCTAGAGTTTTTTGGCAGGCAGTATGGCTCGAGAAGTCCAGAGGTTGCTAACCCGGCCTTATCTTTGAGCTGTTGTAAAGATGTTTGCGGTTTCCCTGGGTCCGTCAGGGAGCGCTCACCCTGTGACACTCTGCTCGGGCTACCACTGCCTCCTCACGGTGTTGAAGACCATGTTCTACTAGTGCTTGCTGGACGGCAGCCTCTGCATCGGAGCCTCTCAGCGCCAACTGCGGTTACGGGCTCCTCATAAGCCTAGTAACACGAAATGATGGCACAAAGTAACGTCACGGAACTGCTTTTAATATTTTCCAGAGAGAGGTGGCAGGGAGAGCTGATGCCCCCCACCTCTCCTCACCTGCCCCGCGGGCGGAGGGGGCCCGGGACCCGCTGCCCCTTGCCTCCGGGGGAGGCCCCGCGCCCTGGTCACCCCCGTGGGCGCTCCGGGTGCTCCGGACGGGCGGGCGGGCGGAGGCGGGGCGGTGTCAGAGGTGGGGCCAATCGGGAGCCGGGGGCTGGGCCGAGTCGCGCGGTGCCGAGCCGAGCCGTGCCGGCTGCCGGAGTCTCCCGGGCGCTGCAGGTGGGAGCCCGGCTCCGCGGCGGCGCGTAACTTCGGCGGGTCAGGGCTGTCCGCGTCTGCCTTCCCCGCGGAGAGTGGGAAGAGGCGCCTCCCGCGCAGCGGCGGCGAAAAACATCACCCGGGGCAGGCTCAGGTGAGGAGCCGCAGTTCCCCGCTTCCCCGGGCCGCCTTTCCCGACCGGGCTCGGCTCGGCGCAGCGCAGCAGGGCCCGCCGGGTCTCGATGCGCAGCGGGACCGCCGAGCTGTCCTTGGCTTGAGGTCAACGGGGAGGGCCGAGGGGCGTGCGCTGCCCCGGCCGCCCCCGCGGGGCGCCGTGCCCTGCCGTGCCGCTGCGCACCGCTGCGCGGGGACGCCGCGCGGGGGCCGTGGGTCTGTGGTGCGGGGCCGCTCCTTCGCTTTTTTCCCTCTCCCCCTCTGCGTTTTTGCTTTTGGCTCTTTGGGGTGTCTCGTGTGTCCCCCCGCCCCCACCCCCCTTCTGCCGTGGGTAGTTTCGGGGTGCGCAGGGTTTGCTCCTCACCAGCGGCGGCGCAGCGCACTTGCCATCCGCGGTGCGGACTGCGCGGAGCCGTGCGGTGCGGGAAGTGCCGCAGACGGATACGGCTTTTGCGGGAGCCTTGTCCCTCAGCCGCCCTTCCCGCCTCTCCCCTCGGCGGATCGCGGCATCTCCCGCGGAAGATCCGCCTGGGGGCTGGGGCGCAGTAGTGGCCGCAGAGCAAAGTTACGGGTTTTTGCGCGGTGTGGGCGGCTGCGGAAGGAGGATGGGGAGGGGGGGGAGCCGCGCTGCGCTGCGCAAGCTGGAAGCGCGGGCGGGGGAAGATCTGCTGGTAAGCCCAGGTGGTGCTGATCGGGGGTGGGGGGTGGTGGTGGGCTGTAGCTCGTTTTTGAGGTGTTTTAATGTAGGCTTGGGACCAGTCCTGATGAAGCCGCAAGGTTTTGCAGGCGGCGGGGTCAGTGCGTCTTTAGCCTTAAAGATGTTTAATAGTGGATATTTATGAGGTGTTCCCCCCCGCCCCCCAATTTTACGTACCTTTTCGGATGTTTAAAAATTAAAACAAACCCAGAACTACTCAGCCGGTGAAATCCACATTTCTGTAGTAACAGCAGTTCATTAGAAAAGTGATACTATCAGGAGAATTAAAAGTAGCAGCAGTGGAGCCCCGGGAGTGGTTGCGGATAGCGCTGCGGGATGGGTCTCCTCACGCTCTCTGCGTGCGGAAAGCAGCGCGGGGGGCACCCGCCTGTTGGGGAGAGTGTGAGGGTGCAGGGGGCTGGGGCTGGAGTGCAGGGTGCAATGCAGACCTGGAAGCACCGAAACTCAGCATTTTATGCACAGTTCAGCGCTGGGTGGCCATTTTTCTAATTTTTTCCTGACAGGCTGTTGAACCCCCGAAATGCTCATTTCGGACTTGAAAAAACACTCCCACCGCCCCTTCCTTAAGGCTGTTTCGGTGCCAAGTGCTTGCATTTTTGGATTCCCAAATCGGTGATCTTTTGCCAAGCTTTAAACCTCGTGAAGATGTAGGTAACCATTAGCGAGAAGGATTTTTTTTCCCTCCCTGCTCTCTGTTTCTCTGGAGTTCATGCTCTTGTTCCCCTGTTCTTTCCAGGGAAGGATTTAGCCCCTGGCGTGATGGCTGAAACGGTGGCACGCAATTCAATGTGCTGCCAGATGCTTACCTTCTTTCAAAGTTTGGGATAGGCTCAGGCAGCATTAAAAGCTTGCTAAGAGGATACTGTTATATGGTTTCCTCCATTTTTGGGCTATATTAGAAGTAGTCTAAAAATACTAGATCATCGTTCCTCACACTGTAACTACATGACTTTCAAAGTATGCTTTAGGGATTTTGGGGGTTTTTTTGTCAGTGTTTTTTTTTTCTTTGTGTGTGTTTTCTTTTATTTGGTTTTCGGGGTTTTTTTGTGTTTTGTTTTTTTTTTACCTAGGAAATTGTTAGTCCTGGTACCTAATAGGGAGCTACTCTGCTATCCTTTGTTCTTGTAACTTGGAGGCATCACTATTGATTCTGTATCAACAGTTTTTTAACATCAAATCCTCATTGTTACAAAGGGTTGGGTATTTTAACAAAACTTCCTAACAAGATATGCCCTGATGTTCCTAAAAGCCCCCCAACCTTTGCCAAGTGCCATAAACATGTGCAGTTAATGTGAATTTGTCGAGAAAATGGCCTTTTGACTTTTTTTTTTTAATTGGGAGATAGCAGGAAAACAGATTATCACTATCTTAGTACTACTCCTTCCTGCAGCAGAATTTATCTTGACATATGAAGTCTCTTTCAGAGGTAAATGTTATAGAAGTCCCTTGCTCAAATATTGGTTGCACATTACTGCCCAGATCTAGCTTAGGAAGGCATTTTACTATCTCATGCAACCTTATCTGCCATTCCACAACTTCATAACAAACCCATTGGAACATGAAATGACCTTGGAAAGGCATCTTTCAATCTGACACGAGGTATTCTCTTACGGGGAGCAGCAGTACTCCACATAGAGCTTTCAAATTGATGCTTCTTAATGTGTTTTTTGTTTGTTTTTGTTGGTTTGGTTTTTTTTTTTTTTTAGAAAGCGGGGAAAGAGATGGGTGGAATATTGAATTTGAAAGGAAAATATTTAAAAAAAACCACCCCACTCAGCTGAAGTTGAAGCACCACTCAGCTGAAGAAGAGGTATATTAAGAATGTACATATGATAGTGACACTTAAAGTCATGGGTGAAAACAAGACTTTAATTTTAATCAAAGGAAAACAACGTTTCCTCTGCCAGTTCTGATTTGATCAGTCATAAGATCTTCAAAAGCCCAAATTAATAGTGGGACTAATTGAAAGCTAGTTGGGTGTGTTAAATGGAGAAGTGATGAAGTCTGAAGGAAGCTTTACATTTAATTGTGTTGCTTCCATGTCAAAAATATTCCAGAATCCTTTCAGTCCCCAAAATGCTGCTTCTCTGGAAAGGCTGCAAGAGCACTTGAGAATCAGCAGCAAAGGGGAGTCTTGCAGCTGTCAAGGGAGTTAATGGAGCTCGTGCCTGGCTAGAAAGCTTAATAGGATTTTGGCCCAGATGCTGGATGTGACACTTAAGGTTTTGCAAAAGTGTGGTGGACACTTCGGTACCCATGGTGGTTTTGTCTTTCAGGAAGATGGTGCCTCCTGTAGAGCAGTGTCTGTTCACAGCCTCCAGCCTCAGGAGCTTGTGGTACGAGTGCCACCTGCTGGGTGATGAGCAGGCTTTATATAAATTACACATTATTTTTATGAATATGTATGTACTTGAGTGTGAATACATACATATACCATGTTTATGTATATGTTTATTTCCATATGGGTGTATGGCTTTTTCATAGAGATGTTCTTGGGTGAACCTATGGAACCCTGCTAAGACCTGAAGTTTCTCACCTTCTGATGACCTACCACAGCTTGTGCTTTGTGAAACTCAAAGATCACTTAGGTTTTTTATTGCAAGGATAGAGGGGAGATTTTGATACTGCTGATGTTTAATGCTGCCTTTGCCTTACTGAAAGCAATGGGGAATTTTCAGTCATACATCTCATTCCTTGTGATGTGGTAAGCTTTCACAGTTGTTTCAGTGGTCAGATATCAAGCTGTAGAGGTAGAACTGTAGGCCTGAAATGGAGACAGAGCAAACCAACCTCAACTTTACATTATGAATCACTTAAATGTTAAATCTCCATTGCACAGCTGATTTCATAATTTCTCATGTCAACTGTCTTATTTCCATAAAGTTCTATGAGCATCCCATTTTGATACAGAATAGCACTTTTCATTTAGATTGGCTGAAGATGTACAGAATGTGGAGGATGTTGCTGGACAGTCTTTTCCATTTTAAAGAACATTTTTTCATATGCACACTTTAATAACATTTGCATAGGAGAGTAAAATATAAAAGTTTGATTATGTCCTAGAAGTTCCACTGGCAAGTGAAATAATAAATCTAAGTCTGACATCGTCCCCAGCAACGGCTTTCCGATTTCCATTAGTTTCCATCTCTCCTAGCCTGCTGGAGCATTGGCTGGGATGCTGTTTAAATAACAGTTTGATTCAGCTGGATCCAGAGTTAAATCTGTTGCAGCATCAGGGCTTGTGCTTGTAATGATAGTATCAGGGGAAGATGCATAACCTTGTTTTTTGGGGTATTTTGGACAGCTGACCTCATTAAGGCTTTATTGTTTATTTATTTCATCATGGAGTGGTGCCAGATGAGTCTTTTAGCCTGCCTGAGGTTTAGGAATGGATTCAAGCTCAACTTTAAAAGTTCAGAGGAAACTTTCAAAAGCTTTCAGCTGAAAAACCTATACTGATGTACTTCTGTGATAAATGGATGAAATGCTTCATGTGGGTTTGAAAGTGTGTTCCTCCACTAGAGATCTGTATGCTGGAGAGTACGTAACAGTCAGGAATGAGTTGATGGAGCAAAAAGCAAGTAGTGTAATTGCAGAGTTCATCTTACAGTGTGATTCTACCAAAAAAAAAAAAAGCACCTAGCATATTAAGAGAGATTACAAGATAGGCTTTTGAGGAGGAGGGGGACCCACTGTAATAATGCATAACTAAAGTTCACTGTCCCCTAAATCATTCGCAGTTAATTTGATGCTTGAAAAGTTGTGATTTCAGTGTCTGATGAAGAAGCAATTGACCCTAAAATTGCTGCCTGAAGCTGAACTGATGTGTTCAGTCTTATACCCAGTGTCATGCAAAAATAGCATGTGAAGGGGATCAGGAGAAATGCAAAATGTCTCTCTGGTCTTACTCTAATGTATTTCTCCTCACCCTGACCCAAGCAACTGCCATGTAGTTTAGGCAGTGGATGCTGCTGCAGTGCACAAGGCAATTTACATCCCATCATCCATCCCATCATGGTGTATCATGACTTTTTTTTTTTCTTTCCCCACAAACCTTCTGAGCTGCTGAAGGAAAGCTGTCCTTTATAGTGTGTCAAACTTCAACAATCACCTTTTGTTCTCACTCAGAAATGCTTGTGGAGTATTGTCAGTGGAGATGCTCCACTACTATCCCTCTCTCCTGCCCCCTCTTCATCCTAAATAAACTAGTTTGGCAGCTCTCCTGCTTGAATTCTACTGTTTTAGAGTCCTCCAAACCCTTTGGTTCTTTTTCTGTGCACAGTATTTCCAGGTGTTCCCACCTACTCAATATCTACTTTCCTATTCACCTCTTGACCTCTCATCTTCTAACAAGTTTATTAATGTTCATCTCGCTCCATACCACCATCAAAATCTCGCTTTCTGTAATTTGAAGTCCTGTGTTTAGTCAGGTCACTCAATGGCCATTATATTCCTTGGGTGCATCTTGGAGTCTTGTCTGCTCCAATGAAGATGTCTTCCCACTAATCTCAGCTTTCCTTGCAGAGGGAAAAGGCAGGTAATATCTTGAGGACAGTCTGTAGCTGCAGGCACACTGACAGTTACGGTGCATGGTCACATTGCTGGGGAAGGACTGCCTTTCACAAGGCTAATAAGAGGAATCAGAAATGAAGGCAAATCCTCTGCAATCTCTTTTCCCTTTCCTCTCCAATATCATTCACGTGAAGGTGTTGGAAAGACTCCTGTAAAAGCACTTCTACAAAAACAGCAACACAAAAAAAGTTGCTTGCTGGCAAAGTGGTAAATACATGAGCAATCGTCATCCTTCTTCTGCAGTCTTTCGTGCTGTCTTATTAATGGGCCGTGGAGGCGGAGGTAACTCATCAACCGTTATCCGTAGGGGGGCTGCAAATTAGTTGACTGTGCCAGTTATGTTTTCCTTTTTGACACCAACAGATAAATTTGCCTTCATACGGCATGGTTTCTTCAGAGTTCAAAACGAAACCACACCGGGGTCTGCGTGGGCAGCTCATTGCCTTGGGATTTCTGGAAGCCAAAATGCTTCCCTGGCCACAGGCCCTTTCCCTGGAACCTGGCAGAATATATCTGAGTTTGAGGCTATCTGTATTCCTGAGAACAGTTCGTCTGAGGAATTTGGATGGTCGAAACATAGGAAATGGGAAGGTTTCCCAATCCGTTGCGAGAGACTTTGCAGTGACCTTTGGCTTCTTGGCATCTTGTCAGCTATGGTGCTGCTTTCACAATGGTCAGTCTGATGATGATACAGCTGCTGGGAGAAAATGGCAGCGCTTCCTTCACTGCCACCTCCTCTTCTCCTCTGCAGGCTTCAGTGCTCTTCTCTTCTGGTGTCTCTGAACTCGGGACCTTTTGCTCTTCTTTAACTTGCAGATGCAACTGGTCTCTCTCGTCAAAAGCAAAGCACGCCTTTCATTGCCATTGCACACACACATGTGCTGTGTGTAGGTTAACCCAAAGCAATTGGCATTTAGTGCAGATGTCTTTGAAGAATTCCCTCTCCAAAGGAATAATAATAGAAACCCCCAACCTAACAAAAAAGGCAAAAAAACAAGTGTTCAATTGGTTGAATGTTTTGGAGCAGTTGCCAAAAATTGTCAGTCAGCCTGAGAAGGCTGTAAAATTTGTTCTTTGGCTTTTTATTAGGAGAAGAGAAGTGACGCTTAACTGGATTTGGACACCCGGACACTATTCAAGGTCCAAATCCAGAAAATTTGTTATTTCAGCTTGGGTGTTCATGACGGTTTGCAGATGTGTGACTGTGCTTAGTTACTTATCTGTGGGATAGGCTGCAAGCCCCCTTAATTGCAAAGAATAAATTCTCATTCCCCCGTCCTTGACCGAAGGTTCTGAAAATGAGCAGTCACTGTGGCCTGTGGTGGTTTTGGCTTACTTCCTTGCCAAATGTTACATCTCATTGTCAACGATTTAGAGATGTCTGCAGTATAAGAAAATAATACACTTTTTCTGTATGTGATGTTGCCCGCCTGTTACTGCCTGATGGGGGGGAGGTGCATTAAAAGATTTTATGGTTTTTTTAAACCTTTCCCCCCCCCCCATCACAGAACCTTCTTTATGAGGCCAGCCTTGGCAGATGGTTATTAGACTGTAATTATTATTATTTTATCATTATGTCATTGCTATTGTGTTTATTTTCTTCCTTTTTAGAGTAAGTTAGGAGTGTAGGTGTATGTTCAGTCCATTTAATAAGTTATCTGAAACTAGTCTGTAATGCAGACTATAGGAAAGGGAAGTGTTTTGTTGTTCATTGAATCTCAAGAGTTGTGTTTTTTTTCTTCTTTTTCCCTTCATTTTCCTGCTGATTGCTATGACCATGCGGCAACCGTGGACTTCACAAAATGGACAAATGTCTTCCACCTGGAATACGGATGATTTTGGTGAGTCTGCAAAATGAGTTTCACTTATGCTTGCTTGAGAAAAGGAGGAGGAGTGTTATTTATTGGCAGTTGAGCTTGATGAAAGCTAAGTCTGTTTTTGGGATGTTGGTTTTGTAGAAGCAACAGGCAAAGCTTACTGAATGTCAGGGGTTTTTTTTGATGGAGTGTTGTGTTGTTTTTTTTTTCTTACTATGTTTCATTGTTGGCAAAGGTGAAGGAATTAACATTCAGTGGATTAATTTGAAATAGTGTCATTTTTATGAGATTGAGTGTTACTACTTTTGTAATATTTTTGAAATTACTTTTCTGAAAGACACACTGTGAAGCAACGGCTTAAAACATTTTAATTTGTCTTTTCTGGCTTATTCAGTTGTTTCTGCAAATAGTTCAGACAGAAGATGATTAATTTATTGGATGGCTTTTCAGAAAAGCACTGCACAGTTCTCCTTGCTGTTCCTAATACTGGTGTTGTCCATGGTGTGAACTGTAAGAGATGATGTGTTGATGGTGTGTTTGCATTAACACTGTACTAGAATTTTATGTGAAAAGGATTTCTGTCCCAAGTAGTCTCTGGTGAGATCTCTTTTAAATTAAAAAAAAAAAAACAAAAAAGGCTTAAAGCTCTCTCAGCATCATGTTCTTTACTCATATGCAGACAGCTGTCCTGCAGAATACCAGTCTGGGGGTACCTGCTGTTGCTCCCTGAGGGTGGGGCTCTGGCACTTTGAACTTTCAATTAAAGGTGACTGGACAGCTGCAGGGAAAACGTTTGCTGCAAACCTGTCAGTCCAGAGATCTGCTCCAGAAGCATGCTTGGAGGCGGCAGCATTCACCCAGTGTTGTCTGTAGGACTAAAGCTGCCTCTGCACGCTGACATGAGGCAGTTGGCAGCTTAGCTGCCTTGGGATTTAACTCTGAGCTATTTAGAACTAGCAGGAGTGACTTGCTGCTACTAATAGGCTCAGTTAAGGAAAACAACTTGCTTCACCTCCCTCACCTGTATGGTGACAACCTCACACACGCACGCACAGCCTTAAGTCTTGAAGGAGGAGGTAAATATGGTTCAGGCACGGCGTTGGCCACGGGAGATGCAAGTGTTCCCAATGTGGTGGTGGCCTGGTCCTGGGAAGGTGTGGGTGTGAGCGTGGGGCTAGACGCTGGCTGCTCTCCAACAGATTGCAACCGGATTTAGCTGACGCAAGCCCCGCTGGGGCTGGGGGGTTGGCATCACCCCTCTTCCTCCCCTTCCTCCTTTTCAGGCTCTTGAATGTACGCAGTCTGTGGCGCCTGCATCTTGCACTGATGCAAAGAGCCTGAGACCGAAAGATGGGTCTTAAACTTAAGAGTTTCTTCTCGGGCACAGCTTTGGAGAAATCTGAGATAAAACCTGATATTTCGCTTTTGAGCATTTCCAAGGTATTGCTGCGTAATCCTTTTTATTGATCCATAGCTTATGCTGGAAAACCCTTGTCTCAAGGCAATATTCAGAGTCCTGGGGGATAATGGTACTAATCACATTTCATATGACCTTTCAGGCAGGATGAACATATGTTGCACTGCTGCATTCTTCTCTTCTCTTAGTTCCGGTTATATATCTTTTATTCCTCAGCAGCGTGGCTTAGGAGGGCAGTTAAGAAGCCATCTGCATGACTGGTACACGGTAATTTGGAAAGTGAGTAGCAGTAAGGTCTGTAAGTGGACTGGTGCTTCAGATTGCTGTGCTTTGATGTGCTAAGAAGCCTTGATCAGCCTGAGAGAGTAATAGCTCTTGTGCCCAGCAAGAGAAGTAATGTATATTTGCTGTGATGGACGCACTACCCAAAACTCTTTCAGTATAAAAAAAAAAAAACAGCAGAGTGCATTCCTCATGGCTTTGCTTCGGCCTGTATCTTGCTTTTTTAGCCCATTTTGTAATGTATGTGAGTAAGTGGCTCTTCTGTTGCACGTATATTAAAGACATGCTGTTTTGATATCTGGAAATGCAGTAATATTAACGCTGAAGTCCTGCTGTCACCACAGCCCATCAGGAGAAGCTTGATGTGATCACATGGACAAGTGTTTGCACCCAAGTTTTATTCTTAGATATATTTTTCACTTTCACTCCAATTTGGTTATATTTGAATTTTTGGCAAATGCAGTTAGAAAAGTTAAAATCTGAAGCAGTAATCTGCATCAAAGAACAGAGCGTACTTTGCATAAACAGATAAATATCGGAGTTAAAAGTATAAGGAATTATTTCCTTTCCTTTCACTAAAAGAATAGAACTGATGTCACACCAGGCTCTTCCCAGCAGTGCATGGTGGAAGGCCAAGAGACAGTGGGAACAGTTAAGACAAGAGAAGCATTTCACCCCGAGTACAGCTGGCCAGCCAGGGCTGCAGGTTGGCCAGGGAGGCTGTGGAGTCTCTGTCTTTGGAGGTGTTCAAGACCCAACTGGAAAAAGCCCTGAACAACCCAGCTGGATCTCACAGCTAGCTCTGCTTGGAGCAGGAGTCTCCACCAGAGACCTCCTGAGGCCCCTCCTACCCTGAATTATCCTCTGATCCATTAAAAAATGCTTGAATTTAGAGCCTTTCTGTTTGGAAGAAGAGTGAAGCGGTGGGTCATGGAGGGTGTTGCGATAATGGCAAGGCTGGCTGTGGCTGCTGTAACAGGAGGAGGAGGAATGCAGCATCTGGCTGGGCTCATTCTGGAGTGCTGTCTGGGGCTGTCTCTGAACGTTGTTGCTTTTGGATTTTAATTGCACAAAGCAATTAAAACTCACCACTTGCTCCTTCTGAAGAAACTGCATGCTATCTGTATTACACCAACAGTAGTTGTTTCCAAAATTTTGAAAATAATCAGTTGACTTCTGTTTATAGTTAACAAACATAATGTACATCATTGGAGCAGACTTCAGGATTACTTGATTCTTCATGTAGAAGGCTTCCAGTCTTTGGGGGATATTTTGTTTAGTTGTTGTTTTTTGGTTTTTTTAAATATTGGGCTTTGGCTATTCCCGATCCTTCAAAAATTATGTGGGAGTGCAAATAGGTAGATTAAAACCTATGGTTGATTGGAACTGAATGGGAGTCAGATCACCTATGTGAAGTATGTACTTATGGGTGGTGATGTGAAGCCAAACAGAGCTCCTGTAGAGACAGGGGAAGAGGGAAGTGGTCAAGATACCAAGGCAGCCTTGCAGGGTGAGATAGGTGAGGCTGTAGAGTGGAGTGTGGATGGGTCCGAGGTAACCTGTGCGGCTTTGGAGAAGCAAAGGACTGCTAATGGTTTAGACAACTCCCTAAGTAATCCTTTATATTTTCAGGAAGATGGCCTGCAACGCTGCAGTTAGTCCAGAAAACACTTGGAAAAAACAGAAAATGTACAAAATGCACTATTAGGGTATGGGTTATGGACATGTGAGTGAATTAATTTAAGTGTTTAACCTGATCTCAGTATTTCTGTTGCATTTCTGGTTTTGTTGGTTTGATTTTTTCATTACTCCTAGAAGGGAGTGATTTTAATTTATAGGTTGACTTTCCTTCCTTGTGTTTGGAGGCAATGCAGGTGAATACAGTGAGCAACAGTTAGTAACACCAAGTGGGATTTCAAAGGCTTTCACATATTTTTTCACCTTGTTGTTTTTTTTTTTTTCTTACCACTATCCTGTCTGCTTCCACCCACATATCAAGTGAACTGTCATTCTTGCCTTGTCATGTCCCAGCTGTGATGGGATGGGATCAGTGGGTTAGGTCCCAGTGGGGCCACAGTGTCTTGTTCCTTCCATATTCAGAGGCTGAAAGCCATCAGAATTATTGCTGTGAGAAACGAAAAGCTTTTAACTTTACCTTGACTGCAATGGTGCTGCTCCATGTGCCTGCATAGTGACTGTTTTCAGAATTATTTTCATGTAACTGTCATGACTTTATGTCCACTTTTCTTCCAGCCTTGAATAGTACACTGGGTAATTTGGCTTTTATTTTAATTTCTTTTGTATGTATGCAAAGCCTTTGTATTTCTTCTTTTCTGTTTTTTGGTGTGTTTTTTTTTTTTTCCCTATAGCTGTTCATTTTCAGTTGTTGCATGGATAATAGTGCTGATGAACAAGTATTTCGTCTGACACACAAAAGCATAGCTGTAAAGAAAATGAAGCAGAGAAAATTACAGTGGCAAAGGTTCCTAAATTATAGTTGTACAGGAAGATTGTGATAAGGAAGTAGTTAAACATTACCATTTAGTCAAACCTGCAACTGTTGCTGGTACTTCAATTGTCTCCTCCTTTTGCTGACACTTAATTTGTGTGATCGGTGAGATACTCTTTCTGCTAATAAAGTCCCTGTTTTTATTGAACCAAAAGCTTGTGAAAGTAAATGGGCGTGTTCTCCCAGATGGTTTTCGGTCAAGTGCCAAACAAATGCAAGTTATTTTCAGATTTGGTTTTAAAAGAAATGTGAGGTGCTTGTTATACCCACTGTTTAAAAAAAAATAAAACCAAGACATAAATCAGTCTGCCCACCTGAGAGCAGATACACGTTCCATTTAGGTATATTGGAAAACATACATAACGTAATAGGACTAAGCCAGGATATTCATAGATAGGAGTATTAACATTTGAGCTGACCATGTGCTTGCTACAGCTGGAAAGCCTGTTGCTTTTATGGTAGCAGTTTGCTCACAAGCCCAGGGTCTGACAAACAGCCCAGGCAGATGCGAGCATTGTCCTTGGTGGAGTTTGAGTGGTCGCTTGTCAGTGTGATGGTGAGTACAAGCAATCAACTCCTAGCAGCAGATCTTGTGTTTAAAGACCTTTTATTAGTTTCAAAGCATCACAGTGCTAAATCCATGAGACCCTGAAGAAGCTTTTATCCACAGGGATGTAGGACCAAGAAAGTGTGCTATGTAGATCTTGAATAGAAATAAGGAACGAGTAGGGTCATTTGAGAAAAGCTTGCACCTTTCATCATGGACACTGTATTCTTCCCTGTGGAAATTGCCATTAGGATCCATGTTGGTGGTTAGTAATAACTTCCTTGGTCTTTCTTCCCAGGCCATTCAGAAAATGTCCTAAGGCAAGCTGGGTTACTGTGGTTAATTTTATTTGAGCAGGATGGATTGCCATCTGTGAGCAAAAGGTAGTCTTCTGTGGTAAAGCTAACTGCCTTCGTGCTTATCTTAACCTTGATGAAGCTATTACCATAGGTTTGTTAGCAAAAGAGTTAGGTGAAGGCAGTGGCCCGGACTGAGCAAAGGTTAAAGCAATCAGCGATAGCTCAGCTGTCAGCAGAATTGCATTGCTGGGAACTGCATCTGAGGCTTTGCACAACTTTATTGTCTGCTTGGCTTTTAACTGTTCCTGTGAGCATGTCCTTCATCAAGCTGAGGAAAGGCCAAGGGTTGTCTGCAATTTCTGACTGCCCTTTGCATTGCGAAGCCAGTCCAGAGTGTGGCCAAAATACTGCAGAAGTGGCAGTTGTTTGAGGTAGAGCCTAAGATAAATGGGATTACCCAATAACCATGAGGCTGCTCAAGTTGGATCTTGGTAACTTGGCTTTTTTTTTTGCTTTTTTTTTTTTTTTTTTCTTTTCTCACCAGGATAGTTGTACTAAGGTTTGGTGTTGTTGCATCCTATTTTTAACACCAAAGCTCACTTATCTCTAGTTAAATGTGCGGTAAGTTTCATTTGAGAGAGCTGGTGGTTTATTAAACATTAAAAATGAGCTTTTTTGTTAGAGCTAATTCAAATCAGCTGAAAAAAGTTTTTTCCTATTCAGTACAAATTTGAGTGCTAAACTATAATTTAGTGGGAATCAGTACAGCTTATTGTCAAAATAGATATCAGACTCAGTCACAGTTCTCTCAACCCAGCATTGTGTTTGTCATGTGGCACTTTAAAAATCTGCCTAGTTTATCCAAGTATTGTGGGTCTTTTACACCAAGCTAATGTATCTGTAGAGGAATATAAATTCTTTTGCAGTTGTTCAGTGTTAAAGCCTGTCTATTTATGCAGAGATGAAATTGCTGGCCTGTATATGTTTTTGCAGTAGCAACAGTCACTGCAGCTGTTTGAGTCCCATCATGTTTATGCATGACCAGATATTGCAATAGGCTGGTAAGGATTTGCTGCAAGGAAAGATTTCATTTTTCAGTCTTGGGAAGTGGGCTCCATCTAGTGTTTAAATTAAAGGTTAGACTTCAATTCCTTTTCTTGAATGTCCTTGCAGTGTAGATAAAGGACATAGAAGAGGAATTGCGATAGGCATCACTTTTGTTGATGATTATCTAGAATGCGATGTTTCTCAACATAGACAGTAGGTGAATGGCAACCTGAAACACTGCATCTGTCTTGCATATGCACTTGAAGCTAAAATATTCCTTCTATGAAGTGGCACACTGCTGGAAAGAGATTAAAGCAGTGTGGCAAAAAAGTGACCCTGGAATATTTTGTGGTTGATTCTTACATACACTTTCACACTATTTGATGTGGCATGTTAAAAACCAGTCTGCAAAATTAGAATTAGAAAGCTAATTGCAGAGCTCTTTCATGAAGTAATGGATTTTGAAATGTGTACTGGATATTAATATCCAGTCAACAGAATAGTTTTCCAATATGTAATGCTTCTCTAAGGAAGCATATGGGGTTCTGTTCTTCATTTTTACGGTTTTCTTAGTATTTCAATTTTTGTAATTTTAGTCCTCTGGTAAAAGCTACTTTTTTGTCTTAAAAAGTATATCATGTTTTGACCTAATTTAAATTAAAACATAAAAGTATGGGATAGTATCATGTCTCCAGTGCCCCAATGACAAATAATGCGGTGAAACAAAGACAAGAAGCGTGAAGAAGAGAAGTTTCTTTTTCCTATGTTCAAGGTAGTGTTGATTCAACTTTTTGTTGAAACTGGATCAGACTGAGAAAGCTGCAGTATGTAGGACTTGAGCATAGGCCTTCTCCACTTAGCTTTTACACTGCAAACTGAAGTTGCAGGGACTTGGAAACTGCCATCAGGATGGCATAGCAGCAGATCTGCAGTGAGGAAAACTTGGGATATCTGAGGACTATTTGATTATCGGTACAGTGGGGTTTTGTCTGGTTGCATTTTTTCCTCCTGTTAAAGGGAGATTTGAGGCTGCTTTCAACGAGCTTTTAGTGTGAGCTTTGTAGCATCTTGCATCCATGCTTTGAGACCAATGAGGAAGGAGGGAGGTGAGCACTGTGCTTGGGCTAAGCATGGCTGCAGTCTGGAGCCACCAACCCTGCCCTGCCTGCCGCCCTGCCTGCACAGGGATGTCGCAGACCTTTGCTGTGACTCAAAGGCACAGTGGGGTTGTGTGACTTGCCCCCAGAGTTACTTATCTTGAGGGCTGGGGGTCAGCCGCAGAGCTGCCTGCATCCCTGAAAAGGTGGAGGAGATTCCCCACCCAACGCCCAAGACAGCTCTTGGCTTGTTTTCCACCCCTTGCTGGGGAGGGCAGGCTGGGATCCAGCCCTGTGTCATTGGCAGAGAGCCTGCTATTGTTTCATCTGTAAAATATTTGGGGTCTGGGCTTTCCAGTTGACACTTGGGAGCTGAGTGTGGACAAAGCTAATGGGAACTACTACTGGGGTGTCTGTGTGTCTGCAGCATGAGGGAACAAGGAGGGGAGTGGAGGATGGAGAGGGCACCCGTGGAGAGGGGTGTGGATGATGGAATCCCCCATGGCATGGGGCAGCCCTTCCAGGCCCTGGGCACAGCCCAGGAGCCTCCCAGCATTGGGCTGTGCTGGTGTCACTTGGCTTAGGAAGGCAGCCCACAGTTGTGTGGGGTGATTAAGGATGTGTACGTACACACACATGCTTGACAACTCATAAATATTTTATTTTTTATTTTGAGACACTGGTGTAGTTGGCTGCCTCTGATCTTCCAGTCCCATATAGGTGTAAGCTTGGTCTCTCAACCCCACAGAGATAGTGTTGAGGTGGACCTGCTGGACTGCCTGGACTTTTTTTGCTATTAAATATTGTCTTCTGTAGGCAAAAAAACCCCATTTCTTTATCTGTTAAATTAAATACATTAATAAAACCCAAAACAAACCAAAACACATTATTAAATCCAATTTACTTTTCCATGCTACCTAATTTTATGTTTCTCCTAGAGTGGACAATGAAGGCAAATGTAAGTTTGTGTCACTTGAGGTCTCTGGGTCTTACAGTGATCCAGTAGATCACTAGCTATCTTGTGTTTTTTTGTTATTTTAAATTACCTATTTAGAAGCAGTGGTAACACTGCAATTTCTAAGCAAACTTTGAAATATCTGTTTCCTTTAAATCCTGAAAAAAAAAAACAACCCTTTTCTTTCTTTAAACAAAATTAAGTTGGCTCCAAATCTAAACTGCCACTGTGCCTTTAAAACCTATTTGTGTAATTATAGATCAGAAAGGCAAGGCAGAGGTTGGACCAGATGATCCTTGAGGTCCCTTCCAACCTGGCATTCTGTGATTCTGTGATGCTGTGATGAACTGTAATAGTGTACTATGCACAAACTGGTTTGCATGGTAACCAACACTGTACTTCTAGCTGAGGCTAAAAATGGCCTCAGCACAAAGGCCTTAGAGTTGGTTTTTGTTGTCACCCACAAGGTAATGGGACGGGTCATCGCACTCACATGTTTGCTTTGAGTCTGTGAGAGGTGGGATTTGAACCCATGCTTGCCATGTTCAACACTGCTAGTGATCATGGTGGTGTCCTATGGCCAAGACAGTTGGGTTTAGTGCAGGCAGGGGAGGGAGGGTCTCCAAAGAGTTGTCCCTGTCCCCTGCTTGTGGTGAAGCTCAACGGAGGAGGGAGGAACTGCAGAAAGGCTGGATTTGGTCATGGTGCTAAGCTACAGGTGAGGGGGTGATGGCACCAGCTCTTAAACAGTGGGTGCTGCTGTGTCCAGAGTCCCCTTGCTGAGCCTAGAAGAGCCTAAAGTGACAAAGCAAATGCCAAATAGTCTCTCTGCCCCACAAAATGGCAAGGTTGAGGAAAATCTAGAGGAGAGATGCTTTGCTTTGCTTGGAAGAGGTGTTGCAGAGTTTATGGCAGCAATTAAAAATGAAAGCAAAGTCTTGAGAACATGAGGTTGGGAAGGTGGTTCTGGCACATGAAAATTGGGTCTGAAGCTGTCTGATCACTTCTATCATTCCATTAGGGGAGGAAAGTGCTAAAATAGAGATGAGGAGTGGAAAAGAGCAGAAATGATTCAGGGTTTCAAGTAGTGCAGGTCATAAAGAAGATGTAATTAGTCCTGGCCTATTTAACCTGAAAGGAAAAGAAAGCTATAAATGAAGGGTGGGGGAGAAAAAAAGAGGTAGAATATTAAGACTTTACTATTTTGGACTCCATGTCTCCAAGTAAAGTTAAGGTATAAAATAATGTTAGCCTTCTACGTATTTTATTTTATGGAGGTAGCAGATACACAATGCATTGTGGAAGTAAATAATATGGATAGGCAGTTGGCATCAGCTAATTGAAAGGCCAGGCAGTGTATTTTGAGAGAAAGAGAATACACTAATACATCAACTAACGAGATTAAGGGTGTTAAGATGACAACATCCTCAATTTAGAATTGTGTTTCTTGCCTGAGGAGGGCTGGCCATGGTATGGTGTACTCCTGGTTGCTAACGTTCCTCCATGTGGTGGGCACAGCACCCGTGTTGTGGTGGTTGTATGTCCACCTCTCTCTCACATTCTTCTCTTTCCCCACCTGCCCAAACATGAGCCAGCTGCTTTTGGAGCCAGACCTTACAGCTTTGCATTGGTTTTGGTTACCTGACTTGAACTCTTTTCTCCCGCAGCTGGAGACTGATGTCTTTGGTCGTTAGGCATCTCCGAGCGTAGCTGCACGACCTCTTGGGTCTGTGCCATGGTAGCATGTGACATCGGAAATTTATGAACTGGAAACCTGCTGCTAAAAGGACATCTGTTTAAACTAGAGGAAGGGAAATCAAGAAGGCAACTTTACTGCCCTGGGACAGGGAGGGTTGCTTTCATGGCTCAAACTGTTGCTTTTATCATTAAAATCTCTTTTATTCAGGGAAGAGATGGATCTCCCAACATCCTTCCTCCATAATGTGCCCGTAAGAAACAATAACAAATATCATTGTATTTTAGCTCTTCTTACAAGTTTGACATTGTGATTTGCTTTTGTTTTCTTTGGTGCTGATAGAGACATTAATGGTTTCTGAAGGAAAGCTTGCTCTAATTTGTAGACATTAAATTGGTAAGAATTTGCTTGCTGTTGCTGATGTAATTTCGTTGACCTCATTCACCTGGCATTATAATCATATTACTGAATCTCAATTTTAAAATTGCAGCAGCTAATAGGGAAAACCTTTGCTTTAAGTGTTTTGTTGGCTTGATCTAATCTGTGTCCTTAATGTCCAGTGTGGGACTGGATCCAGCTTTTCAGTGCTGACAAGTACCTTTTAGCTTCATTTATTTGTTATGGGGAAAACAATTTAAAAGCTTAGTTATTAAAGCCACTTTTTAAAGGAGAAAGTAATGAAATTGCCCAGTCTGAAGAAACAAGTTATACAACTGAATATCTAATCTTAAATAGCATTATTAAAGCTCAATATCCACCATTAAAAATCACTTGAGGTTCATTTTTGTTACAAAACCCAAGAAGAAGGCCTTCTGACATAATACTTTGTAACACAATGGCCAAAAAGTACTGCTCTGTCTGTGGTGCTCTTTGCAGGTTAAACCTAATCCAGGTTTTATTAGCTTGCTTTGCCAGACTGCCTGCCCTTGCAGTAAGTGTCCCCTGTGCTTGAAGCCCAAGCATGTTTGCTCCTTAAAGTAGGTATGAGGTTAGTCCAAGCTACTTGTGATCTGATTGCTGTGTAAATAGCAATATATAACTAGATCGGACTGGAGTGTGCAGTAACATGTTATGTTTTTTTTCATTTCTCTCTTAACTTTCTTATAAAGGGGCAACACCTACCTGAAACTTTTTGACTCTAGAAAAACTGGGATATGATTTTAATTTTTCATGTAATGTGTACATATTCTCACATATAAAAAAAAGTTTTACAACTTTTTTTTTTTCCAGAATGCATAATACAATGTTGAATTCCTGAAGATCTGTTTTTCTTGATAATTCTGATTAAGGGAAGAATTGGCAGCTGTTCAATGGTGGGGGAAAGAAAGTACTAAATTAATGTTGTAACAGGGGAAGAAGAATTTCATTATTTCCAGAGATAATTGTACATTTTGTTTGATTTGATTGCTTTCACACTTTGATTTGCATTAACATTCAAATATTTCTTCCTTGCTGTGCTCAACGTTGAAAGAGATAAAATAAAGCAAATTGCAAACAGAAGCAATGAAGACAAATCCTTCCTCCTAAGGAAAATGTAAATGTTATCAAGTATCAGGATTATTTTTTTTTTTAAAAAAAGCATGCTTCTTAGAAAAGTGCAATAATCAGAGTTTTGAATATTTAAAGATCAGTTTTGTCATTACATCAAACTAGCTCAATCAGAGCAGGAAAAATGCCATATTGATAAACAGTGATGCTTCTAAGGGAGAGATTTGAGGTGTTGTCACCAAAGTGTATTTATAGAGCTGCCAGTGGCCGTTCAATGCAAGCACTGCATAGGAGTGGTGGTATCTTGCCTCCTGGTCTGGCTTATTTCACCTACTTGTATTTGAACGTGTTGTTTATTTTTTGAATAGGAAATAAGCCATGGCTTCTGTGATTTTTAGAAGTTCTGAAATACACTGGTATTTAATTTTCTTGAAGAAGAAGGTGGCAAAAAAAGGTGTAGGAAAACTAAAATTATGTTTAAAAAAAAGAAAAGACTTCTGTGTGGGAATGACTTCATTTCTTCCGCTCCTGTATTAAGTCCTAGTATCTGTAATTTTATTGTTGAGAGAAAATATTTAATTTTATTTTAATTATTTTACAAAGGAGATGCTCCTTGTAAAACATCTCTCTCTGCACTACATCTCAGATTAGCCTGATCAACAACTTACATATGTTGCAGTAGGAATCTGATGGTACTACATTTAAAATTTAGTGTGGTTAATGTTATAGTGGTACTACTCCATATGTTATTAAAATGGCTTGCTGCAATATATCCAGTTAAAAAAAAAAGGGGGGGAAGCCCCTTTTGCCTGAAGCCTGCTTGCAAGAATGTGGATGGGAGAAGAGCCTTATCACTCTTTTCAACTAACTGAAGGAAGGTTGTAGTCGGGTGGGGGCTGGGCTCTTCTCCCAGGCAACTAGTGAGAAGACAAGAGGGCACAGCCTGAAGCTGCACCAGGGAAGGTTTAGGCTGGATATTAGGAAGTATTTCCTCATGGAGAGGGTGGTTAGACATTGGAATGGACTTCCCAGGGAAGTGGTGGAGGCACCGTCCCTGGATGTGTTCAAGGAAAGGCTGGATGTGGCACTTAGTGCCATAGTCTAGATGGTGTGGTGGTGTTGGTCATAGGCTGGACTTGATGATCTTAAAGGTGTTTTCTAGCATTGGTAATTCTGTGATTCTGTGAGTGTGTGCATAAAGAGGGATCACAGACTGGAGGTAAAGCAGCAGATGCGAAGGCTATCATGCAACTAAAGATTAAATGAGACTATGTTCATGCACACACTCCACATCTCCTTAAGACAGGATATGTGAGTAGTCTTATTAATGTCAAAAGGCTCACTTATGTGCTTGAAGTTAAGCGGATTTATAATTGTTTGTTGGATTATGTCCCAAGCCTGTCTTGCGAAAATATTGCTTTTAATAAATTCCTACTGCTTGATGCAAAGAAGGAAGAAAATCTTTGAACCGTGTGTTGTTCCACCAGAAAAAGGAAATAATGAGGCAGAAATTTGGAACCCCTTTATTGACAAACGCCATCTGTCCCCTGAAGTGCACCTGTGAATCCCCAGCGGGGTCTTTTCCCCTTGAAGTCCTGCCGTGGCTTTGCCTCCCCTTGCCTTGTCGTGTTACTTCTTGCAACACTCAGATGCCCTTTTCCCGCCCTGCTGCCTACAGATGTCTTCTTTGGATCTCCCCCTGCTTCCTTCTCTAAATGATTAACGGTTCTCAACCTCAGTGTGCCGTCGTGCTTGGCGTCGCACTGTGGTGCCCAGCGCTTGCTGTCCCTCTGTGCCCTCTTGTTGTGCCTCTTGCCGTGCTCTCATTGCTCTAGCAGGGTTCTGCCTGTCAACTCATCCCTGTGCTGCTAACCTCCTGACTCCCTGCCCACCTCATCCCTTCGGGTCACCCGCTCACCGCAGGCAGCTGCGTGAGGTGGAGGGCTGAGGAGGCTGGTGGCTCTCTGCACAGACATGCAAGCGGCTGGATGCTTTCCCATGCTTCCCATTCTTCTCTTGAATCCCTCTTTTTCTAATTTAAATGCTACATTTGCATTTAGCAGCGCTTTCCATTTTCTTCCTGCTTAGAATTTCGTGGCTCTCCTGATGCTGGAGCAGGGGACTGCAGACCCATTGAAACTGTCTGACTGAGATAAAAATGGAAACACAAGGCCCAGGAGCAACACTAGAAAGCTTGTTTCTCTTTGGATACCTTACTAGAAGAGCTCATTTGAACTGATTGTTTGAAAAGAAAGTTTGAAAAGAAACTTCCCTTTGAAAGCTTGCAATGTCTTATGTTTATAGGCTGAGAATGGACTTCAGTGCATCCCAGAAGTGCAGCTGTTCGACTTGCTGTTACTATCTAGAGTGGTCACCAAAGACAACTTTTTCTGTTCAGGGACAAAAGATTCCTTAAGTTTCTGGCTCATCACATTTATTCTGTAGATATTTTTTCATTATATCAAATTTCTCAGAACTTCTGAATAGGAATATACTGAAGTACAGTGATGAATTATTTTTTCTTTTTTGCATATGTAACATGTTAAATAAATGCATCTTTCATCCATGATATGGGTACTGTGTTTTGCAATAAAGATTGTACTTTGGCCAACAACATAAATATCTACTTGTCTATTGAATAAATGTATCACGACACTAATGTAAAACCTCTTCTCTTTTCACTTCCCCATGAATTATAGCTTCTTTCTCCCATGCCAGTTCTCCTCTGGAAATGTTCTTTCTAAGCATGGTTAAATGGCAGCCCAGCAATAGGCTAGGTTTTATTTTCATCACTGAGGAGAATGATGCTAACATGCTTGAGAATGTGTCTGGCAGAAGGTGCATGACCATTTTGACTTTTCAGGACAAATTCTTTCCTTCTCCTATGGTATAATGTTTTTAGCCTAAAGCTCTGCTGGTCCAGTGTAAGTTCATCCTTCCCTGAACTCTTCCTTCTGTGATCTCTGTCTCATGTTCATGGTCCAGCTCCTTCCCTCCCTCTCATTACTCTGTCTCCACTTTCACTGAGAGATTTCTTCCAGAATGACAGCTGATAAAATGATGGATGGCCCTCTTGCCTTCTACAGAACCATTTTGATTGGAAAAGACCTTTAAGATCATCAAGTGCAACTGTTAACCTGGCATACTGCCAGATCCACCACTAAACCGTGTCCCAAAACACCACATCTGCACATCTTTAAATACCTCCAGGGATGGTGACTCAACCACATCCGTGGGCAGCCTGTTCCAGTGCTTGAAATTGGAACATGTTATGCTGTTTTGTTCTTTTTCTCTATTAGACGAAATAAGACAATTCTTGCCTGCTGCCCTTTTCTAGGTTCTCCTTTCCCCTGGCTCCTGTACAAAATAGAGCCAGAAAAGGACTTTTAATAGCTGTCAAGTTTTCAGACCAGTACCTCAAAGCTGGGGAAATTGCTCTTGTGAGCTTTTTATTTTCCTTACAGCTCTCTTTGCTGGTGCCACCTAGAGAAAAGCAGTGGCTGCTGGTTACAGGCTTGCTGGACATCTACAGGCTATTCTTGCCTGCCCAGCTGTATCCCAGGAACTACCTCTGTCTCTAGTCCTACGCCTGCATTGAGAGCTCTGCCTTAAAGCAGTGTTTGGGAGGGATGCAGCTGTGGCCACTTCATGCAGTGACATACCTCCTTCTGATAATGAAAGTAATAAAACATTAATAGGCTCTTGCGTAGGAGAGACTAGCATTTTGTAGTTATTAATCAAATCCAAATATTCTTGCTTCCAACAGCAGGAGGTTGGGCTCTTGAACCCATGGCAGAGAGAGAGCCTTTCTGCACAGTCTTTGCAGCTTCTCCCATATGCTGTCCCCATCTGGAATGGTGTGCTTTGAGTCTAGTGTGTTTTTTTATTTATTATAATTTGTTAGAGATTTGTGAGAATGATGTTGCTTTCTCTTTGGGGCAGGTTGTACTCGGTACTGAGCTGAGGGACATCCTCTCTGTGGGTGTCCCAGAAGTTAAGAGTTCAGCAGAGCCTGGTGGTCAGAGCAGCACCAGTTTATGGGAGGACACTATAGCAGCACAAGACACTCTAAGAAAACAATCCCAGTTTGCTGTTCATTTTCCTAGAATCCTGTCTGCAGTGATCTATAGGATCCTGGGTGACGTCTGTAGCCTCCTGTCCAGCACAGCAAACTCATCTCTCTTAATGTCAACTATTTGGGAAGACTGTTGGGAGGGATTTCTGCTAGCTAATTGTCAGCCTTCAGGATCTCCTCAGCCTTTTTTCTGAGTTGAATATTGGAGTCAAAACCAGCTGTACAAGCAATTTTTGAAAGTAGTATATGTGAGAAGTTACTTCTGCCAAATAAGCTGCATTTTGCCTATTGAAGCCATTTTTTGGTGGTTTTTTTTCATGCTGTGTACTAGAATTAAGTAACTTCTACTGGTTTGGAAGTTTCCATGATAAGACTACATCTGCTTATATGAAATAATAAATCAAATTTAGTAGGATTTAGCTCTTCATTATATTAATTAACATATGATGCCTTTAGATTCATATGCTTGGAAGTGATTGATACATGATGCAAAAATAAGTAATTTTCTGGATTGTCCATTTGTTTGCTTACAAGCTGTTTCTGTAATTCCATGTTGAAATTAGTTTTCCTGCCTGGCCTATATTGTAGCCAGACATATGTTAGAACACAGTAAGAGGAAATGTAAACAGATCGTCACTTCATAGAGTAAGGTCTACTGATGCTTAGTTTTTGAAGTGTTCCTTCCTCCCCTTTTAAAAAAAAGTTTATATAAGGCAATGCATGGCAGAGAGATTAGAGTGTCTTATTCCCTCCTGGTTCCTCTCCCCTGCCCCAAATTTATAAAACACACACACAGAGTCCACCAGGCGCTTTGGCAATTATGTTAGCAGAGGTATTTCTCAGGTTTCTGCATTGCATTTGGTGGATGTCACCTACGGTGGCTGCTGAGGAGCTGGTGAATGGAGTGGTTGGTGGCCAGTGGTTATCATCACCAAGGGATGGAGGAAGGAATGTTTTAGAAATGCCAAGCGAGTCCCAGGCGCTGGTGGCTTTGCAGGGAAAGGAAGCTGCCTTTATTCAATTCTGCAAACACTGCACAGATTTGTCAAAGTCTCTGAAGCTCAGTGAGTTGTTCTAAAAAGTATTTAACTCTTTACTGTGAATAGTTGGTATAAATATAGCTGTGCAGATTAAAAAAAAAAGAAAAAAAGAAAAAAAGAAAAAAAAGGCAGAGATCTGTATGCATTTTGTTCCTGAAATAGGCTCCCCAGAATTAGGGTTTTTTCTTTCTTTCCTCATACAGAAATAGTCACCCACCCTCTTTGCACGTGTAAATTGCTCTTCTGTAATGAGATCAATGGACCTTCACCGATTTACAGGAGTAGAGAATAATTTGGCTCATTATGCATTTGATGAGATACGATCTGGGAGGCTATCTTTGCACGGACAGATAGTAAAATAAACATTAAGGCCTAATAAAAAATGACACATCCTCCACCACTGTGCTCTGACTGCATATATAAGGATATGTCGTTATATGTGAGTGGAGCATAAGTATCCATTGGTCAGCTCTACGGATCACCCAAAAAGGCTTTTCTCTTCTTCCTGTTTCTGTTGTGCTGAAGTCTGTTTTATCAGTCAAGGTGGTAAGAGATTCGAGTTTAGTCTTGGGTTTAGCCCACATCCTGGCAAAGTGTTGCTGCTCTTTACACAGACAGAAGTGCTTTTCTGTCTCACGGAAGCACAAATCTTAGTGAAGTCTCTTAGAGTGGTACCAGGCTGATGTTAAGGGTGGGTGGTTAGAACCATAATTGGGATTGAAAATAAAACCCATCACTGCAAAAATGGTTGTTCCTGCAATTTGGTTGAGTAAGTAATCAATTACACTTAGACAGCCAGCTGGCTACAAGCAAAGGTTTCACATCCCTGTAGTTTTGGTGCAGATTCTCAAAACCTCCACCACAGTCACAGCTTTGGAGACTGGCTTGTGCTGCCTGGCATTGATGCTCCTTCAGGAAAGAAGTTAAATGTGCTTTCTTTTTTTTTTTTTTTTTTTTAAATAAAGTATGTTGCAATGGTATTTTCTTTGATAGTGGTAAGTTGTGTTCCGTCCCTAGTAGTGTGAGTTCTGGAAAGGGAAGTGGGAGAATAAGAAGAAATAGACTGTGAGATGTGAGGAAGTGAGGAGTGTACTTTAAAAGTAGTAAAATAAATTATGTGGAGGTCCTCCTCTGTAGTCTATTTGAAGAGTTAAATCATTTTGTTTCTCAAGTTTACACATATCTCAAATTAGTAATGTATTAATATAGGAAAGTGAATTTTGCTGAAAGGCTGCTATTGAGACTTTCCTACAAAAGGATATATGAAGGTGCTTTGCTGCTGGCCATGGTTACTGCATATTCTTTTCCAAATACTTTAAAAAAACCCCTTTGTTTCCCTATATAAAAATACTATTTCCCTTTTTGTAGCACTTTATATAATGAATTAGATGATGTTATATTTCTGGTTTATTCATGTCTTGCTTATAGACATTTCTGGACTGACTCCTTGCTCTTTATGATACATGTAATGTTCTTACCAAACACATTAAGATGAATGGGCAGAAAATGTCCAAAGAGATCACCTTCAATTTGTAATTTTCAACCTTAGAGTGTAAAAATTCACAGCACTATGAGTTTTTTCACTCTGCAGATGCCACCAGTGAGTAGGGTTGGGTTATCTCAGTTCTTAGCAATTGCAGAGCTCTTTGCCTGTTTGCTTTTGCACAGAGAAGTAAATCATGCTTATAATACTAGCAGGCAATGTATTTTACTTACTTTGTGGGATAGGAAGCATGCAGGAAAACAAAGATGGCTTTGGTGAGGTGGAATAATCCTCTAGCCTACTCCTCCAGGGGCTTGGATTTAATTTCTAGGCTATGCTACTGCAAAAAAACCCTTTTCCTCCCCTCAATTAGCACTAATGACCAGACTGGAGTATTTTGGCTGCTCGGTGGGCCTCCCTGCCATGAATTGGAGACATGTTCTCCCGTGGCAGTGACCACGGATTAAATATCTGCAGACACCTGGGGCTGCACTCAGTGGATGCTTTGCTTGTTTATCCCCCAGCTGCTTTAAAATGGGTCTTAACAGTGCTGGGGTCTGTGCTGCAGAACGGGCACAGGGCTGCAGGAGGGATAACATATGAACCTGCTGTGCTTCAGATCCAAGGGTGATGTCCCTGTAAATCAGAAGCATTAACTTGCTTAAAATGTTCTGAATTTAGTGTGATTACATGGCTTCATCTGGTATGGGATGCAGAAGATGCTGTGTTTCCACTGACACCAAAAACCTTCCACTTCTTGTGTGGTAGTGATCCTTGCGAGATCCATGTATTTGATAAAATGGCAGAGGTCCTTCTCATAGAATGATCTTCAGAGTTCCCTTCCAACCATGACCACTCTGTGACTGTGATGCCCAGTGTGGGGTCAACTCTAGCCATGGGCTGCCTCAGAACTTCCTGAAGTAGGTGGGAGCCTCATGGGCTGTCAGGTGCTTGCAGAGGTTTTTCAATTGCACCATAAATTTTAAGTCATTTAGCAGCACTTTATTGCACTCCACATTGTACTAATTTCAACCTAGAGAGAGAAATTAAGGGTAGGGTTTCTATCTATTATTATTTTGTGTTCAACCTAAATGCCTCCTTTTACTGCTGATATCAATGGGGAGAGTAAAAGCAGGTAAGTCAGGAAAAAAAAGGCCTCATGTTTTTTTGGGTTTGTTTTTTTTTTTTTTTTTTAGAGTATGTTTTCCCTCAACACAATTCTCATTCATTTGCTTTGCAAGTACACAAATAGAACAGTTTGTCAGTTTGTCCCAAGTTCTACAGGAGGTCCATAACTAGTGTGAATCACCATCCCAGTACAGCCCCTGCATCCTCGGCAGCATGCTCAGGTAGCTCCTAAGCACGGTGTAGGAGTCTGAAGGAAGAAAGACTTGGGACACCAAAGGGATTTTGTGTTGCACATTCTCTGAGCAGCTCTCACAGGGCTGGAGCTTCAGTGCCTTCTCTGGCATCATTTATGACGAGGAGGCAAAAGAGCTCTTGGGGAAGATGCACCCTAACCAAGATTCTTCTGGAGGTTAAACCTATTACCTTGAATTATTCTCAGAAGCTATGCAACAGCTAACGCAAAGCTTTTTTATCTTTGCTGATAAGTGGTGTGATCTGAAATTCCATGTGATAATTGGACAGCTGCATTTCTTCTTGTTCTTCACAGCTTCCAAAGCCAAGGCTGTGCTCAGAGTCAGTCCTCTAGTCTTGAAGTTCATCAGCCAGTCTGGGCACCTACAGCATAAAACTATTGCAGGGCTGCTCTTCTCAAGTGCTGCTGAAAAAATAAAATGATTGTATATGAGAATATACAGAATAACTTTGGGAAGTGAATAAGCAGGGTGTTACACATTTTTAGTAAGTTTTGTAGACCCATGCTCTTTATGTTGCCTAAAGATGTTGCCAAAATATTTTATGAGAGACTGTTTTCTATCCTTCATCTCTTGCATTTCATGCTGTTTAAGATTTCACAAGTGAATATGCTCTGCTTCTGTGAAAGAAGGTAATATAGGCTCCAGATGTGATTTCATTCTCTGCAGAGGTAAATTTAAACCTAGTGATTCCTTACAGACTTTGAATCAGCCATTCTTCCTTCCTTTCTTTTTTTTTTCCTTAATACTTAGCTGATGAATACAGAAGTAATTCAACCTTTGTTTTCCATTTCTTCCCCTCCTCTGTTGGCAGCTGGCAATTCTTTTGCTGTGATGCATATCAAATCACAACTCGCTGAGACTTATCAAAACGAGGCGTGCAATGCTCTCGTGCTGTATGTTCCTCAGGGTTTACACCTTTGCTTTGAGAATATGCTGGTAGATATGAAGTCATCGAGGACTGTTGATCTGAGAAGCCCGAGAAAGATTTGATTTAATAATTTAAAAAAAGAATAGATTACACCTCCCCCAAACTGTTGCTCAGAAAGTCATTACTCTGTTGTGGCTTTTTATGCCCTTTGCGCAACCTTTCAGAATCATTTGCTTTAGAAAATTGAACGATGAAACAGTCTTGACAAAATCAAATTGAAGGCTCAAATAACAAAGGGTGCAATTGTAATGTTCCTGCTGCTAATGAAATGCAATTTAACAAGTCAGTTCAATAATTTGCTTCTAAACCCCAGAGTAAACTTTCTTTCAGTGTCTGTCAAATGTAGGATACCCCAAGCCTGGCAGATGAAGCAAAGACCATGTTTATAACCCATTTACACTGGGAGCCAGACTGTCAATGTGGAGCCCTGCCAGGTTGGGCCAGATGAGAATCTGGCTCCATGCAGAGAGCACAAAATCTGTGTTTTTGTGACCCAGACATCCAATCCAGTAACTACAACTGTAGCTGAATTGCTAGCAAACAGCAATTACTTTTTTTTTTCTTTTGCACAGTGTAAACATGTGTCAAGCATAGCTGATGAGGTCCACGTGCTGTTATTAGTGTCTCCTGGGAGGCTGGGCAGCCTTCCTCCCATCACTCTGCCAGAGGGCTACCACACCAGGAAATCCCCTAGGACAGCAGCACGTGGGGCTTTAATGCTTCAGGAAGGGACAGAGGATGAGGGGGAAGCAAAGTTAGCCAAAGCATGTACAGAGGGACATGGTTAAAGCATTTTGTCTGAGGGCATTGCAGTTTTGCAATGCTACCCCTTGGCAAGGGCAGGTGATGACATCTCTGCTGAGATCACCAGCAACTATTTTTGTATGGGGCCACACACTAACCTTTGTGAGGGAGAAGCCAGCCACATCACTTACTGGTTCAATTGTAGGAACTTACATGGCAATTAGCATCCTAGGATCAATACTTTGCTTCAGTGGTGATGGATGAAGTGATTTACCTTCCATGAACTTTTTATTTGAGAAACAATTCTCTCTATATTGTGGCCAAGGTGTCATTAAACGGGAATCTCAAACGAATGAGTCAGCTAAATCTGTTCCTTTCTCCAGCTTCCTGCTTTTTCTTCATCTTTCGTATCTAATATTAATTTGATTATTTCAGAGACAGCCTTTTAATTGATTAAGTAGACCTGAAATGTAGGGGATATGTTGCCAACATTTTTAACAAGATGTTCCTTCAAAAAGTCATCCATCAGCTTCATGATCTTTTCAGAGGAGGGGAAGAAAGAAACCTATCAATTATACATCCTTCACCTCATTCCCCAAAAGATCAATCATTCCTCCATGGTCCTTGACTGTTTTAGTACTTCCTAGCACACACTGATTTTTGCATACCTTCCCGTGAGGGTTGAGGGTAGTTAATTTTCCCAGAAGCAACACTGGAAAAAGCTTAACCTGTTCCTTCTGCAAGTAGGTGTTTGGGGACTTCTTCTAATGAAGAAGCCACTTGGGCCAACCCTTTTATCCAGAAAGGGTGTGTGCCTCACCTGTCACTGAAGAGAAGGGATTAATTTTTTCCCAAGCTAAAATTATCTTAACCTTGTTTTCAGGAATGAAAGGATAAGATATTGTTTTACCTTTATTCAAAGATTCTGATAGTCATTGCTCAATATTTTGATTATTTTTGTGCTTTCAGGCAAAGCCTACTAGCCCGGCAGGGTGCTTGGCTCCGGCAAGGCCATACTGTGTGAAATACTGCATGAAAATTTTGTGGACAATGAGGATTTGAATGAGTTGGTAAGACTAGGTCTGGATGGAAGGAAAGCCTCAAGAGAGTGGAGGATCAGAACGTGGGGAAAAAGAAGGAAGCAGAACAGAAGCAAGTCAGAGGAAGGGACCAGAGGGTGGTACCTTTGCTTTGTCCTGGGTAGGACTCATTCAGTGGTGTGCTTGGAAACCAGCCAGGCTCCCATTTGCTTTTTGCAGAAGGGCTTTATTTAAATGGGACAAGGCAATACAGATGATGAAGTAGCAGACTTGACTTGACTGATCATTCGGTCCTACCCATTGCCCCAGAGCTCCCTAGTGATGCTACGTCACTTTATCTGAATTTTCCCCTTTTTGAGGGCTGGGCTGAGATTTGAGAATCACAATGCAAAAATTATGATCTTTAGCAGAAAAGTATTGGGATTGTGCTAGAAGATAGCAACTGGTGTGAGCACTCTTCTCTGGGTGGGCATCCCAAACTGATGGATGCTTTTGACTTTAATGTGTGAGGCTCAGTCTCCTGGGTAAAATGGTGGCTTATCGATATTGATGGCTATTCTTGCAGGCCTCATTTGTCAGTGTTAAGCACTGCAGGAAAGCATGTGAATAATTGATAATTCTGTCTCTAGAGCCCAATTCCTCAAATACTATTCACCCCTTACACTAGATGAGGCAGCAGTTCCTTCCTGGCCAAAAAAAAAACAAACCCAAAAGGGCCGGGGAGGAGTTGGGGTGGAGTTGCAATTAGTGCAGCTTAGTAGAAAGCAACTTAATTCTGCCATTTCTTAAGTACTAACTTCTGTAATATTAAGTTAATGGATTCTGGTGAGTAATTTTACCTATAACATTGTGTACCTCTTTAATTTTGATCAATTTTCTTTTGTAAAAGTTGGCCCTAGTGACATGTTCCTCTGAAGTTGATAATAGAATCATAGAATGTTTACATCTTCGGTGTTATCTATGTAAAAGGAGAAGGCCACAAATGCCTTTGCCCTGTCCAGAGAAAATGTAAAATAGTATCTCAGAGCCTTTCTGCTACATGGGTTTCCACCATCCCTTTCACCCCGCTGATAGCAAATACGTATTTCTTCTGCATTTTGGCTCCTGCTTATGATACTGTTAGAGCCTTTATTTTTAGAGTTGCTATCTTTTCTCCTGCTGCCATATCTGTCTGCAGAGTATTGCACTCCTGCCAAGTTACACTTGCTCTAGACACAACATAAACAAAATTACATGTAAGAAATGTGAAGTTGCTTGGATTCCCTGTGAAAATTAGTTTTCGTTTCAAAATAATTTCACTTTAGCCTTGTTGCTAATCTTAATCCTGGCTGTCTAAAGCAAGGGTTGTCTAGTGTTGATGTGTGCAAGGCATAGTGTGCTTTAGCTCTTATCACTGCCTGGGGTCCTGAGATGTTCCTGAAGAAGTATTAATAATGTTACTTATGTATATCAATAGGAAAAGCTTTCTCATTTTCATACTGACACCTGAAAATGGTCACTAGAACTGTTAAATAATTGGGGGAGGGGGAAAAAAAAAAAGGTAAAAAGAAAAGATAGATGAAAAATATTTGTTTTTCTTTGAAAAAGTTGGCCAAATGGTAGATGGTACTAAGATCAAAGGATTTTACTTGGTGTCCTCTGAGGTCTGTCTGCATTCCAAGTCATAGAATCATAAAATGGCTAGGGTTGGAAGGGACATTAAAGATTGTCTAGTTCCACCCCCCTGCCATGGGCAGGAACACCTCCCAGCAGACCAGGTTGCTCAAAGCCCCATCCAGCCTGGCTTTGAACACTTCCAGGGAGGGGGCATCCACAACTTCCCTGGGCAACCTCTGTGTGTGTGTGTTTCTCAGCACCCTCACAGGAAAGAATTTCTTCCTAATGTCTAACCTAAATCCCCCCTCTTCCAGTTTGAAAATATTACCCCTTGTCCTACCGCTACATACCCTTGCAAAAAGTCCCTCCCCAGCTTTCCTGTAGGCCCCCTTCAGATATTGGAAGGCTGCTATGAGGTCCCCCTGGAGCCTTCTCTTCTCCAGGCTGAACAGCCCCAACTCTCTTAGCCTGTCCTCGTAGGAGAGGTGCTCCAGCCCTCGGATCATCTTTATGGCCCTCCTCTGGACTTTTCTCCAGGAGCTCCATGTCCGTCTTAGGTTGGGAGCTTCAGAATTGGCCACAGTACTCTAGGTGGGGTGTCACAAGAGCTGAGTTAAGGGGGAGAATCACCTCCCTTGACCTGCTGGCTACGCTTCTTTTGATGAAGCCTAGGACACAGTTGGCTGTCTAGGCTCCAAGCGCACATTGCCAGCTCACGTTGAGCTTCTTGTCCACCATCACTCCCTTGTCCTTCTCCTCCGGGCTGTTTTCGATCCATTCTCCACCCAGCCTGTATTTGTGCTTGAGATTGTCCCAACCCAGGTGCAGGACCTTGCACTTGGCCTGGTTGAACTTCATGCAGTTTGCATGAGCCCACCTCTCAAGCCTGTCAAGGTCCCTCTGGTGGGCATCCATTCCCTTCAGCGTGTCGACCTTACCACAGTTTGCTGTCATCACCAAATTTGTTGAGGGTGCACTCAGTGCCACTGTCCATGTTGCTGACAAAGATGTTAAATAGCACTGGTGCCAGTACCAACCCTTGGCGAACACCACTCGCCACAGGTCTCCATCTGGACATTGAGCCATTGATCACCACTCTTTGAGTGCAACCATCCAGCTAGTTGCTTACCCAACGAGTGGTCCATCCATTGGTTCTCTGATTACTAAGACTATCATGCAAGCCACAAGGAAAATGTAGGCATGTTCGGAGAATGTAGAATACTTGTGCGTGAAGACTCATTATTTTGATGCTAAGAAAAACTAAACAAAAAAACCCCACAGAACTCCAAAGAACTTTGGCTAGCTTTAGTTCAGGAAATGCCTGTTTTCAGTTAGCTCTGAAGAGTAAATACTTTGAGGCTGAACTTCAATAACATATGTTACTCAAACATTGCTTTGATGATTTTTTTTTTTAACTTGTGGAAGAGGCACAGAAACAGAACTGAATTGATAATTTGGATGGGTCCTGATACCTGATTCAGCACTGGCACAGAAGGATGTAGCTGCACATCACAGCTATTACGGTAGCAGAGACCCACTGAAAGCCAATTTTAGTTAAGGCTGTTTTTGGAAAAGAGGCGTAGATGTTATGAAAACACATATGCAGTTGAGTTTAAGAAAATCTTTCATTGAGAAACACAGAATTAGTTGAAGATGTTAATTTTATTCTTGCTTCTTTCCTGCCTCCCTTGCTCAGGGGCTGGTGGCAGCTCGTACCATGCCTCCCCCAGCCCACTTCCCTGCCTGCATGCCCACCTCTTTGAGGAAAAGATGCTCTGTGTGCCTTCTCTCTGTGGCAGGGGACAAAAAATAAGCTTGGGAAAGAGCAGTTCTCCAGACAGTGCCCTTTGCAAGTTCTTCTCTGCAAGAATGGATCGGTGTAGCAGGATTGGTGAAAACTCTGGCTATTCTGTGTCTGCTCACTGTGCGCCAAGATAAGATACCCTTGTGAAGTGGAGCAACCTATTTAAAAATATTCTTCATAGTTAGAGAAGAACATGGGTATAAAAGAGGGAAAGACAGGGTTGTGTTATGGCCTGGTTCTGCTCTTGTGACAATGTAGGAGTCGGACAGAGCGTTACAGACACCCATTTAAATTCCCATTTATGTTTTCCTAATACACTCATCTCCTTTTTGCCGCAGAGCTATTTTAATTGAATTTGCTTGTTCTGCCTGCCACTTAGCTGTGAGCTGCCCTGACTAAAACCAGTTTCAGTGCAATAACAAACCAACCTGTTTCACTAAATTTCTGGCATTAAAAGCAGCTGACCTTCACGTGCTGCTGAGGGAAAGGGGTGGAGTCTAGTAGGTCTAATGCTGAGAGCCACACACAAAATCTACTGGTGCACATCACTTGGATGAGAAATTATTGTAACTGCACTACCTACTTATATTAAACACAGTTGCTGCCTTTTCCATGCAAGAGTAACTTTCAATATCGACTGTATTTGGAATTGAATTATCAAATGGGCTGTGATCATATGCTAGAATGCCTTTGGGATGAGTATGTATTTTGTAATAATTAGTTCATTACTAGGCACAATGTAGCCATTTCTCTTGAAAGTACTTTTTTCATTTATTTAAAAAATAAAAGGAAAACCTGAGGTATTTTTAAAAAATCTTCAATGAATACAGCATTACTACTATTTTGGAAAACAGATAAAGGGATGGAGTCAGAAGTTAGCTTCCCATAGTACACATTTGTACAACTGTACAGCTATTAAAATTATCTTTGTCTAGTTTGTTAAATAGAGCAGCTAGCCAGTGCACTGTTTCTCTTTGACCCTGTATTTCTGTTGGATTTGTTGGGCCAACTGCTTGACCACCAGACATACTAGACTGCACAGGGCAGGGACTCCCTTACATCATTAAACTGATGAGTTTTTCCATCCTTTTCAATGGTCCAGGGCTTCACCCACTGAGGTCTTGCGATTACATCTGTTTGTTGCAGTGGGGGGAGTATCTTGTTTGTTTATGCAAAGCTACTGTGGCAGATATTATATATATAACTGCCTTTATTATTCAATTTTTTCACCTCTACTGTATTCTCCAGGAGTCCTGATAGTTTGTTTCAGGCTTTTGTTGAGTGACTGATAAGGTTTTCAAACAGAGGTTCAGAAAGTGTCTGTTGCTTCTCAGTGGTTGGGAAAAGAATGTGTCAAGATAAGGCCTTTAAGTAGCACAGACGAATAACCGATGTGCAAGAAGGCAGAGGGGCTGCATATTTTTGTGTTTTATAATGCTGCTTTAATTCTTAGTTTTATAAACAACACAACTGTTCAGGCAGAGAAGTGGTCTTGAGAAATCTCATCATAATTATCAGATGCTGCCTGAAACCAGAATATGCCTTAGGAAATGGGGAGGGAGGAGAGAGGGCTGCTTCTGCCAGACCCCTCCTTTCCTCCAACCAATGTGCTCAGGTTCAGTGCAGCTTTCAAATAAAATTTGAAACCTGTTCATTGAAAAAAAACTGTTTGGTCTAACTCTGGTCATGAAAATCCTTCTACTGCTTATAGTAACTTGAGCATAGCACCTCTTAAAATAATTTACTAGGAAACAATAGATGTTAAAATAGGTTGGCACATTCCCAATGTAACGATGAACACTTGGACAAAATTTTTTGATTAATTTTGTTTCTCATTCTCATGCACATGATTAGTTTGACTTTATTTTATGCTATAAAGTAAACTTCATTACAGTACGAAGAAGACTACAAAAAGTAAATTATTGTCTGTAGAGATATAAGAATCTTGGATAAGGGCAGTTTAGTTTATATTGGTTGTCCATTGTGAAGTCTGAGTTACACAATTCTGGATTGCTGTTATTAACTAAAACTCTTTAAAAAGTTAATTTTTTTGTAAGTTAAGAAATGTCACATTATTCAGCATGATTCATACTACCTTTCCTTTCCATGTGTCATTTTCTTCTTCTAGGAGTAGACTGTTACCACACTTTTCTTCCCTTCCACAAGTTACTTTACGGTTTCTGGAGCCATTAGGCTTAAGCAAAACCAGGAGATGTAATGAAGTGGGTGGGAGGAAGAAGGGGGAATTGAAAGTATCAGGAAGACCTGGTGGTTTTTATTTCCCAAAATACATATATAGAAAGAGAAGCTGATATAGAAACAGGTATAGGAACATCTGCAATTTGGGGAAGAGAATATACAATGCAGTTGAAAATTATATGACTGCTACATTGCAATGCTTTCTCTGAAAAGAATGTCAGGCTGGTTTCGGACCACTTGGCTGCAGCTCATCTATTCCACAGAACCTAGGTTTCCCAGGTCAGATTTGTTATTGGTCCTTCATAATAAGCTAGGTTGACCACATCCCAATACTTAAAATACAGGCATCCTGCAATGTGATCCTGGTATCACTGGGAGTTGTGTTCAGGCATGTGTTTGCTTGGGTACCCAAGATGCTGGCTGTGTTCTTCACCTCTCCAGCCTTTGTGCTGTTGGGCATTGCAGTTGGGGAGTTGAGTTCCCACTAAGGGTCTCCAGCTTGGTGGCCCAGAAGGTGAATGTGCTCTGCAGGCCAAGCTCAACCCAGCCACACAGTTGTGAGCAGCTCTTGTTGCTCTCTCATGTTCCATTTGTCTCATCTCTGTGCACACACAGTTGTTCCCCATATGCAAAACTCTCAAATACTTGGGATTGACTAAGTATAGCTTTAACTATTTTCTGTGGGCTAAGTTCTTATACTTAACTTAGTAAGTTTTATGCATTGTAAAAGACTGCTGTAGATGTTTAAAAAAATGCCCTATTTTTCATCACTTTCTTTTTCTTTTGTAAATAAGGACAAACAAGCAACTCTTTTTTTTTTCTTTCTGGAAATCTTATTTTCAGGCAGTTTATACAACTAAACCTTTCATGATCTGAAGTGTGGACTCCCAAGACAAAGTTTGAACAGAGTGTCTTTGATAGTGATTTTCTTCTTTCAGTTAATGCAGGCCAATGTATTTTGAAGTTTTTGTTGAACCAAGCAAAGTGATATAAAGACATTTATTTTAGAGAGAGGGTGACTCCGTCTGCATTTTACATTAAAAATGTTTACACTATGAATTAGTGAACTTTGAACAGGGTACCTTGAATTCTTGCCCTCTTTGCATCCTAGCTTCTCCAAGTAGCCATCACTCTGCTTTTGATTTCAAGTTAGCCATCAGCTTCACTTGACTTTTTGTACACCACCCTTACACAGGGAAAGTGGTTTGTAGGCTTCAGACACTAAAAAAGGTAACAACAAGGAGTGGTTAAGAGCAGTCACAGTACTCCAGGTACAGAAGCTGAGGGTATTAGGGATCTAAAAGACAGGAAAATAAGATGTAACATGCTACATAATCTTACCATAATAGCTCGATTTGCATGTATATAATGCATGATAACTGCTGTTTTATGGCAAGTTTTCCAGACGTCGTAATTGCCTGGTGAATGTTGCTCTGCTCCGCTAAGTTCATTGACTGATGAGTTCTGTACAAACTTCAGACACTCCACATAATGTGATGTCTGGGAAGCTGCAAAGTGAAAATTTTATTTGATTAGTCTAAATAAAATTGATAAATAACGGGGAATGTGATTTTAGCTTTAGAGAGGCTTTGAAGAAGGTAAGTGGATAAAAGATCCACATTGATGCTTCAGCCTTTGCAAGAGACCTTACAAATCATGTGCATTTCAAGATCCCAGTCAGTTGCAGAAAAGCAAAACTTCGCTTTGCTTTACTTTGTAAGTCAATCACTGGGGAGTCTAACTGCAGAAGTCCTAACTTTAATCATAATAGTGGACATATGTCAGAGTATTTGATTTCCTGGGAGTTACAGAGTATAGAGAATATATTTCTCTCAAAGGGTAGACTTTTTGTCATGTTATTCTAAGAAATGTTCATTATGAGGTGGTTTAAAAAAATATTGATTGCTGCTTATTAAAAATTGGGAGAAAAAAACAAAACCTGCTAGTGCGGAATTTACCGATGACATGAAAACACTTTTTCTTTGAAGCTCGTTTCAGAGTACTACACAAAAATGCTTTCTGTCTGAAGAGATTTGGCACTCTTTCACCCCAAGAAATGTTGCCACGTTGTGGTGTAAACTCAAGACTGAGTTCTCCAAGGATAAGCCGCTTTATCTCCTGCCATTTTGCTTGGGTGGAATGTGAGAGCGAGAGCTCAGGTTTCATCATTCATCTGTATAATCACTTTCAGGTTACTTCAAAGAGTGGCAGAATCCCCCCAAAAGGAAAATAAAGCATGGCTTTGTATGCTTAATGCAAAGCAGAGGGATGGTGGCATGGGGAAAGACGTGGGGGCTCTATACCACAAGACACTGCTACAGCATCTTTGATGCCACGCGTACAAATCCACCCTGTGTAGTGGAAAGAGAAATGAAGAGTAACTGTGGTGGTGTAGCCATGGTGGTCTAGGATAGTCTAGAGGCGAACCTTGCCCCTCGAAGGGAAACGTTTTGCTTTGGCCTGAGCTCAGCCATTAAATGTCCTGGGTGGCCGTAGCAGACAGGTAGCCTGATTCACTAATCCAAGCGTATGTTGTGATAAATGACCAGCATGTGCAGTGCTGCCTGTCAGCATGCATATAGCTACTGCATATGGTCTCCCTTGCCTGATAAAAATATATAAAGGGATGTTTAGAGTGCTGGGCTCCATGGTGATGAGGGTAGAGTGCGAAGGGTCAGGAGCAGTAATAGAACCTTAGGAACAAAACTTCTCCCATACTTAATTTTCCTCTTTCCAGCTTTTCTCCCCAGAATGTGAAAGGAACACAAGAGAGCAACTCATTGAGTGATCCAAACCCTCTGAAGGCTGTTTCATTAGTTCATTTATTTGGCTTGCTTACATTTCCTCTTAATTGTTTTCTTCCACTAAAAATAACTCTTAGACGATGGATTAGCTTTGTATGAAAAGTGGTAAGTTGGCCCAAACCTCCAGAAATTGATACGATACCAAAGTCAGAATCAGAGGGTTTTGGGACATTTTATTCCAAACTAATTGAATAATAGAATTTTCTTGCAATTGCAAAGGAAACAAGTGTGTGCTGCATATTGTGTAAATGCAATGCTTTGTATTAATGCTACCGTGTTTTTCCTTTGAGAAAATGTTTGTGGCTTTCATTATTTTTGCAGTTACGTGTTTTGTCAGGTGAAAACAAAGTCTTAAAGTGAAAATACTCCTTTTACAGCCTTATTGCACTTTTCTGGCACCTCAAGAATCAGTGAAGTTCCAAATGCAGTTAGCTCCATTTGCTTTTGTTAAGAAAACTGACAAATGGTTATATATATTAATACGTGCAATGGCAATTGCAAATTTTTCCTAAACAGCTTCATGAGTCAAAGCACAAACTGATGGGATCAATGACCATGGTCTTATCAGAGTTGGGAAACTGAGCACTGTCACTGTTTGTAGGCCCTGACACTATTAACATGATTTTATCTTGCAACAAACATTCTAGCACCGGTTTTATCATTTGTTACTCTGCTTTAGGAGAAGAGCTAGCATTAAAACTTTGAAAAGTGTGGTGGTTTGGCTGCTCTGATCGGTACTTTAAAGAGGACCTTGGAAAAAATTTGACTGATACTTGAGGAGAATGAGTTCAACATGGGGAGAATGCAGCCTGGATCTCTTCACAGGCTTTCTGTAAATAATTTTTTATTTTTGTTTGTAACCATGGAGACATGCTTACCTTTAACTATGATCAGTGGCACTGTGTTAGTCCCCAGATATGCTGAATCAATGTTTGCATATTGCTTGATTTGGGGGAGGGATGGCAAGGCAATATGCTTTGTCTGTTGTCACCTAGAAAGTCGATTTTTCACTGAAATCTCTGTTTAGTTTTCAGTTTCAACCTTAGGAACTCCAGCACACAAATTGTTGTGTTTTTTTTTTTTGTTTTGTTTTGTTTTTTTTGGAAGATGATGATGGGATTCGCTACATTTATTTTACTACCGAGAACAAATTGTGAGCCCAGAAGTTTTCTGGGAAAGAGGCAGAGCACCTCTTCTAAATGCAGGATCCTTACATAAGCTTGTGCTTTCCTATCAGCCTTTTTTTTTTGACAAGTAACTTTTTGAAAGTAGGCGAGTTGGCCCAATGCTTAAGGCATTGAGGATGTTGCTTGGCAACTTTGGGCTGCATGTGTGTCTCCTCTGGATTAGCCAGACAGATGTTTGCACACAGGCTGACTGGGAGCAACCTGGTCCTAAAATTGTTGGTCAGGGGATGTGTGGTAAATCAAACATTTGCACTGTGAGAGGCTGTTTGTGATACTCGTTATTTGCAAAGTGTAAAAAGCTTTTCAAAAGGATGAGAGGCTGAGATGCCTTTCTTGTGTATTTTTCAGATACACAAATACATATAATTTGTCATGTGGGAGAGTGCAATTTGTTGTTAAAGCTGTGACTTGAGGATGACATTGAGATTATTTTTGTTTTTCCCCTCTCTCTTTTAATGTAACAGTAACATTTTTGTTCTGTTAAGAGGATTACCCTTCAGAGGTACAAACCGAGATCCCTCCCGTTTTGTGGGTCTGTGTTGAGTGAGCAGTTAGCTGCATTTCAGTTAGAAAGAAACCAGGGGAGTGTGACACTTGACTACTTTTTCATCCAAGGATACAATACCCTGGGTGCACACAGGGCACCCTCCTTTAAGGTATGCCAGTATATTTTGCCAAGGGAGTGATATGAAGAGCCTGGAATTGGTACATACTGATTTTTTCCTCCATGAGTACTGACAGAGTGAGTGCGTTGAAGGAGAAGCTGTCGAAGCAGAGGGAAAGGAGGGGTTTCTCCTCTTCTTACTACCTTCAACTTAGTTTTACTGGCAGTGTCCCATCCACTGAATGTGAGACTTAAACTGTAAACTGAATTAGAGGTTGTTTTTTAAAGATAACGCATTTTAAAAGCATCTGAGGAACTATAAACGTTAGGTGGAGGAGCTCCAGGTGGTGCGCAGAGGTGGTCTGGTAGCTGGAGGTGGACTGGCCCCTGGGAGCCCTGTCAGGCAGGGGCTAAAGGTTAAGGATATAATTTTGAGCCATCACTGACATAAATAAAGGCTGGTGGCCAGCACCACAGTCTGAGGCCAGCACAGGCTGGTGTGACTGCCAAAAGAGGCAGCAGTATGACTGTGCCATCATCTCCACTTCTCATGTCACACCAGACCCCTTGCTTTTCAGTCGCATATTGGAAAGATCTCATGGGGAATGGTGGTAAGGAATTGGCCAGATTTATTGTCTTGCCTCCTTTTTTAGTTTTAACTTGGATGACTTTACCTGCTTTTTTTCCATGGCCTTAAAAAATGCTTGTATTGACTTGGTAAACAGGGTAGCAGGATGGAGGTGGGAAGGAGCAGCCAAATGGGGGGAAAATGGAAGTTTTTGTCCTGTTGGTAATGTGGACCTGTAACAGGCTGGGGAAGTGTGGCAGATGGTGGGACAGGGGCAGACTGCGAGGAGCAAGGGCTTTGTCTGGCTGGGCATGCTTGGAGCAGCCAGGGACTGCCTGAACACAGGCCCATGTCCTTGGTTTGTGAAGAGTGGCTGCTACTGCTTTCAACATATTGTGCAAGGCAAGAAGAGCAAGAGGAGGCAGAGTACAGGGAACAAATGTGCACTCTTCTAACTAGAGAGAGAGAAATTGCACTGTATATTTGGGGGTTTTGCTTTCGTGTTGTTTTCTTCAGTAAGCATATTTAGTAGATTAAAAACCCCAGCCCTTTGCCTTTCTATGAGTCAACTTTACTTATTGTCAAATATCGAATCTGGGTTGTCTAATGTTCTGGCACTCTGAGAGAATAAAAATGGAGAGGGATAGTTTGTCAGGAAAGATAGCCAAGGAACTTAAAATCCTTCTTTAGACATGCTAGGTCAGAAATGTTGTAATTCTAAGGCATCATTGGAACTAACGTAATATTCTAACCATTAAAGAAAACAACCTGTGACATGGCCCCAAACACATGAAGGACATGGAACTGTTGGAATTAGCCCAGATGACGACTATGAAGATGCTCAGAGGGCTGGAGCACCTCTCCTATGAAGACAGGCTGAGAGAGTTGGGGTTGTTCAGCTGGGAGTAGAGAAGGCTCTGGGGAGGCCTTATAACAGCCTTGCAGTACCTGAAGGGGCCTGCAGGAAAGCTGGAGAGGGACTTTTTACAAGGGCTTGTAGTGATAGGACAAGGGGGAATGGTTTTAAACTGAAAGAGGGTAGATTTAGGTTAGACATTAGGAAGAAATTATTTCCTGAGAGGGTAGTGAGACACTGGCACATGTTGCCCGGGGAAGTTGTGGATGGCCCCTCCCTGGGCCAGGCTGGATGCGGCTTTTAGCAACCTAATGTAGTGGGAGGTATCCCTGCCCAAGCAGGGGGGTTGGAACTAGATGATCTTTAAGATCCCTTCCAGCCCAACCGTTCTATGATTCTATCTATGATCTTCGCATTCATAGTGGTAAGACAAACAGGTATAGGATAAATGTGTTCAGCAGGACTTCCTACCTTTTCTTAGTAATACTTCAGTGATAAGCATAAGTATAGTTATTCATTGTACTTTAAATATGAACCTACTAGTGCTTCCCTAATTGCTATTAACCTTTATTAAAATGGGAGTGAAGTCTGTTGGGTGCTATGCAAACACTTGTTAAAATGCCTCCCCTACCTGGTAAATCTTGTAGCTTAAGAAGATAAACAACATAAAAGCACTTGGGGGCTATGCCTATTAACCTGGTCACTGAGAGTCATTTTATTATAGGTGTCATGAGCAAGAGGTCTCTTAAAAAGAGATTTGTAGGCAGTTATGATTCAGTAGCATTTCTATTTCTGATAGTACTTAATTCATATGAGCTTTGATTCTCCTTTGAGTCAGTGAGACTTTAGCTTATGTTTAAGATAAACTCCTGCTTAAATCCTTCTCCGAATTAGATGCTTCATGAAAGGAAGACATTGAAGAGCTAAAGATAGTTTTGGAACTAAAATGCAAGACTGCATTTAATGGCATGGAAAAGGGGGAAGGAAGGTATCTGCTTTCCTGTTTAACATCCCACAAGTAGGGCAAACCAGCATGCACTGTGGGAATGAGGACAAAAAGCCACAATTTCATGGACTGAAGTAAATGGACTCAATGGAAAGCACTCCAGTAAAGGAGAATGGTCTGTGTTGATCTTGGTAGAAGTGGTCACTATCTAGGAAGCTCTCAGTCCTAGAGCTACCAATAGAAGATGACGTTTGTCTTTGCTTCCCTCATTGTTAGGCTGTTTAGAGACCTTCCTTAAAAACAGATTTGTCTTAAGTGCATATGGCATATCTTCCATCTTTTCTGTTTCCGGTTGTCAGTGTATATGAAATCAGATTACAGTTAAACCATATTAATGATTATGTGTAGACAAAATGAGTTAAAAATTAAAACCTTGCTGAGAAAAAAAAGCTTCAGTTTATTACTCTATCTGAAAACTAATTAGTGTCTGTTTTGGGCACAGCCTCCAGTGCATCCCAAACCATCTTAGTTCCATAAAACTTTGGTTACCTCTGGTTTATGATGGGAGCTGGAGAACTGCAGCAGGATGTAATAGCTTGATAATCCAGTTTATGCTCTCAGTCAGAAAGTAGCCACAGATATGAAAGTGGCAAAGGGCCATGCTGAATTAATTGCAGTAAATCTTCTGTAGGCAGAATTTTGGTTGCAGAAGCACTGGGGCCAAATTTACTGATTCGTCCTTCAGTAGTCTTAAAATGGGGTGGATTTGGCACTGACAGGCAGAACAAGACTCACTTTGAACGACAGACCAAATAAATCCCTGCAATGAGGTCAATATAACTGTGTCAAGAATAAATCTGATGTGCTGTGTCACTAGATTTGCACTAATGGATAGCTCACCTGAAGGTTTACTTCTTAGGTATTTGAAGACAATGGTAATATTGGCCAATTAGAAGTCTCTGGGAATTATATTTGCATTGAGGGAAGACAGAAGATTTGGTCAGATTTCTAAATCTTACCTTCATCTCCTGTCTCATAGCAATTGCTCTTAATTATGAGGATTTTGTTTCATTGCCATGCAGAAAGCTAAGCTGCATGAGTCATGAGCAGAACAGTTTGCTTTTAATAAATTGAAGTGGATACGGTAATAAAAAAAACCAAAACAGTTTGACTCCAAACCCATCTACCCGTCTAGACAGATAGTGCCAAGCTCCTGTCTGCTAAGAAATATCTTCTTAATAATGCTGTAATAATGCTACTACTTTTACAGTACTTGCCATTTTTCAAAGTACCCAACTAATTCATCTTTGGCTGGGCTTGAGACGGCCTTTTGCTGAGTTTGATAGCATTTTTGTGTCTTTTTTTCCTGTAATATGCTATTTTGAATGCCATGTCCAATCAATTAGGGAATCACAAGAATGTTTTAGGCAGCACTTCCCAGGACTGGGCAATAATCCTGTCCCTGCTCTTCCAGAGTCGCCTATTCATCCTTTCCTGGCAGAAACCGCATGTCTCCCCACTCCCCTCTCCTGTTAAAAAAAGCCCTTGCTGTGACCAAATATTCTGTGTGGGCCCATTTTCCGTATGCCTGCCCTCCTTTTACAGGCCCCCCATGGGGAAGGAGAGTGCATGTGTTGGCACCTTTTCTTTCCCCACCTCTGATTTACCTGCTTCATGTCAGAGGCTGCCTTTACTTTTATTCTTCCCTATCTTTTCGTGCCAGGATCTCTTTGGTTCCTTCCTTTCTCCATTTGCAGGCCTCTTCCAAGACAGTTGTGTGTATTCACCAATGGGGAGAAACTGCAAAACTAAAAAGTGGATGGATGGATGGATGATACATGGTTGGATGGATGGAAAAGGGATTGAAGGGCAGAGCCTCCTGTATGTTTCCAGCCTCGCATCAGTCTCTTGGGTGATTCTGACCATTGCTCATAGACTTGGGTTCAGGTTGCATTCTTTCCTGAAGGGTGGGGTTCTGGGAGCAGCCTGCCTTCTGGACAAGCGCAGAAGCAGTTTGGATGTGCATCTAGCTCCTTGCATGGGTAGGCAATGGAGGATGCTGGTCTGGGAAAAAAATGCAAGAAAGGTATCTGGCACAAGGGGAAGGAAACTGCTTTGGAGAGGGGGAAGATGAAGAGATATTTTTTGTAAGAGCTAAGGAGGAATAGCGGGTTGGGAGGCCCCTGACCGAGAGGTATGGTGGTAATGAAGGGAGGGGGAGAAGGGGCTGGGTGGAGATGGAGAATGGGACATGCTGGATGTGGAAGAGGAAAGGGGATGAACTGGCAGGAGCAAGCTGGGAGAGGTTCTCTGCAGTCATCAAAAATGGGGAGGAGATGTTAAGTGCGTAGGGTCACGCAGGGAACTTGTGTCTAGCAGAGCAGGATGTGAAGGGCTCAAAGGCTGTGTTCAGGTCACGCAGTGTGTGCCATCTTGTGTCCCACCCAAGATGGTGCTGCTTTTAAATGAGCACAATGTAGGAGTTAAAAAATTTTCTGTGGCAGGTAGCAGGGGCTATGTGTCTGGCTGCTGGCAGGGCATTTTGTGGATGTGAGAAATTACTGCCTTGGGCTTAACCAAGCCTGATGTGTTGGGAATTGAGACAACCAGGAACTTTAATGGGTCCATTAAACTCATTTGCTCTTCGATGTCCAAGTCTCAAGCAGCACTTCCAGATAGGCGAGAAAATAGCAAAAATAAAACTGTTGTCCCATAGCGAGATGGGAGATCAGAAGTCTATTCTAGTGCTGCCTGGACTTGTCATCCAAGCTTCCTTTCATCTAGACACTGGGGGGATCATTCGTGTTTCCCACCTCTGTGAGAAGAGTAGGGATTCAGGCTTGCTATAAACTACTGGAAGAACAGTTTCTTTAAATAATAATTTAAAATTGCTGGTTCATGGAAACCTAAACTTCCATGGAGCTCCCATCTGACAGAAGTCAGGGCAAGCTGGCAACCTAACTCATTTTAGAATTAGAAATTAACATTTTAAAATGAAAAAAAAAAACCAACATTCAAAATACTGCAAGTGTTGAGAACTCTGAAAGTTAGGCCCATACTAGTAGTCCAGAGGTACCAGTTACCTCATATCTGTTGCAGAGATTTCCTGCTTGTAGGAACAAGTCAAATCAATGTGCTGAAAGCCTTCTAGATCCTCAGATTAAAGATGGTATTAGATATGCAGTATATCCACGAAAGGGATCACAGAGTATATTGCAGCTGTGGGGTGAACCTGCCTACGGTACTGCTCAAGGACAACATGTATTGCTGTGAAGCACTAACGCTTCAGCAGTGAGTGTATCTGCCTAAAAGCAGTGTCAACACCTTCCTCTGTAATATTCAGTACAAGAGCTGCAAAAGGTTGAGCTGGTAAATCTTGCATTGTTTTTCAAATAATATTTCTGAAGTCTTCTTGCTTGCTTTTGAGACTCAATTTGATTCAAACCAACTCAGTCCTTTTCTTACTCCTCTTTTTTTCCTGCACTTCAAACCTTGTTAACTCTAATGTGTGTCTTAGCTGTCAAGCCAATTCCCTTGTGATTCATGATGACTTCCAGAGCTCCTGGTGGAGAAGAGTATACAAGTCTTTCTCTTTCAGCTGCATGACTAGAGGTATGCCTTCTCTTAGTTGATGACATGCATTTTCCTTTTGAAGTCTCTCCTTCTGCATGTTATAGTGTGCCAGATCTGCTACACGGCACTCCTGTATAGCAGGTGAGGGAGGTGTGTGTGTTTCTTGCTACAATTCTACATAGAACACAGAGCAGCACAGTTTTGCAGATCTGAGAAATGGTACATCTGCTTCCTACTGTCAGAACTTCTTTCCCTTCTTAAAAAAACTTCCCCCCTCCCCGCCCCTGATTCATATCAGAGGCCTGAATATAATTTGTATCTTATCATTTTGGGGAGCTCTCAAATACACTATCTAAGGAGAGAATAACCCTGATTTATCTGCTGTGTTGCAACAGGACTGAAGGTGCAGCATGAGAGCGTGTCGGTCAGTGGCTCTCCCATAGCAAGACATTGTTGCCCTTCCCGTGATCAGTTTCTCCCCTGGAATAAAGCAAGTCCAGCCACTTCTGGTCCCTCAGAGAAGCGAAGGAGTGGTGCTTCTGAGCACCATGGTGCTGCACAGTCTCAAATCCAATAGCTGCTCGTATGCATGTAGTTCGTGGAGAGCTGAGTTATGTGCTTTCAGAACAGCTACATATTTACCAAAATGAAATGGTGCATAAAGGATTATCCCCTACCAAACGGCTTCTGTATACACTAGGAATTTTTTATGCTTTCTGACATGCGGCGTGTTGTGGTCTGTACTGTAGTGAAAACTAAAAAGTCTTTTTCGGTTTTATGTTACCTTTTCTGGATCGGGAGCTGATGTGTGGCAGGACCTCTGTTTTTTTCTGTTTCAGTAATGCTGTTGAGTGAAATAGGGCCCAGATTTTAAGAGCCTATGGTTTGTCACTAGAAATTAAAATCGGGAAGGCTGGTACCCCCACCCAGCAACAATACCACGGGTAAATCTAAGCCAGACCTTGCCAGCACCCAGCTTGCTGCTTTTTAAGTTCCTAGGGAGTCTCTCCATCGCTAGGGTTTGGTTGCAAATGCAGCAGCTAAACTCATCTGTCTAAACAGAAGAATTCATTTAGCTGAGCCAATAACCAGCTGGATCCCTCCGGACGCAGGTGGGGATCCCGGTGCCGGGCGGGGACGGGGGAACAACGACCCTCCGTGCTGTGTGGGGAAAGGGAGCTAATGGTGGTGAAAAAAAACCTGCCAGCATCCAGCTTTTGCCGTTCTGCGCTGCGTGGACATTTCTCCCCGCCCCCCCTTTTCTTTTTTCTTCCCCCCCTTTTTTTTTTTTCTTCCCCCCCCTCCCCCTCTCTCCCCCTTTCCTTTTTCCCTCCTCCCTCTCTCCGGAGGAGCCTCCGCAGCCCTGATTTGCTGGGAAGCGGCGGAGGCTCGCTCTGGGCAGAGCCGAGCTGCGCTGCCGCTGCTGACGCGTGGCCTCTGCCGCCGAGAGCAGCCCCGAGCCCCCGACCGTCGGGAGCAGCTCCGCTGCCGCCGCCGCTGGGAGCAGCCCCGCGCCCCAGTACCGCCGGCCCCACCGCCGGGCTCCCCCGCCGCTCCCCACCGCCGCCAAGGTACCTTCCCGCCGCTCCCGCCCCCACTGCCCTCTCCGCAAGGGGAAGCGGAGGATATGACCTAGAGGGGAGGGGTAAATTGCACCCCCCTCCCCTTTTTCGAAAAATATATACGTATTTATATAGATAAACCTCGTTTATAAGAGCCATTTTTAAGTTAGCAGCCGCCGAGGGGCGGCGTGTGCATGAGACCGGGATGCCCAGGGGACACCGGGGGAGGCGGCCAGCGGTGCCCCCCGGAGGACGGGGACGACGCCGCGGGGGGCGCCGCTCGCTGCGGCTGGGGCCGCGGGACACGGACACGGCTACTGTCGCCGCAGCTGTGCCGGAGATGAGGTGGCGGGGGGGTGTCGCAATTTTAAATTTTTTAGGGCGATACGCATTTCTGTGGGAAACTTCTGTAGGCGGCAGAGGCGCGGCAGGACTGGTTGTCTGGCTTGGCAGGACTCACCCGAGCCCCCCTCCCGCCGGGGCTGGTGCCGGCTGCCCCGCTCACCTGGGGGGCACACCTCCTGAACTGTGCAGCGGGAGTCGCCCCACCCTCCCCCCCGGGCCCTCCTCTCCGGGCCCTCCTCTCCCTCATCGCCCGGCCGGGGTGCGCGCCTTGCGGTGGTGAGGGGCCTGTTTCCCTCCCCCCCCCCGCCCCATCCCGGACCGTGGCTTCTGCAATGCGGTGGGTGTGGTTATGTACGGAGCACATCGCAGCCCCGGACCGCTGCAGTGGCAGCGCCGCGCCGCCCCCGTCGCCCCACAGTCCCGGCGGGCAGCGAAGGGGCCCCGCCGCCCGCGGGTGAGGGAGCCGCTGGGCCGGAGCTGCTCCGCCCCGAGCTGCCGGGGCCGCTCGCGGCGGGAAACGGGAGTAGGGCGGGCACTTGCCCCCCTGCCTGTTTGCCCCCCTCTGCCTCCCCGGGCGCGGGCTTCCAGGTGCGCTGGAGAGGCGGCCCGGGCGGTGCGTGACTCCCCCCTGCCCCCTACGCGTGTCCCCGCGGAGCGCGGCGTGGAAGTTGTGGTGCTTGGCCGGGGCTGTGGGGAAAGGGAAATAAGAGACGCCGAGGGTGCGGCCGCCAGGAAGGCTGTGCGGATCCCTCCTCCCGCATCCCAGCTGCGGCACCCGGGTGAGCAGAGGGGGGGCCGAGGGAAATAGTTTCTTTATCTTTTCAGGTTTTCTTAGTTTTCATTCAGAGTTGGAACTTTATCTTATACACCGAGAAGCTTGAAAACTCCCACGACTGTAATGAATGAAAGTAGCAAAATACTCTGGCCTTGCAGTTTCTTGATTTATTTGTTTGTTTGTTTGTTTGTCTTGAGACTGTGCTTGAGGAGAACGGTGTTCGGTAAAGGTGATTATCACACTGAATACTGTTGGCCAGCGTGTGTTTGTGTTTGAGGTAGGGATGGAAAGTATTTCCTCAACTCAACATGCATGTGGCTTGTAAGTCAAACGAAAGGTACCTATGATGTTTGAAATCTTGGCTGTCAAAATGATTGCAAGCCAGAGGCCTTATTGCCGAAGAAAAGCTCTGGGTTAAAGTGTGTACCATGTGCATCTGTCTTTTTACAGTGTGGCAATCTGAATTACATCTTTTTTTCATTTTACTTTTAATATTGTCAGCTTTTGCCTGTGTCAATAGAAAGGTTTGTATAAAGAAAACGTAACTAAATCTCATAGAAAATGAGAAAATAAGCAAAATATGTGCTTGAGCAGTAAATCTTGGTCAGATGTGATCGAGCATATGCTTTTCCTCTACATCTATGGAGGAATGTCATTTTATAGCGTATTAAAAGGTCAATATCGGTTGTCCTGCTGCATCACCAATGTGGTGAAATTTATGGGTCTTGCTGCACCTGTGTGCGTACATGTATAATATAGGATAAGTGAATAGTGCTCCACTGGTCTCCTTGGGTTGGAAAGTTTCAGCTCTAAGATGAGGATGAGACCTGCATGGCAATAGGAAGGTCCAAGAGCAACCGCATTGGAAGTTTATTCCAGGAAGGCTCCTTGAGCTCTCGGTGTGCTGCAGACCTGCTTGCTGCAGCAGAGAACACAACACACTTTGGGAAGCATTAAAAATACATTGATTTTATTAAATCGGAGCAGCACAGGCAGTCGCATCCCTCTGTTAAATGATGCAGCTGATGGCCTTTTCTCCCCAAAGGCTGCCCCATACGACCAGGGAGCTGGTCGGATGCCTGTCAAGAGCTCATCCTATGGGAGCCTGCTTCTGCGGTGGGCAGGTTTTGCCTACGGGAGGAGGAGGAGGAGGAGTGGGGAGACAGCAGGGTGTGGTACCATGTCCAGCCCCCCACTCCCCCACGACTCCGCCTTGGCGGCTCCTCGCAGGCTCTGGCTGTGTCTGCTGGGGAACTGCAGCAAAACTGGAGAGGTCTAATTTTAGTTGGGGTTTTATTCTCTCTTCCAAGAAGGAGGAAGTGAAGGTGAAGCTACAACTTATGTAATTTTTTAATTGAACAGGGTGAGGTCTTTTTTTTTTTTTTTTCCTTTTTTCTTTCTTTTTTTTTTTTTTTTGTCTGTAGTGTAAACCTGCTGAATATTTACTCTTTGATGAAAAATAATCATTTTTCACAGGTTTTCCTTTGAAGGCTGAGGGGAGTTTTTGTAGATAATATGGGTACTGGTGGTAGGTTTGACCCACAGTAGCATGCTCATGCCTGTATTTGTTAGATTTGTTGTTTGGTGCAATGGCTGTGAATTCCTTGGGGGCTATGCGTGATTATTTTCTTAAATATGTAAAAGGACACTTCTTTGTATTTTGGGCATGAACTTGAGTTAACAGAAACTTCTTGAAATGTGTTAAATGTGTTATTCACAGTGGGTGACATTCAGAGTTGTTTCATGGAAATCTCATGGACCAGTAAATGACTGCTTGTTGTCTCAGAAAATATCAAACCATTTATAAGTGGTTATAAAAGAATACTTGTTTCTCATGAGATGAAGCATCAGCTTTATCTCTTGAGCTACAGCATTTTCAACATGAAAGTATTAATAACTGTCAGACTTCTTCACATGGAAGTACATCCTGGGGTGAGAATCTCTGTACATTCAGTGCACATTCAATGCATGTTGGGCTTTGAAAACAAAGGGTTGGTCCATGCAGGGAGGGCTCTTTCGTGAGTCTCCAGGACTGTGCTTTTTCAGTGTGTGTGGCACAACTCTGGGATATTGTGGTTTAACATCCTATTTATCACATTTTTAACTGTAAACATGACTGCAGCATTTGAATTTTTTAAATGTTTTGTTCAGAAATAATTTCTGTTTAACCAAATGAAAATAAATGCATGTATATAACTGAAAAAATATGATTGCTGTCAACTGAGCTGAAAATTAAGCTGAAAATGTGTTTATTCTTAAAGATCATGATGGATTGTTTTTATTTGATGCAAAAGTTGTAGTATGTAAAAGAGTAATAGTCAGAACTAGACTTAGACAAACATCACCAAGCAGCTTGAATCAGTATTGTAAAGGAGGCCTTTACAGGAGATGAACTACTAAAAAGAGGATGGATTAGATACATTTTATAGCCTTTGTCTTAGTTTTAATCTTCAGTAACCGCCATTTCTAATGGTTCGGGAATAGTTCAACTCTAAATAGTGTACATGGACACATAGCCCTTCCTCACATATTAGCTGGCTAGAAACACTCAAAGAGAAATACCTGTTTGCTTTGGAAATATGTCCATTTCTTAAAATGAACAGCACAGGTAGCAGAGAGGAGGAATGTAAGCATTTATCTTGGTTTTGGTAAGATAAATCCTATAGGTCCTTTTGTGCCTGCCTCTGCCAGTCTCAATTGTTGTCACAGTAAGCATCGGTGCAGAGGAAATTCAGGAGTATTGTCGAGGACTAAGTATCTGTGGAAAAGCAAAAATGGGTCAGTATTTGGGACAGCTGAGTTAATCTGAGACAATGTGCTTTATAGACAGCAAATTTGGTATCTATTACATCCTTCCTGAGTATGATGCAGTTTGAGTAATTGTCAGCTTTTTGTCTCTGGAGGAAAATGAAATATTTACTTTTTACTTGGTCTTTGTGTTGGCAGAACTGGTTGTTCTTAAATCAGATAAAAGCAAAAATAAAGTTATTTTAATATCATCACTTACAAATCTAATTGCATCCTATGGGACGCAGTATATAAAAGAGTAACTACATAAAAAAAGTTTCAAAAGTACACAGAAGTAAAAAAAGGGAGGAAAAAACCCTTTTTACCTAGACCCCTTCAATTTTTATGCTTTGCTTTATTGATCTTGGAAAGACTTTGTATGCCACAGACAGATAATCCCTTTCAGTGGCTTTCACTACCTATCAAAACTGATCTGTTGGCAAGCTGAGAAACAAAAGCAGTACTGAAATCTACATGAGGATCATCCACCAGATGTTTCATGCCATTGAGAAAAGTCTTTAGAGGGTTAAAGAAGAATGTGGAAATGGGGGGCTTGCAGCATGTGTGGGGGGGTGTAGAGGGCTAGAATAAATGAAAAGCATATGTGAATATAAATAAATGTTTTGGGAAGGAAGGGGGGAATGTAAAGAGGAAAAAGCAATTTTGGATACATGCTCACCTGCATGTGTTTGTATGAAAAGTGTGTTTACTGACAACTGTGACAGAAGGGGACAGTCATAGCATTACCCTCATGAATTAGAGATGGGAGAAGAAAGCTCCTGCGTGGAATGGAGAATGGTTGATGTTTCTCTGTTAAAATTTGAACTGTCAAGGTATAGTGTGCTGCTATCACTTGGCTTTTAGTTCAGCCCTTTTCCTAAAATAGAGGCAGGCTTTTGATCCCAGTTTGGCTGCAGGTAGCAAGTGGGAGAATGTATTTGAGGTGGGGACAGCTGACTCTGGCAGGCTCTTGATTGGAGCCCTGCTAATGGGTGATGGCATGTTCATGGAAGAGAGGAAGGGAAGACACCCATCTTCAGTCTTTGTCAGACTAGAGCAAGCCATACGCTTAGGCCTGCAGTTTTGCTCTTCTCTTCAGTTGTGTCCTGCTTCCTCAGCCAGGCTCTTGCCTGTTGTTCCCACTGCACAACCCCTCCCCCTGACCGTGGTCACTGGCTGGGTGTCCCTTCCCTTGGGCTCCCTGTCAGGGGCCCTGCTGGGATAGGAACCTCTGGCATCGCCAGTCCTTCCCATCACCCAGGCAGGTGACTGAACACACTTCCCCTCCTCCTGATTTCAGACTATCGCTCCACATTCCTCATCCTCAGAGCTTCACCCCTTGTAGTGACTCTGCCTTAGCAATCTCCACTTCCACGGAGAAGGTGAGTACATCCTGGGAGCCAGCTGCAGGCTCCAGCAGCCTCTCCCCAGTGGCAGGAGGTGACATTGCTGGTGGTGGTGGAGCAGGAGGAATCCCTAGTGGTAGACTTACCTTGTTTACTCCTTATGAATCTGAGGGCAATTATGTGTAACACCTCCTGGTTTCCTAGGACATACTGGCTGCAAATAAAATCTTGTTTAATAAGCCAGGAAATGCAAACAGGCAGTGAAGAGGAAGAAGAAAAAAAAGCTCTTCCAGACCTAGGAAACATATGTTTATGCTAACTGAGAGACCTGTTCTTGCACCCTGACTCACGTTGGGGAGTATCTTTATCTGCCAGTCTTCCCACAGAAATCAGGAAGCCTGTCTGTGAAGCAAGGCTTGATTCAGTTTAGACAGAGGCAAAATCTGACCCTACCAAATCATAGTATAGCTCAGGAAGCTGTAATTTCTCTAAGGACCCTGGAGGTGATTACTTCACCAGGTCTGCTGAATTCATAGCTGTTCTCTTTCAATTAAAAAACTGCTGTTGCAGAGCATGGGTCAGGGCAGGCAGCGCTCAGCCCCTCTACTCCCCGGCACTGTGTGATTGCTGTCGGTGCCCCACAGTTGCACTGGAGTCAATGTGGAGATGTACACATCTATACAGGGAGAAACATTGCCACTTGCCTGTGGGAATTATTTGCAACGACAAACCTAGTACCTCTGGTTTGTTCGTAGTGGCTGTTCTAAACCTTACATACCAGTAAGTATGGGATTTTGATAAAAGCAAAGATAGTGGGTGAGGTATAAAGGTGTACTCTTGAGGAAGCAGGGTGGTTTTGATTTAGCCACATGGTCTTGGTAGTCCAGGCACTTGTTGCACAGAGCCCCTCTCATGGGGCATCTGGCACTGGTGTTGGCTGGGGAGGGCGATGGGCAGCTGCCCTGCTGGAGATCAGGACCTTGCCTGGTCTCAAAGCAGGAGTGAAACACAGGTCTTGCTTCTGCTTGAGGGGCTGGCCCTAGGCATGGTTGCTCCCTGGTCTTAAGTAGGTTCCTTAATTGATCACTTAATTATGGCAGTACATTGCTGGTTTAACCATGGGGCTCACTTGGCAGACACTGATGTAAGATCTTGAGAGCAACCCTGGAAGGAGGAGAGTCCCAGGTGCAGGGTTGAAAGCTGAAGTGAGATGGTAGGTTTTTTACCTTAGAATTTGTCTTTTCCATTTCTTCCATCTCTCTTGGATCATTCCAGAAGACTGAAAGTTTTGGTTAATTATATGTGCTTAAAGGAAACCACTGTAATGTAGTTTCCACTTACTAGAGCATTACTCTTGTACAGCTGGAGCTGGCAGCCTTTCATTCCCTTACCACCTCCTTTTTCTCCTAAAAATAGCAGCATACTACAGAGGGATTACAGGAGAGGCAGAAGGATGTTTCCCGAGCAACAATTTTTGCTGGGTGATGGTTTTGGTAGCATCAAGAGCAGATTTTGGCGGAATTGGGGGGAGATATAAATAGGAACAAAACAAAAAAGGGACAGAGGCAAACTGGGGTGGAGAGCACAAAGCTGGCAGGTGGGATGGACGGCAGGGTTCACTCATCTGTGTAACAGTCAGCCTGGGGAATTGGGAGAAATCTCAGCCCTTGAATCATTTAGGAGTTGCCGAGACAGGGCACTCAACAGCACTGTATGGGTACCAACTCACGGTGTGTATAGGAGGCATGGGGAAGATGACCTAATTTCCCTCTCTGATTTCTATGATTTATTAAAGAGTTTTGCAGGCTTTCTCTTGGCAGGCTGAGAGCTGGAATTTGAGGCATGGCAATTAGGAGGGTCCTTTAATATTGTGCCAGTATGCTGTCAGGGTTTGATCACTTACTTCCATGGGTAGTGAGCTAAGTGTGGGTAATTCTCCACTCCAGCAAATAGAGGTAGTGGACAGGCTCTGCTCCAGTTTGGATCTGGTATTGACACTGGTTTGCATTTTATGTTCAGTCCTGCCCTGAATGCCACTAATGCTGTACGTAGATTATACATGCACATATAATGATGATAAATAATATATTAATGTACTATAATAGATATATTGGAAAAATCTAAAAAAGATGGCCACCAGCCCCAACCACTTCTCATGACGCCGTATTTAATGGTACCCTGAAGAATGAGACAGTAGTTGATTTGTCTTAGTTTATTCTAGTCTTGGGAATCCCTTTCTGCCTGTAATGGGTTGGCAAAGAAAAGCCAGCAGACAATGCTTCTGCTGCCACCACCGGTCCAAGTCAGGGAGAAAAGACAGCTCCCACCTTCTTCATCAGTATATTTAAATATATTCAACTAGGCTTTCTGTCTACATAAACCATGTGCCTACTTGCATTTGCACATAACTAAGTATACCACACAATTATTGTGATGCTGAAATACTGGTACCACACAAATTCCTTAGGAAGCCTGCCTTTTTCCTGGAAGTATTGGCGTTAACGTTGTTATTTCTTATCTCTACCCACTGGCCACGGTTCTTGCAGAGCCAAATGGAACTATCCAGAAATGCACATTTAAAGTTTGAAAGTGTTTTATCCTCATTTCCTAGTGGTGTGACACAGATTACTTGACTTCATCTTCATTGTGCAAACCTAAAACTATTTTTCTTGGACTCATATCATATATAAAACATGAGTATGGTACTTTGCAGCTTCTCTAACAACATGGTAATGCAGAGCACTAAACCCAGTCCTTTTCTCAGCCCGAGGGGACAGTGATTGAATTAAGGATGCAGAGCTGGAGAATAAAAGTTCCTTCTTTATAAATCTTTACCAACTTCCCCCTGGTTTGCTCTAGGAACAGATATAAAATGTATCTTGCAAGGTAGCTGTTATGAAAGAGGATGCCCCTTGTGACCTTCTGATCCCATGATGTTGCTTTGGAGAATGCAAAATGTAGTTTGTGGCAATCAGTACAGGTTTTTAATATCTCCATAGATTTGTAAGAAATCTTGCTGTGCCTTTTTTTAAGTTTGAAACGCTGGCATGCAATAGATGGTGTAGCAACAGGCCATCATGTTATAAAGAAATAAATTGCACTTAGAAGATTCCTGTCATTCTCTAGCTTCTAAGCAGTTATAAAGGGATAAAATAGATATATTTACTGCATACTGTGTTACATAGTTTACTTAAAACTCTTTGGTACCTTCTTTTACGGCACACCAGGGTCTTATAATTGTTCCTAACCTGCAGAACTGTGAGTTTACTTCCTTGATAGTGCCCTCTGTGCCTGGGATGTTGTAAGAAGAAAAATTGCTGCAGGATGGGACTTGGCAAACAAGTCAAGGTCTCTGCCAAGGAAATATATCGTCTGCTCATTTTCTAAACAAAAGTAGTTCAGCTGGAGGCAAGTGTTTTGTATCTGGTTTCCATTGGCTGTATTTTGATTTTGTAAAGTAGATGTGATAAGCAATTATTTCTGCTTTCATGTTGCTGTTTAAAAAATACTAGTGGTTAAAGATTTCTTAATTAAATGTTGTCTGGTGAGCACATTAAATAAACTTTCCAGAAGTTCAGAAGGGATAGCGCAAACATTAACAAGAGTTTGAATAAGTGATGAATGGGATTATTTTCTACTTGAAAACATACTAGTTTGAGAAGTGGGCTGAGCAGAAGTCACTCTTTGACTAGTGGCACGTTTAAGCCCAGCATCTTGAGATTCTCGAGCAAGGAATCCTGCTTTCTGGTGACATTTGGCCTTCATTTTAAGACCTTTTATAACATGCTCTACTTTAACCTAGTATTCTGAAATTGTGGTGTACAGAAACCCCAAATTAAGTTATTCTGTGGATATTTTTAGAACTTTATTTCTTTCTGAACTTTGGATAGATGCATAATAAGGAAATTATTGATCAGTAGTGCAAGAGAGATATAAAATTAGTACCTAAAAATGGTATTTATCATCACTGAAGATGGATGACAGCTCTGCAAAATGCATGGTATCTTCCAGAATTGGGGTGGTAAGGCATCATGACAAGTGTACTCTGTTAGAAAAAAGCAACTCCTTGAAAATTTAGCAGGAGCTTGGATTGCTGAAGTATACTCCCATAATACTGCAATACTTCCCTTCGCCTTCCATAAAGAAATGAAGTAGGGACTAGCAGTAGGTAAAACTTTCATTCAGGTGTGAGTGGAAAGCTCCTCAGGCTCCTTGGCCCTTTCTGCAGAGTTGCTAGTATGGAATGAACAGGTCTTTTCTGGCGCAGATTAACTCCTCAACATTGTCTGTCGCCTTCCTCTCAAACTGCAGCGTTTTACTGGTGGGGCTGCCCAGGCTACTCCCCTTCTTTGGAAAACCAAAGCCAGGAGGTGGCAGTGGGGTCCCACTGCCAGATGCTTCTGCCTATCTCCAGAGCATTCTCCAGTAGCTTCTGGGGCTGGTAACCAACTGGCTGTTCTGCTTGAGCCTTTCTTCTAGGCATTGCGAAGATGTTTAATTAAGCTAGTCAGGTGAAAATTTAAATTGAATCAGTTATGCCTCTTGTAGAGTTAACCTGTGGTTAAAACTGACACAGTTTCCAATGAAACACTGTTTTCATGTTTTCCTAAGCTCTCAAAGCATTCATGTTTGAAGCATAAGCATGTCACATGCACTCTTCAAATTCACCTTTAAAATATGTTTAATATAAGGAGGGAGGAAACCATCACCTATAGTTTAGATAGAACTTAGTGTATTCATTTCCACTTAAAATGTTGACCTTTTCTGCCTTGCCACTAGGAACAAGCCGTAGCTGTCCAAGCTTTTAATTTTTGCACCTGTCTGGTGTGATCTCTTTGCTGAGCAGTGAGGCTTGTAGACTCAACAAAACCCAAATTATTTATCTTCTGGTAGCCTACCAAAATAGCCTTATGGTAGCTGCTGAATCTTGCACAGTTGCTGAAATACTTGGCAACTTTGAAACCTTATTGTTAAATTGTTAACCTCAGCCAGCAGGATAAAGTTGAAAATGAATGTGTTCCTTTCCTGAAGGTGCCCCTGCTTTGTTTAAATAGCAGAGAACTTCCAGCAAGGCTGCAGCCTTCATCCCCCATGAAACCAGCCTGTGGTTTCATAAACGCGAAGGCTGGGTCTGAGCACTCAACGTATCTCTGCCACGTGAGGCAAAAGGCAAAGCCAAAGCACACTGTGACTCCTAAACACATTCAGAGGAGACATGGGGGTGGCTGACCCTGAACATCCCCTTATCTCTATCAGCAGGTGAGGCCATTACTGCAGGCTGATGGCATTGCTGATGGATGCTCATCACTACTGTTATGAATGGAGCCCGCTCACTGTAGTGATAGTGCTTTGGCTGTCAAGCAAATGTTGCCCTACTCTATAGCAAATAGCATGCAAAGATTTTGGCTCCAGGTGTGTGGGAGTTGCAGAATTCTGGGATTGAGGATGCTGTGTGTGGTTGTCCAGCCTTCAAGTTTGGGCTGGATAAGCTTTGTGGACTCAGAGGCTCAGCAGATGTCCTAGACATTTGGGGCTCACAAAAGTAAGATGAATTTGTGCCTGTCTGGTGTGATTTGCCGGTCCTGAATCTCCAGGGATTGTGAATCATCATTCAGTTGAAGCTTGTGGCGTGTGTGCACCCCAACCTGCTCTGTTCAGCTGCCCCAGCACTGTTATATCATGTTACTCAAAAAAATACAGTGTTTGCTTCAGACATTTTCTCCTTTCCTTTTTCATCTGTGTAGCCAGTAATTTTCTCATGGAATACCAAGTCCTCTAGTACACTCTGACAACAGCATCAGACAAAGATGTTGCCAACCATCTTTATGTTCAGGTAATAATTTACATGAATCTGAAAAACAGATCATAAAAATTGAAGTGCTAACCCCAGTTTACTGTTGCAACTTAATGTGTTCGGATTTTCATTACGTTTATTCAGAAAGCCTTTACAAATCCTAATTCTTTCATTGCAGAACTGCTGTTTAGACCTTGGGCTTTTTAAGTGATGGTGGATACACAGTGCTTACCAATGTGCAAAATGTGGAAGCACTTGCAACTTCCATCTGTCAGTTTTCAAGCTCTTTGCCCTCCACCTATTGGCACTATGAAAATGCGTTAGTTTTATTCTGTGATTCTGTGAATTATTAAGATAATGCTACTTGGCCATTTAATTCCCCTAGTAAAAGATGGGACACTTTGTAAGTGAATGGAAGGTTTTTAGCCTAAAACCTGTAAGCGTAAGAGGCTTTAGTCCCAGCCTATGGTCTTGGAAATTGGAAAAGTGCTTTTTAGGGACTGCTTAGAAACAAATGATGGATATTGGTGCCATCTCTGAGTGTGGCAGCTGGAAAGTTTAATTATAGGCTGGAAAGTCAGTTAGGGATTAAGGAACGTGTTAGCAGAAGGGGTGAATGTTAATGACAGCTGTTCGCTGTAGGCATCAGGGAGGCAAAGTACATGCAGAACATAAATAAAGTGTAGGGCCAAACATGTGCTGGCTTTGAACATTCAAAAACTCCAGGTCACTTGTTCCTTGACACATGAACCTCATTTGTAGGAAATAATTTTAATGGCTTGCACAAAGAGAGAGGTGTATGTAGAGGGGGAAAAATTCCTCCTTCCTTTGTTTCAGACCCTTCAGCATGGACAAGCTTATATTCACTGTTGGAAAATGGCACCTGGGCCAGGGATAAATATAAAGTGGGAGAGAAGCATGCACCCGTACTGGGCAAGGGGCGTTTGTCTGAGAGGAGGAGATCCGTGCAATGAAATGTTCAGGGCTGAGGACCTGACATCCACGTGCTTTGCACTGGCTGTACTCTTGTCCCAGACAGCACACTGCCTTTGCTTGCCGAGACCTACAAATCAAAATGGGTCAGAAAACCCGTGCCAGCCAGCATGGGGTTGGTAGGCACACTGTAGTTCATGTTGGAAACTTGCACCAGGTTGAAGGAAAATTCCAGATCCTTTTGCCATTAAAAGTGTATAGGTTGAGAAATACTTCTGCATGTGCTTAGCATATCTGTAAGTCCTGTTATATGGATCAGGCAGCAATGCTGAGATTAATAATGGTGCAGATTGCTAGAGCAGTTATAGCCAATACAGTGCTAAGGCTGAATCAGTCTCCTCTTTCTATCATTCTTTTCAGGATTGCATTTGTTTTTTCATTCAAGTGTATTCTGTCTGGTCTGGAAATAGCTTTTTTTTGTTGTTGTTGTATGGCACAGGTTTTTCACTATATATATATATATATATATTTAAATGAGGAAGAGTTATGAGGGATTCATGCCAGACTTAATCTTGCTAGGTGCATACATGACTTAATAAATCTGCTTTTTAACACATCATAGTAACCAGAGGTCATTCTTTGGGAGGAGAAAGAATGATAGTGTGAGCCATCTTTTGGAAAAAAAAGAAAAAAAAAACACACCCCAAAATCAAACAGAAAAAACCCAACAGCCACCAATCACCCCAAACCAACCAAAAAAAACAACTCCCAGAACCAAGAAAATACAGCATTTTTGTTTTGAAGTGTATGAAACAGATGTGCAATAGTGACTTGGTGGAGTTTCTATTCTCAGTTCAAAGAGGAATAGCATATGTGGAGAAGTTTGAATTTATCCCTGTTGGATGTCAGTTTTAAGGTTGTGTTTTATTCAGTTGCAGTAATAGATGGGCTTACCTTACAGACTTCTGTGGCAGTGTGGTATGCTGGCCTGAGCATCAAAGGAATAAACTAGGGGAGTCTTCTTCCCCATCAAATCAAACTAATTTGAACATGTGGCATTATTTATAATGCATTTAATAGATTTATGGCTGTACATTATCTTCCTTGACAATTAAGACCTTGTAGAGCACAAAAATGTGTCTAGTTTAATAAGCTACAAAACGGTCCCGTTTGAGACTTCTGGGTGTTAAGGCACTGAGGTTGTTGCAAAAAGGTAATAATTCAGCCTTTCTGCACATAATTCAGTGTAACCAGCCATAATGAATGTATGGCTGCAGTATATAAGCTGGCTGCTTGAAAAATAATGGGTGTAATAAAAAAATGGCAGCTTTTTGGCTACTAGCCAATTCCAGTTACAACCAGAGCTGGTTGTTGGTGGAGGGAAGCGGCTGGTTATCCTGCCAATGGCATTTTCTGCCCTCATGTGAATGCAGACGATGGGGGCTGGGGCCAGCACCCAGGGCTGGGTGGGTGCTGTGGCACACAGGGGTTGCAGCTCCATCACTAGCCTGACTGCTTCCTGCTCGCCAGGGAGGGACAAAGGTATTTACACCTCTCATTCCTGAAGGGCTTACCATCCTTGGGAAGCTCTCTGGTGATGGAAAAAAAGCGCTTCATGTGGTATTTGAAATGCTGGACAAGAATTCACAGCAGGCATTTCCTCTCCTCTGAAGTGTGAGTAGAGGGAGACGGAGAGAAAAAAAAAACACTAATAAAATACAGCTCGCTTTGGGGATGGTGAAACTGTATACTCGAACCTATCTTACTTGAGGTTATGTCAGCGTGGGTCAAGCAATGCACTGAACTGCAGATGGAATAGTAAGAAATAAGAAGAAAGCTTGCCTTTCTGAGGGCAGCATGCTTATATGAGACCATAAAAGATGACAAGTGGGGTAAAGAGCCTTGGGTACATGTGTTGGGAATTTTGTCCTTTCTTGCGTGTGAACAAGAGAAGAAATTCTGAACTTGCTCAGGCTACTGTTTTTTTTTTTTGTTGGTTTGCTATGTTTCCAGTTGATTCTTTCTTCCCTTAGCTTGGAAACCCCATTAATTACAGCTGTAATTCCGAGGCTTAGATGCAGTTCTGAGCACAGAGGACCCTGCCATGTTTCTGGTCTTATTTAGTGCTAATGGATTATAGAAAAAAAAAAACCCAGTCTCAGAACCCTACCCTGAAGTATTGCAAGCTGTTTCTCTTCTTAAGAAATCCTAAATATCCAAGTCCACACTTAAATCTATTTAAGCCAGCATGAACTAGCTTCTCTGCAAGTTTTCAGTCATCTCAATGCCAGCCATTGTCTAGCAATTGGTTTGCATGAAATGGTATTCCATATTGGCCTGTCAGGCCATTCCTTGGCATCATGTCCCTGAGGCACGTTTGGTCTTGGTACCAGGGAACAGAAAGAGTAGAAGTTCTTAGTGGTGTAATGTAGGGTGGGGTTTTGTTCCCTTTTAAGGATCCAGTATCAAAACTATTCTTAAAATGCAGGTTAAAAGAATCAGCCTTAATCAGTCTTTTGATTTTCCACTTTTTATTGGCAAGGCATAGCATGTATTTTGTGACCATAAGAAGGTGCCCAGATTAACCTGAAATTCCAGTCTTTCCTCACCATTTATCTTTTAGTTCAATAAGGGTTGAGGCAGGCATTTGCCAGCATGCAGAAAGGGACCTGACACTTCTGTTGCAAATAGCTTTTCCCCAAAAGCACTGTTTGTGTTTGAAACAGTTCGGATCCTGGCTTGCAGCCATGGGTTCACCTAAGCATATTACAAGAAGTGACAGGTAGACACAAGTAATGCATATTTTAATGTGCTTGACTCGGCTGGAAACCATAAAATGGGGTAGACCAGACTAGGCTTCTCTAGCAGATGTGAGCTTGCTCCCAATTTATCAATAAGCTACGACACTGCCAGCACTGCCGCTGAGGCTCTTGAAAGTGGACAAGAACATCATGCTCCTGTGTTTTTTGGAAGGTGTTCTCAGCTCCTGTGAGCCTGCTACAGCAAATGTGCTGAGTGGTCAGCCCAGCCAACACCTGTCCCACACGCAGAGGTGACTGCTGCTGGAATGGGTGGAAGCGGTGGATGGAATCTGTAAGTGAAATATGAATTATTTCACATTGGTATTCCCTATTATTTTAATAAAAGAGTATTGTGGCTTCAATGCACTTCAGGTACAGGGAGCCACAGTTGTTCTAATATAAATCACATGCACTCTGTCATTGAAACTAGATCTTGTACATTAATAATTACTTGTTTGAATGATATCACAAGAGAAGGAACTTTAAAGATATATTTTAATAAATATCATAATAATTTAAATAATAGATATTTACCTAGTAGTTGGTGGGATTCCTTACTTTTTTATTGAATATAAGGTAACTAAGATAGTGGGTTTTTTTCCACTTGGGAGATCTTTAGGCGGGAGTTCAGAGAAAACGGTGAGGGATTATGAATGAATAAAAGGTTAAAATTAAGTTGATAGTGTCATAATATGATGAAAATATTGAGCTTTCTTAAGACCAGGAGGTATAAGGAGGAGTATTGTTTTCAGACATAAAGCCATCCTTGCAATCTGTTCAGCACCAGTAAGCACAGTTGATCTTTCAGCTGAAAGTAGGGTTTGGGTGCTATTGCTTGGGAGAGAGATGGGCTTATGAGAAAGAGACTAGAGGAGAGAGAAAAAAGCCTGAGAGAGGGCTAAAAATAGGTTTTGACAGAGGAGATGGTGGTCTGAGGGTAGAACAGCAGCCGTCTGCAAGCTGCAGAGCCACGATGCACATCATCTGTTGTCAGGGTGAGGAGGAGTGTGCCTACATTTCAAGTAGGAGGAATTAGGTCAGACATGTGGGAGAATTTTCCTGAACAGTAAGGCTAGGGAGCCAATGGAATAAATTGTCTATGGGGGACATAGAAACTTCAGCATTGTGGGATTTTAGTCACAGGTAACATAAATATATACCAATTAAAGTTTAGACAAGGGGCTGGGAAGGGGACCATGAAGCACTGGTGTCACTATGCAAAACACTTTGAAACAATGAGCCCCTTATTAAGATCCAGCAGATATTTGATGTGCTTATTTTGTTGGTGGTGCTTTTGGCATACTTGCGTGGCTGTATCTTTGCAAAAAAGTTTGGTGGCTGCTGCTGTAGGGTAATTCATGCTGTTGTGGAGCAGGAGGAAGGGTTAGTTGGTTTCTGGCTTCTTTGCAAAACTTGGAAAAAAATGATTTCTTAAGGGTAAGGTTTCTGTGGCTCCAGCTGTGGTGAAACACATGCATATAGTGAAGACGCCGGAGAGCAGAGTGGGTTGGACCCCAGCTGCATGGTACCACTTCCCCAGGGCATTCATGACATCCAGGGAGCAGGGGGGGTTGGATTACCTCATTCATTTTTTAATTCAGATGTAATGGCCATGTGAATATTGGCATGGAGATTTCTGTCCCCACAGAAAACAGATTTCAGAGGGAATAGAAGAGGGGAAGGAGAGGTGAAATGCAGCTCTGTCATTTGTCTAGCATCAGCCATAGCTACAAAAAGACAGTTCTTATTTTCATAATTTATGATGAAGTAGGGAGTAATTCTCTGTATTTTCTGCATATTTATTAGCTCCTAAGAAGGTTCAATTGTGCACTAAGACATCAAAATCTTTGAAGTTAAACTTCAAATTTATGAATTCTTTTCTTGGGTGAATCTCTTTTGGTAGGGAGCGAGACAGTTACCTTTTTACCCCCAAATTACCACATAATGTAGAATATAAATAAGATTGATTTTACACGCTGTGATCTGAAGGGTACTGTAAGAAATGGATTGACATAAAATAATCAGTAGGTACAGTGCACAGCGGTCCTTTGTCACACACCCAGAGAGTCTTGTATTAGGTCCTGCACAAACGTCAGGAGGAAGCATGGAAAAAGCCACCATTTATGGATGTTTCAGTGATTTGGGCACTTCCCTGGTTAAGACGTGAGAAGTTTGAAATTCATCACACTGAACAGGATCTGGTATCAAAGTCTTTAACTTTATTTCTGAATTGTAGGATTTTCTCTTAAATTAGAGTAGATAATTTGGGTTATTTAGTAGCTACCAAATTAGTGATTTGTAGCCTTAAAAACACACCATCAAACATTTAGCAGAGCTATGTATAAGGAAAAGTATGTCGGGAAGGAAGTAATTCAGGTTGTAAAGTCATTCATTCCTGAGTTAGGAAGTAGCGACATCTAGCTTTATTACCTTCCCTTCTGCTTTCAAATTATCAGCTTTATATAAAATAGATTTATTTTTTTAATAGTCAGTTCCTGTTGAGTAACCTGGAATGATACATGTGACTTCCTTTCTTTTTTTTAATCCCTAGTGATCTAAAAGCTGCAAAGGACTTTTCTTCCTCTTTCTGCTGCAAAAGTTTCATAGAATCATATAATGGTAGGGGTTGGAAGGGACCTCTGGAGATCATGTAGTTCAAACCCCAAGATTGTCCATTCCCTCTTACTCTTATTTTTGTATTTAATCTGCATCACTGCCGCTCCTCCTTTCTTCCTCCCGCATCTTCTTCTGACCACTGTCCTGTGGGGGCACTTCTAAGCCCCATTGTTCCAACCCCTTCTGTCCTCTCTGAGCTGCTGTTACTTCTATATGTCTTAAGTCCAAGATAGCTGTACATGTCGAGGAGGAGTTGCCAGATCTGGTCACATCCATTTTTAGAGACAGCATAATCCAGTACAATACTGGGTCAGGAGTATATGATATAATTACAATATATATATACATATAGTATAGTATTTCAGGATTTAATAATAAAATCATGGAATGCCAGATTGGGAGGGACCTCAAAGATCATCTGGTCCAACCTTTCTACATACTACTATAGTTTGTATGAGATGGCTCAGCACCCTGTCAAGCTGAGACTTAAAACTGTCCAATGTGGGGGAATCTACCGCTTCCCTTGGGAGGCTATTCCAATATTTGATGGTCCTCATGGTGAAAAATTTACCTCTTGTGTCCAGTCGGAATCTCCCCAGGAGCAACTTGTGCCCATTACCCCTTTTCTTTTCCATGTGACTCTTTGTAAATAGGGAGTCTCAGTCTTCTTTGTAGCCACCATTTAAGTCCTGGAATGTGGTAATGAAGTCTCCTGGAAGCCTTCTTTTCTCAAGGCTGAACAAACCCAGTTTTCTCAGCCTCTCCTCATATGGTAGGTCCTTCAGTCCTCTGATCATCCTTGTGGCCCTTCTCTGGACCCTCTCCAGCCTGTCCACATCCTTTTTGTAACCTATAATAGGTTAAAAGGGTTAGACCCTCCTTAAAGATAGCTATTTTCTTTCTCAGGCTGTATTGGATGCTGTTCTTCGAATCCTTATAGTTAAATGTAACTGCACAGATGGTGAAAGGTTTTGGCTTTATTGGGATGTTCTGTGAAGACACAGAAAGCTTGCTCTTAATTCCTTGTGGAGCTCGTCATGTCAAGGACCTTAAGAACTTAACTAGTATGTATAGGGACAACATACGCATGAGCTTGCTGTGCTTTGAAAACACATTACTAAAATTGTCCTAAAACACATAACAAAAATGAAACTGAAACTGGGAGAGAATCCCACTTACTAAAGTGATTTTAACCAAGATGGCTCTGCTCTGCGGATGCCTGGGTCTGCCGTAAATATTCTCGTTGTCCGTGTGTTTCCACTCTGACTGATTCGTTCCTAGAAGTCTCTGCTCCCACACCATCTGTACGGCTTGGTTTGCCTCCAGCACAGCTATTTAACAGCTGGCGGCTTTGAGCGTGAGGGCCAACTGCTGGAATGTGCACTTGAGTTTTGGGGGGGGACGCGTTGAACAGCGTTCTTGGAGCTGGCAGTTTCTCCCGCTTGGTGGTTGGACATGCTATCATCTCTGTAGGGCTGAGAAGATGGGTTTGGAGTGACAGTATTACCTGGAGCAGGGGTGTCATGGGCTAGCTGCTGATGCCAAACAAACTGTATTTTTGTAATCTGTAGCAGGTAATTAAAGCACTGATGAGCATGGAGATTCCAGAAGAGTTTTAAGTATAAAAAGCTGTCTGTCTGATGGCACGGGTTTAGTTGTTTAGACTCACAAGATTTTAATTTGTTTGGGAAGCCAGTGTTTTCCTGATGTGGTGCTCCAAACTGGAAAGTCTATTAGTTGATATTACAGGGTGTGTTTTATTTGCAACACTGACATCAATGCCCAGGAGATGAAAATGTAAATATGAAGTGAATCATCCATTTTAGCAAAACAAAAGCTATTATGGCCAAACATGCTGTGATGCCTCATCGTGTAGCCTTACTGCATCAGACCCTTATAATGCTTTCAAAAGTTGAAAAATGGGTTGTAAAATTAATATCATGATTGGAGGGGAGGAAAAACAAAAAGAGGACAATGCACTTCCCAGGCCTCAGCATGATCCTCTCCTCACACAGAGCTGCCTTTATTTAACTAGGATCCAGCATGGATTCAGGGGTGGTTCCTCTGTTGTTGTTTTTTTCACTGCCTATGCCTTCTTCCTTCCTTTCGTTATCTGCCTGTGTTTGAAGTTTTCCCAATTATTTCAATCCAGCATTCAAGAAAACCTGCAGCTCTCCCCTGTGATGGAGAGCGGGCGCTCGTCTGGGCTGCCATAGGGGAAGCCATTGCTCAAGCACCATCTCGCATGGCCCATGTTGGATGGCTGCCTCCAAGAAGTGATTGATGACTCCCCTTAAAATAAATTTTAAATGGCTCAGTTCTGGGCAGGTTTGTGGAAAACACGGTGGCCTGCTGAAGCTGAGCATGCCTCAGGGCAGCAATAGATGTGGGCCCATGCTGAGGCTGGGAGCAGAGCTCTTGGCTGCAATGCTAACCTGTGTTTTGCCTGGGACTGAGCAGCAGTAGAGAGTGGACATGGCAGTGGCTGTCTGGAAGAGGCATTAACCATCTGACTGCAAAACATCTGTTTTCTCTACCCCAAATGCCTCCTTTTTTTCATCTCTGAACCACGCTGGACTGGAGAAGGCTACAAAAATGTAGTAAATAATTCCCCCAAAACCATAAAAATGGAGGAAAAGTATTCCTTCACTGCAAAAGAAAGAAAGTAATATTACATCACTTTTGCAAGTGATAGACTGGGGAGGGTTTAATTCATCAGTGAGTAAGCAGCTCTTTGTGACTCTTTTAAGCACCACTCAGTAAAATAAACCAAAAATCAACTGGTTTCCTTGATGAACTCGAGTTAGTAAGACATCTAGGAAATCAGAAAAGCCACACTGATATTTTAAATTAGTGCTCATAATTTTTTGTTTTACTTTGTAGTCTTTTACATCACCTGAGCTGGAAGGATAAGTGTCTGGTGGGAGGGAGCAGGAAGCCCTTGGAGGAGATGGGCTGGATACTCTGCTCCATACTGTGTCTGTCTGATTCCCTTGTTTCTGTGAGGTTAGGCAGGTTACCAGCTTGGGAGCACTGGAGCACAGACTAGGTAGTGCGTGAAACAGAAAATATTGTTCACAGGTGTTACAGTATTTTGGCTGGAGGCTACTGTGATAATGTAGCACACCTGCTATGTGTCAGCAGCTCGTGCAACTCTTTTTTTTTAAATTTTCAATTGATGCTATTTTCCACTCAGTACAAGAGAATATGAACTTTAACAATCTGATGCCTGGAGCACACTCAGTCTCTGTAGCATTAAATACAACTTTTAAATAGTGAATGATGCATAGGAGGCCCGACGTGAGCGTTTTGTCTTCAGAAAGGTCAAAGCCTCACAAAAAGTAACCTGAGTAATCAAAGTAATTTGTCTGCAGAAAATCAGGGTGTGCCGTTGAGGGGGCTCTCTCTTGCCTTTTTAGTTGCTGAGTGAAATACTTATCAATCAGTTGTAATCAGAGCACTACAAGCAGTTTTGCTGAGTTTTCTTTCGCCTGGATTTTTTTTTTCTTTACCTGAATGAGGAAATGGTGAAGTTGGAGGTGTTCGTATGCAGTTCTCTCATGACTGCTTTAGTGGGATACTGCTGTAGTCTCCATTACTGGTTTCTTCATTTCCTTCTCCTCCTCCTCACATCTGCTTACCTCCTGTAATTCCCTGTTGTTTCTCATCATACTTTTTTATTATTATTTATTATTATTTATTTTTTTTTTTATTTTATGATTTGTGTATTATTTCTGCTCTGCCTTCCTGCAATTGCAGTATTTATGTGGATTAAAGTTTAAGTGAGTGGACAGCACTTCGCTGGAGTCTGTTTTTAAGCAGCAGTTCCTTGTGTTTGTTAGGAGTCCTCCTTTTACCTCTTGGGTTTGTTTGGGGTTTTCTGGGGTTTTTGTGGTTTTTTTTTTTGTTTGTTGTTTGGTTTTTTGTTTTGTTTGTTTGGTTTTTTTTAACAAATGACTAGCAGTCAGGTTTGGGCTTAATCACTGTGCACTGTTGTAGTTAGACTCAGCACTCCCAGGAGGGTGTGTGTTTGCCAGCTTGGGTCTGTGGTCTCTTCCAGACAGGAGCTGATTGCAGGAACTGTGGCACGGGCAGTCGCTGTGTCCCTGCTTTTGGAGCTGGTGGGTGAATACTGGCACCAGGGGATGAGGTGGACAGAGCCTGTTCCCACTCTGGGTGCAGGGAAGGGTGCAGTGGCAGTTGCACCCCTTGCCTGTAGACCTGTACTGAGAGTTTGGTGGGAGACTACGGTTCCCTTCTTCCTCTGGTAAATCCATGTCTGCCCGTGAGGAAAACTGCTTTGATCAGCAGGGCAGGGAAAAAACAGCCAAAATGGGTTATGGTGGCCTGATTTTTCTTGTCTTACTCAGAAATTAAGGTAGCCTTGAGGCACTCTTAAGTTTTACAACTTCCAAAAGGTGATTCGGTATCTTCAGGGAACCTGGTCAGTCATTCTCGTAATAACCTTTGTGTGCAGAAGGAGCAACAGAAATTGCAGAGATCTGGGTTTTGTTGCTGTGGGGAGCCACCCATCAAGACAGCAAAACAGACCTGTGTAATTTCACTGAATCGTAGAAATTAAAGGTAAACAGGAAATAAAAATGTTGTCCTATGCATCTGGATACTCTGAAGCAGAAGTGAAGACATGCATTTTGTGAATTCAGAGTTGCCAACCCAAGTGCAAGTGGTAGCAAGATCAACAACACTCTAATTTCTTATGCTTTATGAAGTTGCAAACATAGAATTTTGCTGCTGCTGTTTATCCGTACGTAAGTCTCCAGTGATGACTCCACATGGCTATAGATAGCCTCTTCTTGACTTTCCTCATTGATAAACTGTCTGCTCTTGATCCCACTTGATGCCAGTCAGGTTCTTGCCCACTGTCAGCAAGTGCTTGATTGCTTTTTGTCTGCAAGAAGCTGGTATGTATTGCAAGGCTCTTAACAGCTTTCCTCTCACTACTCCCTTTCCCAGGCTAAACAAATTCAGCTCCTTTAACATTTTTCCACTGGTCATGTTTTATAAACCTACTATCATTCTTCCTACTCTCTTTTTTGACACTTTTTGATGCATATTTTTCAAAAAATATTAATCCCAAAGTGAAATACAATATTCTCAATACTTCCTGGTGCCTCAGAAGGTGGAACAGTTTCAACATCATGTCCCAGAGTGGAATTCATCTCGCTTAATGTGTAACTTCAGACCCTCATGCTGCCTCACCCATAGCTTCCCCATCACTTTTCACTTCTCAGATCCATGCTCCTGTTGCTGTTACCTTTATGGGAATGTAATCAGATTCAGTGTATATATATAGTTTTCTGTCAAACGGCTTTTCTCTTCTTTATGTCTGGTGAGGATGCCAGCAGTATGCCCCAGCCTCCCCAGCGTGATACTGAGCATGGGTTGGGCATTTTTCCTTCCCTTCCTTCACTGATGCTGCAAGGGCTGTGATTCCTTAAATCGGTACGTTCTCACAGGTTGTCATCGTGCTACTGGTAACTGTTCATAGGCTAGGGTTTGGATTTAATTAATAACTTGTAAACCTTTTTTTCTTTTTTTTTCTTTAATAATTTAAACTACTTCTGTGGTTCACTCATGAAAAAGTCATGCAGGGCTGTTTTAAAAGCCTTTCTAAAGATAGGCTGTGTCTTCTGTACCGCTTTCTTCTTATCAGTTGGGACAGATGCCCTTTCAGAGAGTGAGAGAGACATTACACAAGTTTGACATAACTTTTGATACATTCATGTGGACTGTTTGGGGCTTTTTTCCTAATCTCTTTATTTTCACAGGATTAGAAATCCTTTAGCAGTGTGCTCCAGGAAACTTCTCTGGTTTTAAAAGTGCGCTAATTTCTGGGTCTTCCATCACCACTTTCCTTTGTAAGATTGGACGCTATGTTGGATCTTTTCATTTCTTTTAGGCCTTACCTGGCCTCTCTGGCAAAGCTGTGGTTTATGGTTTAGAAGTGATTGATGGTAGTTCCCCAAGCACTGCAGGGACATATTTATATTTAGGTAAATAGATATATGTGTATATTTAAGGTGCATGAACATCATATGCGGAAGCCAGACTCTGGAATTCTCAGAGTACTTCGGAATGAAAACCAAACAGAATTAAATACTTTTGAAAGTCCATAAAAATCAGCATCACTAACAGCGGATACAATTTTAACTTCTGCAGAATAGAGCATCTGACTTCACCGTATTTCCACAAGACTGAAAATATAAACATTTACACAGTGGTTCCTGATGACTTGAAAGCACCTGGTTTATGGTTGTGTTTATTCTTTCCTTACTCCATCCAGCCTGTGCTTGCACATCCTGCACGTCAGGTGAAGGGTGCCCCAAGTATCTGGACCCAGCTAGCTGCTGTGGAATGAGGCACTGAATAATGCAGCTATTCCTGTGTTCAGTAACAGGCCTGGTTTTTCTTCTAATGTATTTATAGACTCTCTTCTTATGTTTGCTGCGTCTTTTGCTGATTCTAAGTCACTTTTCATCCTAGCCTTCATTTCTCCTTTTCTGTTGATGCTGGTGTCACATTTCCTTGGTTCTGCTTTGGTGTACAATCCCTTTTTGATATAACCCCTTCCCACTCCCGTAATTTAAAAGCTTCTTATGCTTCCCATTCCCACCCTTCCTAGGCAGAAGATAATCTCTCCAGAAACACTCGGCTGTATTTTCTTTTGATGGTGGTGCTGGAGAGGTGCATGCATGCCTGGGGCAGGGAAGTTTTGGGTCCTTATGGGAAATGCAAGTCTGTCACCCCTTTTTGTCCCCTCTGAGGGAGTATCTGTTGGTTTGAAAGTGTATCCTCCACCTCTTCCAGATTACACAGCTCCTTCCTCAGATGTTGCCTCTGTTTTTCCTCCTTTCATCTTAATGAAGAAACTTTAAATAAATCTGTATCACGCACCTTCCTAGAAGGCCAAACAAGTAGTTAAACTCCTGCTATATGTTGCAACACCTTCAACCAGCCTTTTTTAATTATTGCTTATTAACACCACCCTCTCCTCCCTGAAGTGTCTCTCCTACACCTCTCCTTGGGCCTATGACTTCTGCCACCAGATCTGTGATGTCATTTAACCTAGTGTGCTGTGACCGTTGCAGCTCACAGACTCAAAGAATGATTTGGGCTGGAAGGGACCTTCAAGATCATCTAGTTCCAACCCCCCTGCATGGGTAGGGACACCTCCCGCTAGACCAGGTTGTTCAAAGCCCCATCCAGCCTGGCCTTGAACACATCCAGGGAAGGGGCATTCACAATATCCATGTGCCACTGTCTCACCACCCTCACAGTGAAGAATTTCTTGCTAATGTCTCATCGAAATCTACCCTCTTCCAGTTTAAAACCTTTCTGCCTTGTCCTATCACTACATGCCTTTGTATAAAGTCCCTCCCCAGCTTTCTTGTAGTCCCCCTTTGAGTACTGGAAGGCCACTATGTGGTCTCCCTGGAACCTTCTTTTCTCCAGGCTGACCAACCCCAACTCTCTCAGCCTGTCTTCATAGGAAGGGTGCTCTAGCCCTCGGATCATCTTCGTGGTCCTCCTCTGGCAGCAGAAGGGGTTTTCAGGCACTGGAACAGGCTGCACGGGGAAGTGGTGGACTCACCATCCCTGGAGGTATTTAAAGGATGTGTAGATATGGTGCTTAGGGACATGGTTTAATGATGGACTTGGAAATGTGCTCAGTTAAGATCACTGAGTCCAACTCTTAAAGATCTTTTCCAAACAAAGTAATTCTGTAATTTTATGCAAGAGCTGCGTTTAACTTCTGGTGAAGAGCAGCAGAGGTCCTGCCTCTCGCCTCTCCCAGGGACCCTGTGCTAGGCTTTTGTGGCTTAACTGCCTCATGCATCTGAGGACAAATCCACCCAAATCAAAGAGCATCAACAAATAATGGTTGTTTTCCTAATAAGGAACCCAACTGGAATGAAGTCAACTGAGACTTCAGGCAATTTGATGAAAACTGTTTATATTTCAAGCTTAGAAGTTGGCTTTCTGGCATGTATTCTTTTCTTGAAACATATATTGACATTTCTGTTGTTGCTCATAGCAGCAATATTGTTCTCCATATGCTCTTCTCATCAGCATCTCATCATTATCAGATAAATATGGCTGTCATCAGGCAGAACATTATTTTTGAAGTATGGAATCATTATTTTGTTACATAAATTCCAAATTTGGACCTTCGCAATGATTTATAACAATACTCAGAAATTATTGTAATTAAAAGAGAACTTTCTGGGAAGAGATTTAATTAGATCAAAGAAACATTAAAATGTAAAGAATTAATCTGTGCATACAGGAAATAGTGGCTATGTATAGTTCATTTAATTGTACTTGGTTCAGTTTTGTCATTACATTGCAATTTATTCAGAATTAATTTGTAATTTTTTCTGTAATGTGATTTCCATTTGCTTAATATAGCATATATTTTCACTAGCATGTATTTATATATAAATAAAGATTTATTAATGACTGCCGGGTTAATTAAACTGTGGCCTCTGCTGTCAATTAACTGAATTTTGTTGCTCAGTAGTTGCAAGCCAGAAGGTCTGTGCTCTGAGAACAGGAGGCAAGGAGTCAAATAACTTGTTGAATGTGTGAATATATACAGTAGATTGAGATTGTCACTTGCTGGAGGGGACCAGGTGACACAGCCTGGGCTTTGCCTGCTTAGAGAATTATGAATAGAAGACAACATGATTTTGGTTCCTGTATGAAGAGAAGGAAATTATGTGTTTTAAGTCCATAGCAAGTAGTTGGTAATGGAGCTCCAATATATTGGTAGCTGTAGGTAACAAGGACTAGCTGTGTTGGAAGGTTTTAGGATGTAGGTTTTGCTCGTGGTTTGCAGATTTTGCAATCTGTATGTAATGTCTTCACTTTGTATAGTGTAGTAGTATGAGATTTCTGTGATTTTAATAAAAATTACTTTAAAATATGCCATGTAGTTTTTGATGTGTTTTAATACCTTTGTAGTATATGAATGTTTGTCACAGAATCACAGAATCCTGGGGGTTGGAAGGGACCTCGAAAAATCATTTAGTCCAACCCCCCTGCCTGGCAGGGTCACCTAGAGAACATTACACAGGAATGCATCCAGGAGGGTTTTTAATGTCTCCAGCGAAGGAGACTCCACAACCTCTCTGGGCAGCTTATTCCAGTGCTCTGTCACTCTCACAGTAAAGAAGTTTTTTCTCACGTTTACATGGAACCTCCTGTGCTCCAGTTTGCACCTGTTGGCCCTTGTCGTATCACTGGACATCGGCTGAGAAGAGCCTGGCTCCATCCTCCTGACACTTGCCCTTAAAGAATTTGAAAACATTGATGAGGTTGCCCCTCAGCGTCCTCTTCTCTAAGCTAAAGACACCCAGCTCCCTCAGCCTTTCCTCCTCGGGGAGATGTTCCACTCCTTTAATCATCTTTGTGGCTCTGCGCTGGACTCCTTCAAGCAGTTCCCTGTCCTTCTTGAACTGAGGTGCCCAGAACTGGACACAATACTCCAGATGTGGCCTCACCAATGCAGAATAGAGGGGGAGGAGAACCTCTCTTGACCTACTAACCACACCCTTTCCAATACACTCCAGGATGCCATTGGCCTTTTTGGCCACAAGGGCACATTGCTGACTCATGGTCATCCTGTCCACCAGGACCCCCAGGTCCCTTTTCCCTATGCTGCTCTCCAGCAGGTCAGCCCCAACCTGTACTGGTACATGGGATTGTTCTTTCCCAGATGCAAGACTGCAGCACTTTCAGTCACTTACAATTTAAAACTTTACACCTTTGAACATACATTTTTAACCTAATTTATAAGTAGTCAACACATTAAAATAAGCTAGTTCTTGCCTTATTTTTTTTTCCTTTAATTAAAACACTTGATTTTCATTCTGATTGAATTCTGTAGCCAAATTGACTTTACCTTACATTATACAGTATTACTAGCATCTGTGTTAAGTTTGGACTCAGCTAATCTTTTGGAATCTTTTAGTATTGGGTTGTGAGCGAAAACTGAGCTATCCCAAGTACACATCTGGCTTGCATAGTATTACCTCATTTGTATAAGGTAGTGCTCTTAGTTTCTTTTCATTAGGTTATTTTTTGTTTGCTGAAAAGGGGAATTTGATACCAGGGTTGTGCTGGCAACAAAGAAGGTTTCATGAACTTCAGTGATTTGTCTTCCTGTACTGAAACTTGTGTTAGAAGTCATGATTTTGATACATAGCCAGGTATAGTAAATAAACCGACAAAATAAGAAAAATAAATTTAGCCAATTATGTGCGTTTGACAAATGTTTAGTGACTACTAGCTATTCTGTCAGGATCGTTGCCTACAAACGAAAGAAATGTTTATGGCTTTAAATTTCTTAAGATGGCTGTGATTTCTTCCAATGAGTGAAATGCTTTCAGAGTACTTTTGGATAATCAGCTCTTTGCTGAGGAAGGCACAACATCCTATTGGTTTGCACTGAGAGAGGAATGTTGTTTTTTATCTTTAAGTTAGGTATTTTCAGTCTGCACCAGATGGAATGAGATAAATCTTAACAATGCAATCATCAGAGGAGTTTGTAAGAAATTGGATTCAAAATGTGTTTGCTTCTGTTTATGTCTGTAACATAGCAGTGTGAAATCAATAGTATTTTGTTCTCGATATTTGTTGTTAAACATAGTAGAATGCATAGGGAAATAAAGAAGAAATTTGGAAATGGGTAACCTTGGGTTAATTAAATCCATCTGCTGTCTGACTAATAACAGGAATTTTGTATCCAGGAAATCACTTATGCTTAAAGATTTGATAGCGCACAGAAAGTTTTCTAACAAAGCACTCTTAGAGCAAGAGAGGACTTGTGTAACTGGAGAGAAAACCAGTCCCAGGGGGTAACTCTCAGTACTGTCAGGCTCTGCTTCATATGGGAATGTCCCGCAAGAAGTTAAGAAGGACATTGTTGCTCCTTGAGATGCAAAGTTATAACTGGCAGGAAGAGTAAAACTTGTTTTCATCTCATGCTACATGAAGTTGTGTTTTATGGGGCTATTTTAAATAACTGTGCTTCCATGCTCACCAACAACCAGTATACAGATGATCATTTGGAAAGATGTACTGTAGGGTGCAAAAATGAGCTTCCAGAGACACAGTGATGGCAGCTCGACGAAGACCGGCTTTTGATTTGTATTGGCTGGCAATCTGATCCTGTGAAGATTAATGCCTCAAGATACTTGGGGTGACCATTTTCAAACACCAAGTCTGATAGTGCTGTTTGCACTGCTCTAACTCCTATCAAGAGGGGAAAAAAAAAAGACTTTGTGCTACAACTTCCATGCGTTGCATTTTGTATTGGTCATCTATACCGTTTAGTGGTGTTTGATCAATAATTTTTGTAGCTGTAAGTTTTTTATTACTTCCTAATCCATAGTTTCTGAAAAAGAAAATATATAGTTTGATTTTTATTGAAATAATTATTTTACTAATTTGCAGTTCATGTCTTCATAGACTTTTACAAAGCATGGGTTTTGGGAAAAACTTCCGAAGTTTGTGGAGACCTGGGTGCATTCAAAGCAGGGCAACCATAGTAGCATCAGATGAATAACAGTTTATTAAATGTTGATTTGACAGATGGGCAAAACAAAACTCTGTGTTCCGTAGTTTAATTCTTAAAGCTTGCAAAACACAGAGTGCCTTAATAGAATTGAAAATGGAGGATGTATTTGTTTTACCTACATTGGAGGGACTCATTTAGGCTTTCTTTGTAGTGAGTCAGATGAAGTCTTGCCCACTATGTGATTTGTCTCAGCTAAAAGCAGACATCTAAAATAGGTCAGATGAGTTGCTCTCTGAAATGCCTGGTTTTCTCCTCTGCATTTAAAGTGACCATCTCACATGTGGACATCTGAAGTTTGATTGGATGATTGCCTCTCTGACTGTCACATTTTAAAACACATGAGTTAGTTGTTGCTTTTGTAGGTGCTAAAGACAGTTTGTTAAGCAATGCATTTTAAAAGATATTTTTGATGTAAGTGTGTCAGTTTGAGTATAGAAATTTATGTTGTGTACCTAAACAAGTGTGTTACATGTTAGGAGTTTGAAAATGTGGCCTGAAGCATAAATCTGCTACATACGCTTTCTAGTTCTGCTTCTCCCTTGTGCTGTTCCAGTGTGCAGGAGGTAGCAACATGCACTCCCATCCTCACATGCCGTGCAGATGCTGGGCACTTGCCTGCTGTACAGAGGCATATATTCACTGGAGAACTTAGCCTTGAAAGTGCAGAATACATAAATGAGTTTGAAAGAGTAATTGACCTCATTTAAAGCATTTTCTATTAAGCAATGTAACTTATTAAACGTTTCAGTAAAAAAAAAAAAAGGCGTGTACTTTTTGGCGATCTTTAATAAGCCCGTTTCTCCTAGTAAACACTGTAGTATGTCTTAAGAGATCATAGTGGCTTCCTAGCAGATGAAATAGCAGATGTGTATTCTGTGGAACTGCTTATAATTATATAGTAGCTATGGTTACCAGGTTAAAGAAAGCATGGCACGATGACGTACAGAAATAGATTGCAGCAGGCTGCTTTGGTTTTGAGTTGCTTAAAAGCAAAATGCCCAAGGATAAGACCATGAGGACTAAGAGCATATGAGTAACAAGCATAAGAGCAGTCTCTCTTTGCTGAACTGACACAGAGTCTGCTTTTTCAAATCCTTGCTTTGATACAAAATCACAGTGTTTTTTAAAGCTGGGTTTTGCATCTCTGTTGTTTGAGAGTTGGGTGCCAACCATATATTTGTAATGAAACTATTCAACTGAAATAGTTAAAATTTCAATTAATATTGCTAATATTCTAATTTTGTTTTAGTACTGGAAAAAGTTAAGTTCAAACAGGCTTTTCACATTCAAGGGAAGTCATATTCACTGTACTTTAAATCTAACACTTAGAATGACTTAATGGAAGTATTTGTCTTTTCTTTTGGATGCTCTAGCACTTGGAAAGAAATGGCAGATGTGTGGGTGGATTCAAGCAGGAAGGACAGAACTGTGCTAAGGACAGTTGTACATTTGCACTGGTGTTGGTGGGCCCACTTCAGATGTTTCTAGTGTCTGTGTTGCCCGGAAGTGTCAAAAGTACTTGAGTCCATTTCCAAAAGGCAGTGCAAGTGTTGAGGAGTTCAAGCCCTGTTGACTTCAGTGTAAAGAGCAAACATTTTAATATGTTCAAAAGCTTCCACATGGTTCAGAAACTCAAACTGCAGTGAACTGTTTTGGATTTGGAGCCCTCAGTCACACGAGCTTTCCTTAATGTGTTACTCTTCTCTCACAAATGATGAATGATGTAGAACTGGATGTCTGTGTGTAACTTCAGTGTAATCTTTTGCACCAGGGAAACATTCCTAGGGATCCTCATTGGGCCAGTGATAGCGACTTTATTTTTAAAGGCTGTGCATATTGAAACTAAAACTTGGTGGCTGATGTTTCTCCATTTTGTAAGCCTAGGCCTACACATTCGTGGCTCCAAGAGCACCTCCCCTATGAAGACAGGCTGAGGAAGTTGGGGTTGTTTAGCTTAGATAAGAGGAGGCTCCAAGGTCACCTCGTAGCAGCTGTCCAATATCTGAAGGGGGCCTACAAGAAAGGTAGGGCTTTTTACACGGGTGTGTAGTGAGAGGACAAGGGGCAATGGTTTGAAACGTAAAGAGGGAAAATTCAGGCTAGACATTAGGAAGAAGTTCTTTCCTGTGAGGGTGGTGAGATGCTGGAACAGGTTGCCCAGGGAGGTTGTGGATGCCCCCTCCCTGGAGGTGTTCAAGGCCAGATTGGATGAGGCCTTAAGCAACCTGGTCTAGTGTGAGGTGTCTCTGCCCATGCAGGGGGGTTGGAACTAGATGATCTTTAAGGTCCCTTCCAACCCTAGCCATTCTGTGATTCTGTGATACTCAGTAGGTCTGCTCACTTTGTTTTACAGAATAATCAACCATGACTACAGAATCGGGATCAGACTCCGAGTCCAAGGATAAAGAGCAGGATCATCAGGAGAGCCCTGCGCAGCAAGGGGCGGCAGAGACCCAGCAGCAGGACCAGCAGCAGCTGAGCGAAGAGCAGCAAAACGCGCTCGAGCAGTTCTCGGCCGCGGCAGCCCACAGCACACCTGTGAGAAGGGAGCAGGTAAGGGAGCCTGGGCATGAATGTGGTCATTTCGTGCAGATGGCTACATGCCTGCTCATTGCTCCTGGGAAATAACGAGGCTGGCATGTTAGGAGCGGAGATATATATTCAGATAGGCATGGAAGGCTGTTTTGGTGTGATCTGGTAGATTTTGACTGGTTGCTGTTTTGCGTTTAAAAACTAATGGTTCTTGAATAGAGTGGTTTGAAATTCATGCCCTGCTCTGTTCTTTCAGTGTCATTGCTATTCAGCCACCAGCCAGATCTGATGCAAAGCGTAGTACCAAGTATTTTACAGAAAAGGCTTTCTTAAAACCAGATACTGTTAGTTCATTTCTGCCTCCGGTGCTTAAATATAAGGACTTAAAAACTAAGGACTTATTAACTAAGCAGGAAACATCTTTGATCCCGTATTTGCATAGGTAGTAAACAGTACCAATCTTTAAGAAGCTGAAAATGCTTTCAGAGTTCATTTCTTCTTTGATACCTGCTGAAAACTGATTTCATGCTTGCTTGTCTGATGTGTGAGCCATGAAGACGCTGTGGTCCTGTAAGCTTCTTGTAGTTCTGAAAAGACTGCATTACATTTACTTGAACTTTTAATGTAATAGGTTTCAGAAGAGCTATCACATGCCTTTCAATTTGGTTCATTGTTGCACTGATTAAATTTGCGGAAGCTGCTTCCTTTTTCCGTTAATATAGGATTAACAGGCATTGTACTTCACGGGTAAGTGACACACAATTAATGAGGTACCTGCAAATTGCATCCCTTAGCTCTGCAAGGTTATGACCACCATCTGATCACATTCACCTTTGAAGAGTGGAACCAAGTCAGTTTAGCTCCTCCTATCCTCTACCCTTTAAAAAAATTCAGATTGTTTGAAGTGGCGTCGTTTTATTTTACCTAGTTGAGAGATGGTGCTGGTGATTCTAGAAGATGTAAGGTGTTACTTAATATCAGCATGAGTGCTCCTATGGAAGCTGTATGGGGCTGGCTGAGGTCTTGGGTTTTAAGCTTTTGTTCACAGAGCTACAGCCCAAACTTGCTGTTGGTGGGGGAGAAACAGGGGGGTAAGCAATTTCAGATACTAAGTATTTTTTTATGTCCCTCCTTTGGGGGGTGCATTATCTAAATGCTTTGGACAACAGATGTTTCTGGGACCAAATGAAAAGAGGTTTCATATGTCTGACTTCTAATATCTCAAGAGGTAGACATGGCAGGGCAGGATTTCTGGTGTTTATTGCTATTGAAGATCAAGTATTGGAAGAGACACTTACTTTTTTTGATTACTAACCATTTTTATCATTGAAACCCTTGATGAGCCTCAATCCATGGCCAGCAAAGATGTTTCTCCTCTTGCTCCAGCATCCACCAATTATGCGTTAGGATAAATTTGGTCTTTGAAGTAGATCAGAGACTGCATGTAGTTAGTTTGGGCAAAAAAGGCAGGACTACTTGTCCAAAATGGAAAGGTGCTGCACAAACTGGTCATTAATTTAGACTGTAATTCTATCAGGCATAGGCATATGTATTATTAATTTTATTCTTCCAGTCATCTTCAGTAATCTTTCTGCCACAAGTTTCTTTTCATCTCAAAAAACCCAAACCAAAACAAACCCCAAAGTAACTACAAGAACAGAAAAAAAACCTTAGGCACCAAACCTGTCCATCTGTGTTTACAGAGGTGTGAGTTTGGAGACCTGAGACACTCTGGGGTGCTGCGCAATCCCTCTTTCCCCAGAGAAGATCATCTGTGAGCCCATGTCTGTGGAAGCCTTGATAGAAGAACTGGGTTAGTGAAGGGACATGTGAGACCTTCCCATTGAGATTACCAGATTGAATCCAGAAGTCCCTGTTGTAAACTGTGTGCCAAATTCAGCTGCAGTGATCATAGAATAATGGAATTATAGAATGTTTAAGATTGGAATGGACCTTAATGATCATCAGGTTCCGACCTCCCTGCTATGAGCAGGAACACTTCACACTAGACCAGGCTGCTCAAAGCCTCATCCAACCTGGCCTTGAACACCTCCAGGGAAGGGGTATCCACAACCTCCCTGGGCAACCTATTCAAGTGCCTTACTACCCTCATGGTCAAGAGTTTCTTACTGATGTCTAACCTGAATTTCCCCTCTTTCAGTTTAAAACCATTACCCCTTGTCCTATCACTACCCTCTCTGGTGAAAAGCCCCATCTCAGCTTTCCTGTAGGCCCTGTAGAATCTGCTATTTCATAGTGGCTTAAGTATCTGTATTACAGGAAAGAACCACTTAAATGCAGCACTAAGAGACAGAGCTAACAGTAGTGGTGTCACTAAAAAAGCCAAAAACTGAAGGAGTAATGGGTATCATGCTCTCGCCATCTGTAATCGCAGTGAGGAAGTTGATGATTTTTGCTATTGCTCATGTGAGACAACCTTGGGAAGAAAGATTTAAGTTAATGATCCATGACTTAAATGACAGTGACTTTTTGCTGTCATTCTACACTCATAAAAAAGAACATTTTAATGAACACAAAAAAGCTTCTTCATGTAGAGATTAGCAGTTACTACAGAAATTAATCCTTTGTAACACAATCCTACTATCTTCCTGCCTTCCCATCTCGTTGAAAATGAGCAAGACAATGTTGCACAGGTGGAGCACTGACATTTCTGAGCAACTATCATAGGTAGATGGGATTCATAGGTTGTACAAGTTTGGTAATGTCGCTTTATACCCCAGTGAGAAGCTGTGAAGTGTCGAAGATCATTACTGCTGAATCCTGTGACTCCAAAGGTTGGCTTTAAGAGCGGGGTCCAGCTTCAGAAGCAGTTGAACATATTGTATTATACTAACATACAGTAATATAGATAGAGGTGAGAGAGCTTATGCTCAAAAAACACAAACCCTGGATTTAGTCTACAACACTGAAAATACTGCAAAAATATAGTATTGGGGAAGTATTTTGGAGAAAATGAAACTGTGCTTTCAGAGTTCAGAGTAATTCACTGAGTACATGAGTCTTTCACTAGCCAGTTTTTCCTTTTTTTCCTAGATACCATGATGTCAGGTTTCTTTAGAAGGAAGAGGCTTAATACAGTCTGAGAGTACCTCAGTGTCTGAACATGTCAACATAGTTTGGGGAATCTTCTCTAATAGTTCTTGGCAGGTTTTGTTCTCCTGACAAATGAGAGAAAAACCTTTGTATGATTTTTAAACTAGACACATTCCCCTGATCTTAGTGTAGACCGCAACCTTGACAAAGAAAATAACCTCAATACTATTTTAAAAATAATTATTGATAAATAAGCAAATCTCTGCTGTAGTCTTGAGATACCAAGTGTCTTCATGAAGGAAAATAATCACCAATCTGTTAGGATTCACAGAAATTTTTTAGAGGCTGAAGATGGTCCTAAAATTCAAATGGCCGCATCATGCCCTTGTTGTGGGATTTTCTCTCAAGCAACTTTCCTGGTTTTTTGAAAAAGAGAAAGTCCATGCATCTGTTTTTGTTTTGTTGCTTTGCCATTGTTTTTATTGGTTGTCTTGTGTTGGGGCAGGCTGTTAACTCTCACATGAGAAATCTAATGAGCCTCCAGGTAAGACAGCATGTTTTTTCCCACCCTGGAATGACTTTTTTGCACCCACACACATGCATATGCACCTTCCCTGGTAGATTTATTGACCAAACATGCAGAAATCATCCGAGAGCCTGCCTGCCCATCGGCAGCAGTGCAGCTCTTCACAGAGGCCCTTGAAGGAGACATCTTCAGTCTTGTTCTTCTCTGGGTACAGTAGGTTGGACCACTTGCCAGCTGGCTACAGTTGTGGTAGAGGGGCAGCTGGCCTTAAGCCTTATTCTGAGCCCGGGGGGACTCTCCTCCTTGGTCATAGCTGCCCCGAGTATGGAATGGCTCAGCGAACAGCTAATCTGCTGACAAACGCTCTGCCTTCATCTCCTGCCAGCCTCCAAGGTATGCAGGGACCTTGAAGGCCAGGCACAGCTAGTGTCCAAGTGCTGGGAGGAGAGAGTCCTCCAGTGCTGGAGCCTGATGATGGAAGAGCCAGCTGGTGCTAGGCTGCTCCTGGGGAAGAACATCCACAGCTCAGGGGATGAGGCAGATTCTGAAAGCAGCTTTTGGATTGCTTTTTTATCTTTCTAGTCCCACTATCTTCTAGTCTTCCTGCCAAGGGAAGCCCAGGAGACCTTTACTGTGCCCTCACTCACAGGGAAAGGAGGAGTGTGGGTCTTGCCTTGCCTCTTTGCAGTTTGCTGTGACTTTTGTGGGAGCTGGTGCACTTGGTAGCAGGGCTCATTCCAAATTCTTCTTTCCCCGGTTTGCCTGAAGGCAGAGAGGAGGCTTATGGCTCATTTGTATGAAACCTCTCAGGGAAAGCTCGTCAACAACAGTACACTGTTGTTGCTGGTTGTACGATGCAAGGTTGTTCTGGTCTCAAAGCAGATTAAAGTTTTTGGATGGATTTGCTCCATTCTCATGGAGGTTTATTATATACAATGAATGGAAACAGATTTGGGGGATTAATTTACAATGTATTTTCAGCAATGCTAGTTGCTTGTTACACTGAAATGATTCAGAACCAAACCAGTTTTGTTTTGTTTTATTTTTTTGCCTTGTAGAGAGATAATGGAAAGGTTTTACATATTTTTTTATTTTTATTTTATTTAAACTGTAGCCTAGGTATTACTGCACTCCTGTTGAGGTTTGGTTTGGAAACTATCAGGGGCATAACTGATGAGAAAGGTAATAATGACTGCAGCATAGTGCTGTTGCTAGGAAGGATGAAATGCTGTAGAGCTGTTCTGGCTTTCATCTAGTCTTGTGGAGAGGACCACGGGCCTTTCTGCATCACGGTAACTCTTCAAATGGTCTGACCCTCAGATAAACCCAAGCAAAAGTAACCATGGTTGTTACTTCTCTTCCCTTTCCCCTCCAGTATATTTGTCTTTCAGATAGCACCTACTTCTCACTGGCTTGAGGGACTTACCAGGCATCTGCGGAGAACAAAATTCAGCCTCTGGTCCTGTAGTTATCATCCATTAGCCAGCTGGCTGCACATAAAAGTAATCTTGCCCCTCAGTTCCATCCTGCTTGTTTAACCCTTTGCTGGGGTGCTTGGGGAGCCTTTCGCTCTCCCAGGCTTGTCTGCGTCCCCCTGTGAATTCACAATGTCATGGGCAGGTCTGTCCACTCATTCAGGGGGCTGTTTCCTCACCGACAGCAAAATTAGCGCAAGCCTGATAGTATTGTCCTATTCGTACGACACAGTGGAAGCATCATGTGATTTAATAGGTACAGGGCTTAATATCAAGAAACTGTAGGAATATCTGTGAGAGCAGGGGCTAGGAGGAATATGGGCATGTGGGGAATGTACTTCATTGTGCGATCAGTTTATCTCAGGGCCATGAAGATGATCAGAAATTTGGAGCACCTCTCCTACACAGACAGGCTGAGACAATTGGGGCTGTTCAGCCTGGAGAAGAGAAGCCTCCAAGTAGACCTTATGGGGGCCTTCCAGTAACTGAAGGGGCCCACAGGAAAGCCAGGGAGGGACTTTTTACCAGGGTATATAGGGATATAGGATGAAGGGTAATGGTTTCAAGCTGGAAGAGGGTAGATTTAGGTTAGACATTAGGAAGAAATTATTCAGTGTAAGGGTGGTGAGACACCAGTACGGGTTGCGCAGGAAGGTTGTGGATGCCCCCTCCCTGGAAGTGTTAAATGCCAGGTTGGATGGGGCTCTGAACAACCTGGTTTAGTGGGAGGTGTCCCTGCCCATGCAGGGGGGTTGGAACTAGATGATCTTTAAGGTCCCCTCCAAGCCAAACCATCCTATTATTCTATGATCTCACTTCAAAAACCTGTCTTTCCTTGTCTTTATAGGCCACAGATAAAGAACAGGAGTTTGCTGCTGCGAGTGCCAAACAGCTGGAATACCAGCAGCTAGAGGACGACAAGCTCTCTCAAAAATCATCGTCTAGCAAACTTTCCAAGTCTCCTCTAAAGATTGTCAAGAAACCAAAAAATATGCAGTGCAAAGTGACACTCCTGGATGGATCGGAGTATGCATGTGAAGTCGAGGTAAATTATGTTCTGTTTTTTCATCCTGTTGGGAGGAAAATATTTGAAATTAGATTCCTAATTTAAACAGAAGCATGATTTGCCTGATATTTCACTAATGCCAAGCACAGAGATACTTCTCTTGTCTTCTCTGGAGGTTGAAGACATTGCACAGATATGAGCTGGATGAGGGATCATGAGCAGTCTGTGGAACAGCCAGAGACTCTGGATTAATTTTATGTCAGCACATGCCACAACAGAATGCAGAAAATGAGTTATGGGCAGCAAGGCCCATAAACAAAGAAGGATTTGATCCCACAGGGCTCCTCTTTTCCTTGGTACTCTGCTGAGTCGAGACTCACATTGAGTCACTGTCCAGACAGTAATTCTGACCATCGTGAGATTAGCGGGGGCATGAGAGGCACCCAGAGGAGGCAGGGGAAATATCAGGACAAATACCAGTCAGAGTGGTGACATTTGTGTGCTTCTTCACAATGTCTCTGTCTGAACATTACTGACAGAGTTGCTGGTGTTATTCTGTAAGGAAACCTGCCATCCCTGCTGGGACTTTGCCAGATCTTTACTTTTGGGAGGCATGATCTTTGCTTCACTGTGACTTAGAAATTGGTCTGTGCCTGCAGGGAGACCCATGCTAAGAGGATGCCTTGCCTTCAGCTGCAGAAGGCCATGGAGAAGCAGAGCATGAAATAATTCAGCATCTCAGATGTGTTTCTCCATTCAGCTTTTCCAGCCCTGTCACTAAGGTGGTCTTTGGGTAGCAGACCAGCCTGTCCTCAGCCTGCGTTAGGTCAGGAGGCCACAAGCAGTGGCAGGGAGGGGAAGGATATGTGTTGGAGGGCTCGGCAAAACCAGCCCTCCTTTGGGCAACCACAGGACGTGACGGATAAGAAAAGCCACCTGAAGAGGACAGAAGAGTATAAAGGTGGAGGTGGGATAGTATACAGGCTTGAATGGGGAACCTGCAGGGAACACCAAAGAGAAAGGTTGGAGGAGGGGAGTATCTGACCAGGAGTGAAATCCTGATTTAGAGTCAAATCGCACTCAGCCCTTGCATCTTCCAGCAGCTCTTGTTTTGAGCACCTTAGAGAGTGGCAAATGAGGAAGAATTGAATGATTTTTATTGAACTGCATGCTGCTTGACAGTTTGAGCCAAATTTTTCTATGCTAACACAGGAGCTGTGATTTTATTACTCTTAAAGCAACCGAGCAGTTGTGCTGTTGAGTATCTTTAGTTTCACTGGCCTAATCCTGTGTTGTTCTGTTCAGACTAGCAATAGCTATCTGGCCACGTACTTTGTGACTATTAGATTGTCATTTCTTGACCTGTGGGTCCCAGTTTTGTTTGTCAAGAATAGCGTGTGAACGATTAAGTTGGAAAAATGACTAATAGGGGCTTTGATGGAAAAATTCAAACTCATTTTAGCTTTTGCCACTTGGTTGTAAAATGTGAGTCACTTTTTGGAATACAGTCCAGTAAATTTTACCAAATAGGATTTCTATGGAAATTTTGTCTAGCAGGCTGAGTTTTATGAGAATTTAAGATGGATCAGAAGGCAAGTTTTGTTGTATTAAACTTCCACCTTAAGCAAAAAGAAAGTGCTATGAATAATACTTTGTTTTAGGAAGCTTCAGTTTTCCACTAAACTTGGACTCTGTTGGAGTTGAAGTGTCAAACTGCTAGCATGTAGAAGCCATCATGTTTTATTGCTTGTAAGATTTCTCTGCTCTGCAAGTTCTGAATAGCTCTTGAATAACATCCAATAGAAATTTTGTATGTATTTTTTCCACTTACACTGCTGAAATATTCTGAAGTTGTATTGATTGTCATCAGTAATCACTTTATCTGCTTCTGAGATGGTTAGAGAAAAAGTATATCAGATCCTGTCTTCCAGCTCTGTCTGTGTGTTGTGCTTCTACCCACTGAAGGCTACAAAAGCAGTGTAATCTAGAAGGACCAGAAGCTTGGAAACCTAATTTTGAGCTGGAATAGTACCTCTGTCCATGGATCTTAATTTGGACATGGGCCAGGTATTTATCCCTTTAGAATTGCATTCCCTACTCCGAGAGTTGAAGATCATTATGAAATGTGTCAGTTACTCTATGGGGTGCTTTGCGAACAACAGATGCTTTTATATATGTTAAATATTAATACCATTTTAAGGACCTAATTGTTCTGAGGTAGAGCACAACCTACAGCTTATCAATTATGTGTTCATCCAGTTAATGACCTGACAGCCAAAATTGCACATACTTACAGACTGGGATGTTTCTTAGGCAGCTTTGGTTAATCCACTGGCCCCTTGGTGTCCTTTGTTTCAGAAGTCCCTCTTTCTTATTCTGTATTTAAGGCTGAGCATCTTCACCATCTTCTGCTGTATCTTTCAGTCTCTCTCATGTCCAGTACTTTGCATTTATGACACCATGAGTTTTTCATATTGTACAAGATATATCTACAGGGGAAAATGTAGCAGAGGTAACTTCAAAGCTCGTGTTAATAGTGGTTCATCTAATGTGCTCTCCTTTTGGTAATAGGATCTTAAGCAAATGCCAGGTAAAAGCTTTCTCTTGAGGCCTCACAGTGTTACTGCCTGTGTGCTGTCTCTGTCCTGACCCAGAAAGTCTTTCATGCAGGAAGACACTACAAGCCAAAACCCAGTGAAGTTGGTAACCCAACCGGTTCATTCCTTCTCCTCCAAAATCATAAAGTAGAAGTGTTAGCATCTGTGCCCCCACTGATGCTCCTGTCTTGGAGCCTAGAGATGGTTAGCGGCAGGCTTATTCAAGAGCGGGGGTTCCTTTTGGAAATGGGATGACCACCTGATGGTGCTTTGCCTGTCCAGGGACAGCTGTTGACTTTGGAGCAGAAGTATTTGCTGTATGCTGTCATTGTCCCTGTTACTCTGTCAAAGACAGATAGACTCAGTGTCACTAAGTGCTTCTCCCATGTGGTGAAGAAGCTGGAGGTTTCAAATGGGTGCTTAATCACAGAACACAATGCAGTCTGCTCAAGAGGGATGCTGAGCAGTGCTGCCCACCTAGACACCCACTTCTTCTGGAAGTCATTCTCCTTGGCCTCTTCATCTCACTCTCCCAGCCAGCACCAGGATCAGAAATCTTTTTTGTCAAGAGCAGCTAAGCCAAAACTGCACTGCAAAGAGGATGCTGAAGTCATCTCTGTTAAGCAAGCTAGACCTATACTTCGCATTTTTTTATTTGAAGAACCAAAGAGAAAGCAAGATCCAAGACTGCAAATTGATCTCAGATAAGTTTAAAAAAAGACAGTTGAGGTTTTTCCTAAGATACAAGAACACAAGCAGAAAGAACTTGTCTCTGGGTTCCTCCCACTTCAATTAGAGATTTTCAAGTGCTGTAGTACAATTACACTGTTTCTAGGATTTATTTCCTTCCTCTTCCTGCTCTGCCCCATCTCAATTTTCTGTTATCTAGACTACTGAATTTTAATTTGAAAGATGCAAGTGGAACCAGCTATCATCCTGTCCCTTACATGTAGCCTAATTTGAAGTGTCTTCCTAGTGCAGGTTGGAATTTGCCTTCATAATTTCTGATCCGATCTAAAAGTGTATGTGTTATTAATTGCAAAGTGAAATCAGCTGTAACATAATCTAAAGAAACCTTAACATAATTAGATTTCACTTTCAAAGACTCAGCTGACTGCGCCCATTGGTAATTTATACTCTTTCTTCGTTCTTCTACTGCTCAGACTTTCTTACTGTGCAGGACACCAGTAAATGAAAACAAACGTTTCCATGGCAGCCTGTCTGTGGCATCTCTGCAGGTCTACATCAAACAGGGCGAGTTGCCATAGGATTCAGACAGGCTGTGAAGCCCATGGAAAGGCGACATCTCAGAAAGCATTACTTGTATCTCCTCTTCTTGGCAGGCAGGGGTCAATTGAGGTAGGGGATTCGTAAAAATACACAATGTTTGGGTTTTGGGTTTTTTTCATCCAGTTTTCTCAGTCATGTTGCTGCTGGGATCTGGGCAGTAGTTTGGTGTCCTGTTCTGTAGCCGCTGCTACACCTTTGTGATGAACCTCTGGTGGCTTCCTCCCTGATGGAGACCCCACTTTCTTAATGGGTTTCCCCACGTCCTCAGGTGACTTCATAGTAGCACACTTGAGGTGAGATGGTGAGAAATTTTATTTCTATATGTTTGAAACCAGGATTTATGATGTGGACAGAGGCAGACTGGAGTGAACAGGTCCCTTTCTGCCCTGCACAAGTATATGCTGAAACTCGTTTTTGGAAATAAAATGGACAAGAAATTAATGGATTCTTAAATAAAACAGAGTATTGCATTTTGCATGAGTTTTTCTTTTTCCTGTTAGAAAGTGAGAGTACATAGATGCTTCCTTAAAAAATAAGTCATTAAAAATGGTCGTAGGAGAATCTTGAAGAAGAGAGAACAAGCAGACTTATTTCTGCTCTGCCACTACTGCCAGAATTGAAAGAGAGTGGTGCCCGACTGCAATGCTGCATGTGTTTCTTTTCCTGGTTTTCCACATCTGGCTTGCAAGACTACCTCTGGAGGAAAAACTCTTCTGTATTCCTGTATGGCAGTGGGGGAACGCATGCCCCATTGTCCCTCTCCCCGTGTGGTGTCTGGGCTAACCCTTCCCCAGGAAGTGTCTCAACATGGACCTGCACTCTGCTTTTGCATGGGAAGTTTAATAACATGGAATTTCTCATCTGTATTGAGATGGGATTTAAGGTCAGGAAGGAAACGTCTCTAATAAGATGCACTCTGCTTTCTGAAGGATACAGTTTCAGTTACCCCCTGCACATTTTAATTGTTTAATGAATTCCACACAGTCCTTGCAAATTGGCTTTACATGTGAAACTGATTACTGAATGCAAGAGGGAATTTTTTAATCAGTCTTTTCCTTTTGACCTACTCGTTGCTTACTTTTCAGTTAATTTAATATGAAGAGCTTTGTTTTAGGTTTTTCTTCCTTCCCCGGGACATGTTTCAGTAAATGTGACTGGGTTGAGATGCATGGTCGTCGTTACACAGAATGTTTTCTGTGCCCAGACCCACTAATTAGGGCTGACTTAGATTAGCCAGAGGATTCAGTTAAGATCTATGTTACCTGACACATGTCAGTAGGACTCATAGTATTGCCTGAATGTGTTCCATCTGAGTAGAGTTAATACACAGCTCTTCTGGCTTGTATTTTCCAAATACTGTGTGCAGCTTTTAATGAGTTAAAATACTTGTCAGTTCAGGAAGCACAATGTTCTGTAAATCAATACCAGTGTTATCCAGCTCATAATAATCAACCAAGAGGCTGAGCAGAAAAAGGCTTTTTGCTTCAGTTTGGTAATTGAAACAAAAATAAACATGTTAGGGCTACTTTTTAGTGTTTTTTTATCATTTGTTAAGATTTTTCATTGAAGCTGAAGAAATCTAAATTAAAAAAGTCACTTCAGGTTGAGCCAACGTTTTGGAAATGCCACTAGGTGAAAGGAAGATGGTGGTGTGGCACTTACAGGGTTGAAACGTTTCCTCCTCAACAGGAGAGGCTCAGCTTCCCTGCAGCTCCTGATGACTGGGAACATCTGGGCTCTGTGATATTCAGGGAAAAGGTCTCTTCTAACACTGGTAGGAACAAACACCTAAGTGATTAGACAGCTGGGGTCTCTTGTATTTCCTCTAGTTAACGTGCAAGTTTTTTTACAGAGACTGAGGGAGAACCAAAGATTAAACCCAGGTCACTCCTTTGGATGACACACCATCTAAACAGCAGGTTGGGCTTTGAATTCCACATTTTGGCACAGCAGAGGACATGGTCACAATCAAAATAAATGCCAAAAGTTAAAAATAACAAAAAAAAAGTTCAATATATTTGTACCTGTACTCTCCACAGCCATTGTATCCATCCTCTTGTCTCTTGCATTGTAGTCCTCTTGTCTCTTGCCTTTTATTAGTGGTTTCTGAAAATTATTTGAGTGGTGAAGTGATGGGTTTAGCAGACTAAAATCTTCATTTTGATACTTCAGAGGCACCAACTGTTTTTTGTAATGGTGAAAATTATTGAGAGAGGTTGACCTACATTAACAAATATTTTCAGCTGTCCTGAAACTTCATTTTCTAGGGAATAAATTATTAGCCTTAAACTTGCTAGTGAAATGTTGCCTCTGGTTCCCTCCCCTTGGTGCGCCAGTTGGACACAAGCCAGGATACAGGAGCTTGTTCTCCATCTGACAAAGTTTTTAACATTTTTTGGTCACGCACCCTCAAATCCAGGTACTGCAAGGCTGGTCTCTGGTTAACCTGTTTGCGAGAGCCAACAAGGGGATGACCTTTTTACCCACCTTTTGCCCCAGACAGGTAGAGGTCTTTTGGTTCCAGGGGTCCTGTCCTTGCTACCGTCCTTGCTGATGGCTTCACCAGGTTGTGACTGTGTCAATCCCTCCACGTTTGTCTTCTCCAGGTGCATTACTCAGGGTCATTCTCACCTCATAGAGCCTGCTGCTTCTTATTAGGGTGCCTGGTGCAGCCAGCACCCAACCTCTGCACGTGTTTTTAAGTTCTGCTTAAATATAAATCACAAACAGTGGATGAAGGGCTTTGCTTACCATTTCCCTTTCCCATATGAATGGTCTGATTCTGGACAATGTGTCCATTCACCCATGCCTATCCACCCGGATAAGTTGCTGATTTTCTTGTCACTGTGTGGTCATATATATGCAAAGTCTCCTGCTCCAGTTCTGCTTGTTACCTGCTCCAGCTCCTGACTGAGCCATATGAACTAATCTCTAACTCTGTTGCTAGTTGTTCCTATTTTATAGGTGCTGTCCCCATGTTAACACTTAGGATTTTCTGTTTCCAGACTAAAACTAAGTAGATGTTCATTTTGTTATCATTGCCTAAAAATATGAGCTGTCATATAAAATCCTAACAGCTCATATGGGTGATTTTTTCCAGCTGAGCTCCATGTGGTATTGCTGGGCTGCTTTTATGTTTTCTTATACCTGTCTCTTCATACAGTGAATAAAATACCAGAGATGGGACTGGGTGGTGAGGAAATACCTGCTTGTAAAGCAAAGCTTTGATAGGCAGCGAGGTCTGTCTCTCATGGTTTATCTTGCTCTGGCAAAAATGTTTTTTGATCTGAAGTGGGTAAAGCTTGGATATAGCTTGAGAACAGGCTACGTTGTTTTTCATGATAACTCCAGCGTTGATGGTGTGATACCAAGGCACCCCAAATCTACAAGCCCAATCATCGCGCTGCCTCTTCTGTCTCAAGAGCATCCTTCTGTGCTATGGTTTCTGTGTGATTTGTGGTTGCTTTTTTTCCACTCCAGCCCGGCAATGTAGGTCAGGGAGAGCTCTCTGGCTTTTAAATTCATATGGCAAGATTACCCTGTAAATCGGACTATGTTGATTGTAGAGCTTTCTTCAGCTGAAAATAAACAAAATGTTTATGGCTGATTTTTGCTGACATATGCCAGTACATTTATGGTACAGGTAGTGGTCGGTTCCCCTTGCTGTGTCGGTGCTAGGCTTGTGCATAGTTAGCAGTTACACAGGAGGGATGCGTGTTTGCTGAGCTCATCCAAGTATAGGTGGAATAAGGAAAATATTTATATTTATAACCCCCACTGGAAAGCTTCAACTGCTGTCCTGAGTCCCAAGAGACCCACTTGAGTTACGGCAGAGTGTTTTGCAGGAGGCGGCAGGGCAGCCAGGAGGCATTAAGCCAGTGTATCAGCTGCATGTCTAGTTAAAACCCAAGCCGAAACAATCTGTGCTCTCAAGAAAGCTGAACAAGTAGGGATGCTTTGTCTGTTGAAAAGCCTCCAAAATTGTGGAATATGGTTTATGATTTTATGTCACGATTTAGCAAATGTGTGAGACGAATCAGTGTGCTGAGAACTGAACTGCTGTTTGAGAAAGTATCCAGTGTTTTTTACCTTTATCAGAGAGCAGTGCTTGTAAGCTGTTGCCAGATCTCCATTTTTACAGCATGAATTCTGTTGATGCACTTGGGATGCCCAATCATTTGATAATCATCACGTTTGATGGTTCTTTCTGTAGCTGTTGTGCACTCACAGCCATGGCTGATGCACTTCCATGTATGAAGATGTGCTCCAGAGTGTTTATTATTTCTCAGGTGCCCGCTTTTGCTGCTTTGCATCACCATGAGCAAAGGTCCTGCTTTATTCCTGGGCTCACAAACTGTGCAGCACACATGTTGGTATGCTGAGAGGTCGTGTGATGCCAGTGCTGGTGTGATCTCTGCTGCTGCTTTAGAAGGCAAAAACCCTAATTTGGTTTGATGCCAGAATCAGGACTAGGTCACCAATCTTCTTATTGGGATTTAGCAGTCCCCTGGGTTTTTTTAGATTAGTGCTGGCTTTTTAGGATTGCAAGCTCAAACAGCATTAAAGAAGGTTGCCCTGATAAGTCAAGTTACACCATGTCATTCACATTTGGTGCAGGTATGTAGCTATAGCATGGACAGTGTTACTATTTATCTAAATGCTTGTATGAAATACTTAGGAGCTAGGTGTCAGAAAAGGTTATTTTCAGGAATGGTAATACATTTCAGTGTGCTGTACTGCCATAAATATCAATGAACTGATAAATTACAGTACTACCGTGATGGGGGAAAAAAGAAAAGAATCAGTTGTCACTGTATTTCAAAATACCTTCTAGCCTACTGTAAGTTTTCTTATGTGATGTTCATTTATGCAGGCAGAGAGAGCAGTAGGGGATAGAGTTCTAAATTAAGAAGCAGAGATAGGCAAAACAATATTGCAGGTTTTATTTCATACTATCAGAATATGTTGGTCACCTACTGGGATGTATATGCAGGTTCATGCAAAAATGTCAGTAAAGAAACAGAACATTGGGAGAGTTTGTGTTGGCATGCAGCTTTCAGGAAAAGCATTTCTTTATATGAAGTATATTCATATTGAGGAAAAAGGTGTCTTTTTAACACTGTTTTTATTCAACTGTGTCTTTCTGAAATTGCGTAGGTCTTACTTCTTCCCACATGGGGCTAGGTTGTTTACTCAGTAGATTGTACTTGGAATGGTGACCTGGGACTTTTCCAATTGCAGTTTACCAGGGAAGTTTCATTAGGACCTATAGTTTAGCTTGTAGATTAAATGGTATTTCCTTTTGACAACCATAAAAATGAATGTGTTTTGCTTTGAAGCTCTTATTTCATTGCCTTTCTTTTCTTTGCCACCTGAAAGGCTAGCAGAAATGTCGTTATCAGTATCTCCTACACATGCTGGCAGACTGCTTACAAACTGAGACTATTATGTCCATCCAAGGGTTACGTGTCCTCATAAATGTTCATTTATAATACTTTACATATGCCAAAACCAAAATTTTTCCTTAAGAAACATAAACAGTTGGAGTAAGAAGGCCAGATGACTTCATTTCTTTAAACTTTTCTCTACTTGCTGTGTGGGAGAGGGGAGTAGGGTATTTGTTGTTTGCCTTGTCATTTTGTATGTCTTGCTGCTGTCTTTGGTGTACAAGGTTGTACTGGTAATTGCAGCTAAGTAGCAGAAGTGACTTTTCTTTAGAATGTTTTGTATAATGCCTAGAACATAGCTCTCAAACACTGAACTTTCAGATAAACTAAATGTTGATGTTTCTGGAACTGCCAGTGTCATTTTCAGCAAGCACAGCAGGGAATGTAGAGGCCTAAATTCCAGTGGTTAAGTCATAGTATGCTTTTAAAAGCTCTCATCCTGCAAGTTATACATGGCATTTCTAAGATGTACTTCAGTAAACCAGAGGAAGACTTGCCTATTACCCCAGAAGTAGTCAAGATAGATGAGGAGTTTGACATAGTAGATGAGGATTGGGTTAGGGATCAGTTGAGTAATCTGGACATCCATAAATCGATGGGTCCAGATGGAATGCATCCAAGGGTGCTGAGGGAGCTGGCGGAGGTCATTGCTAGGCCACTCTCCATCATCTTTGGTAAGTCATGGGTAACAGGAGAGGTGCCTGAGGACTGGAGGATAGCAAATGTCACACCAGTCTACAAGAAGGGCAAGAAGGAGGACCCGGGTAACTATAGACTGGTCAGCCTCACCTCCATCCCTGGAAAGGTGATGGAACAACTTGTTCTTATCTCTATCTCTAGGCATATCAAGGACATGGGGGTCATCAAGAGCAGTCAGCATGGTTTTATCAAGGGTAAATCATGTTTGACTAACCTCATAGCCTTCTATGAGGAAATTACTAGGTGGATAGATGATGGTAGAGCGGTAGATGTGGTTTATCTGGATTTCAGTAAGGCATTTGACACCGTCTCCCACAGCATCCTTGTAGATAAGTTGATCAGGTATGGGTTTGGTGATCAGGTAGTGAGGTGGATCAGGAACTGGTTGATGGGAAGGAGTCAGAGAGTTGTAGTCAATGGGGCAGAATCTGGTTGGAAGTGTGTGACTAGTGGAGTCCCTCAGGGGTCGGTACTGGGACTGATGTTGTTCAACATCTTCATCAACGACCTGGATGAGGGTATAGAATGTACCCTCAGCAAGTTTGCTGATGACACTAAGCTGGGAGGAGTGGCTGACACACCAGAAGGCTGTGCTGCCATTCAGAGAGACTTAGACAGGCTGGAGAGTTGGGTGGGGAGAAACATGATGAAATTCAACAAGGGGAAGTGTAGAGTTTTGCATTTGGGGAAGAACAACACGATGTCCCAGTATAGGTTGGGGGCTGACCTGCTGGAGAGTAGTGTAGGTGAAAGGGACCTGGGGGTCCTGGTAGACAGGAGGATGACCATGAGCCAGCAATGTGCCCTTGTGGCCAAGAAGGCCAATGGCATCCTGGGGTGCATTAGAAAGGGTGTGGTTAGTAGGTCAAGAGAGGTTCTCCTCCCCCTCTATTCTGCATTGGTGAGGCCGCATCTGGAGTATTGTGTCCAGTTCTGGGCCCCTCAGTTCAAGAAGGACAGGGAACTGCTTGAAAGAGTCCAGCGCAGAGCCACAAAGATGATTAAGGGAGTGGAACATCTCCCTTATGAGGAAAGGCTGAAGGAGCTGGGTCTCTTTAGCTTGGAAAAAAGGAGGCTGAGGGGTGACCTCATCAATGTTTACAAATATGTAAGGGGTGAGTGTCAGGGAGATGGAGTTAGGCTCTTCTCAGTGATGACCAGTGATAGGACAAGGAGTAATTGGTGTAAATTGGAGCATAGAAGGTTCAAGGTGAATATCCGAAAAAATTTTTTTACTGTAAGAGTGACAGAGCACTGGAACAGGCTGCCCAGGGAGGTTGTGGAGTCTCCTTCACTGGAGGCATTCAAAACCCACCTGGATGCGTTCCTATGTGATGTACTCTAGGTGACCCTGCTCTGGCAGGGGTGGTTGGACTAGATGATCTTTCGAGGTCCCTTCCAACCCCTAGGATTCTATGATTCTATGATTCTATGATTCTATTTTCTGCTAATTAACACTCCAGGAAAGATTCTTCATCCTCCTCTTCCTCTTGGATGCTCCCCACTGGGGACTTCAGTTGAGTAACAACAGATTTTAAGAAATTAGGGGGTTCTTTTCTCCTCTGTCACCTTTCTCCTTAATCTTATTTTCCTCTTGGAGAAAAACTGGAGTATTGTGAACAACACAAAAGCAAATCCTCTGAAAATGCAAAATACAAATATATAGAAGTGTAATTAAGTTAAACTTCTTTGCAATTACTTATTCCATTTCTCATCCTTGGGAAAAATAAACCTGCAATTTTTTTCATCTTCTAATCAAGATTTTTTCAAAAACCCATTCTTATTATTTGTAAATTTGCTGGCCTAAAGTGCAGTGATTCTCATAAAATCACAGAATTGTTCTGTTTGAAAAAGACCTTTAAGATCATTGAGTCCCACCATTAACCTAGCACTGACAAGTCCACCACTAAACCATGTCCCTAAGCACCACATTTACATGTCTTTTAAATGCCTTCAGGGATGGGGACTCCACCACTGCCCTGGGCAGCCTGTTCCAGTGTTTGACAACCCTTTCTGTGAATAAATTGTTCCGACTATCCAATCTAAACCTTCCTTGACGCAACTTGAGGCCGTTTCCTCTTGTTCTATCACTTGTTACTAGCGAGGAGAGACCAAGCCCCACTGCTGCAGCCTTCTTTCAAGCAGCTGTACAGAGCGATAGGGTCTCCCATCAGCCTCCTTTTCTCTGGGCTAAACAACCCCGGTTCCCTTCAGACGCTCCTCATAAGACTTGTTTTCCAGACACTTCACCAGCCCCAGCACTGAGTTCTGGGGAACACCACTTGTGATTGGCCACAAATTGGATTTAACTCCATTCATCACAACTCTTTGGGCCTGGCCATCCAGCCAGTTTTTTACCCAGCAAAGAGTACACCAGTCCAAGCCATCAGCAGACAGTTTCTCCAGGAGAATGCTGTGAGAAACAGTGTCAAAGACATCAATAAAGTCTAGATAGATAACATCCACAGCCCTTCCCTTATCCACTGAGCGGGTCACCTTGTCATAGAAGGAGATCAGGTTCATCAAGCAGGACCTGCCTTTCATGAACCCATGCTGACTGGTCTTGATTGCCTGGTTGTCCTGCATGTGCTACATGATGGCACTCATGATGATCTGCTCCATAACCTTTCCCAGCATCAAGTTCAGACTAACAGGCCTGTAGTTTCCTAGATCCTCCTTTGGGCCCTTCTTGTAGATGGGCATCACGTTTTATAACCTCCAGGCAACTGGGACCTCCCATGTTTGCCAGGACTGCTGGTAAATGATGGGAAGTGGCTTGGTGAGCCCTTCTGCCAGCTCCATCAGTACCCTTGGGTGGATCCCATCTGGCTCCATAGACTTGAGTGTGTCTGAGTGGTGCAGCAGGTTGCCAACCATCTCCCCTTGGATTATGGGGCTCCATTTTTCTCCTTCCTGTCTTCCAGCTCAGGGGGCTGGGTATCCGGAGATCACCAGGTCTTACTATTTATGACTGAGGTGTAGAAGGCATTAAGTACATTGCCTTTTCTTCATCCTTCGTCACTATGTTTTCCCCTGCATCCAATAAGGAATGGAGATTCTCCTTAGCCCTCCTTCTGTCGCTAATGTATTTATAGAAGCATTTTTAATTGTCTTTTATGGAAGTAGCCAGATTTAACTTCTACTTGGGCTTTGGCCCTTCTGTTTTTCTTCCTGCATAGCCTAACGATATCCTTGTAGTCTGCTCTTAGCTTCTAGGATTGTTCAGTTCAGCCCTTTGTATCTTAACCAGCTCAAATGCTTTCAGAAAAAATATGGGAAATATCATAGTATGTACATTTTTCTTTTATTTGCAGATAAAAATATGCTCCTTACCACAATGACTGTGTGAGTCTAGGACCTCTGATTGACTTCCTGTAGATTGAGAAGCACCATAATGTGGTCACCAGGTCCTCTGCACTTGGAACCAGACTGTGTTCCCTTACCCATAAATTTTATGTTTGTCATACACGTATTGTGTGCATTAAATTATGCACATATTTGCCTATGCATATTAAATTGCAGCATATTTGTGACAGTCAAATCCCTCCCCCAGAAATGGGGTACTCGGTACAAAAGTGATCTTGGAAGCTTGCATACACTTCAACTTGCAAGTAACGACTGTTTGCGCAAGTAATGACTATTTGCACAAGTAATGTTTTGTTCTGGGATTGGACATATTTTTGTGTAAGCTGGGTAATTCATGAGGAAAGAATGAGAAAGTGTGTTGTCAGGAGGCTGGAATTTAACGACTCAGATACTCAGCTGGGGGAATTTGTGGGAAGAGAGTGCTCACTGTGGCGAGTACAAAGAATTCCTGACAACCAGTTAATCATTTACACTTGTTTGTTTTGCAAGAATAATTGCAGAAGCTGCAACATGTGGAGGGAGAAATTTCCCCTTGTGTATGCCAGTTATTTGTTGCCATATACATTTTAATTTTTTAATTCTGCTTTTGCACAGAGGAGATCACCATGTGGCCCATGCAGTGTAGAAACCAAAGTGTCATCCAAAATAGCTTGCAAAATTTAATTTAAATTGAAACAGTAAAATGAAGGAAAATCAGTGGTCTGGACACAATTGGAATCTTTTTCATCATGCATGTTGCAAATGAAAAAATTAGCTAATACTCCCCCACCAGAAAGATAGAGGAAAAGGAAGAGGTTAGTACAGCCACATGCCAAAATACATTACAGCACACAAGGCTAGAGCCAGCCCACACATTTATACAGAGCATTGTTAAGATCCATTGGAAAGTGCAAATGCTAATTAGGAATGTGAACCAGATAACCTCAGCATCACTTAAAGTCCAATTATTCCTACCAGGATTTCATGATACTAATCTGTTTGTCCTTCTTCCAGCAGTCATGCCCAACTAGAGTTATTACAGTAATTGTAGGGAGTTTAATGCCAGGCTGGTGCTCGTGTTGCGTTGTTTGCTGGCTCCCTGACAGCTTTTCTGAGGAAAGTGGCAGTGTCGTGTTTGCATATGTGTTCTTGCAGAACGGTATGTGTGAACTCTTTCCATTTAAAACCCAAGCCCACAGCTGTGATAGTTGTTTGTCTTGCCATGCTCCTTGACTGAACAGAAAGGGGGGGGCAGAGTTTCAGTTCGTTGGGGTATGCCCTGACCTTCTAGGTACTATGCAGTAGAGATGATGCTTGTTGGTGGCAAAAATGAATCTCTTTATAGTTGTTTGTTTGGCTGTGGAACTTCTTCTATCTTTGGATTTTCCCTTGTCTGTAAAACTTGGTCTGAATCTTATAATTGCTTTCCAACAGGAGGGACACACCTGCATGCTGCAGCTTCCTCCCCCGGCCCTTGCTCAGCATTTTGCATCCACATGAGACTGCAGCACCAGATGCAAAAATAGAACCACTCCAAAATGCGACACTGTGGAGGCTGCAATAGCTTTCGTTTCTAGGAAGCTGAGAGGGCTGTTTTCTGCCCTTCAGCTCCTCATCCTAGTTCCCTATCAGTGGGAGGAAGGTAATCTGCTCGTAAGTAAAAATAGAGCATGAGAGTAGACTGACACTCTATGCTTCAATCAGGTACACAATGATTAACCCCTTAGCACCTGTGGAGGGGCACGGGGAGCACAGTATCACAGCCACGGTGGTTGGATGGGACTAGGGAGGTCCCTGGTTTGAGCATGATGATGGCTGGCCCTGGGTCAGGCCAGCTGTGGCATTGCCTGGCCAATGTCTTGAAACCCTCAGAGATGGAGGCCCCTTGGTCTTGCTTAGGTGCCATTCCCAGTGTGGCCTTGCATCTCCAGTGAGAAATTTGTCAGACAGAGTCTGGAAGAACCCAAGTGGAGACAGGTCCTCAGCAGGAATGCCTCTCCACTGGAATAAAACTAGGAAAGATGGCTGGTCCGGTAAGGTTGGAGGTTACCCAGCAAGCTAAGGTGTGTTGTTCAGTGACAGGGTACATCAGAAGAGAGGCTAAGGCTGCATCACCAAGGTGTGTGCTAAAATGTCCCACAGAGAGTTGCAAATAGTTTTTCAGGGACAACGCAGTACTGCCAGACCAGGAGCCATACAGCAGCTTCAAGGACACATTTCTGTGACATGGTGCCTCCCAGCATGGGGCAGCCAAGCCTATGCTCTTGCAAAGAAGCAAAATTTGCCTCTTGGAAGTGGCAGTTTTGGATCCTGATGAATTTTGCTCTGGCACAATTAGCCTCTGGTTAGAGAATCACTGTCCAGCATATAACATTTGAAATCTTTCTGATGTCTTCCTTATATCTCACTAAATAGCAAAGAAGATTACTGGGGTTTTACTAGCACCTGCATGACAAGAAAGTTGGTGTCACATCTTTGTATTAAGTTGCTAGTTGCTCATTTCCCATAAAATTTTCCCATTGCTTATCACAGTACAATAACATATGTTTTTTGTAGCTTGATTGCTACAATACAGGATTGATTATTACCTGAGAGTCCTGATGGATAACAAGGTGAACAGGAGTCAACAATGTGCCCTGGCAGCAAAGGCAGCCTTGGGCATCCTGGGCCACCTTAGGCAGTATTGCCAGCAGGTCAAAGGAGGTGATCATTCACCTCCACTCAGCACTAGTGAGACATTCCTGCAGTGCTGGGTCCAGTCCTGAGCTCCTCAGTACAGGAGACACGTGGATGTACTGGAGAGAGTCCAACAAAGGTTCGCAAAGATGATGAAAGGACTGGGACATCTTTGCTATGAGGGAAGGCTAAGAGAGCTGGGACTGCTCAGCCTGGAGAAGTGCAGGCTCAGGGGGATCTTATCAATGTGTATACAAGTATCTGATGGGAGGAGTAAAGAAGACAGAGTCAGACTGGACTCAGCAGTACCCAGTGCCAGGACAAAAGGCAGTGAGCTCAAAGTGAAATACAGGAAATCCCATTTTAAACATAAGAAAAAAAAATAGTGTTGAGAATAGTCAAATGCTGGCACAGGTCGCTCCAACAGGCTGTGGAGTCTCCATCGTTGGAGACACTCAGAACCCAAGCGGATATGATCCTGAGCAATCTGCTCTAGGTGGCCCTGCTTGAGCAGGGAGATTGGACTGAGCAATCTCCAGAGATGCCCTCCAGCTTCAGCCAGTCTGTGCTTCAATGATTATATTAATGCACAATATTGTATTTTGGGACAGAAGTGACACCGTATCTATAACAAAGGCTTGTGTTTTTTTCACTTTAATAATGTTTATCATAAGTACAATAGGGTTTATGGACTTAATCATAATAAAGTAAAACTTGGTCATTATTTTTCTGTATTAAGAAATACCACATGTACCCAAATGTTCGCCAGTGAGAATAATTGACTTTATAATCTTGTTCTCTGCCCACAGCTAAGATGGAAGTACTTAATTTTTTAGCTCCTCATTCTCAGAGATGTGTGACATGTTACCTTGGTCTGATGGCCTTGTAAGAGGACAGGGGTGGAATGGATGGTTATGGGGTGCAGAAGCTGACATGGAGGGGCTTGAGCATGGACTTTTTGCGGGGAAGCCACTTAGGGGACAGGAGAGCCTTTTGTGACCTTCAGCCTCCTGAGGAGGGAGAGTCTCAACTCCAAAACTGAGGAGAAGCTGGAGAGGACAGAGGCTGCTTCTCCCATCCTTTGCAAGTAGGAATTGCTGGTGGGTGCAGGCTTGCCAAGTTCGTTGCTGCTGGCTCCCTTTCACTGGGAGCTTGACCAAGAGGCTGTTTATTCCCATTCCAGCTTTAAGCAAGAGCCCTGGCCTTTATAGAGCTGCAGGGAGCAAGTTGTGAAAAGTGAAAAGTTTTTGCTCCTGGACTTTTGTACTTATTTATACTGTTCAGTCTATGTTTTGCATTCTTTCTGTTGTCTTGATTTTCCAAAGCTTAAGCGAAGGATCTCTTTTTTCCACATCTGCACATTTCATTTAATCTTATTCATGCCTGAAACATAGCTAAGAATATTTCTGGATGAGAATCTTGCCATATTTACCTTTCAGAAAAACTTTTCTTTTACAGGGCCAGTATTTTATAGCATAAAGTCTATTTTTTTTCATTTTTTTATCATAATCTTTTGGACTGCTGAGAATTAATTGGCATTTTTGGCATTAACCTGTTATCCACAATAACCAGCAGACTGTCAGTCTTTTGCCTTAGACTTGTTACCCTAAAACAGTGGAAAGCAAATGTTTACAATCGGCTGAGAAGCTGTATGAATTTGTAACAACCTTTCTCTCCTCCTCCTTCCATTCTCTTCTGCCAAAGCAATGATACCCATGCCTTGTCTGGCTTGCATATTTGGGCACATGGTGAAATGAAAGCACTTAACAAGAGCACGGGAAGTCTTTTCAGTTGCTTTAATTATATATTCCTAACTAAACCTCTTAATTTCCTGCAGATTAATGCAGTAGCCTCCCCTCACTGTGTTTTTGTGCAATGTTGTTTTAGAAAGAGGATGTACATGCTAATACTACGTGGGTACATTGCAGCAGTGCTGCATATACACTGGTACACAAGGAGGTACATGAGGATTTGAAGGACATCAGTTGTGGCTACATATCCAGGTAGCCCTCATTCCCCAAATGACAGGAGCCCTCTAAATCCTACTCTCATGGGTCAGGTCTGACCTAAGAAGAGGTGCAGCAACAAGACTGCAACCTGAGGGTCATCTGTCTAGACACTGATGAAGTGTTTCTGTGGAGAGTGAGAAGAAAAGTGGTCCTGGTAAGGCTTCACCTGGACCATCACCAGTTCACACCTAGTGTATGGTGAAGAGCGGACACAATCTGGAAAGGGCTGTCAGTTATACATGGTATATCTGACATCCTCTCATAGCACCAGCAAGGTCTTTCCCATATCCTGATGCAGCAGGAGTTTTGTGGAAAATGGCTAGCACAACTTGGGCATCTTTGTACAGAGGTTTAATTTTGTCATGGACAAAAATTGAGCTATGTAAGTTCTGCTAGGCTTGCCATACTTATTCTCACTTGCCCACAATGTGTAGCCAAACAAGAAATCCTGAGCACTGGGTATTTTCAGTTTGTTGGTTTTTATTACAGCACAGCCCCACACAACTGTTTCCTGCAATTCCCTGTTAAAGCACCGTACCTTGCAGCTGCTAGCTGTTGTTTCTCAATACTGACATCTGTGTAGCTGCATGGATGGGCCACATAAAATAGCTCCTGTGTTGGCTTTGCGTGACTCCGAAGAGGACATTGAAGTGTCACAATTCAAATACAAGTAAATGGTGCAGACATAGTGTTTCTCAAAGCAAGTGTCCTGTAGAGCTAACTTGCTTATTTCTCTCCATTCAGTACAATTACTTGGTTTGTAGAAAAAACAGAGATTTGGCAAAATACAGCATTGGTTGCTTATAACTGAAATGTGACTGTCTTGGCTTGAAAGCTCTGACTTGGTTCCTCTCTACACACCAGCAGTCAGTTCTTTTTTACCTGCCTGATCATCTCCACGGAGCATCAAGTATAGAACTACCCACCTCTTTTTATCTACTTGCAATTTCAAGGCATGAAGAATGAACTAAATACTTGAAATTACAACGGAGCTGGGGTATAGTTACGCTTTCTACTACAAGTTGGAAAGCATGTGGCCAGCAGAAGAAGGCCCTAGAGGTGTTTCCTCAAGTGATGCTGGAAGATACAGTAAATGAAGTTACAGCAATATGCTTGCAGTGTACTTCTGTGCCTGTTTTTTTCTCAGCTGGAGGACATTTGTCACATTGTGTGTGTCACACTGTGTGTGCCACACTCATCGGTTTCCCCATTGATAAAAAGGTAGAGGGTATTTCCCTGCTCCTTTCTAATGCACCATCAGAGCTGCATTAGAAATACCAAATTTAACATACATGAGGTTACGCTGCACAACTCCCTGCATCATCTCTTGCACTGTTTTCGCAGGGTGTTCAGCACCAACCCTCCGTTCTCTTTTTTCCTTTTCTCTTGGCTTGCTTTGTTCTTCTAAAATAGCTGGAGGCTGACATTGGGCTCCATGGGTTTGCTGGCATAGCTGTGTCAGCTTGGATTGTGAAATATCCATGCCCCAGCCAAGGCTGCTGGGCTGGCAGCGTGATCTGGGGCAGCTCTGTCGGCAGAGATGTGTAAATCCAGAGGCAGCATTCTCTCCTCTTTTGTGTCAGCCTCCCATGCTGCATTTGAAGCAAGTAGCATGTTTTTAGTCTGCTTCAAGTCATGCGTATGCTACAGGTGGCAAAAATGCAGTGCCGACATTTACCAAAGTATCTATGTATGCGTGTGTTTGATATAAAGTTGGGAGGTTGTTTCCTTTAACTGAGTTGCACTTATGGAAGCAGGCAGCAATGAAACAGTGGCCCAAATAATTTTGAATTGCTCATCATCATTAATGCATATCAAAGTTGGCATATGTAGCTTAGAAAGAGGACATTTAGTCTGTGTTTGGTTTCTTGGAGGGTTTGTTGGTTTTGTTTTTTTCTCAATGTGTCATGTATAACACTAAGAACTAGGACGACCTGAATTTTTACTGTCCAATATGAGATACTGTGAAGCTTCTGCTAAGGGCTCTGGCCGTTGGCAGTGAGAGATCTTTTCATCTAACATGTTAGCAGTAAAGAAGATTAGTGGGACGCTGGAAAACTGCTTTCTTACCCAGCTGCATTGCCAGTGAGATATATGCTCTTTCAGTGATTTCAGTAGATGGTCTGTTGTTCCCCATGTTAGACAAAAAAGGATCATGGAATCAGGACACATTGTTACCAAAGCAAGAAGTATCTCCACATTTGGGTTTTCCTCCAGTGGATTGACCCCCAGACACAGCTCTGATAGTCTGTGACAGGGAATGTTTTTTACCTTTGTTTCTTGCTACTCTTGCACACAAAGAACAGTCCTGTTTGCTGAAGTAAGACCTCAGCATCCATTTGAAGTTGTAATTTCTGAAAGAAGAGATCATCTAATTGAAACTTGGAACATGACATGTATTGACTTATTTTTAACTCTGCAATACCACATGAACTTTTATGGAAAGCTGATCTGCCCCATTCAGCAAATTCTTATGAAACTCTAGATCAATAGGTTTGAAAAACAGATGAGTTTAGATAAATAATTTTGGGGTTATTGATTTGGGAATTAAACAGACAAGTTGTTATTTTAATACTTATATTACTTTATTTTGCATATGTGATCTTTTTTCCTGTTCATTTCCCACAGAAACGTTCCAGAGGTCAAGTGCTATTCGACAAAGTTTGCGAGCATCTGAACCTTTTGGAAAAAGACTACTTTGGGCTAACGTACAGAGACACAGAAAACCAAAAGGTAACCAACAAAACTGTGACTGACCTTTGGCGTGTGAACATCAAAGCTCCACAAGACACTCCCCAGACAGTTGCAAACAGTTCAGAAGTCCTTGCCTTCCTTGCCAAGTTCCATAGATGTAGCTTGAGCTATTGCTTTTTGTAACTGTACCTCTCAAGAGCATCCTCTGTGTTTCCCTGACTTCCCTCTGTGTTGGATATTTATTACATGAAAGAAGTTAATAATTTAGCTGGTTCTCTTTCCAGCATTATTTATTTAATTACTACCATAGATGAAAGTCAGATTTACGTCCAAATATACACTACAAACATCTAACTCTAAACTACGGCTTAGTAGTACTATGGTTGGGATACAGATGGGCAGGAGTTGATTGACTGCTCCTACTAAGTGCTAAAATAAAGTAAGGCTTTAAGTCTTGACTTGTGTTATCTGAATGTTGTTGATTTGGCTAAAGACATAAGTCTTCAGAAGCAGTTGGCAGCAATAGTGGATCACATTCTGCTTGTCTGCGTCTCAGCTTCAGTATTAAATAAGCTGTGTATTGACGGCATCCAGGATGAGCTAATGTGCAGATGATCTATATATATTTTTTTTTTGGACATGTTATGATGAAAGAGAGAGCATCAAAAGATAATTCATGTTGTGTTTTTGGCATTTAAAGATAAATATTTTGAAAGAAATCAGTAACCAAACCTTTTAGCTGTAAGTGCCATAGCCCAGCAGAGCTCACGAGGTGAAGGTGTTTTGTGCTTTGCATGGCCTGTGAAAGGTCTTCCCTGATGAAGCTGGAGCTATTACAGCTTCTTCAGACATTTGTGTTGGGAGAACAACAATTTTATTTTATAGGCTTCCTTTTGTTTACATTATATATGATACAAAATAAATCCGTCCTTTTTTTTTCTGTTTTCCCCTTTCTTTATAGACTTCTAAATATAAGGATTGTATTTCTGATTCAGAAAATGACTTAAGCAGATGCTTGGTTCATGCCAGTGCAAGATAACACTTTAGTACATGCTTAGTTTTGAGTTGTGGTAAGAGTTAGGCAGATGTTGAAGTGCATTTCTAGATAGTTGTGGTTTCCTGTACTGGAAAGAGGAGAAGTGTTAACATTTGGCTTAGAAGTACCAAAAGAATACTGCCTGCCACCACATTTCTTGATCAACGACATGCATATATTTAATATCGAAGTACTTAGCAATGCATCTCCATCCTCTGCCAGATAACTTCCAGCCAGACATCCCACATCACACCACATCACATGTTACCTTTGAAAACAGACATCCTGATGCATCTTTTATTTCTTGGTGCGTGGTGTGCTTTTGTGCTCAGCAATAGCTGGAACTCTTCAGGCTCATGTTTTGCACCATAGACCAGGTTTGGACAGCTGCAAACTGGTTGTTTTTGTTGGGAGAGGATTGTTATGTTCGTATTGTTTGCTGTTTCTTTAGTATTTATTTTTCACTGATACATTTGTTTATCTTCCTTTGGAGAAAGTGGAACTTTTCTAGGGGAAGTAAACTTTTTGTTCTGGGCTGTGTGACAGTTTTCAGTTGTTTCTGGTAGAGAACAAGATGACAGCAGCACTAAGAGACCCCAAGCTGCTGTGCGCCTCCTCCAGGGGAATTCTATCTGCTCCTTGGCATCTATGGAGTAGCAAAACATCACTGATATTTTACCACCTCTTTGGGAGGGATTTTCTCTTGCATGTTCCCTGGGCTCAACGTGGCATGGATGGGGACAGCCCCAGTGCTGCAGCTCTGCCTCTGGTGTTCCCTCATCCTCTCTCTGCCTCTGTGGAGCCTCTCATGCCAATGTCAGGTTGCCAAGGGGGAAGTTCTCTATTCCATACTTGCTTATCCTTTTCAGCCCTTCCAGGATTAGAGAAAAAAAACAACCAACTAACCAAAAAAATTCTTAACAAGCTTGTATAAATTAAATTTTCCCAGGAGACACTCTGGAAGAAGGCTTCTGTGGATTTATTTTACTGATTTCTATTTTTTAATTTTTTATTTCAAACCATTCAGCCCCCAGTTTCTGGGAAGGTTAATCAAAATCCTGCTTCTACTCAGGGCCATATCTTGAAAGTTAGTGTTATCCCTGCCTACTGCTGCTTCAAAGAGAGCAGGGTGGCAGATCTTTGCGTGTTCTAGCTTTGACTCATACCACTGTTTTAAAAATAATGTTTATTGTGGTTTTGAATTCAACTTGAAAAAAGGAAACATTTTCTTTGCAGAATTGGTTGGACCCTGCCAAGGAAATCAAGAAGCAGATCCGAAGTAAGTTTGTTATTGTTTGTGTGTTTGTTTCAGGGGTCTGGAAAACTTCTTTCTGATGTGTCTGGACACTAAAAATCTGCATAAGAAGTCTCTTCCCTTAAACAGCTCTCAATGCTTGTGAAGGTGTTGGACCCCAGTGGTGCTGAGCAGGGATGTTAGAGGCAGAGGGGGCTTCCCAGCACATGAGGGGAGCATGGTGGTCACCACGTGCCCATCACCCAGCCCTTCTGATCCTCTGGGCTTGTTCCTGAATGGCTGGGGTAACTGACCACCCTTGGATCAAAGGGTTCATCCCACCAGGACTCCACCAGTAGTTCGGCAGGCCCCTCTCCCCAGCCCTGCGCCCTCGGGGTGAGGAGACAGGTGGGACATGCCCATGGCCCCCTTCTCCATATCTTCCCCAGAAGAGTGTGCTCCCCTGGGGAGACAAAGCCTATTTCACAATCTTCTTTTGCATACTTTCCTGAGTCTCTGGCACAGGAATTACCTGCATCTTTCAGGTATTTTACCTCATAATAATCACAGACGGTTACTGAGGCTCATAACACGTGAACTTGCATTGCTGAAAGCAACTTGACATTTGCAGAGATGCAAAAACCTGACGTTTGACATTAAGCAATGTAACCTTAGGGACCAGGCCACACATATAAATTACTTCTTTGCATTACTGATCTTTATATCATATCCAGGAATGCTGCTCATGCCTCATACTGAAATACTTCACTGATGCAAAGATAGCACTCTATCTAAAATATCTTTCCTTCCCGGGTTTCAAAATCTTGAACTTTGCTCCTAAATTGACCATTCAATTCACAGAGAACCAGTCAATTTTCTACTTCACATGAATATTTTAAAAAGCTCAGTTGTTAAATTTAGCCATCTGCTACATTAGAAATTCAAAAACCTCTCAAAGGAAAACCTTGTCAAGACTGCCAGGCTCAAAATTTGACCTGCCTTTTTTTTCTCTCCTCACTTTTTAAAATGGATTGAAAGTTTGTGTGTGTGACTTCCTTGGACAGGAAAGTCTCAGTAGTATTTTTTCTTTCCATGTTTTGTAAATTATCTTTTCTAACACTTGTGCTTTCACAAGCAAATACATCTGGTAGTTCACATTTGTTAGGTCAGGCCTGGCAAATAAATTGCTCCCCCTCCAAGATTCAAATGGTTAATTTACACTGGGTGGGTGGAAAACTTCCCCACTTACTATGAGCAACCACACCTTACCACCAATATTATTTTAATTATAAGTTAGTGATCTGCAAGAAAAACTACTGAAAATCTGCCTTTTTTTTTAATCTCTTGAGAAGATGGATCTGGAGAGGAAGATGCTGTAGACCTTGATGAGTCAGGTTAAACTGATGGTCAGTGCAAATAGAACAGCTCAGCTTCACACCACCGATTTGAAATGCATTTAATATGTGCCCAAGCCGTGAGATAGATGATGAAAGGTTGTGACAGCAAGAGGTTAACCAGAGCAGAAGAGTCTCGTCCTGGACTTGACGCAAGGGACAGTTGTATTTGCAGAAGATGACAGTGATAATTTGCTTGCTCTGTACAATTCAAGTTTGGAACAGGACAACCGTGGAAAAGTAGGGCTGTTACCCATTACACTTTCCAAAACACTTATATATATCCTTCTAAATGTTGGGTGAGTTGTACAACACTCAGATATCCATGATTCCACTTCAGACCACAAGGATTTCATCCAGTGCTTTGCCATGTGTGTAGCCCCTGGTTTGCCCTCCATTGGTTATAACCTGCTCACTCTGGTATCTTAACCATCCATGCCATATGGCACAGGGCACAGGTGCAGGCTGTCCCTGTGTGCTGAAAAAGGAACTGGTGGGGAAGAAGACTGGCCTGGTTGAGCAGGGAGCTATTACAAGAACTCAGTAATAAAAGAAGAATGTATCATCTTTGGAAAAAGGGACAGGTGAATCAGGAAGTATTTAAGGATATTGTAAGGGCATGTAGAAAGAGAATTAGAGATGCAAAAGCTCAGGTAGAACCTAATCTGGGCCATCTCTGTTAAGGATAATAAAAAATACTTTTATAAATACATTAATAGCAAAAGGAGGGTCAGGGAAAACCTTCATTCCTTATTGGATGAGGGAGAGAACTTAGTAACAGAGGACAAGGAAAAGGCTGAGGTACTTAACACCTTCTTTGCCTCAGTCTTTAATAAAAAGACTAGCTACCCTCAGGACAAATGGACTTCTGTGTTGGTAGACAGGGATGGGGAGCAGAATCCCCCTCCTGTAATCCAGGAGGAAGTAGTTAGGGACCTGCTGTGCCACTTAGATCCCAACAAGTCCATGGGTCTGGATGGGATTCATCCTAGGGTGCTGAGGGAGCTGGCAGAAGAACTGGCTAAGCTGCTCTCAATCATTTATCACCAGTCCTGGCTCACTGGGGAGGTCCCAGATGACTGGAGGTTGGCCAACGTGACACCCATCCACAAGAATGGCCGGGAGGAGGATCCGGGGAACTATAGGCCTCTCAGCCTGACCTCGGTGCCTGGAAAGGTTACGGAACAGATCATCGTGAGAGCCATCAAGCGGCATGTGGAAGACAACCAGGGGATCAGGTCCAGCCAACATGGGTTTAGGAAGGGAAGGTCCTGCCTGACCAATCTCATCTCCTTCTGTGACTGGGTGACCCGCCTAGTGGATGAGGGAAAGGCTGTGGATGTGGTCTACCTTGACTTCAGCAAGGCCTTTGACACAGTCTCCCACAGCATCCTCCTGGAAAAGCTAACAATCCATGGCTTGGACAGGTGCACCCTTCGCTGGGTGAAAAACTGGTTGGATGACTGGGCCCGGAGAGTGATGGTGAATGGAGCTGCATCCATTTGACATCTGGTGACCAGCGGTGTCCCCCAGGGATCAGTACTGGGCCCAGTCCTATTCAATATCTTTATTGATGACCTGGATGTGGGGATTGAGTCCACCCTCAATAAATTCGCAGATGACACCAAGTTGGGGGGAGTGTCAATCTGCCAGAGGGTAGGACGAAGCTGCATGGGGACCTGGACAGGCTGAGTCGATGGGCTGAGGCCAGTGGCATGAAATTCAACAAGACCAAGTGCAGGGTCCTGCACTTTGGCCACAATAACCCCAGGCAGCGCTACAGGCTGGGGGAAGAGTGGCTGGAGAGCAGCCTGGCAGAGAGGGACCTGGGAGTGCTGGTGGACAGCTGGTTGAACATGAGCCAGCAGTGTGCCCAGGTGGCCCGGAGGCCAATGGCATCCTGGCTTGTATCAGGAATAGTGTGGCCAGCAGGAGTAGGGATGTAATTCTCCCCTGTACACAGCACTGATGAGGCCTCACCTCGAGTACTGTGTACAGTTCTGGGCCCCTCACTTCAAGAAGGATATTGAGGTGCTGGAGCAGGTCCAGAGGAGAGCAACGAGGCTGATGAAGGGACTGGAGGGAAAGTCTTATAGGGATAGGCTGAGAGAGCTGGGGTTGTTTAGCCTGGATGAGGCTCAGGGGGGACCTTATCACGCTCTACAACTACCTGAAGGGAGGTTGTAGTCAGGTGGGAGCTGTGCTCTTCTCTTCTCTTCTCAAGGCTGGACTTGCTGATCTTAAAGGTCTTTTCCAGCCTTGGTGATTCTGTGATTCTATATGATAGGCTACATCGTAGGTTTGACTTACTTTGTGTGTGTCAGAGGAATAGACTTCTGGGCCATGGTTCCTTCCCTCTGCCTTGGGGCAAGTGGTCACCCTCAGGCTCTGTTCCCACCTCCGGGCCAGTCCACTCCCGATGGGACCATGCCCCACCCTTGCTGCCAGCCAAATCTTCCTTCCACCATCTTTTATGGCCCAATAGGGCGGAAAAGTTCCTAAAATCAAGGAGTCCAAAAGTCTCACCAAGAGCTTCAGTCCTGATGGTAAAGGTCAAAAGTCTTATTGCACATTGAGCCTGTTTTCTTGGGTACGTGGATGACCAAAGTGGATGGGGCTTTGCATGGGATGATATTTCCTTGTTGTCTTTTATATAAATACTTCCAAACACCTGATTAGGACAACCGGACAGTATTTCCAGGCAAGTGGACATTCAATCTTTCCAGCATATAAGCTATCTCACTTGAAAGTGCACCAGATACACCTTCTAACCTCATAGTCTTTAGGAGGTTCCTAGGCATAAGATGCACCTGCCTTGAAGATCATGGGAAAACCCTACTCTGCCAGTTTTATAAGGAAGACTCCTGGTCTTCACTGTATCACAGCGGTCTATTTTTTCTAGTTAGATTTCCATTTTGACATCAGTGTGTTTCAGAGAGCAGAAGTGACATTACTTCAGCTTCAGTTTCTTGACTACAGAAATACTGTAATTGAAGTGATAGAAGTATGTGTAAAAGGTATCTACCACAAGATAGGCCTTGGTGAAAAGCCTTGTTACTGCAAAACCACTGTGTTGCTTGTTGGCACCCTGTGGTTTGGAGTTTTGTTACTGCTTTTTGTTTTCATTCGAGCTATGAGCTAATATAACCTGCCCTTCTTTTCAGAATAGCTTTTATATATACATACTATGTTCAACTCTTGATATTCTTTCTTTAGTCTTGATACTCCTTCTTTACAACATTTAAAGCTAATGCCCCCAAAAAAACCCCAAAACATTCACAAACTGTGGTGATGCAAACCAGTATCCATCCCATGGGTCACCTAAACTTACTGAAAGAACTAGATAAGAATTCCTCAGTGTTACATACTTCTTTTCAGTGATGCTCTCTGTGTTTGTCCTTGCAGTTTTGTCTGCACAATAATTTCTGTCTGCTGGAAGCAGAAGCTATGTGCTGAGGCAGCACTCTTAGAGGATGCTGTGAGCTGGTTCAGGTAGCCAGACCTCGGCACATCACCCCACTCCAGAGCCGGTTCGTGCTCTGGCTGGTCGTGTTTCCAGCACCTCAGTGTTTTGTGTTATTGGTTTCCAAAGCTTGTATAGGCTGCATTTTCAGATGGTTAATTCCAGTAAACATTGTTTTGGACTGAGGGTTCTTTTAGTGTTAGTAACAAATTACTGCTCCCTTGAGGCTATTACTTCAGTGAAAATCTTACTAAATACGAGAAGAGCTGTAAAGTCTGATCTAATACTAGAACTGTGAGAGGGAAAAGTAGTATCTTCAGAACAATGTATGGGGAAAAGATACTATATCCTGTTCTTATTAATTGTGCGGCTGGGGTATTTTTAAGTCTGCTGGCAATCAAACAGCATGAGCATCTCTTTTTGCACTTACAGTTTACTTTCAGTCAACCTGTGTTCTTTTCCAGGTGGTGCTTGGCAGTTTGCATTTAATGTGAAATTCTACCCTCCAGACCCTGCACAGCTATCTGAAGATATTACCAGGTATTTGAAACATTAAATACCTTTCTGGAAGGGGCTTAAAAGCTGTTCATAGTAGTAGTGCTTGCACTCTAATTATCCAAGAAAAGGAATGTTTTGTATTCCCATTGGCTTCCTTTCCCTTATGAGCTTATGGAAAATATGCAATGCTTTGGCAGAAAGATGCTGTGAACAGTGTCTGTCTTCTGAGCTAAGACAACTTTTTCTTTTCTATAATTTAACCCTAAAACCAAGCTTTTTCAATATACACATTCCTGAGAGTTTATTTTAATTTTCACGAAGATGCCTGATACCCAGTTTTGGCAGTGGTACCAAGTTATTATTGTCAGTAAAGTCATAGTTATGAAAGTAAAGAAGTGGAATGAAAATAAGCACGTGTGTAAATTTTGTATGTCATTTGATGAGGTAAGCAGTTGATGTGCATGGTACAGGGAATATGGTGGTAATGAATGGCTGCTCCCTCCCTGCTTTCCAAGTCAGTTAACACTACAATCTGCACCTCTGCTCTCTGATTTTGCATACTGATTGCAAGCAAAAGCAAAAAAAAACCCAAAAACCTCATCTGGTTTCCTCTGTGGTAGAAGGCAGGAAAACCTTGTCGCCATGACGAGTTTTATACCATTGGCAAGCCATTCTCTAGCCTGCTCTAACATTTTGCAGCCTGTGGATATTTTAACCTCCGTTGCTTTGTGGACTGCTCGTTGTGTGGTAGCATGAAGCCTTTGGCTTAGATCAGACTTCCCTGTGCTAGGTTTTTGTGCAGAAAGACAGTGTGCCAAGAGTTCACACTTCAACAGAAGTCTTCCAAAATAAAGGATTGCTTTTCTCTTCTTGTTGCCCTCAAATATCCCCTGGGAACTCTGTGCCTTCGCCACCAAGCCAACACTCTTCATTTTGTTCCTGTTTTCTTCTATTTGGTCACCCTTCGCACTGCTTATTGCTGTGGTTTTAGCAGCATTTACTCTTTCAATGTATTGTTGAGAAAGCTCAACTGTTTACTCAAGAGACAGCTTACTTTTTTTTGATAGCTTGGAGTTCACCTACCCTTTAATGAACAGTATTTGGGGTTTTTAATTATTTTTTCTCCTTAAATAAAATAATTATCAGGTAGCTATATATCTTAGTGATTTATGATAAAAACCTGGTATTATTAATGGATAATCCTCCTTCTAGGTCACCAAAGTAATGACCTATTTTATTCGGAAATGCCCATGCTGCTTTATAAACATAAATAAGGCATTGCTGTCCATAAGTTAGGCAAGGTGTTTTGGGTGTTTTTCAAAATTATTATTATCTTTGTTAACACCTGAAAAACTTTGGGCTTGGGGGTTGTCTGCAAATTAGTAGAAGAGCTCAGGCCTATGCCAGCACTCCTTTTTGGGCAGCGGTGGAGGGACACTTTCTGAGCCACCTTGGTGCTCCGTTGCAGATACTACCTCTGCTTGCAGCTGAGAGATGACATCGTGTCGGGTCGGCTGCCCTGCTCATTTGTCACGCTGGCCCTGCTGGGCTCCTACACCGTGCAGTCGGAGCTCGGCGACTACGACCCCGACGAGTACGGCAGCGACTACGTCAGTGAATTTCGCTTCGCGCCAAATCACACTAAAGAGCTGGAGGACAAAGTGATCGAGCTGCACAAGAGCCACAGGTAGGCAGGGGGAATTGGTGTGGGCTGCAGCCTGTCTTCAGGTACTGTTCCGATGCATAGAATGGTTTGGGTTGGAAGGGACCTTAAAGGTCATCTAGTTCCAACCCCCGTGCATGGGCAGGGACACCTCGCACTAGACCAGGTTGCTCAAAGCCCTGTCCAGCCCGGCCTTAAACACTTCCAGGGTTGGGGCATCCACAGTTTCCTTAGGCAGCCTTTTCCAGTGTCCCGCCACCCTCACAGGAAAGAATTTCTTCCTAATACCTAGCCAAAATCTATCCTCTTCCAATTAAAAACGATTCCCCATTGTCTGTCACTACAAGCACTTGTAAACAATCCCTCCCCAGCTTTCCAGTAGGCTCCCTTCAGGTACTGCAAGGCTGTTATAAGGTCTCCTTGGAGCCTTCTGTTCTCCAGGCTGAACAACCCCAACTGTCTCAGCTAGTCCTCATAGGAGAGGTGCTTCAGCCTCTGGACTTACTCCTACAGCTCCATGTCCTTGTGTTGAGGGCTCCAGAACTGGACACAGTACTCCAGGTGGGGTCTCACAAGAGCACAGTCGAGGGGGAAAATCACCTTCCTTGACCTGCTGGCCCACTTATTTTGATGCAGCATAGTGTATGCTTGGGTCTCTGGGCTGCAAGCACACATTGCTTGCTCATGTTGAGTTTCTTTTCAGTCAACACCCCCAGTGTTAAAACCTGCTGCAGAATACCTAGTAAGAGTATTTTTTGGACATGGCTTTTGTCTGAGCCTTTGGTTAGAGAAGAGCTTTGCAGTATGGAAGATAACAGGGTCTGCACCAGAGCTTTGGCCATCTAAGGGATATGACTGTATTTCTGGCAGGCTGAGAATATTTTCCAGGTGCTGGATTTTATTTCAGTCTCTCTTTCTTTAACATTGATGGTTAGAATTGGTTGCTTTTCCTCAGGGGAATGACACCTGCGGAGGCTGAGATGCATTTCCTGGAGAATGCCAAAAAACTGTCAATGTATGGAGTAGATCTCCATCATGCTAAGGTATGGACTATAGTTCTTTCACTGGTCATCTTTCTTCTTTGGCGTAGTACTTTAACCTGCAGGGTCTCCCTGTTTCATATTTTTTTGTGTCGAGATGGGCATTTTGTGAGATATATCATGTCTCAACACAAAGAAAGGTAACTCATGGGATAATCATAAATATATCTTTTACTTGTAACATAACCTAACCTAGACATTCAAAGATGTTGCACATCAACCTTTCATGTTGATTAAACAATCAAATTATTTGAGAAAGTACTGAGTGGATGGAGCAATGAGGAAGGATATTAGAAGCTTTCCAGAGTGTGATCAGTTGTCATTCATTCAGGTACATTTTCAAATTTAAAAAGGCCAACTCTGGTATCTTAACTAGATAAGCAGATCATTTCTAACACTGCAGAGAACTTGTAAGCAATTATTTAGCTGTGATGAAACCTAATCAGATTGCTGGTAAAGGGAAGAGAGTGACTTGTCTCTCTTTTGAAGTGTGGTCATTGCAGTTGACTGGAAGGGCAGCAGTTCTGCTGGAAACGTTCTCCCACAATGAGGTAGTTTCTCTAATCATTGGCAGGTTAAGTTATGAGTAAAACATGCTCATTCTTATTGTGCCTTGGGAGAGCCTTGTATTGGTTGTCTGTTTTTCGGTTTGGGTTTTTTTCCCAAATAAATAATTACCATTTTGTTCTTCACTCTTCAAAGTAAGGCTAATGGATTTTAACATCTTTGAAGTTAGCAGGCATCCTTGGCAAACGAGCGTTGAACAAAGAATTCTGAGCTGTGGAGGCTGCTGCATTTTGTGTAAAGGTCAAATTATTGCGAGCCTGTTTTTATGCTGCAGTAAATCCTTTCAAGAATGAAGATAAATTCACAGATCAGATCTTGAAAGGGCCTGCAACTGTGTCCCTGGGGCATTTTGTAGGAGCTGTGCATGTGTGTTACAGAATTCAAGGCAATCTTTTGTGTTCTGTTAATTGCCTTCACTGAAAATGAAAAATCTAGATATGGCTCAATGGGCAGCGCTCTACCAGTAGGCACGCTGCTGCTTTCCCTGTGTCATGCAGATAGGCACAAAATTTTGAGGCACATTTGGAGCAGAGAGAGAAATGGATTGAGGAATGTCACTCAGTAGCTTTTTTTCAATATCCTTTGTTCAACACAAATCTGCAAAGCAACAACAAAGTGAGTTCTTGTTCTAAATAAGTTACAAGCTTTGTTGCTGAAAATTTAACATAGCGTAGCATTGAGGCCCAAGTATTTTTTTCAGGATATTGGAGAAAGGCTGTAAATTTTAAGATGGGGTGTCCTGAGATAACCAGGATCTTTTTAATTCTAAAAAACACTAGTACCCAGATTTACTCTTGGCGTTTTTCATACAGAAAGACTTAGAACAAGAGAAGTTGGTAGACAAGGCCATCTCTCTCTAAAGTGGTGCTCTTAATTAAAAAAGCTGCAGTGCTAACCAAATTGGGTCTGTCTGTGGGTTAAGAAACCCAACAGTAATTTTGGAAGCAGAGCTAAAGGTGGGAAAATTAGTCTCGGCATGAGAAGTAATGTTGAGTTTTAATTAGGCCTGCCAATGAGATCTGATGGTATCAGGCTAGAGGACAAGCATCTCTGTGGATGCCTTTTAGAAGTCATGCTGTGGCAAATGTCTCTATGTAAATGTCAATTCATTAAGGCTGTGCCAATATCTTAGGTATTCAACAGATGCTGGACTTGCCAGCTGCTGTTAAAACTAGTTCTCCATTATCCAGCACAAGGCTACAATAAAAAATGTGTTCAAATAGACAGATTTGTCCTCTGGGTTGTCACTGCTCTGATGAAGCTCCCTGTTTCTATGCAGAGCTGCAGGGATGTGCAGCTCAGTGTCTCGTGCCTCAGACATTACATGACAGTTTTCTGTTCCGTGCAACCACATCGCTTCTGAAATAAACCCAATTATTTTATTTGGGTTTCATTTTCTGCCAATAACATCACGCTGAAAAGCTGTCTCTGACGCCAGCAAGAAGCTGTGAATGGACTTGGATCTGCTGCATAAGTGGACATGAGGGAAGAAGGCATTTCCCAACAAGTTTTTGAGAAAGTATATCAGAAGAAGGTGCCCCTTGTACTGGCAGCTGTGTGCCTTACATGAGCATGTGTGCCTTTCAGGCATTTGCTAGGCAGTGGGATTACTGGCAATGAGACTTCCTTTTTCAGAAGGTATCCACTGTATATAGATGTTACTTTTTTTGCTTAGGAAACTGAAATTGAAGTCCACTGAAAAAAAATAGCCTTTTCTCTTCTGCAATGCCTGGCAAGGATATATACATGAGAGCTTTATCTAGAAAAATATTTAGAAATATTTAGAAAAATCACCTTTAAGGGCTGATACCATCATTGTTGGAATATACATCCTCTATTGGTGTGTTTTCTAACGCACAAGTGACTTTCTGACACTAATTCTATGTTGTGTCTCTGATTTTAAAACAATTTTTTTGGATTTCAAGTTGTGCTGTAGCCATTTCATCATGACTGACCATGCATGCCTTTGTGTTAATCTTAAAATGTAATCAGGTTTTCACTGTGTGCCTAAAGGATGGCTTATTGGGAAAACCAGAGGAAAACTATGAATTTGTTTCATTGTTATCATTGGGTGACATCTTCATAGGTTCTGTTGCCAGACTTTTGCAACTTTAAGTTATTTTAAAAGAATTACCAAAGAACTCTGTGCTTTAAGGTGGTTCCTTCTTTTCTGTGGCAATATTAATTAGTACTTATCTAAATGAAAAAAAACAGAATTATAGAGCCTAATGGTGGTAGCAAACAGTGAAGATTTGTTTTAGACTATTTGAAGTCTTCTAAAGGGGAGTACATATTTCTTAATAAATATTTATTTTTGGGTATATTCTAATAAGGTTGTGGTCAAATCTTTTATAGTGGTAATGTGTCTGACCTACAGCTTCCCTGTCAAAAAATTAGTTATAGCACAGGTGTAGGTTATTGCACACTTTTAAAATAATCTTTCTGATCCAAATGACCAATTTTCTGGTCATTTCAAAGTGAAAATACTGAGCATAGGCACAACAGCATTAAAGAAACAAGGAAACCAACTAAAGCCAAGATGAATCCAAGGATTCACAAGGCTTAGTCATGGAGTTGAGTAATGCTGGGAGTATTAAATTTGTATGCTGTCCTACTTACTTTCAATCTGGTATTTATGCTAATAACCCTTTTTTTAATTATGCTAAAAACATTCTGCTATATCATTAATATCATTCTTTTAATAATGTCAGAAAATTCCCCCTTCTCTTGGAATCTTTCTAAAAATACAAGGAAACATTTGCAACAGTCAGTTTCTCTCACCCTGCCCAGCCTTACTCTTAGTTGCATGAATGCAGTCAATGAGTAGGGTAGGTCTGAGAAATCAGGTCACTACAGCTGATGCATTAAAAAGATGCTGCTCAGACAGAAACACGGTATACAGGAGTCTGTAGTACTGTGGGATGTAAGGAAGGAAATGTCCAACAAAGTGCATTTCTTGCTTTTCCAGGATTCTGAAGGAGTGGAAATCATGCTGGGAGTTTGTGCAAGTGGTCTCTTAATATATCGAGACAGACTCAGAATAAATAGATTTGCCTGGCCAAAGGTTCTGAAAATTTCCTACAAGAGGAATAACTTCTACATCAAAATCCGACCAGGAGAGGTAAGAGTATCCTGAAACTCCTTAGTGAATGAAACTTTAAAAAAGAAAAAAAAGTTCTCATTTATTTGTGGATTTTTCATGTATTAAAAGCCTTTCACATTCCTCTCCGTTTATGTTTTTTAATTTGTGCTTATTTTCTTTGTAAAGATTAGGTAAATACTTTATTTAAAATACAGGTAAAATCTTCTTTGGTGTTTTTCTGTTTACATACATGAGCCAACATAAAGAATAAATATTCTATATATATAAAAAGCTCATCTGTATTATGGACACTTTGGAAAATTAACATACTGCTTATTCATGGAGTGGTCATCATCCACTGTCACGTTGTATATTAAATTAATGTCTATTCATCTTACCCACTGGGAGATGTAGGCAGGCCATACCACATTGTTAAAGTATATTAGACTAGTAAATTAGGAGTCTGAATAGAAATCTGGAGACTGGTAAAAATTGAGTCAAGCATCCATCATTCATGGAGCATTTTTGGTAGCTGCATGCATTCGCCCTCCCAGGCCCGCAGGAGCTCATGTTCTGGCTCTGGAGAAGGTGATGCGAAATCTTGTACAGTGAGTGCCCTCTCGTGGCTCAGCCGGATGGATAGCAAACACCTGCCTCATGGTCCATCATTATAATTCTTATAAAAAATCCCGGGAGGAGGTCAGGCTCATCAGAGGCAAAGGAGTGTCTCCACCTTAAGTGCTGGTAGAGTAACTGGTCTATGATAGATGAAAAACCTGTACCTGTTTTAGATGGTGGAGCTGTGTGGCAGGACAGAAATCACCTGGATGAGGACTGGTATTTCTCCCATGTTGCCGTGTGGCAGTTGGGAGCCCTGAGCTAGCGTGTCCAGTACTGGCTTCATAAGTGACCTGGAAAATTTGCTGGAGCCCCCCACTGGTCCCAGGGCCTGAGCCTGTTTTAGAGCCCTAAACCAAAATCCGTAAACCTGCATCTTGTGCCCCTCAGCAGGCACAGTTTTAGTAAGCAAATTCCCAGTCTTGAGATTGATTTAAAAAAAAACACAAAAAGAACAGCTGCTCATGTTCCCAATGCCTGCACTCAAGGTCTCCACCACTGAAGTCCTATTGAGCTCTGCTGGTCTTGGTATGGAGCGAGCACCCTGTGATCAGGTCGTAATTCTTATGCAAAATAATGCAGTCTCTCTCCAAATTACGTTCAATGATAACGTGATTCACCATCCTGTGTGTCACTTAGATCATCTTTATTATAGTTTTGCAGCTTCCTGCCTTGTTTGTCTCTGTCAGCTCCCCATAGGGATCCAGGCTTCCTTACAAGTGCCCTTCTGCCTAACTTTCCCTGGTCATAGCAACACCATTTCACCGCCCCAGCTATCTGCATGTAGCCATTGACATCTTACAGCAGTTGTAGCTAGCACAGCTTTTGCATCTGGAATATAAATCTGCAGCACAACCTAGAAACGTCTCTTAGTATCCCCAGCTGACTCTTTCAATTACCTGTCTTTTCCTCATCCTCCCCAGGAGATAAATTAGCTAAAAAAACTGTGATTTACCAACTCTAGTTCTTTCACTGTAAATCTCCTTAATCTAAGGCTTTGTGAGACCAGATCAGTCCCCAGGGACTATTGCTCCTCTCCAGGCTATTATCAGGCTTCCCACTGTTGTCTAAACTGGTGAAGTTAAAGCAACAGGGTTAAAACACTTAAATTGTGTTTTTCTCAGAACTCTCCCAAGTCTTAACTGATCTCTTTGTTACTATAGGGCATAAAACATCACTGTCACCATGAAGAACCTCTTGCTCATTAACTGGGTTCCCCCAGAAAACTATCCTCAAAGGTTGCCTTTGATTATCACTCAGCTTCTTCCCCAGACAGTAGTCTGTAGCATATGTATATATTTGATTATATACATGACCATATACGTTCACCCCTGCAATGAAATTATATAGGTCGAGGAAATTAAGACCAACCTGTGTACACTGTCTAAAAGCAGATGCACAGCATCAAATATGTTATTTTTCTTTTTTCCTACCTAGTTTGAGCAGTTTGAAAGCACTATTGGTTTTAAGTTGCCAAATCATCGTGCTGCAAAGCGCTTATGGAAAGTGTGTGTTGAGCACCATACATTTTTCAGGTATGTGGATTTCTTTTCCTAAAGGTGTGATATGAAATGGAACAGAAAAGACCAGTTCTGTCAGCAGAGACAAAACCCTTCAAATTAAATTGTCTTTTTGATCACAAGTTGTCTCTGAGCAGACAAGGGAAGATTATTACTCCATTTGAAATTTGAAATGTTCCACCCAAATTATTCATGCTACTTCAGATAGATATTGAATGTTTAAAATCAGCATATGGTCCAAATTAATAGTTTTGCTTTATCTGTGCCATGATATTATCAGCTACTATAATTAAAGAGACGAGACTTCTGCACATATGCTTGTACAGGGAGACCAACTCATATGGAAAGTTACTGGGGGATGTGGGTAGGAATTTTAAAAAAACATTTTTTTTAATTGAATTACGTATGAAAATACAGACAGTAGTTGGTGAATACCTGATCCAGAGGTGTAATTTTTATATTGCTGAGGAATTTTGCAGCTACGTTTCTGACACCTAAGATGACCTGAAAGAAGTTTGGGATAGTGGAATAAATGGTGTAAGTACTGTGGTAGTCAGCAAGGAGATACTTTGCAGTGGGAACCCAAGAGGATGACATTTTCAATGGTGTGAAAGGGTGTCCAGTGCTTTTAAACCTCTCTCAAGGTGTTTTGGAGGACTGAAGATTTCTCTCCTTTCTTAAACCTATTGGTTCAGGCAGCTTGTATGTTCATATGAAATGCAGTCTTACTAGCAAAAGATCTAAAAAGAAATTGGCTGTGCATTTTTGGGATGTTTTTTGATTTCTAATGGGAAATCCATGTCTAAAAGCATAAATTCCATAGCAGGAGAATGGCTTCTTCAGCAGACTCCCATAGCCAAAATACAGAGGATGGGAAAGCCTGGAAAATACCTGCATCCATGTGAATGATTACTGCCCTGCATCCACTGGCAACCTGTTCTGGCCCTGTCCTCAGCATAGCAGCACTGTTATAAATTTCAAGAACATATAAATATATTTCAGTGCCAGTCAGAGTCCCTAATACAAGGAACACTTTTTTTTTTTTTTTTTTTTTTTTTTTAGTTTTCATGATGAGAAAATAATAAATCTGATTTTCAAGCAGGAAGGGACTGAGTTATTCTTGCCTGTTAGGAATGTCTCAGCTCTTCAAATGCATTACCTAAGTGGTTTTGTCATGCTGTATGAGGGGCATCCTTTGATTCCATTTTAGCCGCAGACCCACGAGGCACAGGCTATGATGGAGAGTGGCACCCAACAGTCATCTTCTCTCCTCTGCTGACATAGTGGACTGATTTTTGGAGTAGGGGGAGTAACGGGTGCACTACTTGGTGTGTTTTAGGCTCCTGCTGCCAGAAGCACCTCCAAAGAAGTTCCTGACACTGGGCTCCAAGTTTCGCTACAGCGGCCGGACACAGGCCCAGACAAGAAGAGCCAGTGCCCTCATAGACCGTCCTGCACCTTACTTTGAACGTTCTTCTAGTAAACGTTACACTATGTCTCGCAGCTTAGATGGGGGTAAGGTCCTCTTAATTGCCTTTTTCAAGAGTTATCGTCACAGTGGTCACTGCTTTTGATTAGGTGTAACTCTTTGTCATCTCATCTCCTTGAGCTTCAGCTGAGCGGTGGAGGTTGTGAGTACCTGCACGTTCACTGTGGGGGTAGGGGAGGATGCAGAGAAATAACTGTGCTAAGTGTACTGCTGTGATCCTTACAAAACGTTTGTCTGGAGGAGGTCCTTGTGAGCCCACTGTTCCTGGAGCCTCTTGCTTTGGCCTTGCACCTGCAAAGCACTTCTCTGCTTTGGGGAAGGACAGAGTGCCTGAACCTGCCAGCCTGAACAAGTCAGGCTTCAGTGCTTTTTCAGGGTTTGTATGAGTAACTGTTTAGGTTTGGGTTTAATTTGGCTTTTTTCCCTATGTGGGTTTTTAATTTAAGTATGTTACAATTAATAAATGAATTATCTTTCCTTGATTGAGTAATAACACTCACTTCCAATTACCTCACATCCTAGTTGGATGAGCTTTAACAGGCTTTTTTCATACATTACGTTTGAAGATGCGAGATGGGGAGTAACGTACGCGGGTTAATAGTGCATCCTTCCTCCTCCTGTCTTCCTCTGTGGTTCATGGAGGTCAGAGTTCTGCTGCTGCCGTAGGTTAAACCAGCGTGTGATTCAGAGTCTCATCTACTTCAACAGGTGTTACTGTTGTCATCTATTGGGTAAAAAAGAAATTGTAGTTTATTTTTGTAGAAAAGCACTGAGACTGTATTTAGAATTGCTACAGTTTTAAAAAAAAAGTGCATTCTCCTGCAGCGTATCACAAATGAATGACAATGAAAATAGCTGATGGTGGGGAGGGGCGGAAGCTTTAATTTAGAAGTACTAGTGACAAGCCTTCTTTTCTCCCCCTAAAGGTGCTGCTTGTCGTTAATTATTTTGGAGTCTTCTAATTTTGTGTGCTTCTTGCTCGTTACCAAGCAACTGGTGACATGATTGCTGTGCATGTGTCTCAAAACAGAAATTATCCTTCTACCTTATTTTGTTTGTAACATCCAAAAACATGTCTCCCTCTACTCCCTTTGCTTTCACCCGCCTCTTAAGCTCATTCCCAAGAGGCAAGATATCTGCAGTGCTTTTCCCCAGCATTTCTTAGACTCTGCAAGGTTTTTATGATGTTAATTTGTGTAAGTGCAAATGGGGAAAAGCGGTTTTTTAATCAATGCTTATGATTTCTTCACTAATGTTACTATAATGCAAATGTGGCTGTAAGATTCAGTATCACGATTACACTGTGATCCCAGCCCTGTCATTTGTTACAGATGCAAATAACTTCATAAATTTAAATAGTCTTGTTGACTTAGAAATTAGTTACACATTAGTCAAGAGCAGGGTCTTGGTATATTATTGATGTTCTGTTCACATTCTATCTGTACATTTCCTATATTTCAAAATCATTCATATATATTGAAGTTTGCTGAATTATTGAATGTTTAGATCCTGAAATATTCTGGTTCGATCCACTGAATTGCATACTATCACTTCCCAGAATTTTTCAGGATAATGAGCTCACTTAACTGGCAGACTTTAATACTTAAAATACAAAGATCCTATTTCTTGATTGTCAGATATTATGCCTGTGTTACATCAATATTGTCATTTCCTGTAATGCAGCACGTTACTTACTGTGCATTTGATCTGCATTGTGATGTTCTGCCAGAAATAAAAAAAAACCAAAATCTCTTCCACCCCCATGGCTGATGTCATAGCTGGTTCTCCTTATGTTTCCTGCCTGATAACGGTTGCACTGCATTGATTTTTTTTCTGATGTTTTACTACAGTAGTGCTTTTAATGGCTTGCTAACATTTAACAACTGTAATTCACACATTAGCTACAGAAATGTGTGTATACACATCCATAATATATGTTTATGCATATAAAAGCTACACGCTTTATTTCAAGTAAACAGTTTGTTTAAATGTTATCCACATGCTTCTGGTTTCCTGAAACATGACATAGTTGTGTTTTCAGCAATATCTCAAATGTTTCACTAACCCAGCTTTTTAATTTTATGCAGCTTCTCAGCAAAAGCTATTTCAGACTTTCCCTCTTTAAATATTTGCTTTTAGCATCAGTGAATGAAAACCATGAAATGTACATGAAGGATTCTGTGTCTGCTGCAGAGGTTGGTACTGGCCAGTACGCCACAACAAAGGGCATCTCTCAGACCAACTTGATAACCACTGTGACTCCAGAGAAAAAGGCAGAAGAAGAGAAAGATGATGAAGAGGGCAAAAAGAAAAGGGCAGAGGAAGTCACCCCGATTTCGGCAATACGCCACGACACCAAGGTAGAGTTTGGAGGTTTTTGTATTAATCTGACCTACCTGGAGAGCACTCAGAGAAACACAGAATTGTTAGGGAGGGACAAGATACCTAGTTCCCTGAAAGGAAGCTAGGATACCCACAGTCGTATGTATGTGCAAATACATGCCTTGAACCAATATTTTTATAGTCCTGTTGCATTTCATATTATGTTGTAGAAGTCAGTTCCTGCCTTGGACTCTTCTTTGAAATCCATTTAACAGTCAGCATGGTGTTTTTTCATAGCATTCAAGAGCTCCCTAGGAAATACCCAAAAGCAGCCTAGCGGTGCACGTTTTGCTCCTTTGGTCTTCAGTAGTATTTCAGCTTCAGGATGGGCATCTTTTTTCTTTTTCTTTTTCTTTTTTTTTTTGACAGGGCAACAAAATAGTTCTGTGCTCTTGTGTGTAGCTCTGTGCTTTAAACTATTGTGTTTTTCTCATTTACTTTTCATAACACTGTTTCTTTGCATGTATTTCAGTTACGGTATTCATATACTATTATAAGCTTTTTCCTGGCTTACAAAAGCATTCGATTCCCCTGTTTGAAGTTTTCGGTTGAAGAAAACTGGTTTTGTTGATGATTCTCTGCTCAGTTGTTAAATTTGATTCATCCCTCACCATATCCAGTCCCACCACCACCACCACATACACGTACACATATGACTGTGCATTATATCTACTGAGTTATTAAGACAGGGTAAATGAAGCGGGGATGGAGAAGATACTGAATTTCAGAGCTGGACAGAGAAGAGAAGAGAAAAAAGGGTAGAATAAGAAACTGTCAAGTGTAAAATGGCCTCTGTTTATTTTACATTGAGGAGAAGAGATTAAATACTGCACTGAGGATACCATTCAAAAAGTGTACTATGGAATGCACTTGCTAAACAAGTAAGATTTATCCTCTTCATTTATGAGGAAAAGCCTTGAGATAAATATATAAACACCTTTACACCAACCAAATTGTCATGCATGCAAATGTTAGAACCTGAACTTCTGGCCTTATTGTATATGGTTACAATGAGCTACATAGCTAAAGGATCAAGTCCTGAGTAAGAGCTGCAATTGAGGTACCAAAAATCAGAAACAAATGGAAATGCTGAACATTGCACATGATAAAAGGTTTTCTTTTGAAAGTGTGGACTATCATTGTAGTGTTAAAAAGACAATCACTGTAGAATTTAACTAGGGTCTTCTTGGAACTCCATTAGTTTCTGCATGGAGAAACTGATGAAAATGAAATATGCAGAAAATATCCAATGGGAAAGTAGTTCTGTTCCAAATATTTGTTAATGTAGGTCAATGGAGAGATCAGCTGTATTTCAAAGATTATATGTTCCTTCTATATGGCCAGAAATAGTCGAAGATATTTTTAGGAAGATTTTTTTGGTGGTACTTAAACACGCACAAATGAATGATTTTTAGCCCTCCACCCCCAAGAGATGAGTTTTGTGGAAACCACCCACTAATAGAGCTTCAGTTCTGTAAGCCTGCAGAGATCTCAGTCCTGCTTCCACTGGAACTGCTATTGCTTTCCTCATTCATTATAAAGAGAACATGGTCTCAAGCAACACTTGAGATTATTTGAAATTAAGTTCCTATTTAAGGGTATGTAAATTTTATAGGTAGGTTTTTAAAATTTGCCACTAAGACATTTTTTCTCTGTTTTATGTGTATGTATTTAATACCAGACATTATTCTAAATATTAACACTGCGAAAATGTCAATAAGTGAATAGGCTGTATTAGCAAAGAATAAATTTACTTTGGCTTTTTTGCCTTTATAATATAAAGATAAGTTCTGTGTATTGAGCTCACATTTAAGTCCTGTGAGTCCATCAGCATTTAATTTTGACTTGAGCTTGCTACATTAAGCCTATAAAGAAGACATTTGTGAGCAGTTTGAAGTTAGGCTTCGTTTTGGTTTTTTGATTTGGGAATACAGATTGCCTGAACTGATAGTTTTTTGTTTGGTTTGTTGTTTTGTTTTTTTTACTGTTCTGGTTAGAGAAGAGGAAGAAGCAAAATATTAAGAGGAGGGGAAGAACTTCTTCTGTGTAAATATTTGTCTTAAATCCCATTCCTACTGTTAATACACTCAGTAAAGATTAGGCTTAGTAGCTAGCATTAGTGCAGCCTGTGTCTAAATTTTCATTGGCTCAGATTTAGCATCAGTTTGTACAGGCAAATGCTGTTTTGGCTTTGAAGGCATCCTGCTCTGGGGAGCTGGGAGTGGCAGTGGAAGTGAAATGCCTTTCATAGCTCCTTGCAGAGATGTGTGGTAGGTGGAGCACTTAGGATTTGGTCGTGGAGCCAGCATGCCACTTTAGCTAAGTGCGCCTTGCTGACTTTGGCCAAAACATCTCCGATCCATCAGCATTGTGGCAGCTCTGTTGTACTGGGGTACTTTAGTGGTGATGGCTGTTGTCCTTCTAAATAGCAGTTGTGGCTGCTGTCAGGGAGCACGTTAGTTGATGGTCACCCCTTCTGCTGAATCACCTCCTTCCTCCTACCACCTTTTTGTCTTTGAATGACCTTAAAGGCTGGTTGAATGCTCTACAAGCAGCGTATCAAAGCAAATCCTGCTTGTTGGTAGTCAGGATTTTTTTATATTGTAAAATTTGTAGCAGAAGCATTGGGTACATTTTTACCTCTTCACTATGGGTAGAGAGTCACTTTTTAACCATGAGGAGATGTGGCTGTGTGGGGCACAGATCTCTCTGGTCAGCCACCCTTCAGATGCCCAGGAAGAGAGCATGGGATCTGCTTAGCCAAAACCTCAGCACTGCCTGCTCTGACTTACAGCAGGGCTGTGGGGATCAGTGGAAGCCAACCTGGGTGGAGATGGGAGCTAGTTATTTTTTTCCATTGGTAATGACTGGTATACAGATTTATGCCCCCCCCCCGCCCCCCAATCAGAACGCGTTTTATTTAGTTTTAGGACCTATATATATATATATTTAATATTGTAGTTGAAGAATTTGGACATACAGACTTTTAAACTCCTTAGGGTTATAATTATTGCTGCTGAGGTTGTCTAATGCATAGATGGGAAGTGTCTGGCCCCCACTGGGTCTCCTTCTGTCTACAGGAATGCTGTCATTCAGTGTTGATATTCAGAACACATTCCTTCATTTCTTTGTTGCTCTCCATATACTTTGTGTTTGAAAACTCCTTAGGAACTGAAGCCAGGCTTACAGTAAGTGGAAATTGGCAGCACCTGAAACTCCACATACGGGCATGAAGTTTTTAATGTAAATCTTGTGCTGCAGATTACTAGAAAAATGCTCAATTGAGAAGTTGCCTTTTGTAAACTGTAACCCTGATTCACTAATACCTGTGGTGTGTGGCATGGGAACATGCACCATTTAACTCAGTGGAAAGCTATAGTGTTAAAATACTGTTTATAATTTTATATATATAATTTATCATCACGGAAGAAAATTAACTAATTACAGTTTTCTTTTTGTCCTTTTGCTTTTGCGCCTTGTTTGCTGCTCTTTCTCTATCCCCAGCCATCTTTGCTTGGCACTGACTCCCGCCTCCCCTCGCCATCCCTGCCGCCTGGCCCCCACGCACCTTCTGCAAAGCTTCGCCGGAGATGCAAGGAGAGCACTCGAACAAAGCCCTTAAGTTGTGAGGCACCCAAAGAGAGCACCCCAAAGCACAGTGACTCGGATCCAGACTCTGACAGAAAGGAACGAGCTTGCTCTGCTGAGCAAGACGTGTCTTTTGGCTATAAGCAAAAAGCCGGCAAAGGCGGAACGCTGTTTTCCTTCTCCTTGCAACTCCCAGAGTCATTCCCTTCCCTCCTGGATGACGATGGCTACCTGTCGCTCCCTGACCTCTCTGAAACCAACCTCCTGCCTGCCAGTGTGCAGCACTACCTTCCCATCCGCTCCCCCTCCCTGGTGCCCTGCTTCCTCTTCATTTTTTTCTTTCTGCTCTCTGCCTCTTTCTCAGTGCCATACGCCCTCACTCTCTCCTTTCCTCTGGCTATGTGCCTCTGCTACCTGGAGCCCAAGGCGGCCTCCTTGAGTGCCTCACTTGCCAATGACCTGAGTGACAGTTCAGAGGAAGAGGTGTGTACCTCGGCATCGAACACACTCTTTTTCGTGTTCAGTGCTTCAGTCCTAACCAGTGTTAGATCGCTGCAATAGTGGTCCTACTTTCAGAGCCTCATTTCTGTCTGTGCTGATGTTAGAAGGGGTGTTTTTGGTTTTGTTTTTCTTTTGGCTGGGGGTTGTTTGGGTTTTTTTCCTTTTTTTTTTTTTCTTGTGTCGGGAGTGCAGCTTGGGGCCCAGGTTTAGGCACAACACTGTGTGGAAGTGGCATGGTTTGAACTATGTCAGCTGATGCAAAGTGACTTGCACGAAACAAATTGCCACTGATCAGCTCTGAAGTCTTTTATCTGAACCCACCAAGACCCCCTTTCAGTTTATAGTAGGGTTAGAATAATTATCTAGTGGGAATTAAGTACAATTTCTTGCATAATTATACATGTGTGCATATATATGTATATGTATTTACATTGAATTTATATAAATAGCCAATAATAATGGGCACCCTCACCAATGTCAGGGTGTTTGAAATTCAGGTGGACTCAGCTTGTTGCAAGAGGCTATCAGCTGTAGCCTGAGCTCAGAAAAGGCTTTCTGGTTCAGTGAAATCTAGATTTGGATTTTCAGCCTTGATCCCATCTCTGCTGCAGATTAAATAGTTTTCCCATGCTTAAATCCAATGTATCAGTGAGAGGTCAGATTGGGACAGCTGTTCTACAGCTGGTGAGGGAGCAATGCCATGTGGGCTGTTCTGCGATTTGCAGTGTTATATTAGCAGTGCCAAAATGGATGCCTCGAGCCACCAGGGTTATCACAGGTAGATAAACCAACTGCAGGAGGAGTCCACAGTGGCTCTGTGAACTGTGGATATGATTATATATCCAGAAGAGTGAAAGAAATCTGCTTGTTTAAGTAACACAGTAACTGACATCTCAGCTTTTGCAGGAGCCCAGTTATTCTTTGTTGACAGAATAAAATGACGAGTTCATTTTGTCCTAATTTTTCCTTTTTCCCCTTCATCTCCAAATGCAAAAATACAGTTTTTGCTTTGAAAGTAAACAACCCCACCCAGATCAGATAATCGCAGACCGGTTGGCCATTTGTAAAAAGCCGTCTTGGCCACTTGTCGATGGTGTTGCAGGAGTCATCCTCGATAAACCACCTTGCCCATCTAAACATTTGTGTCATCTGTCACTGTTGGTTCTGTAGGACTTGGTGCAGGATTTAATTTCCTTTTTATGGAAAGCCAAAAGTCGCATCAATTTATCTTGTAAAAACATTGTCTTTAGATGCTTTTGGCTCTGTGATGCCTAACAACTAAATAATAATGTGCAATTTTGGATAAAAGGCATGCAAAATGTTGCTGTCTCATTTTGTGTCCTCATTTTGAGATAGCATTTAGGTCTCAATTTGCATTAGCTCTGCACTTGGATTAATCTAATAGCAGTAACAGCATTAGTATCATGCCAGCTCCAGAGGCAGTAACGAGGCGGTGTTCATGTAATACATTGGTCTGTTCCTCTTTCAGAAATGAGCACTTTTTTTCATTAATAAAGTTAGGAAGTATTGAGCATAAAAACTTATAAAATAGGCTTTTTAGTGTCTGTCTTTTATGAGAGTGATTACTCTGGCAGTGCTTCCTGGCAGACAACACAGACTTGTGCCTAATCCAGGGGATATTTCTTGTCCAAAATACTGCATGAAAGTGAATATGTTTTAAACTTGGGCATGTCTGCATTACATTGGCAAAACAAATCACAGCAATTACGGTCGCAAGTTAGAGGAGGTTCAGCAGCAGCATCTCAGGAGGTGGCTGCCTTCCCTTCCTGCTCCATCTCTTGCCTGCCCACCAGCCCCACCAGCAGCTGTGCTGCAGCCCACCTCAGAGTAGAGCCAGACCTTTCTTACCCTCCACTCTGGAGGAGACCTGCCTTGCTCAGCCTTAATTTGCCACTCCCTGCTCTGTGATAACCCCAGATTTTTACTTCAAGTAATTCAGTAACACTGACTTTGACTCTGTGACTGTTGATTGGCTTATTACCAAGAATGTTAGTTACAATAAAACAAATTTTGTGCCATATGTAGGATTTCATTGCTGTTACGGTAAAAGAAATAGAAACTATTTCCGCCCCCCCCCCCCCCCAGTTCACGAAAGATTGCACACGGTAATGCAGAAGGCTACAGCCAGTAGCCTGACCAATCTCATACCTTGTTGAGCTCTATTCTTCCTGGAGCAGTGCATCTGGAGGCAGTCCATGCTGTCAGAGACAGAATCTCAGCCCTTAGATTTGATTAGCTTCTGTGTTTCTACCTCAGCTAATACTTCTATTGAATTTTCTCTAATGTTCCCAATTTCAAGTTCTTAAGTGAACCCTATATGCAAGACTCATGTTACAGCACCTTGACACAAATCTTTTAACTCCTTTTAAATGCCTAGATTCATCATTAATTCCTCTCCTTTTTTTAAATAGGAGCGACAATGCATAGTTTTTTTTTAATACTGCCATACCTTTACAATTGCTTAGATCATAGAATCATAAAATGGTGTTACTGTTTACAATCTTTACAATTGCTTATAATGTTATTAAGATGTGAGATCCTTGACTAATAAAAAAACAATTTTCTAACACTTTAGTGAAAGCAATTTAACCAGCTAGGTAGACTATTTTGGCATCTCAGTTTAATTTAAAAGTGGTCTGTCTATTGAGTGGTTATTGCTTGAAAAATTGCATATAACTTGCATTCATGCACTTACTGAATAGTGCAAAATGCCTGTGTATTCTTCTGCCTATTGTACAAGCAATACATATTATTCAAAGGAAGGAATAATGGAAAACAAAACAATGAAAAAGTATCAAAATAGCAGTTTTATGAAATATTGGAGTTGTCAGAAAAGAACAGAAGATAGGAAATTCAGAGTTAAGACTGATTCTCCAGATCTTTTATCTCGTTTCATACTGATGTGGTTTGAGGATGAGATGTATTGTTGCAGCTTTAAATTACCTGCCTGGGTTACCTTAGATTATCTAAGGACCTCAGAAAATTGCTAATCAAAACCAGAGCTTTCAGTGATTTTAAAACAACTTCGATGTGCCATTCTGGGGCAGTGGGGAGCACCTTCCTTAGTTACTAGTTTTCCGTAAGCTTGCATAACATCAACAATAGTCACTTGAACTCTCTTCTCAGACTTTAGTAACCTGCACCTGACTATTAAATGTCAACATCTGGGTTCTTCACTAAATTTTCTTCACAGTGTCGAGCAAAGCAAGGACAGATCAGTCTGTGCAATGCTGTGCTTTGTTTCATTTTTATCACTTGTACCTAGTAAGTGTTTTGGGTTTTTCTGGGGGGAGTAACTTTTATTTTCCTCTTGCTTTCATCCATATTCTTAAACGGAATTAGAAGTTTGGGGTTTTTTTATTCTTTTAATGACAGTTTCTTTCCTTCTTTTTACTATTGTTAACAATATCAGCTGCTCTTTATCGGAATCGAGTGGGATCTGAGCCTTACCACTATTCTGCAGACAGACAGTAGATGGGCTGGGGGGTATGATTATTTGAACTCCTTGGTAATGCAGACAGCCTCATGGTGTATAAATGTGGAAACAAAATAAACTTCTGTACAAATGAGGGGCTGAAAGTCAGGTGACTGTTAAAGTAGCCTTTTTTAAAAAAATTATCTTTTCCCCCTCCAGATAAAACATCAAATACTAAATTAATCTATATTGGCTTGAAAAAAAAAAAGGTGAATAATTTTCTTTAAAAAAAACATTAACATTATGGGAGGAAAAGTTTGTTTGAAAATATTAACCTTTTTTTTCCCCCCCCTTTTTTTTTTTTTAAAGCCACCTGGCTTTCTTAAGAAAAAAAAAAAACAACACAACAAAACAACCTGCTATTCAAATAACACTTTTCCAATAATGTTTCATTTGGCTTTTAAATTTGTTCTAGTAAAGCCATATACTGTGTACAGTACGCCTCGAGTCTTCCTCTGAGTCTGTTCTGTTTACTAATATAACACTTTTATTTTTGCTTCTTTGACTTGTGCGTGGTTTGAAAAGCAATGCTAATGCAATTCACAGGGATGTTGAATTTAAGAGTTGCCCAATGTGAGCCACTTGTACTGATGAGCTGGGTTTATTCTTTATTCCTGCCTTCCTCTCGGAACCCGGTTACTTGTCTAACCAAATAGACTGACAGTGAGCAGACGGATACTGCAGCTGATGGTGAGACCACTGCCACCGAGGTTTGTACAGTCGCCAGCAGCCAGTTAGGGCAGGGGAGAATATTTTGCCTCATCTCTTCCTGACCCTGAGTGCCCAACTGCATGTCTCCCGCAGCGGTTCAGGGTCCCTCCGCTCGCCTCTGCATGAACGAACCTGCGAGTGCAGGCGCTTTGCTGGGGGAGTTGAGTTTTTGGTGCTCCCTGCAAGTTCCTCTTATTTCTGTTTGGTTTGGAAACTGCGAGGCCTCTGTGCTGTGCGGATAGTGGGGTAGTGGCAGTGTCACCCACGTCAGCGCTGCCCAGCTGGGATGGTCGTGCTGGCCACACTGTGCCCTTCGTTGTTCCGTTTGCTTGTTTGCTCGTATAATCTGCAGCCTGTGTGAGAGAGAGGGGAGTAAGAAGACAGTAAAAAGCAGTTTTCAAGTATTGTCAATAAAGTCATTTCCAGATTGTCATAGAATCATAGAATGCTAGGTTGGAAGGGACCTCAAGGATCATCTGGTCCAACCTTTCTAGGTAGGAACACAGGTTAGGTGAGATGGCCCAGCACCCTGTCAAGCTGAGTCTCAAAGTGTCTAGTGTTAGGGAATCCACCACTTTGCTGGGGAAATTATTCCAATGTCCAACTGTTCTGAGAGTGAAAAATTTTCTTCTGGTGTCAAATCAGGATCTCCCCAGAAGTAACTTGCACCCATTATAAACATTTAAGGTTTTCCTTGAATGTAATGCCACGTGTCGTCTTTATGTATTGCCACCAGTAGCCCAGGTTATTGTCTTCAGAGGAGGTTCTATTATGTTTTCTCTGCATTGAGAAGCCTCATATCCACAGCACAGTATATAGACTGTGCAGGCAAATTCAACCTGATGTGACTCCAGTGAAGTGCATATAATGCTTTTATAATTAATGTTGTTGCAGCTGCAAACATGAGCTGAATTTGGTCTGACATCTGGTAGAAGACAGAGTCTTATCACAAACACTACTGCAGTTTTTCAGAAGGATCTCAGTAATATTTCAGACTCTTTAAAATTACCATCAAGGAAAAATTCTCTGTATAATGTGTCAGGGCAATTCAGCCTGGGCTGTAAATAGAATAGATTTGAACCGAGTTATAAAGTAATCAGCAGATGAAGATTTTTCTCATGGGTCATTTGACTAATGAGGACTATATGAAAAATTAATAGTAAAATAGTGGCAGGAGCATTAAAAGAATGCACATGGAGCAACAACATAAAGTCTGTTCAGATGACTCAGGAGTACACAATGCTTTGAAGAGCCTCTTGCCCTGTATGGCTTTATGCCTTCAGCCATACAAAAAGTAAAGCATAATCCTAAAACTTTGACATTTAAAATGTTCAGTTTATTAATCAAAAAATGCATTGTGATCTCCCTAGCTGGCATCTTTATTTTAGGGAAGCAGATTCAATTAAAAAACCTCCATTTTCCTTATGGATACCTGATTTTCAAAAAGCATGGCATACTTGCCAGCTGAAAATTCAGCTCTCAAGAATGGGGCTGCTTGGACAGTCCATTGCTTGAAGTTAATGTGATGCCTGTACCATTCCAGAAGGCTGCCACAGCAAATCGATCTGAAAGAATATACACAGGATAAATATGAAATGAAATCTTATAAATTATATAAATTATATAAATTATTTTTAAAAGTGACTGGGGCTAGGGAAATAACATTTTAAGCAAAATAAATGAAGCAAATAAAATGTGCTTCATTCTGTAGAAAGTGTTGCAGGTCATTTACCCATGGTGAGTTTATGCAAAGCTTTGCCTGTAGCCCAGGAGATGTCATATGTTTAAGCTCTGGGATTATGGACTTCCAAAGAATTTGCTGTTGCTGTTTGGTCCTAAACCAGCCACAGTCTTGGTTAGAAGGTCCAAATAGAGATCTATGAAAGCAGAGTACACCAATTATATTTATAAAATTAAAATATTTAATACCCATTTGGTCACAATTAACAAGTTTGAAAAGAGGAGGCTTGTCTGAGTTAGAAGAACCATGCAAAGTCAACCAGTGTGTCTGCTCCTTCTACTTAAGCTTTTAGTGTAGAGAAAACGTGACCTTAACCTAGCATGTGCCTCTCACCAATTTTTGTAAAGCCTTTGGCCATACAAGTGGGTAAGGTGTTGTTTTCCAATCTTTCTCATGCTGGCAGTCGGATCAAGAGGAGGACGGAGATCTAAAGGCACAGGTACAGAAACAAAAGGCCCAGATGTTGCTCAAGTCTCAAAGTTGGAGGTGTTCACCTCAGCATGTTATTGTCGGTTCTCTGTGAAGAAATGTGTAGAAACAGCATTTTGTATCCTTCCAATACTGTGTCCCTTACCTTTCCCTTTCTTTTTCACTTCTTTCAGAATAGTCTGATTAAGCGAATACAGGGTGAAAATGTGTATGTCAAACATAGTAATCTTATGTTAGAGGTTGGTATTGGTATATACCAGTGCATGTACGTACCTGTGTGTTAGTTTTAGTGGTAAACTGTGAATCTGCACTATGATGCATGAGTTGTGTATTCCCACCTGCTAATAAATCAAATAGATTTTTTTTTTCTCAGATGATGATGACTTCTGTAACTTGTACTATAAATATATATATGCGTGCGCATATGTGTGTGTGCATCCACGCGCATATGTATGTATGTTTGAAGCCTCTTTATCAGGTGTAAATTATAGTGATACAGATAAGCTCTTTGAGAGTATTTTTATACTCACTTGTACGAGGTATGCTATGCTGTTATCTTTCAAAATGCCACATTTTCACAGAGTGTTGTGTTAGTGCTGTGCTCCCCAGCTCCCTGAGATGTTACTTCCCTCTTTACTAACCAAGTTGTGTGTTTTGGCTCTAAAATCTGGTTGGCTTAGGATGTATTACAAACTGCTCTATTCTTTTAAAACTGTCCAGGACCTAGACAAAACCCAGGAAGATCTGATGAAACATCAGACCAATATAAGTGAGCTGAAACGCACCTTCTTGGAAACCTCCACAGAAACGGCTGTGTCTAATGAGTGGGAGAAGAGGCTTTCCACATCTCCTGTTCGGCTTGCAGCAAGGCAGGAGGAAGCTCCTATGATTGAACCACTAGTGCCTGAAGAGGTCAGCGTGAGCAGGAAGGCTGCCTTACCTATTTGTCTATTTGGTTTTACTTATAATAGCTATCAGCAGATTTAGAGGCCGTTCCCCACATGCAGGTGCTCCCTTTTTCTCGAGGACTCGGGATATAGCAGTAAACATGCAAGGAAGAGCAGATACCTTATATATATATGTATGTATATATATATAAAATCAGAGTATGAAATTCACTGTAAGCCACGTGGCAGAATTGGGTCTTTCTAGGAATGCAAAATGCAAGCTTACTTACATGTTCGTTGAGTTTGAGGACATACAGCCATGCATGAAAGAACCCATGAAGGTGATGGAGAGAAAATTTAAATATCAGTGACAGGTTGGGAGCAGCAGTGTAGCGGGATGGGTGGGGGTACCAAGCGTGACAAGAAAATACAGAGCAAAGGCCAGAACTCTCTCAGTCCTTGAAGGCAGGGAGGAATTATGATGATAATTAGACCTGCTTGGCCAGTACCATAAAAGAACCAGTAGTTGCTGCAGTTTGCTGGATACCATTTTGTTGAAGACCCAATGGAGGTTACCAACTATGCATTTTCATGCAGTGTGCATGCATGAAAAAATTTCCCTCACTGTGCAGTCTTGAAGTGTTTGCTAAAAAAGCTGCTTTTTTTTAGTTTGTGGGCAGATAATGAGATGTAGAGGTAAAAATGTAACATTTATGTAGCCATAAAATACATAGTTCTTAAAAAAAAAAAGCAGAGTGTGTTGGTTTAAATCCAGTGAAGCAAAGAGAAACATGCTTGTGTAGTCTGCACAAAGATTTATTATTTTTTTTTGTGAAGGGATATCTGGTTTCTGTCTCGTAGGAATAATCTTTAGTTACCACTTGGTTTTAGCATTACAGACCAATAAATGGTCATAAAATTTGCTTCTGTCACCTCAGCGCTGCTGTAATGTAACATCCTCATTTAGCCATTCATTTGGAAAGGAAAAGAATAACACTTATCTGGTACCTCTTTTCTTACTCTTCTTGCTCAAAAGCAACATCCAGTTCCTAAGTAAAGGATCTAAGTACAGCACAGCTGTCTCACAGAATCTCATCCAAATGAAGGCATTTCTGTGGAAAAATATGAGTGGATTTGAACTATCAGAGCCTAACTATGTGCTGACTTCTGGCACTAAGGGGCCTCTGCTGTAGGTAACATCTGACCATCCTTTTTGGTCCTACTAAGTGGGGTGGTTCCAGTTCACATGTCCTGCTGAGAGAGGAATTTTTCAAGAAAAAATGGAGGCCATGCATAGGTCAACACCAGCACCTCGATCTCTACTGAGAAATACAGAGGCAGTCAGGATAGAGAACATGGGGAACTGCACTATGTAGTAGCTTCTTCTAGTCAAAGAAGTTACACATGTAACTTAGCATATCCACTTTAAAAATGTATTCAGTGCTGTTACCTGTAGTTCTTTAATACAATAAAACAAGAACAGAAGGGAAAATAGGCCTTTTCGAAATGTGTACTTTGAGTATTTGGCACCTGTATGTGTGTTCGGTCAGTTTGACTTTAAGCCAGTCTAGTCAGCAGTTGTTTTCTTACAATAATAGGGGAAATGAAATACTTTGGTTTTCTTTAGTTATAAAATGCATAGTTTTAAATATCTGCCGTAATTGTGGCCAGATAGCTGCAAAAATGAAAGCCATCGTATTAACAATCTCCTTGACGATGTTTACTCTGATCTGGATTGGATTAAACCAGCACTTCAAAAATAAAGAAGTTATGCATCTCATTAGTCAGGAAGATGAGACATTTCTCCTTTTCTCTTTCGAGTTTCTAGAAATTTTGTATCTCTCTTTAATCATGTATCTTTCTTCATGAGGATGTGAAGTATACATATTTAAAACAGTACACAAGGAACGGTACCTTAGGAAATTGAGTCTCCAACATTTAAAACTGTCCCAGCTGGCCAAGTTGCAGAGATACTCTCCATTCTCACAGCATTGGGAGGTGCAGAGGAGATAAGGATGAGGAGTTTGGTGGCACGCTATAGAGGATAATACAGCAGAGGTCAGCCTCCTGAAGGGTAACAAGACTCTCAGCCCTCACATACCTGTAAGGAGAAAAGGAAAGCTGGAATCTTTGCAGAGAGCACCTTCTGCCTCAACAGAAAAGGCTGCAAATTCAGGAAAGAGCTGAATCCAGGATGAAGGTGGAGGGGCCTGTTCTAGGCTATTGGTGGAAGCTGTGGAAGTTGGCACCAGAGTTAAATGAATAGTAGAAGATTAAATGAACACAGTGCATCCACACCCAGCATTATTCAATTTACTGTTTTTCCTGTTATGCAAACAGTATGCTCATGTCTGTTTTGCATTCATCACAGAGGGATACTGATTTCGCTCCTTATTGGAAACTTTGCTGTAAAATTATTCTGTTTCGTTCTCTTTCCTGATTTACCGTGGAATTAATAATTTGTAGAGTGGAGAAATATGATGTAAAGTATAGTGGACTATATACCCTCCATTTACTAAAACCATTTATTCCCCTGACATTAGACCAAAGAAGAAAGAGAAAAATCAGAAAAACTCATATTTTTGCAGAAGGGAGGTACTACGTTCCTTGAATTGCAGGTAAAAACAAATAATACTTTCTTGAAATGCAGTCCGATAGGCTGGCAATGATTTCTTATTTTGTTATCTTTTTTTCTTTCCGAGTCACTTTTTAAAAAAATTATTTCTTTTGTAAGTTCCAAGGGGAGATGTAATCTAGGGGCCAAATTCTGAGGAATGAGTACCCTCCAGAACTTATGGCTTCCTGACAGAGACTGGTTTCTCTGCTAGTTAGAAATCTACTTGCACGGTGATGTTTGTGGATGTTGTTTGCAGTTGTGCATGCATTTCCAGCATAAGCCTCACTGAGAACGTTGTGGTGAATGGGGCACTTCTGTGATTAGAATTAATTTCCTTTATATTGTCAAGTGAATTCAGATTATGCTGAGTGATGGTGAACTTTGTATTCTTATTGGTTTTTCTATTAGCCAAGTGTGATAGAGAAGAAGCTGCAGGAAGGAGAATCTGCTGGCACTTTGGTTACTTCTCATCAAATCATAATCCAGAAAACTATCCCATCATCCTTAGAGGTTATTTTTAATTAATTTGATTTTAAACTAGCATATTTGCTTAGTCAAATACAGAAGTTATGGTCTCAAGGTCAAATAACTGGATGCTGTTTGCATAGCCAAAGCAAATCACATAGTATATTTGCATAAAGAGGAAAAAAGATGCTGTATGAAGTTCAGTTGAGTATTGGTAGTAGTATAGTGTTGACTGTGTTTACTACTCAATGTAAACAACACTGAAGCGGGTTGATGTTATTCTAATGAAAACAAGGAAATTGAGTGCAAGGCTACAGCTACGTACAAATGTGTACTATTCTAAAACTTCGTCAACAGCATGTTTGTCCCAAGTAGGGAACAGTTAAATGGGCTTATTTGCCCTATTTTTGTAATTTGTTTTTGCCTGTAGCATTATGAACCATTGCAATGTATGATTTTTAACCTCAGGATTATTCCAATAATTATTTTAAGTGATACATTAAAATGCTTCCCCGCTTCAAGTTACTACAGAAATAGTGTGGCAAAAGTAACTTTTTGTGCCCACATTATATGAGTGTCTAAGGGGAGGGAATCTACAAAGGAATCATACTTTGCCTAAGGTGATGCTGTTTATTTGTTTTATATCTGCTCTAAGAAGTACAATGATAAAAGTTACTATGTGCTTTCAGAAGAGGTAGCATTGATTTCTTAAAAGTCTTCATACTTTAGTGCTCCTGAAGTAGAGATAAACCCTCAGATATTCTAATTTAGTTTTTATATCTCAAATATAGGGCACTGAGGATTGGGTTATTATAGACAAAATACCCTCTGAGGTAGTTGATGGTGAATCGAAAAAAAATCTGGCATACAAAGTAGTGACTGTGAGCAGTAAAACGGCCTTTCCACCTGAGATGTTAAAATCCAGTACCGTTCTAATGCAGAGCTTTGAGGACTTGGAAAATGAAATACAATCCAAAGAGGAGAATAAGCAGAAAATGTTCACCCTAGGAAAGTCCTATGATACCGTATCTGGGAAAGTTGTAACCATGACAAGTAAAGCTAAAGAGGGTGAAAAAAACAGTACAGCCTTCAGTAGAAGCTTTGCAAAAAATGGGAAGGGAAGTGCAAGAATCTGTGAAAATCATTCCAGTAGTGGCTGAGTATGAAATCCTCGAGCCTGTCACTGTTGAGAAAGCCAGGCGGGGATCCGACGTGCAGAGCACAAAAAGAAAGCTGTCTGACTCCCTGACACCCATAAAGGAAGCAGAATCTCAGTTGCCAAGTCCTGAAGAGGAGAGTTTGAAAAAGACACTAAAGATGGACGAGGATTTGCAGTTACATGGTACACTGGGAAGCTTGCAGCTTGGCAAAGCAGAAAAACACCTTGGCAGTGAAGCTGTAAAAGCCGGGGCATTTGCCCAGAGAGATAAGAGCCTGTCTGAGTGGAGATATTCCAGAGAACAGCCATTTACCATTGCTACTGCTCACTATGTTACCGAGTCATCTACGTCAAAAGTAGTGGTAACCAAGTGGCTTTGACTTCATGCCACGGTTTAAAGATTAAAGCATGAATTATTTTAGGCGATCCCCTCACGCCACCCTACCTTTCAGTTCTCTTGCTGCCTGGCTTTATTTTGACAGCAGCCAACCCAGCTTATTTTTTTTCCCCCTCATACTTTGAATCTGTCCCACAGTCTGAAGCAGACATTATATAAGACTTTCAACCTTTCTGGTTTATTTAAAGATCCGCATTACTGAAATGTAGTATTGCTGCTGTGGCTTATTATTAAAAGGAAATAAAATGTTTGCGTGAACCAGCAAAATGCCAACGCTAACAACTGTGCTTCCTAACTATTGCTTACTACAGCCATTATGAACTTGCTCTGATTTATTTTCCCATTCTTTTCCTGTTTCCAACCTCTCCGTGCCCCCGCAACCTTCTCTCCCTTTCCTCCATCTCTGCCTCTGGTTTTGGCAATTGATATGTCTGTGCATGTGGTTTTGCCTTTCTTCTGTGTATGACTCTGCATTTCTTTGTCTATTTAGACTAAACAGTCAACTGGTGAAAAAACCTTGGATGGTTCAGAAATCTTCAGTTTAATAGAATCTGCCAGAAAACCGACTGAGTTCATAGGAGGGGTTACTTCTACTTCACATAGCTGGGCTCAGGTGGCCATTCAGTTCCCTCCATCAGTGTTACAATTGCACACCTATTACTTTTCTTTTGTTTCCTGTTTTTATGCATAACTGGGAACCTGTATAACTACTGCATGTATTCATGTGCCTTTTCCTTCGTTACAGTAGACCACAATAGAAACTTTACCAAAAAGAAAAACAAAAAACTGCATGTTTTCTCTCATCTGACTTTATTTTGGTCATTTTGCAGGGTGCTGTATTTTGCCTTTATAGAACTCACGTGAAAATACCAACAAGAAAAACAATGTGGCATTTCTTTTCACTTTTAAAAATTGTGATTCTTGCTTTGTTGTTAATTTCTACTATTCTGTTGATGTCATGAGAACAACAATCCATGCAACGTGAGAGAAAAAAATTGGCAAAATGTAACACTCATCTTTTAATTTATGTTCACAGTACGTTAAGCTGAGGAGCTGCTGCAAGTACTGTGGTCCTCTTCTGATGATGAGGGTTGTTTGTTTTTTTTCTCTGCAGAGAATAGACACAACGACATCTCAGGAGATAACTTCCAGTGAAATGAAGCAGACAGTTCAACCGCATCAGGATTCAGTGAAGAAGGTTGTACAGGAGACTGTAGTTATCGAGGAGAGACACGGGATGAATGTGCATGCGAGTGGGGATCCTGCTAAAGCGGCTGAATTTGTGCTGGATGCCCAGGCTGAGGCAGCGTCGGCGGTGGCTGCTGGTGTGAAAGGGAAGGAGGGCTCTGCTGGGACTGAGGGGGCGAAGGAGAAAAAAAGGCAGGAGGCTGGGAAAGTCCTGAGCAAACAGGAAGCAGTTGCTGCTGCTGCTTCGTGTGAGCAAGCGGAGGAGCACAGTACAACAGTCCACCTTTCTGAGTCTTTGGAAAGAAAACCTCATTTTGAGGTAACTCGTTATTAAGTAGGTCATGCCTGTGCTGAATCGTGAATGTAGGCAGTAGCAGACTAAGTTCATTCCTGTCATGGAAAGTAAAGTGTACCAAGGTCGTATGATTACATCTTTGCAGCAGGCAGTTTGTTTCTCCTCCTGTTTCCTCCTTGTGTGGCACCTGCAAGGCTTGTTGCTGGTTTGCATCATTGGCAAAATGCCATGCATGTTTTACCTAAAAGCGCTTTTCATGCTACAGAGAAATACCAGATTTGGTGGCATTTTATGAAGCGGATAACAAGAATTCAGCTGGCATTCTCTTTGGGGAAGTCCTCCAAGACTGGCAAATAAGTGTCTTCAAAAACATAAAATACCATTTTTTCCATGCTTGATACAGTTGTAAATGATTGCACTATGTCTTAAACCCAGATTCCTTATCTCCCCCCCATTAGCAGAATTTCAAGAACTGCTTTGCAGAAGGGTTAAAAAACACTTGTTCTTGCTCTTTTTTTCTGAGAGCTGAATGGAATGCTAAGCCTGTAAAGGATTTGTTCTCTTGTCATATTAAGAAAATGTAGAATCACAGGATCACAGAATGGCTGAGGTTGGAAGGGGCCTCTGGAGGTCATCTGCTCCAGCTTCCCTGCTCAAGCAGGGCTGCCCAGAGCTAGTTGCTCAGGACCATGTCCAGATGGCTTTTGAATATTTCCAAGGATGGAGACTCCCTGGGCAACCTGTGCCAGTGTTCAGTCATCATCACAGTACAAAAGTGTTATCTGAAGTTCTGAGGGAATGTCCTGTGTTTCAGGTTGTGCCCATTATCTCTTGTAGTGTTTACATCTTTTCTGAACTTTGTTTTCATTAAATTCAGGATAATGCTAAATGTTGCCAGCATTATATTCATGTATGCACCACTATAATTAAGATAATTTTCTTTTTTTTTAATGCAGAGCACTTTTTAGTTGTTCCTGCAACTTAAGCAAAAAAAAAAATATATTCTGAGAAATCCGTAAGCTTTACTAAATGTTCCCATTCCTTTTTTTCTTTGTGCAGTCACCAGTTGTGAAGACTGAGACTATCAGTTTCAGTAGCGTTTCTGCTGGTGGGGAAAACCTTGAAATATCAACAAAAGAAGTGCCAGTAGTCCACACAGAAACAAAAACTATTACATATGAATCTTCTCAGGTAAGAAATTCTGCAACAGCCAGGATCTAATTCAACATGGCCTTAAAGAACCCATGCTTCTTCACCCATCTTTAAGAGTATGCCTTACTGTAAACCGTTCTAAGCTGTTCAAGTAGGAAATATTAGCATGAGGAGGTTGTACTTAAAAATAGCATACCTGAGGGTGACCATGTCCTTGTCTATGGCCTTTTGAGAACAGTGATGAAATTACAGATTTCAAAGCCCCAGCTTCTCATCTGTCCTCCCAGAAGTGAAGGGGAGTCTCCAGATTCAGGCAGAAATACTGACACACTAATAGGGTGCATTTAGCAGTTATTTCCCTACCATTAGATACTCACTTTACGAAGAACTGTAGGAACAGGGAAGCTCAGCCAGCCCAGTTCTTGTCCCCCCTGTGCTCAGGAGTATGTTTCTGATGGCTGGTTTTGTCTTTCGGTTCCCTAGGCGGATTGCGGTGCTGACTCAGAACCGGGTGTATTGATGAGTGCGCAAACGATCACATCTGAAACCACCAGCACTACGACCACTACACATATCACCAAAGTGAGTCCTCAGAAAACAGGGAAGTTTTTTTGTCAAAAGGGTCTATGTTTCCTTAACTTCAATTCTGTTATTTATTGTAAAATGTGGATGCATGCTTATATTCTCTGGACAAAATCCTGTCTATTTCGGGTACTTGTCTTCATTCACCCGTCTTTGGCTATACTGGCTTCATTAACACATCATCCAAGGACTTGATGAGTCCTGAGAGTCATAAATCCTTAGGGTACGTCTATGCAAGCACAAAATGTTGCTGTGCAGAGAGACTTGAGTTAGCTGCAAATACTGTCTGGAATTGGAAGCAGTTTAGCCACATTGACATCATATGGCAGCCAGGAAGGAGTAATTTGTCTGAGTGTGAGTGTCCATTGACATGACTATGCTGCCTTTGAGTCCTGAGCTGTTAGGCCTGCACCACGTTGAAAACACATAGCGAATCTGTATCATGTAGTCATAGCAGGACATTCAGTCAGCCCAGACACTGCAGTCCCATTGCTGGGTGGTACCCTAAGGAGCTTGACCACAGCCACCCTAAGGAGCTTGACCAAAGCCAGACTGAAAGCTTATGGCTGCACAGACAAATGATGTTGTGTCTTCCAAGTTCCAAGATAGCATCTAAATAACAGTTCCTCCCGAAGCAGAGGCCCTCTTAGTGTCATGACAGTTCTGCCAATATTCACCAAGTACAGGATTTCACCTTTCTGCAGTGAAATTCATCCTTCAGTAGATGAGCTGTACAAAGGCCATACCACCCTGCACATCCTTCTGAAACCTGCAGTTGGACTTAGCTAGGTCTTAATATGTCCATTCTTTTCTTCCTGGGATGAATTTACCATAAATACCTGCCTTTTTTGACAAACATGTCTCCTGACACGCATGCAGATTGATTAGAATAATGAAATTATCTGTGTTGGAAGGACCTCTGGAGGTCATCTAGTCCATTCAGAGCAGGCCAACTTCAGAGCTGCTCTGGTTGCAGTTCAGGGTTGTCCCCTCTGTGTGTGCTGTTTGAGATGGTTCAGTCTGTCTTCTGAGTTCCTGCACTGATCGTTTTCTATATGAGTAGCAGCACTCCTTAAAGTAAGTTACTGACATGCACCTGTCCCTCCCATCTAGACTGTGAAAGGAGGCATCTCAGAGACAAGAATCGAAAAACGAATAGTCATCACAGGTGATGCAGATATTGATCACGATCAGGTAAAAACTATAAGCTGTGAAAGGCTTCCTTGAAGACTGCCAAAGAGAACATTTCTAAACATTGCTTTGAAGGATACTATTCATACTGGCATGCCTTAAATTAAACTGGACTAGTAGTTAAATCAGTGATGGTATATTTCATATTTTAATCATTTTCCTCATTTTGTAAATTGTGTAATATCTCATGGATCTCTCCACCTTGCTACTGATCATGCATGTTCCACCTCCTTTTTGTTTTTGCCCTTCTGTGGTTTCCTTGGGATAGGCGCTGGCTCAGGCAATTAAAGAAGCCAAAGAGCAGCACCCTGACATGTCAGTGACCAAAGTAGTGGTACATAAAGAGACAGAAATCACACCAGAAGATGGGGAGGATTGACCACAGGTAAGAGGACTAGATGATTTTCCTAGGCATTTACTGGGCTGGCATGTTGCAAAGGTTGTTTTCCTACCATAATTCACCTCTAACTCTGCTTTCTCTCACTGGCATTTGCAAGTTGAATTTTTGCTGGTTATCAGTTCTAGTATTTGAATGTAAACCACATTCAGCTTGAAATGTCTTTCTTCATCTAACAGTGCCAGCTGGAGAAAAAGAAACTACTCATTTGCTTTTGTTTGCTCTCTGGAAAGTCCTCATTGTCCGTGCTTTGGTATAGTCTAATTTTCTAATTCTCAAGTCAAAAAAGAATCTGTTGTCTGCTTCTATGTCATTTAAGAACAAAAATAATTTGTTCTTAAAGGTATGCATTTTGTTTAAAAAATGCCAAGAGAAAAAATTCTACAGCTGCTTTTTAAACGTCCTGTGCAGATATATTACAAGTTAAGCTTTAATTCCTGACTTGCAAAGATATGGTCCAACTTGTTTTTGATTTTTCTTTTAAACCCAATGGATTATTGTGTCAGTATTTGGATGGCTTGGCTTTCTGGTACTTGAAAGAAGGTTTTATGTTTTAAAGCAGCATTGTTTATCAGGATGAGATGATAATGCAGCTTTTCTTGTGTCAACCTTTTTTTCAGTAAAGGCATGCTCTCCAATTGTGGCTGGCTAAACAGACATCTTTAATATTACTATATTTATTCTGTGTGCAAAAACATGTCATGCATACTAACCTGCTATGCAAATGCTGTTAATGCCAGCACCATTGCACAAATTGCTTTGAATGCTGTATGCAGAAGGAGAAAAAAGCTGCTTGTCTGATTGGTTTAAATCAATAGCAGCATTTTATTCTTAAAACAACGTATATTCCCTAACTTTTGGTGTAAGTAACAGAGTATGAATCACAGCGCCTTTTGAAGCTGTTTTGCTGTCCTGCTTTTGGATATAGAGGCCCTAAAGAAAACTGAATTTCATTATCTGTTATTTGTTTGGAAGATGGAACCAGTCACTGAGGAGTGAGTAGCTGAGATTCTTGTGGTATTCTGCTAAGTGTTTCAGAGGCAACGTAATGTGGCTTGCTAAAAATTCTGTTCATGTCCCTAATTCTTTCCATTGGTGTCCGTGGACTTTGGATTTGGGCCAAGTTGCTTATACTGGGCTGATGCTGTTTTCAAACAGCTTGTGTTACATGAACAAATTGACAAGATCTCTTTTGCAAGAGGGTAGTTGATTCAAATAATTAACCTGGTTCTCTTTCCTGCAGGAATAACCTAGATTGCATATGAATCCAGACATGCACACCAGTAGGAATACGAGAGCCTATACGGAGTCTCAGTTCCAACCTGACTGACTTGTATCTGTCTATGGAAAATTTCAGTACAGAAGAATTGATATTGACCATTAATAAAGAAACTGGCAGAGATACCTTCCCGTAGAATGCAATCTGAATCAGCAGCAGTTAAATATTGCATGAAGCAACGGTAAAATTACAGAAAAGCAGCATTTTTAATTTCTTAAAATGTCTAAGTTTTCAGCTATACCTGCACGTACATAAACAATATAAACAGTGATATCATGTAACACTTAAACAGTTCATGCCTTTCACAGTTTCTCAAAGTCTAAACAAATTAAAATTTGTTAGGTGGCAAGCCTTTTGTTTACGGATACTGTAAATGAAGATTACCCCCAAAATGCTAGAAGCTGTATAGATACTGTGTGTAATGTTTTACCACACATTAGATGTGCCAATAACACAGTTTATTCAGTAAACAACTTGAATCTTATATTTGTTTCATCTGGTTTTATTACTGCCCAATAAACAATGATGAATCTTTACTCTTATCAAAATATTTAAATGCTTACAAAGTGTGCTTTGTATACCTGACTGAATACCTTATGAGGTAGTAATGATTTTAGTATATTAATGATTTTTGTCAGCATTGTTCAGTCAGCTTCCAGTCACCCTTCACAGATCCTAATCTTGTAAATTATGTGTGGTTATTTTGGAGAAAAGAAAAAAAGAAAATCTGTATTTTGCTTAGTTTGCAGCATTAGAAAATTATTAATCTGAAATAACCGTGATGGTTTTCTATTGAGTTCCCTTTTGTTCTCAGAGGAAAAAAAAAGTAAAAAAAAAAAAGTTTGAGAATCTTGTCAGCATTTACTATCTAGTTCAGAGTCAAGCCTTAACCTGTACAGAACGTCCACTGAAAACTCATTAGCATCCAGCTATAATACCCACTGAAGGGATAGCGTCCATTACACTGTCAGCTGCATCACAGCACATGGTGAATGTATGTTTCTGCATAGTGAAATAAAAGTGGTAAATGCATTCAAAATGGTATTGTTCTGTGTCTAAAAGCACCTAGTGTTTTTTTAATATTCAAAACATTGAGTTACATTTGTAAGACACCACAGGTTTTACTCATCTTCACTGTAAACATGTTTTGTCTTCAGCAGCTGACACTGCAGTGTGCAGACAGTTCGAGTTAGCAGAGCATCCGAAGGGATGACAGTGTCCTGCCTTGGGCAAATGATGTTAGCAAAGGAAAAGGAATATTGGTTCTTTCTGTTTTCTCTAGTTGTGTACTGTTTCACCAAGGCTTAAATAAAGGATGTTGTGGTTGCTTGGAAAGTAAAAGCCAATAGCGCTTGATCCACATACACTCTCTTTTGTACTTGTGCTCTGAAAAACATGGATAGAATTCTCTCTTTAAAGCAGTACTTACTTATCTGTTCCTTTTTCTTACTCCTTTGCCACATCTCATTAACGCTCTCCTGGTAGTTCAAGATAAATCAGTAACGATTAATTCACCCTGCAATCTGAATTTCCATGCAAGATTGAAAGAAATGGGTACACGCAGACTTTTCAGGACATACAGGGCCAAATTTGCCCATCGTTGTTTACATGGGGCTTCCTCACATTGAAGTCAATGGATTTGGCTTCAGTGCAGAGCAGGATTTGACCCGGTGACTTGTTAATAAATGTTTATTTTCTTAATTTAGAAAAAAAAGAATAGTATATATAGAGAGAATAACCTGTAGATAATAATTAAAAGTAATACCCCAAGGCTTTTTAAGCTTTGCCTTTAGTCTCTATAGCATCTTCCTTCTACCAGCCATTCTTCATGCCTTTAATCCAGAGAGCTAACTGTCTAACTCCCCCTCCCGCCGTCATTGCTTACCTCTTGTCTAATGACCAACGCAAAGATTACGTTATGATCTTTGATTGACCTCTCCTCCTCCTAGTCCTTCAGATGTGTAGATCATCGATGTTCTCAGCCCTCTCGGTAAGGGTAGGCTCAGCTCTCCGGTGCTGTCAATGGCAGCCAGAGGTGGAGGAGGTTCTCACCCTGTGTCTCAGCAGATGACATGCCAGGTTCTCACTACTGCATCAGGAGTTTAAAAATAGACTCTGAAGCCATACTGATCTTCCCTCAGGTGCCCCTCGTGTTTTCAGCTAAGAAACAGCATTGTATTACCTCAGAGAGATGTGGGGTGATTGCACAGCCTTCTCTCCAGAGTTAGCATTCTATTTTAGCATGGTTTGAGGAGATTGTACTTTGGTGATACTGCTCAGTATGTACACTGTCTAAAGATACTGTATCTTGAGAAGGGAATCTCTTTGGAAAGGAGGCTCACAGCTAAGATACGGCCTAAGCGTATGCAAACTATGAGGAGATGAGAGTGGACAGGCAAGGATATCTCAGTGCCACTGTTGGCAGTAGACCGTTGTTTGGGGGATGGTTCCTGAGAGTGATAGTTTTGGTTTTTGTTAGAAACTGTTTCTTGGGTTGTCTGCCTAATGCTGTGCCACATGAAATAAAGAACACCTGCCTGTTTCTACCAACCATCTTTTGTCTCTGTCTCTTCTCATTTGTTATTGGTCTTTGTCTGGCTTCTTGACATAAAACAGCTTTGAAAACAACCTATTGAATATTGTGTTACTTGAAAGCACCGTTACCAACACAGACACCAGTACAGGAAACAGCCTCTCTTGGCACAACTGGAGTCACAGCTTCAGCCCCATGAGATCTGTCTGCTCCATACCATCGAGGTAAGGGACCAGGATGGCCAGGCAGGGCTTTGCACACCGGGCAAGGGTGAGCAGAGCAAGCAGTTGCAGCAATTGTGACCATACAGATACAGAAGGAATTAATTCATTGCCTTGGAATATTGAGGCTGTTTGGAATCACTTAACATTTTTCTTTTAAGTTTTTTAAGGCTGTCCCATCACAGATGGCAAGTAATGGTGTTCGGTGTTCAGGCAGCTCAAAAAACATAATGGGCCTGTAAATCCAGATATTAGATCAAAGCAAATGTTTAACAGCTTAGTCGTATTTCTTTCCAGAGCAGATTTAGGCAGTGGGGTGAGATGCTGTGATTGACCTGTACAACAATTTGTATCTGCTGAAATTATAGTTCCTTCTGAACAGTTCCTAATGGCAAATAAATTGGACATTGAGTCCAGACTTCAGTTTGGCAAACATCCTATGATTTAGCAAATCTTGCTGTGGATTTCTTGCCTTAACCCAAAATAGTTCTGCCAGTTAAGATCACAAGGCCCATTTACAAGCTTCACTTTTACATCTTTCCTTTTCACAGGTAATAACGGTGAGGTGAAGAGACATGTACCCCTTTTTTATGCAGGAGAAGTAATTGTCCAGGTTCTGCAGAGCTAGGAATGATACCTTAATTTTTAATCATTTTTCCTAGTCTAGTTTGTTAAAAGTCTGTTAAAAGTTTGCAATGTGCCTGAGGCAATGCTGAGATACATTGCATGATGTTTTTAATGTTTGTTGAGCACATCAGCAGCACATATTATATACTCTTCACTGAACTGCCCAAACAAAATCGTGTTCAGTCAACCACATGTTCAGTCAAACTGGCTGGCATAATTTCTATGTTGTTAAGTTACCATACAGTCAGGGACCCTACTGGTGATCTCCAGTGATCAAAGTTAAAACTAATACCAAAGGAAACCCCATTTTCATTTGACTTGAGTAATTACAAAGCATTGAGAAGTGGCATTTTTCTGGTTATGTATGTCCCAAACTACAGCTCACTGTTTTGAAAACTGATCTCAGCTCTTCTGTATTAACTTTAAGCAAAGTCCTTAATTTGGCAGTTTCCCATTCCCAACTCTTAGATCCACCTTCTCCCAACGTATATAAAAGTAACACTTGGCTAATGTGAGGAAATATAAAAACAATTGCTAAATTCCCTTCTTTCCCTTCCCCTCGATTACATAAAGAAGATACTTGTTTTCAGGTATTTTCTGTTGGTACTGAGCCTCCTTCAGTTGCCTCTACTGATCCAATCTTTTGAAATGCCTTTGAAATTTCTTTTGCTCCTGAAATGCACTGTCACTAGTTACGGGCTTCCAGTGTTGAGGTTTTCTATGGCTACATACTAATTAAATGACACCAAACAAATGCTCCATCAAGTAGAATAAGACCAAAGTCCCCTCAAACAGGATGTGGGGCTGAACGTGAAGAAATGCTTCCTTTGACTAGAGGAGCTGAACTGGGCCTCCTGAAGTACTGTATGAATCCCAAGGTATAATGGCAATTTGAGGTATCATGAATGAATTATGAGATGACTATTGATGGACTTATGGATGAATATGTGAAACACATACTCCATTACATGCTTTTTTAAAAGAGGAAATTAAGCACTTTTCTTAAATCTGTCCCAAAGTTTATATCAGACTTACACTGCAAATGGTGGTTTGCTGTATCTTTTACTAGTGTTACACCACATCAGGGAAGAGGTTGGCCATGGTTATTCTAGGTTCCCTTAGAGCAACAGAGAATGCTGGCTTTCCTAATAAAATCTTGGTAATGCACTTAAAAAACCAGTTGCTAGTTATGCATCTTTTAGTTCTGTCTTAAATAGGGATTTAGGTTTAAATAAACAGTGAGGCATATTGCTGTTAATTTTTATATAAAAAATGTTTTTCACAAACTACTGTATTCATTAACTGAAACTACATTATCCTATTATCTTGGAAATACGTTAGCCCTTCTTAACGCTCTAAATTACTCTGGTTTATGACATTTGCTTCCCTTCTCCACCCTTTTTTCTGTTTCCCATTCAACAGCAGTCCTGCTTCTCGGGTAGGACAAACGGCTCCTGTAAGGACTCTTAGCAGCAGAGTTTCTAAAATTTCAGTCATGTGTCTTGCTTCATCTGCTCCCAAATGGAACTATAACTTCCATAAATCAATGACCTCACTCTTGCAGCTGAAATGACCATCACTCACTGTAAGTAGGATTAATGGCCTGTCTTTGAGAATGACTACAGTGGCATAGAGGAAAGGGAAAAAAAAAAAGAGTAATGAAACTATAAATTATTTTCATTTTTTACACATTTGACACATCTGTATAGTCTACCAGCTCTGTTTTCTACAGTACAGAACTTCAATAAGAACCTTTTTTTTTGTCCAGAGTTTATTAGGAATTTCTTTTTCATTTTCTAGAAGTATCTTTGCTGTCTGCCTCTGTGGTGAGATGTACTGTGGCTTTTAAGTTTAGCACACAACCAAAGCTCAGGCAATAATGTCAACTAATGTGAACAGCAAAACACAGATCCCAGAATGTGTGGAGCTTTGGAGGTGCCTGAATTGCAACCCAGAGTGGTGCTTTTTCACACCAGTCCTGCCTTATAGTGCACATGTTGCTTGTAATTACTGGACATGTGTTCTTTGGTGGATAATCACAGAATCACAGAATCATCCTGGTTGGAAAAGACCTCGAAGATAACCGAGTCCAACCATAACCTAAATCCACCCACCATAACCTTTATCTACCTATTCAATGCTTAGATCATGTCCCTAAGCACCACATCTATATTTCTTTTAAACACTTCCAGGGATCGTGACTCCACCACCTCCCTGGGCAGCCTGTTCCATTGTCCAACCACTCTTTCAGTAAATAAACTCATTCTAATATCTAGCCTAAACCATTCCCTCTTGTCCTGTCATTATTCACTGGAGAGAAGAGACCAACTCCCACCTCCCTACAACCTCCTTTCAGGTAGTTGTAGAGACCAATGAAGTCACCCCTCAGCCTCCTCTTCTTCGAACTAAACAACCCCAGTTCCCTCAGCCTCTCCTCATAGGACTTGTCCTCCAGGCCTTGCACCAGCCTGGTAACCCTGGGTCACTATAGTGTAAAAGATACAGTATCAGACAAAACGCATTAAAGGTCTCAGGGAAGGGCATATCATAAATCATACAACAGAGCAAAGAAAAAATTGAAAGCAATATATCTGAAGATAGGAAAGCAACCATTAAGAAACCTTCAAAGCTTCTTCCAATTGGAAGACTAGCTAATATGATACTTGCTCATTCCTTAAATCAAGAGTGCTACTAGCACAGATATCCTTCCTTGCTGGATTTATGTGGTTATTTCTTGGGCATACTGGTTTTCTGCCCAAACTTAGTTGATGGATTTCATGTGTGAAGGCTTCTAAAGGCATTTGTGTTTATTTTGTCCAGTCTCCAATCCATATACAACTTAGAGTAATGTGAATCTTGTTATATAGTCACAGAAGTGTTGTTAGTTTCACCAGTCATCCTTAGCGATCCTAAATCCCAAGCTACTGGACAAATACTCTCACACACACACATACATTCCCACAGAACATTATTTGTTCTAACAGAATTTATGTGAAATCATCCTTGAATATGCTTTAAACAGTGGATTTATTTGTTTTGTTATTCCATTCAAAATGCCATCTGGTTATTGACATGTCACAAGGTATTTTTTCCCTGCAATCAGATGCAATATGTCAGTACAAATACTTTCTGTCATACTGACCTATAAAAGTGAACATGTAGCATGACAACACTGCAACATGTGGCCTGCTCTTTCAGAAGTAAAGGTCTGTCTTGAGTATTTGTGTGAGGTGGTCCTGTGACAAGGAAGCTTCTGCAAATTTTGGCAAGACAGCCTGTAATAGTGGCTTATTCCACCAGTTCACAGTTATTTTAAATTCTCATTGTTGCTTCTTGCTTTCTTTCATCTTCTCCAACTTAACGCATCTGTGTTTGATCTGTCAGGTTCTCCTCTTCTGCATCTCCTTTCATTTCTCTGCCAGATTTTGAGCAGACTGCATCTGCTGCTTCTCTTTCCATTGATTCTGCTGTTATAGCCTGTCCTATCTATCAACCTTCTTTAAAGTCTGTCTTCAGTCTCAGCTCTTTCTTCTCTTCTGTTCACTGATGTCTTTCCCATGACTCTTTTTATCAAGCAGTACTCTCTTTGATATTTTTTGTACCCACTTTCTCCCTCTTCAACTATCATCTGATCTCTTTCAGCAACAGCTCATTCTCTCTCATGCTGACACTTGGCCCTTTCATGTTTTGTGGTCCATTAGCTTTGAGAGATTGTCATGTGCTTTCAGACCTTTCAAACCCCAGCCCTAGTTTCTGTGCTCCTCTTTCTGACCAGTCACTGAAAAGCATGCATGATGGAAATACTGTGGATAGTTTTCCTTCCGTATAATAAACATTCTTTTTTCTAACAATGTTAAACAGCACTCTTCTATTTAAATAAATCTCCCCAAGCAGACAATATATGTACTGCCTTGTCTCTGCTTCTTTCTGCATGGGGTCCTGCCCATACCTTCCAAGGAGAAGGAATTTCAAAAAGCAGAATGACTTCTATCATCCTCTCAAGTTCTGTCATCTTCATCCTCAGTTTCCACTTGCCCTTTTCAAAGACAGAGAAGTTTCTTGCCTCCTTCGACTTCTGACAATCTCAACACATCCTCATGATTGCATCCCAAGGGATCTTTCTCCTCACAGTACCAGGTTTGTTTCCTAAATCTTTAGTTTCTCTCATTCTAAAAATGTCTGCTCTGGTCCAAACCAACTCACAGTTTCACATCCAGGACCATGCTGTTGGCATTATCTAGAGCTGCTCTTTCCCACTCTGCAGGCCAGCATGTTTTCCCCCACAACAGCTGCCATAGCATATCTGGTTGTCTTCTCCATGGCTCAGGACCAGTACTCTACCATCATTCTCCATGACCTGTCCTCTCTGTAGACACATATCCCACTTTTCTATCAAAATGATGTGCTCTCTATGCTCAGTTAAGTCCTTCTGACTCTCCAACAGCTCTTTTAGGAACAGGCTGCCCTTCATCCTCTCCAATTTTCTGTAGGAATCCTTGGAGCACATGGTGTCCTATCTCCCTTTTTGCCACCTCACTGTGATCTTCTCCATGAATGTGGATTCAGCCAGCCCATATTTCTGTATCACTTGTCTAAAGTAAGGTTAATATTGCTTCTTTTTAACAAATTTCTGTGTATTTAAAGCTGCAAAGCTATTTGGCAGAAACAGCTCTGTCACTCCTGTTACCACATTACTTCTTTGTGAAGACAAAATGGAAACACCACCAGGAAACATGTTATTTATTAGCATGTGAGAATAAAGAGGTGACATCATCACTATGTTGATGCCAAAACTGTTCTGGAATAAATGGCCAGTTTTATTTTGGCCTATAAAGATGCCCCCTGACCTAAAGGGCATCTTTGCTGGTGACCAGCATTGCACAGCCTCTGATTTGGAGCTGGTTTCTATCTGATGCACTCAGAGGGAGGGCTGAGGAATGGCACTGTCTTCTCCCATTCTTGCACACATGATCCTTACATAAACCTTCGGAACTCAGTGAAATTCTGTTATCCACGTGTGACAGGCTGCTGTGACACAGGCTGAACAAGTCAGGTATCAACTCCCTGGCTATATGCATGACTGCATTTGTACTGAAATGGTGCGTCAGTGTTATCTATTCAGTCATGCCACCAAGCTCTCCTTTAGTGCATTTAATGTCACAGTTTGACTCAGGATCGGCAGTTAAACCAATGACAACAATGCTCTTGATCCCCTCCCACCCAGATAGGGAAAGGAAAAAGAGAATAAGGAGACTTTCTGCATGGAAAACTAAACTGGACAGCTTTAATTAAATACTAGTGATAAAATATCTACAAATACAAACAAGTATGTGCAGGAATGTGCAAAACCCTATTGCCTCCCCCCACCCCCAGCAGCTCCCCCAACACTCTCCTGAGCTGTGAGCAGTTCTGAAATGTCCCGGAGCGCTGCTGGAGAGAGTGGCAGAGCAGACAGGAGCTGAGGGAGAGTTATGAGGGTCAGGAATGCACAGGCCCAGGGAGCAGTGGTGATGGATAGATGGAGTCCTCCCTGGACACCAGCCACGAACCAAAGTAGGGAAAAAGAAGAAGGGGCTTGACTTCCGTGATCCCTGTATTTATACTGAGTGCAAAGTATATTATGGGATGGAATACTGCCTTCGGCCACTTTTTCCAACTGTCTAGTCCACTCCTCCCTACAGGAGGGTTGTAGATAAGACTCTTTTGCTCCTTCAGTGTCCAAAGCAGCAGATTCAACAAGGAGAGCAAAGTGTCCTTGGTCTTTCGGCAGTAACAAACATTCAGGCCTTACCAGTCCACTAGCTGGAAAACTTGCTATGCCGCTTAAAAGAGAGTTCACTGAAGAAAAAAAAAAATCAGTTAAAAGAATATTGGCTTACTCCTGGCTCAAACCAGGACAACTCACATACAAGTCCAAATGGTTTTAGGAGGAAGAAAAGGCAGCAGAAGCAAAACAGGCAGAGCAAAAGTTCTGCTGTAGTTCTGTAGATGACAAAAACCTTGGCTGACACCCCGCATGTTCCATCTGTGTTGCCAAGTACATCAATCACTCCAGCAATTAAAGCTAATGGATGTTGGGACAACAGTAGCACAAGGTGACTCCCTACCCAAATATTATCATTATATGCCCTTATTTGGCCAGAAATATAATTACCTGGTGGAGAGGTGATTCCAGTTTTCCCGGTGAAGTAGGTTAATCTATTGACAACTAAACCTGAACTGTCAGAAAAACCCTCTAGGGCCATGGTAGGCCAAAATCCATTTCTCTACTGATTTGGAATAAGGTTTCTTGTTACAGGAAAACTAATTTGGCCCAAACAAAAAAAAACTCTTGGTGATGGAGAAAAAAACCCTATCAGATATATTAACAAAATTTCTCCAACAGCAGCAGTATTGTTCATGTATTATGGCGGGAAAATCAATTTGTGTGACTGCTTGGGAGGTGATCGGATGTCCTCCCCCATCTGAGGTAGTTACTAAAGAAGGGCTGATGGTTGGCCTTCCCTCCAAGGACCAAGAAAATAAGGAAGGTCTAGATGAGATTAATTCTGAGCAGACATAAAAATAGTGCAGGATCAAGAAAGCTTTAAATGTAAAAAAGACTTAGCTATAATGCCAAACCTTGTGCTGGATCTACAACATTAATTTCATAGAATCATAGAATCACAGAATGGCTAGGGTTGGAAGGGACCTTAAAGATCATCTAGTTCCAACCCTCCTGCATGGGCAGGGACACCTCACACTAGACCAGGTTGCTTAAGGCCTCATCCAATCTGGCCTTGAACACCTCCAGGAAGGGGGCATCCACAACCTCCCTGGGCAGCCTGTTCCAGCATCTCACCACCCTCACAGGAAAGAACTTCTTCTTACTGTCTAGCCTGAACCTCCCCTCTTTAAGTTTCAAACCATTGCCCCTTGTCCTCTCACTACACACCCGTGTAAAAAGCCCTACCCCAGCTTTCTTGTAGGCCCCCCTTCAGATACTGGACAGCTGCTATAAGGTCACCCCAGAGCCTTCTCTTCTCTAGGCTAAACAACCCCAACTTCCTCAGCCTATCTTCATAGGGGAGGTGCTCCAGTCCTCTGATCATCTTTGTGGCTCTCCTCTGGACAAGCTCGAGGAGTTCTATGTCCTTCCTATGCTGGGGACTCCAGAATTGTACACAGTACTCCCGGTGGGGTCTCACCAGAGCAGAGCAGAGGGGGAGAATCACCTCTCTTGACTGGCTGGCTATGCTTCTTTTGATGCAGCCCAGGATATGGTTGGTTCTTTGGGCTGCATGTGTACATTGACAGCTCATGTTAAACTTCTGGTCAACCACTACCCCCAAGTCATTCTCTGGGCCATCCTCAATCCTTAATCCTCCTAACCTGTATCCGTGCATGGGATTGCCTCGACCCAGGTGCAGGACCTTGCACTTGGCCTTGTTGAACTTTTTTACACACGCGTACTTCTCAAGCCTGTCAAGGTCCCTCTGTCTGGCATCCCTTCCCTCCAGCTGTTGACTTTACCATACAGTTTGGTGTCATCAGTAAACTTGCTGAGGGTGCACTCAATTCCACTGTCCATGTCGCCGACAAAGATGTTAAATAACACCGGTCCAAGTACTGACCCTAGAGGAACACCACTTGTCACACGCCTCCATTTGGACACTGAGCCATTGATCATAACCCTTTGGATGCGACCAGTCAGCCAGTTCCTTATCCAACAAGTGGTCCATCCATCAAATCCGTATTGTTGCAGTTTCAAGACTAGAATGTCATGCGGAACAGTGTTGAAAGCTTTGGACAGGTCTAGGTAGATGACGTCTGTTGCTCTGCCATTGTCCACCAAGGCTGTGACCCTATTGTAAAAGGCGACCAAATTAATCAGGCAGGACTTGCCTTTAGTGAAGCCATGTTGGCTGTCACCAATCACCCCTTTGATGTTCTCGTGTCTTAGCAGGGTCTTCAGAAGGATCTGTTCCAAGATCTTGCCTGGCACAGAGGTGAGACTGACTGGTCTGTAGTTATCTGGGTCTTCTTTTTTTTCCCTTCTTGAAAATGGGGGTTATGTTTCCCTGTTTCCAGTCAGCAGGAACTTCACCAGACTGCCATGACTTTTCAAATATGATGGACGGTGGCTTTACAACTTCATCCACCAGTTCTTTCAGGACCCGCAGGTGAATCCCATCAGGTCCCATGGACTTGTTCACCTTTAGGTTCTTTAGGTGGTCTCGAACCTCCTCTTTGTCTACAGTGGGGGGGTCCTCCTTTTCCCAGTCCCTGTCTTTGGTTTCCGTAACATGGGGGGCGTGACCGGACTCCTTGCTGGTGAAGACTGAGGTGAAGTAGTCATTGAGTACCTCAGCCATCTCTACATCTTGGATGACCAGCTCTCCTGTTTCCTTCTGAAGTGGGCCCACATTTTCCCTAGCCTTCCTCTTATCATTAACATAGCTATAGAAACTTTTCTTGTTGCCCTTAACTTCCCTTGCCAGATCCAATTCTCTCTGTGCTTTTGCTTCTTTAAGGAAAAAAGGATGGTGGCAGAGCGTCATAAAAATCTTGTGGTTATTCATAAGAGAACTGTCATGTGCAAAAAATAAAACCTCCAGATGCATGCAAGTAAAATGAGGGAGTAGTATTGCAGTACTGAGTAGCTGCAACTGGTTCTATGATTCTATGATACTTCTAGGTGGTACAGAACAATCAAGTGGGTTCTGTAAAACTCCTTGGGTTTTTAGGACAATGAGGTAGGGGGTGCCTTGCTAATTCAGGAGACTACACAATCTATTTGTCTAAGTGACACTTGGTAAAATACTAAATCAGCCAAAATGCTGTACTGAAGGAGTAATAAAATATGTTCATGTATGCAATAGAACATATCTCTTGTGTTAGCATCTATCCTCTAAAAATAGCTTAATGTGCTTAGCGATCATTTCAGTCATAAATGAATAGTGTTGCTGTCTCAAAAAAGAGTAGGAATAGCGATGGACTGATATTCATCCACCAGCTGAAACAAGCATATTTCACCTTTACAGGCTACTACTTTAAAATAATGATTAATAGAGACAAGAATAGAAAAGGCCAACCCCAAAGCATGTTTTCAGTATATATAGTACTAAACCATATCTCTAATCATATTTTTAGATACTGACATCTGTCTTATTATTTGATGATACTTTTAACATATACCCAGGAGATAACTAGGGGAAAGAATGTCTATATCCAATGCATGCACAGCTCCAGTTGCTGTCTTAGTGAAGCTATCACTGATGACTCAGTCATGAGCACAAATGTCAAGTGGTTTCTATACTCCTGACACAGTAGTATGCTCATATGCATTTTCCTCTATGTGAACAGGTGTGAAACTACAAATTTGTGTGAGCAAGCTCAAAGTATTTCTACACTAAACTAGTTACATCTGTACCTACACAAAATTATGCAAAGCAGCTATTGCTGAGACTCCAAAGTTTCTGGATTGCAGCTGTACATCCTTGGTTAATGATGACCATCTTAAAGTCTTTGCTTTGTCAAAGCAGACCTCTGTGTGCTCAGCTATGCTGGCAAGGTTTCTTACATATCAATTGGTAAAGCAAACATTATTCATCAAGACTGATGTGCCCAGTGTTGGCATCAACAATTAAAACTCCCCCGTATCCTTCCTACCTCCAGCAGTGTTTTGCTGCCAGAGAGAGAAAGAATGATCTTTTGAGACAACAGTTATGTCTAAGACTTTCTAATGTAGTTGACTCATCCTCTGCATCTCTTTCTCCCCCGGGGGAGGGGAAATTCAGACAAAGACAGCAGAATTTCTCTCTTGATTCTTTTGGGAACATACTGATGGATGGAAGTCATAGTCCCATACAGGCTTTGTTTCTGACAGGGCAAACCTTTTTCCTCAGAAGATGTGGTATTTGAGAGCACTGGATCTGTTGGTGTCTTTTCTATCTGGTTCGCAGTAGTCTTTTCACCAGCATTCCCTGCTCAGTTACACTCCAGCTAATCTAGAACTGGAGTGGGGAGAAACCTACCTCTCCTTGTTCTGCTTCTGCTTTCTACATTCACCCCAGCTGTTCTGCAGCGTTTCTCATTGTACGTGTTACAGGCCCCTTGATATTCATCACTCACTGTCATCCTTCTTTTAACAAAGCTTTCAGCTTCATCTCTCTCATTTCTCTTTGGGATGGAGTCACGGCCACACTTAATGCTGAGTTTTACTGCCATTTTCTGGCAAAAGAAAACAGTGACATAAATTGCAAAACCTGAAGACCTGACCTGACTAGTCTTCTGTATTCAACCTACAAACAAAATGTGCCTACCACCTTTATCCAGAAACTTTCATAGGCACCCACATCCATGCAAGGTGACAGGGAAACCTTCCTCATACCTACTTATTTGTCAGCCACTACTTGCAGCCTGTTCAGAGCCTGCCACAATGACAAGCAAGGCTAGGATCTTGCCATGATATAAATACCCACATATTGGGTCTGAGACCCCTTGGTGGATCTGACTGAGCACTAATCTTTGTGTGAGTTGGACAGAAATGCATGCAATAGCGACCAAAAGAGAAGCTCAAACCCAAATAATGGAACTCTTTCCTCCACAGTTTTCAGTATTTTTTTTCAGTGTATGTCTATAGCAACATATCTATACCCATTTATAGACAACTATTGCCTACAAATGCCTACCACCATTCATAGCTATTCATACCCTGCTGCTGTGGCTGAGGAGCAGAAGTTCACAAATGCAGTGTGTGTTACTGTTACTGCCAGCTAGAGTCAATCTGAAAAATAATGTCAGCCTGAATTCAACATACACCATTGCATATATTAAGGCATAAATTATTAATCTCATGGCTGATGGAGAATAAGTTTAACATTTCCTTCAATATATTTAATAGGAACGTCCTTTAGACTAAGCTCAGTCGTTTGGTGTGTAGAAACAGCCAGCTGTCTCAAATTCACATATAGGTGATTTTAACACTAAGAAGAATATACGCAGCTCAGACACAGCAATGGTGAAAAGAAGATTAATACCTTCCCCCAGAAAGTTGTAGCAACTCTTGAAAAAAGTTGAAACGATCACGACCACGGAGAAAGAGCTCTTTCTGCTGCTCAGCAGTAAGAAAGACATCAGCCTCACAAATGGTCACAAAGATGTTGTGTGCGTCTGAATGTTTCTTTGCTTCACTTGCAAAGTGATGCCCATCCTGTTCACAACAGCACTCTGCTGTCATTCAAGGGTAGATTCCTCCACATGCCCATGTTGTAGGTTATGCTGTTCAACAGCATGGCTTGTCAGGATCTTGCTTTTGCAGATCCTAGGACTACCAGAACGTTAAGAGCAACTCCTTTACTTCTCCTTTCTCTTTACTGTTATGCATCACATTTTAAATAAAAACCTCTGCAAGCTATCAGATAAGACTTACCAAAACCTAGTCCTATGCCTAAAATACTTTTCAGTGGCAACTTCCAGCTCTCAGGTCTTCCAGAAGACTGCCTCTGAAGTAATTTCTCTTTCTAGATCTCGCTCCTGGTGACTCACTCTGTCCTCATTGCTCTACAGCAGACAAGTGGCTGCTAATAATACAACACAGGGCAGCACTGCTGGATGCTCAACAGTGAAGGTGAGATGGCAGTTTTCCTTGTTAATTACCATCTTCATCTGATATGCAAGCAAAACAGAAGAACAACTTAGTTAATTAAATTTGCACTTTGAATGTCGACAGTGTTGGTGTCCCATGAAAGCTCAGTGGATTCAGTTGCTAGGGTGGATTTGCTGTTTGTAACGGAAGTGGTAATATTTGGGGGCACACCTCTAAAAAGCCATGCTTCAGCCAGAGAATGTTATCTGTGACTAGCAATGGTAAATACAGGATATTAGAGTGTGGATATATTTGTCTTATGGTCCATACAGTATGTTCTCCATGGTCTCATTGCAGGCAACCAGAAGTATCCCGTGACAGAGAAATATCAGCTTGGGTGGAAAAACTGTCACTTTGATTTTGTTTAATTTTCTGTGTCTTTGTCCCACTGCAAGTACAAATGAATTAGACACAGTAGTGAGAGTTGGGAGATACAGCTTTCAACATGCAAGGGGAAAGAGACATATACATTTGTAATGTGGGTATTAAAGAATGCATATTCCTTTCTATAGTGCCACATAGGGAAAGAGTTATGACAGATCTAGAAGAAAATACAGCATCTGCCTATCTCACACAGTTAAACAGAAATATTTGTCTCTAAAAAGAGGTTTAGTTTTGAAAAGAAGGTCTGCAGACCGTGAGGTCTTGGATTCGAACCAGCCCAAACAAACAGTTCTGAAGGATATAACCTTAAAAGAAGGTAATAGCATACATTAGATGTACAGCAGATACACCAGGTTTTACTAAAAGCAGGAAAAGTAATTTGGAACTGCAGTTCTACTATATGTATGTGCTGTGAGAACCAAACTTGTGAACAGAACTTGCAGGAGATGTTATTTGTGTTATTAATGAAAAACAGATGGACCATGACCGGGAACTGAATGAGGAAAGACAAAAGGAATTCTGCTGTGGCAAGCTTTGTTTGGGCAGCAAACAGAATTTTGCAAGGTCTTCCCATTTCTAGATACAATCTTTTGGGTGTTTGTTGAACTTTATACAGAATGTATACATTCCACTGTTATTAAAAACTACAATTACATCTTTTAAACTCTTCTTGCCCTTTAAAGCCATTGGTCTCCAAATGTTTCATGGAACTGGGTAGTACTTCTTTGAAATATGATATTGCTTTAAAATTTTACTTCTGAAAACCAGTATTTCTTTAAAAGGGATTTTTCCACCCAATATCTGGCAATAACCCAAACCAAATCACTAGAACTACAATATCAGACCAGCCTTATAATTACAGCACAGATTTCAAATGAAAACCAAGCCACTCACAGTCTGAAGATCACAGATATTTCAGGGCCTGAATTTGTGCAGTTGATTTCACCATGTGAAGGTTATTCATAAGGCAAGTGTGCTTATGCTTGGAATTATTTTAGTATTTTTTTCTCCCATGGGAAACAATGCAAATACACAATCTAGAACCTCCTAACCATGCCACTAGGTTTAAGGCAATGTATTGAACATCTGGCATGATGTTTGCAGACTTATTTCATACTGAAGCAGTAAAAAAAAAAGAAACTAATAACAAATTAGCTTCATCATCATTATAGTATATGGTTTGTTTTTTTGCAAGATACAACACACATAGGGAACAAGAATGTGGGTTCTTCCACCAAACAGTTTTCAGTGAAACAGTCATGCAGGAGACCACTGGATAAAGACAGACAGGTGAATACAAAGGGATATTAGTGGTAAAGGATCTACTATCAAGAGTTTTGAAAAAGGTATTTTTAAGCAGGGCTTGAGGAATACTTTATGCATGTTTACAGAGAATTTCCAGAACAAGCCCAAAACAGTCCCACAAGGGACTGCCTAAGAGAAAAAACTAAGGTAAACCAAGAGAAATTAAGTCACGGATTTTGACGGCTGGACTAGTGACAGGACATGATGATGGGGGCCAAATGTAACGATGCAAGAAACTGAACTGCACGAAGGTAGAATGGAGCTAAAGATCACACAGGGTTATTCAGTGGAGACCCAAACTGGGTAATTATCCCTGTGGAGAGTTTTGACCTAAGCTTGTAAGTTGATCAGAGGTGAGGATAAGGAAATAGGCAGCTAAGACCTCATCACAAGGAGGTCACTGAATTCTCAGCGTGAGAAGCCTTAAGAAGAGGAGAAAGACACTTAACAGAGAACTGTAAGTCAAAATTAGAGACAGTGGCCTACAGAGCCCAGGTACCCAGGAGGTAGTAAAAGTCAGGTGAGATCAAATGCTCTTAAAGTCAGAGGAGGTGAAAGTGTTTGAAAATAAGAAGAATGGAAAGGGAAAGCCGTAACATCCTCACTCTGGTCTGTTCTGCACTAGTGATCTTATGAGGCAGAAATGGCACCTAAGCCTTACTGGAGTTATTGCCTATGTGGAACTCCTGTGAGCACCATATTGTACATTTCAGGAAAAGCAAAATAATCGTCTGAGCAAATTCATGGTTAAATTGCTCCTGCAAAACAAGCAAGCAAAAAAGTTTCAATAGCGTGTTAGAGGACTGCAAGAGAATACTGCTGAATCAAAGCAGTCTGTAATCCCTAAGACTGTCATGATATATTTAGCCTCTGAATTGATCATATATAATCCTGTTGATCTTGTAACCATTACAGCAGAACATGAATATATATATAATCATGTTAACACTTAGTGTAGTAAGCGAATAGACAACATACTGATCCAAAGCTCTAATAGGTGTGACTTGTGGGGTGTCTGAAATACATAAATATCATGGCATAAAGTCACTGATTAAATAATTGAAACCAAAAAAAGTAAAAAGTGGCACTAGCTTGCCAAGCTGTATGCTATTAATATAATAAATTTAGTTTCTCTTTTTTTTAAATACATCTGCACCTGATAAGGGCTGTCTCAGGTTTTCCTGAACAAGATGATGGTTATGCAAGCAAATTAGGATCTTAGAGAATGTACACTTGTATTTGGCAATCTTAAAAAAAACAAACACATCAACGCCTCTAATTTTCTCCACATTGGGCTTTGGAGAGAGTTACAACATAGCTAAGTGTGGATTGTATGTGGTACATGACGTTACAAGGACTTGCCCTCCTAAGTGTCAAAAGGTATGACAGAATGTGAGTTACCACACAGGATAAAAATGAAATTATGATGGTTTCTGAAATGTTTTGTGGACATCATATACCTATACAGAGGGGCTCTGCTACCAAAATTAATGACATCTGCAGAATCTATATCAGTATAAGCAGTGATGTTTACAGCTGCTGTCATTTCACTCTTGCTTCTGCCAAGTTTCAGTTTGAAAGACTTCTCTGAAATCAGGGCTTGTAGTGTTAAGGTACCAATAATACAGCCTGAGCTGCTTCTAGTGCATGTGAGGACTAGTCCCATAGGCACTGATGAAAGAAATTAACAAGATGGTCTAACAGCAAGAACTGCCACATACCTTCATATTGAATGTATTTGAAGCAAGAATTATCCTCACACTTTGATTTGCTTCAATGTATATGGAAATTTGCTTGTTGTGATTTTATCACCTATGACATCATGTAATTGCATGCCCATATGGCTGATGCAAAGAAATTTGGCTTACTTCCATTATTAACCATATACATCATTAATACAAGAACAAATTTGGAAATTGCTGCAGTTAGAAAATATCTCTAACTAAAAAAGTGCATAAATAACCCTGATTATCATTTCAATGAGTGCTACCATTATAGATAGCGATGGCCAGCATGTAGAAAATTCTTTTTTGACTTGGGTAAGCTCAGTGAATGACTGTCAGTACACAACAGTGGTGTTTCACACCCCTGATTTATTTACATGTATCTCCACCTCATGAGTATGAACATCACCAATGGCTAGTTGCATTTGATTTAGGGAGAGATTAAACTTGAGATGGAAAATCTTATGAACGAACAGAACCTCTCTTAAAGCATTCTATAGAAGTTTAGTTGACTTCACCTGCATGAGACCCACCATTCAAGGATGATTCAGCATTGCTTTCTGTAAATTGGACAACTTGACAGACAGTAGTCAGAGCTATTATGTTGATACTATGAAAATAATCCTCCTCTATCCTCCCTGTCCCTTCCTTCTTCGACTTATGCTACACACAGATACTGGGAGTGAGGCAGAAGGTGCTGTAATAATCACTCCTGAACTGCACATGTGTGCTGTTTATGCAAGATCTTTGAGAAGCTGCTATATCTTTAGTATCACAGTTGGATGATTGGTGACTTAGTTGTGAAGCTTGGTGACTTAGTTGTGAAGCTCTTCTAGGGTTTTCTGAAAAGGGGTTCTTTTTTAAGCATGTGTTTCTCTTCCCACATTTCTGAGACCATTTCTCTGCATTCATGTCAAAATAAAACAGGAAAGAAACCTGCAGAAGCTAGAAAGCCGAGAACAATGCTTGGCCATCCACTTTGAATTCTGTAAATAATCAATTTTAATTGAACACTAAATAGATTAGCTGTCAATGCATAAAATAATCAGACTATAACTTTGCAAATTCTTCTGAAGAAGATTAAGTGATGTTATTATTTCCCTTATTTTGAAATCATAGCACATCTCAAGCAAAAAGACTTGTTATTTTATCATCACAGGCTGTAGTTGTATCTCTAACACATCACTAACAACTTTGGCCGAGATGTCAGTGAGCATTTAAGTCCAACGTAAAAATTGGGTAAAGCAGAAAGTTTGGGATGACCACAAAGCATGATTGTTATTCATCTCTTTGTGCTTACAGAGTCTGAGCAACATTCACTTGCTCTGAGTAATTTGGCAGTCATACATGCTGGAAATATTTGAATATTCTGTGGAAAAGACTCTAACAGACTGTAGTAATAAAACATAAATTGTTCAGAACAAGAAAATGTAACTTCTACTTATTCCAATGGACTAATAATTCACAGAAGCCTATAACTTATTGCAAGTTATGTCTCCTGTATTTCATGCAACTTGTACAGTACTGCAGCACACAACCTAATTGTGACTGCAAAACTCATGTGCCTTTGACATAATATATCAGTTTGAAAAATATATACACATATAGTGGGGACAAACGCAGCTGAAAGAGCTTTGCTCAAACAAGCTGGTAAGATAAGTCTGTTTTGGCAGAAATGTTGACAATCCTGTGGCCAAACAACAAATGTTGTTCTCAGACCAAGTCCAACTGTACAACATCATCACACTAGAAGTGGCACACCACACCCTATTATCATACTAGCATGCAGCAGTTACATCTCATGGATCTTTTCCCATCTTCCCCTATCATGCAAGCTCTTCAGATTTGGAAAATTCATAGGTTTCCTGCCTCAGCAAGAAGTACTCAGCAGTGTTACAACTTCTTGCTGCAGCAGACCAATTGCAAATGTAATAGTTTGCTGTACCTGTTGCATTGTACCTTTTTTTTATGCTGTAGTCACTGCATTTCTAATTTTGATAACTGTATTTACCAATATACATAAGGAAATATGTTATCCCTGGGGATTTTTGTATGTCAGTTCATTGAATTATATAATAGATTTATAGAATGGTTTGGCTTGGGAGGGACCTTAAGGACCATCTAGTTCCAACCGCCCTGCATGGGCAGGGACACCTCCCACTAGACTAGGTTGCTCAGAGCCACATCCAACCTGGCCTTGAACTCTTCCAGGGAGGGGGCATCCACAACTTTCCCAGACAACCTGTTCTAGAGTCTCACCACCCTCACAGAAAATAGTATTTTCTGAAACTAAATCTACCCTCTTTCAGCTTAAAACCATTCCTCCTCATCCTATGACTACATGCCCTTCTAAAAATCCCTCCCCAGCTTTCCTGTAGGCCCCCTTCAGGTTCTGGAAAGCTGCTAGAAGGTCCAGTTGATTGCACCTAAACTGTTCTTTTAGAGGTCATATTATTTGATCATAGGTCAAACATTACCAGATACAATGTACTGGCATGTTTTCAAGCTTCTCCAATGGAGGCAAAGCCAACTCACAGTTATTAGGGTGCCCTGAAACACTGTTGATAATTGCTGCGTTTAAAACACAGGCAGACCTGAGCTTCAGAAAGACACAGTTTTTTTGACATTGGGCTTCACAAGGAAACTAGTTGACAAAAGGAAATGGTGGTGTATGCTCTGGATCTAGCTGGTTTCACAAACAGGGTAAAAAAACCAAATCAAACCAAAAAAACAACCAACGAACCATCCAAAACCAAAAAACAAACCCTAGTCCCTTTGCTAGGAATATTCTACTCTAGTAATTCCTTGAGTGAATCGACACAAATGATGCTGTCATATCAAGGCAAAATGAACTGGTCTCCACCAAGTGAGGAGAATTTAAACTATTGAATAATGTGATCCCTTGAAATCATTAGTGGCCACCATAGTACCTGTTACAGGGGTCCATACTGACAGTGGAGGAAAGTATTTTGTTGAACACTACATATTATTTCCTCATAACTACATTCTTTTTGCAGTCCAGCAAATACTAAGGACTCTTCAACAAGCCTCTGAGCAGCCAAGAAACAACTGAACAGAGAGAAAAGGAAAGAACTGTTTAAGTAGTGTTATCTTAAGTTAGTATTTTCTGCACATCTTCACTTTGGTAACTTATCTTTGGATCTCCTAATTTAGAAAACCATGACAAAGCAATTTATTGAAGATTACACAACAAAAGAAGTATCGATCATGGCTCAAATCTATTATCCTTATCAAAGAGGTATTTTCTTTCTGGATATGTTTTTGAATTAAAAGTCAGAGCTATTAATACAGATGCATACAGAAGATTATTCAAAGTGTTTATAGGGGCAATGGCTGGTATACACAAAGTCAGTGAATGCCAACTATTTTCCCTTAGCTATCCCACCTACAGTTTTCACCTAATATAACACTAAATTCTAATCTTATATAAAGTTTTTTTGATGTTTCTGAGATGATTAAAATAATTCTTATCCACGGGATACATACTTATGCTAGTAAGGGTTTCTCTGTACCCACCAAATCAATAACCAACAGTTTATCTCTCTTCATATTGAAATATCACAATAAGGTCCAAAAATGATCACACAATTTTTTATTTCAATGTGGAAGGCAATGTAACTGGAGCCAATGTCCCTTCTGGTAACATTTATAAGCTAAGTATCAAAATGAGCACAGTTTAAGGGAAGAAAGAGAAAGAAACGGAAGTGGGTGACCATGGTCATGACCTCTTTGAGAATAATCAAGGACAGACTACAGCTTTCTGTTTCCCAGCCAAGTTCCCAATCCATCACTACAGCAAATACTTTTCCTTTTGTGTTACTCTTCAATGCCAATTAATAATTTACTATTTTAATTTCATGTAAGAAACTAATGGTCTTTAGAAAAAATAAATAAATACAAACTTCTATGAACTATGTAATCCTACACCACTAAAAAGTAAGCTCCAGTATTCTGACATGTTAGTAATTTAATAATAAAAGTATTTGGGAACTCTTGGGGTCTGTAAACTTTAATAGAGAGATGGAGCCAAAACCATCAAGCAATTAGTGCATTGTTTCTTTCAGGCAAGACAAGTAGCTATATGATACAGGGGTGAAACATAAACTAATAACAAACATTGGAGGAGATCCAGACTAGTTCACAGGGGATTGCTTCAGTTTTAAACAGTAAAGCTAATAGGATTCAGCACAGTCATTGTATTATTCTGTAAAGTTTGTTCACATTGAGTAACACAGAAGGATGCAAGTAGCTTCAATATATTTCATAGAAGTAATCACTTAATTAAATACAGTTTTTGCAAAATCCAGTCCTGACAAAGCAGACAGAGGAAGGTCGTAATAATATGTATATTGATTCTAACAGAGGATTTATTCTTCCGAACTCTCATCAAACTGAATGGAGAGATAGGGGTTTTTTTTCATCTTATAATAAATGAGACTGATAATTTACAGCAATAGCTTTAGAGTTATCAGAATAAAACTCCACTACATCTGAAGAGAGCAAGGATATGTTCATTCCTATCCTTAACACAGCCTGACACTGTCTCCCACAGAAAGCAGCGGGAGCCATTCTAGTTACTTTAGTGGATGCTGGATGAGACATCTGAATATCATGAATATCAAGGACACATGAGAAATAAAATGTAGGTTTAGGCTTTTCTTTCATAGTCTGATGTTCAGCTTCTTAATGTAATGTTGAGACTGCTAAGAGACAAAGGCAGAAAACATAATAAATTAAAACCCTCTTTCCCCTCTCCCCTGAAAATGCACTTACACCATTATTTTACTTTAAATTAGTAAATTTATTTCCTAAATACTCTGTTAAGTTCAGAGCCATAGGAAGGCATATATTTAAATGTATTTAAATGTATTTAAATCACATTTAATTACATAGCTCCACAATTTCTTCTCAATCAAAATTTCATTTTATTTTCTAAAAATGAAGTTATGTGTTCAAAAATTTGTGTTAGTTGTTAAGCCAGTTTTATCTATACACTGGTTTAGAAATTATGGGTTCATATCTACTTCACTGACTGTAAGGAGAATGGGTTCAAGCAAATAGCTGGGCAGCAAATTTTCCCAGTCTCATTCCTTTTCCTAACAGGCATATGGTATTCTCATTATGTTTGTCTGCATCTCAGGTAACACACACAAATATGAGAAAGACAATCCTCCCTACAAATATGCATTGTATGCTGCCACAAGGCTGGGACCAATGTCCTGTATCTTCATTTATGAATTAAATCTTTGGTCTGAATATAATTGTGCTTCTCCATACCCATACTACCTTTCAGAATAGGCAGGACAACTTTGATGGCCTAATGGGGTATCCTGTCCTTGAAGATCCAGAGTTCCCATACTTTCATTAACTTGACATTGATAAAGCATTCCTTTCATTCTGCCAGTCCTTTATGCAATTATTTGTTCATTGCACCTCTCACTAAGGGCTGACCTACATAAAAGACAAGTGGTAGGAGCTATTTCCTTAGACCAAGCAATGGAAGAGTCTGATTTCTAAAAAATTAGGATTATGACTTTGGTAATGGTCCATGTTGAAAGGAAAATGTGAGTGACTGAGCAGTTAAGAGTGCATCATAATGCAAATGCACAGAGGATCATAGTGAAGATTACTAGAGTAACCTTAATTCCGCCTTCTTTACCCTTGTAGTGCTTAACTTCAAAGCATTATTTTTCTTTTAATGTAGGCCTTTGGCAGTTGCAGTATTTCATAGGCTGGCAAGCTGAGAACTATTACAACCATCTAATTTGACCTCTTAGGACACAGTATCACTTGCTACTTTTACTTTGAGCCAATTAACTAGTGTGTGACTAAGCATAACTTTCAAAGGCATTATTTTTTTTCACTTGAGGATTCAAGAGATGGAGAATCCATTTGTTTTCTTGCTGGTTTATTCCAACAGTTAATCACTCCCTCTGTTTAAAAATGTATGATTCACTGCCTATCTGAATGGTTTCATGGTCTCAGCTTCCAGCCATGGGCAATTCAGTTCTTTTGTCTTCAGACTAAAGATCCATTTATTCCCTCTGTATTTTCTCTCCATTAAGTTAAGTAAGTATCTTAGCCACTGTAAGCAAATCATCCTAATGCATTCTTGTTGAAGCTGCTAAATAGCTTGTGCTTTTAAAGTCTCCCACTTTAAAACACTTCCTTCAGCCCTCCAAATAATTTTGAAGCTTTTTTCTGCTCTTTTTTTTTTTTTCCTTGCATCCTTTTCAGAACATGGGAACCAGAGCTGTGTGCTGTATTTCAACAGCAAGTGAGAGACTTATCACAGAATCACAGAATCTTCGGGTTTGGAAGGGATCTCAAAAGATCATCTAGTCCAAGCCCCCTGCCAGAGCAGGGTCATCTAGAGTACATCATGCAGGAATGCATCCAGGCGGGTTTTGAATGTCTCCAGTGAAGGAGACTCCACAACCTCTCTGGGCAGCTTATTCCAGTGCTCTGTCACTCTCACAGTAAAGAAGTTTTTTCTCACGTTTACATGGAACCTCCTATGCTCCAGTTTGCACCTGTTGCCCCTTGTCCTATCACTGGACATCACTGAGAAGAGCCTGGCTCCGTCCTTCTGACACTCACCCTTTACATATTTGTAAACATTAATGAGGTTGCTCCTCAGTGTCCTCTTCTCCAAGCTAAAGAGACCCAGCTCCTTCAGCCTTTCCTCCTCAGGGAGATGTTCCACTCCTTTAACCATCTCTGTGGCTCTGTGCTGGACTCTTTCAAGCAGTTCCCTGTCCTTCTTGAACTGAGGGGCCCAGAACTGGACACAATACTCCAAATGCGGCCTCACCAAGGCAGAACAGAGGGGGAGGAGAACCTCTCTTGACCTACTAACCACACCCTTTCTAATGCACCCCAGAATGCCATTGGCCTTCTTGGCCACAAGGGCACACTGCTAACTCATGGTCATCCTTCTGTCCACCAGGACCCCCAGGTCCCTTTCCCCTGTGCTGCTCTCCAACAGATCAGTCCCCAACCTGTACTAGTACATGGGGTTGTTCTTTCCAAGATGAAAGACTCTACACTTGCCCTTGTTGTATTTCATTAAGTTTCTCCCTGCCCAACTCTCCAGCCTGTCTAGGTCTTGCTGAATGGCAGCACAACCCTCTGGTGTGTCAGCCAGTCCTCCCAGTTTTGTGTCATCAGTGAACTTCCTGAGGGTACACTCTGTTCCCTCATCCAGGTCGTTGATGAAAATACTGAATAGTGCTGGTCCCAGTGCCGACCCTGATGGACTCCACTAGATACAGGCCTCCAACTAGATTCTGTCCCATTGACCACAACTCTCTGACTTCTTCCTTTCAACCAGTTCACAATCCACCTCACTGCCTGATCATCCAGACCATACTTCCTCAGTTTAGCTATGAGGATGCTGTGGGATCCAACATGAGTGCACCAACAGAAACCATGCCCACCACCACCCCTATCTCAGCTTACCCATATATATATATAGATATATAGAGAGACATACACACACACACACACACACACACATATATCCTTGGGCAAAAATTACGCACTCTCTGGCACAGGTGCAGACTGATCACATTAATTAGATTAATTTTATTTTATTAATAATAAGACAAAATAAAAATCCTGGCCTCTCCTGTGACCAATGACAGGACCCAGGGAAATGGCAGGAAGCTGAATCAGGGGAGTTTTAGGTCAGGTATCAGGAAAAGGTTTTCCACCCAGAAGGCAGTTGAGCACTGGAACAAGCTCCCCAGGGAAGTGGTCACAGCACCAAGCCTGCCTGAGTTCAAAAAACATTTGGATGATGCTCTCAGACGCATGGTGTGATTCTTGGGGTGCCCTACATAGGGACAAGAGTTGGACTCGATGATCCTGATGGGTCCCTTCCAACTCAGCATATTTTATGATTCTATATGACCAGTTACATCCCTCGTGCAAAACATTAAATACAGAAAAACCAATTCATCCAACAACAAAGCTTGCTGTCACCAATAGCAGAAGTACAGCACATGGCAAGGGGAACCATGGGCTTTATCATGGGACCTGCCACTGCTCCAAGGCCAGAATCTATTGTGGAAATGCTGGTCCTTGCTTCAAGGATGCTCTGACCAGCCTAAGCCAGAGAGAACCCTGCTGCCTTTACCGGACTTGTGTCAGTCCAACCTTAGATTTCACCTTCCCTCTTACGTATTATTTTCCTTTTGTACCTTAGCTTTTCCTCTTGTTTATTTTCCTGTTCCTCCTCTGCTTGAGAAGTACTTGGGGCTGCAGAATAAGACTCCGCCTTCTGTAGCATTCCTAGAACTGTGTGGCTAAAAATAGCAGCAAAAAGTGGTATTTTAAACAGTAGTTTAGTGTTGGTGCAAATGAGTTGCATCTCAAAGTTGCCTGAAGGCAATCTGTGAAGCTTGTGCTTCTAAAAGGGGAAAGTTGTAAGCAAGAGTAAGCACCAGAAAAACTTCAGTTTCTATTTCAGTGTGCTATTATTTTATGTATGCTTGTTATTAGAAGGTAATTAGAAAAAAGCTAGTTTGAGTAATTGACATTATAGACCATTAGAATTAATTCTTTCTCCAGGAAAGTTAATGCCACTGTTAATACATACAAAGACACTGCCAGCTAAGGGAACAGAAGTGGATACAGAAGTTATTCTTTCTTTTTCTGTACTAATGACTGGTTATGAAGGCTGTATGGTTTTCCATGGGACTGAGAAAGCTGAAAAGCCAAACCTTAAGTCCTTAATCTTGTATGACATCAGAATAACTCTTCTAGCTTCCTAGGACCATTTATTCCCTCAAAATGAATCAAGCACTTCTCCCAATATCTAAATCTTTCTAATTCTTGAACAGGTTACAATCAATGATATTTAACAGTTCTGACAGAGCACTGAGCTTTTTTTGCCTCTAGCCTAAATCCAGCTCAGTTCAAATGTTTTTCTGTGGTTGTGATTTTTTTCAGTGATGTGTTTTCCAGTGATCTTTAATGACTTCACTGTTAGATGAGATCAGTTCTGAACTCTACTTTCATTATCATAAAATTGTTTCCATGCTTTCTACAAATATTCAGATTCAATAGTGGGATAAAAAATGCAGGTACAACAAGCTAAAATCTTTTTGATCTCTTTGAGGGAAAGTGCTGATGAAGGCTTGATATGTGCGAACTAGAATGGTCAGTGAAGGTGCTCTCCATTCTAAAATCTATAGTTTAAAAAAAGTGAAAGTTCACATGCAGAAAACCCGATTACCTTCAAATACGTCACACATGGAGCTGTACAATTTATTCATTGTAGGAAGCTCTCCACCTCCCTTTGAGCATACGAATGCCAAAGTATGCTCAACTGCTTACAAAAATGTCTGCAAATAAGCATCTGCAACCAGCTAGTGAGGAAAGCAGCTATATCACCTAGAAACAGGCAAACTACCTACTAAGGGGGTGCTTTATTCCTCTCTACTGATGGCATTTTGTGAGAGGCTTATGAATGCAGGAATCCTAGTCATTCAGTCTCATCTACAAAATTTCAAGCATTGTGTGTAGTGTGGAAAGTTCATTTCCTTTTGTAGTTGTACCCTGTGTAGCTGACTGATGCTAAATTATCGAATTAGATATTGCTTTTAGTTTATTTATAGAAGCGTTAAACAGCAAAAATTAAAATGGAGAATGTAATGAGTTATTCTTGCTGTAAACAGTAAATATCTGACTTTCAGGAATAACAAAGCATGAGGTTGACAAAGAATGAGGGTGACGGTGGACTGAGGGCTGTAGCTGTGAGATGACTGATTTTTCAATTATAGCCTATCCATAATTGCGGGGAAGAGTTTCCAATAAACAACACAGTTTCCAACAAAGAAACCAGTAAAACACTTGGGTTTTTTGACAAAACAAATACTTCATAACAAACAGTACTTGCTTACATTTGGCAAGCATGGCTTCATTCAGAAAATGCCATGTCCAAAAATTCACATTTGAATCCTCTGGCACTTGAAACCAGAATGACATCCATCCTTCTTCACTCACTGTCCATATGGTTCCAGCCAATAAGGATGTCAGATAAAGTAAAAAATTTGGTTTACAATAAGGTAATCGACAATGACAGAGAAGAAAGAAAAGAAAAACTGACAGGAGGGTGGGGATATAGGGAAGAAATAGAGAACATTAGTACAGAAATGGAGTGCAAATCCCAAAACATTAAGAAATATACCCAAAAAAGTATGGGGGGGGGAGACAGAGAGACAGTCCAACAGGGACAGTAATAAGGTGTGTAAAATTATGCAAGTTACATCTTACAATTAATTGTTAAAAAAAGTATGTGATTAGATGCCCTTCTACTTAGAATACAATACTATTAAAGAAGATTTTAGAGATCAGGGTTTCCAGAGAGGACTTGTGCTCTTCTGGCACAGGTATAAACTCCGAGTGCTGTTCAATCATTTGGATGGTCAGATGGCCTCTCTCCATCTCTTACTGTTCAAACAGCTTAGCCAGGGGTTGTGCTGCCAATCTCCATCATCTCCTTCACACTCTGCTCCTCCTCGTTTATCTCTGCTATTCCCTTTTGTGGGGATGCTTGAAAATACAGAAGTGAGTAAGTGATGCAAAAGCATGACTAACTCACACGCAAATTTCTGCTGGGAAATTTGCCAGGTTGCTATGGGAAACACACACTGCAAGGAGCATCTGCTCCCTGAATGTCCTCCTCTGTCCTAGCACATTCACCTACACTCTCTGGAGGCTTACATAGACCCTCCTTGCTAACATGTGGGACTATGCTAACAGGCTCTGCAATTCCCTTTCACAAATACTGAATGTTTTGTATCTTCACTTTCATGGCCCACTTGGCCTGACAAGAAATCCAGACCATGAAAGGTGAACACAGAAAATCTATGTCCTTGTATGTTGAGCATTTTTGCAAGACCAAGATACAATCTGAATACATGAAAACTGGGCGTAATATTGCAATGTTCCTATGATCACCTCTAAGTCATACAGACATCATAAACCTAATGGTCACCAACACACAAAATCCACTGATGCTTATTTTAAAACCAGTCACCATTTTAAAACCAGTTGCCACTTAGAACATAGACTTTGGCAGGCTTCAGAGGTGGGCCCATGTAAGCTGCATGAAGTTCAGTAAGGCCCAAGTGCAAGGTCCTGCATAGGGGTCAGGGCAAGCCCAAGGACAGTTACAGGCTGGGCAGAGAAAGGATTGAGAGCAGCCCTGAAGAGAAGGGCTTGGGGGATGTTGATTGATGAGAAGCTCAACTTGAGCCTCCAATGTGTGGTTGCAGCCCAGAAAGCCAACCATATCCTGGAATGCATCAAAAGAAGCATGGCCAGCAGGTCCAGGGAGGTGATTCTCTCCCTCTACTCCACTGTCCTCAACCCCACCTGGAGTACTGTGTCTAGTTCTGGAGCCCCCAACACAAGGAGGACAAAGAGCTGTAGGAGTGAGTCCAGAGGAGGGCCATGAAGATGATCAGAGGGCTGGAGCGCATCTGCTATGGAGATGGGCTGAGAGAGCTGGGGTTGTTCAGCCTGGAGAAGAGAAGGCTCCAGGGAGACATTATAGTGGCCTTCCAGTACCTGAAGGGGCCTATAGGAAAGCTGAGGAGGGACTTTTTATTAGAGCTTGTAGTGATAGGACAAGGGGGACTGGTTTCAAGCTGAGAGATGGGAGATTTCAAATAGATATTAGGAAGAAGTTCTTTACTATGGGGGTGGTGAGACACTTGAATGGGTTGCCTGGGGATGCTGTAGATGCCCCCTCTCTAGAAGTGTTAAATGCCAGGTTGGATGGGGCTTTGAGCAACCTGATCTAGTGGGAGGTGTCCCTGCCCATGCAGGTAGTTTGGAACTAGATTATATTTAAGGTCCCTTCCAACCCAAACCATTCTGTGATTCTATGAACATGCTAGATGCAAACCTTCAGGCTTTCCTTCATGCAATCTCCAGTGCCTCACTACGGTTGCAGAAAGTGGCACTTGTCATTCCTCACTCCTGTTACACAATTTTCTAAACAAACAAGCAAATCCTTACAAAGGGCTCTTTTTCTCTACAGAGATGCCTGCAATCCAAACAGTCTGGACACACAGCCTGTTGGTTCAACAGTTCCACAGTATCTACAGTCTGGTTCATCAGACAGGAAAATAGAAAAACTACTTCAAAGCTTGAATATTAATCTGTGTTATCTTGGTGCAGCGTAATTTCATAGGAAGAATGTCTCAGTCAGACACATGATGAGGACATTCTTTCCTCCTGGCTACACATTTTCTGCAGAAGTAGATTGAAAAAATCCTTGCTTTTGGCAACTGACATGACTACATATATTAGCTCACAGACATGCTAGCAGAGATGTGTTTGCTTATTCTTATGCTTCACCTTCAGTAATACATACCTTCAATCTTGGGTATTTCCAGCACAAATTTCTGGAACCTTCGCATTTTGTCTTTTTTTCTTCCAAAACCCAGTGCAAATTGCCCAGATTCAGACCTGATATAACACATCAGCACAGTTCTACCTGTTCTTCCCACACACCAGCACCTGAGATGACTTGTAGGCTCCTCTACTCCTTTTCAGCATACTGTCTTCATGGGATGTACGCGTCCACAGGTGCACTTCAGACAAGCAGGTTTCACCAGAAACTTGCACTTCTCATGTGACGCTGGTTTCTATTTCTTCTCCACTTCAATCACTCAGCAAAAGTAGTCACAGGGAAATGTGTAAATGTCCCATATGCAATAGTTTTGAACAAGCCACTTATTAGCAGCTGCTTGAACTGCACCTGCAATTTTAATAATTATTATTTTTTTTATTATTATTCATACCTGGTACTGCTAAATTTTAACAGCCTTTACTCCTGGTGCTCACTGTACACACTTGATAATATCTATAGCATTTATAATCTGGCAGCTTTCCAGCACTTCCACACAGAAATGAGGAACTCTTTCTCTCCATTTGCAACCTCACCAAACAGCACTGCCAATCTCAGGCCACAGAGCAAATACCTGGGACACCACATGGAATGAAAAACACGACAGAGTTAAGCAGCAACAATGCTTTATTTTTCATTCTCCACAATTCATAGTTAACATTTTTGGATGTCAAACACACTCTTGCTCCATTTTAGTATCTCAGTGAGTGCTACTAATGATACAATTGGAAATACACCGTACACAATGCTGAAGTTGCCTATGACATGGAAAAGCAGGGAGAAAAAAAATGGATAGTCATACCTTTCCTACAGTAACATGATTTTCTCCATCAGGTGTTTAATTCTGATTACTTGCACTATAGCAGAACCTGGCCCTAGATATTAAGTATACCCATGCTGTGCCAGACACTATACGGACAGAGCAGAAACCCAGAGCGTAAGAAAATGAGAAAGAGCAATTTGCTGGTTGGCATGGCAAATTCAGCAGCTGCATGTTCCTCAGGACTAATAAGGGCATCACAGGAGTGTCTGAGCCACTGGCAAAGACACAGCATGTCATGAAATCATAAAAAAAAAAAAAAGTACCTTATTAATTGGAGGGAATTCTTGTGCAGGATTCAGAAATGCAGATGTGAGGCAGTTACTTCTGACTTGTGAAGGCAAACCACCAATGTTCCTACAAAAACAAGCCTGGCAGTTTTGACTACCCAGGCAAAATAGGGACTTTGTTATATCTAAAAGCAGGTAGGAAAATGCACATCTTTTACTAATTTTAAAAAGACAGTGATCCAGCTGGGGAGCAATTTACAGATATTAGTGCATTACACAAACACATAACAGAGGTGACTCAGGAAGGGGCAGGAGTTACCGACTTGGTGAAAAAGTATGTTGCTCCCAGGTGATTCCACTATTCCAGTAACCTGTTTATGTCACTGTAATTTTCAAGAGAAGTAGTTATGATATTAAGACTTTTTTTTTTTTTTTAATTCTAGCAGAACTACTGCATTTTATACTGAGAGCAACATTAGTTTTATTTATCCATACATTAGTTCACTGAACGCTGTGTCATCAGGCTAGCATCTCATGAACTGATTAAGAAAAGAAAAGTAGGAGGTGGACGGTGAGTAGTGCGACAATAGCTTTTCTTTCTTTGTAGTGACCGCGTTATTTCTCTAAAATTCAAACCTCCAGAAGCTTGTAACAACGGAAAGTGCTCGCGCACAGCGGATTTTGGCAGGTAGCCGCGTTTCCCTCCCTGTGACAAGCAGAGGACATAAGCAGGCGGCGTGGGGGTGAGTGGCAGGAACGCACCCGTGGCCGTTAAGCACAGCCCCGTGCTGTCCCGCAGCAGCTACCCCACAGCCATGACACCCGGGACTCTGAGACCCGGAGGGGCGCCCACCAACGCACACTGCCCGCCAGATAGCTGCTTTTTTTAAAATGCCGCCAAAATTAATCCCCCGCTTCGCTCCGCCCACCATCGGCCAGGGCCGGCCCGGGCCGCAGGGCCCTGAGAAGCCGGCAGCCGCGCGGGGCCCGACCGCCGCCCTGGAAGAGCGGCCGCACCAGCACCCTATCCCGCTGCCGCCTCGCCATGCATTGCCGCCGGGCGCGAGCGCCCCTTTCCTTCCTTCCCGCCCGGCGGGGCCTTCCCGGCGCGCGGCCCCGTCCCTCCCAGCGCCGCTTAGCGGCCGCCTCGCGCCTACCCACCGTGGCGCGTTCCCCGCCCCCGCCCGGCTCGGGGCCGCGCCCGCGCCGGGCTCGCCGCCGTACGCCGGCAGGCGAGGGCGAGAGGGGGGAGGGGAGGGAGCGCCACCGGGCCCAGGCTCGCGGGTGCCCGCGGCGCGGCGGGAGCGCCTCCATGGTGCCCGCGCCGCCGCCGCCCGAGCGGGCCCCCCGAAGACAGAGATGGAACCGGCGCGTTCCCCCCGCTCCCCTCCCCACGTCCTTCTCCTCCTCCTCCACGCTCCCCGGCACGGGCGCGCCCTGCTCGCACCGCGCATGCACGTACCCCCGCCCCCGGCGCGCGCGCGCGCGCGCACTGGGTGCTCGTGCAGGAGGCGGCGGTGACGACCGGAGAGGCGCGCAGGACACCCCCCCCAAACCCCCCCCTCCCCAAATTCCCCCTTCCTCCCTCCTTCCCTCCCTTCCCCCCATCCCCGGCCCCCTCCCGCGCGGCAGCGGCGGCAGCGACGGCCCCCTCGCTCCCCGGGAAGTGCGGTTCCGCGTGCGCGCGGGCGGGCGGCAGGTAAGCGCGAGCCCTCTCCCCATTATCTCCCCGCCTCCGCCCAACGGCAGGGCTGCCGTTGCGCTGCGCGCCCTCGCGCGCTGTCCCTCGCGCGCCCCCCTCCCTCCCCCGCGCTCTGCCGCCGCCGTTAAAGCCCAGGCAGCTCGCGCTGGGTGAGATGGAGGCGCCGCGGGCGCGCCCGCCACCGTCAGCCGCTCTGAGCCGTAGCGCGCCTGCCTCCCGCGCGCGCGGCGGGCGGGGGGAGGAGGAGGAGGACGACGACACGTCCAGCGACGGATGCGCACGTTGGGGCGCGCGGGCCCCGCGCGGTGGCGACCGCAACAAAGGGGCGCGCCGCCGCGGCCTGGCGGCGAGAGCCCGGCGGCGTCTCGGCCCGCGCGGCCGCCACCGGCAGGGCGGGCGCCGTGCGACAGCCGTTAGGGCGAGGGGAAGGGGGGCGCCGTCCCCGCGCAGCCCCGTGAGGCGGGGCGGGAGGAGCGCCGGGCTCGCTCCGGAGAAGAGAGGCGAGGCCGCCTGCTGCTCGTGGGCGCCCCCGACGATGGGCCGGGAGCGCGGGCGACGGCTTCTTCCTGCCGCAGGGCCGCGCCGGCAGCCGCGGGTTCCCGTGGCGGCGGTGGCGAGCGGGCCGCGGCGGCCCGACAGGACTGAGCTGGGTTCCGCCGGGAACCCGCCTGCGCCGCGTCCTCGCCGGCGGGTGCATGGAGCAGGCGTTCGTCTGGTTTCCTCCGCGGTCACGGGCACGGCAGCCGGCGCCGCGCCGGTGCGCCTGCAGAGCCGGGAGAGCTAACGTGGCGAGGCACCGAGCGCCTCTCGGGCGGTGGCAGGAGCTGCGCGAACAGTTCAAACCCCAGACACGTTTGCCACCCGTTCCTGTGGTGATAGCGGCAAAGTGTGTGTTTGTAGCAATAAGTAGAATTGCCCCCCGGAATGACTAACCCAGGGGCGATGGAGTTTCCCCTTGCCTCGCTTAGGGCTGGAGGTACCCCGGTCAAGTGCCCACCGTGCTCCGCTCGCAGAGTACTAACTTTGTTTTTTCACCAACTGCACACCCTTTCGTACTCAACAACACCGCGTTCAGCCAATTACTGTGCCTGTAATTGGTTCTCGCTTAGTATATCTCGACAGAATTGCACCAAAATTGCCTGTTGTTTAACAACACAGGGTGAGATTGCTGCTAGGTTATTATTCTTTGCTGTTTGCTTAAAAGTGGTGGTTTCCCCAGCTTGCAAAGAACTCTAAGCAGATCCTGTTGAAATAGGGTTTTTGTCCTGCTCACTTCGGTGCCAGGTTGATACCTCATCCTGGGACCATAGACCCAGACAGCCCAGAAAAATACACACAGTGTTTCTTGGGTTTGTTTTCCTTTGTATGTTTCGAATATTTATGCACTTCCTCTCTGGCTAACGCCTGATTACGTAGGACTAAGAATTTTGGCTTTCCTCAATTTTTATTTTTTATTTTTTTAGTCAGTGGTGCTATAGGCTGAGATGCCAGACCTGCAAAAGTATTTATACAGAGCCAGGTATTTCCATACCATGTTAAACACCCAACACCAACATTGGAAGTTGCATACCTGTCAGCTGCTTCTGCTTTGTATATGGTCAAGGATAAATTGGAACTTAGGAGAGGACTTTCCAGTAGCTCTGTGCCAGGTGATGGAGAGAGGTGTCTGGACTGAATATTAAATTTCCCTCCTGTCCACTGCATTTCCTGCTACTGTCATCACTAGCCTGTGGGAGGCTGGGATTGAATAATTTAATTTATGCATTGTGCATTCTCCTTCTGCTGTTCAGGTATCTCTATTTTTTTCAGATCTGGTGTCCTTGATGTTTCTTTCCCTGGTCCTGGATGTGCATGCATCCGCAGCCCAGTCTGCTCTCCTTTGGGATGCTTACTTTGCTTGCCAAACCCTCTACTATCCTTGCTTAGCTCACTGATGCAGCAGAAGACCTTGCTGATGGTTACTGGGTTAACACTGTTGATTCCTCTAGGGTTTTTTTCAGACTTTTAGGTGTAGTGTGGAGTAAGTTGCTGGAAAGTGGAGTCAGAGAAATGGAGGAGCCAGAGAGGAGTAAGCACGTGGTTTATGACAACAGCGCTATCAGATCAGTTCATGCGGTCATCTGTAGAATCAGTCTAAGTAACTGGGCATTTTAACAGTGCATTTTTGTCTTTTAAAATAATGGAAAATGGTGTGCTTTAACATGCTAATTTAAACAAATGATTGGAATACTTTTTATAATTTTTAAAAATGTTGTCTTCCTGTCTTTCAGGCTGAAGGTGGCCCATTGTAAGGGTTAGTCCTCTGTCACGTATTTAATAATCATTTGCTTAGAAAATTTCCTGCATTGTTCATGGTAAGGCTGAATATTTGATATTTCACATTTTGTTACACTGACACATTTAGAGTATTTCTTATACATTTTTTGGTATTGTTATTTCCGTTAGCTATGAGAATGACTTTTACTGCAGTTGGATCATACATTTACTGGGAACCCTAACTACACAAAGTTTCAAATTTTGGATGACCGAATCAATAAATGTTTGAATAAATTAATATCTTGATACCAAAAATTATCCTTTATAAATTGTTAAGTTTCCTGTAAAGTGTATAGGTTAAAGAAAGACCCTTATGTGTTCAAAATTTTAAAAGAAGTCTAAAAATAATGCTTTTATAATATGAAAGGCTTTTCCTGGTCGTATTAAGCAAAGAAAAGAAAAAGCGGCAGTTCTTTTATTGTGTAAATGACATTGGCTGTTGGGATTTTATGACTTAGGCTACTTAATAAAAATCACAAAACTTTCCCTTGTTATTTTACAGGAGTTTTTCATCAGTATGTCTGAAACTATTAAATATAATGACGACGATCACAAAACTGTGTTCCTGAAAACATTAAATGAACAACGTTTGGAAGGAGAATTTTGTGACATAGCTATTGTGGTTGAAGATGTTAAATTTAGAGCACACAGGTGTGTGCTTGCTGCCTGCAGTACTTACTTCAAAAAGCTTTTCAAAAAACTGGAAGTTGATAGTTCATCAGTAATAGAAATAGATTTTCTTCGTTCTGATATTTTTGAGGAAGTTCTCAATTACATGTATACTGCAAAGATTTCTGTTAAGAAAGAGGATGTAAATTTGATGATGTCTTCAGGCCAGATTCTTGGTATTCGATTTCTGGATAAACTCTGCTCTCAAAAACGTGATGTGTCTAGTCCTGAAGAAAACACGCAGTCCAAGAGCAAGTACTGTCTAAAAATAAACCGTCCCATGGGAGAACCTAATGATACCCAAGATGATGAGGTGGAAGAAATTGCAGATCATGATGATAGTCCATCAGATGTGACAGTGGAAGGAACTCCCCCAAGTCAGGAAGATGGAAAATCACCTACCACCACCCTGAGAGTGCAAGAGGCAATTCTGAAAGAGTTGGGAAGTGAAGAGGTTCGAAAAGTAAACTGCTACGGCCAAGAAGTAGAGCCTATGGAAACAACCGAATCAAAAGACTTAGGATCTCAGACCCCACAGCCTTTGACATTTAATGATGGCATAAGTGAAGTGAAAGATGAACAGACGCCAGGCTGGACCACAGCAGCTGGGGACATGAAGTTTGAGTATTTGCTTTACGGTCACAGGGAACATATTGTATGTCAGGCTTGTGGTAAGACCTTTACTGATGAAGCACGATTGAGAAAACATGAAAAGCTACACACTGCTGATAGACCATTTGTTTGTGAAATGTGTACAAAGGGCTTTACCACGCAAGCTCATTTGAAAGAGCACCTGAAAATACACACAGGTTACAAGCCTTACAGTTGCGAGGTATGTGGAAAGTCTTTTATTCGTGCGCCAGATCTAAAAAAGCATGAGAGAGTTCACAGTAATGAGAGGCCTTTTGCATGCCATATGTGTGATAAAGCTTTCAAGCACAAGTCCCACCTTAAAGACCATGAAAGAAGACACCGAGGAGAGAAACCTTTTGTCTGCAGTTCCTGCACTAAAGCCTTTGCTAAAGCATCTGATCTAAAAAGGCATGAGAACAATATGCACAGTGAAAGAAAACAAGTTACTACAGCCAATTCCATCCAGAGTGAAACAGAACAGTTACAGGCAGCAGCTATGGCTGCTGAAGCAGAGCAGCAACTAGAAACTATAGCTTGCAGTTAAAAACTAAAGCAGGAACTTTATCAGAAGTGATATAAGAAATTAAATTGAACAGAGTTTATTGTTGGTATACATTTAGCCTGAGAATTATCTTTTCAAGAAAACGTATTTTTAGAGGATTTGAATGTTCCATAGCAAAGCATAGCATTGCTTGGTTAGGTATTTTAAAACACTTCAGAGATGGGTGTTCTTAGAATATGGAATAGTTTTCTTTTCATTTGTAGTAAAATGCACTAATACCTGATTTAATTTGAGAATTTGACCAAGTTCTCTGTAAAACAGGGATCATCAACGGCTGATGTTTTGTTTCATCCAGTATGGAATACTTCATACGATGCAGACATCGAAATCAGTGAGTTATGTTTAAAAAACTCTGAGATCTAAGAAAATGACAACCATGGAAAGGAAATACTATTTTTTCATAATTTTGAAAGTGTTATTCCTACAGTTTTTGAGAAACAGACGTTGATTCCCTAAAACTTCTAATTTCTCCTTTTTTCACCTAATGTAGGTGCTAGAGATCGGTGCAACAGAGTGTAAGGGGGGATAGTGAAATTGCTTCTTTTTCCGTTTCCTCAGATATTCCCTTACTTTAATCAAGGTGGCAAGTTTAATGAAGTACTTGCTTTCCTGAAACAAACCTGCATTATTCACAATGATCTTGTCTGGCAAAGCAGAAGGGTCCTGGCATTCGCCTGTCCCTTCTATGGGGAAAAAGAGTCTGTTTCATTTGTTTCTATGTTCACTCTTACTCGGGTCCCTGGAGATGGGACAGAGCCACAAAGGAAAAAGGGTGCAGCATGGAAAAGGAGATATTTTCCTTATTCGGACCCAGCAGAAATTATTAGGCTGTGTTAGGTTTATTCTGCAGCTTTCAGTTCACCTAACCTAGCACAGTTAAGGCAAAGGAGTGTTTCTGGCAACACAGGGGGATTCGCTGCACTGGGTAGTGACCAGATGTCACTGCCAGACTTCCACACCTGCAGAGCAGAGCCACGGGCTATCCCATACCTGCCCACAGGTTCAGGCTGTGGTTTGTGTTCTGGCTGGTCACACTGGCAAAATAGTTCCTGTTCAAGTTTAAAAACTTCCACCTTCTGGCACACCACCTTGCAGCAACAGGGAGACTTCAGTGAGTGATTTAAGTCATCATTGATCCAGAATCAGTGTTCACTAATGGTTTGTTACTTAGAGTTGCCTATTTTATTTTTCAGACAAGCTGGAGTAGATGCTGCTAATTTAACTGGTAACTCACAGTTAACAAAACAAGTGATCTTTGCAGTGCAGTCTGCTATGTGTAGTCAACAAGAGAAGATACAATAACAGTGGTAATGTAAGCCAAAGGGATATAGAGCCTTTGTTTTAAATTTGTAAATACTAAAGCTTTTGTCAAAGCTTCATTTAAAGTTGGGATGGGAAAAAAACAGTCTTGGGCACGTGGTTGGATAACATTGGTCACTTGCGATATCAATAGCTTATGAAAACGTTAGATCTGTTTCTGGTAAGTTACTGTGTGGTAGATCACATCTTGCTTTTCTAAATAGAAACTGAAAATAGCATTTTTGGAACTGTTATATGGAACTTTGATTATTGTTTTTTTGTTTGGTTGCGTTTTTTTACAGCTTCATTTTATTCATGTACTCATCAGGTTAAGCAGTTATCTTAAAATGCCAGTAATTGTTTGAAAGCTGGTCTGTAAATAAAACATGAATTTAATATTTTAGCAAATGTAAACTTTGGGACTTTACCAATATATTTTTTTAAAATGTTGCTTCATTTTACATTCAGTAATATTAGTTTGTAAACAAACTATACATTTTGTATCTGTGCAACATCAGAGGATGTGTATTCATTGCATTTTATTGGTTCTCTTGAAGAACATGATAAATGACCATTGTTAAAATGTTTTACTGTATATGATCGTAGATATAAAGATAGTAGGTCCAAAATGGGATCTACCTTTTTTTTTCCTAAATCTGTCTTGCTATGTTTTCTTATCTGGAATTGTGTTCACTTTTTCTTAGATGATAAAATTGGGGTTGTTAAGTCTGTACAACACCGATCTGTTGTGATACGAGGTAAAAGTGTAAGAGATTAAGAAAGTAAATTTTCTCTAGGTCTCCTATTAAGGGCGCAAGAAATAATGAGGTTAAATGACAGCAGTGAACATTTACATTAGATATTAAGAAAAAATGTTAAAAGGTTAAATAATTAATTATTAGAACAGAATACCTGGGGAGGCACTGCAATATCCACTAGTGGTGATATTTGAGAATGTGTTAGACAAACGTGTTAGGAATGGTTTAAATATAGTTAACTCTGCCTTGAAGCTGAGGGATAAGCTAAATAACCTCTTAACAGGAGCTTCATTGGTTTTTCTGGAAAGCAATAAATTAAGATGAAGCTTACTGAGGCAGCACATGCTTGAATGGAAAGACAGTGCTCAGGGTTTACTGTTAAGGAAAATTGCCCTGTGACATGTGAGCACAAGGCTGTGAATTTAAAATTGTTATAGGAAAGCAGGTTTGCATTAAAAGAGACAAAACTGAAAGTGTGATGACATTGTGTTTTATGTCAGAGTGAATTCTGCTATTGTTAAAGCTTACAGCTGTAAGAGTTATCAGCTATAAGGGTTGCATGGTGTCCATGCATATTGCATGGACAGATCGATATTATACCCTTAATGTAAACATGTACAGAGGCAGGAACAACTTTTATTGTTGCACATTCCTTGGACAGGCTTAAACACCTTACATAAGACTTGGTCTTAAAAGTCCATCATAGGAACAAATTCAGTGAAACCAATGGCATTGCTCCCATGTCAAAGGTTTTATAAGAAGCCTTGGCCTCTTACTAGTTTTTCATAGAATTATAGAATCACTTAGGTTGGAAAAGACCTTTAAGATAATCGAGTCCAACCATTAACCCTACTCTACCAAGTCCAGCACTAAGCCATATTCCCAAGTGCCACATCTAGATGACTTTTAAACACATCCAGGTATGGCGACTCAACCACCTCCCTGGGCAGCATGTTCCAATGTCTGACAATCCTTTTAGTGAAAAAGTTCTTCCTAATGTCTAGTCTAAACCTCCCCTGACACAGCTTGGGGCTGCTTAAGAGTCAGAAGTCTAGTGTGTGTTCCTGAGACCAACAATGACAGTATTTATCAAGAAGTCAAAACTCAGTTTTTTGTGAATTTGAGAATTTTATTAGCAATTTCTACTTCCACTATCTGTTTCAAGGATGTGAACTTACTTTATTTTTTCTTATTTTGAAAACAAATAGATTATTTTTTTCTTCCCCTCCCAATTCTTTTTATTCAAGACAGAGAGAAAGCTTAGAATACTTAAGCTTAGAGTTTTGGAAAAGGTTTAAAAAAAAAAGTATGGAGGTAACCTTAGCTTTACATTATTGTTAACGTGTTCTAAATTATACCTGTTCATTGCGCGCATTCTGAAGGGATGTTGGCTTCTATGTTATGAGGGTCCATCTGTGAAGTTCAGGTAAATCTGCATCTTAAGATGCTACTGTGCCCAGCTTCTCCCCTGTCTGTGCCAGAAGATGCCATATACAGAAGCAGATGTATGTCAGCTGCAAGCCTCAGAGCTTTTCTAGTGTGATAAACTGTAATCTATGAGCTGTGTCGATTGAAGAATGGGCCAATTTTCATTTTTGCTTTTACAAGGATGCCAACTTCTTTCAGAGCTTATGAGGCAGTGGATGAGATTATGTCCAGTTAATGGGAATTTTGCTGTTGACTTCAGTGGGGCCAGACTAGCCTAATATTCCTGTTAAGGTTTCTAACAACAGACAAATAAGCTAGTTGGTGTGCATGCAGGAATGGCAGAATGCTATAGAATCATAGATGGCTAAAAAAAAAATATTAGCTAGTAATTAAATGTTTTTCTTGGAATTAAGCAGCAAAAATATCATTCATAGAATTAGTCCTAAACATACACTTCTCCATCTATGGTTTGTAAAATCAGAGTCAGTTATGTCTTTAATATATGTAAGATAGCAAAAATTCAGTTATTTTTTTGGCTTATACTGAATGTCTGTCCATGTTATGATGTTAGGTGACCAAGTGGCTTCATGTATTGGAATTAAGTATATGAATAGGTGTTTGTGTGACCAGGGCTTATATGTGTGTAACACAGCAACACATTAACTGATGTGAAATGAGGTTCTTCAGGTGATGCAAATGCATCTATATGGTCAACACCAGCTGAGATGCTAAACCAGTCTTAGTTGCAAAAAGATCTAAAGACTAAGGAAGTTTTTGTGCTTTAAAAGACTAAATAAGTTAGAGTGAAAAGAAATATTTGAAATATGAACTTTGTAGTTCTGTCATCTTACCTGTGTGTTCTTAAAAATAGTAGTTTTTTTGTAAAGAGAAAAAGGAGCAAAGCAAACAAATTTACAGCTCTGATATCTGATTAATTTCTAATCCAAATTGTGTTAGTCATGGGTATGCTGCTGGTTGTTTGGTGCAACTCAGTTTGGAAACTGCAGAAGTTGAGGAAAGAATACCTTCTAACCCTTCCCTGCCGCTCACCCTCTCTTCAACACACCCTCGTCAATATTTAAACAAACATTGGAAGATGAAGCAATTCACAGTTAAGTACTTGTGGGAGGTTTTTTTGCTTTAATATCTGAAAAAGGCTTCGGCCTGGAGGTCCAAGTTTTAAAGGTTGTTGTGTGAAAAAAAACGCTGAGTCAAGTAGCAAGTAGGAAGATTTTGAGGAGTTCTGCTTCTGTTTCATGTACAGCTGCAGAATACTAAATACTCCTCAAAATCCTGCCATTTAGGTACCCAAAATGAGTTCTGCTGAAGGTCAGGCCTCAGTTTTCTAATCTAGAGATTGTCTTCATGATCTCCTCAAGTAAGGATATTTAAATTTAATAGAGTTGGGTGAGACATAGAATAAAATATCAGATGATATCAGAAAGTCTACCCTAAGCTTAAAATATATTTTTAGGGACAGATTATCTGTTCTTAAGTCTTTTATCAGTTTAGACACCTCTGTTTTACAGAAGAGACAAAGAATTTCTAAACCAAAGGACATCTGCAACTAATGACATACAACTTTTCTGAATATAAGCATTTATACATTGGTACAGAATAGGATAATTCTAGTTAGAAGGTAAAGACAGATCTAAGGAATTTTCATCTTTTTCAAACAGTCAGTAGATCACAGTAGTATGCCCTATCAGCCAGAAATGTGCATGTTTCATTAAAAATTCCATTACAGCAGTTAGCCTGTCATTTGTCTCCATGTAGATCTAAAACAATTATAATAAAATCCTTACTCATTTCAGAACAGATGGAGGATTTCCATTAATAGATTTTGTTAAATACATGTCATAAGGGTCGAGACAACTCTTCTCAGGGGTGATTTTTAAATGTAATACAAGAAATCTGAAAAAATAGAAAACCTAAAAATAGTGATTTATACAATATTGATACGTTGTTCAGTGTATTTCTCTCCACTGTGTTTTTTATTTGCAGGCCTTGTTCCTTTAGGTATTTCTGGAACTCTGAAACTTTATGAACGTCAGCATTCTCATAGGAACGTCACTAGAGCTCTTTAAAATAGATATAGACTTTTGAAGTCTTACTGTTTTTTAAATAATCTGTAGCTAAGCATCTTTTTTTTTTTTTCTGTAGAAAAACATGTAGAGCATATGAATAAAGTTGTGGCCATGCCTGACATGGTCAGTATATGGATATCAAAAAACATGGCCAAAGTAGAACTTTCGGATACCTCTATCCCAGATTCCTTCCAAGATACTTTTATTTTTTTGTTGTTGTTGTTTGTTAGTTTTAAATCTATAGTTGAAAGACCACAAGTTTGTAAAACACGTGCTAACAAGAAACTGAAATCCTTACTGAATGGAAATTCCAAGTGTGTAAGTATTTAAGACAGTAACTACGTATTACATATTATGCATATAGTTTTAAACCTGTACTTCAATGCAGAAGTAAAAGAAAGTGATTTATATAAGGGATGAATATAAATCATGTTTATGGAGTAAAATCATGACAGTTATGAAAACTGATCATTTCAACTTTTTCCACCAAAGCATAAAAACACTATTCTGTTTTAGAAAAGTGTATTTTCTGATGCAAACCCCTTCTGTTTAAAACAATCACAAAAAAGTCCCAATACCTACATTGCTTACATTTCTAGTTTTCTGTCCTCCTCCCAGTGGCCTGTTTATACATATGAGTAATCTGCATATGCAAGCAACTTAGATGCAGGGAAGCTCAATCTTTAGAATATTTTAAAAAAACAAAAATACTTTTTTCATCCTTCACTAATAAAGATCCATTTTTACAGAGTCAGTGTTACCACAAGCACTGGTGCAGACTATTATGGTGGCATTGCAGGTGGCTCAGACAAGAGGATGTAGGATGACAGAACTCCATTCTAAGACCCAAAACTCACTTCTCTCTGCTCTCAAAATTGGAAGTGGTACTGACATGAGATCCTGCGTAACTTCATGCAGGAGTTCCTCTTCAACAGAAGTTATCTGTGGATGACTTATGTCTGTTTTGTACTTGTCATCAGCATAATTGAGGTTTACAGAGTTACATTTTCAGGACTATGTCTTTGAAGATGTTAGTTGGTTCTATTTTGCGTACTGTTAAAGCTTTTTTACATGTTTTTGTTGTGTTTAAGGTTGCATGGGCAAAGTTAGAAGAGTTGGAGTAAAAGCAAGAATATACTGTAATGTTCTAAACTGCTTTTATTAAAGTAATCCAAATTACGTGCAATTTTTTATTTGCTATATTTAGAGTAAATTATATTAAAGAATGTGTTTTCACTTGTTTAAGAAGTCAGTAGCTTCAGGTGATAATTTACTGATTTGTTTTCATTACCTTAGAATCCAACATTTAGAATCAGTGTATAGATCTGGTTTTCCTGGGTATGAAAGCCATGAAGTATCTGTTCATACAGCTCTGTTACACTAGAAATATGTACTTATGCTGATTGTCTATATCTAAGCAATAGTTAACCCTTTTGTCTTCACACTAGGGGATCCATCTTCATATCCCCAATAAGGCCATTATAATTGCCCCCATTTTGTGTTACAAAAGAACTGAAGTTTTCATGAGATCTGCTTAGGACATTAAGGAGTGTTTTTTCAGATGGCAGTAGGATTTGATCTGATGTAAAGATGAATGTAAAAGATTGTAGAAGATGTAAAGTGAATAGGAAGTGGCTTCTTATGTATGGAAATATAGTATGCAATGGAATGTTTCTTTATGTTTATTTCAAAACTTAAGTGTTTTTTAAAAATTTCTGTTCTGCTATAAAGCTTGTTTTTTGAGAATACAGTCTTTTAAAGGCATAGCAAAGTAGGCTTTGTATGGTAAAGCTTAATTCATCTGAAAAGGTGACTCCTGTCCCTCCTCTTCTGCTTTCCTGCTCACAAAGGTGTCTGTTGAACTTCTGGATCAATACAAGGTAAGTGGTGAAGGTGTTCAGGCAAGGGCTGGGATGAGGGTAAATGGGGAAGAGGAAGGAACAGGACCCTCTCATTTCAACTGTAGTGAAATGAGTAACAGCTCACTCTGTCTTATATAGTCACCCCTTTAAAGTTTGTCTTGTCTGGACAAATCTCATTCCTAAGTTATGTTCTTTCATTCTTGTTGAATTCTTTCTTTTTGAAGACTTTTCAGAGTGGAGAAGTTCAAGTGAAGATGGAAAGAATTTCACCCATTTCTCCAGGTAGAATTTACTAGGCAGAGGACTATGGTAAAGCTAGTATTCTGATTACTAGGTAATATGTTGGGTAGTATGTGCTGTGTTGTTAGTATGCTAATGTCTGTCAGCTTTCATCCAAAGGTGATCTATTCTCAGTGTTCTTAGCACTCTTTTTAATTCAAACCTATTTGTCTGTCCTAGGTGGTAACAACATAAGAGTAGTGCACCAAAACAGTGACTTTCATGTCCAAGGCACAGCTAAATTCTGACAGGTTTCCCTGTTTGCAAGTTAAGGGAAGAGCTAAATGAGGTCAAGGGATCAGATCTGTAGTGATTTAAGACAACCAAAGTGGAGATTGCTGCAATTTATTGTTTTACTTTTGCATGCAGTAGCACTCACGCAATGTTTCAGTGAACCACTTCACAGAGAGCCAAAGCACCTGAAAACTAAACAGTTTTGAGGGTTTTTTTTTTCCTTAACCTTGTTAGTAGCCCCACATGATTGCCTCGGGGCTAGGGTCAGTGGAAGAGCAGCCCCAGTTTAGATCAACTTTGGCTATTGTGGAACTGCCTCCTGAGACACCAGCTTTCTGGTTTGCCTGCTGTAGTAAAACTGCAAGTTGTTGCTAAAAGAGTAAATCTGTTCTTTCCCTTCCTCTTGCTGTTACCTGTTGCACCTGCTTCCTCCTTCTTGTTTGCTTCAGATTTAATGGCTTTTGTGGCTTTAGGATAAGCCAGTTGAGTGAGTTTCTATAAAAAAGCAATTCAGTGCTTCAGTGAGTTAGTTTTATGTTGACCTACCTTGTCGAACCAATTCATTAGATTTGATCCAAGATAAGTGGTAGCAGCATATAGCTAGAGTTAGAACGAATGGAGGAGGACTAGCCCAAATTTGGTATCACATTAAATACAAGGTGATGAAATGCACCACTTGTTGCCAAGTGTTTGTGAGAAGCAGCCAGGCAACAGAAAGGAGCAGATTGTAGTTCCTTTGCGACAACCACTGGTGGCAGATGTGTGGAATTTTGAAGAGAGTCGTGTGCACTTCATTTATGCTTTTCAGGAGAACAGAATTTGGGGGTTGAAGTTGAGGGGGTCATGTTTTCTTCCTTTTTATTATTTAAGTAAATCTGACCCTGTTTGCCTATCATCCAAAAATCTATGAAAACTTGAATTGTGACAAATTGCTCAGGTTAAGGAGAAAAGAATAGTTAGGAAACACAATAGGTATGTAATTCACTGAAGGACAGAATTGTAACCCCTAAATTATGCAAAACTATATTTTTGCAATATAGGTTAGTGTTTGCAAGTGTTATAAGTAGACAATATCCACTTTATAGACTCATAGAATGGGTTGGGTTGGAAGGGACCTTAAAGACCATCTGGTTCCAACCACCTGCCATGGGCAGGGACACCTCCCACTCGACCCAAGTTGCTCAAAGCCCCATCCAACCTGGCCTTGAACACTTCCAGGGATGGGGCATTCCCAACTTCCCAAGGCAACCTGTGCCAGTGTCTCACCACCCTCATAATGAAGAATTTCTTAGGTCTATTTTAGATCACTTGCTGTGTAAAAATCATCAAACAATCTTTCTAGTTATTGCAAATAATATGAATCCAAAGCATAGGGATAGATTCTGTATTTCATTAGGTGATGTCAGCTAGACTGATTTCATGTTAAGAATTTTTTATTTTTTTTTTTTCTGTCTTTCTACTTTAGGCTTCTGTGGTAAACTTGAAGTTCTTAGAATGATTGATTTTTATTCCTTTCCAGGTATAAATATGAAACAATTCAAAGGTTGGAATATAAAAATCCTAGGTATTTTTACATGTCCAGTTGATACTTCAGATTAAGGAGTTTTAAATGCAGTTCTTTGGTTGTCTAGCTGAGGCTGAGAAGGCATTCTTTATGGAGAGTTGCTTTTTTTCAATGAAAAGTTCTTCCCTGGAAATGAATTCTATTCTCTGATATTTCTCATAGTTTTTTGTGCTTTACTTTTAACAAGTCTTTTTTCCCCATCTGAAGTAACAACATTTTAATATTTTCTTTTTACAAGATGCCTTATTTTATACTACAGCTAGTATTGATTTTGATATTTTACCCAGTAGTATTTTACAAATTCATCCAGATTTTCCAGTAAGATTTATAACAATCATGGTCACTATATTCTTGCTCATGAAGTGTAAGATAGAGCTTAAACCAGGATTCCAAGTCATAAACTTTGCAACGCTGGTGTAAGGGTTCAATCTTCAACTTCTCAGGACTGTACGTGAAACCCTATACCCCTGAAAAACAGTAGGATCTCATTGAATATTTTGATTGGAGAGACTTGATATTTGGAAAAAAAAATAATCTATTCTAACTTCATTTCTGGAATTCTTGATCTTAAATAAGGGAAAATATTTCAGCTATCTACTTGGCAAGAAGGAAGGAGCATCTATACCCTTGCTTTTGTATCTTAGATGAGTTAGAGGTCTGAAGCTAACTGGACTTTTTTACTGGACTAGTGATTATGTACAGCTATACACACAGTAACAATTAAAACCTACATTTTAAAAATGTGTGACACAAGTTTGCTCATGCTGGAGTTTTGCCATTCAGTCTGCAAAAAAACTGAAATACATCAGAAATTCTTCCTTGAAAATGTCACAACTGCCATTGAAAATACAGGTATGTTAGAAAGGTTTTAATTAAAGTTAACAAATACCCCTTTTAAAAGAGTAAATGTTTTCAATATGAAACATAGTTTTATTTTCCACTTCAGTAATTAACTTTTCTATTTAGTTGTATGACTTTCTTGTAGATCTCCCATTGTTCCAAGAATGGATTAAAAGCTGTCACAGGGGAGCCCTGATTTGATGGATGTGATAAATTCTGCTAGAGTAGCGATATCCTATTATAGACACTTTTCTTCTGGACATGCATTTTGCTCTGTGGATCTTGCTAACCTAATTTAATGTTTTTTAATACTCTACTGTTTGAAATCCTTTCTTTTGTAACAAAGTTGATGTGTTTGAACCTAACTTAAAGTTCTTATATTTTTCTAACTCGGCCAAATTGTGTAATTTTTAGCTATGCATGATGAAATCCACATCCTATTGACTCTATAGGACAACTTGGGAAACCACATTGTGTATTCACCTTTTGTATTTTATATTTTATATTGGTGTAAATCAGTATAGTTTCCCATTCGCAGTTCTTCAACAATCTACGCTGTTTAGTAGCATGTTAAAATTATTTTTAGTTTTACATTTTACATATCTTTGTTCTCTTCTTCGAGTGTTAAATTAAGCATGTAGTTTAATATTTAGATTGTTTACATTTATCAGAATTTTATACATGATTTTGTTGAGGGCTTCAGTGAAACAGTATTTTCTTGCCAGTTTGGAAATTCTCCATTAATTTTAATGCTGACTTTTCTTCTCCTTAGCTCACTGGCTAGCAGTTTTGCCATGGCACAGAAATGTTTCTTTGCTTCTCTCCTTTTGATTTCTTTGAAAACTTGAGCATATACATAATTTTATTACTTGTGTCAAGGTACATACACCAATAAGCTGTAGTATGATCGGAGTCTTAGAATATTTTCTATAGAAAAGAGGAAGAAAAATGCAAAAATATTAACTTCTAGTCTAACAGATGTGTTGTGCTGGTAGAATAGAAGAGTTTTGAAGATGAGAATTTTATTTGGGGCATACTCCCAACCTACCCTATGAGCCTTTAGCATGGAACAGAATGGTATGGCCTTGTCCATGTCATGAGGTAGCAGTTGTATGGGAGGTCCTTTGAAGTCTCTTCCTATGTTTCACAGTGTCTCTGCTAGATCCAGAGTCATTAGCCAAGGACTTGAGTGTATTCAATTTCTTACTGTAAAAAGAATTCCTGTGTTATTTAAAGGCTCTGAATTTTGGACTGTGACTCATTCATCTGTCTCAGTGCAGGGACTGGCAGTCTGCAGAGCTGTGCCAGGTGGGAGCAACAGTTACTTTGGTCCACTGATTTTTGCACATTTGTGTATGTAGTAATGTTTTGGGTGAATCATTCAGTCTTTTATTTAGGCCTCCTAAATTTATCGAGGTCTTTGTTTCTTATTGGTTGGGTTTTGCTTTGGGTTAAGCTTCTCTGTAATTTTGACTCCCATCTATAACATAAATATACCAATTTACTACTTATGGGGCTGTTGGAAGATTAATGGGTGCAAGGCATTCAAATATTGTGAGGGTGGCCATGTAATCTGGAAGAGAGGTTTCCTACATGGAAGTGGATCTTTTGGGATCTCTACATGCTGTAAGAAGTCCTGTGGTGGACTCATCTTTGTGATATTTAAAAAGCAAAACAGAAAAACCCTAACTCTGCAGCTGTTTTTCCTAGACTCTATCTAAAATTTATTCATACTTGTAAATCTCAGCCCTGGACTACTATTCAGTTTATCAGATTAATTCAGAAGAATGAATAATATTGAAACTCTAATGGCCACATTTACCTTTAATCTAATATTATTCACTTTTTCCTGTCTCTGGAAATGTTGCATGTACTTCCTGATGGTTTTCAAGGTCTCATCTTTTTGGCTGCTGAAAACCTATGCATTGCTGTTCTTTTGGAGTACTCGTGGAAAGGTAACTGGCTTTACATTTACTTCCTTTGTCAGGAGAATGGTACTTCTACTGGTTTGGATTTTTTTCTTTTCCCTTCTGTGTCTGTTCCCTACATCTGTCTGTTAGAGCTATATTAATCACAGAGGAAGTAATTGTTCTAGTCCGAATCTAGGACACTGGATATTATGATCCCTGCTATACAAATTGCTGTTTGACACTTCAAATATTCATATAAATAACTTTAGATATCTCTTGCTGATATTCAGTCACAATTATTTTCTCTAAACGGTTTCGTTGCAGTTTCAGATGTAATGTATTGTACCTTGGCTAGTAAAGATTTTTATTGTTAAGCTTAACCATTAGATAGTCAGTGGCTGTAATGGCTTTTTAAAGACCATTATGATAGTACTCAGTTTAGTAAAAGACATCAAGTCGTTCAAGCAGTTTACTGATCATATTACTCTTCCCTCTTATAGAGCTAGGTTTGATTATTAATGTTGATGTGTGTGAGGAAATTTTTAAAAAAGTGGCTCAGACCTAGTTCATTCTCTTGGAAGTTGGGAATAAAGCTTTTTATAAAATATAAAATTAGAGTTTGATAGAGGCGTAATTAAGTCTTCCTGATAATCTGTCTTGATCTTTATTTTATTTTGTTATAAAATGTTTTCATATATATTTAGGTGATTACTTCCAAATGATTCTTCCAGAAACACTCAGATGCCTACCTGCAAAATGTTAACTGTACATTCTTGTTAACAAAATAATGAAACATTGAACATCTTCAGGTAAAAATGGCTTCTTCCTTAAAACTTGTTTGCTAAGCTTCTGTGTCTATGTGACCAAGCAATTGGGTTCAGCTCCTTCAGAATAAAGGGTTTCCTTCAGATGTAAAACCACAGAATTACAAACTGCAGTGGATGATTTAAAGTGACATCAGTCAACTTGATTTTTGTAACTGTCTAAAAATGCTAAAGGTTAACTGTTAAAAATGTTAAAATTCTTAAGAAAGTACTCTCTAAGTATGTCAAGACTTCTTAAAAAAATCTTTGAAGATATATATATACACTCGAGAACTTTTAAGTCTTCTAATGTTATACAGAAACTAGTAATTCCTCACTCAAACAGTAAGAACTGGGATGATACACAGGGTGGGGACTGTATTTTTACTGATAAAAATATTTACAGATGTTTTTGTAAGTGCTTTCATATTTTCTATTTCGTACAAGTTGATGGTACATCTTTAATGAACAAGGCCATGTATTGTATTTTAGTGATATAACCTCATTTTTACCTTAGTGCATCATTCTCAAGGGCATGTTTTTGTAGAACTGGGCATAACTGATACTGCTTTCCACTCATCTGAGGTTGAATGAGTATAATTATTAGTGCACTGTTTGTTTTACTTCTTGTACTAGATTAACTGCACTTTTTTTTTGAGGTGACAATTCACTACAGAGCTCTGTCCTGAGCCATTATTTCAGCGATTTTTGTGCATTTGAATTTAAGACCAAATCTGAAATTAAAAGATCAATTAAATGAAAAAAAGGAGCTCTTCGTCAGAAAACATTAATTGCTAGTAGCTTTTAATTGGAGCAAGAAAACTAAAGACTGTAAAATAAGATATGCCTGGTTTTGGGTAACAGATTAAATACAGATAGCTGTTAAAGAAAGATGTGTATAGAGTATTATAGTTAATTACCTGTATTCTTTCACCAAAATGGTGTTAGTTCTGTTACCAAGTCGAAGACACCCACCTAACAGGTTACTTACAGACCTTCAAAACACTGATTCACATTTACTGTTTTGAAAAATCTTTTAACAAGCTGCTCCACTGTCTTGAAATCAGCTCCTTTGGAAACAACACATCTAGTTTCTTTTGAAGATGTATATAATAGAAATGTACCCAATAGATTTTTTTGACAAAAAATTGGATTAACTTTTCATGAACACATGAATAAAAGTAGGTAGGGGCCACATAACATATGCATCATAAAAAATACCAGTTCAAGTTTTCCTAAAGTCTTTCCAAAATATGTATTAATCCTGATTTTCTAAAGATCATAAGGCATCCTTGATCTACCTCTTTAAGAGTGCTGAAAATTGCTGACTGTTATCTGTGCTGTATTTTGTGGGGGATACTTGTAGTAGAAATTATTCCAATGGAGTTTCTGCATGTCCTGATAGTTCTCAGACATAAGGTGGATGAGAATGATGATAAATTTAAAAAAGGATAGATTAAAGATGTTTGTCGTAATGTTCTTAGAGGGAATCACAGAATCACCAAGGCTGGAAAAGACCTTTAAGACCATCAAGTTCAGCCTATGACCTAACACCACCACATCAGCTAGACTATGGCACTAAGTGCCACATCCAGCCTTTCCTTGAACACACCCAGGGGTGGTGCCTCCACCACTTTCCTGGGTAGTCCATCCAATGTCTAATCACCCTCTCTGTGAGGAAGTGCCTCCTAATATCCAACCTAAAGCTCCCCTGGCACAGCTTCAGGTCCTGCCCTCTCATCCTGTCACTAGTTGCCTGGGAGAAAAAGAGCCCAGCCCCCACCTGACTACAACCTCCCTTCAGGTAGTTGTAGAGAGTGATAAGGTCTCCCCTGAGTCTCATCCAGGCTAAACAACCCCAGCTCCCTCAGCCTGTCCCTATAAGACTTTCCTTCTAGTCCCTTCACCAGCCTCGTTGTTCTCCTCTGGACCTGCTCCAGCACCTCAATATCCTTCTTGAAGCAAGGGGTCCAGAACTGGAGAAAGTACTTGAAGTGAGGAGTACTCACCACTACTCACCAGTGCTGAGTACAGGGGGAGAATTATGTCCCTACTTCTGCTGGCCACACTATTCCTGAGACAAGCCAGGATGCCATTGGCCTTCTGGGCCACCTGGGCACACTACTGGCTCATGTTCAACTGGTTGTCAACCAGTACTGCCAGGTCCCTCTCTGCCAGGCTGCTCTTCAGCCACTCTTCCCCCAGCCTGTAGCGCTGCCTGGGGTTATTGTTGAATTTCATGCCATTGGCCTCGGCCCATCGACTCAGCCTGTCCAGGTCCCCCTGCAGCTTCTTCCTGCCCTCTGGCAGATTGACACTCCCCCCCAGCTTGGTGTCACCTGCAAAATTACTGAGGGTGGACTCAATCCCCACATCCAGGTCATCAATAAAGATATTGAATAGGACTGGGCCCAGTACTGATCCCTGGGGGACACTGCTGGTCACCAGACACCAAATGGATGCAGCTCCATTCACCATCACTCTCTGAGCCTGGTCATCCAACCAGTTTTTAACCCAGCAAAGAGTGCACCTGTCCAAGCCATGGATTGCTAGCTGTTCCAGGAGGATGCTGTGGGAGACTGTGTCAAAGGCCTTGCTGAAGTCAAGGTAGACCACATCCACAGCCTTCCCCTCATCCACTAGATGGGTCACCCAGTCATAGAAGGAACACCATTTCTGAGCAATTAGAGGTATAATGCTTACATTATTTAATTCAGTTGCCATCTGAAATAGAAGACAGGAGACAATCAAATGTCAATAAAGAAGTTAATATTGCTAAGGGGAAGGTCTTGTGATAAAAGGAATATCCAGAAATCTGATAGTTGAAATGGTATGTGGTGATGAATCTGAAGGGCATTCCAAAGGAAACAAACAACAAACAAAAAAAACAACAAACCAAAAGCAAAAAAAAAACGAAACCAAAACAAAAACCCCAAAAATTAGTGTGACTTTGATGGTGATGCCATTCTTGAGTCCTTACTCAAGTCCATAGACAGAATTATTTAGGCAGGTCAGCGCTTTTCTGTATCCATACTTTAAGAAGAAGGCCTTATTTGGAGACTTAAAATATTCCAGATTTAATTGGAGATTTCTGTGTGTATAAAATGCTTGACTATGACAATAACAAAAAAAGCTTGTAGGAAAATCTGTAACTTAAGAACATGAGATTGGAAAATGTATTGCATATTGCTTTTGCATTGTGCTAATTTTTTTCAAATCTACTTTCTCTAATTTGCACTGATTAATCAATATTTTTCAAAATACCTCTTGCAGGTGTAGGCTTAAACAGGACAATTAGTTTTTCTAAACTGTGTTGCATCTGGCTGTTGTGCTTCTCACTTCTGTGGTAGAACTTCAGAGCCCACAGGGACTCTGAGCATTGGATTTAGGAAAAAAAAATAAAAATGAATGTGAAATACAAAAGTTGGTGGAAAATTTAAAGTTTTGTCTTTTCTCTCTGTTTACCTTCCTCTTCTTTATTTTATTACTTAGTCATTGATTTATTTACCTTTTGGCCCTGATGTCATCTTTTATATACTGAAACATTCATGTTTGCTCTTTATCGAAGCCCTTCTGTCCAGTAGAGCTGGTCTAACAGGCCTGTGAAATCAGAGTATAAATTCCTCAGCATTTTAAGCTTTGAAAACTAAAATACTGTGACAAAGTTCGGTGTGGCCAGAGCCTATTAGCTGTGCTGTTAGCTTATGGTGAAAGCAGCGCACCCCGAAATGTCAGGCAGTGGGGCTGCTGCCGAGAGGTAATTGGTAGCAATTAGCTGGTCTCCCTGCTGGGCAGATCGCTATTACCTTTCTCCTCTTTGCCCTTCCCCCTGCTGCCGCTGCAGGGCAACGAGTTGTGTCAGTGATAAATCCCTGAGAGCGTGTGTGCCCGTGTCCGTGACCGTGACCGTGCTGGCGGTGGAGGCGCGGGGCCGCGCTGCGCCCCGGCCCCCTCCCCGCCCCGCCGCAGTGTGGAGGGAGGGACCGCGGCCCGCAGCCGTCTCCGCCGCCGAGCGGCGCCGGGCGCTGTCCGAGGTGCTGAGCCCTGCGGCGCCGGGCGCTGTCCGAGGTGCTGAGCCGCGCATGCTAGGGCGCTGTACCAGGTGCTGAGCCGCTCCGCGCCGGGAGCTGTCCGACGTGCTGAGCCGCGCCCGGGCGGCAGCATGGTGTTCGCTCCAGGTAAGAGCGGCCGCTTCCCATTCCCATCCGGGGCAGCCCAGCGGGAAGGCCCCGACTGTGCTGGAGAGCTACTGCGGGGGCTGCGGGGGAGGGCGGAGTGACTGAACCAGAAGTGCCGCCAAGCAGAGACAGGCGGTTTCAAAGAAGGTGGTTTAACTTAGGGTATGCTCAGCTGTGGAGCCAGCGGTTATGTTCCCCTCAGGGACAGGAGCCTCTTATACAAGTGTGCAGGGGACTGTGTTTGTCAGACTGCACGAAAGGGTCAGGAAGGGGGACATAGCTTTGCAGTGACTGAAGAGTGAACCCCCGCGGTACCCCTGCTGACAACTGCTAATAAGACAGTCTCTGAAACTTGTGGATGTATTTTATAAATTTCCATCCCCCTGCCCCAAAGTGTTTGAAGGAAAGTTTCTTAAGAGCAGTTTTTACTGGGACAAAATTGAGGAATTCAGCAGGAGCTCATAAATAATGTGAGACCTCATGCTATTAAGGGTGCAGAATATCCCGTGTAGTATATATGTGCTACACCGTAAAAGAAGGGAAGCTACAAAAAATCTGCATTGGACTTGGTACATTCTGCTTGGAAATAGACAGTTTGCTGTTCAGTAAGGGATGAGAGGCCCAGTAGCTCCAGGATATGAATGGACGTCATGCATAATGTCTTCTGTAATGAAATTACTTGCAAGTAACTTCTTTTAAGATGTATGATTGTCAGTAAAAATAGTGGGTCAATAGAAAAGGGAAAGTAAAGGCTGCAACTTGACAATGAGTAACTATTGATACCTTTGTTTTGCAAAGCTAGCAGAAGTCCTTTGAAATTCTATATCCAGTCTGTGAAGACTTAAGAATCCAAAGATTATACCTTCATTAAAAAAAAAAAAAAACCAACTTAGATTTGACTTTGCTAATGTAACAACTCAACAAAGTCCAATTAAAAAAAAATAAAATCTTTTCCAACAATCAGAAGCTCATTTTGTCTCTTTAACTGCCCAGTTGTTGTCTAATTTGATACTTTCCTGTACAGCTGATTCTGAAACTAGGACCAAGTTATTTATCTGAATTGAATGAGCTGCTGGTTTTTGTAGTACACCTTTAAGTTTTAGAGGCTCTCTTCTGAACTCCTTTTATCTGAAGGTTTATCACCATTAACTGTACTCATTTTTGAAATGCACCATGGACTGGAATACTGCAGGAAAAGATTACCTCTGAAATAATGAAAACATGCTTTTTTTCCCCCAAAGGCTGAAAATGAATGAACCCAAAATCTCATTAACAACTACATGAATTGTTCTTTTCACAACTCTAATTGTATAGTTATTCCTCTTTGGTTTGCTTTTACACAAAGAAAAGCCCATGGTTTCCTTGCAAATGTCATAATATCCATAAGGTAACTAAGCAGGAATTTGTAGAAGACATGATAAAGTAATCAGAGGGGCCTGACAATCTCTTTTGACAATCTCTTCTATTCAGACAGAGCAAGCCTGAGTAGATTGCATTTTTTAATCTCTTTCCTTCACTGCAAATCATCCCTGGCATTATCTCTTATCGATATTAAAATATAGATATGTAAAGAAAATCACGGGTTTGTACATCTTGAGCATCTTCATAGCTCTTAAGACTATGTGGGGTAGGAATTCTGTAAGTTTACTAAGAAATTGAGTTTCATTTCTTGAGTCAACTTTCTGATTTTATCTCACTGTGATGAATGACCTTATTTTCTGTTTCAATTATTTGAGCAGAGGGTGAGGGGAGAAAAAAAAAAAAATTGTCTAACTATAAATGATTAGGCTTAGAATGATGAAAGTCCATCCAGGAAAAGGGTGGAAAAAATAAAAGAAAATAACAACAATCTAAAGGAAACTCAATTCCAGAAAGAAAAAAAAAATAAAAATGGAACTTGTTTGTCTGAAGACAAAGATAAGATTTTGCATATGAAGAAGCTTATTATCTCTTCCTTACCATAGTGGATATGTTATTGCAGAGCACTGAATTAACATGATATATTTATAAACTGTTAAGTAGAAGAAACTTACCAAGTTTAAATATACTTTTTAAAAGGTGAAACCCACTGACTGTTGACTGAATAAGTACTTTCCTTTTAAGCTTTGGCTCTTTTCCTTAAACCTTACGACCTGCTATTAAGGAAAAAAAACCCCACCACCTCCGACCAAAAATCTACAACAAAACAACACCATGCCAGGCCCCAAAAACAAACCAACAAAAAAAGGCCAGAAAACTTACCCTGGATATTACTGAGCTAGATAGATCAAAATTGTTACCAAAAAGCCAGTGTTTCAACTACAAAAGTGGACTTTCTGGCTCATTCTGGACAGTTTGTTGCTATTTACAGGTATACAAAAAGCTACTATTCATGTGATTTTTCTTCATGCCCAGTTTTAATTAACTTTGTGTCTGTTCCAGACAGAGAAACTGAGAAAAATACATTTCCTCATTTGGTTTCATCTGAGTGGAAATTCATTACACTTTGTTGTGCTGGTTGAGTGATGATGGGTTGGTGTATAGGAAATGCAATGCAAACTCTATGAGATGTCTGAGAGTTCCTTTTACTTGGAGACTTCCCACGACATGCTACCCATACAATAGCAGATGATCCATGTAATGGAAATGCAGATAAATTGCACATTGCAAAGTTTATCTTCTTAACTTTTCCTGAATTGAACTGCTTTAGGTAGCCTGAGAAGTAGATGAAAAAGGTGTTACTGATTGTTTGATGTAAGGATGCATGAGACTGCAGTACAGATGCATGAAATTTCAAAGTTTTGGATTAGGTCAAAAAGCAAGGAGAAGCCATCATTTTTGAATTGGTGGATTTTCTTAGATTTCAGAAGGTAGTGGATGCCAGAATTTAAAAAAATACATCACTGCCAAATTAGCTTATAAAAGATAGATAACTATAAATAATTCCCCAGGTTAAATACCTGTCCTTGTGAGGAATGAAGAGTTATTAAAACATGTATTTGTTCTAAAAAATCAGCAAAACCTATAGAAAACAGCAAGCTTTCTTCTGTTACCACATCATTAGTTTACAAAGGTGTGCTCCCTTCCATTATCGGGATATCTGATCAATAATAATATTATTTTGGTTTTAAAATGAACCCATAAAATTTAACAATAATTCTAATAGTTGGTAATCGACATCACACTACCCCTTTGCAAATTTGTTTCAGTTACTTTTCCCAAAAATTACTGTGGCTATATTCCATGTTTATTTTCAGCACTAAAACTTTTGCAAGTGGAAAGGTAAAATAAAATTTGAAATAATACTGTTTAATTCTGGTTTGCCTGAACAAGCTGCATACAAAGGTGTTTTTCATGCTGCAAGGATTTTTGTTTGGTGGTACCATTTTGCACATGAGTCACTCAAACACTTATGTCTTAGATCTTTGCCCTTATGTGTATGTACTGAAATAGCAAAAAGATGGCCTGCATTTTTAAAACTACCTTGAGAATAAAGTTAGAAACCTGTTATGGGTATTTGAGCTACCTGAAGGGTTTTCTAAGCAACTCTTGCTAGGTTATCATTTCAGTGATTATTTTAGTATATTTTGAGAATTTTGCACTATAATAAAAGACTCTAGAAAATACCAAACTCTAGTGTCATCATTGCAGGCCATCACTGTTTCACCCAGTCACTACAGTACAGAGCTGCATTTGTTTGCATAGGAATTAGTATTTTTGGCTAAATAATGTAATTTGGAAAGGGATTGGTTTTAATTGAAATGCATCTACAAAGATTGCAACATTTACATTGACAGCTTGTTTCAGTCTCTGAATGCTCTCGTCCTTTAAGTTTATATCTACTTTGAATTGTTTAATCTTTCAGTTGAATCCTGTTATTTTTCAGCGTAATTTGAAGAATTCCTTCTTACCTGGCATTTTCTCTGTAGCAAGGAACGTACAGGCTTTACTCATGGACCTGCAATCCCAAAAGAAGGAGGGAGGAAGTAGAACTAGTTTTTATCAATATCTTTATGTAACTTGCACACTGAAAGTTTAAAGATAGACATTAGAGAAGTCAGAATATTCACTGTTCAGCACCTTTTTCTTACAATAGCAACTCCAATAGCTTTTCAGCTAGCTTTTCAGCATCACAGCTGTTCTTAACATTTTTAAGCTAGGAGCAATATAGCAGACTTACATAATGACACTGATGATCAGAAGCGCATCCTGTACCAAACATTTTAGGAATGTCATTAAACTGCAATTGAAGACATACCAGCTGCACACTGAAACAGATGTGCTTACTTGTCTGAATAGTCATGATCTTCTCCAGTGGAAAAGCTGGGAAAGCAACAAACCTGTTATGCTGTGGGATGTGAAGACATGACATTTCTTGATAGCCTTTTCCTTTTTTTTTTTTTTTTCTATTAGAGTTACAGAGAACACTGTCTGTAATGCACAGATCAAGACACTGGGGAGGTACCTGTTAATGGAAAAATTACTGCCAATAACCTTACTTTTCAGAAGGTAACCTGTTGTGGGATATCTCCAGCGTTAGAGTGTGGTACTCTAACACTCTCAGTTAGGAAGTGCCTTTCAGTCATCAGAACAACTGTAGTAAGGCAGGGCACAGCCCTTGTCCCTCTTAACTGCTGTGCTACATTCTGCTAATGCCCTGAGTTCTGCCATACCACCCTCCCCATGACCCCAGTATAAGATGTAATAGTATATACATGTAGGACTCTTTCTCATGAGTTTAGCGTTTACAAAGACCATTTCAAGAACATAATTTAGAGGCTACAGGCAAGGCTATTTTTCAGACCTCCTGCAGACTGATAAAATGGTTTTCTAGTCCAGAATTTGCTAAGGCTTGTATGAGTATGCAGGCCAGTTGCCCCCCAGAAGTATCTGACCGAGTGTATTTGTAGCTAAGAGCTCTCAATGATACTTCAAAGTGTTTGCAGCTTGGTAAGAAGAAGTCATATAGAAGGAATTTTCTTGTTCTTCTTTTTGCTGAGGAAAAATTGTTTCTTGTGTTGAACTCTCCCCAATGACACATTGATGTTTCCCCTGCTGTGAAAAGCCACTAACAGATCTCATTAGTGAAGTGAAAGAAAAAGTTAGTTGAAAGATATTCAGAAATGTGATGAAATTAGTGAGCTTAAAAAGTGGTTAACAGTCCTAGGTGCAATATTCTTTAAAGGATGAATCAACATAGTGTTAAAAACTGGCACAGTATTTACTTTTTCAAATCATTTTTTACAGAACTGAAGGCTTAAACAAGTGAGGCTGGCATCCTTCACTTGCATATCACTGGGTTTAATCCTATTCAGGTTAGAAGTGAAAATAATTCTGTCTTCACGGTGGCTGTGTGGTGGCCTATATCAAAGGATTTGTTCATAGTTGGGGGATGGTGGTATTAAGTCATACAGTCATTATTAATATCCTTCGTGATGCTGCATATGGGCTACATGTATTGAGCAGGAAAGTCAAACAGTGAATGTACAAAAGGAATGAGTTACACTGGCCTCTGAAGTTTGTCCCTCCGAATAATTTATCTCTTGTACTTATTATAGACATAAATAATATTATTCCAAACTTATAAGCTTTATCATGATAATGGAAATTAAATTAACTAACTGTAAATTTCAGTGAAATGTAGATTTATTCCTCCTCCTTCAATCTTGTCTATCAAGGATTTTATTAAGGATGCAATGCACTGTATTAGGTTTACAAATAATAAGTTAAGTAAAAATTCTTTGCAAGCAATGTATTAATAATTTCTTTATAGGCTTTCTGAAATTATCTGAATACTGGTTACCCATTTGTAGTGTGTTCTTCCCCTAATAATTTACAAGCTCCTACAGAACAAGATCTATTATTTTTTAAGGGATTGCAATTGCAGCAGAATCTTCACTGATGTTAGCAGAAATGAAAAGCTGACCTGAATAGCCATAAAATGCATCAGGTTCCTTTAGAATGCCTTGCTAGGGAAGTGAAGGCAGGTGAGCTCTGTGATGCTGTCATCTGACCCAGCGAGTGGCTGTAGTCATGTTATCAGAAGATGATGTCTTCCTTCTTCAAGAAACTCTGAAATTTTCTGCCTGAAGAGGTAAATTGAGCCATATTCTACTCAGATATTTTTCTAATGATAAGGCAAATATAATCTCCTGTGGATTACTTGCATTTGCTTCACTTTGTAGTATGTGTATTTGATATAATGAGACTGTATTTTCTTTCTTTGATCACCACTCACTATTTGTCAGTATGGAGGGGGTGCGTAGCCATTATTCCTTCTTTTAAATACTCACAGATTGACACTACATTTTGTGTTGAGTACGTTTTCTTAAGAGTGGAAAATATTTCTGTAGAAAGTTAGAGAATTAGCTCCAAGAGAGGAAAACAGCATGTCATGACATCCTGTTGCAAACATCAAGATTATAGCTATGAAAAAATCCTGGTTTTAACTGTTTCAGGGTGCACTTCAAATTAATATAATCTTTGATCCACTTTTTCTTATGAGTTTGTGTATATATGTATACATATATATAAATATATATATATAAAATCTCATCCTCATTTACAAATAACCGTATGTACAGCTTACGAACTCTGCTCACATTCTAAAATAAGCAGGAAAGTTTTTCTAGACTGATTTTTCCTGTGCAAATGTAGGTATTGGGATTTTCTTAGAAATAAGGACGGACTCTTCTTCAGCTGAGTTTAACTAGACAATTTCTGAAATAAGACTCTGAATAATACGCTATAAATTGAAACACATCTAAAATCTAGCAGGATGTTTTCATTCATTTGCTGGCTTTTGACAGATTACATAGCCTCTTCCCTATATTCTTCATTTAAAAAAAAAAAAAAAAAAAGACAAACCCAAAAAACAAAACAAATACAAAAATCGGTTTGGGGTATTGCAAATTTTATTAACCTGTGTCTAGTTCTTCCAGAAAAAGCATTGCCGAAATATAAACACAACAGCTAGCAAAATAAACCTTTAGTAATGGAATATACCTCCATTGAAAACTGTCCTTTCACTTATGCTGTACAGTGGTGGATACCAGAAGCCCTCTGCACCTAGCAAGCCTATGTATTTCAGTGGGGATTTGTGCAAGTTCATCAATGAGTTTTTCAGTGCAGATTCAGAAGGCCTAAGTGTTATCTAGCTTTCTGTGCCTAATGCTTTCCTTTAGGCTAGGAAACTCTGAGCTCCTAAACAGTAGAAAATAGAAGGCAGGAGGAGTTAGGTGAAATGTGGGTCACCTGTATCTGTGCCCTTGAACCTCTTCCTCCATGGGAGAAACACAGCATTTTATGCAAAGAGATTTTATATTGTTTTTATTTATTATTTCAATATTTGAAGTGCGTCCTTAAAATAAATAGCAAAATTGTACAGATGAAGAGAATTTCAGTTTTTCATTAACTTTGGAGGAGCTGGTCCCAGATGCTCTTTAGAAAGTATCTTATATCTATACACTGAACTCTAGTCTAGGAGTTAAAAACCCTCATAAATTAATGCTAGCTTGCAGTATTAAATCCAGAAACTTTCCTTGTGGGACCAAAATCGGAGTATCACACTTACAGGTTTGGGTGTGGCAGAAATCATTCTGAATATGTATGTTGTCAAAGCTGAAAGGATATAGTCCCCAAGAAGTTAATTTATTGATGTAAGTGAAAATACCTAGAAAATATATAGATTGATGTGTCTAAACTGTTTTTAGTTAATCTTAATAAAGTATGGCAAGAAATCTTGGTAAAATGTATTGACAAAATGCTTAAGAATAGATGATGTTTCTGTAGATACCAACAACCTCTGGATCTAAAAAACGCTGGAAGCTTAATTTTGGCTGGCATATTTCAAATAGTGTGAAATTACTCACTGGAGTCTTTAAAAAGATAATTTTAATATAGGAAGTAAACTAAAGAGACTTCCAGATATTCTTTTCTCTTAAGAAAGAGCAAAACTCAATGGAAAAAAAAAATTAAAAAAGTTCAGTTTAGCTATAGCTAATGACTGGATAAAAAAAGCTATGATGAAGTATTACTCAGGAGATATTATGCATTTTTTGCATAATATCTTTTTAATCTGCATTTTTGCTCTTCCTCCTGGATTTGTGTTCAGAGCAGGGTTGTTCCTGCTTCATTCTCATAATTTGTTTTGAAGAGCAAAGTAATCTGGGCTGGACCACTTCCTGATACAGTTTGTCTTCCATGCTGGTTGCATGGCAAGAGTTAAGGTGTGAGCTTAGGGCAGAAAATATAGCTGAGCTGATCCTTGACAATTCTAGTGAAAGTGAGTGTTAAAATCCCCTGCACACCACAGGTTAGGGAACTGGAAAAATATGACAATCCTACATGAAAGTACTTTTGGCTTTTCTGATACATTCAGTGTCCTCCCTTGTTCCTCCAGGAATCAGGGCAACTGAGCATTGCCCTCTGATACTTGCCAGCTATCACTCAGGATCTCACAAGGCTTCATTTCAGAGCATGAGAAAAAGTATTGGACAAAATTAACTCTAATACAGTAGAGAACACATTTCTTATTTAATTTTTTTAACATTAAATGTACAAATTCATTCTAGGACCTTTTCATCAGGTCTCTGAACTGGCATAATTACTGACATTTTGACAAATGGGTTCTCTAATCCTGTGAAAAACTTAGTGGCACTTATGCATAAATTTGGGTTTATGCACATGTGTTGGAAAGCCTTCAGCTCTGGCTGACTGCCGTGTTCATTCATTCTGGATGTAATTAACATGATTCATCAACATTTCCTTATTATGGATGCTGTTCACCCTCATATTTTAAATCCTAGAACCAACCTATAAAGCAATCAAAGAAGGAGACTTTTTAACCATTTAATAGAATAATAGAATTATTAAGGTTGGAAAAACCTTCAAGATCATCAAGTCCAACCATCAGCCCTACATTACCTTCACCACTAAACCATCTCCCAAAACACCGCATCTACCTGTTTTTTGAACACCTTCAGGGACAGTGCCTCCACCACCTCCCTGGTCAGCCTGTTCCAATGCCTCACCACTCCTTCTGTGAAGAAATTTTTCCAAATATCCAATCTGAACCTGGTGCGAATTGACCTCATTTCCTCTTGTCCTATTGCTGGTCACTAGGGAGAAGAGGCCAATGCCCACCCACTACAACCTCCTTTCAGGTAGTTGTAGAGAGCAATGAGGTCTTCCCTCAGCCTCCTTTTCTTCAAGCTGAACAGCCCCAGCTCCCTCAGCCTCTCCTCATAAAATCTGTTCTCCAGACCCCTAATCAGCCGAGTTTCCCTTCTCTGCACCCTCTCCAGCACCTCAATGTCCTTCCTATCCTGCAGTGCCCAAAACCGCAAACAGTGCTCAAGGTGCAGCCTCACCAAGGCTGAGTAGAGGGGCAGGATCACCTCCCTGGTCCTGCTGGTCACACTATTCCTGATGCAGGCCAGGATGCTGTTGACCTTCTTGTCCACCTGGGCACACTGCTGGCTCACATTCATCCAGCTGTCAACCAGCACCCCCAGGTCCCTCTCTGCTGGGCAGCTCTCAAGCCACTCCTCCCCAAGCCTGTAGTGCTGCTGGGGGTTGTTGTGGCTGAAGTGCAGGACCCAACATTTGGCCTTATCGAAACTCATGCAATTGGCCTTGGCCCATTGATCAAGCCTATCTAGATCCCTCTGCAGAGCCTCCCTACCCTCAAGCAGATCAACATTCCCACCCAACTTAGTGTCATCTACAAACTTACTGAGGGTGCACTCTACCCCCTCATCCAGATAATCAATAAAGATGTTAAACAGGAGTGGCCCCAGCACTGAGCCCCGGGGAACACCACTCTTGACTGGCCACCAACTTGATTTAACTCCATTGAACACAATTTTTTGGACCCAGCCATCTAACTAGGTTTTTATCCAGCAAAGGGTATGTGCATCCAAGCCACAAGCAGCCAGCTTCTCTAGTAAAATGCTGTGGGAAACTGTGTCAAAGGCCTTGCTAAAGTCAAAGTCAAGGTAGAAAACATCCACAGCCCTTCCCTCATCCAATAAGTGTGTCACCCTGTCATAGAAGGAGATCAGGTTAGTCAAACAGGACCTGCCCTTCATGAACCCATGCTGACTGGGTCTGATCACCTGGTTGTTCTGCATGCACTGCATAATGGTACTCAGGATGATCTGCTCCATCATCTTCCCCAGTACTGATGTCAGACTAACAGGCCTGTAATTTCCCAGATCATCCTTCCATCCCTTCTTGTATATAGGCATTACATTGGCTGGTTTACAATTTGCTGGTATCTCTCCAGTCATCCAGATCTGCTGATAAATGATGGAAAGTGACTTGGTGAGCACCCCCACCCACTCTTTCAGCACTCTTGGGTGCATCCCATCAAGCCCCATAGATTTGTGCACATGTATATGGTGGAGCAGGTCACTGACCATCTCCTCCTGGATTGTGGGGGGGTCATTCTGCTCCCAATTTCAATTCTCAGGTTACAAAATATTCACCAGAAGAGGCTCACTTGGAACTTCCATGCTGTGGGTGGAAAGCTGGAGAGATATCACTGCCAATGGGAGGTTAAAGAACTGAACTTAATTTCCTGTAGTAGGAGAATATAAATATTGATGCAAAGAATGTTATTTACTGCAACAGATACATGTAGATTATGTTGCTACAAACTTGCCAAGTTCTTTATTTTTTTAATTGATCTACAGTTTATAAACACAGTTTAGGTCCTCTCCTGCAACCTTTTTTTTTTTTTTTTTTCCATAAATACAGCTCCCATGCATCCATACTGGACCTTGTGATGAAATCTTATCATTACAATCTTGCTTATATATGAATAAGGTTATTAGTAGGAGTCTTTATAAGGCATAGTATATTTAACTTTTGTAGCAAGCAAAGGGGAAAAGGCACAGGGGATATCAGCAGAAAGTGCAGGAGGCTGCCTTGATTGGTGGCTGGAAATAAAGTGACTCAGGATATTTCGAAGAAACACAAAAGTGTGTAAATAAGAAAGGTCAGTGTGCAACTAGACAGGTTTTTCAAGATTTAATCTGTGCTAAAAGCTCTGTCTCTGTAGTTAGCATTTTCCATGTATACTTTTCTATAATTCAGAAACTTCACGGAGTTTGTAGGATCTCTCACACAAGATGTGCTTAGACTTAAACTAATATTAGTTCTAGTAATTCAAATGAATAGTTGGAATCTACTTCAAATGCTTTTATTCTTTTTTCCAAACTGCTAGTGTTTGTTCCTTCATGGGGAACATCTTCAAGTGAGCCAAGGGAACTCCAAGGTACTGATATATGGCACTAGTTTTTGTTGAAAATGGAATATGTGACTGATTCCTGAACTCAATCCAAGACTGTGAGCCAATATTTTGGATTGCAGAACCACGATGGAGTTTGCAAATCACTTTTCATCTTCTATGTTAGTTGGCATAAAACTTTCCAAGTGAAAGATAAGGTAATCGAAACATGCTAGAGACTTTGATACCTCTTAATGATAAAAATGCTACCTTGCATTTAAGTAATGAACATCACTGTACCTGGATTTTTCAGTTCTGTATTTACAGAATTAGGGTGCTGAGTTCAGTATAAGACAGGTGAGCATTTTAAAGACAGAGAATAAGTAGAAAATATTTTGTGACAGCAAAAGGAAAAAGTAGCCATTAGACAAAGAATGACTAGCAGGCAGAATGCTGTTCCTGCTATCCTGCAAGTTTTTCCCAGCAAGTACTTCAAGTTACCTTTTATTGTGGAATTTTTATTAAACTAGTTATCCTTCAAATATTGAAAAAAACCCCATATATAAAAATTATTTTTATCTTACCACCCTAGTAACTCTTATTTTGATTAAACACCAAATGCTCAGACAACAGGAGTGTTGTCTCTATTTTGCATAATTGAAAATATGCAGTTCTTAAAATGCCTGATTAATTCTATAGGCACTCAAATTTCTGCTTTTATGTCCACAGCAGTCTGTATTTCAGCAAGGTGGAGCAGTTTGATAGATATGTTCCAGCTCAGCTCCTTTGGGGTCCTTGAATGAGTCATCTCTGCTTTTGTTAGTCAATCTCTCTCTTCTTGCTCAGAGTAGGTTCTGCATATCAATTTAAAAAATGAGCTTCTCAGCAAACAGCTCTGTGGTAAGTGCTTTCCTTAAAATGAATAATTGGAAGAAGAGGATGTACTGGGGATTCTCTTCCAGAGACTACTGTTTACTTCTTCAAGAAGTGGAAAAGCTGGGGTTTATGACAGCCTCACCAGACAGAATCACAGGAATCCTTGAGGTTGGAAGGGACCTCTGAGGTCATCTTGTCCAATTCCTGCTCAAGCAGGATCACCTAGAGCCATTTGGCCAAGATCATGTCCAGATGGGCCAGCTGTGATGGACATCACACACCCAGGGGAGCTGGACATTCATATCTGACTGCTTGATGTGTCTGGATCCTGGCTGACAGTCCAGCTCCTAGATGTAATGGTGCAAGCGCAGGCTCAGACCTCTACACAGTGTCATATTCCCCTCAAAAAGGGCTATAATTTTCATTGTTGCTTTCTAATTTAAATGGTCAAAAAAAGCTGCCAGTGATTGCATTGGTCATCACCCAAGGCCAACATCTTGGACTCGCCATGTCCAAAGCCAATTAACTGTTGTTACCTGGGTTACTATCACCCTCACTATGTTATACAGATGTAAAATTATTAAGAGTTTGAGCGGTTTTATTTCCTTTCTGTGCATACCTAAGCTATCAGGGGCAGGACCAAAATGGTCCAGAGGGTTTGGGATCTTTGTGCTTGATTTGTTTTCCCAGCAAATGAAAGAATCATGTGATGAGTTACAGATGGGCAGAGGTAATCTAAGTATCCCTTATCTGAGTGGTGCTTTCAGGCAGGCTTTACTCCATGATAAACAACTGAAAAACTCGGGTACAAATTCACTGGAATTTTTTACAGAATTTTTACAGAACAGTTTTGTTATTTTTTTCAACTGGTTTTTGCTATGGATGACCTATTTGATGTAAAACGATTTGAAGTTCAAATCTTGTAGATTAATAAGCAAGAACCAAATAAGTAATGAAGCATCCCTAACGAAAAACAAAAAGTGAGGATTTTTTAACAGCAACATGCTTAATGACAGTGTGTTTGTAATAATAAATTCTGGGTTTTTAGTGTCTGTAGGGGTTGACAAATGTTTTACTTTTCATATAACCTCATAGTTTTTTCCAACATACTGATTTGTATTAATAGTTTCCTGTTTATCCATGCTTTTGTTATTATATTATCTTCAGAATATCAGCTGAGTTGGGTGATCTTTTCAGCCCAGAAAGAAGACTAATTCATTGTGTAATACCAAGTGAGTTCATATTTGAGTAATAGAGAAATATCTGTACTTTACTGTTAAGTAACATTGGATTTCATCAAAAAACCACTGTTTCGAGTGCTGAGGAGTGAAACAAATGGAATCAGGGAAGTTGATTGTGCCAAGAATGCAACTGATTCCATTCAGACATCTTTTCCTGATCAAAAAGTGTTTTCTAAGTTCTAATGGTTTTAACCTCTTAATTGTATACAAACTTTGTCATCTCGATACAGTTGTAGGGTTTGGGTTTCATTTTTTCTTTTTTTTTTTTTTCTTAATTGTTCAATTTCTCTAGAATTAAACCATATTTCTATTTTACTTTTAGCCAGAATGTGTATAATATGAACATGGTAGAAATAAGTATATATATATTTTTAAGCCCTTCCAAAGGAACGTTTTAGGTAATAAATTATTTCTTTCTCGTAGAGTAAGCTCCAGTCATTTTGCTGGTGGTTGTTTTGGACTCACAGATCATGGAATCATGGAACCACAGAATGGTTTGGGTCAAAAGGGACCTTTGAAGGTCATCTAGTTCAAATCCCTCTGCCATGGGCAGGGACAAATTTCACTAAATCAGGTTGCTCAAAGCCCCATCCAACCTCATCTTGAACAATTCCAATGATGGAGCATCCACAGCTTCTCTGGGCAAGCTGTTTCAGGGTCTCACTGCTCTAAGACCAATCTAAATCTACCCTCTTTCAGTTTAAAACCATTGCCCCTTTATTGTCCCTGCAGGTAAAAAGTCCCTCTCCATCTTTCTTATAAATGTCTTTTATATATTGAATGGCTGCTATAATGTCTCCCTGGAGCCTTCTCTTCTCCAGGCTGAATAACCTCAACTCTCTCAGCCTGCCTTCATAGGAGAGGTGCTCCAGCCCTCTAATAATCTTCATGCCCCTCCTTTGGACTCCCTCTGATATCTCCATGTCCTTCTTATCTTGGTGACCCCAGAATTGAACACAGTGCTCCAGGTGGGGTCTCAGGAGAGCAGAGTAGAGGGGGAGAATCACCTCCCTCAAACTGCTGACCACACTTCTTTATATACAGCCCAGGATACAACTGGCTTTCGGGTCCTCAGGTGCACATTGCAGGCTCATATCCAATTTTTCATCTACCAGTACCCCCAAGTCCTTCTCCACAAAGCTGCTCTCAATACATTCACCACCTAGCCTGCATTGATACTGGGGATTGCCTTGACCCAGGTGCAGGACCTTGTCCCTTCCCTCAAGCACATCAGGTCTTAGCAGTGTCTTCCTCAAGGTAAACAAATGACTTTACTTTTTGTCTCTATCTTACATTTCCTTGCAAATAATTCTTAAAGAACATTTGGAATTGATCACAATTCCTGATGTGGAACTCTCATAAAAACAGCTGACCTTTAATTCACTCTGTTTTATTTATGTCAGGACATAATTCTTAATATGTGGCTTTAAAAAAGACAGTAAAATACAAATCCTGTTTAATTAAATACTTGACCACAATAGTCAGTTAAGAAAGAACTGGGATGATTATCTTAAAAAGATTTTAAATCAAATCTAGTGATGTAAATAAGCATCTAGCCTAAGCATTTCAATTAGCAGCCAAGTATATGTTTTCCTAAACACCAATAGATGTTCATCACCTTAATCCAGAATGATGATTTTTTGTGTCAAGATCAACTTTGAACATTATGCAACATTCCTTATTGCCCTGCCAAATAGTTTGTGTCAGGAGTCAGCATGCTTCCAAAAAGAAACCTCTTAACATAGATTACTCTTCTTCATTACTGAATATCAGTAGTCACACTACATTACTTTGATCTTTTCCAGTTTTTTGCACTTTGTCAAAACAAGTAAGAAACACGTATTCGTCAAATAAGAAATACGTGTTTGTCGAGTTGCTATAGACAATATTGTGGGTTTGTTTCTATTTTACCTATAGCAATCTGAGCATTTTTTTAATGCTGTTGCAAATATTTTTGCAAATGTAGCTAAGAACTTATAAACTGACATGTAACAAAATTTTGTACCTCGAAGTCAATTGAAAATTGATGGATGAGGGCTTTTAATCTGAAGTAAAAGTAAATAGAAATGTTTATGAAACAGCTTTTTATCTGTGTGGTGGTAGGGGAGTACAAGTCAGGCTTACAAAATGAAGTCCAATTCCCTATCCAGAAGCACAGCTCAAGTCAAAAAGGAGGTGATTCACAACTGGATGAGAAAAATCTCCTTCCCTGTCTTGCTGCGACATAAGCTGTGCTTATATCAGACTTGAAGCCACAGCTGTCTGCTGGGCTGGGAACTGGTAACTGAGCTGTATGACTCAAAGTCTCCCCCTTCATTCAGTCCTGTAGCACTGGGCACACAGAGGCTCTTTCCACCCTAATTTTTCTATGTCATAAACTGTTACCAAGCACTCTTTGGGGGTTTTTTCCCTCCCTTTTTTCTATCCTTCATGTATTCACAGAGTAGCCACGAATGCTTAGTTCTCTTTGTTTCTTATTTGGTTCTGGCAGGTGAGAAGCCAGGGACGGAGCAAGATGAAGTTAAGCTGCAGAATGCCAGCAAGCAGATTGTGCAGACTGCTATCCTCCGAGCAGTGCAGCAAGTTTCCCAGGAGAGCCAGCAAAAGGAGAAGCGGACAAACAGCAGCGTGAGCCTCCAGCTGGAAAGAGGAAAATTAACCAAGAAGCATGAAAAAAAGTAAAGGAACAGATTGTTTTTTCAGTCCTGCAGTCTGCAGTGTTTTCAGCCTTCTCTTTAGTATCAGCTGTATTGCTAGTGCAATGTTACTGTTGTAAAGCAAACCAAAGTATAATCACACCTAGACATAGGGTAAAGCTGCAATAGTCCTCAGCTGAGAAATGTTAAGTGCATTAGATGACTAACTCCATATTTATCCAGTGCCTCTTAACAGAAACAATAACCCTAGGTATAACAGTAGTTTCAAGCACAAGCTCTTATGGTATGGACTTATTCTCAAAAGCTTGTTGTCATTGATTGCACTTTCATGTAATTTCCATGTGCAACGTTTATGTCAGTTCAGCTGGACAGGCTCTTCTCTGAGTTACTGGGTTCACTGAAGCTGTCTTCACTGAAGAAATAGTTTACTGTTGAGTGTAGCAGAATGTGTTCAGGCTGCCTCGAAGCATGAGTTTGTACTTTGCTTTGATTAAGCATGTACTATGTTAAATGGTGGTGTAAAGTGGATTGAGTAAGTTCCGTGAGCCAATTTTGGTTTTCATCTTGGGGGGAAAAAAAAAAGCCATCCAGTAAGACTGCAGTGACTGTGATCTATTGATCTATGACTGTGATCATAGACCTGTGATCAGTATCTTTTTTTAAAGAAAGAAGTTAAAAGAAGTACTGAAGTTTTAGTCTACTTATTTGAAATACTTCTGTACTTCTGCATAATAATCACTTGTGCCTCAACTATTCCTTTTAATTTTTTTTATACTGAAAGATGAGGAACTGATGTGCTGATATGGAGTTTTCCAGCTTTTCCCTCAGTTGTGCAATTTTGCTGGGGATTGTTTTACAGAAAGTGAAGACTGGAGTGGCTTAAAAAAAGTGTTTGAATTTATTTTTATCTTGAAGGGTAGAAATATACTGTGTCTGAATTCTATCATGGCAGATATTTCTCACCTACTGGGCATAAAGTGACTTTAGATATTTGTTACATAAATTCACCTTGAATAGCACTGCTTTAAGTGGTAATACAGAACTTATCCTTTAACTGCTCTGTATAGCTGAAGAAATCCATGATGTTTCTAAAAATACAAATTAAATAAATATAGCTTTCACTTTTATGCTCTCTACTGTAATGATGATTGCACTATTATACATCTGAAATTAATAACAATATATTTAATTTTAGAAATGGCTTGTAGGTCTGTTTCAATTGAATTCTTGTAGTAATACACCTAAAAATATAGAGAAGCAGATGCACAAGGTCTGCAAACAAAGATACAAACTTTTGTGGTTGCATTTCTACTCAGATTATTCTCAAAGAGACTTTTTGGTTGAAGTAATTAGCTATTACTTATTGTTTCCTACTGCTTGTGTTGAGCAATTTCAGGATCCTTTCTCACGGCCAGAGGCTTGGTCATAAATAGCCACGTACTGTAGTATTAAACCTTTGAAATCTGCTTGGTTCAACTTTTTTTTTAAAATTTAACAGCACTGATTCATACCAGCTAACGATTTAGCTCAATCTTGTTTCACTTAAATGTGAAGAACAATTCAACATGATTAAAGTTGTTCTAAATCCTGTAATAATGAAAACTGACTTGAATTGCAAGTATGCAGTTGGCTTACTTCTATAGACACTGGGTCAATTTTTCAAGCCAAGCAAACTTTGAAAGGTGGAAGTAGTTGGGTCTTGAGGCATGTGCTTGTTTGTCATAATAGACATTTTTTTTAACCATTAGCTTTTTCATCAGTTGACCTTTGGTAGGGAGGTAGCTCTTTTCTAAGCACTCTTTGTATCGTTGCTTTCTGAGAGTCTAAGAAAACTGATCATGAGCAAAGCTTCAGTTCAAAGGCTGATGTCCAGGCAAGTCTAGTGGGTGAGGGAGAACAAGCCTGTTGGAGAGACTCTGTGGTGTAAAATAGTGTTTGCCATGGACTCACCTACAGTGCTGTAGGAATGAGCACTATAGGACAGCAAAAAACCACATTTATTTAGGATTATTATTATTATTATTATTTTTAAATGCTTCTTGTCCCCAGAAATGTACAATATCCCTTTTTATGTTCCTGGTAATTATTTTAGTAAGCTTAGTGTCATCTGGAAGCTTCTTTGCATGTCCAGTTTCTTTTAAATCATCATGCTAGAGAAAGAAACCTCAAATGCCAGTGAATCCAGACTTTTCCCACCGCTTCATATGAACCTATTCCACTCCTTCTCTTACTGTGCTCTTCTACAATATTCCTTTACTGTTGTAACCCTTTTAGACATAGTATTATTCAACCATTAAATCGTGTCCGTAATTTTCAGTGCCATTAGAAGTCTAATACCTTGGAAAGATAAAAATAGTAGGAAGCCCAACAAAGCCTTGAAGGAGTCTTTGATGGTCTCCTATCAAGGAAAAACAAATACTGTAGCTTAAATAGTGTAGTTTTCCCTGAGATCCAAATAATGTGTCTCCTATCTATAGCATATATCCCTAATTAAGGCATACATTTAGTACCCTCTATTGACAAAGGGTGTTCTGCACAGCACTTACATCTGGGATATGTAGCTGAGATCTGTACCACATGTGAGAGAACTGCACAAAGGAAAACTTTACCATTGACTTGTTATATGCTTACTACATGGTGAAAGTGGATATTTTTGGTATCTTCACTGACAGATTATATTTTCTGAAGAAAATTCAGACTATAGAAATTGTTACAGATGTGATGTAGGTCTGATTACAAATAAAGAAACTCTTAAAGTCTTGATACCTTACATGTCTCTGGTTTCTCTTCTCAAAAGAAGGGCAGCAATTTTCAGATTGAATAGACAAGCAATGAAGCAAACAACGTCTTCATGAGTTTTGCAGTAAATAATGCATTATTCAGAACAGTAATTAATATCTTAAAAGTACAAGACAATCAAAATTGTATCTATATGTATTTAAAATGAACTCGCCAGCTTTAAGCACTTACCAGTGGTAAGTAGAAGACTGCATGAACTTGTGAAAGAACATTTATCACAAGTCCTTTCACGGAGAAGAACTGTGTGTGGCTATTCTGCACTGTGCTTGCTATGTTTTCATTCAGGTTGATTAATGCAATTTTGTACTATACTTGTGCTATTCTTTGTAGTGTAATCATGCAGCAACACCTACATGGAAATTCATGTGGCTTCAGCAGGATGTTTTAAGAGACTGCTGAATACCAGTGTTCATAAAGTTGTTGGTTCTGTGTGGTTACATTGGAAATCCCCACTATAAAATAAAATAAATCCCAAACTGTGACTTATAAACAGCCATCATAATTTTATCATTTCAGAAAGATAAAAGCATTATGTGATAATATTATAGTTAAGAGTTGGAAATTCTTGAATATTTCTTCAATGTCAAACAATGTATCTAAAAATCTTCCAGTCTCTATTAATGTTATGTATGATTATTATTTTAATTTTTTTTTTTTGTGACCTTCTTTAAGTATCTCAGAATGTAGTAAGTCTACAATGGTAAGTATCTAGAAATAGCTATGTAACTGTTCTCAATAGGACTACAAATATATATGCTGCAATTATTCTTTAAATGGGTGCTTATGTTAAATACAGGGGTTAATGGGTCATTACTGAAGGCTTTTCTAAAAAAGTTAGATTTAAATTAGGGGAAGAGATAAGAGGCATTAGAATAAATTATTGAAAGAATGTGGGATTCACATTCACAAGTGGGTTTCTTGGTTACCCACTCAGGTCTGAGAAGAAATTAAATAGCCTAATTTCTACCAAAGGATTCCTGCAACACGGGGATCAACTTGTTAGAAAAGTCTGTGGGAGTGAGAAGAAAAACTGAGCAGTTGATAATGTCTTCCTCACCACCCAGTGAGGAGTGAGCAGTGGTACTGATGGAGTCTGGTTTCTAATAGATGGGTTTTCTCATCATCTGCTTTTGGTGCCTTGTGATAATTACTGGCAGAACCTTTTTTGCTATTTTGGGTTTTCCAGGACAAAAGGATTCTCTGAGGCCTAATAGGTTTTTAATTTGCTCTGTATCCTGCCTTTCAAAGGAAGCAGAAGTAAGGTCTCTTCTCTCTACTTCCAGAGCTTCATTCACGAAACCTGGTGGACACTTACGGGCTTTTGTTTTTAAAGACCATTTTTATCTTCACCAGGTTTAGTTGACATGACCAGCAATTTCTTTAATCCTTAAGACTGAATGGACAAGCACACATACTAGCTGTGTTTGAGTGCTCTGGGAAACACCAAGAAATAGATACATATTTTAAATGCATTTGCATCTAAGCTGTTCTTGTCTGCCAGGCACATTTCCTTTGTTTAATTAACATAAGCAGCTTTTATTTTTTAATAACTTTTCCTCCAGTGACTTGTTACTTGGATTTTGTTACATGAGCTTGCTAGTTTTAACACTAAACCAACAATAATAGTTCATGTTTGGTTTGGGTTTGATTAGAGCCTCTGTGGACTTACGCATTCCATTGTGGTGTGGCTTTTGTCTTTTCTTTCACTAAAGGTGGGTTGCAACAATAACTAGTGTTGTAAAGAAAAAGAAGTGTGGGTTGTTGTTTTGTGGGGGTCTTGTTTGTTTGTTTTGTAGTGGTGTTTTGTGCTGTTTGGGGTTTTTTTTCCACCTCAGTTGCCTACAGCAGGAGGTCACATGAGACAGATCATCACGAATCATTCACATGCGTTGTGACAGTAGTTGGGTGTAGAACTTGTGCAGAAACAGGAAATTATCTCTTATGCAGGCTGGAAATTGAACCCACCTAAGCTGATTCATTGAAGTAAGGCACTCTTGGTAGCTTTAAGAAAAATGTTCTATGTGTGCTTTCAGGTTGGAACACATTTAGAAACACCACCTAGCAAAGATTGAAACTGCTTGCTTTGTGACATGAGATGGAAGATAAACATTACTGTGTTGTTCTGAAGACTTAAACACTACCTCCTTTTATCTACAGAAGATTTGAATTGCATATTTTGGCAGGGGGACACATTTGCTACTGCCCCAGGGAGTGAATAGCTGCCATTCTTTACACACATGCGTTCTTGTGTGAGTATGCATCCCAGAAGATTAAGTCCCCGTCTCCAGTTGCTATAGTAGATTCACGGCCACATATTTGGTGAGTAAACATACCTCATCCTAAAGCCTTTTTCCCTCATTTCCTTCACATGTGACAGCTCATTCTGAAAATCCCCAGCTATGAGAGGAACTATGAAAGCCATCTGCTTCCAGAACAGGGAGAGTGAATATTATAAATCTTCTTTGCCTCATTGGTGGGATATTGACCCTTTCCCACAGCTCACTATATGTATTTATTTCCAAGGAGGACAACTGTGTTAGTCAGTGCTTCCTTGTCCTCTGTTTCTGAGGGATTACCCATAAAGCAGTGAACTTTAATTTTTCCTTCAAAGGTAAAAACTGTTCCTGGGACACAGTTTGCCATGATTTATGACTGTTTACCAGGTCCAGATTTCCCAGATTCCAGATACCTGTGTTTTTTTTTTTCCCCACTGTAGTAGAAGAACAGACTTTCAGATCTAAATATCCACAGTGGTGAGGATCTAACAGTTTGCTTGGTACTCCACTAGCTGAAGGATTCTATATGTGTCTCATTCAGCAACCTTAAGGAAAATGTTGTCAAATCTAGTGACTCCTCCTATCATATTTGCCAGAATTAAAGCTACTTTTATACAGCCACTTTATTTTACCAAGCATTAGGCTTCCTAGATCTATAGCCAGGAGGAGGGAGTCTTGTTGTCCTCTTCTTTTTAAACCACTGAAACCTGCCCAGAGCAGCAAGACTGGCACTGTTTGGAAAAATTACCCTCTCAGTGCTGAGCTGCTTTTGTGGTCCTTGACCTCATATGTTTGTTTATTTTCATATATTCACTTCCAGTCAGCAGTCAAATCTAGAGATCCACAAAACAGAGATATCTGAGATACCAGAGGTGCAAGGATCCAGTGTGTCCTTGCATCATCCTCAAGTGTAAAAGAATCAGCCCCATGCTGTGCTTCCCTCTGGTAATTGAGTGAAGGGACATGAGGCTGTAAATGTCCAGATTTCCTCAGCACTTGAGACACTGGGATGCTACTAAGTCAAAGCTCTGTTTCGGCTTAGGAGGTACACAAACTTTTCCTTCTGTTTGCTGAAGCTGGCTTCAAACCTCAGTGTCTGAGTCAGGTGACAGCTGCTCACCAGTGCTCAGAGGAGCTGGAGGAGGAGAACAGGCATGTCTCAAGCCAGGCCCCAAAAGGAAACATTGCAGAATGCACAGGGCTTCTGCCTGACCACAAATATTCTTCCACTAGGTAGAGGAGCTAAACAAGTCCCTCCTTGTGTGGGGTTCTGTTGATATGTTTTTTGTTGTTATTTAATTTAAAACAACAGCAATGCAAAAGAAGCCCATGGGTGCTCCATGTTCACTACCAGGCCTGAAAACAAACACAGTACTCCAGCCAACATGTTTGGAATTCAAGAGCACTCTTCGGGGTACCTGACCTCAGAAAAAACCTTTTCTTCAAGGCCAAATTGGCACATCTGCTTCTGTAAATTGACTTGTGTCTTCAGCCTTTTCTCCTCTTCCTTGTTAAAAAAAAAGTTAACCTTCACTGTTTGTTGGAGTTTCTTTTGCCTGCTCTTTTTTATTGCAGTTAACCTGTACTCTTGTCTCTCAATGTCACCTTTTTCCTTCCTCTGAAAAAAATTATTAAGAAAAAAATACTGGATCAGTGCTGTACTCCCTGTTTTAGTCACTGTGTTCCAGCATATCCAAGGCAACGTGTTTCTCCTTGATTTAGGTAAAACCCCCTTTTATTATTGCACCTTGAATTCTTGAAACAATTTTCCCTGTACCTACATTGTGTGTGGAACTAGGATTGTAGAAACTATTGCCACACTGTGATTCTGAAGCAGCGAAAACTGCTGTATATCATATACACTAAATCTTCCCTGAAAAATCCCTGACTCTTAGAAATCAGATTATATAACTCCATCTGCCCTGGTAAGAATTAGGTTAACATCTATTTTGTCTGCTGACAGGCTAGAAGGACCTTTTTTTATTTCCCCTTTCAAATATCTACATCTTAGGCTATTGGCTTGATTATTTGGAAAGTTAAATAGGCAACTAGGGAGCAGAGTGATAGACTGAGAATTAGGATCCTAGATAAGGTAAGGGAACTGCATGCAAAGCATATAATATATACACTGGACGTATAACTCCAGGATCTGCGTGACCTGAGCTTTGGAAGTTCAATAATAAACAATCCTTAACAGATTATGATGTCCGGATACCAGCAGCTTTCAATGTGCAGATGGTGATGTTGTCAGGAAATGTCAGCCTTCGGTCTCTAAATGCCTGTCACATTTCATTAGGGTGCACAGATGACTGTGTTCCCTCCATCGCTGAGGCTCAACAGCAGATAACAAATGAGTTCTGCTGGTCATTGTCCCTTTCCTTATTTTTTGATCTATTTATTTGACCCAAATGCCCATATTTACAGAAGCAAAAAAATGCTTCCACATGTGAATTTTCACATTGTTGGTGTCAACAAATGTGTCATCACCCAAGAAGATGTCAAATGCTCTGCAGAAGGGCAAAGAATCCCAATTTCTTTCAGTATGTCTCTCTAGAGGGCCAATGCATCAGCCTGAGGAATCCGTGTATGTTTGCAGACAGCGACGGGAGACAGACAACTCCTCTTTGTTTTGTAGCTGTCACATTGGGTGACAGCTCCTGCTGTCATTTTGCTTCCACCTTGGACTGAAACTCCAACAGTGCAGACACAAGGAGAACAACAGGTGGTATAAAGGGACGCGAGCAAGCCATGATTTTGCCCTAGCAGTGCAAGAGCACAGGTAAAAAAACTACTCCCTCCCCAGTCTTTCTGGCATGCAGTAAAAGCGGGGTTGAACTACGTGGCCTTAGAGGTCCCTTCCAACCCAGTATATTCTATGATTCTAATAGAGCAACAACTGAAGTGACAGGGCCTGGGGACCCTAGCTTCTTCTTCTATGTGAGCTTCCTGATCCAAGTCTAGGAGGACTCCACCAGACCACCAACACAGAAAGGAACAGGAAAATAGGCCAGAAGTGGACACTGAAGACCCTTGAAATCATCAGTCCAAACTCTGAAACTATGGTAGAGATACAGGGCTGATCTGAAGAAGCAATTTGCCTACAGGTTTTTCCTATAGATCTTTATTCCCTATAACATAAATCTCTTATGGTGTGTTTTTTGTGGAGGACATTCTTTTGGGTGAAATGAAGCAGCCGTCTCTTTGGGTAAATACATTACTTACCAACAGAAATTTGCCCAGCCCAGAGCAGATCGTTGCTTCTCTGTCTTTCTTGTCTGCTTTAGGTGTGCTTTATGTTTTCGAACAAACAAAAATACCACCTCGAACAACACAGCAATTTTGGGGTGAACAATCTGTGATAGATGAAACCTTATGCCTGTGCATGATAAGAGAAAGCTTGTGATATTGTGAGACATGAAGCCCACAACTGAACATATATATCAGACCATTAACACTGTTTTAATTTTCCAGTACAAAGCCATACCAAATGTCTTGCACATTACTCCTGATTATTTCTGGTTTGGTGATTAGGCTTTTGCTTGTACATGTAGGGGAGAGAGACAGGTTGATACCACACTTGGTCTTTCTTTAAAAAGTCTTTCTTTTGCTTTTAATGGAAAACCATTAACTTACCTGGAAACAAAGAAAACTTGTTCTGGCTGCAGCTGAAGGAAACCAAGGGATAAGGGGGCAGCTGTATTTTGTGTTTTATACATTGATAGGTTTAGAAACCATTTGTAACTTCAGAAAACAAAGATTTCCAAGGGTGTTTTCTGGAGTGTGTTAGAGCTGGAGTAGCTAATGAATACTCAGTAGGCTTTACTTACAACAAACCCCTTTCCTGTGTAATATTTGACTGATTTATGTTAGCCAAAAGGAAAATAATCTCTCCCTTAGTGCATTTGGCAGAGGACTGGAAATAAGAAAATTCATACATTGTACAAAAAGGAGAAAACAAAGAGTTCCTAATATATGGAAATACATTCAGTTCACACAATATTATTCACATGAACATGGTATGCTCAACTTCCGTCAAGTTTCGTACCTTCAATAATGCTTGAAACTTTGCAAGACATACACACAAATCAGAAAAAGTAGCTGGAATCAAACTGTGAACACAAGTACTTTAGTACGAAGCTATAAAACCAAATGAAATCTCCTTCCTTTCCTTCTCCTTTGCCATTATGTTGGGTTGGGTTTTTTTAGCTAAATGATACATTTGGAATCAAATAAGTTGCAATTTATTCTGTTCGCAGCTTACTTTTCAAAGAATGCATTACATTATAAGCTGCAGCAAATAAAAGATGTGATTGTTCTTACCATTCAAACCATATAAGAAACTCCTCATATTGTAAAATAAATGTTAGTATTATATATTTATTCACTGGAGGTTCACTTGACCACAGATAGGAATCCCCAGACACAGAAAACATGTTGAGATACTTTCAACTACAAATACATACTTAATAATTTGGTGAAGATATGCTTCAGCATTTCTGAACATTCTAGTGAAATATCCCCTGCAGTTGGAAACACTTGAAAAGTGATTGAAAATTCAAATTATGACAAGATATTTTTCCCAAGATAGTGCTTTCCTGCATTATTAACCACCAGTGTGGTATTTGCCCAAGTTATATCACTGCAGTCAGTGTCTACATCTGCAACTATTCCTAGTTCCCCTTCATCTCAGTCTGAAAATATTCATATGATGGAGAATTCTCCTACCCTTTTAATGAGTAGTAACTCTTAGGAATAGTCAAACAACTCCTAGGAGTATAATAATAATCATGGAATGTTTTGGGTTGGAAGGGACCTTAAAGATCATCTAGTTCCAACCTCCCTACATGGTCAGGGACACCTTCCACTAGGCTAGGTTGATCAAAGCCCCATTCAACCTGGCCTTGAACACTTCCAGGGGTGGGGTATTTGATATTCCCAAGAACTGAGGCATCAGAGGAAAAACATGTATTTCCTAAAGTAGTCTTTGATTTCTTTGTACACAGAGAGAGATGCCAGCAACAAAAGAAGTTTTATCTTTCCAGGATATTTGGCACTGGTTGTGTGTGAATGCTAAAAAACAAGGCTATTTCATTAGTGGTTGCAGTCAAGAAGTGCAAGAAAGGTCAATATCTCAGAGTTTTTTTGAGAAAAGTTTTCCATTAATTTCTCCATTTAAATGCTACTCTAACCTCAAAAGCAGCACCATTCCCTTTCCATTTCCATAACAGAGTTCTGCAGCTTGAGGGCCTCTCAGGCAGCATGGCACCCTGCCATGCTGTGTCATGTCCCTGAGCTGGATCATGCATCCATGCATGGCTGGTAGCTCTACATGGGAACATGAGCTCTGGTGGTGGTGTCCCCTTAGAAACACCTAGACTTCTCCAGAGGGTCTTTACTTCTTCAGTGAACATTTGCAACAAATCACAGAATCATAGGATGCCAGGTTGGAAGGGACCTCAAGGATCATCTGGCCCAAACTTTCTAGGTAGAAACACAGGATGAGATGACCCAGCACCCTGTCAAGCTCAGTCTTAAAAGTGTCCAGAGTTGGGGAATCCACCACTTCCCTGGGAAGATTATTCCAATGACTGACAGTTCTCATAGTGAAAAATTTTCTTCTGATGTCCAATCAGGATCTTCTGGGGAGTAACTTCCACCCATAAAACATACTGAAGCCAGTATGTGGCAAAGACTTGCTGTTTTCAAAGCCAACTTTTGAGACCTTTACTTCTTTGTGTATTTTTTTAAACAGGAATGTAACTGCTAAAACAGTGCCTGGGGAAAACAGTGCAACAGGCAACTTCTTATGGGATTGTGCTAAGAATTTTTTTTGAGTATTTATAATTCAGTCAATACAAACTGAGAATTACGAACTTTATCATAGGTTTTCTTAGATTATTTCATTGTCAAGCTTGCTTTCCACACTGCATGTAAAGTTTAATCAACAGTTACCTGAAATAAAATAAAAGGCTTTTGTAAGAGAAAGAGGAAGAACAACTCTCCCCAAGAGAAGAAGCAATGGATTAAAACTGCAGGAGGAAAAAAAAATAAAAAAGGAGATTAAAGAGTAGAGAAACTGCAGGTATTCCAAGTTAGGGTGGAAAAGGCTGATGGGAGGGATTGTGGAGTCTCCATTCCAGGCAAACAGATAAGCAATGCCTTTCAAGAACAACATAATTGTAACTGCTCCTGTCCTAAGATCATGAATGGGCTAGAAACCTTCCAAGCAACCTTTCAGATTATTTTTTTTAATGATTCTGTGATTGCTTAATGTTGTTGTACATATTATATAGTGAGGGTGACTGAGCACAGGATGCCCAGAGAGTTTGTGGAGTCTCCATCCTTAGAGATCTTCAAAAGCCATCTGGACATGGTCCTGGGCATCCTGTTTCAAGTGGCCCTGCTTCAGCAGGGGGGTTGGAGCAGATGAACTCCAGAGGTCTCTTCCAACCTCAGCCATTTTTTGATCCTGTGAAATGTGATTAATTCAGTCTCTCCTCATTCATATGAGATGTTAACAAAATCAGAAATTAAAGGAATAAGAAACTGTCCTTGGAAAAAGAGACACATTAAAATAGGCAGCAGACTGGTAAAGAGACCTTTGTAATAATGTCACTCTGTGAGAGACCTTGATGTGAGCTCAGTTCCTACTAAACACTGAGTTTGCTTGGGCTGCAGGATAAAAGGTTTAATGGATTTTCGGGGGAGAACAGGTATGGACAAGAAATCCATTGAGGGTTTCAATCCATCATATTCAGAAACACATAGACACCTATCAAAATTGGAGCTGAAAATCATTAGAGAATGGGAAAATATTCAGAAGCTCAGCTTTGCCTGCTTGGTTTCTCCTCTTCCCTTGGTGCTTGCATGAAAGTGGGCCTCGAGGCAAGGGGGGGTTCTCACCACAGCATCTTCCCTCCATGCACAAACCAGGGGAGAACCAGCCACCTCCTTCCCCCAGCCACCTCCTTCCCCTGCCCAAGATAAGCAAAATCCAACTCATGGCCCTAGGAGGACCTGGGTTGCCACAACTAACACCCACGCCATAAAGTCAGGAGACCTGTCATAGCTGGTGGTAGCAGGTAAGTGTACTTGCAGCCCCTGTAACTGTGCTAACTGTATATAAAACATCCAACAGCTAGGAATCAATCAGACATAGCTAGTGATTCTCCACTTTGCAATTTAGATTATAAGGCACTGTTTAAGTCTTTTCTTAAGCAGATTAAGGTAAAGGTCAGTTATTGCAGTTGTTAATGTTTAGTTCAAAATCAGGTTTTCTGCTGCCACAGGCCTGTATTGCTCCCCTTTGCTGATATAGAGCAGAACCCTTTTAAATCAATCAGTTATAAGATTATTTTCCTGTGCCCTGTACTAAGGAAATGTATTCTAACTCAATGCAAATGGGATAAAACTATTAAAAAGAGATTTCCTTTTCCAGCCCAGGCTCTTTGGTTACATTCCTTCTTACACTACAGTATTTTATGCTGAGGTATGGACTTTGTTTTAGGAAATTAATCTATTCACAATTTTAAAGCCCAGAGGTAGGACTGACCAAGGAATAACACAGAACTCATTTTGGTGTGTGTCCTCCTTAGCTGTACTGACCAAACTCCTTCATTTGCTAAAGCTGTGTCTGCAGTCCATGAGTGCAGGGTGACTGGCAGCTGCCATGTAAAACATGGCATCGGGTGATGCACTTGGAAACTGATGTTTCACTGCCATGTGAAGCTCAGTGTTTATCCATGCTGAAAAATGGGACTCACAGGGATAGTCCCATCAGAAAGAGACGAGTAGTCCAAGGGGAGCGCTGAGGTGAGAAGGTGAGAGCAAAAAGGCTCAGCCAAATCCCTAGTCACGACCCACACCTACCTCTCCTGGGTTGCTCCATCCAAAACGTGGAATGAAAACAGTCCTTCAGACCCTCATCACCTATGGCCCGAAGATAAGGTAAGAGAGTCGCTGAGCCATTTTCCCCAGAGTCCAGCACTCTGCCCCTGAAAAGGAATAGACACAAAGAAGAGGGGTGGTACCGATGGCTGGTGTTGAAATGCTGCTAATAGAAAGACTGAAATAAAGTTTCTGAATTTTACTTCTTGCTAAGTAGAAAGAACCGAATGTTATTCAGTGCAATTTTCATTAAAACGCAGAAAAGGTGTTATTGAAATGGACAATTTATGCTGAATGTGTTTAATAAAACCAGTGACTCAGCTTTCTGGAGAAAAAATCTTCATACAAATGGTTGATATTACCTGCAGGAAAAAAAAAAAACAACCAACAAATAAACAGCAGTTACAAGACACAACAAAAGCTCTGTGCAATGGGATTATCTTTTTTAACATTGTTTTTTCTGGCCACTGTGAGCCATGTGTGAAGTTTTAGTACGTGTTCCCTTAGCACGACGATTAAAAGATGGAAGAGGATGGGAATCTTTCCACAGAATAATTTTTTTTTTTTTCAAACTTACCACAAACTAGCACTAGAAGTAAAAACTCTGAGAGTATTTGAGTTACACAGTTAGTAAAGACATTTCTGAGATATTAGGTAAGTGAAGATGTAAAAATAAAACCAGTACATTTTTAACTGAGAAGTTAATACAAAAAGAGAACAAAATTCACTTTTAATGAGTGGGCTGAAAAATAATCAAGAACTAAACCTAAGAAATGTCCAGCAACTAAGGGTGCATTTACATGAATCATATGATGTGTTTAATTACACAATAGCATGGGTTCTGATGTAAAATATGTAGTTTGTATTAATGAAACTCGTTTTGACATTAATGCAGATGTAAGTTATCTGTGTGATAGTATAACCTATTTGTCCTGTTGGTTGCCATTTTCTCTGTATTGGTCCCTCCCCCACCATGGGATGATTTATCTCAATTTCACTGTCATCCTCTTAATGAAGTTAGCCAAGATCCTCCAGTATTAAATTACAGAGAGCACACAGGCAGACGACTTGGAGCTCTAAGCTCTTTAAACTGGCAATTCCTTCTTGGGGCAAACCTCTTTATTAAAGATTTATTTCATCTGCCCTTTGAAACTAGTGAATTACCATCAATTTCAAAGTTTCGCTAAGGTTATTCACTGGAAAAGAAGGGAAGTGGAATCAATCTCTGCTGCTGTAGAGCTGTTTCTTGTGATATCTGTGTCAGGCAACCTTTAAAGAAATTGGATTGTATTCAGGTTTCAGACACAGCCATATTATTATTATTATTTTCAACACGACTGCAGTCTGGTTTATTTTAGAGCTGTTTAAAATGGGATAATTAGTGCACCAATTACATGGATGTTGAAAGCCTGCTGCTGCCTTCTGCAGGGCATAGTACACCCCAATCCACTCCAGAAGGAGCCAGGGGTGCAGGATGGATGTTCCCTTGGGCCAGGGAATGGCAGTGCCTGGTTGCGTTGGCACCCTTGGTTGAAGCAGCTCTGAGATCCTGCTCTTCAGCCACCTCGAGGATCCCTGAAGCTTTCTGCTTGAGCTTTGGTTGCCTTTGCAGCCTTGGCATTTTCTGAACAATTTCCCAAGATGAAAACAGTGCTGCAAACACAGCTGCAAGGTCACTGCTGCTACCCCAAGCACTGTGTTGATCTGACAAGTCACTACTCACAGCTGACTCATCATTTTCAGCAGCCTGGCCTTCAGTATTGTTCAGTCCAAATATTAAAAACTAATTGTTTTCCCAACATTTAAATTACTTTTGAGGCTATATGAGCCAATAGAGTAAGGGGTATTTTAGAACTTCCTCCAAAAAGAGAAACCCTATATTTCATAGGATCAAAGCATCATAGAATGGTTTGGGTTGGAAGGGATCTTAAAGATCATCTTGTTCCAACCCCCTGCCATGGGTAGAAACACCTTCTACTAGACCAGGTTGCTCCAAGCCCCATCCAGCCTGGCCTTGAACACTTCCAGGGATGAGGCACCCCAACTTCCCTGGGCAACCTGTGCCGGTGTCTCATCACCCCCACACTAAAGAATTTCTTCTTAATGTCTAACCATATCTACCCTCTCCCAGTTTGAAACCATTACCCCTCGTCCTACCTCTCTATTTGACACAGAACCACTGACCACCAACAAATGTGCTTAAAAGGTGACCCATTCTCCACATTTGTTACTGGTTAGGCAGGAGTCACCAACAAATTAGTATCTATTATGTCTGAAAAACTCTCTTTTGATGTTTTCATTTATTTTTTCCTACTTAATGCCTGAGTAGGGGAGAGGCACAGCTGGCAGTTTCATGTATGCAGACCCACAGGCAATTGCCGTGAGGGACCATGGGCCAGTGGGTGGCATGGCGCTGCAGCAAAGTGGCACTGTGACAGCCAAACCCACACCAGCAACAGCTTTGCTGGCCGGTTGGGAAGGTTTCCCAATTCAAATCAGATAGAAATCCTGCAGGTAGGTCTTGGTGCACAGAACTTGCCTTTCTCATGAACCTTGTGAGCAGGATTTTTCTGCTTCTCACCCTGCAGTTGTGCACACCCGTCAGGAGAGCATGCTGGGTTTAGGAGAAAGCAAATATTTTGGATGCTCTGGCTTTTCCTGTTGACTGGTGTAGGCATCACTTCAGTATATCCTGAGTCTTCTGAATTACAGCATTCTTCTGCCAAGACACTGAACAGAGCAGAGGTTGTCCAGCTTCTCAAGTGAAGCCTGCGCTTGGCCTTCAAGTTAAAAACAAACTCATTCCTAGACTTCTGCAGAAGAAGGTAAGGTGTGAGACTGGAGATCCCTCTGAGTACACTTCTAACCACTACCAAAGGCTTGAGCTTGGGTTTACTGAGGGCCCTGCAGCTCTTCCTTCCCCAGGCTTGGGGGGAAGAGCTTTCTTCTCCCCTTTCACTTTGCTCATCAGAGAAAGGAAAGTGGATGGAGCAGTAGGCTAGGATGGAAAAAGCACAGTACCACAGCCAGACCCACTCATGTGGCTATGCCTACATCTGAGGAACTCCCAATAGAGGCCAGATAAGGGATGGGATACCCTTTGTGAAAATGATGCCTGCAATCAAATGTGAATTCCCCTGCTTCATTGCTCTCTGACCATCTTCCCTGAGAAAGCAACACAATGAGGTTTGCAGTCTGGTTAAACAGTTTTCCATCTTGCTGCAGCAGTACTGATAAGCCCATTTCTTCAGGTCCCAGCTGAACATTAATGCAAATTCCACTGTTTACTCCTCTAAAAAAAAGGGAAGCAAAATACAAGTGTTGACTTCTAAAAGAATAATATGTCCCAATTTCATTGCTAGGTATTACAAAGATATAGCACTACTACTGCTAGACTATTGGGTTCCCGCTACTTCATCATCATTTATTTTAGCGTCTCCTCCTTTTACATGAGAATTCAGTTCAAAGTTTGACCATCTAGCAAGGACATGAAGCTCTGTGATTCTTTGAGTACCTTTCCTATCTTCCTTTCTAAGGCTTTTTCTTTTTTTTTTTTTCAGAGCACTTCAGCCACCCTCCCAGATTAACGTATTTCTAACAGCAATTGTGTCAGGTTCCTGCAGAGTATTCAACTGGTCCAGAAGGGAGAGGAAAGGTATAGGTGTCTCCAGCCTCTCTGACAGCTGCAGTCCAGCCTCCCACATATCTCCACCCCATCTTTGCCATCCTGCAACCCCAAGGCATTTACCATTCCCTTGGTTACATTTCTGGGACCTGTAAATGGCTCATATGGAAACCTTAGTGTGGGCTCCAAACCTGGAAGAGATATTTTTTTTTCACAGAAACCAGCAACAGGTAGCAATCCTGATCACCAGCCAGAGGTTCATTTATTTTACACAGGAAAAGAGAAATCCATCAACAGCAACAGTATGAGGTGGTGTATACCCTTCTGACCTGCAGGACTATCCCTCAGTTTTTTCCTTCATCTACTCCTCTCATCTTAGATCAGAAATGAGTTGGATTCTTGCTAGCATAGAAAGCCAGTAGGGGAAATACAGATTTTTCAGTGACGTTTGGTGCATCTTACCATCACTGTTAAAAAAGAAGAACTGCTGCATCACTTCACAAACAGAGAAGATGTTTGCAAGTTCTCTCAATATAAAATGAAATACTTTTGATGTTTGGGAACTATGTTCTATTGCCTGAAGAAATAATGAATTTGACATTTAGGGATACTGATGACAATTACTATGCTCAGTTACTGAGACTGAGAAGCCACTGACTTTTTGTTACAAAGGACTAATACTGCAATTACTATTAATTTAAAGTCAGAGATAAGTATCCTGTTGGAAGGTAGATCAATGGTGCCCATCACAATTTATAATGAGAAACTGTTGATCATATATACCACTCCCTGACACAGAACTTAGGATTTATAGCACAGAGAATATATGAAGATATTAAAGTCTTGCACAGTGAGCTGAGGAGGGGGCAGACAGAGAATACTTACTCAAATGTTAATTAAGAATTTTCCACACCAACACACCTTTTCCACTTCTTGCCATTGCATATTGATATATCATAGGATACTTCAACTCATTATTTTCCTTTTGCATATTTATCACCATTCTGAATATTTATTTCTCGTGTGTTTTTAGATAAAAGATCATAAATCTTTCAGCTGAAAATGTTTTCCAGGCAGGATGTTAAAATATTTAGATTATTTTGGCACCATTGGGCTATGTCTTCTGGATGATCCTGTTTTCTAATGCTCATTTATGACTCACACTGAGAATAAGGGAGAGAGAGGTTTTTTTCTTCCTCTTGGAAACTCAAGACTCTGGATTGGTAAAAGCATGTGGGAAGAGGGAATAGGATGAAGAAGACTGCCCTGCTGTTAGTGAGAATGATGGGCCCAAGTAAGTGGTAAAGATCATGACAAGAAAGAATTGCCCCCAGACACAATGTTGGCAGAAGTGTAGCCAATAAACAGACTGATGTGCTTGCACTATTTCTAGTTCAAGCTGAGTCCCTCCAGAAATGGAAAGAGAGATATTTGAGCAGTCTTTTCATCTATCTAACAAATTTTTAGGAGCTGGAACCTGCATTTTTGTGAATTTCAGAGGGTGCCAGCAAAGTCCCTTCATTACCCCTGAAAAGTAAAATAACATCTCCCCAAAACATAGACCAGCAGAAGGACTTCTCAGAAGTTATCTAAGGGGTTATTGTTGGAAGGAAAAAATCTGGGGCAATAAGGTTCTGCGAACCCAGAAAGTAAAAGTTGTTCTGAATGCACAGTGCTAATGGGAGCTGTCTTCAGAATTGGAGTCTTTCGATTGATGTAGTAAAAAAAGTGTTATCCTTGAAGGATGGCATCTGGACAAACCTCTCTGCTAAGTGGATTGTCCAGTGCCTGGTTATGCCCAAGCTTCCAATGCAGACTCTCCCTGAGCTTGGGTATGAGAGTGGTCTATGCAGCCAGCTATTTTTGCAGACTTTGCAAGAGCTTAATTTCTCTGAAATTGCTAAACCTTTGTTCAACCTGTATAAAACAGACAAAAGACTCAGCAGACTTCTTCTTCCCATTTCTGTTGATCTGAAATCTCTCTAACCAGGTATTTAGAAAAGCCTTAATTCGAACATTTCTTTTTAATGCAACCACCTAAAGTTTTCTGGTAATAGAATTTCTTCATCTCACTTCTGGCTCTGCTAGTAATGCCATTTATCAAGGGACATTGTGAGAGCCTGTATTTTGTATAACTTGTGACACTTCAGTGTGGTCTGAGAGTCATAAAATTTTGGCCAGGCATCACCTGAAAGTCAGAGCCTTGGAGAGATGACAAATCAAACACTCAAAACCAGTCATAATTTTTGAAATCTTGGTTTATGCTCATATTAAAATTAAAAAAGGAGAGAAACAGCAAAGCATGTTAGGTAGGAAAAATGCCTGTGAGTAACAGTGGCAGGATTTAGACTGTAGCAGTACCATCAGGTACAACCCACATGTAGACTTGTTTTGAGGCTGTACAGCTGGATCTGAGCATGGACAGGGTCCAGCTGAGGTTTTTTTGGCAATGATTGCCTACAGGTCTCTTTCTAGGTGATTGAATATCCAGAACAGTGTCTATTACGCATTTCCAACTGTAAAACATTAGGCTATATTGCATGGTAGTGTTGTCCCAAAAGGGACTGGGAAGAGTTCTGGTTCCATCAAAAATACATGACAGTTTCCAACTCCTGATTATCTCAGGCATCTCTCACTGTCACATACTATGAGTAAATATTACTCATGAAAAAAAAATAAAATTAGGGTGCAGTTAAATATTAAAACCATCTGCACTCTACTGCTTTCAAGCCAAAACAACAGGACCACAGCTTTATGCCTTGGTTTCAAGAATGAAGGACAGTGACTGCTGAAACTCTTTGTACATGCTTAAGGTGGTGAATCTTAAATCACAGACCCATGAGAAGATTTAGGTTAAAAATTGTGAAACCCTTCTGAATGGTCAAGGCAGAGCATCTAGGCGGTGTAATGTTCAGCAGCATAAAACCATGACTCGTGTCCCAGACCCTGCAGGCTTCAGACAGAAACACGGGGTAGAGTTCATAATGTATTTGGGTATTGCTCAGCATGGGGGAAATAATATGTGCTACCAACACTTCTGTGCATTTTTTGGCAAAATATCATAACATTACCTTTGGGAAAGGCTGTGGGCAGGGGTTTCAGGTCAAGTCATTCTGCAATTCCATCTGAAGTTGATGGTTTCCTTTCGACTAGGGAGCTGAAAGAGAACCCGTCAGGTAGTGGGTCACCCCTCTGTGCTGCTGCTCAAACTGGACTCACTTTGTTGACCAGACAGTTGTAAACCTTTAACACGATGGTCCAGGAAGAAAAAACACAACAACACAACAGTTTGGCTGACAGCAGAGAGACACATTTATTCAACTGAGCAGCTCGAAAACCAGCCCCAGGTTATTCCCCAATGGCTACTAAAGCCAAGTTACCTAGATTGAAGGGAATTGGTGTTCTTTTTGTCCCAGTAAACTATTAACCTTATTCATGTAACTGGTCATCACTAAATGCTGGGAATTCTTACAGGTTGTCTTGGAAAAAAGGTTCAGCTGTACAACAACTTTTTACTTTGAACCAATGTCATGGGGGATCACAAAGGAGAGAAGGAAAGGAAAAGGGAATGATAATTTTTACAGCTAGAATTTAATTTAAATTAGCTGAAGAAATATAAGAGATGCTTATAGAGATGGAGGAATAAAGGGTAATAAGGAACAGAGACAAAAGAGCTATTTGGACCTAATGATTGAGAAATAGTTATACCTGTAATACTGTGTAATTATTAAAAATGCCTTGCTCCATAATGCTGCCAATAGCACTTAGCATTATCTGCTCCTCAGCTTTTATGAAAACACAGTGAAAGCTGTCCATATTGATCTTAAAGTATTATATTGACATTGGAAATTAACCCTTTGAGGACTAATGTGGCAGCAAGCACTGGTGGCTTCACCTGGAGAACAGAGACAGGCTTTGTGACAAGAGAAATTTCAGGGAAATCTTGGCCTTCCCATTTCCTGACAAGAAATGCAAAAGAAATCTGTGACTTGCATGATTACAGTAATAAAACTGGCATTTTCATAGAACTATGTAATGGTGAGTCCTTCAGCTTTCCTTTCTTTTCCCAGAGGGAAGTTATTGTGTCCATGGAGAAGGAGAAAAGAGCATCACTCCAAGTAACTTTGGACAAATCTGACAGCAGATGAATTTGTGAGCAGTGACATGTAACATGAAGTTTTCACCCAGTATTTAATCAGAAACCAAATTTATGGTCTAGCTCTTACACAGAAATAACATCCTAATTAATTTAAAACCTTAATTGAAACTTGCTTCCAAGGATTCCAGTTTTCTTTCTCCAAATATTTTGAGAGACTGTGCTGGGTTAAAAATATACAACACGTTTTTTCTTAATCCCATGTGTCCCAAGCCTGCTTGTAGTTTTAATACTACATCAGTGGGGACAGAAATGAGTCTCCTGGATAAAAATTCCCTTTAAGGCTTTGTGGGCTGCTGATTATATAACTACCAAGGCCATTCTAATATGTATTTAAAATAAAGCATAAATCTTTGCTGATCTCTCTCCAGTGGGCGCGTTTAACTTTTATTAAGAAGAGGTATACTGCGTAAGCAAGGCTGACACTGCTTATTTACTGGTTAGCTAACATGAAGCTGGGCCAGTTAATTTTATTTTGAAACTCAGATTTGGTGTTTGGACTGTCCTGTTTTGCTTTGCCATTCCCTGGTGAGGTGTCTGCTTGAGGTCCCCACAGGCACACCTACCTTATGGCTACATGCTCTTGGATGTCTGCTGGGGCCCCACCAACACCCTGCATCACTCCCCTGCTGCAAGCTGGTGGGAGACAGCCAGGAAGACACTGACATGAGTTTTTAAGCAGACACAGATAGACAAAGAGAAGGATGTGTTTCAAAAATATGGTCTTTAGTTCCAGTTGCAGGGGTAGTGAGTGTCTTTGGGAGGGGTACAGGCACATCAGCTGTTCTCTGTGGGCATTTTTGGGCTGTCCAGGTGTGAAGAGTCATTGCTGTAGTTGAGGGCTGTTGCAAAGACTGATGTTTTCAACATATTTTCTGAGAAATAACCCTGGAGATGTGCAAGGCCAGGTTCGATGAGGCTCTGAGCAACGTGGTCTAGTGGAAGTTGTCTGCTTATACAGGGAGGTTGGAACTGAATGATCTTCAAGGTCCCATCCAACACAAACCATTCTATAGTTTTATGACCTCTCCAAGACTTGCTTAGTTGTAGATCTTTTGGACTCAGTCTGGGGAATGACAGCAAGAAACTATTCAATCCCACAAACTTTAGCAGGCACTGAGAATAAGGGACATCTCCCACATGCAGAAGAATAAAGCAGTGGGAAGGAAACGGCCAGCTAGGAGAGTAGAAGCTATTTCACAAAATTGCAGAATGGTTGAAGATGGAAGGGATCCTCTGGAAATTGTCTAGTATTTGTATGAACAAGAGGTTGCATGAAGATATTCCTGTTTTGGCAGCTTTAGCATGGAAATCCTCACAAGCCCCTGCTGAAGAGCAGTTTCCCACAGTGACCCTGAGAAGTGTTTCAGAAACCTTTCTCTGAAGGGGAGAAGCTGCGGCCAAGTGGCCTTAAGTAATTGTGTTTCATAAAACTGTTGTAAACACCTACCTAACTTGCACAGGAAACAAATTGACAGAGAACCTGTGAAACTATGTTAACTGTTTTGTACATTTTAATGCTCAGTTTACTTTTTAACTTATTTATCTTTCTCTTGAAGTTCCTCTCAAGGTGTAGAAAGGCCAAATTAAATTCAGAGAGCTGAAGCCCACTGAGCTTATACCTTTGCTGTCACTCAGCTTCGTGCCCTGGCTTCTGTGGGTGTTGCTGACAAAGCAAAAGTATCCCACCTGCTTCCTAAGCTGGTGGATTTTTGCCTCTTATAGAACAGATCTTTTATTGCCACTTTGGAGTCTATGCTGGAAAAGCAAAGACACTTTGTCAGGGAGAAAGTCATTATTTTGTACATTTCATTTGTGTGGAGAAGCTGAGATAAAACTCCCAAAATGCTCCGCAAACCAATGAATTCCCACTGCTTGAAATACACTGCGTAACAATCTGGGTTTTGGCTTTCCAACACAAACCTTCTGTGTCATGTACCCCACCTCTACTTCTGGACGACAAAAAATCCAACTTCTCCTGAAAACCTACACATGTGGCATAAATCCACACCCAGCCCCCAGACAAGTATTTCTCCACAGAAACGATGTGCCGCATTCCTCTGGCAATAAATACAACAGACTCAACCTGAGGGGAAAGGAGAGAAGATAAACAGCCTAATAAAGAACTCATCCCAAATAATTTATCTGATTAAAAAAGCAAGGCGATGTATGTATTTAATAAATTGTGTTTATATTAATTATATGAAGGGAAATGAACAGGTGTTGCCGAATCTCCCTGACACTGCCGAGCCGGTGCTGCGGCAAAGACTGGGTGATGCTGGGGTGGCGCTGGACAGTTCCAGGGCAGTGCTGGGCAGTGTTGAGTGGTGCTGAGCAGTGCTGGGGTGATGCCAGGTGGTGCCATGTGATGCCAGGCGCTGACAGGTGGTGCCATGGTGGTGCCAGGCAGTGCCACAGTGATGCCTAGTGACACCAGGTGATGCTGCTGCTATACTGGGTGATGGTGGATGATGCCTGGTGATACTGAGTGGTGCTGGGGTGACGCTGGAGTGATGCCAGGTGCTGCCAGGGTGCTGCCAGGCAGCGCTGGGGCAGTGCTGGGCAATGCTGGGATGGCATTGTGCAATGTCAGGCAATGCTGGACCAATGCTGGGGAGATGCTGGGCAATGCCGAGGTGATGCCAAGTGATGGTGGGACAATGCTGTGGGGCGATGCTGACAATGCTGTGCCACACTGGGCAGTGTCGGGGCCACACTGGGTGATTGTTGGGGCAATGTTGGGAGACGCTAGGCCATAGCAGACGACACCTAGCAATTCTGAAAAGTGCTGGGGCGGTGTTGGGGCGATGCTAGATGGTGCCAGGGTGATTCTGGGCAGTACTGGGGCCGTGCCAGGAGGATGCTAGGAGACCCGGGAGATGCTGGGACGATGCCGGGAGGTGCGGGACGATGCCTGGCGATACCGGGCAGTGCTGGGGCGATACCGAGAGATGCCGAGTGGTGCCGAGTGATGCCGGGACCAGGCTGGGATCACGCCGGGCAATGCCCAGTGATGCCAGGACCGTGCCGGGCGGCGCCCGGCGCTTCCGGTGAAGCCGGCAGTGCGATAGCGCCACCTGGTGGCGCGCCGGCGCCACAGCACCCGTGCTCTCTCCGCGCCCCCCCGCGTTCCCCCCCCCCGCGGGAAAGGGCTTCTCCTCCGCCCGGGCCCGGGGGTTGCTGCCGCTGTGTGCTCTGTGCTGAGCGGGGTTTCGTTCTCCAGGTTGAGCACGGCGCTGTCAGCAGCAGGTATAAAAAAGGAAAAGCACGAAGGGAACCAGCACAAGCTTTATGGCTCATTTGCTGTGAATGAAATGACAACTATGTCTTTACAGCGGAAAAAGAACAGTTTAGCAAAAGCACACAAGTCATTAACAAAAAGTACCTTGCCTTCAAGCTTTGCTGTTACTCTATTTCTTTGAAGATTTAACCTCCACTTTCCCAAATATTCAATTCACTCCCCCCTCTCCCCGCCCCCCTCCCCCCCCAAGGCTGCTATCCTTACTAGTGCTATTATTGATTCCACAGAATCACAGAACGGTAGGGGTTGGTGGAAGGGACCTCGAAAGATCATCTAGTTCAACCCCCCATGCCAGAGCAGGATCCCTTAGAGTGGGTCACACTGTTTTGGTGTAAGTGGACTAGTCACCCAGGAATAAAAGGTTGCTTGTTTTGTATAGCTCTCTTTGTGGCTGGTTTGGTTTCTTTTTTGTTGTTGGTTTTCTTTTTTTCTTTTTTTTTTTAGCTCTATGGAATTGATTTCTGTCCAGAAGTCAGATGAGCAGTAGTTGGGACGTGGTGACACTGCAGTGCGGCTGAATTCCCTCCAGAGCTGCTGACCACTGGGTACCCCTTTGCTTTTGGAAGATAATTGAACAAAGTGACTCAACAGCCATGTGGATGCTCACTGCAGCATCTGCGATTTTTAAAGAGCAAATGCAGTTTATGGCACATACTTAATATTCCCTGTTAAGTTTATTACCTTTGTCCCCTTGGAATTTATACTCAATATATGCTCAAGGCAGAGCCACAACCATTAAAAATACTGTCTCTGTTTTCTTTTTTCTAAATTTGTAACAGCATTTTACTTTCCACTCTGTTGAGTTTTATTTCCCTTAGCAGTTTTTTGTGGGTCATCTTACTTCAGAACATGTAAAGGGCCTTCTCCTCCATGCAGAAAGCCCTTCATCCACCTACCATTCTCCTCCTGCCAGAGATGGCTCTGGGGAAGACCACCCTGCCCACATAGCCACCTTTGTTGATGTTCATCTCCTCCACATTTGAGGCAGGTGTATTATGTAGAGCAAGGATGGTGCCAAATACATCATTCACCTTTTCCAAGTGTACAGGTCACCTCCCAAGTCACTGCAGATGCCAGCAGGGAAAACCGAAAACTGTCAAGGTTTCTGTCTCACCTTATGTCGGACCTGGTTATTGTTGGAGGTGCTGTGAAGTGACTGAAAGTAGGGATGGGATGCAGGGGATCATCCAGAGACAAGAGGTACGAGCCTATTACCTTGTGAAAAGAAGAATAAAAAGTGGAGGACACTTTTCAGCAGTCATCTGTCTACAAGGATCAAGAAAAACAAGCCAGATGTCTGTCCTCCCCCCCTCCCAGGTAATTTTAATCTCCTCCAGCTAAGAGATGGAACAGCAGTGATGAAATTAAAAGGCAATTGTTTCCAGATGAAGTCTGAGGTCGGGCAGGATTGCAACCAGGGCATGGCAGCATGGGCAGACCCCCCGCAACATGGAGTAGGGGCTAAAGAAGGAGAGCATGACGTGTCTGGCAATGTGGAGGTCTGCTGTTGGCTCATGAAGGCAATACCACTGTGGGAGGTTAGGATCTCCTGTTCAAATAGGACTTGTCAGAAACTACGATGTCCTCAGAAAGCTGTCTGCTCTGTAAAATCAGCTCATGGTCAGGCCCAGGGAGGCCAGGCACCAATAGGGAAGTGCTTGCCATGGTAATGCTTTTACAGTGCTGCTGTGAATTTTCCCAGGACCGTGGAGGTGTCAGACCAGCTGATTTCTAGGGACAGATAAGCCATTTACCGTTTGGGACAGGAGTGTAGTAGCAATGTTCACCCATAGCCTACGGGGCATGGTCACTTTGTGTTGTGACCACCCACCTCTACCTCCCAGGCACTGAGTGATATCTGACACATTTCCCTGAGCCTGGGGATGCAGCCGTGCAGAAAGTCTTGTCCCTGAGTGCCATCTAATGTCCCCACTGACCCCTATCACTATCTCCCAGACCATTCCCAGCTAATCTCTCCTAACACCTTTTCTAATCTCATCTAAATAGCTGCTGGCACACCCACTAATTCTGCTTGTTAATTCTCCAGCCTGTCTGCTCGAACTGGGTGCTAACAGAAAGCTGTCCCCCTTCTACTGTCCTTACTGTCAGGGCAGAAGACACAAGTCCCCAGGAACGGTGAGAATTAGTGGCCTTTCAGATAACAGAGATGGGATTGAGAGGCATGGTATGGAAGAAGTGCATCATCGTGGTACCTGGACAAAAGATAGATGGTCTGCTGTTAAGATAAATCCTCTACACGTGTGAAAGAAGATCATATGCATCCAAGCCCAGATTTGTAGCATGTTTAAGCACTCAGTGCTCCTGCAGACCTTGAGAGATTGGGTAAGGGAACAAGACTTAGCCCCAAGAGTCCCACCTAGAGGACTAAAGTAGGAAAATGAAGGAAAACCAGACCTGTGTGTTTGTTTGTTTTTCCCCCTCCTCACTTAGACATGTTTCAGTATCTCTTCTGCGATTGTTTCTGAGTTCACCCAAGTTCACCCAGAGAGTGGAGCTGCTCATCTCCGAAGCAGAGAGCACAGAGTGAGCACAGCCCTTCCTGCTGTATGTAGAAGTGGAGAAATCTGGTTTTCTGTAGTTTTTTTCCTATAGGGTTTCTTTCATGGACTCTTTCAGTGAGCACATTAACAAGATTTCTCTTCTGTCAGGCATCTGGCTACATGTCTCATAGCATCAGCCATGAACCTTTGCTAGCTACTTCACTGAAGTTCTCCAGCAGCTTTCAAAGGCTGTGGAAGAAGAAGAGAATGCAGCAGACACACACAGGCTTTGATAGCACAAATCTGGTTTAATTTAAGAAAGAAGCTATTATTTTTATCATTATTCCTAATGAAATTTATAAAAAGATGTAAGGATAGTGATTCATATTCCAGCTGTGAGAATTTTTCTGTTCGCATTAATTTTTAAACATTTTATGTTTTAACAACAAATTATTGGGGTAAAAATTTCAAAATGCTTTATATTTATATACATGTTCATATTCCTCATTCTAGAAAACAATATTATTATTGTTTTGGTGCATAATTTTTTAGGTATTTTTTATATGGTTGAGACATGGGTCCTTTTTTCCACCCCAAAAACCCCAAAGACAAAATCTTTCATTATTGAAACTCTGCATGTCTGGTATAGGCTTTAAAGCAATTCAGTGTAAAATTACTTCAGATTTGTGAGTGCTGAAAATAGCAACAACAGATCCTAGATATTCCCTTTGCATGACTGGGTCAATTACTTGCAAAAACCCCCCTAAATAGCACACAGTGTCTTCCCTCTCATTCTGCTCCCATCTTAGGTCCTTTAATTGCCTGTGAAAAAGCATCTACGCTGAGCAGCTGCAATGTTGAAGAAAGAAATCAGAAATGACACAAATTCAGTACTCCACGACTACTGAGGTAAACAGGAGGCCAAGTCACCATGCGACACTAATGAGTTCAATTATCAATAGAAACAGAAGCAGCTTACAATGTTCCTTTTTGCAGTTTGCAGGGTGGTGGGGTCATACAACCCTGCTCAATTGCAGAGGAAAAAACCTTCCCTCTTTCCCATCCGGATGTGTCTAACGCGCCCTGAGCAGCTGCAATCGTTGCCAATTAGGGTGGCACTTGACAGAGCAAACCCTTCCAGCAATGATCTGTTTTCCATTTACCGTGATACAACAGTTCTTAGCAAAACTTACCAAACAAATTAACATTCATTTTAGACTGCTGCAGAAAATCTGTTGAATCACAATTAACACGTTAATATGGATTTCTGGAGTGATTTCTTACAACAAAAAAATTCTATCCTTTGAAATATATGGATGGGGTCTCAGTGGTGAAAAACCATACTTTTCTCCACTCCAAGATAAAAATGTATCTTAAAGGGGGAAAAAAACACTGATTAGAAGCTTTCACCTTGAACAGGGCTATTAAACACATTCTCTAGATAATTTCAGAGGAAAGACAGGAGAGTGTGAAGGAGGGGGTGGGGGTAGCAAAGCTTCCCGTGGCACTGAGGCACACTGAGCTTTAGGCTGTTTGCAGCCCTCCCAAGATCCGTGGGAGCAATGAGCAACCTCAGCAGCCCTGCAGCAATGGGCTCAGAACGTGTCTGTTGAGAGGTCAGGAGGTCAGAGCAGGGCCCTGGGAGCCAGCCCCGACACTGACTGTGGCCTCTTTTGCTTAGCCCTCCAAGAAGAGCAACTGCCTTTTGGCATCAAAACAAGTGCATGTGAAACAGGGAAAAGGGCAGCCTGAATGCCATGCACATTTTTCTGACCTTCTGCAGACTTTTGCAGCCCTGCAGTAAACCAGATTTGAATGAAGCTCTTTAATCTCATCCAAACTGGGTTCAATTCCCTTCTCAAGAACTTGTTTTCTTTTGCACTTCCACCCTGTCTCAGAAGGACTATACCCCTGGTCCCATGGGCAACCTAGTTTGCAGCCGGTTTCAGGGACCAGACCTTTTGGTAAAGCTCACACAAACACTTGAACATTCCAGTTCTCATTTTGACTGTCAACTTAAACCTGAATAGGTCCATCCAACCACTAGAAATAACTTTGTAAATTAAAAGATCTAATCTTCTCCGCTCTTTTCAGTAGTTCCCAGCAACAGAACGAGGGGCAACGGGTACAAACTGGAACATAGGAAGTTCCATTTAAACATAAGAAAAAACTTCTTTATAAGAGAGTGACAAGGCACTGGAACAGGCTGCTCAGAGTGGTTGTGGAGCCTCCATCTTTGGAGATATTCAAAACCCTCCTGGATGCAGTCCTGAGTAATGTGCTCTAGGTTATCCTACTTCAGTGAGAGAAGTGGACTAGATTATCACTAGAGGTCCCTTCCGACTCTAACAATTCCATGATTCTGTGATTCCATGAGAGTAAATGCCTTAAAATATCTGTTGCAAAATCTGTCAATGAGGAGATAATGGATGCTATTTGATAGAAGATGTTTAAGGACATTTACTTACACTTTCACCTGCACTTCCAGTTAGTTTCAGTGGAATTCTCAACATCTGGGGACTGGATTAGCCCTCTGGTAGTGCCCTTCATGACAGCTGCTTCCCGGAAACAATTTCCGGACTCAGTTTTCTGGATCAGAAAATGCACAGCAATGAATAAATATGCAGCTACCATGATACATGCAGTGCAGCATGAATCATTTTTCACAGCAAGAAACCACTGAATTTTGAGAAGATTATGGATCCCAGGAAAAGGGCATTTCTATAAATAATTAGATTAGACCTAACAAATGTGAAACTTGTATTGAAAACTGTGGCTGTTTATGAGATATGATCTGTGGTTGCTGCTAAAAAGAATGTTCAGAGAGATTTCAAAAGCAATGTGCCCATTTTGACATCCTTCAGCTGCGACAAAAGCCTAAGTTGAGGGTTAGAGCAGAAGCCATTCTTAATTATGTAAATAGACATCATAGAGACACAATGCCAAATGGGCTTTACACAGAGAACCCTGAGACAAAAATAGCCAGGGAAACTGTAATTTATCAGAAGACATCTAATGCCTTCTCTTTGACTTACTGATGGCCAGACTGGGCTGGGATGCATGTGTGATGGAGCACTGCACAGTAGCCCTGCCAGCTCTTTGGCTCCCCACTGCAGCACTGTTGAAACCCAGGCTGGGCAGGGATGCTCCTCTGTATGAGGAGAGCAGTGTCCTGGCAGGAGCCAGGGCATTGCCCAGCCCCGAGGCTGAGTGACTGTCTGAGCTGTGTCCTGGTGGGGGTCAGGATGCAGCATCCCTGCATTCCCGTATGGCACGTGGGTGAGCAGGGCACTCTGGTCTGGGTTAAGCACACCAGCAGTACAGCACAGGCAGGGACCAGCTGGCTCCAGACTCAGAGTGCCAGGAGCATATGAAGGGATGTATTGTAAGGACAAGCCCATCCATGTCAACAGGGCATGCCCATAAAAACAGCAAGCAGAGGGTGCCTCTTTGGTCAGTGTCTGTGCAATGTTCAGGGTTGGCTACTTAGCTGGATTAAATCAGCACAACTGCTCGGGCATTTGTGGAGTCACACAGATTTACAGCCGCTGAAGATACAGCCTGTTATCATGTTTTGAGGTTGTAATTTCAGCTGAAGGAAAGCCTGAGTGGTTTATGTGACAATTAGACCTTCCTTAGGAGAGTGATGGCCACATGAAGCCTGATTTCCCTCTCACATAAGGTATATTATATTGCACTTGCCTCCCAGATCCATACCCTACCCGAGCTGTCACTGCTGTCACCTCATGCAATTTTTGCCCCCAGCTCTGACTCTGATTTTTCCTTTCATGCTTCCAATATGGCTTTTCCCATTCGTGGCCACAGTGCCTCACACTACTGTCCAACCCACTTTCCATCACAGACATCCCACTGCTTTGGGAGAGACCATCTAAGGTCTGAAAGCAGCATGTGGAGGTGTCCCTTGGGTAACATTGCTCTAGGTACCAGCTAAAGGCACAGGCACAGGCAAATCACACAAGTATGGCTCTTGGGTGCTGTGGCAACCTGAAGACCTCATGCCACTTTACAGCCTGGTGGTACCCAAGCTGAGAAATTGCAGCTTCACCTTACCTGTAAGCTAAACGGCTAGGCATGCTGCAGCCACAGCTTTTTTACACAACCTCTTTTTTATTAGAGCTGCAAATCTCACCAAATTGCTTTCTGTGGCTGGCTGGAAAGTGGGAGGAAAACGTTTTAGAGCTGGGCTCACTTTTGTTTTCCCCACAGTGTTTTCAAATATTGCAATCTGGCTATTACTGCATTTACTGTGCTATCCATCTCTCCACACGTGTACATGCCTACTCTTGTTCACCCCTTTTAAATCACCTAGTAACCCCATGTACACTCACACGTTTCACCAGCTAATCAACCAAGAAAGCAAAGAAGAAAAAGACAAGGAGCTTCACAAGGATGTTCTATGTGTTTATGTTAATTAAGCATAGCGTAACCACTTAATTTTATTACTGTGACATTTCTGTAAGTCTATACTGAGCTTTTCAGGATATTTTCCTTAATAAGCATGACAAGCTCTCTACCCACCTGTGAAGGATGAGAAAGCAGGTGTGCAGACCTACTTTATGTACCTATGGTGATGCAACAAGCTCCAGCTGGCAGCACTTATCTCCCTACCACCCCCAGCTACAAGGGAGCAGGATCCACCCTTCCTGGGTGATTTGGCAGTTATTGTTTCTATCACCTCGGCTGCATTTGCTTTAAAAGTTTGGGGGCAATCCAGAGAGAAGCTACGCTCTGAGGACCGGGAAGCAGAGCTTGCAAGGAAAAGGTATTGTTGCTACTGGTAGTGGGCTTAGAGCATCTGTGATGGAGGGCCTGTTCTCTCCTGAGGGATGGGTTTGGTTTTTTGAGAGGCACTTCTACTTTCCTGTGACCTGGGCTGACTCCCTTCTTCTCCTGGTTACTGCCTTTGTTGTCCTGCCATTCATTAGGCTTCTTCCCTTGAGATGCTGCTTTCCTAAGAAAGTTCTGGACTAAAACTTTAAAAAACAAAAAAAATCTGATACTTGAATGTCATAACTTCTCTTATTTAGTTTCTGTCACGATTTTTTTTGCCCTCTTCCTTGCTTTGTCCCATGCATTCAGAGCCTAATGGCTCTTCAAGGATAAGGGCTGAGTTGTTTGTGTGTTGCCAGAAAAGTGGCTTCCTATTAGATGCCTATCCTCAAGCGCTGTTCTAGCATGATGATGTTATTTTATGTGCTTTGTGATGTAGTACTCTTGTCTCTTCTGCAACTAATAACTATTTGATCTCTGGTTAGTCAAGTAATGTACAAAGTTGTTTCCTCTCGTTGTGTTTGTAAAACATTAGAAATACGGAATCATCTGCATTACTATAAAGCCTAGACTGCAGAAATGGGGCTCATATCAAGCTTAAGCAAGGAGAAAATCCTCTGGTTTAATTATTATGAATTAATTGATAAAGGAAAAAATCATCAAAGGAAATTGTCATCTAAATGATTACCATTTGTTCTGGAAATGTGTAATTAGGGTTTACAGAAAGATACAAAACAGATTTATTGTGGCCTGTACCATAAGGTTTCAGAAAAGCTCTGAAGCAGAGCAGCAATCTACACAGTAAACGATGGTACATAGTAGAGAGCAGAATTTTTTATTTCAGTGTTTTTGTGTTACAGGTGACCATAGGAAGAAGTGCCAAAATTCCAAAAAGTGTCAGTGTTTTTCAACGTCTATTTAAATATGTTGATCATATACTCAAATTGAGGATTAGAAAGAAACAGAAGGGTTGTGTTGTGGTTTTGGCTTTTTGTTTGTTTGGATTTTAGTGTTGGAAAAAACCCAGATAGCAACAAAACAGAACTAACACTTTCTCCTAGTCTTTCTTCTTCACACCTTAGCAAATACTGAATATTTACCATTTGAAAAGTAAAACTCTCGGGCAGCTGTGTAGGGTTTGGTTTTTAGGGAACTATTGTGCTTTTTCAACTGTTTGCCTTTGGAGATGTCTATGTAATGACTTGGAGGTAATACTGGTGGTAAGGTGATGGACCAGATCAGACCTACTGGGGCAACTTCAGCTCCCTCATCTCATGTAGGTGAGTGAGGAGAAATTACAGACCTGAGTGACGTGTGGGAAGAGAGTGCAACCTTCTGCTGCTGCAGCCTGCTCTGGATGCATGTAGAAGATAACAATGTCCTGCAAAACCTGCTGGATGTGTATTTAGGATGAGAGTTATTCACATTGCAAATCATAAAGGTCCATGCATCCTTTTCATAAGCATCTATTGACTTTGTTCAGGACTTGCTACCAAACATCTTCATATACTTTAGTGCAAACCATCCCATTTGTCTTCTGACTTTTATTACTACAATCAATTCTTGGTAACTATATCTCTGTTCCTGAACAAATAACATCGTATATTCTTGCTGCCTGTTTCTTGAAGTTCTAATCCACTTTAATAACAATCTCTGCACCAGAAAGAAGAGTTGCTGACATTAAACCAAAGCAGAAAAAACCCTAGAAATTAAACACTTGCTGCCCTTTGTAATGAAATGTTATAATGGGCTGGGAGAAGGAAAACTTGTGGAGACAAAGAAAAAGAATGGCTCCAACCAAAATAGCATTTGCTCTTTATTTTTCAATGCCTTCTCCCCTGAAGTCAGGAGAAAGGCCTGTTTCAAAAAATAAATGACACACTATGGCTTTTGAAGCTCTTGGTGGCAGTGAAGTGTCACAAATATTTCAGTGCAGAAACTGCAATTGAATTCTGCACGTCAAGTTGAGAGTGGAGTCTGAGAAGGTGTAACTTGAACCACTCTGCACTGGCCAGAGGCTCCATCTGTTCTTCTTGTGCGTTATTTAAACCTACTACCTTTAAATATCACTCTAGGGATTTGTCTGTGGATTCTCTGAGTTTATGTTCAGATAAAGGGTTCAATAACTAAGGTAACTGAAAGCAAAGTATATGTTACACTGAAATCCCTTCAGCTTCTCTGTATGCAGTTGCAGCAACTCACCTCCTTGTAAACCTTTCTGGATTAGTGTTCAATCTGTTGAAATGTACCTGTTAATTCACAGCTTGACCCTTTGAGAGGAGGAACACAACTTTTATTCCTCCCTTCTCTCTAGAGATGCAAATGGCTGGATACCTCTGATTGTTTGGTACAGAGAAGTTAATGCCATATAATGGGGGAAGTGTGAGCAGTGGATTGAGAGAGGTGATACTCCCCCTCTGCTCTCCTGGGACCCCACCTGGAGTACTGTGTCCAGCTCTGGAGTCTTCAGCACAGGAAAACATGGAGCTGTTGGAGCAAGTCCAGAGGAGGGCCACAAAGATGGTCAGAGGGTTGGAGCACCTCTCCTATGAGAACAGGCTGAGAGAGTTGGGGTTGCTCAGCCTGGAGAAGAGAAGGCTCCAGGGAGACCTCATAGCAGCCTTCCAGTGCCTGAAGGAGCCTACAGAAAAGCTGGGGAGGGACTTTTTACCAGAGCGTGTAGAGACAGGACAAGGGGCAATGTCTTTAAACTGGAAGAGGGTAGATTTAGGTTGGACATTGGGAAGAAATTCTTCACTGTAAGGGTGGTGAGACACTGGAACAGGTTGCCCAGGGACGCTGTAGATGTCCCCTCCCTGGAAGTGCTCAAGGCCAGGTTGCATGGGGCTTTGAGCAAGCTGGTCTAGTGGGAGGTGTCCCTGCCCAAACAGGGGGGTTGGAACTAGATGATCTTGAAGGTCCCTTCCAACCCAAACCATTCTATGATAACTCAGAGTACAGCCAAGCCATTACCAGCTTTGTGCTTCTCAAGGAAATGTCAAGGTGCTCATTGAAGAGTGTCTTCAGCAGCCTATTGAGGGGAGGAGGGAAGGTGCAGGGACTCTGCCTCCAAACTGGCCCACAAGCGATTTCATACCCTGCATTGCTGGCTGCAGCTTGGTAAATATTCCCATTTCCATCTTCCTTGTCCTGATAGCTGCTGACAGCAATTAAAGGTAGGGATCTGCTTGGTGCCTGGTATAATACTGGCTACAAGTGTTTACAGAAGCTGGAGTGGAAGGAAGGGGAGGTTTCATCTTGGGGGCAAGAGGGAAAGGGAGCTTTTAGGAAGATAGATAAGTCCAAAAGAATATGTGTTTACAGAAAGCTTGTAAAATGCTTTTTTCAAGAAGGATAGCGCTTTTACCTAACTACGATAAAGATAATTTCTCTTTATTAGAGAAGGAGGCTTCTTTCTCTCTTCCCTCTGGAAGAGGGAATTTTCCTTTTGCTGCTGAACAACTTTTGTTGGTTGTGATTTATACTTTGCATTTATCACTTGGCAGACTTTGCTCACAATGTAATTATTAAATTTTCCTGACCAAACCAGAAAATCCATTGCTTCTATTGGATAGTGTTGTAGGACTTATTTATTATTAATGGGTTTCTGAGTTGTTCTAAGTACTTGTTTTATTTCTTACCTGTAACTCAGGGGTTACAGGTGGTGTGGTCCACAGCTTATGGCATGACAGCTAGCTTTCCTATTCCACATCTTACAGTACTGCTGAACATTTGTTACTGAATTTTTCAGCTCTCTTGAATGTTGGCACAGGACAATAAACAGTTCTGAGCTCAATCATGACTCTTTGCTTATGTGGAAAAACATAATATTTTGTGGATTTTGTGGATTTTTGCCATAATGGGAGTCAATGGGTCATGGTCACATAGTCAATGGGACTACATGATCTAAACGTTGTAGGGGTGAGGGTTGTGGACATGGATCTTAATGACTTTGTGGGTATGATTATGGACTTGTTTGGGCTTCCTCATATGTTATCCTATTGCCAATTTCTGCTGTTCACTTTCAAGAGGACACAGCTTGGACCTGCAGGCTCTTAGCTGCATTTGGATATGTTGCTACTTCTACTCCCATCCAATCAGATCAGTTGTAAGCTTGCAAGTTACAGAACAGGCAGGAGTGATAGGTTTTAAATCCAGGTAGCTTTCCACTGACAAGACCATGGTTAGTGTTCAGTTTTCTTTCTTTCACCTTACTTTCCCCTTACTTTTGTGCCTTCTGTCTAGAGGGAAAGCAGCACTTTGTGTTTCCATGTTCAGGTGAACACTTTATTTACTAAATATTTCAGAGAAGCTTTAAAAGCTCTGGACTGCTAGTAGGCTTTACTCTCCTGGGACAACAGAAGTGCCTATTTCTCACACACATCTGCTGGGTAGCAAAGCACAGGCAAATCCTGCCCAGTATGTTAGGTGTCACAGGGCAGCATAACAGAAAGCCACACTGTCACAGGGGTTGTTGGCTTCATCAGGCCTCTGCTGGACTGAGCTGCTCTGCTGAAAACACCTTGTCCTTTTCCTAAAAAAGCCTGATAGGAAAAAAAGCTGTGTAAATCATGCTCTGGTCATCCCATATCCCTTTTGTCCTCCACAGAATACACAGCCTAGCCTTCCCCAGCACTTACTCCTCCAGGGAAACCTATTGCAGGAGGAAATAGGGTGAGGCAGCTGTCAGAAGGTTGGTGCAAGGACAGGAGTGACAGAGATGCAAAAAATCAGCACCCCCCAAGATGTGCAGAAAGCCAGGGGATCTTTGCAGGGGCTGTGCTGGTGGTGGGGGGCTGGGATCAGCAGGAAAAGGCAGGCTCTGCCAATGTGCAGCCCCTGCAGCAGTGGGAGCAGCTGCCTGGCTGGCAGGCAAGATGCTGTTCTCATTGTCAGGATAGTGCCATTAATGAGGGAAACAACTTCTTTCATATCTCAATGGCAGCAAACTGTAGAAGAAAAACAGTGCTCAGCTGGCAGTGCTGGCTGTGTCACTGCCTGCTGCAGTGTGGCCATGCTCATCCGTGACCCCAGAGCAAATCCCATGGGGACCTGAGCCCAGAAAGTGATTGTTGTCAAGGGCAAGGTAGCTTTTGACGTACAGCTTTGATATGATAGGGGAAGTATTAATTTCCTGGTGAGTCCCCTCCACGACTAACCAAGTGCAGAGGTGCGGGGCTTCAGAGAAAAGGCTTTCTGCAAAGTAATACTGCACATTCAAACAAAGAATTGAAGCAATTTAGAAAGATAGCTCGGTGGATAAAGGTATTAAATGCTACATTTAATTCTGAAAATCATGTGATTTGGCTGAATATTTGTTGCTTCTCTGCTCTCATTGGTACTGGATTTCTTCCTGAGAGGTAGAAACAGAGCTAGTGGATCTGAGGCATGCTGGTAGATACTTGGTTGTATGTTTTTTTATAACAGGCACCTGGTGTATTGGCAACATTTCAGTGATGCTCTGCTTGGGGCTTTTTTGGGGGATCATATCTGTAGCAAATCACATTCACAGATATTGCCAAGCATGCCAGTATTACAGCTTGTCTTAAGGTAACTGTTGGACCAGCGTGTGGGGTCTAGAAATAGTCTGGCATGGCAGAGAGAATATTTGCACAATAACTTTGTGCTAGCAGTCAGGGAGGATGGCATTTCTACTCTGCCCCTCCCCTCCTAAATAACTGTGTCACTCATAGTTATTGCTCTGTTCTAATTGTGAACGGTGACAATGTAGCTAATGAAAACTGGAAAGGGATCCATAGGATAAACTACAGTTTTGAACACCTGTAATGAAGTAGAATTAAATACTGGGACCAGAAAGCAATACCCCTGCTCACAATGAGTAGCATCTTCTCTTTTAGCCTCATTAGAGGGAAAGGGCCTACAGAGACTCAAGTTCTCTTTAATATGAATGAATCTATCAACACTCTGGTCCAGGATTCAAAGCAGAGTTAAGTTTTAATGGACCATAAACACTTAAAGGGTTTTCCATTTGTTTAAATTTGTGCCTTTCCTGAAGAAAAGACCGTAAGTGCTTAATGCAAATGTGATCTGGATAACATAGTGTGAGTGAGGGAAAGATGATTAGGTGAGCCAATGAATTTTCAAGTAAGAGGAGCAGAGATGGATGATGAGAGACGTTAAACAAATAGTGTGTAATTAATTCTCACAATTTTACCTAATGTTCTGTGACATGGTTGTCACTAACATTGTCAGAAGCTGTAAGTGAAATGGGATGGAAAAAACTTCCAGGCAGCAGTAATCTCAGTGTGTTGGAAGTATGGGGTTTTTTTAGATGGATGTCCCCTATTATGTACAGCTCAGGTTTACATGAAAGAGGAGTTTAAAAAGTTTAAGTTGTTCTGTATTGACTTTCACTTTAGACTGCTGCTCTCACTCCAGCTAGCAATATATAACTCATCTGACCTACAAAAATGTATTTACTTCTATGTGCCTGCCCTCTAGGGCACTGTCTGTCATTATAAAAAAGGCCATAAACACATCTGATTACATAGTTTTACTGATTCATTTATATTTATGTCATTGGGTGTTTTTTTCCCCTATTTGAAAGTCTTTGTTTTCCCTGCTAATGCACCTGAGACTGTTGTAGGCAGTTGTGCTCTTTCATTGGACAATAAAACCTACTTTCTTGTTCACAAGTGCAGAAGGAGAAACACAGGAGTGTTCACTTTCTATTTTAAAGGACCTCCCCAGCAGGATACATACTAAAAATTAATACTGAATAAGAATTAATGTTGTGTTAACCTTCCTCATTGTTATGCTATATCACTTGGTTTTAGCTACAGTAAAATCTTTGTTTGCTGAGGCAATGCTAAGTAGAGGTCTGCACTGCCCTTTGAGTGAGGGCTACATAACCTTTTTCTTTTGAAGTTACTGTTCTCAACTACTCACCATTTTCCTAATTCTTAATTATTCAAGTTAAGATCTTCCTTCCCAGATGTCCTATTCTCACAATGGCTGTGATTAATTTCACAAAATCACAGAATTGTCAGAGTTGGAAAGGACGTCTAGAGATCATCTAGTCCAACTCCCCCACTAAAGCAGGATTCCCTAGAGCACATTACACAGGGCTGCATCCAGGCAGGTCTTGAATACCTCTAGAGAAGAAGACTCCACAACCTCCCTGGGCAGCCTGTACCAGTGCTCTGTCACCCTCATAGTTAAGAATTTTTTCCTTGTATTTAAATAGAACTTCTTATGTTCCAGCTTGTGCCTGTTGCCCCTCATCCTGTCACTGGGAACTACTGGAAAGAGTCTGACTCCATCCTCCCTGCACCCACCCTTTAGATACTTATAGGCATATGGGGTGCATTAAGAAGAGTGTGTCCAGCAGATTGAGAGAGGTTCTCCCCTTCTACTCTGCCCTAGTGAGACCACCTAGAGTATTGCATCCAGTTCTGAGCTCCCCAGTTCAAGAGGGACAGGGATTTACTTGAGAGCATCCAACAGCAGGCTATGAGGCTGATTAAGAGACTGGAACACCTGCCTTATAAGGAAAGGCTGAGAGACCTGGGACTTTTTAGTCTGGAGAGGAGGAGACTGAGAAGGGGGATCTTATTAATATGTTTAAGTATATGAGGGCTGGGTGTCAAGAAGGAAGGGACAACCTCTTTTCACTTGTGCCCTCGGATAGGACGAGGGGCAATGGATTCAAGGTAGAGCATAGGAAGTTCCACTTCAACATGAGGAATTTCTTAACTGTATGGGGTTACAGAGCATTGGAACAGGCTCCCCAGAGAGATTGTGGAGTCCTGTTCTCTAGAGAATTTCAAGACCCATCTGGATGCATTTCTGAGTGGCCTGCCCTAGTTTTGGTCCTGCTCTAGCAGGGGGTTTGGACTTGATGATCTCCAGAGGTCCCTTCCAAACCCCCTAACATTCTGTGATTAATAAGGTCTCCTCTCAGCCTTCTATTCTCCAGGCTAGAGTCCGAGGTGTCTCAGCCTTTCCTCATAAGAGAGATGCTCCAATGCCACAGCCATCTTTGTTGCCCTCCTCTGGACTCTCTAGTAGTTCCCTGTCCCTCTTGAACTGGGGTGCCCAGAACTGGAAGCAGTATTCTAGATGTGCCCTCACCAGGGCAGAGTAGGGGAGGAGAATGACCTCCCTCGACCTACTGAACCACATTCTTCCTTATGCAGCCCAGGACGCCATTGGCTGCCTTGGTGGTAAGGGCACATTGCTGGCTCACGGATAATTTACTATCTACCAGGACTCCCAGATCCTACTTCTTGGAACTGCTTTCCAGCAGGTCCACCCCTAACCTATATTGGTGCATGAGGTTCTTCCTGCCCAGGTGCAGTACACTTGCCCTTGTTGAACCTCATTAGGTTCTTCTCTGCCTAGCTCTCCAGCCTATCCAGGTCATGCTGGATGGCAGCACAGGCCTCTGGAGTGTCATCCACCCCTCCCAGTTTGGTATCATCAGCAAACTTGCTGAGGATACACTCTGTCCCCTCATCCAGGTCATTGATGTATATGTTGGACAAGACTGGACCAAGTATTGACCCCTGAGAGACACAGCTGGCTATAGGCCTGCAACTCAACCCTGCTCCATTGATCACAACCTTCTGAGTTCTGTCAAAAGCCAGCTCTCAATTCACCTCCCTGTCCACTCATGTAGCCCACACTTCCTGAGTTTCTTAATGAGGATGTTATGGCAGACAGTGTCAAAAGCCTTGCTAAAGTCAAGGTACGTAACATCCACTGCTCTCCTCTCATCTAGTCACCCAGTAATGACATCATAGAAGGCAATCAGATTGGTCAAGCATGATGACTTCTCCCAATTACATTCTTTTGCTTTCACATGTTTTGTGATGACATTTAGAATTATTTTTTCCAACATCTTACAGGGGACAGAGGTGAGACTAACCTGCCTGTAGTTCTCTGGGTCTTCCTTCTTGCCCTTTTGGAAGATTGGAGTGACATTAGCCCTTCTCCAGTCCTCAGGCACCCCTCCTGTTCCCCATGACTTCTCAAAGATGATGGGGAGTAATAACATCTGCCAGCTCTTTCAGAACTCATGGATGCATTCCATCAGGGCTGATGGATTTATGGAAGTCTAGATTGGTTAAGTGGCCACTAAACTGGTCCTCCTCTACCAGAGGAAAGTCTTCCTCTCTCCAGACCTTATATCTTCCAGGGTCTTCCTTTTATTATTGATGTACTGGAAGAAACTCTTCTTGTTGTCCTTGATACTCCTTGCCAGATTAATTCCAGATGGGCCTTAGCTTTCCTCGTTGCATCCCTGCAGTCTTTGACTACATTCCTATATTCGTCCCAAGTGGCCAGTCCTGTTTTCCCACATTCTGTAAATTTCCTTCTTCCATTTAATTTTTTCTAGAAGACCTTTACTCTTCCATGCAGGTTTCCTACCTCCTCTGCTTGATTTCTTCCTCATGGGGATGCATCGGTCTTGAGTTTGGAGGAAGTAGTATTTGAAAGTTGCCCAGCCCTCATGGACACCCATACCTGCCAGGGCCCTGACCCATGGTAATCCACCAAGCAGATCTTTGAAGAGGCTAAACTTTGTATTCCTGAAGTCCAGTGTTGTAATCTTATTTATTTCTCTACTTCTTCCACAAAAGAGTAAACTCCACCATTTTGTGGTTGCTACAACTAAGGTTGCCCCCAACCTTCACATCCCCAACAAGACCTTCTTTGTTCGTTAATACCAGGTCCAGCAGATCACCTCCACTTGTAGGTTCCTCAACCACCTGTGTTCAAAAGTTGTCATCAATGCTCTGCTGTAACCTCCTGGACCATGTGTGCCTGGCTGTGTTGCCATTCCAGCAAATATCAAGGTCGTTGAAGTCCTCTATGAGAACCAGGGCCTGTGATGGTGAGGCTACTTTCAGATGCCTGTAAAAGGCTTCATCAACCTCCTCATCCTGATCAAGTGGTCTGTTGGTCTGTAGTAAACACCGACAACGTGTATCACTCATGTTAGCCTGTCACTTAATTCTTATCCATAAGCTCTCAACACATTCTTCCTTCTCTCCTTGGCAGAGCTTGACACATTCCAGGTGCTCTTTCACATAAAGAGCGGCTCCACCACCCCTCTTTGATTTATCTTTCCTAAACACTATGTAGCCTACAATTTGACAAATGGCAGAATAATGTTAGCTGCAGACAAAGCTAGGGAGGGAAAGTGTGTAGTTGGTTGTGTGTGTTGTGGGTTTCTTGGGTTTTTTCATTTATTCTTTGTTTTGGTTGGTTGTTTTTTTTAATGGAAGGACCCTCAATATCTTTAAGATGACTCTGTGCTTCTGGCTTGGTGCAGGGATTTGAGGCCACACCTGGAATATTGCGTCCAGTTTTGGGCACCTCAATTCAAGAGAGATCGAGGTGCTGGAGCAAGTAGAGGAGGGGAATGAAGCTGGTGAAGGGCCTAGAGAATAAATCTTATGAAGAATGCTTGAAGGAGCTGGGAATGTTCATTTTGAGAAAGAGGAGGCTGAGGGGAAACCTCATCAGTCTCTACAACTACCTGAAAGGTCATTGTAGAGAGGTTGGTGCTGGTCTCTTTTCACAGGTAATTAGCAACAGAACAAGAGGGAATGGCTTCAAGCTCCAACAGGGGAGGTTTAGACTAGACATTAGGAAAAAAATTTTCAGAGTGGTTAGACACTGGAATAGGCTGTCCAGGGAGGTGGTTAAGTCACCATCCCTGGATGTGTTTAAGGGTCGTTTGGATGTAGTGTTGGTGGATATGGTTTATGGGAGAACTTTGTAGAGTAGGGATGATGGTTGGACTTGGTGATCCCAAGGGTCTTTTCCAACCTGAGTAGTTCTATGATTCTATGAAAATCTGGCAAAAGGTGGCCTTTGAAAGAGAGCCAAGAATTTTGCTTTTGCCTGATGAAAAAAATCAGTCTGTATATCTGTGAATGTGTTCATTTATGAACACATTCTGAATTTTCAAAATATTCTCTCTGTAGGCAGCAATGGTTGCTGTCTCTCCCCTTCCAGTCCCTACACACTCATTGATCTTGTGTGTGACATGAATCTTCTGGGTGCAGGGAGAAGCCTGTGGATGAGGAGCTGCTGTGACAGCTTCTACAGGGCAGAGTTTGGTTTGTTTTTTGGATTTTCCCTGCCCTGCTATATTTAGCTAATGCCCAGCTGGGATGAAGCTGCTAAAATCCAGCAGGTTGCAGAGGGGGTGGGAGTAAGGAGCAGAGCTGAAGTGTAATAATCAGTGGAAAATAGCAGATAGCACAAAAAAAGAGGATCAGATGTTGGTAGAGGACAAGAAAGGAGGAAGGGGAGGAAACTGATGGGTGAGTTGTTTCACACAGAAATGGTTAAAGATTTTGAGAGGGAATAGATCAGTGATACCCTTTTTCTATCCTAGCTTTAAGTAGTGAGTAGATGAGACAAAGCATGGGGAGTGTGGAGGAGAAGAGGGAGCTGTACAGGGACTAATGGCTGTGCACCCAGAGAGAGGCAAGGGCACTGAATGTGGTGGTGCAAGTCCAACTGGAGGCAGATATTTAGAAGAACTTGCCAATGGAAACAATGCATGTGAACATCCAGTCAGAAATGGGGTTTGGATGATCTCCTGACAGGCTTTACAGGTTTTTCCAGCTGGGCTCTAACCAAGGATTAACTTATCCCTGTGACTGCAAACACAGTTGGACACCTTCTCATTGGACCTGGCTACTTTATTTCTTAACCTTTCAAGCAAACAACATGCTATTATCAACCTCAGCTGGTGATGCTGAATCCCTAGGTGGCTCAGTTGGCTGTGTCCTGTTACTGATTTACAGGAAAAATGTTTGTGTAGAGAAGATATGGCTCCTTTGGCACAAGCTAAAAGAATAATATAGTCAGGCTCTGGTCCCAGACTTGCTGAATATTTGAATCACTTAGATATTTGATAAATCAAGAATATCCAATCCCTAATCATGTAGTATTCTGGACTATTTAGTAGACATGTCTTTTAAAAAGCTCTGTAAGCATTTGGTAAAGAAGTAAATATGAACAGCTATTAGTCTAGGTCTTAATTAATCTGTGTTTTTTACAGATGCCAATAAGTAGAACATAAATTGTGTGATCTGAACTCGAAGGAAGACATAACATTTCTAGAGAGGTTTTTGAGAATTCTCTTTCAGCTGATGCTAATCATAAGATGGCGCAAACCCAAGGAACGCATGTTTGCAAATGACTTCATGTGCTGAATAAGAACATATACCAGCAGAGAATCTGGATTTGTGATTAAAGAATATCTCTGCTGTATCAGCCCTTACTGATAGCTCCAGCATTTGAATCTAGAGATTTGAGGGAAGGCAGCATTTTCTGCACACTACTTACACAGAACTACTCAGAGTAACATATTGTGATTTAGCCTAATGGAAATTATCTGATCAAGTGGGTTTGGTTTTTCCTCTTCACCTTGCTAAATCAGATCACTACAGAAAAAAACAAACTTGTATTACAAGTCTTAATTATTCTTTCTTACATTATGGCTTGGAGGACTTGTACCTTCCTTGGGAAGGGCATCAGAAATTCTCACAAGCTGTTGCAAAGCTTTATCTCGCAGAGATTGGTATCTGAACATACAGTTAGAGGTGAATGATTTTGGCTTATGTGTTATTTTCAGGACTTTAAGCTTGAAATTATCTGTTTGTTCTAATCTTTGATCTAATACTTCCAATTTACTAAGTTCCCAGTCAGCCACAGCGTTGTAATAGTAGTTACTCTGAAGGGACTGTGAAGTGATGCCTAAGCCCCGGTGATTGCAGGGAGGGGAAAAACACAGAATTAAAATTACTGACCAGGTCAAGACTGCTCAGGGAACCAGGCTGTGACCATTCAAAAACCACTAAAGAAATAATGAAAGGACCCGATCCATAGCTAGCAAGTGGGACAATTCTCAGTAGGAGCCCTTTGAGGATGGAAGAAAGATGGACCAAATGAATCCATCCTGTGATGAGACACATCACGTTATCAGCTGCAGCAGTAAAAAAGATTAAACTGAAACTTTATCTAGATTCTGGGCCAGTTTCTGAGGTGATAAAAAAGCAGCTGAGCAAATAGCTAAATTGGAAGCCAAAGAGAACTTTTAACTTAACTTGCACCAAATCTTCAATAACCACGATTATTAAATAGAAATCTCTCCTGTTTTAGGAAGGTGGGAAACTCTCTATATTGCACAAAAGCTAAAGACTGGCAAGAACTGTTTGACATTCTGGCAGTGTTTGCATTTGTCAATGACAGATCAATCCTCAGAGCTGCAAAATGGCTGGGAATGTTTCTTGTGGAAGCTATAGAAACGCACAACTTGTAGTTGGAGGGAAGATCTATACACATTGCTGGTGACTCAGTTTTTATCAAGAATACAAGAAATGAAAATAGATTTGCAGCTGCCTCTTGGGTATTACTTACATGTGGATGTTGTCTAACTGGACTTCCATAAGGCCTTTGGCACTGTTTCCCACTGCATTCTGATGAAAAAACTGGTTGTTCATGGCTTTGACTGGTGTATGCTCTGCTGGGTAAAACACTGGCTGGATGGCTGGGCCCAGAGAGTGGTAGTGAAGGGAGTTAAATCCAGCTGGTGGCTGGTCACAAGTGGGGTTCCTCAGGGCTTGGTGTTAGAACGACTTTTTTTAGCATCTTTATCAACCATCTTGATGAGGAGATGGAATGTACCCTCAGTAAGCTTGCAGGTGACATCAAGTTGGGAGGGAGTATTGATCTGCCTGAGGGTAGGGAGGGTCTACAGAGACTTGGACAGACTAGATTGATGGGCTGAGGTCCATTGTATGAAGTTCAACAAGGCCAAGTGCTGGGTCCTGCACTTGGGCCACAATAACCGCATGCAGCACTACAGGCTTGGGGAAGAGTGGCTGGAAAACTGTCCAGCAGAAAGGGACCTGGGGGTTCTGATTGATGGAAGGCTGAAAATGAGCCAGCAGTGTGCTCAGGTGGCCAAGAAGGCAAATGGCATCCTTGCCTGTATTAGAAATGGTATGGCCAGCAGGACCAGGGAGGTGATCATCCCTCTGAACTCAGGATTGGTGAGGCCAAACCTCAAATACTGTATCCAGTTTTGGGCACCTCAGTACAAGAAAGATTGAGGTGCTGGAGTATGTCCAAAGGAGGGCAACAAAGCTGGTGAAGGGCCTTGAGAACAAGGCCTATGAGAAGCGGCTGAGGCAATTGGGGCTGTTTAGTCTGAAGAAAAGGAGGTTGAGGGAAGACCTCATTGCCCTCTACAACTACCTGAAAGGACATTGTAAAGAGGTAGGTGCTGGTCTCTTCTCACAAGTAACTGGTGATAGAACAAGAGGGAATGGCCTCAAGCTCTGCCAGAGGAGGTTTAGACTAGACATTAGGAAGAACTTATTCACTGGAAGGGTTGACAGACATTGGAACGTGCTGCCCAGGGAGGTGGTTGAGTCACCACCCCTGGGTGTGTTTAAAAGTTGTCTAGATGTGGCACTTGGGAATATGGCTTAATGTTGGACTTGGTAGAGTAGGGTTAATGGTTGGACTAGATGATCTTGAAGGTCTTCTCCAATGTAAGTGATTCTATGGTTCTATGATTCTATACCTAGAAACTTAAATTATGCTGCAAGAAGATAGTGCTGATTAAAGCTCCTCCATATTCTCCATGCCACTGAGGAACATGCAGGTGTCAGTCAAAGGCAGGAGTGGAGGTAGGCACTACATGAAATGGTGGGCCCTAACCTGCTAAAGCTGCCTTACTGCTGTGTGGCTGACTGCAGAACACCACTTACTGATGCAGTAGAGCACTTTGCTAACATCTGCCAGGTGGCTTCATACTTTTTGTTGCTTCTCTCTTCCCCTTAAGTAAGAGCTTAAAGGGAATTTTAATTTGTAGGCAACCGTGGTGCTTGTTGCTGTTCAAGGGAAGCCAAATGGTGTTTTGCTTTTGTGGGTCTGGAATGTTAAGTACATGGATGTGGGGACAAATTAACCAACATGGTGCAAGCTCTGACTTATGAAGTTGTGGAGACCATTGAACTTGATGAATGGAGGTTTTAAAAAAACAACTGTTGAGCAAAGGCACACTGTAGTTGTACTGTGACAAGCTGGCCAGTCCTTGAAGGATGGGAGCTCAGGTTTCTGAATGCCTGGTTGAGGGACTTGGAATGGGTGAGCAGAGTCTTTCCAGAGGATGGGGTCTGCCCAGTGTGACAAACAGTGTCCTTGTCAGAGGGATCCCTCATGGGACTCTTGCCAAAGACAATGTCTCAAGAGCTCTGGCATGAGGCTGGTAAGGCTGGAACAGGGCCACAGGCTGGCTAGTGCTGGAATTCATCCTGCTGTGGAAAGACTGGCCAGTGGTCTAGCAGTGGTATGGCCTTGAAAACCTACAAAGACTGAAGCAGATGTAAGCCTGAATGTTGAGGTATTAGTATGTCCTAGTCCCAAAGATGTTTAAATTGTAACTATCAGGTGATCATTGAGTCCAACCCCCCTGCCAGAGCAGGACCAAATCTGGGGCAGGTTACACAGAAATGCATCCAGACAGGTCTCAAAAGTTTCCAGAGAACAGATGTAAGATAAGTAGCTTCTGTTCTAAAGAGCTCTCTTTTACCACTGGCACAAAAGTGTTTTGATGTATCTAGCTGGTCCTTGCTGAAATGAAAGGTGAACATTAGTTGTATTGCTTGATAGCCACACAAGCTTTCCCATACCCTCTCTTTGCTTGGGGATGTGCTGGGGAATACAGCTTGAAAAAGAGAAAATGGAGCCTTGTGGTGACTGCCTATATCTGTGATGAATTAAAATTCCTGGACTTGACATTGACCCTTCTCCAGAGCAGTAAGGAATAAAACCCAAAACCCTAAAAGGGTAAAAATATTTTTAGGTCCATGGTAGCTCCAGGAGAACAGTTGCTTCACAGCATGTTAATCTTTCATATACTCACTAATGTTCCCGAGAGTCTTTAACAGATTTTTTTCCTATTTTGAAGAACAGTGTGAGGCAGGTAAATTGTTGTGGTCTTTTTCTAAAGTTATGTAAATGTGTGCTATGGGAAGACTTGTATGAAACATGTTGTTTATATACTCGGGAGACTGTTTGGTAAGACCTTATTGTCATTTGCTCTGTGATTCTAGACACTCTCAAAAGACCTTAATGTCATATGTTAAACACAGAGATGCAGCAGAACAGGGGAATGATTCATACAAATAGCACTGTGCTTTCCTACTGCTGCTCTGCTTGTGATTTGTAGGAAAGCTATAGTGAAAAGCAAACCTGCAGCTTATAAAGGCTTTTCAGATCTTAAATTACAAAGTCCTGTACATTGCCTCACCTGCCTGCTTCTGAGCTTTAAGTTATCTAGTTTCCCTCAGATGACCTAATCTATGCCCAGTGCTACTTTCATTAGCCTAGTACAGTTCAGTGCCTGGAAAACTGACTTGCTGCAGGCAGCAAGTATGACTATACCTGGGGCTCAGGACTCCCAGAAGGGCAGGAAAGTTGGTGAGATGGCATGTGCAGATTGTGCAAGAGAGAAATATGCTGGAGTCTAAAAAAAAAAAGTGTCTGGAAAAAGTACTTCTCTGCCCCTAAACATGGTATTCAGCTTGGCCTCGAATCCAGTACCTAAGACATGGGAGTCCTAGAGGTTTTCACAGCATTGACCTACCCAATGCAGCCTTTAGCTGGCTAGTTGGCTTGGCAGAGGAAGTTGCCACATGAAAGTTCTGGAGTATGTCAACCCAGTGACATGGACTGGGTGAGTCCCTTCTGCTCCCTGTAGGTGGGTGCCTGAAGCAAAGGTAGATGCCTCTGCAGGGTTATGGAGGTTTCAAGCTGCTGTCTCACAGCATGATCCAAAGCTCAAGAGAAGGGAAAGGCTCTTTTCCCTGCCACCTCATGGGTGTTCAAAACTGGTGGTTAGTGGAGGTGGGGATATATAGGGATAGCTATATTTTTCACAGGTTCTGTGGTCAGAAGAGACTATTCTGGTCATCTAGTCTTTTTTTTCTTTATGTTGTAGACCTTAATGTTTTTCCCCTAGACTGGATTGAGTGATCTCTTAGATATTTAATCTTTAAAAATCCAGTCTCTGCTGAGTCTACCACCTACCAGATAAGCTCTTTCAATGTCTAATTATCCTCACAGCTAGGAAAAGGCATCTTATTTCAAGGCTGACTTAGAGCTGTTTCTTCATTCTGGGTTTTGTTTTCATGATTTTGTCATCTTTCAGCTGATATTTTTCTATACATTTTTGCTACTAGATAAAAAATGGCATAAAAACCCTGAAATGTATAGGTTTGCTTAAAACCTTTATCTTTAATTTTCCAAACCTTGTTGCATGTTAGAATAGCTTATTTATAAAAAAGCTGGAAGAAAGGGAATACTTAACAAGTCTAACTAGTAAGCCTGCTCTCACTGGTTGAATCTCAAACTTCTAGATTAACAAATCTCAACAGTTTTCTTACAGCCACCTTCTCTTGTTTCTAGTTGCTTCTTGCACATGTCTAACCCCAATGTCTTTATTAGTTCTTGAGTAGGTCTTCTAACTCCTTGTCTTTCACAGCCTGTGTTGTATTTTGTCTCAATGTATTTCAGCAATGTCGTCTTGGAATGGTTGGTTTAGCTGTAAGTCCTTTAAATGTAAAGTGAACCCTTGCCCTCAGAGGGTGCAGAGCAGCCATATAGAGTCAGACCAGAGCTTCATCTAGTCCAATAGCCTCTTTCCAGGAGTGTCCAAAATGGATGCTTTTGGGAAGATGATTAAAAACCCCCCAAAAAATCTATCTCCTCCTTGTCTATTAGCCAAGACACCAGTGCAAGTTGGCATAAATGCCAAAGCAAGCAAGCATTTAGACAAATAGAACTTGGAAGTAATTTTTGTTGCTAGGCATGGTGTGAGGTTATTTCATGGGTGGGCACCTCCAGAACCAGGCAGTACTATGCAGTCAGAACTAAAGCTGCCTGGTGATCAGCTTAGGCCTTGTGAAATCACAGTGTGTGAATTGAACAAGCTTAGTAACAAATTCTGGTTTCTTGTGGTTTGTTTTTTTACAGACAAAATAAATGTAAGCACATAAATTAACTGTCTTTTCACTTTAAAGGAGAAAAATTCAAGGGCAAATGAGAATAGCTAATAATGGCAAAAGGGAAGAGAAGAAGAGGAAGGCAAATGAGGGGTTTTTAGAACCCTTCAACCCTTGCATATTTTGTTGACTCCATTGGATTTCTAAATGGAGGAAGATAATGCAAGCAGGCAAATGTATGTTCTGACTGCAGATGGTATGTATAGCTGTAGCTGCAGGGTTTTTTAGAAATTTCAGCCTTTTTGTTTGGAGCTTGCTGGTATTAAATACAAATTATTACTCCAGCACTTCTCTGTGCAATCCTTTTCCTACATTTAAGATACCAAAGTTTCTTTCACTAAGATGAATTTGACTTGCCACTCCACTGTATGGAGAAAGTGAAAAAGGGACATGACTTTGGGGGAGGGGAGAGAAAAAAATCCCATGTTTCTTTTGTAAGCCTCTTGCCACCACTGAAGAGCTGTGCATATAAATTTATTCATGCTGGCATCCAAGGGCAATTGGGTTTCAAACGGGCCTCTTACACTCATGCAGGTGGCAGGATTACTGAAACAAGTGCAAAGTGCAAGTTGGGAAAGGGGGAGGGGGGAATGTAAATTGTCTGCACTCTAAATTATGTACCAGAGAACTCGAAGTGAATCCAGCCAGAAACACCAGATGAATGATGACTAAACACAAAATTATTTGCAGCACCCCAAATATAGCCTGGAATCATCAGACTTCTTAAATCACTTCAGTATTGTTGTTGATTAGGTAGGTCTGAGCTACACAACCAGAGCCTGTTCTTCCCAGCCAAAGCTGGACTTGAGGGTATTTGCTTTTCTTTCCTCTAGAGAGGAAGGGCAAAAAAGTTATATAGCTGAGAGCCAGATGCCAACACTAGCAGGGGTCTGAAATGAGAATGGGAACAGCTTTTGCTGAGTAGAAGCCATAATGCCATACTGCAGCAGAACATAGTTTAGTGCTTCAGCAAACCCATATTTATAGAAAGCATCAGCACACAGCTATGGTCACATGTCTGAAGGTTGCCTTTCACCCCCTTGTAAATATTTTTCAAACAAGACAGAGGGGTGGGAGATAAGAGAACGCTCAGAGGATGATTAAATGTCGGCAGTACTGGAATTTCAGTACCTGCTGCAGAGCATCTAGTCCTTAGCTCTTAAACTGAAAATACCAAAACTCACTCTCCTGAAGCTCTTGCCAGTTTTCACACCCCACCCCCACCCCCACAGCCTCACCACCACCGTCAGCATTTGCTATGCCATTTCGCTTCATTGCTCAATTGCTAAATATAAGTCTGAGATTTTTTTCTTTCTTCTGAAAGCTCTGCTGTGCCATAAGCACTGAATTCTGACAACTCCCCCACCCCAATTCACTGAAAGCTATACACTGCCTATAAAGGGGCATAAGTCCATTTTAGGTGAGATGTTGACTCTGGCAGTCAATAAAACTCTTCAGACTGCCCCAGGACAGTGTAATCTGGCAGTGGTGACCCCTCAAGTCCAACAGAGCCTTCCCTTAATGTGCTGAGGCAAGTCTGTACTCCAGGCTTGGGTATTCTTGTTGGTCACTAATGTCCTAGCTTGCTTTTGAGACAAACCTAAAATCTACTTAACCTCTCAGCTTTGCTGGAGACACAGGTAGCTTTATGTTCAGCTCATACCCAATACTACAGCAGTCAGTGATGTTATTGCTGTTTCTGCCCACCCCTCTCACAGGGGAAGAGGGTGACCTGGACCTGAGCCCCTTGAGTTCCTAGATTCACAGCTCTGAGCTTCAAAGAGATGCCCCAGTTACTAGGCTAGAGACCTGCTTTTGCACCCAGGAGGAAGATGAGCTACCAGATTGAGCAGACCTCAAGTGAACTGAAGGGGTGAAACTACTACATGGAGGTGGGGGTGCTTTGCTGGGAGAAGGAGGAGGAGGAACTGGAGTCTTGTTACCGTTCAAGGTTAGTTCATGCTTTATCAACATGTACAAAAAAACAAACTGCATTGAGAGCACGGACTGCATGCAAAGTGGATTGTAGGCAGTGGATTGTAGGTGTGGATAGCTGAGACTGGGAGGCACCTCAGGAGGTCTCTGGTCTAGTCTTCTGCTCCCAGCAAGGCCAGCTGTGTGAGCAGATGAGGTTACTCTCAGTTTCCATTCTTAAACCTCCAGACACAGCCTTCACTGCTTCCCTGATCAACCTGATTCAGCACACAGCTGTCCTTAAGGTGAAAGTTACTCCTTGCATCCAAGCTGTAACACTCACTTCTCTTTATGCCCAGTGTCTTCCCCTTGTGCAGTGCTGTCACAAGCATGACTGTGTACTGGAAACCTCATAGGTACTGAGGGCCTGCTTTTAGATGCCCCTAGAGCTGTCTTGCCTTCAGGTTGAACCAGCCATGGTCCCTCAACTTATCACAGGGCAAGTGCTCTAGCCCTTGCCATCCTGGTGGCCCTCTGCTGAAAACATTCCAGTTTACTGATGCTTTTCCTGTACTGGGGGGCTAAACACAACCTAAGGAGTGTTTAGCAAAGAGGGACAATCCCTTTTCTTGATCTGCTGACCTTGCTTCTGATAATACAGCCCAGGATTGCTATATAACTTTCTGTGCTGCCAGGGCATGGTGCTGGCTCCATTTCAACTTGCTGTCCTTCATGACCTTTGGGGTCTTTCAGATCTGCTCCACAGGCAGTGACTTGTCAACAGACTCTGAAGTACTCTTCAAAAAACCTTATGTCTTCATTGTTAGGTGAAGTATGTGATGCCTGGATAGTTATGTTAATTATGCAGCTCCCTGTTAGCATTTTCAGAGTTACCTGGACTTAATGGAAAAGAAAATTATCCCCAATTCTATTTCTGTTATGGCATCATGTAACTTATGTATTTCACTATAAACAGATGCAAGAGAATACAGACCATGCATATGCACACACAAAAATTCACTTGTTTAGGAATGCTCCTGATAGTAGTAACTGCCAGCATAGTGTCAGAGTGTTTATGCATGGGCATAACTACATACCCTTCTTCTTTCACCCCAGTCCACGGTTTGTACTCAACAATAACTGAATGGAGCAGCACCACTACTCTTGTATCTGACTGCAGTTCATGTCCTCCTTCTTTTGTTCTCAATCACCTTTCAGTGACAGCTCCTTTCCTTTTCTTGTTTCTCTACCCCTTTCTTAGCTATTGCTAGATGTGTCCTTTTCTTAGGAGAAGCCTGTTGTCAGAGATAAATATACCATACACTCATACTGCAGAGAGACAGATCATCTTCTCAATCTCTACTTGCAATTCTGAAATGCTGAGATTGGAGGTTATTTCCAAATTTCAGGACAGATCAGCAGTGAGGGCTTATCCAAAGGTCACTATCAGAAGCTCAGGATATTTCAGGACAGTGTATTCAGTGTATTCTGCAAAATATCTGGTTTGCTGTCAAATGCAAAGGCCTGATCCTGTAGCTTGTAGAATGACCTTTCAGACCTCAATGGGACTGTTTTGTGACAGGGATTGCAGGATCATATTCTTTAGGTTGTTTGATAAATGATGCATGTCCATGGGGAAATTGGTTTGTTTAGCCATTCATGAATGTATTTCAAAACAGCAAAATTTTGCTTACAGTTTCCAAAGTAAGAGTAAATTTCCTGGCTACTTCTAAAAATATAACTATCTCTTAATGTCAAGATGCCAATCCGAAACAACTCACATAATAGCATCTAATTTACAGTGAGGAATCATTATCTTCTAGCCACATCACAGCTAGCTGCAAATAATGAAGTAAAGCTGTATGGCACTTAAACAGAGGGAAATGTTCACATTAATGCAAAAAGTAAATTGACGAGACTATATTCACAGTTAGGGGTCTGTCTGACTTTTTCCCTCTGCCTCCTCCCCCTCTTTAATTTCAAGGATGAAGCAGTATGGGCTACAGCACTAAAGAAAATGTAAGTTTCTCTTCTTAGCTCAGCTTCAAAGAGCAGAAGACAGGTCAGTATCAGTTCTCTTGAAACCAAGTATCACAGTAACAGGATGGCAGGTCACTGCCATCTGTAGCCAGCAAAAGATAAGTGAAACATGAAGAGTGGACAACTCAATGGTCTTGATGTATACAGAAGTCTTAAAACAGTGCTCTAAAAAGCTGAGTGCCTTCCTCTTGCAAGCTTCTGAAAACAAGGTGAAAAACTGTAAAATCTGAATTTGTTACTTGAAGTATAAGGGATGCTCAGCTAATGCAGAGTGGTTTGGCCTCCAGGTGCAGAAAAGGTATCCAGCTTGCCAGCTTTTTCCTCCAGGTAAAGAAAAAGTAAGTACCTAAGCCAGTGGCTCAGGACCAACCAGGTAAGTGCTACTGCAGTTGGATGCTGTGTGGGACAGCTATAGACAGCTGGTCTGGCTGCCTCCACAGTGTGGGTGAGGACCACTGCCTTTCTCTACCACTTCCAGAATCTGACCTTAGTTCTGTCCTTACCTTGAGGCATGACATGCTGCTTCTGCCTGTGAAAACAGCCTATTGCACCAGTAGAAATACACTTTGGATGGCTGAAGACCAGTAGTGAAATAGTACTAAAGATACATTCTGAGTGTATTACTAGGTTCTTCAAAAGAATATTTCATATTGCTCTTCCCTTATATCTCAAAGGAGTTTGCATCTGAGAAGAGCTAAATCTGGTTTCAACTTCTAGGTCAAGTTCTTGAAGGTTAGAAGCATTTGCTTAAGTATCTGAGGTTCTGAGTGTGCACAGCAAGACTATACTATGTTTAGACAGGTGTGCTGAAAGTCTCTGGGTAGCTTGCAAGTTGTAGATGCTGCCTTAATTTCATCTTTCTTGAAAGTGAGAAATCAGTTGCCTCATAAGACTGTCATCTACCAGATAGTTTAAAAAGAAAACTTTCTTTTAAAAACCAAACATCCCAACCCTTCCTTGTTCAGTCTAGGAAACTGGAGCACAGAGTTGAAGGAAACTTCTAGAGCAGAGTATCCAAATAGCTGCATGTAAAAAAGCCCTGTCTAGTCCAAAGGATCTACAAAACTCTTCAGGTGCTTCACCACAGGTACATAATACTCATATCTTTATTTGCTGTGAAGCTTATTGTGTCACAGAAACAAAGGAGGAGAAGGGATCAGGGTAGTGCTGAAGACCTACTCTCTGCAAGTGCAGACCATTAGAGGTGCATGGGGAAACGTACTTCAAGAGCAAGTGAGATGTATTTCAGGCTATCCTGAAGCCATGACCACTGTCAATGTATACTATTTTCCATTTTACCTTGACTTTGTCAGCATCTAAGGCTTCAGAAAGACAAAGATCCCTTCTCTGAGAAGCCTAGCATACATCAAGGGAATAAATATGCCTTTCTAGTCCTCAAAGGTGAGCTGTCCAGCCCAGCCACAATTGCACAACATGAACATGCAAAGGGGTCAGGCCTCTCTCCTTCTCTAGGATATCACAAATGAAAGACAGCTTTTTCAAGAGGGAAGACAAATTGCCTTAGACCTAAATTTCTCAATGTTCTTTGGAAGTTTTGGTCCCTGTGGTTATTGAATTTCTCCCAAAGCACAAACAGATGCTAGAGTTTATTAACATAGCTTATGAAATGTGTTGGACTAATTATCTACTTCCACATGGTATGGTGGTAGACATGGGATTAATAAACGTGACTTATTACTGAAAAGTAAATTGTTGAGGAGGTAAGAAAAGATATGCCATGCAATACGCCTTGGTATTGCAATCTTCTAAGCAAATCAGAATTTCTGGATGCTTAAGCTGTTTTTGTAATGTACGTGCTTTCTGTGTCCTGCTTGAGCTGGATGAAAAAAAACCACTATTGTCAGATATTTAACTTTTTCAAAGTTTAAACAAAAAACAAACAACCAAAAAGCCCTCAAACAAATCTAGTTATTTAACCATGAATACAACTAGTTATATTAATTACACCTAAGTAGTTTTTCATAGCACGGTGTCCCAAGGTGGCAAGATGTTTCCTAAATAAATTGGACTGGACTGTATTATTCCTGCTGTACAGACATTGAGGAGTTCTTAAACTCTTGCTTTGAGACAGGCTTTAGTCAGAGTGCTAGGTAACTCCTGGGTAGTTTGGATTCATGGGTTTGGTTGCATTTTAGTGACTGTGCTTTTTGGGCTTGGTTTAATTTTTGTTTGCTGGGTTTCTTTTATTTTTATATTTGGTGTGTGTATGTTTATTAAAGTAACAAAAAATCTTGATGTTTAAAAAGGACTCAGAAGTAATGAGACAGTTCAAAGCAGGTGCATTGTTGGGACTAATTGTCTAATGTGCAATGAAGGGTAAACGTTTTTTAAACTGATTCCTGGATTTATTTTGAAGATGGATGTGTTAGCTTCTCTCATTAGGAATACCTGGGATATGTGCTCCTCTGGTAGATGGGAGATATGTATTTTTGGAGTTTTCTGCCATTAATTTCTGGTTAGGTACTTGTCAACAACGTGAATTGTCATTGCTGCTATTCAGCAATACTAATTGCTCTGTCCACCCTAATTAATGAAAAATTTCCTTATAAGTAGATTAATAGAGGTAGTCCCATTACCTAAAGTTATTTCATTCCCACTGTTATAGAGCATCTCATTAGAGAATTGTAAAATGAAGCAGTGTTTCAATTAGCTATTACACAGTATCTGATTCTTTTTGTTTTCTCAGCTATTCTTTTAAATGGGTTTTTGAGAAGGCTCTGACCTCTTCCTAGTGTTCTTGAACACAGTTACAGCTTTCTGTGAAATGTCACTGCACTTAAGAGCCATAGCAAGCATAGCTAAATTCTCACTGTATTGCTAGAGAGAAGTGTAATGGAAAACTCACTGCCTTCTGATTAATGTAAAAAAAAAAGTACAGATCCTGTGAGGTGCACAGTGTCAATCGGAACATGGTGCAGTTGCTTAGCCCAGGTGCTAAATGATGATGTAAAAGGGTAAGACCATAAGGTAAACTAGAAAATTTCAGGCAGCTTTTGCATAGGAAAGTCAGAAATTATGACAGAAGAGATAGTCACTTCTGTCTGTGTTGACTAGTACTGCAAAGACACTTACATGAAGCTAGTCTTGCTGGGTCCAGTTCTGGGCTATACGATACAAGGGAGACATGAACATACTGGAGTGAGTCCAATAAAGTGCCACAAAGATGACAAAGACTGGAAAAAAGATTGAGAGGTGGGACTGCTGGGCCTGGAGAAGAGAATGCTCAGGGGGATCTCATAAATGTCCAAACACACGATGCAATGGTGCAAATGGGACAGAGCCAGGTTCTTTTCAGTTGTGCCCAGTGACAGAATTAGAGGCAATAGGCACAAACTGAAACATAGGAGGTTCCCTCTGAACATCAAGGAACACTTTTTCACTGGGAGATGACTGAGCACTGGCACAGGTTGCCCAGAAATTTTGTGGAGTGTCCATCCTTGGAGATATTCCAGTTGCCCAGCACCATGTCCATATAACTTTTAACTCCAGATGCTCCTGCTTGAGCAGGGACAGGTTTGGAGCAAATGACCTCCAGAGATCCCTTCCAACCTCAGCTCTTCTGGGATCCTGTAGGAAATTTAATACAAGTAATACAAATGTAGAATGAACCTGTCCCTGTACTGAATGTAAGGGCCAGATTCTTTAGCCACTGATTTTTTTAAAGGTATCTTCTTGATCTGTGCCCTATGAAATACATAAAAAAATCTAGCAGGTAGTTCATGTTAATTCAAACTGTAGTATACTGAAATGGCTGGATTTGCCATTAGAGACTTTCTTGCCATCATATGGTAAGCATCCACCTTCATAAAGTGTTTGTTCTTGTTTTGAATGGCAAGATTAGCATATGCTCAAGTTCCCTGCCTTGTTGGCAGTTTTGGTTGAATTATACAAGGCAGGGTAAAGCCAGTGAAACTATCACTATCTTGAGTTTTTCATGTAGTAGCTACAGACTGGTCAAGAGCTGAGAACACTTTCACAGATGAAGAAGAGGAAGGGAGAAAGCAGATTTACCTGCTGCTTTCTTGTGGTGAAAAGTTATTGGTGAACTCCTGAAAAATTCAGTCGAGGGTCTCAGCCAGCTGGTTCTGCCAAAGGAGGGTAGGTAGATGGTACTCACTGTCCTGTCTCTCTTCTTCTGAGGGAGGCATAAAACCACTCTGATGTGGGAGCAGTGGAGATATAAAGATAGATAAAAAGAGATATATCTAATTGGTGGGCATTGGCCAAAATGCAGTTGGCTCAAAATTTTTAAAATGCATACCATAATTTAGGTCAACACTGAATTTAAAAGTAAAAGTAGCCAAGTACTCCTTCTGGAAATTTTGGGGAAGGCGAGTCCCAAATACTTGAGCCACATCAGTTCCTTTTAACATGAACACAGAGGATAATGGTGGTCTTGGGCTCTGCTGTTCTCCATCTCTGGATGGAAACCCTGATTCATGGGCAAAAAACTGCCTCCATCACAGAACTAAAAACATAGCAAAAAAACAAACCTCAAAAAAGACAAAAAACAAACAAGTTTGTGGTGATATAGAGGAGACTTGCCTAAAACTTGAATTTTATAGGTTGTCTTATGGTTTAGAGAAGTGCATGTTATACATCTGTTGTAGATGTACTTCACAGACTCAGTGGGTGTCATTGAATTCAAATGAATATAGTTAATTGAAAAAGCCCAGCAGAATTCTCCTCTACAGTGAACTCCAGTGCTTACAGACACTTTTCAGTTGTGGTTGTAGATATTTCAAGTAAAGCCAGACAAAGGTCATAATAAGAATTGCTGTCATTGTACACTCTATGATCATGCCTCTTCTATAGTAAAATATCCAAGATTACTATAAAACAAAATAGTAATGTCTGGCACACAGTATTTCACTCCTTTAAATTTGTCTTTGCCATAACAATTAAGTGGTTAGCAGGGTAGCCAAGCAATAAGGTAACATGTAGGTTCACAGTGTTGTTTTTACAAACTAGAAGTTTAAAATAGAGTATAGAATTAATGTAACACTGCTCCATGAAAAGTGTTCTTTTTTATGAATTACCATGGCATAAGATTAAAAGATAAGGATGTTTACTACAATGCTGATCTTGTATAGAACAGTGTTGAAAGCTGTAATACAAGACTTCACCCAAGGCATGAAAATCTAATTCAGTGATAAACTGCTGCACTGAAATATTTGAAGCAGAGTGTCTTAGGTAAATATTCTTCCTCCCTCAAGGCTGTTTACTTGAAAGAATCATGTGATTGGATAAATACAGCATGAATATCAAACCAAGGGAAGTATTGGTCAAGTTTTAAACACAAAACTACCTTTCTAGTATTATGCAAAGCAACTGTATTTCTAGTAGTCTAGGAAGTTGGAGTTTTTTCTCTTTGTATATGTGGACCCAAATAAGCAACTACTGCTATTCTGAATATTAAGCACTGAAGGTGAAGGCATCAGTTTGTCAATTCATCCTCATATTTTGTTTGCAGCATTGCTGTCATGAGTCTCTATCATTTGAGCAAGCTGAATCAACCCAGGGTATTCAGATTAGCACACCTTCAGTGTATGTTTCCAGTTTGGAAAGTACAGTTACGGTTGACAATAAGGTAGAGTCATGCTTACATGAGAACTGAAACAATAAAACTCACTGTTTCCTATGCAGAGATCAAAGAAGGGGAAGGGAAGATAGAACAGGTACTGAAGATGGAGCTGGATTATTGCTGCTGAGTGAAATGGGAGGCATGGGAGAGGTGGCAGCTACACTTGAAGCCTGTCCTTCAGGTGCCAAACAACCTCACTGTCTTATGCTGGTAGCAATAGGAGTGAGCACTTCTGTGTCTTATTTTACTCCTTTTCTGTATCTTCGTTACAGTATAGTGCCTAAAACTGGAGACTCAGTTATGCTTTCATCAGGGTTGAGTATAAGACTAGAAGAACCCTTCTAGAGTTTCATCTGCAGCAGATAGGTTTGTTGTTTGTTTTTTTGTTTTGTGGGGTTTTTTTGTGAGAAGGACTGCTCTTTAGTTCTGGTGCACTTGAAACTACAATCCTTGGAAGCTGTGGTCCTTGTTTTGCAGCAGGCTGTTAGATTTAGCAATGGGAAATCAATCACTTCTTTATTGTCTTTCATCTTCTTGCACCACTTGTCTAATTTATCATAGTCTTGCTGACTTTGTCCTTCAAAGTATTTTGCTACTTCTTCATCTTGGTGTCATCTATGTATCTCCTTTTTTCATAGCTTTTATATGTCTGCTGTATCTATTCTTTCCTCAAAGTCATTAGAGGAGATGCTGAAAAGAGACCAGCTAGGGACAGACAGGTGCTTCGTATTGGAAGGGCTTTTCCAAGTCTGGCAATAATTTTTGCTGAAGTATTTTGTTGCATTTAATCACTTATTTCCATGATTGTTTATATAGCCTCCCAAACTGGTGTTTTCACTTTGATCAAAGTCAAACAATACCATGTGTACTGCTTTCCTTCTACCTCCTGTACAATACTATAATGGAGCCACTCAAGCCAGAGCACTTGATTAATGATGTCACTTGCACTCGCCCTTTCAACAGTAATACATCTACCTTTCAAAGCTATCTGAAGTGAAGGATGGCTGTTAAAAACAAAGTATAACCTGGCCAGTAACTGAAGTCCTATATCTCACAAGTTGTTTACACCAGCATGAGATTTTTTCTTTGAATTCAAAGTAGGTACCAACAATTTCAAATCATGCTAATGGAATACACATTTAAGCAAAATGTTCTCTTGGTTGAATAATGCCTCCTAGTCTTTCATTATTCTGTAAAAGTCTAAAATGGCTAGTGGCTTTTAATATTAACCTAAGAAGTTACAGAAGTAGAACAAGGTTAATTGCTTTACAATTGCTGCTTCCTTTGCTTAGTCTCTGCTCAATGTGCGATGGCATTAGCTTTACAATTTCACAAAACTTACTCCATAATAGTTACATTACAAGGTTGTGCTATCTACTTTCTGTATGTATTTGAAATTTTATCTAAAATTAAGCAACTGATGCACTATTTTTATGGTTGTCTGGGAATCTTATTTCCTTTGCATTTCTCTCAAGCCTTATGAAACCACTCCTGAGTGGAAAAGCAATTGCTTCTAATGAACTGTTTACACAAAAGAAGGAATGTCTGTTGTGGCTTTAGCATAATTGCATGATGATAAATTATTTCTAACCAATAACTACTAATGTTTTTAGAAATGGGAAACAATTCCTTGTGTTTCAAATCTGTTGCTCAATTTACCAGACCTTAAATAGGCCTCTGATCTCGGAGAACAGCAACTGTTCGTCTACAATGCAGATCTCTCCAGTGTTATCGGAAAATTGAACACAAAGGTGCCAATTGCTGCCCAAAATCTTAATTATGGTGGAATGATCACACTAAACATAAGATGTCATATAGCAACAAATTTGTGACATGTCTGTGAGCTACAGCTTTTTGTACTATCAAACAGTAAGAGGGGCAAACTGAGTTATCCCATAAGATCAGCTTTTACACTAAGTAAAATAGCAATATAAAATATTTTGTTTTGAAATCACTAAGCAGAAAAATTGCACTATAGGAAACAGCACGGTTATGGAAAATTAACCTTGGAAATGCAACTGAATAGTTAAACTGGTGGAATTATTTTTTTTTTTGGGGGGGATGACATTTCAGTCAGAGCTGCAGAGTTAGAGCTTTAAACTTTATGAAACCTTACATTTTCAGTTGATTTTTGGAATCATGTCTGTCCTCTGTGAGTAGACCTGCTCTCGGGGTATCAACAGCATCACTTCTGCAAACATTATTTACTCCAGTATTGATGCCAAAAGGGAAAAACAGCACAAGCATCTCTATGGCTGCAATGGAGGTCATTACATTTAAGGTTTAATTTGTTGAGTAAATTAAAATGTATATAACCAAGCATACATTGGGCTTTTCTTGAGGGGAAAATAGAAATTAGATTCCATTAGGACCCTGCTAAAATCTGGGTTCTGTGATATCCCTGTAGGAGTAATACTTTTATCTTTTGAGGATTTTTTTCTAGCTTCAGAAAATAAGGACAAAGAGTTGCCTAAGGAGAAAGTCCTTATAATTCTAGACACCAGCAGCTAGGGACAGCCTAAGTCTGGCTCTTGAGGATAGTACTTGACACTTGGTAGTTAAGAATTCTTACTGCTTGTTAGCTTTGACTGTGATATTGCATGTTGATTTCACATTTCATGCAATGAACAGATATCTGATGTTGTAACCAATGTGGTACTGCGGTTTCTCAATATTGTACATTGGCACAAGCTACTTTACTCAGGATGAAATAAATCCCATTTTTGCCCCAAAATTTCTGAAAAAGAAAATTAAAAATAGATGGGCAAGAAACCTTCAGTATGCATAACACTGAACAGGGCATGGCAAACTCTTATGGAACTTTTAGTAGTTTATTTTTTTTAAAACACAAAGGGGGATTAAAGTGGTACCTGAAAAGGAAAAGTTGCAGAGTAAAATTTTTTAGAAGTTATTTAACCTCAGGATTATTTTTATCTTGGCTGTTTACTGATATAAAGATAGCTTCATCTAGTTCTAACCTAGCAGAAAGATAAAACTGACCTGTCCAACACTAATAATGAATTATTAATGTCTTGCAGTCTGTAGTCTGCTCTTAGAAGGCCTCACAGGTATGTATAGTTTGCTTGGGAACAACATCTCAAGGAAGTTGCTGGCTGAATGAAGAACTAAAAGAACAGTAAAGTGAGTAACAAAGACTAGGCAGCAAAAAACTGCCTTTAGGAAAAGACTGAAAATATTACTCTAATATAAATCAAGACAAGATGGAGGAGAGGAATGCAGGTGTTCAGTATACAAAGGACTGTTGCGAAGAAGGGAGAAAAGTGCTATTTATATCCCTGGTAGATAGGATGGGAGGAACCACATTGTAATTGCAGCAAGGAAGTTGGATGTTGGAAGTCATCTCTACTGATGAGAACAGTGATGTGCAGCAGGCATCTACCTCGTGAACTTGTGGAGTTTATACTGTCAAAGTTCTTGAGGTATAAGTTGGATGGGAGTAGATTAGGTGTAGTCTGTCACCTGGCTATGAGGCAGGATTCTCTAAGTGAGGTTTTTGAGTTCTGCTACTCTGATTCTGTGACTTCTGGGTCTCTACTCACTGCAGAAGTGTGCCTTGCCTGGTAACCAGGCAGAAAGCTGTCCTTAAAATAGTGCCCTGAAATTGCAAAATGCTATACTCTCCATGACATAGGTGGAGAAGAAGCTGGGTCCATCACAAGGTCTGTCCAGATCAAGCATATACTAGCTTTTCCCCTAGCTACTTTTCTCTCCTGCCCCCAAACACCTTCATTCCCTTGGGAGAAACATCTGGGTATACGTAAGAAGCTGCATGCTAGTGCACTCAGTCAGGACAACTGAACTGGAGAGTACCTCACTGGTCAAAGTAGTTTTCCATTCAGCCCCTGTGGGCTACAAGAAGGGATATGAAATTTGTGGCAATGTTATGGGAACCAACATCTCTGTTAAAGGTTACATTTCTTCAGCAAAACACTGAGTTTCTCCATCTATATCAGTAGATTACCTGTATTAAATTACATGCTACCATGCATGAGTGAGAACATCTTTTTCAGACTAAATAAAATGTTTCAAGATGGCACCTGAGCATGTCTTACCACCACTACTTAGTGTGTTAGATACATTGAGGTCTACAGTATATCTTAAATGAGTTTTGTTATGGCCATGTAATGTTTATTCCTCTCTAGTTTTGTTAATGGATTATGGACTTAGAGAAGAGTAAAAAACCAATTATAGCTGTAGTTGCCATTCTCTTCTCCCTTTTGAGGTAATAAAACCGGCAGTGCTGTGAGGTAGCAGGCTTTCTGTTGGAGCATGTAATGTTGTCCTCCTGTTCATAAATTACTTTTCCTCCTACAATGTCAAAGCACACTCTAAAATTGAGTTATTGTGTTATGGCTGAAATAAAACACTCTGAGGCTGAAGTGGGAGCTCTAGTTCTGTGCAGAGATTTCCAGTGTGTGCTATTGCACACCTCTGAGGCTCCAACCTGTTGAATGCAAATTATTACTGTCAGGCCTTGGCAAGACCTGTTTTGGTATCAGCTGTATAATATTCTTTGTTCAGCTTCCTTTTTTCAGAAGCTGGCAGTGACCTCTTGTTTTCCTCTTTTGAACTGATGTTTTCTGTAGTTTGGCATTCCCTGTGGAGCCAGATGTTTGTTTTCAGAAGTTTGAATAAACAAAATTTCAACCCCTTCTGTCAAAGAAGAATGAACAGACTATTCCTCTCCTGTAAAAATAAATTCTGCTCTTCTATTTTTATTTGAAAATGGAAGTCTGGCAGGGAAATAATTTTGGAACCATGCATGACCTCATTTTGAAAGGCATTGACTTTGATTTCTCAGTTCTGAAATACACATCAAAAATAAAAGTACAGAGGGCTTGGTGGGGGTTGTTGCTGATTGAAGAGAGAAGCACTGCATTCATGCTAGAAGACCTTCACTGCTTGTGATCTTACAACTACATTAAAATGGCAAGGCATTCTGTGGAAAACTATTGATGTTGAATTCAGCAGGGAAAACTGAGAAGTAGGGAAGGTTTCTTGAGAGAGGACCTTGTGAACTATCTAGTGCACTCATAATGTGTTGATAAGTTGCTACCTTTTTGAATGTCTGCATAAGACTAACCATCCAGTGCACTTACAGAAACAATCCAGGATGTTAAAAGTCTTATAAGGCATTGAAGCGCTGGGGGAAGTGGCTGACAGAGTCCCCAAGAGGACAGAAGGACTTGTTTTTAGAGATCTTAATACCAGTTTCATACTGTACTATCTAAGAATCTGTTTTATGACAAATTAAAATGGTATCTTAATGGAAATGCTGCTTCACAGGCAAGCACAACCCAGTGCTTTTATGAAATTGGGTTTGTTAACTGTGTGGCACTGTCTTTGGTCTGAACCTGAGCACTGTTGGAGAGGGGTAGATGCCCATCATCAGACTCAACTGCATTTCTTTTCTGTGACAGTCTTTCATAATGTGCCTCATAGCATCAGTCCCAAGTAAAATCTGGGGCCAGGCCATGGTGTTCAAAGCATTCAAAGACTCTCTTAAAGCAAATGAACCAATATGTAGAGTGGAGCTAGTTATACATTAAGCCTTCATTGGCACCTTGGCATAGGGCCTCCAAATCTGGAAAGCTTTTTTTTTCTTGCAAGTTTCCTGGTATAAAAAGCTTTTTTAGGCAGTGTACTGGGTTTTGTGGCTATTCCTATGCTTACTTCCAGCATAGCTCCACAGCTTGAGAACATTTAACTTCCGGTCAACAGAATCAGTCAGATTGCTATATGTCATCTTTAAAGAACAGTTTATAATGGAAATAATGATTCTAAGTTTTACTTTTGAGGAGGAAAAAACATAATAAAGTATTCAAATATGGTCAGCCTGTGCATATCATACCTAAATGCAGAAACAGTACAGTTTTTATTAGAAGTTATTCTGTATTTATGAGTTTGTAGCTTCAGGAGCTACCTTTTATAAGCCACCTAAAATATTCCTTTCTCTGCATATTGAGTCTAGCTAAACTCTCTCTCAGACTCAGATGTCAGATGCTCTGTTTCTGAATTCCTTGAACAAGCATAATTCATAAACATTTATATAAAAATTTCAAATATGTCATAAGCTGCAAAGAGGGGGCAAGCTAATAATAATAAAGCGAAGGCTGGAGGAGAGGGAGATGACAAAACACAATAGCTGCTGGTGGACTCTTCTTTCTACCCACCATTCTTCTATTCCTTTTTTCCCCTTCTTTAGCCTCCTCCTGCTTTTGTTTGCAACACTGTTGACCTGCTGTAAAGATAGTGCAAGAGGCAGAGCCAGAAGACTTCATACCTGACATGGGCTGAACACAGCAGCAGTTCTGCCTTTACTACTTCTAACGGGGTTTGGAAAAAGGTGTGGGGAAAGAATCACCTCAGTTCAGTTTCACAGTTCTTACTTCAATAATCCTTCAACTTCAGTTGCTCTGGAGTGTTAATGACTGGGCTGTAGGAACTACAGAATTAAATATCATTAAAATCACTTATATTGAGAATTCCTCTCACTAAGTGAGGTGGGAGTGTGCATCCTCCATCAGCTCTATTGATCAAGGTTGGTCTCAAGCACTCTTTTGATTTGAGGTATTGATAATTTTAGTCTAACGGGGGTGGACTGTTACCATTGGAAGTCAGTAGGATACTGGTGGTGATGCATCCATAGAAGGAGCCTAGGAATAACTTGAAAGCCATAGAATCAATAGTGTAAAAATCAGTGAATAAGTACTGTGTTTTTCAGGCTTTGACAGGGCTGGAAGGCATACTGTAAGTGAACCACTAGTAAAAAAAGGGGGAGGGGTTGGAAATCTTTGCCCACTGTAGAAGCAGGGTGCTTTGTTATAGCAACAGCATTAGAAATGGTTTTGATATTTAGGATAGTGTAGACAGAAATCGCTAATCATACAAATCTGTCATGGCAACAGTTGGGGTGCCTCTTGAAGTTTTTTGTTTTGTTTCCATTTTATTGAGGATGTCCTTGCTTGTCATCTTTTTCTGTTCCACTAATAGGCAAGTTCATTAGAGCAAAATATCCTCTGCCTTGTGAATATTAGAAGGCTTTTCTCAGTTATATTTTTGTACAATTACTTCATGGCAATAACATTTCAGATAATAAGCTAGATTTGCTCCTGAGGAAAGCAAATGTAGTTACATTGGAAGTAAACATAGTTATGCATTCAAGAGATGAATAAGATAAAGTCTGAGCATTGCAACAGACTCAAATAAGCTGTACTATAAGGTTAATTCTCTGTTATTAAAATCAATGACTAGAGCATAACAGTAATAGTGTTTAATTGAAATATAGCACTGTTGCTGTTTTGATTTTTGGCCTTTTGGTGGGATGAACATAATGGGAGAGCTAGTAAGACTTACATGGGGTTTGTTTGCTTTTCAGCTGGAGAAATACATATTTAATCCACACAGACCTACCTACTTGATATATCTACCTAGAAAACAAAATGAACACTCATCAGATACAGTGGAAATACTATAAATGCCCTGGGGGAGTGTACCATATGAAATTAAGATAATGAGAACCACCTCCCATAGAGGAGGAGGAATGGTCATCTATCACATATGCAGAAGTAGGTATGGCAGGTAGCCATTAAACAACAAAGTCAGTGGAGCTGCATCATCTTCCCTGAGTGGAATATTGCTTACTGAGCTGTTGGCTCACCAACAGTTACTCTTTTAGAAAGATAAGCTATGGTCTGCCTGTGAAATAATCCTCAAGACGATCTCTTTGAGAGATTGATTTGGAGAATGAATTAAAGATTTATTAAAAAATATAAAATCATTTCACCAACACGTAGGCTGCAAGCAGGAGGCCTCTGCTGCTAACCCATCTTGTTTTCCCCACCCTGTGCCAGTGCCACTCCTCCTCATTTTTGCCAGCTGAGCTGTGCAAGTGAGCAATCCTTTCAACTCAGGCAAAATGATCTGAGTTGGTTCGAGCTGCGAGACTGGTCTTTGTATGTTTTGATAGATGGGGGTTTGAGGAAGGCAGAAATTCCCAGCACTGGATGCTAGCTAGCAAGCAGCTGGGGTGGGCTGGCAGGAAGGAGGTGCCAGCTTCCACTGGCACAACTGGTGGTGGGAATGCACATTTATCTCCTTCCTGTGTACCAGCTAGAAACAGCTTCAGTTGCTTTCTTTTCTCCCTTCAAAATGAGGAAATTGTAATAACAACATTGGTTTAAATTTGTCTTCTCTCTCTGAATATCAACCAGAGAATAAATTAGGTCTTTAATTTTCATGCATAAGCATATACATGCTGCATGAACTGTGGCAGCATTTCAATTGCCAGTGCTGGTGTTCTACCAAACCCTTGATTTCAGTTCTGATTCTGCAGTTATCTTAACCTCTGACATTTATTTGTTTTGGTCACAAATGGCTTTTCTGATGGTGGCAAACAGCCACATATGCGAAGTGTCACTCTCAACTCTGCGATAACACATCTATTTGTTTGTTAAAATATATTCTAAATAAATTCCTAATATATTTCTCTAGGTTAGCACAGGGCATGCTTGACTTGTTTTCTGCCATGTTTTTCCCCCTAAGAAAAAGAGAAATGGCTGGAGGCTGTGTTTTGTACTTTGGATTGTCTTAAGGATAAAAACAATGTATCATTGGTTTGTTTTTCTTTCTTCCTTTTGACTTAATACTGATCAATACCAAGAGACATTACACAGATCTGTTTTCGTGTCCCATGACAGCATACATAAGCTTTCTGTTTTCAAGATCCTGTGGACAATAAGCTAAAAATCTACACATCTAAGCTCAGTGTTAAAACCTGTATTTTACATATGAGCCTGCAGTATATTGGCATAATGTTTATGGGTTTAGTGAACCACACTGCAGCTGCTAGCTTTGAGGGTTTTGTGATCGTTCACTGAAAGCGCAATTAAATACTGGAATAGGCTGCCCAGGGAGGTGGTTGAGTCTCTGTCCCTGGAGGTGTTTGAGAGACGTATAGAAGTGGTACTTAGAAATGTGTTTAAGCATCGGAATTGGTAGCATTAGGTTAATGGTTGGTAGAGTTAGATTGTGGTTGGACTCAATGATCTTAAAGGTCTTTTCCAACCTGAATGATTCTGTGATTGTGTAGTAAATATGCAGCATCCTTGGGCATATATAGGAATACAGTCTATGTAAATCAACCCATCCATAAGCTTTTGGCTGCACTATGTTGGCTTGTGGTGCATCATGAATTCTCTTGTAGGACAAGCTGTTCTTAGGTTTCAGTGTAACAGAAATCCCTGTGAGTTGGGTCTTTGTGTGACCTAATAGGTGGTTTTGGTTATGGTTGTGTCAGGGTTGCAAGTTCATTTCTGCCTTTTTGAAGTGACCTGGAAGAGAGCAGATCCAGTACACTAAAACAAAGCTCAAAGGAGAGGTTGCAATAATGGCTCCATCATGTGGAATACCAAATGGTGTCAGAGGTTTCTTCATGCCAAACTAAGTCAGGGTGAACTGGGATCAGGTTCAAATATAGGTCTTAAATCTGACCTCTACAGGACAAGCATCAGGAGTCATTGTACTGAGAGGATTCTTTGATATGGAATTGTAGTGATACATATAGCAAAATACCTACTAAAAATCAGAAAATAAAAATCTTCCTAGCAACACTGTAATATGCTAACAGTTTTTTCCCAGTAAATTCAAGAAAGATAACTGTCTTTGTAGCAAAACAAACAAGACAGCTCACCTGAAATTCAGGGTAGGAATGATGCTTCCATAAGCTTGAGAAAAACAGGAAAGGAGAAAAAGGCAATAAAGGATGGAAGATTTCATCTGAGTGGCGGCTGCTATTCACAGCTGTACAGAGAAATCAGGGAACCCAGTCTATTTACTTCATCCTTCTCTTTCTCCTTCCCTGCAGGCTTGTCTTGAGTAGCCAGAGAGATGGTGTTTGAGAATGCATGGAAGGAAAGCAAATGCTTAGGCAAAGTGAGGGATGCATACTTTTGCAGCCTTCACCTATGTGCAAGGGATGGGTGTGACAGTGTGTAACCGTTCCATGTGTCAAATGATCTTTAGAAAGGGGTGGTTGCCACAGCAACTGCCACATAGTTGTGATTTACAGCATGACACTTCTCAAATGCTCTGCAGCACAATCTCTCTCCCTCTTGTTGGTGTCTCTTGGCTTAACCAGTATCCATTTGGTGCCACCTCCACTCCAGCTCCTGCCTCTCCCCACAAGATGATCCACTGTCCCAGCTCACCCAGCAGGTCATATGGACCAATGGCTGCTTTTGTACCTTATTACATTTTGGCTTGGTAAAGGTGTTTATGACCTGAAGGTACAAGGGTCCCATGGTCACCTCTGTGAAGAACGCAATGTAGAGCAGCAGCTGTGGGAGGTTTGCCTTTCAATCCAAGGGCAAAGAGCAAGGAGTTGTAGAAATGAAAGAAAAGCTTAATGACAGATGCTTGCAATTCAGAGAATCAAAATGGTTTGGCTTGGAAGAGACTTTAAAGATAATCTAGTTCCAACCCCCTGCATAGGCAGGGACACCTCCCACTATACCAGATTCCTCAAAGTTCCATCCAACCTGGCCTTGAACACTTCTAGGGAGGGGGCATCCACAACTTCTCTGGGCAACCTTTTTCAGTGTCTCAATACCCTCACACTAAAGAATTTCTTCCTAATGTCTAACCTAACTCTACCCTCTTTCAGCTTAAAGTCATTCCCCCTTGTCCTATCACTACATGCCCTTATAAAAAGTCCCTCCCCAGCTTTCCTGTAGGCCCCTTCAGGTACTGGAATGCTGATATGAGGTCTCCTTGGAGCCTTCTCTTCTCCAGGCTGAACAACCCCAAGTCTCTCAGCCTATCAATTGACCTAAAGCATTTTATCTTCTTTCCATGGCTTTCTCACCTTTGGCTTTTCTTATTTGCAAGGATATTTTGTCATTGTATTGGTCAATTACATAAATATGAAGCTTTTCTGGGGATGGTGGTGCAGATGTGTGTTCTGATCAGTGTTGTGTGTATATCCATCTGGTTGTTGAAGAACTGCAGTTTTAGCAGTGTGTTATGTAAGGGGGTAAATTCTTTTGGGGAATAAGTTCACGAGACCCTGGGAAAGGCTGCTGCTGTATAAGCAGTTGCTGTAGAAAATAGCTGCTATCCATACTTCTACAGACAAAAAAATAATGCATGAAAGAGGTCCTGGGGCAGTTTCACTTTCTTGGTTTCCATAACTGATTTGAGCCACAGCTTTTAGTTCAGCCTCTTCCTTTGTTTTCTCCAAAAGCATTTTTACATCTTGCCAAGGTGAAAAGTCATCCTGATGATTGAGTTTTCAGAAAGTTATATTGTAATGAAATCATGCATATAATTCAAGGTAGTGAGACTGTGGGCTGGTTTCTTTATTGTTGTACCTCAGTAAAATGTGAATGTTTGAAGGAATAGACGAGGGCAAGTCTTCTGGAAGACAGGTCTACCTTGTCCAAAGTGGCGAGGGGCACTCTTCAACTCCTTTGTCTTGCCTTGATAAACAACTGGATTAAGTTATTTTAGACTTTGCTACGGCACTGAAAATGAATAATATTTTCTTTAAAATAATGTGTGTCTCTTCTAAAATAGGTAAAACCTAAGTATAAAAGAATAAGGAAAAAAACCAAGAACAGAATTACGGGCAGGCAGTAAACAACTGCCTTACACTGAATTCAGAAAGATACAAAAGCTCTTACAACCTCTTATGCCAGTTAGTCCCTTTAGAGAGTAAAAGTACAGAATGGTAATTATTGCAGTTTTCTTTCTGCCTTTCTACTTTAGCTTTTCGCATGAGCAAAGCAGAAGGGATATGCACATTAATAAAGCAACATCAAAGGAAAAAAAACCCAGCTGGAAAATAAAGGACTTTCACAATGCTGTGTAAAGGAACAGAGGGAAGTCAGCTGAATAGCACAGATCCTGTCTGACATAGAATTAACCATCACTGCTGGAACAGCTGGGGAATACTTGAATGCAGCATCAACATTATATTGTTACTATACCATACACTCCAGGGCCTCCTTCTCTCATTGCTGGTTTAGCACACCTCTTGTAATATTGCAAGCAGCACAGTAGCAAGAGACTTCTTACATGTTCATATCTGGGAGAACATAAGAAGCTGGGGAGTAAATGACACTAATTTTTGTGGGGTTTAAAGTTAAAGGAATTCTGCCAGCTTTTCCCAAATCCTCTTGGAAAATGTTTAAGCTTTGAAGAGTATGATTGGGAAACTGCTGGAGAAAACTCCCACTAAGTTAAAGGGAAATAAAGCAATTGGCTTTTTACGCATTTTAAACTCCATAAATATACACTTTCATGTTTGTATACTACAAGATATTTATATAACACAGTATTATTCACGCCTTATGCAACAGTTATTTTTCATTAACTGAAGGCAGAGAATATAAGGTGGAGACAGCTCTTCAGAATTTTAGGAAGAAAATAAATAGGATTAGGTGTTGTTTGCCTTAATGAGTAGCTCCTTTTTCTGCATTTATCTTCCAACACAGCAAGGCAGCCTGTGAATGTGCAGCACAAAAGGGAGTCACAAGCCCAAGTAAGAGGTGAAAAAGAGTTAAATGGTAGGAACAGAATTAAACCAGTGTTTTGCTGCTGACTGTTTCAGTTTATGCAGCTGAGATGTAAGCTAGTATGCAAATCATTTGACCTCGAGCATTATCAGTGGAGTCCAAGTAGATTTATGCTTGCAAAAGTGAGATAAACTGTTGACTGGTGTTAGAAAAAATGCATCCTTTTCTAAAGGAATATGTAGCTTACATGAATTGGTTGAGTCTTTGACAGTACTTTTTAAAAGCAAACAAATAATGCCCTCTCCAAAAACTAGCAACTTAGTTGTACTCTAAAAAAAATAATAATAAAAGGGGGGGAGGGGGCAGAAGGTTTTAAAATCTAAAGTAACTATGAAGAATTTCCTCAGGACTGGAAAAATAAAATTAACTTATTAAAAATAGCCTGTGGACTAAGGTGGATTTTTGTAAAGTTAGCAGGCCCTATCCAACAAATTTACTTTTCCTTGTATGTGGGCAAAATGAAACAAGGCAAACCTGTTACTAGATACTTATTTGGCTGTTCACAAGAGGACTTCAACACAAATTGTATAAAGGAAACTTTTAACACATTAATTGCTTGAGGTAAATGGCTCATAAAGCTTGTATTCATCTGCAAAGGGAAGATATGTGAAAATTTCTGGTACTTCTAGACCAGAAGGTGAAAGTCCTTTAAGGGCCACTAGACCTTGTTGTCACAAGAGAGACTGCAAGCATTTCTAAAAGCCACATAAAAAATAAAATAATAAAAAAACCACCCCAGATTTTTCAGCTTGTGTTTTTGCTCTTTATGGTATGTATAATTTCCAAAGAGACTATGACCATTTTTTTACCCCAAAACATTATCTTGTGAATGCACACTACATCTATTTCAGTAGAAATACTTCTCCAAATAAATGGATAACTGGGGTAGTACTTCTTTCTTTGTCTAGTAGCTTTATTTGTCCTTGAAATACTGATCACAGTGCCTGAGGAAGGTGTAGTTTCTATGCCTTTTAAGATCATAATTCCTGTCAATACAAAATGTTCTTTCTGAAGTATTAATGTATTTCAACATAAGTCTCACTCATTTGGCTTCTGTGAACACTGTTTGAAACTGTTAACTTTGATTAACGCTGCATAATTTCTTATTCAAGTCATATGAATTGACCATAGAGGATACTGTGACAAACCCTTTTCTTGCACAGCTTTTTCTATAACAGCAGTATCAAACAAAAGGTGCAATAGAAAGATGAGCCTGGATTAATTTTGGAAAATGCATGTTTATATTCAGGATCATATAAATAAAACTGATTTGTTCTATCACCTTCTAGGTACATTCATACTTGAACTTCTGTTGGATAACTTCATAGAAACATAGAATGCCAGGTTGGAAGGGACCTCAA